>OX031067.1:1409166-2805833 GCA_943736015.1 Tridacna crocea | reverse complement strand
TTTGGTAAAGAGTTAATGTTTCGTACCCTTCCAGACATCCCATTATATGAATAACATTCATTTTGTTGTCTGCAAATGCTTTCAATTTGAATCAGTCATGATTTTGCTGTCTTGTAGTTACATAATGATGTTTACTACATTTTCAACAGAATTTCCATCATTTCATGGTGGCAGGTTGGTCCTACATTTTTGCTCTGTATCAAACAGAAGAATTTAGACTTGTCCAAACTGGAAGCATTTGCAGACAACAATTTGAATTTATCTGTTACATGAAAGACCGACCAAAAAATTATGTAGTGAGTACCAAAGTTACTCATTAGAAGTACTGACTTTTCCAATGTTTTCAAAAGCCAATTCTAGGCCAGAAGTTTCATAATATTTACACATGAAGATATGAGTCAGACATCCATTTCTCTTATTAAATAATATAAGTGAGTACATTTACAATTAATCCATAGAGTGCTACTGATACAAAATATCATTTTCAATCTATAATTAACTCATTACCAAGCAACAAAACTTTAGGTTTGTCCAAATCGAAAGCATTTGCAGACAACAAATAAAAGTGACTGAAAATTTGAAATTTGTTTTGTGATGGGTAGAAAACATTGTGGGAAAAGGAGAAAATGCTGGTTACCAGCATTTTCTCCTTTTCCCACCATGTTTTCTAAAGGCTTCTTTCTCAGAGGCGTCAGAAGTAAGGATTGTGTGGTAATGGGTTGATTTGTAGAAAAGCAACTTAATTAAGCCACTTTATGCTTCTAGATCTGACAAAAACAAAGAGTAGATTCATGATCAGACTGCATATTCCTTACAGTCTGATCTTGATCTACACTTTCTGCAAAATTCTGTCAATTTGGATAAGTCTAACTTTTTATCACCTGGTAAAGGGTTCGGGTTACATTGAATTTTGCACTCTATGGGTTAAAACACGAAAGTGAAACACAATGTTAGAGCGTAACATACATGTATATTGTTGCAACATAAATTTTCTTGTGGTTGTAAAACTTCACAAAAACTTCAATCCCAATGCAGCACTAATAAATACTTCATTCTACGATGTTGGATGTTTGTATACCTATAGCTTAAACATTCAAATCTTATAGCCCCTACACTAGTGAGAATCTAATTTTCCTAAAGCAAAATTTTCATAACCTAATGGTATTATTATGACTGCCAAGATAGTTTTGTCATCCACACGTAACAGCAATTAATAAACCCAAAAGATATTTCCATCTAGAAATGAGACAGAATCTGTATCTCAAGCTTTCTCAAGTGTTTTAGCAAATTGGACAGTGTACATCAAAGATAAGGCTGCACATTTTGTGCAGCCTGATCTTGATCCACACTGGCCACAACTTTAGGGTTTGTCCTCTTGGAAATTTGCAATTTCCATACCTGAAAAGTGCAGTTAATTGAAAAAGGCTATCTTCTTAGATTGTATTTGTGCATTTCTCACTTCAAACCACAGGTGCAAAATTATTTAGAAACAATACTGAATTCATTTATCATCATTCTTTTTTCCATTGATTGGTCTGTTGTTTATTTTTAATGTCAAAGAAAAAAACTAGACAAAACCCTGAAATTCAGTGGTTCAGATTCAAACAGAAAACATGTTTTCCAATTCTGCAGACATTTTGTTTAGATCAAAATATTCCTTAACCCTTTACCAAACAATGACGACTTTAAATACCCCTTAAGAAAGAAGCCTTTTGAAAACATTGTGGGGAAAGGAGAAAATGCTGGTTACCAGCATTTTCTCCTTTTCCCACAAAGTTTTCTACAATGAAAGAAAACTTGCATCATTTGAACCACTATGAAATAGTCATCTGTACTTGCTTTTAATTTGGATAGGTCTAAAAATTTGCTGTGTGGTAATGGGTTAAAACACCTAGCAGTGTAGCTAAAGCATTAGATCGCACATCCAGAGCGGTCTGATCTTCATCTACACCAACTATAAGGAAGACCTTAACTGCTTCCGGCATCAAACAAGTTAGAGGCTGAACGAGGAAGTGAGAACAAGGGAGGAAGTGGAAAAGCAACTCTTACACTCTAGTAGGTAAAAAAAAAAAATCTACCTATATGCGTCATATTGATACGATGAATCTAGCGGAGGTTGCTGCATGGGATTTTCATACGAGTCCTGTTCACCATAACGATACGATAAATTAGGCTCCTGATTTATAGGACTATTACGCTGATTATACATATTATAATCATCGTAATTATTTGTAAACCTTGTTGGGGTTCCTGGGCCCCTTGGGGACCCATTTGAAGGGAGTGGTGATCCTCGATAATCATCGAAGTTCCTTTGGAGACTGGAATAAGGGGCGTAATTGTCATGTGGTGATTGCTGTTCATGAGGTAATGAGGAATGACTTCCAATGTGCTGGTTACTTAGTTTCATCTGAAAAAAAGAAACATACCTTTAATTATCTTTAACTCTCTACCAAACAACAAATTTTTAGACTGGTCCAAATTGAAAGCATTTGCAGACGACAAAATAAATGTGACTGAAAAATTGTAATTTGTTTTGCTTCTCAGGGCAGAAAACATTGTGGGAAAGGAGAAAATGCTGGCTACCAGCATTTTCTCCTTTTCCCACAATGTTTTCAAAAGGCTTCTATCTCAGGGTCGTAAAAAAGCATGGATTGTTTGGGAAAAGGTTAACCTTATACAAAAGCTAACATGATTTTAGAACCAAGAGTATGAAAGCTTCTGAATACACATTAACTCTTTACCAAACTTTAAAATTTTAGACTTGTCCAAATTGAAAGCATATGCAGATGACAAATTAAATGTGACTGAAAAAATGAAACTTGATTTTAGAAGAGTAGAAAACATTGTGGGTAAAGAAGAAAATGCTGGTAACCAGCATTTTCTCCTTTTCCAACAATGTTTTCTAAAGGCTTCTTTTCTCAGGGTCATCAAAAGTAGGGATTAGGTTAAATTGTCTTTGGGAAAGCAGAAAACTTTGTTGGAAAAGGAAAAAATGTTGGTTACCAGTATTTTCTCCTTTTCCTACAATCTTTTCAAAAGCTGTCTTTCATGACAACCCCATCTCATCAAGTGAGGACCGCAACCTTTGCCTTATGATTTGAAATTTGCCCCATGATTTGAAATTCTGCATTTCCACCATCTTTACTAGCCAAGGTGACTATCGCTATGTGGATCCACATGGTGATCCTCATCTTGGCTAGCGATTAACCCATTACCACACAATCCCTACTTTTGACAACCCTGAGAAAAAAGCCTTTAGAAAACACTGTGGGAAAAGGAGAAAATGCTGGTAACCAGCATTTTCTCCTTTTCCCACAATGTTTTCTACCCTTCACAAAACAATTCTCAAAATTTCAGTCACTTTTATTTTGTTGTCTGCAAATGCTTTTGATTTGGACAAACCTGAAATTTTGTCCTTTGGTAAAGAATTGATTGATTGTATGGTGTTTAATGCCATTTTCAACATTATTTCAGTTATATTATGGCAGCCAGTGCACCTATCCATGCGTTCCTCGAGTTTCTTTTACCAGTACTTCACACAATTTTCTTTCCCAGCCACTGGCTGCTTTCCCACATGATTATGATCATCGTCAAAACAATGGTCAGCTGTGGGAGAAAAATGAATCCTGTTGCAATGACTATCATCAATCCTTGGAAAGAAATTGACCAAGCCAGGAATCGTAGCCAGGGATCAAACTCTGAACCAGACCCTCTGTTCTCAAGTCCTGCACGCTACTGACTGAGCTACCACGGTTCGGCCTAGGCTGGTGAAGATGCATTTTCACTATTGTAAGAACAAGGATAAAAACTACTTATAAAGATCTCAGTTCACTGAAAAAATTTTTCCCAAAAAAACTTCTTTGTTCTAAATGCTTCAGGTAATATGGGTGCAAAATAAACCTGACCCCCCCCTATAAACAATTGATCTATTTTTTTCACAGGAAAAAGTCAGTGTTGTATTTCACAACAAAGATATAATTGTGATTCATAATTTCCACTTCCTCTGGTAACTTTTCAACTTCCTATATTAATGCATTACCTCTTGCTAACAGGTTTTTTTTTTCTTTGGTCTTACATCAGAAAACCTGTTAACTCATTGTGACAAAAGGAGAAAATACCTGTGATGACTTATTTCACTTTTTGAGACAACAAGTTCACTTTATAGCTGTGAATATATTAACCCTTTACCAAACAATCCCTGGTTTTTACGACCCTGAGAGGAAAGCTTTTTGAAAACATTGTAGGAAAAGGAGAAAATGCTGGTAACCAGCATTTTCTCCTTTTCCCACAATGTTTTCTACCCTGCTAGAAACAAATTTCAATTTCTCGAGTTACCTTTATTTACGTTTATTTTGTCGTCTGCAAGTGCTTTCAAGTTGAACCAGTCTAAAATTTTGTCATTTATTAGAGGTACCGTAAGAATGGAGTAGCTGACCCCAGCCTCGATCGGTACCTGTCTAGGATTATGTCTGTTGCTGCCTGTGCTATGTAGAGACACATGGGATGAGTGAATGGAGTTTGCGTCGTGATGGGGCCCACCATTGTACGAGTGATAGTCCCCGCTGTAGGGGCCTTGCCCCGAACTGTTGTATGGATCCTCTGGCATATAGTTCATATTATCTTCACTGAAAATAGAGAAAAAAGTATGAAAGTATATGAACCATGCTCTGGTATAAGGGGGTTTAAACAACCCTGAAAGACATGGCTTTTGAAAACATTGAGAGAAAAAGGAGAAAATGCTGTAACCATCTGTTTTCCACCCTATCAAAGACAATAATCATCAATGTAACAAACAAAGCTCCAGATTCAGGTTGTAATTTTGATTTTGAAAATGAAAATATTCGTTATTCACCACAAAACTGTATGTTGTCACCTGGGTAATCATTAGAACTGTCTCATCACAATGATTCTAATAAGTACCCTTAACAAACGGTTTTGAAGAGAAATAATTGATGTAGAATGCCATCACTCCCTGCTATCTGGAGCTCCGTTAACCCATTACCACACAATCCCTACTTTTGACGACCCTGAGAAAGAAGCCTTTAGAAAACACTGTGAGAAAAGGAGAAAATGCTGGTAACCAGCATTTTCTCCTTTTCCTACAACGTTTTCTACCCTTCACGAAACAAATTTCAAATTTTCAGTCACTTTTATTATGTGGTCTGCAAATGCTTTCGATTTGGACAAGCCTAAAATTTTGTGGTTTGGTAATGAGTTAACTCTTTACGACAAAATTTTAGACTTGTCCAGATTAAAAGTATTTGCAGACAACAAAATAAATGTAACTTGAAAATTGAATTTTGTTTTTGGAAGAGTAGAAAACATTGTGGGAAAAGGAGACAATGCTGGTTACCAGCATTTTCTCCTTTTTCTCACAGTGTTTTCAAAAGGCCCCTTTCTCAGGGTCATTGAAAGTCGGTATTTGCTAATACTTTGAATTTGGTCCTGTCCAAAATGTTGTCTGGAACCATAATTATTAGCCCATCAATGTTCTAAGTACATGACTCGCCATTCACCTGCTCCTTACAGGGTATCGAAGGACAGACGGACAACTGTAGCCATAAAATAATATGACCCTCCTGGTATATAAAAAGGTTGTATTTCACCTTACAGCTGTGAGAAAAGCCACAGGAAGGAGACAACAAAGGCATAATTATATCTAGTTTGCAGTAATCAAATCGCTATATAAAAGTTACCTTGCAGGCTACATAAACACCCAACATAGTTGTTTCCTGCAAGACCTGCTCGGTTAACTCTTTACCACACAATCCAGACTTTTAAAGACCCTGAGAGAGAAAGCTTTTGAAAACATTGTAGGAAAAAGACAAAATGCTGGTAACAAGCATTTTCTCCTTTTCCTACAATGTTTTCTACACTCCCTAAATCAAATTTCAATTTTTGAGTAACATCTGTATCAGTGTTGCATCCAGGAATTCTGCCAGGAGGGGGAGATCCCCCATGGAATTTCAAAATGGGGGGAGTAAAAATTTTCGGGGGTGGGTGAAAGACAATCAAGTATACACAAAATATGTATTTATCTGGTCAATTTACTTTTTTGGGTGGAAATGAATATTGTTGTTCAAGCCTTCAAAGGCTGCTAGGGTATTTGCTAGATCTATATTTTTACGGCCGACAGGTAAGGGTTGATGCATATTGGGTTGATCTTACCTTATTTCTAACACAAAACATGATAGATTCTCATTCTTGATTGATAATGTGCATCTATAGATGTACACATCAATTTTTGTTCACGATTACGATCGTAACGATGCATCCTCGGAGGCTCGGTAGTAAGTCTGAATCTGGGGCCGAACAAACTTAAGTTTATTCCCCGCTGTTTTCACCCAATTCTTTCCGTAATATCATCATATGAAACATCGGCGTCGGCAACAGAACCAATGAGAGTCTTTGACATGTTTCCTTTCGGCGGAATACATGACAAATCGTAAGTTTAAAACCGCCGCGTTCTTCAATTTTCGTCAGCATTATGAAAGTAAACATTCAAAGCGCATGCGTAGATATATTGTTTCCCCGCTTTAATGGAAACTTCACTACGAAATCGGAAACCACCTGGAACAGTCTACATGTAAGGAAGCATTGTCGGACTTCCAATTACTTTTTTAAAATGACGTGAAACCGGACCCGACTTTTATTAATTTCTCTTTTAAGCACGCAGCTGTGTCTTCTTTTTGCGGGAGTTACATCGATATTGCGCAATTGCTCTCCCATCACATTCACGGAATTGCGTGATGCCAAAAAATAAAGCGTGAATCCCGCAATCGCGCGGCCTAGATGCAACACTGCTGTATGTATGTATTTTGTCGTCTGCAAATGCTTTCAATTTGGACCAGTCCAAAATTTTGTTGTCCGATAAAGAGACAACTTTCTCCAACAACAAAATTGTAGACTTGTCCAAATTGAAAGCATTTGCAACCGATAAAATAAATGTGACTGAGGAGTTAAAATTTTCTATCAGGGAAGGGTAGAGAACATGGTGGGAAAAGGTGAAAATGCTGGTTACCAGCATTTTCTCCTTTTCCCACAATGTTTTCAAAAGGCTTCTTTCTCAGGGTTGTTAAAAGTCAGGATGGTGTGGTAACGAGTTAACCCTTTTCCACACAATACAAAGTTTTAAAGACTCTGGGGAAGCAGTCTTCTGAAAACATTGTTGGAAAAGAAGAAAATCCTGGTGACCAGCATTTTCTTCTTTTCCAAAAACATTTTCAAAGCCTTCTTACTCAAGGTTGTTGCCGGACACCTTGACCTGATCAAAGAAAAATTGCACCATTTTAGCCAAACTAGCTGCATCTGCAGTTTATACTTTCAATTTGATGAAGGCTAAAATTTGGTCATCAGGTAAAAGATTAACTCTTTACCACACGAGAAAATTTTAGACTGGTCCAAATTGAAAGCATTTGCAGTCGACAAAATAAAGGTGACTGAAAAATTGAAATTTGTTCAGGGAAGGGTAGAAAACACTGTGGGAAAAGGAGAAAATGCTGGTTACCAGCATTTTCTCCTTTTCCCACAGTGTTTTCAAAAGGCTTCTTTCTCTGGGGCGTCAAAAGTAGAGATTGAGTGGTAATGGGTTAAATCTTTACCAAAAGTTGACAAAATTTTAGACTGGGCAAAACTGAATGCATTTTACCGAAGAAAAATATCTGATACAAAAACTGAAATTTGTCTTCCTAGGTACACAAAACATCGAAGGAAAACGGGGTCCACACCAAAAAGCAACAATTCTCCTTTTACAACAATATTTTTACAAGCCGTCTAGTTTTAGGTCATAACAACTCCCTGTTGTTTGGCAAAGCATTAACCCTTTACCAAACAATCCCTGGTTTTCACAACCAAGAAGAATATTCCTTCTGAAAACATTCTGGGAAAAGGAAAAAAATGCGGGTAACCAGCATTTTCTCCTTATTCCACAATGTTTTCAGATTTTACTCTCCTAAAATCAAGTTTCAAGTTTTGAGTCACATTTATTTTGTCGTCTGCAAATGTTTTCAATTTGGAAAAGTCTTAAATTTTGTCGTTTGGTATAATTTAAAGCTAACTCGTAACATTTTCCGCTTACAATCTGGAGCAAAGGGTTGAAAATGTAAATAAAAGAAAATACAAAAAATTTACAACACATTCTTCAAGGGCCAATAAACTTTTCAAATGCCAAAAATGCAGCATATAAAACATAAAATACCAACTCCTTTATCCCTTTACCACACAGTCCTGACTTCTAACAACCCTCACAGGGAAGGCTTTTGAAAAATTTGTGGGAAAAGGAGAAAATGCTGGTAACCAACATTTCCTCCTTTACCCACAATGTTTTCTACCCTTACCAAAAAGAATTTCAATTTTTAAGTTGTGTCTAGCATGTCATTTGTAAATGCTTTTAATTTGGACTATAGTCTGAAATTTTGTCGTTAAGCAAGAGTTAGCCCTTTTCAGCCCCATACGGAAAAATCAGGGCTTTTTGAAGATGGCATAGATCAAGATCAGACTACACACTCTGTGCAGTCAGATCTTTGATCTGTTCCTTCTGCTTGTTCAGTCTCAAGTCAATGAAGCAAAAATCTTTCTGTGTTTTAGTGGACTATACTTTCAGCTGCCCAAAATCGGCAAGTTAACTCTTTACCACGCAACACAGATAATAGACTTTTCCAAATTGAAAGCATTTGCAGTTGACACATTTGAAGTGTCTCAAATTATGAAATTTGTTTTTGATAGGGCAGAAAACACTGTGGAAAAAAGAGAAAATGCTGGTTACCAGCATTTTCTCCTTTTCCCACAGTGTTTTCAAAAGGCTTCTTTTTCAGAGTCATGAAAACCAGGGATTGTTTGTGAAAGGGTTTCTATATTTGGCCCTGACAGGCTAACATGAGCCTACACCAAGCAACAATAAAGTTTAGGACCTGACCAAGTTGAAAGTATTTGCCAACTGGACTGATTACCAGCATTTTCTCTTTTTCCCCCACAATGTTTTCAAAAGACTTCTTTCCCAAGGGTGTTTAAAGACAGTATTGTGTGATAAGGGTTAAATCAACTGGGTCATCAAATAATAGGGCTGTTTGGTGAAATCTTAACCCATAGGCTGCTAAGTGCCTTTTACGGACCTTTTGCGGACAATGTAGATCAAGATCAGACTGCACAGAACGTGCAGTCTGATCTTTGATCTACATTGTCCGATATGGAGATATTATTCCCAAAAACATAACTTTGAAACAGCAATATTCAGGTTATTAATATTGAATTGAAAATTTAATTTTAGATGTTTAGCAGGATAGGGTTTAAAATGAATCATCCCTTACTAGAACCAATGTTATCAGGTAAATTACATTGTTAGTGCCCTGTTTGCATTTTTCTACCTGATAAGACTTGTGGCTGGGCAATATCAAATTGACCTACACCACACAATTAGTATCATACTTATTAAAGCCTTTACTAAACAATCCCGGGTTTTTACGACTCTGAGAAAGAAGCCTTTTGAGAACATTGTGGGAAAAAAAAGAAAATGCTGGTAACCAGCATTTTCTCCTTTTCCCATATTTTCTACCCTTCCCAGATAAAATTTCAATTTTTGATTCACATTTGATTTGTTGTCTGCAAATGCTTTCAATTTGGACCAGCCCAAAATTTTGCAATTTGGTAGAGTTAACTCTTTACTCAGGTCGGATCTGGAACCCTAAAAATAGATACATTTTTGATAGGCCTTAGCAAAATTTTCACATGACAACAACAAGGGCAATGGATTTACTATTACGGGCTACGTGACAATACCCTGAGGATTTCCTAGCCAAACCAGCCGAGCAACAATTAACTTTCCCATATCAAAGATGACACCAGAAGCTTTTGTGAACAGTGAAGACCAAGATCAGACTGCACAGGATGTGCATCTCTGATCTGCACTGTCCACTGCTCTATTCCAGATTATTACCAAACTGTCTCCTGATCTTGCACATGAAATGTATCTTTAACCCTTTCCCAAACAAGCCCTTGTTTTTACGTGTCTGTAGTACAAGTCTTTTGAAAATACTGTGGGAAAAGAAGAAATTGCCTGTAACGAGCAATTACTCCTTTTCCCACAGTGTTTTTGAGAACTTTCTGCCATTTTTATCAAATCTGAAATTGTCGTCTGCAAACTCTTTGAGTTTGGAAGAGTCTAGAATTTGTCGTTTGGGAAAGGGTTAAACCTGCAAGAAAATGCAAATTATTATTCTGATGTAGTGGAAGAGTAAAACCTACATACCCAAAGTTCATAGTTCTTCTGTTCTCCAACTCTTGTCTGAAAAATACAAAAAAGAAAATGTGATCATTTTTGCTGTCATCTCCATGTAATCTTATCCCGAAGACACCTTCTATCATTCTATGTCTGTTTGTTTCACTTTTACACTCTTTACCAAACAACAAAAATTTTGGACCGAGTATTTGCGAACCAACAAAATAAATGTATTCCAAGAGATGATTACTGTCTCTGATAGGGAGGAAAATATTGTGGGAAAAGGAGAAAATGCTTTCAAAACCATTTTCAACATTTTCAAAAAGTGTCTTCCTCAGGGTTGTTAAAACTCAGGATTGTGTGGTAAAGGGTTAAGAGTCTACCAATCTTAGTCCTGTGCATCAGAAAAACACTAATTTAGTAATGACAAATTAACCCTTTACCACATACAAAAATTGTTGACTAAATTTTAATGAAAGCATTTGTAGAGAAAAAACTAGACTCGTTTCAAATAATGGAGTTTGTTAGTAAAAGGGTAGAAAACATTTTGGGAAATGGAGAAAATGCTGGTTGCTAGCGTTTTCTCCTTTTTCCAAAATGTTTTCAAAAGCCTTCTTTCCCTGGGTCACTAAAAGTCAGGATTGCGTGATAAAGGGTTAAATAGCGCTCTATTTATTTGCACTGGAGTTTTATGCCAATTTAACAGTTTAGGTCATATCCTCACAGTCAGTGACACACCTATTGTCTTTCCGGGCTTACCCATAAAAGTACTGATACAACTTTCTTTCTAAAGCCACTGACTGCTTTTCTCATGTGCATCAGAAAACAGAGCTCAAATGAGCGAATGAATGAATGTTGTTTTATGGCGCATCAAGGCTTAGGTCATTTAGCATGCCTATCTATGTCAAATGAACGGATTTGGTTTGAAAAGGTTGAAAACACTATGGGAAAAGGAGAAATAGGTGGTATCAATGTACTGGCAAAAAAGGAACTTCCCTTTGATGTGTACGAAAAGGCACGACAATGTACATTTCAAGATGATAAATTGCGGTTCCAAAAACCTTTGAACAAAAACCACATTGCCTCAAAATACAGAGTAAATGTGTCCTGCACTGTAAAAGGGGACTTAACCCTTTACTCCATAGATACTCATTTTGACGTAACAACAACAGACAGCTTTAGAAAACATTGTGGGAAAAGGAGAAATTGCTCGTAACAATGTTTTCCACTCAATCAGATATTTGTATCCTCATTTTTCCATATTTTAGACATCATATCTTTATTTGCTGCTGAAATGGAAGAGCCTCAAATTGGCATATCAGGTAAAAGGTTAACCCATTACTCCATAGATACTCATTTCTACGCATTACTTGTAGGAGCCTTTGGAAAACATTGTGGTAAAAGGTGAAATTGCTTGTGACGAGCAATTTCACCTTTTGTCACAATGTTTTCTATGCTATCAAAAGGTGTCATATACACATAAGAAACGGCTTCATCCTTGCTGTTATTTAGGGTCAATTAGAGATACCATAGAAATGCCTTATGGGGTAAAGGGTTAATACATCTGCGAAAAATATCGACCCAGGTCAGCCTGTGCAGAGTGCGCAGGCTCACCTGGGCATAAACTTTTAGCTATTGTTCAATTTTCTGCATGTCACAAGACCAGTCAACCTCATGATTATGTCAGTTGTTAGACAGAATGCATTTTATGAATCCATGATCATGCAATAACTTGTTTCATAACATGCACCGAAGAGATGCATTCTTTGTCACACAATCCTGACTTGTAACGACCCTGAAAAAGAAACCCTTTGAAAACATTGTGGGGGAAGAGACAATGCTTTTCCAACATGGTTTTCTACCCTTTCCAAATAAAATTTCAATTTTTGATTCACATTTATTTTGTCGTCTGCAAATGCTTTCAATTTGGACCAGTCCAAAATTTTGTTGTTTGGTAAAGAGTTAAGCCCCCATTTGCTACAGCACAGTTGAAATAGTAAAACACCAGCTGTTTATGCCATAAAAAACCCCTAAGCAAGAATGATCGGCAAATTATGTCAGTGGCTGCCCTAGAACAGATTATTCCCCCAATATTTTCTTACAAATATTAACTCTAACTCTTTACCACACAATCCCGACTTTCAACGACCCTGAGAAAGAAGCCTTATTAAAACATTGTGGGAAAAGGAGAAAATGCTGGTAGCCAGCATTTTCTCCTTTTCCCACAATGTTTTCTACCTTCACAAAACAAATTTCCAGTCACTTTTATTTTGTCATCTGCATAAATTATGCTTTCAATTCTGACAAGCCTAAAATATATTGTCATTTGGTAAAGAGTTCAAACTCCATGCTTTGGGTTGAAACAAAAAAAAACCTCTGAAATGAAGAAAAATGAGGTTCACAAAAAACTCGCATACTTTTTCCAAGAAAAAAAAAAACTCTTTTAAATTACATTTAACAGCTGCTGTCTATTAATTCCTTTACCAGACAATCCTGAGTTTTAAAAACCCTGAAGAAGACAGCTTTCGAAAACATTGTGGGAAAAGCAGAAAATGCTGGTAACCAGCATTTACTCCCTTTTCCCACTATATTTTCAACCCACAAATTCCACAAATGGAACCATAGTCAAAGAGCTGTCCACAAATTCTTTCAAGCAAGTGAACATTTTTGTTGTTTGATAGTTTACCTTTGCACCAGAGAATAAAAATCTTTGATCTGTAACTTTTGAGAGCACCCCTAGACTTTAAATAAAATGTTGCTCCAAAGATGGGACGAGTCTTTAAAAAAGGAGAAAATATTGAGGAAAAGGGAGGCAACGCTTAAGTCACTACCATTGCCTCTTTCTAAGAACAAAAATTCACCTGCTTGTCAAGTGAAGGGCTTAACCCATTACCACACAATCCCTACTTTTGACGACCCTGAGAAAGAAACCTTTAGAAAACATTGTGGGACAAGGAGAAAATGCTGGTAACCAGCATTTTCTTCTTTTCCCACAGTTTTCTACCCTACACAAAACAAATTTCAAAATTTCAGTCACTTTTATTTTGTCGTCTGCAAATGCTTTCGATTTAGACAAGCCTAAAATATTGTCGTTTGGTAATGAGTTAAACACTTGAAACTATTCATTTTTTCCTGCTCCTCCTATTATTTTACAATCCATTACAGTAACTGCCAAACATTGTAACCTGGTACATGCCTCTTGAGGAGAAAAATGGGGGGGGTGTCGGGTCGGTGTCGGCAGAGAGAGAGAGAGGGAGCCATCAGAGAACCTGCAACTAAAAACTTATTAATAGGTTTACATTGCCGCTTTTTATTTAGTTTATTTCAGATATATCATGGGAAGAGCTCATAATTATAATATTCATGTATGAAGGGTCCAAAACATTTCAAAATTTTTACTGGTCCTCCAGCCATTTTGCACTTGTCCTACAGTTAGACAAAGAAGGATAATCCAGTTTCCCTCACCAAATTTATACTAACAAGGACAAGCAGACAAGTGGATTTTTTTTACCCTGCATGTATGTCCTGGGTTTGACCAGTGTGATGCTACAGCTCTGAAGTGTCTTGCCCAGACTGCTTCTCGAGAGGCTCGAATTTCTGGATTGCTTGAAACTGGGATCAAGGCGTAATGAAAACACCCAAGTGAAGACATAAATTCTGGCAAAAAGGAGAACTTTTCTTCCTCTGCTAGCCCTTTCTACATTTGCCACAATGTTTCAAAAATGAGCTAATCATTAACTCATTACCAAACAACAAAATTTTGGGTTTGTGCAAATCGAAAGCATTTGTAGACGACCAAATAAAAGTGACCAAAAATTTGAAATTTGTTATGGAAAAGGTAGAAAACATTGTGGGAAAAGGAGAAAATGCTGGTTACCAGCATTTTCTCCTTTTCCCACAATGTTTCTTAAAGGCTTTCTCCTTTTCCCACATTTTCTCCTTTTCCCACAATGTTTTCTAAAGGCTTCTTTCTCAGGGGCCTCAAAAGTAGGGATTGTGTGGTAATGGGTTAAGGTGATGAGAAAAGTGTACCACAAAAACTTACATGTCAGCCAAAAATGTTTTTAGAAAGAGTGAGACAGAAGCAATAAAATGGCTTTCTGAAACCAATAACTTGGTCTGTGTGGTCAGGGGAAAAGGCTCTTTACAAGACAAAATCTAACTTTTATTTAGTTTGAAAACATAGGCAGACGACAGATCAACTGTGGCTCAAATCTCAGGGTTTCACTTTGAAATACTTGAACCCCTTACCACACAATTCCGACTTTCAACAACCCCTGAGAAAGAGGTCTTTTTGAAAACATTGTGGGAAGTAACCAGCATTTTCTCCTTTTCCCACAACATTTTACTATCCTTCCAAAACCAAATTTCAATTTTTCAGTAACATTTATTTTGTCGTCTGCAAATGCTTTCAATTTAGACTGGTCTAAAATTTTGTCGTTTGGGAACGAGTTAAGCAGCATCTTCTTCTATTTCTAAAATATTCCTTCGAACTTTTCTCTCCCAGGATCATTAAAACATTGCTCCTTCCAAGAAAGAGTTTGCAGGAACAGTTTAGCTTCCTGGCTGACCCCTCACAAACACATGGCCCTTTAACCCTTTACCACACAATGACAACTTTTGACGACCCCGAGGAAAATTTGGCCTTTTGAAAACATTGTGGGAAAAGGAGAAAATGCTGGTAACCAGCATTTTCTCCTTTTCCCACAATGTTTTCTACCCTTCTCAATTAAATTTCGATTTTTCAGTCACATTGATTTTGTCGTCTGCAAATGCTTATTTCTTGTTTGGTAAAGAGTTTCCTGGTTGACCCCTCAAAATGACATGGCCCTTTAATGGAAATTCTTTCTAATTAAAGATTAGTTCCTCTATGGTCAGACAACAACAATTGTATATTGATCTGGTATAAGCCCTCACTGTGACTCAGAACTAATGAACTTCTGAAACAACTTACTGCAGACAATTCTGAAGACAGATTTTAGTCTTTGACAGCAGACAACTCTGAAGACAGAAGTCTTTGACAACTTGCTTATACATCTATCAAATGCACCATTCAACCCTTAGTCCTTTAACTCTTTACCAAACAACAAAATTTTAGACTGGTCAAAATTGAAAGAATTTGCAGACGACAAAATGAAAGTGATTTAAGAATTGAAATTTGTTTTTTTTGGAAGGGTTGAAAACTGGGAAAAGAAGGAAATACTGGTTACCAGCATTTTCTCATTTTCCCACAATGTTTTCTAAAGGCTTCTTTCTCAGGTCATCAAAGGTGAATCTGAGATATTGTGGTAATGGGTTAATTGACAACAAAGTTTTACCCACATCCAAACTGAAAGCATTTGCATAAACATTATTTCAATGTGGCGCAAATTACGTAATTTTCTTTGACAGGGTAGAAAACAACGAGGGAGAACATGCTGCCATCTGGATACTAGCATTTTCTTCTTTCCCCACAATATTTTCAAATGGCTTCTTTCCCAGGGTCTTTAAAAGCTGGCAATGTGCGGTAAAGGGTTCAAGAAGGAATTTAGCATTCTTGTCCAAATTGGTAGCATAATATTCTATTGAAGGGTATAAAACATTGTGAGTAAAGGAGAAAATGCTCAGGTTATCTGCTTCTTCAATTCTTCCCACTAAGTTCCTGATGGTCGTTAAAACTTAGGAGTAAGTAATAAAGGAATAAGTAACTCTATAACAAGTTTTTTTGATAGCCCTATTTACAAATAGTTGAGTGTGATTTCAGCTGTTTCAAGTGTATATATGTAAGTTATTAGAACTTTTTCAAAAGATTTCAAATTATCTGATAATTTACATTGTATGGTTCTACACCCTGGGTACCCAGTATGTCTATTATCCCTTTACCACACAATGCTACCTAATTTGACGACCCTTAGAGGAAAGAAGCCTTTTGAAAACATTATAGGAAAAGGAGAAAATGCTGGCAACCAGCATTTTCTCCTTTCCCCACAATGTTTTCTACCCTATAAAAGAAAGACTACACCATTTTTGAGCCACAATGAAGTTGTGTTCTGCAAATCCTTTCAATTCGGACATGTCTGAAGTTTAATGTCATTTGGTAAAGAATTACCCAATTATGAGATCCTTGCAGAAAATCTATATTCATGTACAAACGTAACAAAAATGTCAACTCTTTATCAAACAATACTGTTTTTCAAACATTCCTAACAAAGACAGGTTTTGAAAACATTGGTATCCATGATTGTGAGGTAGAGTGTCGGCCTCATAACCATAAGGTCTGAGTTCAATACCTGAGTTCAATACTGTGAGTCAACTTTGGGATTTTTCACTGGCCCACACATTCAGCATGCGTGCTGGTCTCGTTCCGAGGAAGCAGAATTCAGACAGATTAGTGTTAGTTGCAAAACTTGTTTCTAAATCAATGTAAAATATATATATATGTTTAACCCTTTACCAAACAATCCCGGGTTTTTATGACTCCGAGAAAAGAGCCTTTTAGAAAACATTGTGGGAAAAGGAGAAAATGCTGATACTCCTTTTTCGACAATGTTTCCAACCCTTTCCAAAACAAATTTAAATTTTCGCATCACATAAATTCTGTCCTCTGCAAATGTTCTCAGTTTGTACCAGTCTAAAATTTTCTCGTCTGGTAAAAAGTTTAGCTTAAACATTGATAGCACAAGAAAAATATGCTGGGTACCAGCTCTTTCTCCTTTTCCCAAATCAGTAACTCCCACCAGATGGCATTCTACAAATACCGTACACCTCTTTCTCATTTGGGCATCCTGGGTACAGAATTCGACGTAAAAACTTTTCTACACAACAACCGTTTCTATGAATTTCAAACTAAAATAAATGTTTGCTCAATAAAACGCCACCTGGTGCGATTCATTCAGCTATGATCAGCAGTTTAGAGATTTCTGGGGCTAAAACAGGGCCTGATTTCCCCTCAAACGCATTAATAAAAGCCATTTTCTCCATTGCTACTTTACAACAATCCTTCCCAATATTTTGGGGGAGTGATGCGTAAAAGCAGACAAGTCGTAAATCTTCGCAGGATATGACAATTGCGCAGACAACGTTTCGCATATCTATTTTTTCACTATTTTCCAAAGTCTTCTTCCTCTGGGATAGTCAACTCTTTAGCAAATATGTTAAAAAACTTAGGATGCAACCAAACTAAAAGTCTTCTTCTTTAGTTAGGGTCAATAAATCTTGTGACTGTGATAAAAGGATAAAATGAGGTCCTTTGATACAGGGCCATTTTTAGACCTTCACCATAGTGAAATGATATTATATCACTTTTGTTTGAGCAAGCCGATATCTCTGCTGTATTTATCATAGCTAACACAGTAACTGTCAAAATACACAGCAAACCAGAGATAGCATAATTTTTAACCTTTTACCACACAGTTCCGACTTTTGACAACCCTGAGAAAGAAGTCTTTAGAAAACATTGTAGGAAAAGGAGAAAATGCTGATAACCAGCATTTTCTCCTTTTTCCACATCATTTTCTATCCTTCCCAAAACAGTTTTCAAACTTTCAGTAATATTTATTGCATCATCTGCAACTGCTTTCAAATTAGATTAGTCGTAAATTTTGTCATTTGGTAAATGGATAACCTTTTTATAACACAATGCCCAAGTTTTATACGACCCTGTGGATGAAACTAAGAAAGAAAACTACTGAAAATAATGAGAAAAAAGGATATTACATGCTGGTAACATGCATTTTCTCCTTTTCACACAATGATTTCTACATTATCAAAGACTAAACCATAGAAAGCATAATTCTAAACCTTTTACTACGCAATGCCAGTTTTAATGACCCTTTTGAAGAAACAAACGAAACTATTGAAAACATGTAGGAAAAGGAGAAAATGCTGGCAACAAGTTTTTTCTGCTTCTCCCACAATGCTTTCCATCCTATCATACACAGAAGACAAATTCCACAATTTTAGCCACAATTAGATTTAGCTTGACTGCAGCATTATACTTTGGTTTTGGGAAAATCTGAAGTTTGTTGTGGAGTAAAGGGTACACTACAAGAATTACTTGATCAATGAGAGAAGCAACCTGGATCAGACTACTGACATGCAGGCTAATCTTTGGCTATTCCGATCTGAAAGAAGAATAAATGCTGCACTCAACTCACATCCCCTGCGAAACAAAATGCATGAAATCAAGAATTTTTCACTCCTTTAAGAATACTTCATGAACTATTCTTAATCAATGCTTGAAGTCATATTCATGAAGTTTTATTCATGAAGTATGTCACTATTCACTTCATGAAGAGGTCAAGAATTATTGAAGAGTTCCAAATGTTCATGAAGTATTCATGATAGTATCACAGAGATTTTTTTGATTATTTCATGAATAAATGTGTTCCTTAAAAGTTCAAGAATCATGAATTACTAGTTTTCAAATTAACATCAACTTGAAATGGACTACCTTTCAAGAATAGTTCATGAATTTCTAAAGTAGTTGGCTTTTGTTTTAAGAAAGTTGTGTAATTAACCAAGGGTGGTTTTACATAAATGAATGAATACTATTTATTCTTTAAAATATTTTACAAAAATTTCTGTATTCATATTTAATACACAGCTGATTTTTGGACAATCAATACTAAAAAGACTCAGAACTTTTAATGACCCTGAGGAACTAGGCTTTTGCAAACATAAGAAAGGGAATAATGCCGATACCAGGTTTTTTTCTCCTCTTCATACTATAATTCTCACCTTCTAAACATAAAAAGGAACATCTCTTTAAAATTATTTCAAAATCTGACATGCAGTTTCAGAGAAGAAGAATTTTTAAGAATTCCTTCATTTATGTGTAGTGCAAGTAGCCCCCATTCACCAGAGCCACGTTTCTTGACGGATCAGAATTTCACGAACACTGTTTGAAAAGGGTCACCAAAAGAACATCTCTGAGAAATTATTTCAAAATCTGTCCTGCAGTTTTAGAGAAGAAGATTGTCAAAAAAAAATCCTAGAAAATTCCATTTGGTTGCCATGGCAGCCACAGTTTTTGATGGAATCAAATTTTGTGAACAATTTTAAAGAGGACCTCCCAAGGAACATTCCAGCCAAGTTTGGTCCAAATTGGCCAAGTGGTTTAGGAGGAGTTGATGTTTAAAGAATTGTTGACAACTCATGATGGACACCGGGTGATCCTAAAAGCTCCGCTTGAGCATGTTGTGCTCAGGTGAGCTAAAGACAAATGCAGAAAAGAAGAAATTGCTATATACAGGGGTTTTCTCAATTTCCAACAATGTTTTCTATCTTAAGGTTACAAATCCCAGCATTTGAACCATGTGATGTAAGCACACTAAGTTTTTTTTTCCTAGATCCTGTTATAATAGCCAGTGATAAAAAGTTGTCAAATTTGCGTACAGTGCACAATGCCTTTGCAGTTGACAGTTAATTTGATTCCATAATTCATGAGTTGAGAAGTAGCAAATTGGTATTAGTCTTCAATAAAAGCAAAAAAAGTGCAACAATAAAGCTTAGCTTTGTGTCCTGGATTAAGTGGTGTGGAGAACGAGAGGCTCTTGGGAGCCTGAATTTGATTGACCAACAGGGATTTTGCTTATTTTCCAGCAAAAATCACTAATTCTTCACGGAAAATGTAACACATTTCGGAAGTGAAATAAAACTTTTTGATTTTTTTAAGGATCGTTTTTAGTATTCATATTTCATAATCATTGATTAAGAATGGGTGCCAGCCCAGTTTAGTAGGGTGCCGGGTCACACGTGAGTAAGTAAAAGATTCTGCGAATGGAATGGATTGGCAAAAAAAAAAAAACGCAAACGAAAATAGGGACGAATGTATTCCTACCATTTTTCCCGTGTTCGCTATGCAAAAATTTATAAGAGTAATACCATGCGTCGGCCAAAGCAAACGCTTACAAACGTAAAAATTTTTCGTCTGATAATTCGCCTTTTTACACATTGTAGCAACACCTTTCGATGTTTTACATCACTCATCCCCGTGACTCTTAGACGACGTAAATAGATGACGAATTAGACCGGATATTGTATTTAGCCAATATGCGGGTTCCACCGAATGTAATCAAGGATTTCCGATGGTTCGTACATTTACGACGTAAACCGGACTGAAAGAAACGTTTCGAACAGATCATATTTTGCATCTGTTTAATTTCTGTTAGTGTTTGTATAATATTTTCGATAGAAATCTCGTATTAATTCACATTTCCACGGCATTCCTTTCCAAATGAAATTAAAGAAATTACCTCGGAAAGTTTCGGCAATTTCCGACATTTACCATGCGTTTGAAGTTGAAGCGGGTCCGGTCGAAGCAAATGAAACGGAACTTTCGAAACTATTTCCTGACGTTTTGGACCCAAGAAAATGCTTGGCTGCTGCAAACACCGAGGGAAGGAGAGAGGCCATCGACGAGATTTAGCGGAAGGGTTTATCAAGCTCTTATAGCGAACTACAAAAACTGTAAGTGGATTTCTCGGTGTACGTATTCGCCCCCTTGAATTATCACCCCCAATTTGCTTTGGAACCAATACTTTGGAGAAATCATACCAAAGTTCATGTAGGAAAATTTGTTGTATACATACTTCGAATTCACTTATATAAATTCAAGATGTCAACTGCAACACTTTCCTCCTTGTATCTTCTAAGTATTTTATTAACCCCTATTCCTGCTTAATTAGGTGAAATGAAACTTTCAAACCGATTGAAAAATTTAAATTTTGCTGTTTCTAACGTTTTTTTTTTTTTTTTAGGGAATGATAATCCTGCCTTGGAGAGTGTAGATCTAAGATCAGACTGCACATTCTCTGCAGTCTGATCTTAACCTACACTGGCTCTAAACGATCAATGAGTCGGGCTTAGCGAACTAGTAAGAAATACAAGTGCTGTTTGATTGCCATGTCATTCTTGCTACAGTAAATTTCACACAAACAGGGTACTTTCAACACATGTCACAGACATGTGTGGATGAAGAGCAAGGGACTGTCTCAAATCATAATGACTTGCTAATACATTGGATTCCAATAACTTGCAAGTCATATTTATTGGAGTAAATATTTTGATTAACCCTTTACCACACAGTCCCAACTTTTGACGACCCTGAGATAGAAGCCTTTTGAAAACATTGTGGGAAAAGAAGAAAATGCTGGTAACCAGCATCTTCTCCTTTTCTCACAATGTTTTCTACCCTGCTGGAAACAAATGTCAATTTTTGAGTTACATTTATTTTGTCGTCTGCAAGTGCCTTCATATTGGACCAGTCTAAAATTTTGTCCTTTAGTAAAGTAACTTTTGCTGAAAATATAAACAAAGATCAGACTGCAAAGTAAGCGCAGTCTTATTTTAAATCAACTATGTCCATATTTTTACCAAAACAAGGTGTAAATAGCCATGTTTTTGCCATTTTTTTTTCTACCTGAAAATAACATTTATTTCTACACTAATCAGTTTCCAGATTTAATGACCTAGACATTACAGGCTTATGAATACATTGTGGAAAAAGAAGAAAATGCTTGTACCCTTCCCAAAGGTAAAAAGCGATATTGAGACAATTTTAATTTTTTGTCTGTAACTGCGTTCACAGATGCACCAGCTTGATACAATATACAAGCAAAGGCTACATTGTCACAGTCAAGATATAGTTGTATGCATTTATTTCAGATTAAGATTATCTAATAGAGAAGGTGCATATTTACAAGATTTCGTCAATGTTGTCCATGTTGATGGAGAATGAGTTGGAGGCATCTGAACATGTGGAGAGGATAAGCTTGGAATATAGTAAGCATGAATCATTATTTATCAATTTTTTAATAGGTTTTTTCTGAAACATTTGCTAGGCAATTGACAAAATTTTTCAAACATCGACTGATCAGAGGCACTTAAAACTATCTTATCATTTTTTATGATGAATTTCAAGAGTAAATAACTTTGTGTACACAAATTCCTGTTTAAAGCATTATCAGTATAAAAATTTGGAAAACTTTTGGTTGCATTTGGAATGAAAATATGTAATAACCAATTAATTAGATGAGGATGCGGAAAGAATGGAGGTTGAACCTTCTTGTCTTACAGTATAAGCACTTAACTCTTTACCACACGAGAAAATTTTACACTGGTCCAAACTGAAAGCATTTTCAGACAACAAAATAAAGGTGACGAAAAAATAGAAATTTGTTCGGGAAGGGTAGAAAACACTGGGGGGAAAGGAGAAAATGCTGGTTACCAGCATTTTCTCCTTTTCCCACAGTGTTTTTCAGAGACTTCTATCTCCGGGATTGTTTGGTAAAGGGTTAAAACTTTTTAAATTTGATTTTTACAGTCCAGTTGTGAAGAGTCCAAATCTTGGTTGCAAATTTGTGAGGAATACTAAAGGCTTGTTGAATCTGGTCAAAACGTAACACAAAGGTGGAGAAGAACAAAGTGAGCTGCTAATAAGCCCCATGGTTTTGAGAAATTATCTCCTATGAAGAGGAAACTGAAGAAAAATTCACGGATATTAGAAAAATCAAGTTGGTACAGAAAGAATTCAGGAGAAATGCGAAAAAATACAGATGAAGATCCATGTTACAGCCCCGTTTGATGGCTTATACCAAACAATTCTGTGTTTTAACGACACTTATGAAGAGAAAGTGTTTGAAAGTAGTTAGGGGAAAAATGAGAAAATATTGCTTACCAGTATTGCTCCTGTTCTCACAATGTATTTACGATTTGAAGAACAAAAATCCTCTTTCAACCCTTTACCACACAACAAAATTTCAGACCTATTGAAAGTATTTGCAGATGACAGTTTCAGTGTTGCTCATATCAAATGATTTTAGGGTAGAAAACATTGTGGGAAAAGGAGAAAATGCTGGTAACCAGCATTTTCTCCTTTTCCCACAATATTTTCAAAAGCTTTCTCTTTCAGGGGTGTTAAAAGTCGTCATTGTGTTGTAAAGGGTTAAGCTTCACTTCTTCTGCTAAGCTTTCAATTCGGATCTATCTAAAATTCTGTTGTTTGGTGGAGGGTTGAACAATTTCAAGTGACTGTAGAGAATAGGGATGTTTATGATATTTTTGTTCCTTCCATATCATTGGCATTGTAAAAGGTCTTTATCTGGCTTTCGTTTTAGTAATAATCAAGATGGTGGTAAAACTTCATGAATAAAGAGTTCAATTTGGGTCTATATAAAATTTTGTCATTAGGTAAAGAGTTTTGCAAATGACTACGTACCATAGAGATGTCTGATATTTTTCTTTCCATGGAAAGCAGCCAGTGGCTTGGAAAGAAAAGTGTGCGAAGTACTGGTAAAAGAAATTCACGGGACACATGGTTAGGTGCACTGGGTGCTGTGATATAACTGAAATAATGTTTGAAACGCCGTTAAACACCATCAATCCATATCATTTGCATTGTAAAATGTCTTGACTTAGCTATTATTTTAGTGATAATCAAGTTGGGTGTCAAAACTTAAAAAATTTAAAACAATGTGGGAAAAGGAGAAATTGCTGCTTACCAGCATTTTCTCCGCTTCTCATAATGTATGTACTATTTCAGGAACAGAAATTATCTTTAAAGTATCGCTAATTTGTCGTCGGCTAAAGCTTTTAATTTGGATCTGTCGAAATTTTAGTCATCTGGTACAGAGTAACTATTGCAAGTGAATATATAGAATAGAGATGTTCATGATATTGTTGTATGGTTCATGTATTTTGCACTGTAAAATGTCTTGACCTGGCATTCAATTTCTGAAAATTCTGATTAGAGGCAGTACTGATGAAGAGGATGTTTGAAAATAGTGTGGAAAAAAGAGAAAATGCTGTTAAACAGCATTTTCTCCTCTTCTCACAAAACTTTTACCATTTCAATAATAGAAATCAACTTTCAAACTTCACTGAATGTGTCGTCGGCGGAAGCTTTCAATTTGGATCTATCTAGAAATTTGTTATCTAGCAGAAAGTTTAACTATTGAAGTGGCTATATACTGTAGCTTAGTGATGTTTATCTGGCATTCATTTAAGTGATAATCAAGTTAGTAGAGAAACTAAATAGAGCATTTGAAAACAGTGTGGGAAAAAGAGAAAATACTGGTAACCAGTGTTGTTTCATGGTTATGAACTGACGATGACTGCATTTTGCAGGGTTCATGCTAGAGTACATTCTGTGCCATTGGAGTGCATCTTGGCAGGGTGTGGTAAGGAATTAAACAATTGGCATCACCTAACCAGGCATCTAACCCACACCCTCTTATATTAAAGGATTCAATATCATTTGTAACAGACTAGAATTTGTAAACTAAATTACTTTAATATACATTGATCATATGTTGAAGTTTTGCAAGACGCCATTTGGAAGCATTAACTCCCCTTAGCTGAAAAATTAGACACTTTTTTGCTGGCAGGGGTATCAAATCACATTCAGTGACAGCTCTAGTTGGATTTTTGTGTTGGATCAATGAGCAATTTCAGTTAGACCATGGTCAGTTAGGCCATAATGGTCACTTTCACCATAAATTAAAAAGGAAATATTCTACTGTATGAATTGTTCTTGAATCTCTATTTCATGCCTGATATACTGTTGAAAACGGCGTAAAACGCCATTCAATCAATCCATATTTCATGAGATTTTAATGCATTTTGCACATCTTCTGCTTGCCTTATATTCATGAAGTATTCATGAATTTGACCAATTTAAAAACTTGTTTTCATGAAGTATTCATGAATACTCTACTAGACAAAATTCATGAAATTTCAAGAATATTAATTCATGAAGAATTCATGAAGAAGAAGTGAACAGAAAATGAGACAATACGTTTATGAATAAAAAAATGCATGAAAACTTCATAAAAAATGTATGTTCATAAAAATTTCATGAATTCTTCATGAAGATAAACCAATGCTTCATTCATGATTTTTTTAAGAACTTGTATGTGTTCTTGATTTATGAATGTTTTATGCATTTTATTCTTCATGAACAATTCATGAACCATTATTTCACGATTTTTTCATGAATTTGTCTCATTTTCTGTTCACTTCTTATTCATGAAGTATTCATGAATTCAACTCATGAACACTTCATGTTGTTTTCATGAAATATTCATGAAGAATTCATAAACGCGACACAGGGGATAATTATACAAAATCAATGGGACTATCAAACCTCAGATTCAGCATATACAGGTAACCATTGTAATTTCACCTGTCCATGACCTTAACATTATCAGAGTGGTCACCCTAGGATTCCTCTGCATCTCAACCCTTAGACGCTGAGCCCTGATAGCTCAATCAGTAACACACAGACTTGAGAACAGGAAGTCACTGGTTTGGTCCCCAGCTCGGTCAATTTCTTTCCGAGGACTGATATCTAGTCAATGCAACGGAATTTGTTCCTCTCTCAACTCTGATCATTATTTCGACAATCCAGGGTCCAAAAAATTTCAGAATTCTTACTAGTCTTGTCCTCCTGCCATTTTGCACGCGTCCAACAGTTAGACAAGGATAATCCACTTGCCCTTACCAAATATTTACTTGTAAGGGTGAGCAGACAAGAGGATTCTTTGGACCCTGTTATGGATATGTGGGAAATCAGCCAGTAGCTTGGAAAGCATATAGTGCAGAGCACTGGTAACAGCTAGAGACTCCAGAAAGGCATGGTTAGGTGCAATGTCTGCCAGGATAACTGAATAATGTTGAAAATGGCTTTAACCACAATACAATAAATCCTTTTGCATCCTAACCCTTCCGGCCTTTTCCCACAATGCTTTCTACCCTTCACAAAACAAATTTCAAATTTTCAGTGACTTTTATTTTGTCATCTGCAAATGCTTTTGATTTGGACAAACCTAAAATGTTGTCATTTGGAAATGAGTTAATGAATTAAGCTGACATTGCTTGCTGCAAGTCTGTTTCAAGGAAGGAC
Organism: Tridacna crocea; assembly: GCA_943736015.1. Classification (NCBI taxonomy): domain Eukaryota; kingdom Metazoa; phylum Mollusca; class Bivalvia; order Cardiida; family Cardiidae; genus Tridacna; species Tridacna crocea. The sequence continues at coordinate 2,779,737 of OX031067.1, read as the reverse complement.
TCAGGAGTTGAGGGAGCAGCAATACTCCAGCGAAAAAAACTCTTTACAAATGGTCTAACATTCCCCTGTCACCTCGGACTTCTGTCCCCAAATCTTTCAGACCCTTAACTCTTTCCCAAACGACAAAATTTTGGACTAGTCCAAACTGAAAGCATTTGCAGACGACAAAATAAATGTGAATCAAAAATTCAAATTTGATTTTGGAAGGGCAGAAAACACTGTGGGAAAAGGAGAAAATGCTGGTTACCAGCATTTTCTCCTTTTCCCGCAAGGTTTTCCCTCTCACGGTTGTTAAAACTCGGGATTGTGTGGTAAAGGGTTGCCCGCATACAAAAACCAAAAACTGAGCTTAGGTCTTAATTTGTTTGCATGCTTTTTCTATGGACAAGTCAAAAACTTTCTAATCCGTTGAAAAATTAACCAAATAAATCGATACACCGTTTCAGTAAAACATCATCCTTTAAAAACCCAGTGCATATCAGTTATTTATTTGTACAGGTAAATCTTTTCAGGTTTTTCTTATCTTTTGTTATTTATCTTTACCCTTTATCACACAATCCCGACTTTTAACCCTTTACTCCATAGATACTCATTTCTACGCATTGCTTGTAGGAGCCTTTGGAAAACATTATGGCAAAAGGTGAAATTGCTCGTGACGAGCAATTTCACCTTTTGTCACAATGTTTTCTGTGCTGTGTCATATACACATAAGAAACGGCTTCATCCTTGCTGTTATTCAGGGCAAGTTAGAGATACAATAGAAATGCCTTATGGGGTAAAGGGTCAAAGAATCTGACAGAGAAGCCTGTAGAAAACATTGTGGGAAAAGGAAAAAATGAGGGTAACCAGCATTTTCTCCATTTCCCGACAAATTATCTAATCTGCTAGTAACAAATTCCATTTTTCGAGTCACATTTATTTTGTTGTCAGTAGATCAAGATCAGACTGCAAAGAACATGCAGTGTGATCCTAGATCTGGAGAGACTGCAATTCTTATGGCAATGTCCTTGGGCAAGACACTTCAGGGTCCGTATTCACCAACCATTCTTGAGAATATTCTTAGTCCTATTCTCCAAGGTTTTCTAAATTTGTAAATAACACAACTTCTGATTGGCTAAACTGAATGGTTCAGCCAATCAGAAGTTTTGTACCTTGAAAATGTAGAAAATTCTGCAGAATAAGACAAAGAAGGTTCTTGATAATGGTTGGTGAATATGGGCCTAGGAGCCTATCCGTAACCCTTTAGCACACAAACCCGACTTTTGACGACCCTGAGAAAGAAGCCTTTTGAAAACACTGTGGGAAAAGGAGAAAATGCTGGTAACCAGCATTTTCTCCTTTTCCCACAATGTTTTCTTCCCTTTTCAAATCAATTTCAATTTTTGTTTCACGTTTATTTTGTCGTCTGCAATTGCTTTCAATTTGGACCGGTCTAAAACTTTGTCGTTTGGTAAAGAGTTAAGTGCTGGTAAAACCAAGGACACACATAAATAATTATGTGAGCTGTTGCTATAATATATCCGAAATAATGATGAAAGATTGGTTGGTTGTATTGGGGTTTAACGCCACTTTAACAGCTAAGGTCATATCATGGCGGTCGGTGACGCACATGTGTTTCCTCGCTTTCTCATACAGTTACTAACACAACTTTCTTTCCAAAGCCACCGACTACTTTTCTCACATGCTTTAGCAGAGGTGAGAGGCGAAAATACGATGAAAGAGGTATAATTAAACAACTAACCAATCAGCAAATCCATTAACCAATCTATCCATAAATCAATCAACCAAACAAACAATCAAACACACAAAAACAAACCGATCAAATGAGCAAAACCAACCAACCAACCAACCGATCAACCAATCAGCCAACCAACCAACCAACCAACCACCCAACCAACCAACCAATCAATCAATCAAATTGTTTGCCATCTAACTTGGAAATAAGACTAAATAGCATCAATGATTTTCTCCTTGCAGCAACCAATTTTGCATCCACAGACGTCAATTTCAGTGTGACATCTGAGGATTACAATATCTCAGCTCAGTAATCTGGGTCTAAACAAATAAATCTTTCATTCAATCACATCCATTGACAAACAGCCTGACCAAAAAAAGACACTTTTAGTATCATGTCAGTGTCTGTCACCCATCTGGCCTGACCTGTCCTGACCTTTACAACCCGGCCCCGCCATTTAACCCTGTACCATACAATCCTGAGTTTAACTCCTTAACAAATAATTCCGACTTTTAACGACCCTGAAGAAGAGGACTTTTGAAAACATTGTAGGGAAAAGAGAAAATGCTGGTAACCAGCATTTTCTCCTTTTTCCACATTTTCTACCCTCCCCAAGACAAATTTCTATTTTTAAGTCATATTCATTTTGTCAACTACTTTCAATTTCGGCAAGTCTAAAATTTTATCGTTTGGCAAAGAGTTAACTCTTTACCACACGAGAAAATTTTAGACTGGTCCAAATTGAAAGCATTTGCAGACGACAAAATAAAGGTAACTGAAAAATAGAAATTTGTCCTGGGAAGGGTAGAAAACACTGTGGGAATAGGAAAAAATGCTGGTTACCAGCATTTTCTCCATTTCCCACAGTGTTTTCAAAAGGCTTCTTTCTCAGGGGCGTCAAAAGTAGGGATTGTGTGGTAATGGGTTAAGCAACACTAGAGAATAAGTCCTTTGAAAACATTATGGGAGAAGTCCATCATTTGACCTACGTTAGAGTTGTCATCTGCAAATCCTTTGAGTTTTGACAGGTCTATGATTTCCTTGTGCAGTAAAGAGTTAACCCATTACCACACAATCCCTACTTTTGACGACCCCAAGAAAGAAGCCTTTAGGAAACATTGTGGGAAAAGGAGAAAATGCTGATAACCAGCATTTTCTCCTTTTCCAACAATGTTTTCTACCCTTGACAGAACAAATTTCAAATTTTCAATCCCTTTTATTTTGTCATCTGCACAATCAGTGCACACTGTGTCAAACTACATGTACAACAGATTGCATGTCAAAGCTCTGTAACTGCAGAGCTACTAACTGTATCTAGAAATTTATACCCTTTGTAAAATGTCATCTGAGACAGGAAACAAAAAACAAAATCTAATTTTTCCTCTTAACCCTTTACCAAATGACAAAACTTTAGACTGGTCAAAATTGAAAGCATTTGCAGACAACAATTTCAGAGAGGCTTACCTAATGCAATTTTTCTTTGATAGGGTATAAAACATTGTGGGAAAAGGAGAAAATGCTGGTTACCAGCATTTTCTCCTTTGTCCACAATGTTTTCAGAAGGCTTCTTCCACAGGGTCGTTAAAAATCGGGACTGTGTGGTAATGGGTTAACCATTTACCAAACAATCCCTGGTCTTTACAACCTTTTGAAAACATTGTGGAAAAAGGAGAAAATACTGGTAAACAGCATTTTCTTCTTTTCCCACAATGTTTTCTTCCCTTTCCAAAACAAATTTCAATTTTTGAGAAACATTAATTTTGTTATCTGCAAGTGTTTTGAATTTGGACCAGTTTAACGTTTGTCGTTTGGTAATGAGTTAACAGCATGAATATTATTTCCACTCTTTAACCCTTAACTTCACAATGCCGAATTTTATTGCATAAATGTTTAGTTTAGTTTGAAATTCTAAGTAACTATTGTTGCATAGAAATTAGTCCGGTACTGTACCCTCAGGACACCCAAAATAGATAGATGTGTATTGTAGAATCCCATCTAGTGGGAGATAATGTATACAAAATGTAAAGAAATAACCCTTCAACAAACAATCCATAGTTTTATCGACTGTCAAGAAACTGCTCTAGAAAACATTTAGAGCCTGAGAGGACGTTATACTGGTAACCAGATTATTCTCCTTTTTCCACAGTCTTTTCTGCACCTTTCTGAAACAAAATTCAATCGATAGAGAAAGCTTCAATTCTTCATCTGTAACAGCTCAAAAATTAACTCTTTACCAACAATAAATTTTTTGAATGGACCAAATTCAAGGCTTAATTAGTCTCTGCAGACAACAAATAAATCTTGTTAATATGATGGTTTCTGACTCTGATAGGGTAGAAAATATTGTGGGTGAAGGAGATAATGCTGGTTACCAGGTAACCAGCATTATCTCCTTTTCCCACAATTCTTTCTAAAGGCTTCTTTACCACGGTTGTGAAAAGTCTGGATTGTGTGGTAAAGAGTTAATCCATTACCACACAATCCCTACTTTTGACGACTCTGAGAAAGAAGCCTTTAGTAAACATTGAGGGAAAAGGAGAAAATGCTGGTAACCAAAATGCTGGTAACCAGCATTTTGTCTTTTTCAGCACAATGTTTTATACCCTCCCAGAATCAAAAATTGATTTTTTGATTAACATTTATTTTGTTGTCTGCAAATGCTTTCAATTTGGACTAGTCAAAAAATTTGTTGTTTTGTAAAGAGTTAAACACTGTAAAGGAACCTACAATTTTGTTGTCCCCGATAAAGAGATAACCGACTCCAAGCATACCTGGGGTAGGTTTTATCCTATCAAAGTAGGTCATCAACTGTTTACTAAGTATTAGAAATTAGAAATGCCAAATGACAGATATATAAAGGATTGGCAATTAATAATATTGCCTCTTGGGTTCAACTTGTTTCTAGTCTTCCTAGCACATTAGAATTTGAATTCACCAAGCGTTAACCCTTTCCCACATAATCCTGACTTTTAGCTATCCTAAACTAGTATACTTTTGGAGATATGCTCCGGACAAAATTCAAGTGTGAAAAACAACAAAGAGCATTAACTCAAAAATTAAGCAAGCAAGAGTTATGATTCCTGTGCACTGCACTCCCCCTCGATGAGATCTATCCACCTATGAAATTTCATAACCCTAGCTTGTACAATTTTGGAGATATGCTCCGGACAAAATTCAAGTATGAAAAACAACAAAGGGCAATAACTCAAAAATTAAGCAAGCAAGAGTTATGATTCCTGCGCACTGCACTCCCCCTTGATGAGGTCTATCCACCCATGAAATTTCATAACCCTAGCTTGTATACTTTTGGAGATATGCTCCAGACAAAGAACTGGACGCCGCCTGGATGCCCACCCACCCGCTGGCCCACCCACCGGCCCGCCACGGGTGATCCCATAATACGTCCCGTCTTTGACGGGCGCATAAAAAAAGAAAACCTTTTGAAAACATTGTATGTAAAGGAGAAAATGCTAGTAACCAGCATTTTCTCCTTTTCCAACAATGTTTTGTACCTTTCCTAAACAAGTTTCAGTTTTCAAGTCACATTTATTTTGTTGTCTACAAGGGCTTTGAAGTTGGACCTTTCTAAAATTCTGTTCTTTGGTAAAGGGTTAAACTGCAAAAAACTGTGCAAGACAACTTGAAAACATTTTGGGGAAAAGGAGAAAATGCTTGTAACCAGCGTTTTCTCACTTTCCCAAAAATGTTTTCTACCCTTTCAAAGACAAATTCCAAATTTACTCCAATTGAATTTGTCATCTCCATTATGCTTTCAACTTTAGTCGATCTAAATTATCTCATTTCATACAGCGTTACATTAGCTTTTATTTCTAGATGCATCCCTAAGACATAGCTACAGCAAAACTTCATGAACAGAATAATCTGTACAACTTTATAAATTAATGTATTTTCTGATTTGAATTTAAATTGATAAATTTGCAGATAGTAAGTTTGATGCTATTCAAATACATGTACCAAGGTTTGTGTTGGCAAACCATTTGGTTTAGCCAATAACTGGAGTTGTGTTACTTTCAAAGTTAGAAAATCTTGGAGAGTAAGGCAAGGCTGACACTTGCATGATTCTGTGACACGCATTGGCACGACTCGAGACGTGCCAGTGTGCAAACTAGTCGTAAACTGGCGTGAAGTGTGCGTAAACACGTCGTGACTGAGTGCCATGTCCGGAAAAACATTTTGAAATGTTCAAAATTTTGGTCACGACAAAATTTCGCGACTGGGTCTTGATCTATGCGCAAACTGTTCGTGAAATTGTTGTGAGGATGCGTACCAGTGCGCACCATGCCACGACTGTCACGAATAGTTCACGAACAGCTCACGTCGAGTTAACCAATAGTTCACGACATGTTAACGAGCAGTTCACGACTACTGGCAACAGTGGCACTCGCGTCGGTGCGGGGGTATATAAAGGGCTTCCTGAACACTGCTCGCCATTCCAGAGATCGCCAGCGAAAAAACATCACAGAGACAAGATGTCTAAAACAAAGCAGACACGAGCCTCCCAGTTCGTGCCCCAAAATGGCACGACTTGCCACAACAAAATCGTGGCCAAAAGTCGTGCAAGTGTCAGCCTTGCTTTAGACAAAGAATGTTCTCAAGAATGGTTAGTGAATACAGACCCAGGTTGGAACATGGGATTGTTTGACAGACTTAAAAGCCTACCTTGATAAAGGATCATTTTAACCCTTTCCCAAACAATCCCTGGTTTTTACGACCCTGCGATGGAAGCCTTTTGAAAACATTATGGGAAAAGGAGAAAATGCTGGTAACCAGCATTTTCTCCTTTTCCCACAATGTTTTCTACCCTGCTGGAAACAAATTTCAATTTCTGAGGTATGTTTATTTTGTCGTTATAATGCAAGTGATTTCAATTTGGACCAGTCTAAAATTTTGATGTTTGGTAAAGAGCTAAAATCAGCATCTTTTGTGCAGTTACAACCTGCGCAGTTTCCTACATTTACATCCTGTTGGCAAAAAAATAGCTGAAAGCCATTTTGAAATGGTAAAAACCATATTAATAGAGAAAATGCTGGTATCCGGCATTTGTTCCTTTTACTACAAATGCTTGAAAAAAGCCTTCTTCAGCAAGGTATTTAACCCTTTACCTGATATGCCAATTTGAGGCTCTTCCATTTCAACAACAAATAAAGATAACATGATGTCAAAAATATGGACAAAATTAATTATATAAATATTTGATTGAGTGGAAAACATTGTGGGAAAAGGAGAAATTGCTCGTTACGTGCAATTTCTCCTTTTCCCACAATGTTTTCAAAAGCTGTCTGTTGTTGATACTTCAAAGTGAGTATCTATAGAGTAAAGGGTAATACCGGTGATTGATTGATTGATTAATACTACTATTGATTACCTGCATTTTACACGGATATTTCAAAATTTACCTTGATATCTGATGATTTTTTTAGGGAAAGAACCTTTTACTACACAAATCCGAGCTTTCACAACGCTAATGAAAAGGCCTTTAGAAATTGTGGGGAAGAGGAGAAAATGCTGGTAACCATCATTTTCTCTTCTTTCCTTCTTTTTTCCCTACCCTATCCAAAGTTTTCCCTTCACTAGCTTATATGGGGGTCATTTGACCCAACCATACTCCCCTTTCAACTCTTCATAAAACAACAAAATTTTCGACTGGTCCAAATTGAAAGCATTTGAAGGCAAGAAAATAAATGTGACTCAAATATTGAAACTTGACTTCAGAAAAATAGAAAAAAAAAAGTGTGGGAGAAGGAAAAAATGCTGGTTACCAACATTTTCTCCTTTTCCCACAATGTGTTCTAAAGGCTTCTTTTTCAGGGTCATTAAAAGTCTGAATTGTTTGGTAAAGGGTTAAATGAAGCAAAGTTTAGGCAAACATTGGAATTTCGAGGGTCAAGGAAAAATTGGGGTCAATATTTAAAGAAATTTGGGGTCATGGAAAACCCTGCCTATTAAAGACAGAAATTATCTTAACCCTTTCCCAAACAAGCCCTGGTTTTTACGTGTCTGCAGTAAAAGTCTTCTGAAAACACTGTGGGAAAAGGAGAAATTGCTCGTAACGAGCAATTTCTCCTTTTCCCACAGTGTTTTCTACCCTTTTTGAGAACTTTCTGCCATTTTCTCGAAATTTAAAATTGTCGCCTGCAAACTCTTTCAGTTTGGAAGGGTCCAAAATTTATCATTTGGGAAAGGGTTAAATCAATTACCCTCTGAAAATGCTTTTTAATAATTCGAGTATGAACTTTTTGTTGTTTGGTAAAGTGTTTGATGCTCAAGGCAATCTATCAGCTAAGATCTATCTACATTTACACATTTACAAAGGAAACTACATCTATATCTACAAATACATATTTGCAGCGGAAACTTGGAAAGAAAACAAAAATCGCAAACCTACCATTATTATCTCTTTTACTTCTAATTAGATAAATTAGGTTACATCCAGGGGCGTAATCATAAATTCCCACACTCAATCTTCAAAATCGTAAAATATTCCTTGGTTTCACAAAACACTCTCAACACTGAATCTGGGCTCTTATTGAATTTCTATACAAAAAAACATAGACCTGCCATTTACTGTCAATCCTTTCACACGGTAGAGAGATGTGTCATTACACTAGTGAAGTTTTTCTGTGTTTACATTTTTCATGCTACAACTGACGGCCCTGAAGTATTATGGGTACTCAGGTGTAGACGAAAATATGTACAGTGGTAAGGTATTTAGCTGTACCTTGGGACGGGTTATTTTGGGGCATTCCAGCATAATGTGTCATGGTCATGACATAAAAACTACATTAACATGTAAAACTACTTTACACATTTTAAACTGTTTATAAATAACTATTTAGGGGTATGGCACTCCCTCTTTCAACAATTACTTTGCAAAAACACCTACAGTTGTTTAGTCATACTCACAAGGTACAATACTTTTTAACCCTTTACCATACTATCACTAGTTTTAACAACCCTGAGAAAGTAGCCTTTTTGAAAAGATTTTGGGTAAAAGAAAAAATGTTGTTCAGGTCTTGCCTGTCAATGCACTACCAAGTCATTCTTCCAGTGTACAACTTTTTCATAAATGTAAGAGACTGCTTTGAAACACATTATGGGAAAAGTACCAAATTGCTTGGCAAAAACAATTGCTCTTTTTACCTGCAATTTCTTCATCAACTCCAATCAAAATTTTAAGATAACTTCTCTGTCTTTTCAATCTTCCTCCTTGTGCATCACTTAACCCTTTCCCAAATGACAATGTTAGACTGCTCCAAGCTCAAAGTGTTTGCAGATGACAATTTTTAATTTGATGAGAATGGCAGAAAGTTTTCTAATAGGCTAGAAAACACTGTGGGAAAAGGAGAAATCGCTCTTTACAAGCAATTTCTCCTTTTCCCAGGGTGTTCTAAAGACTTGTACTGCAGACATGTAAAAACCAGGGCTTGTTAGGAAAAAGAGTTAAATCATTTATAGAGTATTGAGCCCAACACAACAGGAAAACATGTTTTCTGGTGTGTTACAAACAATGGCTTCTTTTTCCACAATGACTTTTTACAACATGGTTTTCCATGAAACATAAAAAAAAGCCTCCTTTGCACTCAGTGGCTTGTTTCTCCAGTTAGTTCCAAATGTACTTAATGAAATTATTTCTTCGGCCAGTAAATTCAGTTTCTTTGGTCATTAGCAATACAGTTATGACAAAATAATGATTCAAACTCAAGCTTGTAATTTCACATTGCTTGTTTTTTCTAGCACTCGATCAGCAGTTTCCATTTCACATGAGACTTAACATAAGCAAGGGAATATGGTAAACCATCATTCTAGTAAATCAATTCCTGTAAAAGTTGTTTCTCTTTACTAAATTCTAATTCTAGGCTACTACACTGCACAACAAGAGAAACACATTATAAAATATTGTCTTTTTACACTACTACACAGCACACAACATGTAACACTCTGTAACCTAACGTATCCCCCATTTTACACCCTTTGATGTCCTTTGATGTCTTCTCTAAAGATCATGATCAGCCTATGTAACTTTGTTATCTAATTGTGATCTACTCTCTCCACTGAGAATCCTGAACAAAATTTAGTATCTTTGCAATGTTAAACAGAAAACAAAAAAAATTGTCAGAAGTCTTACCGTAGACCAGCTTTGAAAAAACTTAACCAAAGGTCATTAAGCAATTTCTCCAATTTGTGTACTTCAGCTTAACTCTTTAGCACACAACAATATCTCAAACTTGTCCAAATTGAAAGCACTTGCAGACAACAAAATAAACATGGCTAAAAGATCAAAATTTGTCTTGGAAAGGCTACAAAACGTTGTGGGAAAAGGAGAAAATACTGCTTACCAGCATTTTCTCGTTTTCCCACAATGTTTTCAGAAGGCTTCTTTCTCAGGGTCGTTAAAAGTCGGGATTGTGTGGTAATGGGTTAATTCATACTGAATATCCATTTTTTAGATTTTTTACAAACATAATGATGTAAACTTCTTGCAGGAGCCTTCTAGGAACCAGGGCCACATTTCACTAATTTCAAACAAAATTTGTCCTTTAGTTTTACGAAACTACATGTATAATATAAGTGGCTATGAGACAAGAGATAATTACTGTGATTCTTTTTTAACCCTTTACTCCACAGATACTCATTTTTACACATTGCTTGTAGGAGCCTTTGGAAAACATTGTGGCAAAAGGTGAAATTGCTCGTCACGAGCAATTTCACCTTTTGTCACAATGTTTTCTATGCTATCAAAAGATGTCATTTACACATAAGAAACGGCTTCATCCTTGCTGTCATTTAGGGTCAATTAGAGATGCCATAGAAATGCTATATGCGGTAAAGGGTTAAGAAATTGTGATGAATCAAATTTTCCTGGAATTTTTATCTTTTCGTTTTATCTAAATAAAATTTCCAGGAAACTGTGATTTATCGCAATAGTTTTCTGAAATAATCATGAGTACGACAAGATAACCCATGTGAGCTGCTCTATCTACTACATTGCACATCTATGTTATCACATAAAATTGGGAATCTACACTAATGCACTGCACATAGTAACTAAAAACTGCAATAATTAACTCTCTTTCAACCATACTTAACCTAAGTTGCTTTTTTGGACAGCTTAGATCAAGATCTGACTGCATGGTTCCTCCAATCTGATCTAGGATCTACATTGTCTACGACTTACCAAATCACTGTTCATTTAGAAAAATAATTCTTTATGAAACTGCAAAATTTTAGACCGGTCCACATTCATAGGAGTTGCGGACAACAAACTAAATGTTGCGAAAATTAGGGCAATTTCTATGAAAGTGTAGAATTTACGTCTAGAAAAAGGAGAAAAGTTTTTGTCCTTTTCCAATATTTTTTTTAAGTATGACGTTCTCACTCAGAGTCATTAGAACAAATTGAGTGATAGGGAGGGGATTACTGCAAAACCAATGCCAAAATGAGAAATTACGGTACCTTATTTGATGGCAAAAAGAGTTAAATAACAAATCTAGCCAGCTACAAAATTGGGTGAAAAAAGCATAGTGGAATCCTTGTTTTGCAAACAAATTTTGACAGAGTCAAACCCAAACTGACTTTTGAGTAAAAAAAAATAACAACTAGAGCACCGCATGCAGTGCCACATTCTCAGAGGCATCTGCAGAATGATTTAAAAATTGGGAAATCTGAAATTCAATGGCTGGTTGACTCTTCCAGATAACAAACTTTCACACTTCAAAACTAAAAGCATTTACAGATGACATTTAACTCTTTACCAAACAACTACATTTTACACTGGCCAGAATTGAAAAGATTTGCAGATGACAAAATATACATGTATGTGCATGTGTGGCTGAAAAAATTGAATTTTTTTTTGAGAAGGGCACTAGAAAACATTGTGGGTAAATGAGAAAATGCTGGTTACCAGCATTTTCTCTTTTTCCCACAATGTTTTCAAAAGGCTTCTTTCTCTGGGGTGTTAAAAGTTGGGATTGTGTGGTAAAGAGTTAACCCATTAGCACATAATCTTGACTTTTAATTAACTGCCTTGCAGGAGAAGACTTGTGGAACAATTGTCAGAAAAAGAGAAAATGCTGGCTACTATTCTTCATTTTACCAACATTTCAGTTGTCATCTGCAATTGCTCTCATGTAAAATGGTCCTGTCGAAAACCCTGATGAAAATTTTGTAGTCTGGTCCGAGTTATGCTGCCTTTCATCTTGAGAATTCATACCTTTGTAAAAGTACACTAGCATTTTCTCTTTTTCTGATTATAATGTCTAATCCCAAGCCCTGACTTGCTCAGGATTTCTATAACATGGGATTCTTTGGTTACTGGTTCAATCCTGATCCTTACTGTACAAATTCCATATTCTAAGTAACCGTCCAAATCAGGAATTTCCAGCGTACATGTATATAGAAAGCCCTTAGAGATCTGACCCTGAATTCCTGAGGATATCAGATGAGAGCTTTGATAATTGCCTATAATGTTCAACAATAACAAAGATCAATAAACATGAATAACAAAATTGACTCTTTACCAAACAATCCCTGGTTTTCACGACCCGGATACAGAAGCCTTCTGAAAACATTGTGGTAAAAGCAGAAAATGCTGGTAACCAGCATTTTCTCCTTTTCCCACAATGTTTTCTACCATGCTGGATACACATTTTAACTTTTAAGCATCATTAATTTTGTCGTCTTCGAGTGCTTTCAATTTGGACCAGTCTAAGATTTTATCGTTTGGTAAAGAGTTAACACTTTACCAAACGACAAAATTGTAGACTCGACCAAATCAAAAGCATTTATAGACGACAAAATATATGCAGTTCAAATGATGATTCTAGTCTTAGGGAGAAAATCTTGTGGGAAAACAAGAAAATGCTGATTACCAGCATTTTCTTCCTTTCCTGCAGTTTTCAAAAGCTTTGCTTCCCTGGATCGTGAGAACAAAGGCTTTTTCAGTAAAGAGATAACTCTTTACCACACAACATTATGTTAGACTGATCCAAATTTAAAGCATCTGTTGGCAACAAATTAAATGTGGCAATAATAATCGGTTTGCCTTCAAAGGGGTGAAAGCATTATGAAATGCTGGTTACCAGCTGGAATTATTTTCTTTTTCCCCACAATTTATTCAAAAGGCCTTCTCCTTGGGGTAGTTCTACTCATGATTGTGTGGTAAAGGGTTAAAGCAAAAATATCTCCTTTTTCCACAATGTTTTCAAAAGGCTTTTTTCTAGGTTCGTTAAAATTCGGGATTATGTGGTAAAGAGTTAAAAACTCTGAACTGTCCAGTAAAGTGTCTGAGTTGTGGGTTGACTGTCAAGTATTTTTCCACGGCGAAACGAATCAACAAACTTAAATATAAGATGAAATAAAATGAGGTCAAAAACAACAACATCAACATTAGCGTAAACAAAGCATGCATACACAGGTTAATTTGTTATACACATCGATGCAGGGTTCAAGTCCGAATACTCACAAGCACGAGTCCATGAGGCCATGTGACTCGTCAGCATAGCGAAGCGAGTCGTCTTGCGGGCCGCCCCACTGGAAGGTGTCATCAGTACTACTGATGCTATTCATGCTTTCGGTTTCTGAACCTATTCTATACTGCAATATACAAGGGAACATGGGGCGTGCAATAACATGAACTTAAAAACAGTGAAGAAGATGAATGATAATAACAAGAGGGCCAAGATGGCCCTGGATCGCTCACCTGAATTTTTGAGATGACCATAGTCTATTTTTTTTTTTTTCTTTTTTAGCGTTGAAACATTGGAACCAAATTTATAATTTTGCCAAGCAATTTTCAAAAGGTCACCTGTAAAAGTCATTTCGAAATCTGACCATCAGTTTCAAAAAGAAGAATTTTTAAGAATTCTTCATTTCTGTATAAGAGCAAGTAACCCCCATCCACGAGAGCCATGTTTCTTGATGGATCAAAATTTACGAACAAGTTTTGAAAAGGGTCACCCAAGGAACATCTCTCTGAAATTATTTCAAAATCTGACCAGGGGTTTCAGAGAAAGAAAATTTTAAAAAATCTCATCATGTCCGTATAGTGCAAGTAGCCCCCATTCACTAGAGCCATGTTTCTTGACGGATCAAAATTATATGTACAGCTTTTGGAAAGGGTCACCAAAGGAACATCTCTGTCAGATTATTTTAAAATCTGACCACGGGTTTCAGAGAAGATGAATTTTCAAGAATTTCTTCATTTCCATCTAGTGCAAGTAGCCCCCATTCACTAGAGCCATGTTTCTTGGCCAATCAAAATTTCGCGAACAGTTTTAGAAAAGGGTCACCCAAGGAATATCTCTGTGATATTATTTCAAAATCTGGCCAGCGGTTTCAGAGAAGAAGAATTTTTAAGAATTTCTTCATTTCTGTATAGTGCAAGAAGCCCCCATTCACCAGAGCCATGTTTCTTGACGGATCAAAATTTCGCGAACAATTTTTGAAAAGGGTCACCCAAGGAACATCTGTGTGAAATTATTTTAAAATCTGGCCAGCGGTTTCAGAGAAGAAGAATTTTTAAGAATTTCTTCATTTCTGTATAGTGCAAGTAGCCCCCATTCACCAGAGCCATGTTTCTCGACCAATCAAAATTTCGCGAACAATTTTTGAAAAGGGTCACCAAATGAACATCTCTGTGAAATTATTTCAAAATCTGACCAGCGGTTTCAGAGAAGAAGATTTTTTAAGAATTCCTTCATTGCTGTACAGTGCAAGAAGCCCCCATTCACCAGAGCCACATTTTTTGACCAATCAAAATTTCACGAACAATTTTTGAAAAGGGTCACCCAAGGAACATATCTGTGAAATTATTTCAAAATCCGACCAGCGGTTTCAGAGGAGAAGATTTTTAAAGAATTCCTTCATTTCTGTATAGTGCAAGAAGCCCCCATTCACCAGAGCCACATTTTTTGACGAATCAAAATTTCACGAACAATTTTTGAAAAGGGTCACCCAAGGAACATATCTGTGAAATTATTTTAAAATCCAACCAGCGGTTTCAGAGGAGAAGATTTTTAAAGAATTTGCTAAAAAATTCCATTTGGTTGCCATGGCAACCAGAGTTTTTGATGGAATCAAATTCTGTGAACAATTTTTAAAGAGGACCTCCCAAGGAACATTCCTGCCAAGTTTGGTCCAAATCCGCCCAGCGGTTTAGGAGGAGTTGATGTTTAAAGAATTGTTGACGACGCACGACGGACGACGGACGACGGACACCGGGTGATCCTAAAAGCTCCCCTTGAGCACGTTGTGCTCAGGTGAGCTAAAAACAGAAGGCAAGGTAACTGAATAAAGAATACAAAACAAGATGGCAAAAGGTGAGTAAATGAATAGGTCACAGAAACAAAGCAAAACAAATTTTAACCCTTTATCAAATGATCCTGTGCTTCATCTATCCAAAATAGAGACCAGCCTAAAATTTTGCTGTTCGATAAAATGTAATAAAATAAAATGCACTTAACCCTTTACCAAACAATAAAATAGTAGACCGGTCAAAATTGAAAGCATTTACAGACGACAAAACAATAGTGACTGAAGAATTGAAATTTGTTTTGGAAAGGGTAGAAAACATTGTGGGAAAAGGAGAAAATGCTGGTTACCAGCATTTTCTCCTTTTCCCACAATGTTTTCAAAAGGCTTCTTGCACAGGGTCTTTTAAAGTCAGGATTGTGTGGTAAAGGGTTAAACCAAATGACAAAATTTTGGACTGGACCAAATTAAAATTATGTTCCAGATGACAAATAAGTCTTTTAATAAGTGAGTAAAAACATTGTGGGAAAAGGAGAATTTGCTGGTAATAAAATATCAGAAGCTTTCTGCTTTAACACATTACCACACAATCCCTACTTTTGACGCCCCTGAAAAAGAAGCCTTTTGAAAACACTGTGGGAAAAAGAGAAAATGCTGGTAACCAGCATTTTCTCCTTTTCCCACAGTGTTTTTTACCTTTCCCAGAACAAATTTCAATTTTTCAGTCACCTTTATTTTGTAGTCTGCAAATGCTTTCAATTTAAACCAGTTTAAAATATTGTTGTTTGGTAATGAGTTAAGAGGCTAAAATTTGGGATTGTCTAGCAAAAGGTTAAATGAAAAGACACAAAGTGATAATGACTTGTCTGTTTTACGATAACTATAATTACCCATAATTACTGGCAAAAACACATCAGAAAATATGACAAAAATAATGAGTCCCCTTAGGTAAAATAAATTATTATGCACTGTTGACAAATATCACTACACATCCTCTGTGGGAAAATTCAACCTCAAATCTTTCAAACTCCATCAGTCATGAAACTTGACATTTCTTTACCAAATGCTGTGTTTAAAGTTTCATTTTCCACACCAATTCAGTCTTGTTGTGACATCTATATATTCTTGAGTTTATTTAACTCATTACCAAATGACAATATTTCAGGTTTGTCCAAAATCGAAAGTATTTGCAGACAACAAAATAGAAGTGACTGTAAATTTGAAATTTGTTTTGTGAAGGGTAAAAAACATTGTGGAAAAAGGAGAAAATGCTGGTAACCAGCATTTTCTCCTTTTCCCAAAATTATTTCTAAAGGCTTCTTTTTCAGGGTTGTCAAAAGTAGGGATTGTGTGGACCACTAATGGGTTAACCAAATCACTTTTCAGGACTTGCCAAGCCATAAGACCCTTAACTCATTACCAAACGACAATATTTTAGACTTGCCCAATCAAAAGCATAAAATTTTGCAAACGACAAAATAAAAGTGACTGAAAACTCGAAAGTTGTTTTGGAAAGGGTAGAAAACTTTGTGGGAAAAGGAGAAAATGCTAGGTACCAGCATTTTCTTCTTTTCCCACATTATTTTCAAAAGGCTTCTTGTGGCACTATGTCATAAAGGGTTAAAATGTGAAAGTGTGTAGAATGGCCCAGCTGTGTTAACATAGATAAATAACCAATACATGGGAGATAGATGAACAAAAGGCTTTTCTCTCCACATTTAAAACCTCAAACAACATCACCAGTAGCTTTGAAGGCCTCTAAAACATGACATGCATTTTATGTCCTTTATAATCTGTGCAATCTTGCAGCAATCTGGGCAACATGAAGATACAAGAATGATTTTAGTTTCATAGAAAAAGGATAAAAGAGGTTAAAAAACTGGCTAAAACCCAGAACAGCAGTATCTTCAAGGGTCAATTATATTTCAACTTGTGCATTCATATCTAAACATGGCTACTTCAAAATTATCTGCTGCACATTTGTTAGAGGAAATAATTTGTAACAATGGACAAGAAACTTTTTGTTTGTTTGTTTGTTTGTTTGTTTGTTTGTTTGAAGGGTGTTTACGCTGCTTTCAACATTATTTACATATTCATGTTTCCTTAGTTTCACAAGTACTTGGCTTGGCCCTGTAGTGTCTTGCCCAAGGACACTCCTGTGAAAAACCCACAGCCATAGTTCACATTTTCACGTTTCCTTGGTTTCACCAGTATTAGGCTGAGCTCTGAAGTGTCTTGCCCAAGGACACTCCTGTGAAAAACCCAGTGGAGCCAGTGAGGCTTGAACCCTGGACCTTTGGCTTTATTTCATGTTGTGGATCATATAAGATTAAACTGCATGTTTGGTGCTGTCTCCTGCATGAGTCATTATTTGCAGTGAATGAATTAACCCTTTACCAAATAATCCTGAATCTATACAAACCTGAGAGAGAAAGCTTTTTAAAACATTTTGGGAAAAGGAGAAAATACTGGTAACCAGCATTTTCTCCTTTTCCGACAATTGTTTTCAGAGAACTGTGTTTTAATTTCAAATGTATTGTCCCCAGATACTTTGAAATTGGAAGGATCTAAAATTTATTAATTTGGCATGGGGATTACTCAGACACACACCGTCATGCAGTATTTATAAATTGTTTGGGGTTAACAATCACATAAAAAAGGTTAAACATGCTTGTTAACACCATGTTATCGGCTGCCATTATCAAACTCTGGAATGTCTGTTATTCTACTTTCCCATTTCCTGTAACCCTTAACTCATTACCACACAAGAAAATTTTGGACTGGTCCAAATTCAAAGCATTTGCAGATGACAAAATAAAGGAGACTGAAAAATAGAAATTTGTTCTGGAAAGGTAGAAAACACTGTGGGAAAAGGAGAAAATGCTGGTTACCAGCATTTTCTCCTTTTCCCACAGTGTTTTCAGAAGGCTTCTTTCTCAGGGGCGTCAAAAGTAGGGATTGAGTGGTAATGGGTTAACCCTTTATCAACCTTAACCCCTAACCTAATGAGAAAAGTTCGGCTTTTTCAAATTTCCAAACACAATTTCAAACAACGAATAAAACCGGGCCTTAACTCTTTGCAAATTAACCCATTACCAAACGACAAAATTTTGGGTTTGTCCAAATTGAAAGCTTTTGCAGACGACAAAATAGAAAGTGACTGAAAATTTGAAATTTGTTTTGTGAAGGGTAGAATACATTGAGAGAAAAGGAGAAAATGCTGGTTACCTGCATTTCATTTTCTCCTTTTCCCACAATGTTTTCTATAGGCTTTTTTCTCAGGGGTGTCAAAAGTAGGGATTGTGTGGTAATGGGTTAAAATAACATTTGCAGACGACAATCCATGTACAACTTTAAAGATTGTATTTGTCTTTTGAAGAGTGGAAAACGGGGGGGGGGGAAAATGGTTACAAGCATTTTCTTCTTTTACCTTCATGTTGTTTTTTTCCCACGGTCTTTTAACCCTTTACCCCAAAAGGCATTTCTATGATATCTCTAAATGACCCTAAATAACAAGGATGAAGCCATTTCCTATGTGTATATGAAATCTTTTAATAGCATAGAAGACATTGTGGCAAAAGGTGAAATTAGTAAACACCATTTTCTCTTTTCCCCAAAATGTTTTCAAAGGCCTTCCTCCTCAAGCTTGTATAAACTCGGGATTGTTTGGTAAACAGTGTATTGCACAACTATGTTCTTTCATGATTGAAAGATGAGGGCTTTTGAAAACATTGGCAGCAAAGGAAACAAGAGGTCTATGATGGCCCTGTATCACTCAACTGCCCTAAAAATAAATGTGCCATAAAAGGTAATAATGCAGATCTTCGTTCAAATTTGGTGATTTTTCTTTGTTTGCGCGTTTTTTTTTGGGGGGGGGGGGAAGGGAGGGAAGACAAATCCCTTGATTCGCCTGTAGGGTGGAAGGCAAACACTTGAAAATTGGGGGGAGGGGGGGTGCAATTTACAAAATTTGGCAATCAGAATTCAAAGAAAGAAGGGGTATTGGAAAACCCTGGGGGGAGGGGAAACAATACATGTACTTTTAAAATTTGTAACCTCCGTTGTTCTATTTATTTTCGACTAGTCTGTGAGTTAAGACAACTTACAATCTCTATCTATATTAAACAGTCATATCACACAGAACCTGTTTACCTGTTGGTTTTTATACAGATTATATTCCTCTTCATACAGCTTTGTTGTGAGATCCTCTATCTTCATATCTATCAAAGATTCCTGAATCTTATCATGAATACTGGCAATACTAGAACTTTTACTACCTTTTCTCAATTTGTTATTCATCTTTCGTATCTTGTATCTTACACAACTCACTTATACTCCAGATTTAGTCCAGTTCTGAGTATGTAGCATTAACCCTTTACCACTGAATTATGACTTAACCATTTACCCCATAGGGCATTTCTATGGTATCTCTAATTGGCCTACAGCAAGGATGAAGCTATTTCTTATATGTATATGAGACCATTTGAAAGCATAGAAAACATTGTGACAAAAGGTGAAATTGCTCGTCACGAGCAATTTCACCTTTTGCCACAATGTTTTCCAAAGACTCCTACAAGCAATGCGTAGAAATGAGTATCTATGGAGTAAAGGGCTAACAACCCTATGGAAGAAACCTTTAGACAACATTGTTGGAAAAGGAGAAAATGCTCAGCATTTTCTCCTTTTCCATCAGTGTTTTCTACCTTTCAAAGATATACCTGTAATCGCACTACTGGATGATCACATTGAAATTGTTGTCTATAGAATTTGCAAATGTGTTCATTTTGAAACAACGTGTAACATGAATTATCTTCCTCCCCATCCCCCTTCACCCGAAATTCAACAGTTCTGGAATTTTAGCACAGAAAATCCAGGCAATGGCTGTACAGTATGTCTAAGTCTCTATTGACCACCAAAACACACTTACAGATAATAATTATCAGAAACATTATTTTATCTTATATTTCATGACTTGACCCTTTGCCAATACAGTCCTATGATTTAAAAACCCCTAGCAGGAAGGATTTGAAAACATTGTGGGAAAAGGAGAAAATGCTGGAAACCAGCATTTTCTCCTATTCCCTCAATGTTTCCTAGCCTATCAGACAGTAATACAGTCATTTCAACCGCTTTCAATTTGTCGCCAGCAAAAACCTTTCAATACTCGGACAAGTCTAAAATTTTGTCACTTGGTAAAGGTTAAAAACTTCAACCTTTTCATAATCTTATCAAATCTTCAGTTTTTTTATCTACTAGTATATTCATACTTATTACTATGTACAAGTCCCATATAATATAACCTTTTACACTCAAACTTGACTGAACTCTTAACCCTTTACCCCATAAGGCATTTTTATGGTATCTCTAATTGACCCTAAGTAACAGCAAGGATGAAGCCATTTCTTATGTGTATATGACACCTTTTGGTAGTGTAGAAAACATTGTGGCAAAAGGCCAAATTGCTCGTCATGAGCAATTTCACCTTTTGTCACAATGTTTTCAACAGGCTCCAACAAGCAGTGCATAGAAATGAGTATCTATGGAGTAAAGGGGTAACTAAATGACAACATTTTAGACCCATCCAAGTTGAAAAAATTTGCAGAGGACAAAATTATAAATGTGGTTGAAAAATTGAAATTTGTTGTTGGAAGAGTAGAAAACATTGTGGGAAAAGGAGAAAATACTGGTCACAAGCATTTTCTCCTTTTCCCACAATGTTTTAAAAAAGCTTCTTTCATAGGGTCGTTAAAAGTCAATCAGGATTGTCTGGTAAAGTCTGTATCATCACAGACTGCAAGGGCTGACATTGGTGGAAACTTGTCACTACTAATTATGAGCCCAGCCAGGTTGCTCAGCCAGATAAACAACATTGGCGGATCCAGAGGGGGGGACCGGGGGGTCCGGACCCCTCCGGGAATTTTGGCAAAAATGTGGTTATGAAAATGAATTTAAGAAAAAGTTCTAAATGTGGAGAACTCCTCATGGTTAGAACTGGAAACGTTGACTTTTCTTGTAAATGGCTAACATAGCTGAAATCCGGAAATCAATTAAAGTATCATATAATAAGACGATTGTGTTTTCGGTGGTACCCCCCCCTGAGAAAAATATCTGGATCCGCGCATGAACAACTTGTGACTTGTGAACTAGAGGTTGTGGATTCGATATCCAGTAGCTGCTGCAAACTTTTTTTTGGAGATTTTTTGCCTCTCACTTCTGATGCACGTGAGAAAAGTAGTCAGTGGTTTTGGAAAGAAAATTGTGTCAATGCTGGTGTGAGAAAGCCAGAGAACACATTGGTGCGTCACTGACTGCCATGATGTGACCTAAAGTAAAACTGTTAACCTATTTCCACACAATCCCTACTTTTGAAGACCTTGAGAAAGAAACCTTCAGAAAACATTGTGGGAAAAGGAGAAAATGCTGGTTACCAGCATTTTCTCCTTTTCCCACGTTTTCTACCCTTCACAAAACAAATTTAAAATTTTCAGTCTCTATTATCTTATAGTCTGCAAATGCTTTTAAAATTGGACAAACCTAAAATTTTGTCATTTGGTAATGAGTTAAAATGGTGTTAAACTCGGATACAAACCAAACGAAAACTACATAATTATGAATCCTCTGCATGTCCAAGGACCAGTCTATAGTGATTTAGTCAGTTTTCATACAAACTGATTTTATGAATCCTTGATGACTTTTTCAGTATAATGCATAACAGCGATACATTAACCTATTACCACACAATCCCGAGTTTAAACAACCCTGAGAAAGAAGCCTTTTGAAAACATTCTGGGAAAAGGAGAAAATGCTGGTAACCAGCATTTTCTCATTTTCCCAAAATGTGTTTTACTCTGCTGGAAGTAAATTTCTATCAGTTACATTTGTCGTCTGCAAGTGCTTTCAATTTGGACCAGTCTAAAATTTTGTCGTTTGGTAAAGAGTTAACCCATTACCAAACGACAATATTTTAGACTGGTCCAAATTGAAAGCATTTGAAGATGACAAAATAAGAGTGACTGAAAATTTGAAATTTGTTTTGTGAAGGGTAGAAAACATTGTGGGAAAAGGAGAAAATGCTGGTTACCAGCATTTTCTCCTTTTCCCACAATGTTTTCTAAAGCCTTCTTTCTCAGGGGCATCAAAAGTAGGGATTGTGTGGTAATGGGTTAAACCCCTTTTTTCAGAAAATGGCTCCAATATAACTCAATCATTCTGTTAACCCCTTTATCACAAGGCAAAATTTTAGACCTATCCAAATTGAAAGCATTTGCTGACGACAATTTCATAGTGGCTCACATGACGCAATTTTCCTTTAGTAGGATTGAAAACTTGGTGGGAAAAGATGAAAATGCTGGTTACTAGCATTTTTGTCCTTTTCCCACCATGTTTTCAAAAGGCTTCTTCCTGAGGGTCTTCAAAAGTCGTCATTGTGTGGTAAAGGGTTATTTGATATTGAAACTATTTTTTTCCACTGAAAAGCCACACAGTAGGGACTTTTTTTTCTATTCATCTTGCAAAAGAATTTTGATGTCCCTCTGACAAAGACAAAAAATACCTATGGTACTGCAAAATAGACCTTTAAACTACAGAAAAACAATAACCAACAAAGAAATGGAGATGTGTATTCATGATAAACATAGAGGCAGATCCTTAGTCCCATTCAGCAGAGCTCCAGATAGAGGGAGTGATTTTGATTTCAAAATTGAAATTTCTAATCATTCGGCACTAAACCCTATGTTATGGGTGCTCATTAGAATCGTCTCATCGAGACGATTCTAATGAGTACCCACAACATAGGGTTTAGAAGAGAAATAGTGGATTTAGAATACCATCACCCCCTCTTATCTGGAGCTCTGCCATTCTGATCGTACAATAAACATGGTCTTCAAATGTAACACATAAATACACAGACTATTTTTGGAAACACGAAAACTATTATTATACAAAGCACAAACACTGGTAAGTGGTTTAATAAATTCATCAGCTGCAGGCATGGCATCATGCAGTACAAGAAGAAAATTCTTAATTATAGCATTTCAGGTACATAACAATATGGCTTGCGACACGTGAAAAGGGGCATTTAGACATTTGCATAAATTGTTGTCTTAGATTAACCTGCAATCCCCACAGACTAATCTGAGACAGCACTTTATGGCTACATTAAATTGTGTGCTACAGTAAACTTGCACAAAACAGAAAATTACATAAAAACGGAAAGTGTCGATACAGACAAGCTGGCGCCCTGAGTGTGCAGGCTGATCCAAGGTTTTCAAAGGCTTTCTTTCTCACTCATTAAAATTTGCGACTGTTTGGTAAAGAGTTAATAGGCTCAAAAATATTAACTTTGGATAAATAATTATAATCTTCTTCAATGCACTACACAAACAAACAATTTTGTGTCTCCATAAAAAAAAAGAGAAAAACCCTTCACCGGTTCACCAAACGATTTCTATTTCAATGACCCTAAAAAATTGACAGCCTTTGAAAACACAGAGGGAACAGGAGAAAATGCTGTTAACCAGCATTTTCTTTTTTTCCATCAATGTTTTCTAACCTGTAAAAGACAAATCTGATCATGTGAGACAGACACATCATTTATGCTTGTCATCTGCAAATGCTTTCAATTTGGACAAACTTAGAATTTCCTAATGCCTTAAGCCAGCAGGTAAAGAGATACTGGTAAGCAGATCAAAACAGCTTTTATATAGATTTACTTACAAGTCAATTTTCACTGTCTGTAGTCAATATGTCTAATATCATGATTTTAACCCTTTACCAAACAATCCCAGGTTCTTACAACCCAGAGGAAGAACACTTCTGAAAACATTGGGGGAAAAGGAGAAAATGCTGGTAACCACAAAGTTCTCACTCAGTTTTCTACCCTTTCCGAATCAAATTTCAATTGTGACTCAAATTCATTCAGTCATCTGCAAATGCTTTCAATTTGGACTAGTCCAAAATTTTGTTGTTTGGTATGGCCATATTGTTTCATTATTCTGGCAACCCTGGGGATTGAAATGTCTACCGCATAATCTGTTTAGTATATTTTTGTGTGTATTTCTGGAATATAATGCACAATTAGCCTGATTACTAAGTCAGTAGGGTTATATCTCATACTTTTAAGTCAGTGAGGTATATATCTGTTACTTTGAACAAGAAGGCCATTAAGGGGAGATAACACCACATCAATATATAATCCAGTATCTCTTTTCACCAACAATTCTCAAAAACATTTATAGTCCTTTCTCCAGATTTTTCCAAATTTAAAAGTAACAGAACTTCTGATTGGTGGTTCAAGGTTGAATGGTTCGTGAATAAATACCTATTTGACGGATAATCACAGCTCCAGATAAGAGGGGAGGGTGATGGTATACTAAATCCATTATTTCTCTTCCAAATCCTATGTTGTAGGTACTCATTAGAATTGTCTCGATGAGATGATTCTAATGAGTACCCATAACACAGGTTTTAATGGAGAATAACTAATATTTTCACTTATGAAATCAAAATCACTCCCTCTATCTGGAGCTCTTGATCATGTATGTTTGCCTACCTGTTGAACTTTATGAGCTACTTTCTGTCTCTCTGCCTCGAGCTCTCTTGTTAATCGTTCAAACTGAGCTTCCTGTAAATGAAAATTGTTCAGAATTAATAACTTTTTCAAACTTTAAATTGCATGTGTATAAACTTGCTCTTTTATTTGATTTCACTGGCAACAGCACAGTTTCCTTTTTAACTCTTTCCCAAACAACAAAATTTTAGGCTCGTCCAAATCGAAACAATAGCAGATGACAAAATAAAAGCCATTGAAAATTTGATATTTGTTTCATGAAGAGTATAAAACATTGTGGGAAAAGGAGAAAATGCTGGTTACCAGCATTTTCTCCTTTTCCCACAATGTTTTTTAAAGGCTTCTTTCTCAGGGTCATCAAAAGTAAGGATTGTGTGGAAATGGGTTAATCCAATTGCCTCCTGTTGAAAACTTTTGAGTTTGCAGCAATCCCATTTTGCAGATATGGTAAACCACTATTTTTCCTTTTACAAGAATGTTTTCAATCCTTTCAACACATCTCAATTTTTGAATTATATTAAAATGTTATTCTATTGCCTGAAAAATCTTTGAATTTTGACACATGTAAAATTTTGTCATTTGGTAAACAGTAAACCCTTTTCCATACAATCCAGAGTTTTAACGACCCTGGGGATATGGCCTTTTGAAAATGTGTGAAAAGGAGAAAATGCTGGTTACCAGTATTTTCTCCTTTTCACACATTGTTATCTACACTTCTACTGTCAACTACCATCATTTAAGCTAAATTTAATATGTTGACTGCAAATGCTTTCAATTTGTACTCATCTAAAATTTTGTCATTTGGTAAACAGTTAACTCTTTAACAGAGCAATGTTTTTTCAAATGGCTTCTTAAAACTCGAGATTGTGTTGTCCAGGGCTAAGTAGCCCCTGTCCAAAATGGCAACATAATAGCTACTTGTTCAAATTCACTGGTTATATTTCACTTTTTTTCTGATTTTTAATTTCATTGTCTAGTGAACAAGTGACTAATTAATAATATGTGAAACATTATATTGAGTTTTTTTTTTTCAACAAATATTTAACCCTTTACCATACAAAATCTCTATTTTTTACAACCCTGTGAAAGAAAGCCTTTCAAAACATTGTGGGAAAAGGAGAAAATGCTTTTCCCACAATGTTTTCCACTTTTCCCATAACAAATTTCAATTTTTGAGTCACTTTAATTTTGTTGTCTGCTAATGCTATCAAGTTGGAACACAGTCTAAAATTTCGTTGTTCGGTAAAGAGTTGAGGAAATGCCATTCAATGACCCAGCTGACTGACTTTAAATATGTGTCCACTTTTAAAATTAATGTTTAACTCTTTACCAAACGACAACACTTAGAAAGCATTTGCAGACGACATAATAAATGTTACTCAAAAATTAAAAAATTTACTATAGAGGAGTAGAAAACATTGTGGGAAAAGGAGAAAATGCTGGTTAAAAGCATTTTCAACTTTGCCAACTATGTTTTCAAAAGGATTCTTCCTTGGGGTTTTTAAGTTGGATTGCAAGGTAAAGAGTTAACTCTTTACCTCACAACAAAATTTTAAAATGCTCCAAATTGAAAGCATTTGCAGATGCAAACTTATTTGTAGCCTAAATGGTGATATTTTATGGAAGAAAAAAAAAAACAGAACATTGTGGGAAATGGAGAAAATGCTGGTAACCAAAAGCTTTCATGGATAGTGTAGATCAAGATCTGACTGCACAGAGCTTGCAGTCTGATCTCTTTTCAATCAGCTGTATTCTATCTCTTGATCTCGCAACAGAACTGCAATGTAGCCATTCAAAAAATGCAATTTATCTATTCTGTAATGAAAGACATAACCCTTTACTGCATAATCCTGGGTTTTAATCAGACCCTGAGCAAGAAGCCTGTTGAAAACATTGTGGGAAAAGGAGAAAATGCTGGTAATCAGCATTTTCTCCTTTTCCTACAATGTTTTCTTCTCTTTCAGACTCAAATGTCATCTTTTCAGCTAAATATTTAATATAATTAGATCTATATGCCATTTGCAAATACTGTCAGTTTGGACCAGTCTAAAATTTTGTCATCTGGTAAAGGGTTAAAGAATTTTGTTCATGCCAGGTTTTACAAAACTAGACGAATATGTGTAATCATCTTTGATAAAATTATAAACATGAGAACATCTTTTCCGGATATGAAATTTCGTAAGATTTCTCCTGAAATCAAAGGGAGTGCAGTCAAACATTCTTTCCGTGTATACATGTGCATGTAAAACAGCTATTTATTTTGGGTTTGAAATATGACTCATTTTTACCTTTATCTCTAAATTTTATTTTCTCAGGCTTCTCAAATTAGTATGAACAAATCCCACCCTAACCACACTAGTTTTTCACCAAAAAAACCAACACATGTATTTTTAGTTTCATTATGGATTATCTTGAAAAGCTGTATTAACTCATTACCACACGACGATATTTTAGACTTGTCCAAATTGAAAGCATTTGCAGACGACAAAATAAAAGTAATTGAAAATTTGAAATTTGTTTTGTGAAGGATAGAAAATATTGTGGAAAAAGCAGAAAATGCTGGTTACCAGCATTTTCTCCTTTTTCCACAATGTTTTCTATAGGCTTCTTTCTCAGGGTCGTTAAAAGTCGGGATTGTGTGGTAAAGAGTTAACCACACAAATTCCCAGTATTAACAAGATTGTAAAAACTTTTAATTCTTCAGTAAAGGTTCAAAATGTATCTCTGTTTATTTTAAAGTCAAACAAAGTTTTGGACACATTTCAATTTTATGACATTTTATGCCAAACAAATTTGACTTTTTCAGCTATAGCCAATTGTTATCATTTCACGACGATATTAACCAGGGAATCCCACCAAGTAACTGACAATGTAGATGGATTAAAGATCAGACGGC
The DNA here is from genome assembly GCA_943736015.1 of Tridacna crocea. NCBI lineage: Eukaryota > Metazoa > Mollusca > Bivalvia > Cardiida > Cardiidae > Tridacna > Tridacna crocea. The sequence goes on along the minus strand of OX031067.1, from coordinate 2,752,269 downwards.
ACATCCTGTGCAGTCTGATCTTGATCAACAGTCTGCAAATACAACCACAGTCCTGACACAGGCAACTTAACTCTTTACCACACAGCAGAATTTTAGACCTATTCAACTCGAAAGCATTTGCAGACGATAATTCTTTAGTGGTTAAAAAGATGCAATTTTTCTTTGATAGAGGAGAAAACTTCATGGAAAAGGGAGAAAATGCTGGTTACCAGCATTTTCTCCTTTTTCCACAAAGTTTTCAAAAGGCCTCTTCCTCAGGATCGTTAAAAGTTGTCATTGTGTGGTAAAGGGTCAACCCTTAAAATACTTAGGAAAATCCCTAAAAACTCTACCTGATCCTTTACAGAGCGTAGAAACTGATCCTGATCACGCGCTGCGACTGGTTTCTGTTCATGATAATGATGGAAGTCAATGACGCCTGGTGGCATGATCTATCTCCACATCTCCGCTACAACAATGGCTACGAGTGTCAAAACACAAACACTTTGCATCGATGTCCAAACACTTTGATGTATATCCGAAATTTCTTCTTGGAATCTTGTATGAAGGATCTTGTGGAGAGTTCAACAGATACCTCAAGTCACCTGAAAGAAAGATTTATTGATTGTATGCTGTTTAACCCTTTCCCAAACATTCCCTGTTTTTTACGGGTCAGGAACAGAAGCCTTTTGAAATCATTGTGGGAAAAGGAGAAAATGCTGGTAACCAGCATTTTCTCCTTTTCCCACAATATTTTCTACCCTATAATAAAGAAAAATCATCTTTTTAGCAACTGTTGATTTGTCATCTGCAAAATGCTTTCAATTTGGTCTAGTCCAAAATTTGGGAGAGGGTTAACACTGTTTTCAAAACTATTTCAGAAATATCACGGCAGGCGGTGCACCTATCCATGCATTCCTCGAGTTTCTTTTACCAGTACTTCACACAATTTTCTTTCCCATCCACTGGCTGCTTTCCCACATGATTATGATCATCGTCGAAACAATGGTCAGAGGTGGGAGAGAAATGAATCCTGTTGCAATGACTATCATCAATCCTTGGAGAGAAATTGGCTGAGCTAGGGAACAAACCAGCAACCTTTTATTCTGGAGTTTTGTACATTACAGGCTGTGCCACCAGGGCTTAGCTGTATTTGGGATATGAACATGCAACCAGAGGATAACTGGTTGCTGCAATACCAATTCGCTACCAGCAAAGTTGAAACCCACAAACCAAATAAAGAAGACAGTATCTACCAAACAAGTACAATATGACCTTAACCCTTTACCAAACAACACAATTTTACACTGGTCCAAATTTGGAGCCTTTGAGGACAACAAAATGAATGTGACTAAAGAACTAAAATTTGTTCAAAGAAGGAAAGAAAACATTGTGGTTACCAGCATTTTTCCTTTTCCCATGACGTTTTCAAAAGGCTTCTTTCACAGGGGTGTTAAAAGTCAGGATTATGTGGTAAAGGTAAAAGAAAACTTGTACAGCCAAGTTTGGAAATAAGACTGCCAGAAAAAAATCAATGCAGGAAAGGCATCTATTGATCTAGATGCATTTTCTCATCAAAACTCCTAACCCATGTTGCAGAAGACTATAATAAGACAGTGGTTTTGGGGGTCAGTGTGAATCAATACTTAACCCTTTACCCCATAAGGCATTTCTATGGTATCTCTAATCGAGTCTAAATAACAGCAAGGATGAAGCCGTTTCTTATGTGTTTATGAAACCTTTTGATAGTGTAGAAAACATTGTGGCAAAAGGTGAAATTGCCCGTCACGTCCAATTTCACCTTTTGCCACTTTTTTCCAAAGGCTCCTACCAGCAATGCGTAGAAATGAGTATCTATGGAGTAAAGGCTAGCTCTCTACCACACAATCCCCAGTTTTGACAACCCTTAGAAAGCTTTCAAAAACATTGTGGGGAAAAGAGCATTTTCTCTTTTATTTTCACAACATTTTTATCCTTCAAAAGGCAGATCCCATCATAATTCATCTGAATAAAATAAATCTTTACCAGACAACAAAATTCTAGACTGATCCAAACTGAAAGCATTTGCAGACGACGAAATTTATACTACTCAAACATTGATATTTGTTTTGGGAAGGGTAGAATACATTGTGGGAAAAGGTAAAATGCTGGTAACCAGCATTTTCTCCTTTTCCCACAATGTTTTCAAAGGCATCTTTCTCAGGGTCATTCAGTAGGGATTGTGCAGTATAGGGTTAATTTGGACTAGTCTGAAATTAAGCTGTCCTTTGTTTAGTAAAGATTAAAACTTTACTCAGGGGTATCAAACCCAAAACCTCCTGGCCAAAACCTCCGGGTCACATGTCAGCTATGCTAACCACTTAGCTGCCCAGCCAGGCAGAAATACATCAAGGATAACCAAAGTACACAGAATATGCATGCGCAATAATTGTCAATGATTTTTCGGTGATGCTCTATATCTCAGACCGATTTTTCTTGTTTCCAGACAATAATTCACTTTAGAAAATCTATGTCTGTCACAGGGCATCAGATTTTTGTACATGTATCGGTAAAAACAAAACAGACCTTCTAAAGCTATCAGACATTTTATAGATTTTTCATTGGGAATGTAGCTCTCTCCTTATAGACTGTTTTGTAGAGTGAATAGCTGGAAAATTGGGAAAATGCATATTTATAACCTTTATTTCTTTACCACACAATCCCGACTTTTAACGACCCTGAGAAAGAAGCCTTTTGAAAACATTGTGGGAACAGCAGAAAATTCTGGTAACCAGCATTTTCTACTTTTCCGGTAATGTTTTCTACCCTTTCCAATTCAGAATTCGATTTTTGGATCACATTTATTTTGTCGTCTGCAAATGCTTTCATTTTAGACAAGTCCAAAATTTTGTCATTTGGTAAAGACTTAAGCTTATCAAAACATTATCTTCGTTCAGAATTTTCTGACCTTACCAAGAAAATGCTGCCCACTCTAAACTTTTTACGCTTCAATTAAAAAAAAAAATCTGCTGATGTGACTTCGGTACATTGGTCTATGGTAACAAAAATCTTGACCTGCCTTGCCGACAGCATCAGGATCTCATACCAAAACCAGAGTTCTGCCGAGGACGCGCCATTGCGGGATCGGCGCTAAAAAATTACAGATGGCGCTAAAAAATATGTCCGAGGGGCCACCCGGCCCATTAAAAATACGACCCATGCAACGTAGGTATGAAGATTACTTGGGACAAATTCACCGGAAGTCTGTTTTGTTCGAATCAATTTCACTTCCGTGTCAATCTCCCAGCAGAGTTGTCGTTCGTTACTCTCACCATACATGAATTTGAATGATCCGGAGTGCAAGAGAGTGTCTCCGTGTTTTCCCCAAAGTCGTTTTATGGATCGTAACGGCAATTCTGATTGGTTTAGTACTTAATGAAAGTTGGCTTCCCCAAATTTTGAACCAACGAGTTTTGTTTTCACAAGTAAACAGATAACTGCTAAATTATCATACAAAATGTTTGATTTTTATTGGGTATTCTGTCTGTAGTCTATAATTATATTCAATTTATGTCCGAACTTCAGTCATGGCCCCATGTTGTAAAAAGGTGGCCCCACTTTTTGGGCTTGGATGGGCCATTGGCCCCATAAGGTAAAAAGCTTGGCAGAACTCTGCAAAACCCTTAACACAGGGTTTTTTGTAAGGCCTTACCACACAATTCCTACTTATAAAATAACAACCCTGACAAAGGCGACTGTTAAAAACATTGTGGGAAAAGCATTTTCTCCTTTTCTGATAATATCTTTTGCCCTATGACAGAAAAATTTTGTTTTGAGTAACATTTTGTTCTGTCATCTGCAATTTGGATGACGCAAACATTTTTTGTGTTACAAAATTAACTCTTTACTAGATAATCCCAAGTTGAACAACCCTAACTGCTAACAAAACAGGCTTTTGAACACAATGTGGGAAAGGAGAAAATGCTGGTTACCAGCATTTCCTTTCTGACTAACAAAGTTATCTTGAAAATATCTTCAAGTTCAGTCAACCATGGGATTGTGTAATGGAGGGCTTAATTAATTAATGAACCTGTAATTCTCAGTAGCAGTTACAAGTGTAATATGCATATAAGGTGATAAATGGATTAACCCTTTGTCTGACTACTTGCCTTAACCCTTTACCACACAATTCCAAATTATAATGACCCTGAGAAAGAAGCCTTTTGAAAACATGAAGGGAAAAGGAAAATAATCCTGGTAACCACACAATCTCAAGTTATAACAACCCAATGAAAGAGGACATTTGCAAACACTGAAGGAAAAGGATAAAATTGCAAGTTTTAAAATCCCTGAGAGAGAAAACATTTGAAAACATTGAGGGAAATGGACAAAATGCAGATGCTATCCAAAACCTTGGTATTCTGAGGACAGTAGCAGAGCTTGCTTTTCTCTGGAAGCCTGTTGCTTTCCATTAGTCCCTTCATTCTTAGCTTAGACCTCTGTAAACTAAAACAGTCTGATCTTGGATATAAGCCCTGCTGCAAACATATTTCCAACAAAGGTATAGTTTAGCTAGCTAAAAAGGTCTAAATTCATGGCTTTGTACAATCAATACACAAATCTACGGTCAACTAAATGATGTCAACTCTTCTTCATTGCTGAATTTCAGTGCTCGGTTGCTGCCAAATGCAAAATGACATGAACTAAAAACAAGAAATCAGTGTATATCAAGAATTTGTCATCAATTAACCGTTTACCACACAATCCCGACTATAAAACAATCACTGGAATAAAGCCTTTTGAAAACATTGTGGGAAAAGGAGAAAATGCTGGTAAGCAGCATTTTCTCCTTTACCTACAATGTTTTCTATCCTTCCCAAACCAAGTCTAATTTTATCAGTCACATGTATTTTGGCATCTACAAATGCTTTCAAATTTGGCCAGTCTACAGTTTTGTCGTCTGGTAAAGAGTTAATTAAGTTTGATCTCTTTGGCGGCCATCTTAGAATTCTTTTTTTTTTTTGTACAGGTGTGCTAATTTCAGGTAAATAGACGTGGGGCAATTTTTTGAAAAGTTTCATGACATGGAAAAACGGTTCTAAATTAAAATGAGTCACAAGCAGGAATAAACGAACTGTGCTAGAGAACTAACTTTTTTCATTGAAATTTCTAGATACTGTACCGGGTCTACTGTGGGGTTTTGAAAACAGGTTGAATAAAAACTGTCAGAATATGGAGTCAATGTCATTCACACATTATTTCAACTTTGTATAGATGTGAATACACAAAATAATGTAGACAAATAAATATATTTTTTTATTGTCTTACTCCTTACCTATTGAAATGAAACAAAAGCCACAAATGTACGAAACGATATTGATAAATATCGTGAACAGGAAATCCTTTTTTTTTTTTGAAACACAACACAACCTGCAACCAGTTTTGATTGGCTCTTCTATCTACTTTACAAATACCCTCCGATATTAACAAAAAAAAACCAGACACTTCGAAAAGCAAATTTGTTTGGATTAAGATCTAGATCACTTCTTGTGCTCTAAAATATATTTGATTTTTTGCCCTGGTTTATAATTTTTTTTTTCGATTTACGTTTACGCTTTTCTGATATAAAATATAATCCGCAATGTCAGGCGGATATGCCACTTACACACAGGTATACTAAGGGAAGTTATCCATTTCTATTGACATAACAGTCATACAAGATTTATTTCCCTTATACCATACATAATGAAAATTCCGTCAAATCTGAGTACTAGACTAGTAGCCCCTATCCTTCAAAATAAAGCAATTGAAACCCTGAAACCAGCTACAAAAATCTCATTTTTGCCATTTCAAAGATGATTTAAGCTATATAGATATTTTCATATCAGACAGGGTAGATTCAAGATCAGACTGCACATTCTTTGCAGAAATTTGTGTCTTGTGAAAGGCTGATCCTTTCAATTACTGCCAAATATCTCCAAGTTCATGTATGGGGACTTTTGTTGTCAATCGTAAACATCTGCTGGCTATCGCTATTGTCCTAAATTCTTGAATAAAAGCCTGAAAAGGTAAAAACTCAAGTGCTAATAGCCATCAACTTTTTTAATAGGGAAATGTTATACATGTACTCATAAGCCTTAAACTTGGCACCAACTGTCCCTTTTTATCAAACTCTTTACCAAACAAACAAATTTTAGACATGTCCAAATCAAATGCAGTTGCAGACCACAAATAACTTGCAACTCAAAACATGAAATTTGTCTTTTATAGACTGGAAAACATTTAATGACCCTAATGTACAGGCTTTATTAAAACATTGCGGGAAAAGGAGAAAATGCTGGTAACCAGCATTTTCTCCTTTTCCTACACTGTTTTTAAAGGGCCTCTTCCTTAGGGTCATTAAAAGTTGGGATCATGTTGTGAAGAAATAACTGTTTACAAAATAACAAAATTGTAGACTTGTCCAATTGAAAGCACATGATTTGCAGTCAAAAAAAAATTATGTGACTCAAAAATGGAAAAAATTGAAATTTTGTTTTGGAAAGGGTAGAAAACAGCATGCGAAAAGGAGAAAATACTAGTTACCAGCATTTTCTCTTTTTCCCACAATGTTTTCAAAAGGCCTCTCTAATAAGGGTCATTAAAAGTTTTGATAATGTAGTACCAAGTGAAATGAGTACCACATACAAACACACAGATCCTTATAGCAAGTCAATGTAACAGAATCAAACATAATGTGCAAGTGGAAAGGGGGTTCAGTTTTGTTTAGAACATAATCATTTATCTCAAAACATATTTAATGTAGACCCAAGATGAGACTTCAAACTGGCTAATGTTCTTCCTTTTCATCAACAGAACCACAGTTGTGCTAAGCATTCCATGACTTAACCCTTTACTCCATAGATACTCATTTCTACGCATTGCTTGTAGGAGCCTTTGGAAAACATTGTGGCAAAAGGTGAAATTGCTTGTGACAATTTCACCTTGTGCCACAATGTTTTCTATGCTATCAAAAGGTGTCATATACACATAAGAAAGAGCTTCATCCTTGCTGCTATTTAGGCTCAATTAGAGATACCATAGAAATGCCTTATGGGGTAAAGGGTTAAAATCTTTTAACCCTAGAGACAAATTTACAGCAGATGATATTTTAATTCAGTTTGTAACCATAAGATCCCAAATTCAATACCAGAAAGGGGGTGTCATCTTTGAGATTTTTCATTGGTCCACACATTCGGCATGAGTACTGGTGTAGTTCTAAGGAAGCAGAATTGAGAGAGATTAGTATAAGTTGTAGGAAGTAATTTCTCAATCAATGTAAAAATCAATCTATGTAAAATAAGTATGTTTACCAGGAATTAAATCTTTACCACATGACAAAATTTTAGACTGGTCCATATCGGAAGTATTTGCAGGAGACAAAATAAAAGTGACTGAAAATTTTGATTTTATTTTTTGGGGGGTGGGGGTAGGGAAAAAACATTGTGGGAAAAGGAGAAAATACTGGTTACCAGCATTTTCTCCTTTTCCCTCAATGTTTTCTAAAGGCTTCTTTCTCATGGTTATTAAAAAGTCAAGATTGTAAAGGGTTAAACCAAAAAAAGATCACTCAGGTCTGCCTGCACAGTTTCAGCAGGCTGACATGAATCAATACTTCATGCAAATGCATTAAGCCCCCCTTTTTATATTTAATGACTCCATCAATTGTTCTTCCATTAGCATGCTAAGAAATATTAATTTGTCAAAAAACCATATAACCAATGGCTGGGAGACAAAAAATAAGATGCGGCTTCATAGAATGAATTTGAGAAGTCAGATTGAGATCGAAAAGAAAAAAATGTTAGGCCTTTTCATTAGGATCGTTAAAAGTTGGACTTGAATGGCTTATGGTTAACCTTTTACCTCACTATCCATACTTTGAACGACCTCGAGGAAGAAATCTTTAACCCTAATGCTGCTAAGCGCGACTCCCTGGCCTTTTTTTGGACACGTAAATCAAGATCAGACTGCACAAAACGTGCAGTATGATCTTTGATTTGCATTGTCCGATAAGGACTACTTTTTATTCCCCCCCCCCCCCCAAAAAAAAAAGATACTCTGAAAAAGCTAAGTATCGGTCTATAGATATTGGCTTTTGAAGTTTCGTTTTGAACAGTTATTTAGCAAGTAAAAGGTTTGATAAAAAAAAAGCATTGTGGGTAAAGGAAAAAATGCTGGTTACAACAATGTCTTCTAATCTATAAAAGACAAGTTCCATTATTTGAGTCACTGTTAATCTGTCGTCTGCAAATAGATCTACTTTCAATTTCGACAAGTCTACATTTTTGTCCTTTGAAAAAGGGATAGGCCGGAACTTTGTTGATTATAGTCTGTCTCAGACTATATAATCGATAAAAACGCGCGCGATACACACAGGTAAGTAAGGTTGTGTAAATATTGTTGATAAAGACTATAAAGGTATGCTCGCTACGTTTTGTGACAGTTCTGTACACCTGTAAAACTTCGTGTTCATACACCGTAACGGTGTGTGAATTTTACAGTTAAAGGTTATTTTTAGCACACAGACTAAAACAAGGAAAAGCGAAGGGGTTCTTTGACCTTTAAAAGTGTTTTAGAACTTGTGTTTGTAATTTGTGGAACGTTATGTTTTATATTCCGATATAGGATACCTGATAAACTCACAGGGGACATTTTTATTTTGACAAAACATGGCGGCCAAATTAATTGGGGAGAGACTGCCCCCGAACTGGAGTTACGGCGTTTCGCGAGACGGGCGTATATTCTTTATAAAGTAAGTATATTTTGTAATCAAAGCTTACATTTGTTCTAAATGTGTGTACACGTATTCGGAAATTTTGCGTGCAAATGTCTGAGTAGAACGTATTTGTCTCATAAAGTTGAGAAAGTTTATATTGAGGGGTCGTTTTTGGTTTATTCATGAGGTAAAACTAGGAAAACCGGCTTCAAATCAATATGAATGTCTGAAAGCGCTGCATCAGTGCAACGTTTTAGCCAGGTCAAACAATAATTTAGTCCTATTGAGTACATAATTCCTTACCAGGTTAAGTAATTTTGGTCTGCTGCAATTAAAAGAAATTTGCAGACGACAAATTGAAAGCCAAAAGGTGGATTTTTTATCTGTAAGGGAAGAAAAGACAGTGGAAAAAGGAGAAAATGCTCATCATTCCAATGTGTTTTCAAAGGCTTTCAACCTCAGAACTGAAAAAAACTATTGCAAAAGGTTCAACAGACTATAGAGTTCCATTTTTATCCATTTTGAAAGCCCAAGTTTACAGTCTATGTACAGTTCAAGTGAAACTAAAAAGCCTGGTTTTTCTTGGTAAAGCAGAAAACAGGGTTGGAAAAGGAGCTCGGCCATTTTTGAAGAAGAGATTGAGCTATTGGCGTGGCCCTAGTGTCGTCTGAATCATTGTGCCAAACTTTTGAAATCCTAATGATATCTCTGTAATTACTGAAGATAATTATTTTGAACTTGAACAAGTGAAAAGCTTTCAAAAAGGGGAACCCAGACAACAAGGGCAGATAACTATCAAAGCATTTATGGCTCAGTTATGCCCTTTTATCGACTATGAAATTCAACTGTAAATCCAGGAAGTGAAGCCTAGTGTTGGTGCCTGCATGTATGCTCTTGTTTCTTGTTTTAGAAGCATTATTAACCCTTTACCACATGACAAAATTCTAGTCTAAAAAATCCAAACCCTAAGCATTATGTAGATGCAAAATTAAATGTTGCTGAAATCATGAAAGTAGTGTTTCATAGGTTAGAAAACATTGTGGGAAAAGGAGAAAATGCTGTTTTACCAGCATTTTCTCCTTTTCTCTAAATGTATTCAAAAGTTTTCTCAAGGTCGTTAAAAGTTGGCATTGTTTGGTAAAGGGTTAAATAAGATCGTTTAACCCTTTACCACACAACAAAATTTTAAACCTATCCAAACTGACAGCATTTGCAGACCACAATTTCATAATGGCTCACTTGATGCAATTTTTTCTTTACCAGCATTTCCTCCTTTTCCCACAATTATTCCTCAGGATCATTATTTAAAAGTCGTTATTGTGTGGTAAAGGGTTAACTTTTTATCACAATAGTCCTGGCTCTTAACAATCCTTAAAAGATAGCTTTTGCAAACAAAGAAGGAAAAGGAGAAAGTGCAATTAGGTAACATTTTCTTCTTTTTCAAAATTATTTCCAACTGTCTGAATACAAATTTCAATTTCTGAGTCACATTTATTTTGTTGTCTGTACAAGCTTTCAATTTTGACAATTCTAAAAAATTTTGTAGTTTGATCAAGAGTTGACAAGGGAGCATTTTGCAAAGGGTTGTCTGTCAGATAACCGCAGTAGCTCCGTCGGTAGCTTGCAGGATTTGAGAACAGGGATTGTGGGTTGGATCCCTAGCTCAGTCACTTTCTTTCTGTGGATTGATGATAGTCTTTTGCAACAGGATTCATTCCTATCTCACCACTGACCACTGTTTGGATGATGGTGATGTGGAACAGCAGCCAGTGGCTTGGAAAAAAAATTGTGCAGAGTACTGGTAAAAGAGGCACTGAATGCCGAGATATAACTGAAAAAATGTTCAAAATGGCATTAAACACCACACAATCAATCAATCAGTAGGAGTACCAGTATTTTCTTCTCTGAATGTAATGTTTTGAAATTCGTACCTTTGTAGGTTCATTAAATTATCTGGTAAAGGATTAACCCTTAATTACCCAAAGAACAAAATTTTTGACTTGTCCAAATTGAAAGCATTTGCAGACGATACAATGAATGTGACTCAAAAACTGAAATTTGTCTCTAGAAGAGTAGAAAATGTGGGATACTGTTAAAGATTTTCCGACTGTGAAAATAACAGAACTTCTGATTGGCCAGAAATTCTGTTTCTTTCACATTGACTAAATCCTGAAGAATAAGACTAAGAATGTTCTTAATAATGGTTGGTGAAAATGGACCCTGATGTTTGTGTCATTAGAATCCCCTTCAGATGCAACAAAGAAAGTACTCCTATATGAGCCCCTGAAAAGGGGGCTTAATGCATTGGCAAAGTATCAGGCTGAGCGTGCGCAGGCTGACCTAGGCCAAAACTTTTTGCTATTGGTAAATTTCCTATATGTTCAAGGACCAGTCTACCTCGAGATTAAGCCGTTTGTTGAAAAAAATAGCTATTTTACATCCATAATTATGTTTTAATTGGTATCATGCATTACAGGGTTACATTAAACCCCCTTTTACCAGAGCATGGCTTATTTATATTTTGAGGTCATTTAGAAAATTTGGGAGTCAAAATTAACCTATTCCACACTATCCCTACTTTTGACAACCCCGAGAAAGAAGCCTTTAGAAAACATTGTGGGAAAAGGAGAAAATGCTGGTAACCAGCATTTTCTCCATTTCCCACAATGTTTTCTACCCTTCACAAAACAAATTTCAAGTTTTCTGTCACTTTCATTTTGTCGTCTGCAAATGCTGTCAGTGTGGACAAGTCTAAAATTTTCTCAAGTGGTAAAGAGTTAAGCCCCCTTTTTCCAGACCCATTGCTCTTATAATTATTTTGGAGTTCATTTAGAAAATTTTAGGGTCAAAATTTAAAAAAAAAAAAGAGGTTCAGGGAAAACCATGGTCTTAAAGGTGGGTATTTAGGTTTTTCACATCACACCAAATTAAAATATATATACATCACTGAAATTTATATGGAAAAACAGTACAAATAATCAATAATTAAGAATCATAATATTACAAAAAAAAAGGTTTTTTGGTGGTATTCCCTTAAAAGGCTACGTAGCCCCTTAAGCTATTTTTAGATTTCGCGCCAAAAATAAAAAAAAAAGCAATGTGGGAATGTTAAGTGACTGGCATGTGACTAATGACGCTTAAATCCCATAACATAACAAGCATGTAATTATTTTCCATAATGTCTTCTTCAGACGCTATGCTAGAAGCTTCGCCTGTGTATTTCCAGTATGTAAATGGCGAAGTTCAGCGAGTTGTTCATGTAAAAATAGACAGTGTTTCCCGTCGGCATAGACCTGGGCCGTAGTAAATCTCTAATTTCTCTTGTTGTCGGATGGTTTTCGACTGCTAGGGTTTTATGAATGAAAATTACAAGGCTTTGGGAGAATAAGGGTTATTTTTTTGTATTTTTGCAAAATTTTTGTGCCAAAATCTGAAGGGCCACCTTTAACCCTTTACCACACAATCCAGACTTTTGATGTCTGTTAAAGGCAGCATTTTCTCCTTTTCCTACAATGTTTTCCCTTTCTAAAACAAGTTTAGATTTTTAGGCACGCTTATAATGTCATCTCATCTGCTGATTCTCTCAATTTGGATCAATCTTAAATTTTGTCATTTGGTAAAGAGTTAAATATTGTCTATTGGTAAAAGGATAGCTGTAACATCTCTACCACATGCTTGGTATGTCTGTATTTGGTATCATTTTACAGGCCTTTTATCACAGTGACACAAAACTATACAGGCTACATGTATAGAATTTCTCCCAGCTTGTATTCATGTTTGTTAAGACAATAAAACATTGTCACAGATGTATAGATAAACTCCTTTTGTTCTTTTCATTTCAGTGACAATGCAAGGGAGACAACATGGTTACATCCTGTAACAGGAGAACCAGTCCAGACTGGACATACACCTGCTGAAGGTAAGAAAGAAATAAAACATACAGCCATTCTTCTTTTTATTTTATCAACTTTTTGAGTGCCAAATAAACGAAACAGACACACTCTGTTTGGATATAAGGCCTAATTACAACCTTATAATGTGGGTTTGATTGATTGAATTTGCCTTTATCGATTGATATGGTAGAAAACATAGTGGGAAAAGGAGAAAATGCTGGTTACGAGCATTTTCTCCTTTTCCCACATTGTTTTCAAAAGGCTTTTTTAGGGTCATTAAAAGTTGGCAGTATGTGGTAAAGGGTTAAAACAGAAAGATTAGGCATATATCAAAGATCAGACTCACAGCTCCAGATAAGGAGTGATGGTTTTCTAAATTCATTATTTCTCAATATGTTGCGGGTACTCATTAGAATCGTTTCATTGAGAGGATTCTATTGAGTACCCACAACATAGGGTTTAGTTGAGAGTTACTAATATTTTCAAGTTTTAGTTCAGAATCACTTTCTCTATCTGGAACCCTGAGATTGTGTATTGTGTGCAGTCTGATCATGATCAATGCAATCCCTTAAAGCCATTTTTTTCAACAGACTGGACAGAAAGGTGTACAAAAAGTTATAACTTGTATCATTGTCTTTATTATTGTATATACAAACTCTGATAAATCACACAGGTGTGTTCTTTGTTTTATTTTGGAGGGCGGAGACCTACTGATAAGCCACATTTTGTCTGGAAACTGATTATCACAGAAATCGGAGACTCATTACCCTTTCTTTACCTTTTAATCCTTTACCACACAATCCCTACTTTTGATGCCCCTGAGAAAGAAGCCTTTTGAAAACATTGTGGGAAAAGGAGAAAATGCTGGTAACCAGCATTTTCTCCTTTTCCCACAATGTTTTCTACCCTTCACAAAACAAATTTCAAATTTTCAGTCACCTTTATTTTGTCGTCTGCAAATGCTTTCAAATTTGACCAGTCTAAAATTTTCTTGTGTGGTAAAGGGTTAACTCTTTACCACAAGAAAAAAACCTATGCTGGGTCCAAATTGGAAGCATTAATTTTGAAGGAGATATTATTTACTACATAATCTCAACTTTTATTGACCATTAGAAAGAAAGCGTTGGAACACACTGTGGGAAAGGGAAAAAGAACTGGTAACCAGCACTTCCTGCTTTTCCCTCAATGTTTTCTACTTTTCCCCAAAAAAATGTAAGATGTGGCGCAAATACTGGTAATGAAATTTGTCTCAGGAAGGCCTGAAAGAATCAACAACATTGTGGCCAGTGGCTTGGTAAAAGTATTGTGCTGAAACTCCAGGAAAGCATGGCTAGGTGGGCTGACTGCCACAATATAACTGAAATGATGTTGAAAACGGCATCAAACACCAATCACTCAATAAATCGATATAGAGAAACCTTGGGATCATTCAGAAATTAGTGAAGAGTTGAATTTAATTATCATTGTGTTAGGCTTTTCAAGCTAAGTTTTGTCATACAAAACTGTAAAACATTGTGGGGGAGGATTAAGCTGTTCCCAGAATCCATTGTTATGACACTGTGACAAGGGGCATTGGATTAACTCTTTATCTCACTGCAAAATTTTGGATTTGTCTATTATGAAGAGTACATGCACAGGACATCTTGAATATGGCTTAACTCTTTACCACAAAATCCCGACTTTTGACGCCCCTGAGAAAGAAGCCTTTAGAAAACATTGTGGGAAAAGGAGAAAATGCTGGTAACCAGCATTTTCTCCTTTTCCCACAATGTTTTCTACCCTTCACAAAACAAATTCCAAATTTTCAGTCACTTTTATTTTGTCGTCTGCAAATGCTTTCAATTTGGACCAGTCTAAAATATTGTCATTTGGTAATGGGTTAAGGGGGTCTTCTATCTAAAAGGATACATACATTGTGGGGAGAGAAGAAAATGCAGGTTACAGCTATTTCCCCACAATGTTTTCAAAAGCTTTTTTTTATCGTTGATGTTGTCAAAACTTGGAATTGTGTCGTCAAGTGTTACTTCTTCCCTTATCTTTCGTCTTTCTCTGCCACTGGCAACTTGCATAGGTGTTGTTGTAAATAGCATGGATCAAGATCAGACTTCACAGAATGTAGGCTCGGATCTTAAATCTCCTTCAATCATATCCTGTTTTATATGTGCTCTTAACTCTTTACCACATAAGCAAATAATATATTTGTCCAAATTGGAAGCATTTGCAGACAACAAACTTAACGTGACTCAAAAGGTAAAACTTGGGTTGGGAAGGGTAGAAAACATCGTGGGAAAAGGATAAAATGCTGGTCACAAGCATTTTTACTTTTGTCCATTGTGTTTTCAGAAGACCCTGAGAAAGAAGCCTTTTGAAAATATTGTGGGAAAATTATGAAATGCTGACTACCAGCATTTTCTCCTTTAAATTCCGACAGTGTTTTCTTCCCTTCCCTACCCAAATTTCAACTTTTGAGTCACATTAATTTTGTCGTCTTCAAATGCTTTCAATTGTGACAACTATAAAATTATCTTAATTGGTAAAGAGGTAAGAAATTTAGAATTCTCTTGATGAGCAAATTTCATCTTTTGCTGCATTGGTTATTACACATTCTCTTTTGAAGTGGTTCTGGGTGAGAGATAAAGGGGTAAGGGAAAAAAATGGTTTAGCCTAGAATGTTTCTGGATGAAGTTTCCCAGAATTTTTACAATGTACCTGTATTTATATCCAGATAAACTAAACACTCAAGGAAAGTGCTTGATTAGCTGTGGATGTTAAACAGTGTTTTTCTCAGAAATATGGATATAGGATTTTCTTGTATCATTTAACTCTTTACCAAATGACAAAATTTTGGACTTGTTCAAATTGAAAGCATTTGCAGACAACAAAATAAATGTGAATCAAAAAATGAAACATGATTTGGAAAGGGTAAAAAACATTGTGGGAAAAGGAGAAAATGCTGGTTACCAGCATTTTCTCCTTTTCCCATAATGTTTTCAAAAGGTTTCTTTCTCAGGGGCGTCAAAAGTAGGGATTGTGTGGTAATGGGTTAACTCTTTACTCTGTAGATACTCATTTCTACGCATTGCTTGTAGGAGCCTTTGGAAAACATTGTGGCAAAAGGTGAAATTGCTCGTGATGAGCAATTTCACCTTTTGTCACAATGTTTTCTATGTTATCAAAAGGTGTCATATACACATCAGAAAAGGCTTGATCCTTGCTATTATTTAGGGTCAATTAGAGATACCATAGAAATGCCTCATGGGGTAAAGGGTTAACCCTTTTCCACACAATCTAGAGTTTTAACCACCCTGACTAAAGAACCTTTTGAAAACATTGTGGGAGAAGGAAAAATGCTAGTAACCAGCATTTTTTTCACTTCCCTCAATGTTTTTCACTTTGAGTCATGTTTGTTCTGTTGTCTGCAAATGCTTTAAAGCTGGAAGAATAATAGATATTGTACCAAAATGGATAAAAAACACTGTTAGGAAAGCAGCATTTTCTCCTTTTCCTACAGTGATTTCAAGCTTCTTTCTCAGGGTCATTTAAAGTCGTATTTATGTGGTAATGTGTTAAACCTCCTACAATGTGGTATATTGCAAACCAGTTAAGTTTGGACAGGTCTCAGTTTCTCTTGTAAAGAATTAAGCTATATGGACATCAAGCATTCTCCAAAAAGGCTTTAAGCCAAAGTTAAACCAAGGTTAACTTTTTGTGAATAATTCCAAAGAAGAACATAACATGGGCATCTGGCAGTCTGGGCCAATAAAACCATATTATGACATTAAACCAAAGGATATTTTGTTTCCTGAAGATGAGACTGATGATAGCGACCATGACGATGACATGCCCCATGACCTTGACCCCCAAGAGGTCATACCAAGAGGTAGTCTTAATATGGAGATTGTATATTTATACCCAGAATGTTTTCTTTTCTAGGGTATACTGGAATTAGCCTGTCTGTCCATTTGTGTGTCCTTCTGTGTACAAAATATTAGTACGTGTAATTTAGTGTCGTGAACACCTACAGTTTTGCTGCTATTGCATTGAAAGTTTGTTGATACATTGATCATATACTGAAGTTGTGCAAGATGCAGTTTTCAATCATCTACTCCCAATGATTCAAGGATAATCTCCCCTTGAATGAAGATTTTTTTTATTTGTTAAATTACCTGCCTCTGTTTAGCACTGACTGGGGTATTAAGTCACATTAAGTGACAGCTGTAAATTTTTCTTTGTATGGAACCTGTCTGTGATCATTTGGTACATTTGTTAAAGGTGGCCCTTCAGAATTTGGGACGAAAATTTTACAAAAATACAAAAAATATCATCCTTATACTCCCAAAGCCTTATAATCATCATTCATAAAACCCCAGTAGTCGAAAACCATCCGACAACACGAGAAATGAGAGATTTACTACGGCCAAGGTAGACATCGATGGGAAACACGTCCTATTTTTACATGAACAACTCGCTCATTTACATACTGGAAATACACTGACGAAGCTTCAAACATAGCGTCCGAAGATATTATGAAAAATAATTACATGTTTGTTATGTAATGGAATTTAAGCGTCATTAGTCACGTGCCAGTCACTTAACATTCCCACAATGCACTTTTTTATTTTTGGCGCGAAATCTAAAAATAGCTTAAGAGGCTACGTAGCCTTTTAAGGGAATGCCATCAAAAATTTTTTGGGGGGTAACTTTATGATTCTTAATTATTGGTGATTTGTATTGTTTTTTCATATAAATTTCAGTGATATATATATTTTTTGATTTGGTGTGATGTTAAAATTCTAAGTACCCACCTTTAAGCCAAAACAGTAATCATTTGCAGTGATAAATTATGTGCAAAGCTTCCAAATGAGGTCTATGCTGGCTCTGTGAGGGGTCAAGGCATTCAGCTTTCAACATTCAACATTCAATCCTAAAATCTTGGTTTGATCCCTGCTGGCAGCTTGTGTCAGTGTCCTTATTGTCTATGGCCCCTAACTCTCAATTACTAACCTATTACCACACAATCCTGATGCCCCTGAGAAAGAAGCCTTTAGAAAACATTGTGGGAAAAGGAGAAAATGCTGGTTACCAGCATTTTCTCCTTTTCCCACAATGTTTTCTACCCTTCACAAAACAAATTTCAAGTTTTCTGTCACTTCATTTTGTCGTCTGCAAATGCTTTCAATTTGAACCAGTCTAAAATTTTGTCGTTTGGTAATGAGTTAAAAGATGGAAGCCACCAAGATCAGCGGAATAGCCTTTGCGAAAATGTCAATGTTTACCTATGATTTAGGGGCCATAGACCTTAAGCATTGCGCATGGAACACTGTTCAAGTCCCAAGCCTTGGTAACGGTCAGTTTCAGGTGAAAACAATGTCAGTTGTCTTGGTGATATCATCGGTTTACTTTGAAAACCTCGTAACTACAGCTTGTTACACAGGGTAGTTATGAGGTTTTCGAAGTGAACCGACAATATGACTAAGAGTGCTGTTGAAAAGTGATTAACCCTTCACCACACTATATCACGTTCTGTACTACACAATCTGGACTTTTATTTACCTTGAGAAAGAAAGCTTTTGATTAGAAAGCTTTTGATTGTGGGATAAGGGTAACCAGCATTTTCTCTTTTTCCCACAAATTTTTCTACCCTTCCTGGAACAGTTTCTAGGTTTTGTCAGTCAAAATTATTTTGTTGTCTGCAAATGCTTTCAATTTGAAAAGGTCCAGAATTTTGTTGTTTGGTAAAGAGTTAAATAATGATGCTGATAGGTATCATCTAAGCTTCAAACAATAGAACAATCATGTTCATTGGGCCTTAGTCATTATTATGTAAATATTTAAATAGAATTGGATGAATATTTTATTAGGATTAAGTGAGTTGTTCATGAGGATTTAAATTGACTCTTTCCCAAATGACAAATTTTAAGACTAGAATTAATTGAACACATTCGCAGGGAACATATTAATGGAGCTTAACCCTTAACCAGAAGACAGAATTTATCCAACAATTTTTTCAAAAGCTTTCTTTCTCAGGTCCAGATTGTGTAGTACTCTTAGTCATATCTCTGGTTCACTTCAAAAACCTCGTAACTACCCTTTGCAGGTGACAAATAAAATGTAAGTCAGAAATAGAAATTCACAGTTGGCAGGGTAGATAACATTGTGGGAAAAGGAGAAAATGCTGGTCACCAGCATTTTCTCCTTTTTCCACATTGTTTTTCAAAGCTTTCTTTCTTGGGGTAGTTAAAAGTGGAGATTATGTGATAAAGGGAAAAAAGATTGAATTTTCTTATGAAATGGTAGAAAAAATTGTGATTGGTTATCAGGATTTTTTCCTTTTTCCAAAATGCTTTTAAAACCCTTCGGCCCCAGGGTTGTTTAAAACTCTTTACCCCTTTAATGACCCCGAGAAAGAAGGCTTTGAAAACATTGTGGGAAACGGAGAAAACGCTGGTAAACAACATTTTCCCCTTTTACCACAATGTTTTCTACACTATGAAAGACAGAAATCATCCTTTGAATTACATTTATTTTGTCATCTGCAAAATTAATGCTTTCAGTTTGGTCAAATTTAAAATATTGTTGTTTGGTAGAGAGTTAAATACTGGAATGTGTGGTTAAGGGTTAAATCTTTTGGTCAGATACTAGTATCTTTAGCTTCTGACTGTTTAACCTTTAATCATGTAACTTTAAATTTTAACCGTTTATCACACAATTCCAACTTAACAAACCTGGGAAAGAAGTCTTCTGAAACCATAGTGGGAAATGAGAAAATGCTGGTAACCAGCATTTTCTCATTTTCCCACAATGTTTTCTAACCTATCAAAGAAAACTTGCACTGAAACACACTGAAATTGTCTTCTGCAAATGCTTTCGATTTTGACAAAGCCAAAATTTTGAAGTCTGGTAAATGGTTAATGGTCCTGAGCGGAGCCCTGGTAGTTCATTTGGTAGCATGCAGAACTTGACAACATGGAGTCGTGGGTTCTATCCCAGGCAGCAACCCTGGCTCAGCAAATTCCTTTCCAAGGATTGATGATGTGAGTGAGTCAGTGTGGCAGGATTCATTTCTCTCCTGCAACTGACCATTGTTTTGACGATGATGATGTGGGAAAGCAGCCAGTGGGTTGCAAAGAAGATTGTGTGAAGTACTGGTAAAAGAGACTCCAGGAAAGCATAGATATGTGCAGTCTGGCCTCCGCAATATAACTGAAACAGTGTTGAAAATGCGTATAACTCTTTATCAAACAATCCCTGGTTTTTACGACCCAGAGGATGAAGACTAAATCTGAAAACATTGTGAGAAAAGGAGAAAATGCTGTTGACCAACATTTTCTCCTCTTCCCACAATGTTTTCTACTCTTCTAAAGTCAATTTTCATTTTATCAATCACTTATATTTTGTCGTCTGCATATGCTTTCAATTTGGACAAGTCCAAAATTTTGTTGTTTGGTAAAGAGATCATACACACCATAAAATCCATCAACTGAAAGTTATTAGCATTGAGTTCAGCAAACCTTGTGTACCTGATTCTGTTAGAGTTGCACCTTTACAAATGTCATAGACAGGCCATCAATCATTATTTGAGTTGTCAAAGGAAAGCTTTATAGATTCTAGAATAAAGCTTCTCCTAGATAGGATGACCTTGCTTGTCTCTTATTTGTCCACTTACACCCTTAGCTTTGTGATTATATTAACCCTTTACCACACAATCCCCACTTTTGATAGGCCTGTGAAAGAAGCCTTTAGAAAACATAGTGGGAAAAGGAGAAAATGCTGGTAACCAGCATTTTCTCCTTTTCCCACAAAGTTTTCTACCATATCAAAGAAAAAATGTCATTTGAGCCACCATAAAATTGTTGTCTGCAAATACTTTCAATTTGAATTTTGCCAGCATTTTCTCCTTTTTCCCACAATGTTTTCTCCCTTCCTGAAATAAATTTCAATTCTTTAGTCACATTCGTTTTGTCTTCTGCAATCGCTTTCATTTTGGACCAGTCTAAAATTTTGTTGTTAGATAAAGAATAGAAAGCATTTGCAGACCACAATTTCAAAGTGGCTGAAATGGTGCAATTTTGCCTTGATAGGGTAGAAAAGGAGAAAATGCTGGTTACCAGCATTTTGTCCTTTTCCCACAATGTTTTCAAAAGGCTTCTTCCTCAGGGTTGTTGAAAGTCGTCATTGTGTGGTAAAGGGATAAGTCTTTTTCCTCAGGTTTGTGAAAAGTTGGAATTGTTTAGAAAAGGGTTAAATCATGTGGGCAGAAGATTGGTCTGAAGAAAAGAGAAGAAAGTTTTGGATCAAGCCAAAACTGCCGATCCTTGGTAGCTCAGTCGAAAGAGTGCAGGACTTGAGGGCAAGGTGTCATTGGTTCGATCCCTGGCTCAGCCAATTTCTTTTGGAGGTTTGATGATTGGTCCTTGTTGCAGGATTTATTCCTCTCTTACTGCTTGCTGATCACTATCTCGATGATGGTTATTTTGGAAAGCAGCCAGTGGCTTGGAAAGATTATTGTGCGTAGCACTGGTAAAAGAAACTTCTGGAAAGCATGGATAAGTGCACTGGCTACCGCAATATTATCGAAATAATGTAGAAAACAGTGTTTAACACCAAACAACCAAACAACCTAATTTTGCAAGGGTTTGTAAGTACATTTTGACACATGGCTGCATTTTATCATACTTCGTCATCTAGTGACAGTGTTGCATGACCAGTTACTACTTTGTTACAGCCAAATAATTGTAGGTCAGTTTCTGTGAAAAGGGGATTTAGCTATTTACCAAACAACAAATTTTTGGACTGGACGAAATTCAAAGTATAATTGCAGACAACAAATTAAGACTTGTTAACATGATATATTGCTGACTTTGATAGAGTAGAAAATTTTGTGGGAAAAGGAGAAAATGCTGGTTACCAGCATTTTTTCCTTTTCCCAGAATGTTTTCTATAGGGTTATTTCTTAGGGTCATCCAAAGTCGGGATTCTGTTATAAAGAGTTAATGTGCAGAAATAATCCAAATTGTATAGCAATCAACTAATCTCGAGGTAGACTGGCCCTTTGCAGTGCAGAAAATTGACCAGTAACAAAAAGTCTCAACCCATGTCAGCCTTTTCTCCTTTTCCCACAATGTTTTCTACCCTTCACAAAATAAATTTCAAATTTTCAGTCACTTTTATTTTATCATCTGCAAATGCTTTGGATTTGGACAAGCCTAAAATTTTGTTGTTTGTTAATGAGTTAACCCTTTCCCAAACGACAAACTTTTGGACCAGACCAAATTGAAAGCATTTGCAGACGACAATTCAACTCTTGCTGAAAAGATGATTTCTGTCTATGATAGAGAAAACATTGTGGGAAAAGGAGAAAATGCTGGTTACCAGCATTTTCTCTTTTTCCCACAATGTTTTCAAAAGGCTACTTTTCCAGACCCGTAAAAACCAGGGATTGTTTGGGAAAGGGTTAAACATTTCAACGGGTAAAGTTTGCTTGAGTTTACAGCTCTCTCCCCGTTTTTCACATACCATAATGACCATTTGACAGGTTTGTCCATTAATCATAGTGAAAGAAGCCCCGAGGGGACAGACTTGTCATTAAGTACAAATTATCACAGTGATGTCATCTTGCACACACCATTGCTCACAGATTACATGGGCTCTAATGACCTGTCTGCTGCTCAGACATTTGACCTCCAACCTTTACCTTATGTTTTTATTTACGCTTCACCACACAGTACCGAAGGTCTAACGACCCGGACAATGAAGCCTTGTACAGAGCATCTGATAAGAGGGAGTGATGGCATTCTAAATTTGTTATTTCTCTTCCAAATCCTATGTTGTGGGTACTCATTAGAATCGTCTCATTGAGACAATTCTAATGAATACCCATAACATAGAGTTTAGTGGAGAATAACTAATATTTTCAATAATGAAATCAAAATCATTACCTCTATCTGGAGCTTTGGTTGTATACAGGACTTGAAGTCAGAGGGTTGTTAGTTCAAATCCTGAGCTCAGGCCAATTGATTTCTAAGGATTGATGATAGTCAGGTAGACTGGATTCACTTCTCTCTCACTGTTTGATCATTGTTTTGATGATGTTTATGTGGGAAAGTAGCCATTGGCTTGGGATGAAAACTGTGCTAACTACTGGTAAAAGAAACTCCAGGAAAGCATGGGTTTCTAAGACCTCAGGTGCACTGCCTATTGCTATATAACTGAAATGATATTGAAGTGGTGTAAAACAACATACCAACGAACAAAAAAGTCAGTTTCTAAAGAGACCTAAACTCTCTAAATCACTCTATTTGTCAAAACCAATTCACACATGATTCAAAATTGATGTGTTTATTTTAGATAAAGTGATTTGATACAAGCTTTTTACTTCATCCAAACTATTTACCTTTATAGGATAGAAAACTTTGAGGGGTAAAGTAGAAAATTCTGGTTGCAAGCATTTTCTACTTTTCCTACTATATTTTTCATTCTTCTTCCTTAAATGTTACAAAATTAAAGATTTCATAAAGGTTTTGTAACAATGTTAAAACATTATTGAATCAGTTGTTTGTACAGTACTTCCCTTTCTCAGACCTTGAAATTCGAAAACTAGGGACAATATTTATTCACCAACCATTTTTAAATCCAATTTGAAATTCAAAATTTATTGACTTGTCATCTGATTGGCCGAGATGGAATATCCCAGCCAATCATATGGCAAGTTTTGACGTCTATCATTAGATTTGAATTTAGAATGGTGAAATTGCTCATGACGAGCAATTTCACCTTTTGTCACAATGTTTTCTATGCTATCAAAAGGTGTCATAGACACATAAGAAACGGCTTCATCCTTGCTGTTATATAGGGTCAGTTAGAGATACCAGAGAAATGCCTCATGGGGTACAGGGTTAAATTTAACAAAAATAGATCGGATTTGTCGCTTTTTCCACAAATTTTTATAAGTTTATGTTTCAAGGGTAATATTTAACTTTACTAAACAACAAAATGGTAGACTAATCCAAATTGAAAGCATTTGCAGACGACAAAATAAATGTGAATCAAAAATTGAATTTTGATTTTGGAAGGGTAGAAAACATTGTGGGAAAAGGAGAAAATGCTGGTTACCAGCATTTTCTTCTTTTCCCACAATGTTTTCAAGAGGCTTCTATCTTAGGGTCATTAAAAGTCTGTGGATTGTGTGGTAAATAGTTAAAACATAGAGTTATGTGGGACCAGGGGTTAATGTAACAGTTAAGTGATAAATGAAAAATATGGGTGTTTGGGAGTTTGATGGGTGTTACTTGTTTGGGTTACTTGCACCTCCTGTGGGGCACTGTTGGACAAATTGACATAATTTGTTTGAGATAGGGATCAGTGTAAACCAATTTGTAATATTTTGTCTGTTGCTTTGTTACAATTATCTCAATTGTGTGTATTTGCTTTTCTTATCTAAAAGATACTGTCTTTATATTTTTGAAGAATTTAGATATTAGGTAACCAGTGAATTATGGTACAAAGATGGCTTTTAACCCATTACCACACAATCCCTACTCTTGATGCCCCTGAGAAAGAAGCCTTTTGAAAACACTGTGGGAAAAGGAGAAAATGCTGGTAACCAGCATTTTCTCCTTTTCCCACAGTGTTTTCTGTCCCTCTCAGAACAAATTTCTATTTTTCAGTCACCTTTATTTTGTTGTCTGCAAATGCTTTCAGTTTGAACCAGTCTAAAATTTTCTCATGTGGTAAAGAGTTAAAGGGGAATTAAAACAAGATTCTACAGGTTCACAATGCTGACTTTTAATGAACTTGGGAAAGAGGCCTTAATTTTGAAAACATTGTGAGAAAAGGCGAAAATGCTTGTTACCAGCATTTTCTCCTTTTCCCACAATGTTTTTCTACCTTATCCAAAAAAGAAAAAGCATTATTTGAACCACATTGAAATTGTCATCTGCAAATGCTTTCTCTTTAGACAAGGCCAAAATTTTGTCATCTGGTAAAGGGTCAGCATTTTAGCCTTGTCCAAACTTAAAGCGTTTGCAGACGACAATTTTAATGTGGTTCAAATTTTGTCATCTTGTAAAAGTTAAAAACAACTTGTCCGGGTAGCTCAGTGGTTAGCATACCAGACTTGTTACCTTTAGGGTGGGGGGTTTGATATCCAGTTGCAGTGAACTTTCTCGCCTCTCACATTTGATGCACATGAGAAAAGCAGTCAGTGGCTTCAGAAAGAAAGTTGTGTCGGTAGTGATGTGAGAAAGCCAGGAAACACATGAGTGCATGATGACCACCATGATGATTTATGATCTAAGCTCTTAAAATAGCACTAAATTCCTGAATTCGGAAACAAACCAAACCAAAGAGTCACCAATTAAGTTTCAGGAGTTTACAATGAGGTAGAGGGGAAAAAAAAAGATGGTGTGACAATGATTAGATTTACCACCTACGGATATAAGTGTTGTACAATTGGCTGTGTTTTATTTTAGATATGAATCACCGCAAACCAATTTACTATAGATGCAAATCTTTTGAGACCCTGTTCAAAAGAAGAAAAGTATTGAATTCAAATAAACAGATTTGTTAGGGAGACAAAAGTGTGACCTTTCAGAATGTCAGCTTTGAGAACTGTCTCAAACAGACATAATTAGTCTGACTGCATTGATTCTTTTTCAAAGACAAAATCTTAGACTTGTCCAAATTCAAAGTATTTTGCAGACAACAGACAATAAAATGGAGATTACTGAAAATCTGAAATTTCGATTTGTATCACAGCAGGGTGAATCATGAGGTAGATTGATTCTTTGGCATACAGAAGATTTACCTATCAGAGCCCCAGGTAAGAGGGAGTTATGGGATTCTAAATTCATCATTTCTCCTCGAAACCGTATGTTGTGGGTACTCATTAGAATCGTCTCAATGAGACGATGCTAATGAGTACGTACTCATTAGAATCGTCTCAATGAGACGATGCTAATGAGTACCCACAACACAGGGTTTTGTGGAGAATAACTAATATAATACCAATTTTAAAATCAGAATCGTTTCCTTCCCCCTTGAAAAAATATCTGTGTTTAGGGTTTCAGTTGCAGATACTGTAGGTAGGGTAGATAGGGATTTATTTATTCTTTTACAAAAACCTTTTTACACGGAACATAGAATGAAATCACACCCGACGGATATTTTTTCATTCAATCTTGGCAAAAAAAGTTTAGGGTTGGCAGCATTTTTCTGGGTTGGGTAGGGAAACCCTTCACATATATTTTTATTTAGGCCCTATGTAGAGCTCTGCCTATATTGCAAGAAAACTGAACCAGGGCAAAACTGGGAATTTTGTGGTTAAAGGTTAACCCTTTACCAAACAACAAAATTTTGGACTTGTCCAAATTAAAAGCATTTGCAGAAGACAAAATAAATGTGAATAAAAAACTGAAAATGGATTTGGGAAGGGTAGAAAACATTGTGGGAAAAGGAGAAAATACTGGTTACCAGCATTTTCTCCTTTTCCACAATGTTTTCAAAGGCTTTCTTTCTCGGGGTCATTAATAATCGGGATTGTGTGGTAAAAGGTTAATCAGACTTCAAATACAGAAGGTAAATAAGAGTTGATTTGCAAGTTAATTTGTTCACCTAGGTGTGAATAGGTTTTGTAATTTTGTTATAAGATTTCGTATTATTTGAAAAGAAAGAATTTGGGAATGTGCAAGGAAGCAAAAATATTGAGCTGATTAACTCTACCCAACCCAATCCCAACTTTTAATGACCCTAAGAAAAGAAGTTTTATAAGAAAAACATTGTTGGAAAGGGAGAAAATGCTGGTAACCCAGCATTTTCTCCTTTTCCAACAATGTTTTTTTTTGTTCTTTCCTATCATAGACAAATTTCATCCTTTGGGCAACTTTTCATTTGTCATGTGTAAATGTTTTCAACTTCCACCTGCTCAAAATTTTGTTCTTTGGTATTAAAAAATTACAACAAATGTTATGAGAAAAGTGAATTGAAAGAATTTGCAGGGAAAAAATCAATTTCAACTTAAATAATGCTTATTGTCTCTGAAAGGGTAGAAAACATTGTTGGAAAAGGGAGAAAATGCTGGTTACAAGCATTTTTTCTTTTTCTCACAATATTTTCAAAAGCTTAATATTTTAGGGTCATTGAAACCCTGGTTTGTATGTTAAAGGATTAACCCTTTACTAATTAATCATGGGTTTTTTATGTCCATGAGAAAGAGTGCTCTTTAAAACATTTTTGGAAAAGCAGTCTCAAAATGCTGGTAACTAGTATTTTCTCCTTTCCCAACAATGTTTTCTACCCTGTCAAAGACTTCAAATTTATTTTCTTTTCAGTAATAAATAAATGTCGGTTGCAGATGTTTTGAATTTTAAAGGGTCTAAAATTTATTGTTTGGGAAAGGCTTAAGACTTTTAAACTAAACTGGTCTGTGGGTTTCAGGACCCTCAGAGAGACAGCTTTTGAAAAACATTGTGGATGAAGGAGGTAACAGCTGGTAACTGGCATAATTCTCCTTTGTCCACAATGTTTTCCACCGTTCCAAAGACCAAATATTTCATTTGAGCGACATTTGTTTGGTCATCTTCAATATCATGCTTTCAGTAAAGATTGGTCAAAAGTTTTGTTCAAGAGTAAAGAGTTAACTAAATTAGTCCTTTTATATCGGCTTTTCACCAAAAAAATGTGGCATAATTAACACCCTGTTTAATTCCACCTGCGAACTTTTCCTCCATGATATATTTTCTAAAACTTTTTCAGTTCTAAATATGAGAATTGTGTCCGGAGAAAACAACAGAATTTTAGACTTCTCTACTTTGAAAAGGCCTTGCAGATGACAATTTAATGATGGCCTTTGTTAGGGTGAAAAAAAAATTGTGAGAAAAAGGAGAAAATGCTGGTAACCTTAGCATTTACTCCTTTTCCTACATTGTTTTCAAAAGTCTTCTCTACCAAGGTTGTAAACTCAGACAGGTTTTTGTTTAAATTCAGACAGGTTTTTGTGGTAAAGAGTTAATGCATATTCATATTGCATTGCACAAAGCAAGTCATTAATTATATGCATTCAATTTGTCTACAAACTGAATGAATCATGGGTTAAATTGGTAATCTGACGTGCAAGAAACTTACCAATGGCAGTTTTTCATCATCCAGGTTAGCTCGTACTTAGACTGCTCAGGCTCTGGAGTCTTTTTACTAATACTCCACACAATATTCTTTACGAGCCATTGGCTGCTTTCCAACATAATCCCCAGTCCTCAGTTGATAGCATATAAGACTTGAGAACAGGGGGTCGCTAGTTCAGTTCCTGGCTTGGCCAATTTCTTTTAGAGGATTGATGAATGTCATTGCAACAGAATTCAATCTTCTCTCACAGTTGACCATTGTCTCGAAAATTGTCATGTGGGAAAGCAGCCAATGTTTTGAAAAGAAAATTGCAGGGAAACTGGAAAGCATACAGGAAAGCATGGATAAGTGCACTTGCTGCCACAGTATTACTGAAATTATATTGAAAATGATGGTAAACACCATCAATCAATCAATCAATCAATCAATCAGTCAATCAATCAAGAAGTCTAAAATTTGTTTTGTCATAAAGAGTTCAGTCTTTACCAAATGACAAATTGTGGACTTGTCCAAACTGAAAGGTTTTGCAGACAACAAATTGAATGTGACTTAAGTGATGAAATTTGTCTATGTCTAGAAAACATTGTGGGAAAAGGAGAAAATGCTGGATACCAGCAATTTCTCCTTTTCCAACAATGTTTTCAAAGGCCATCTACTCCAGGGTCATCAAAAGTCGGGATTGTGTGGCAAAGAGTTAAGTCAACAATTGTAACCATCTATAAACAACAGTTGCTGTTCCCAGGTTCTGAAGCAACCAGTAGGTACAAGTTCTTTGGGAAATAGTGTGACAGTTGGCCATGAATTTTGGAGATTAGAAATTCAAATGTGTAATGAATGGGATGGGCGTAAAACCGCCCACTCACTGATAAAACCTTTATAGGATATTATCATACATGATAAGGTATGATAGAAAAACAATTATTGAGCTAATTTTTCTCCCATTTTCTCAAATTCTTCACATTCCTACATTGTTTTAAACAAACTTTGCAGCTTGTTTTGCTCTTTCCTTTGACTTCAAAAGTGCAATTTAACCCTTTACCTAACAACAAAAAAATTCATACTCAATGAAATGGAAAGCCTATTCAGACAACAATATTTTGGTTAAATGATAGGATTTGTTATGATGGTAACCAGCATTTTTCTCGTTTTTCTACAATGTTTTTTCAAAGCCTCTTTCCACAGGGGTCACTAAAAGCATGGGGTTGTTTGTTTACTTGTTACTGCATACTTTTTGAAAACTTTGTGGGGAAAGGAGAAAATGCTGGTAACCAGCATTTTCTCCTTTTCCCACAAAGTTTTCTGCACTCTCAGAGACATTTACTATCATTTCAGCTACATGTTATTTGTCAACTGTTAATGTTTTGAATTCAGACAAGGCTGAATTCTTTTTTGTTTGAAGAGATAAACAAAGGATTAACCCTTTACCAGACAACAAAATTTTAGCCTTGTCCAAATTGAAAGCATTTGCAGGCAACAATTTCAATGCAGTTCAAATGATGCAATCATGCTTTAAAAGGGTAGAAAACTTTGTGGAAAAAGAAGAAAATGCTGGTTACCAGCATTTTCTTCTTTACCCACAATGTTTTCAAAAGGCTTCTTTTCCAGGAGTGTCAAAAGTCTGCATTGTGTGGTAAAGGGATAAACATATCCACTGTCCAAATAGATCCACAAGAATTTATTATTGTCACATTTCATGAGCAGGATTTGGATGTGACAGGTTTATCTTTTTTCTATCATTTCTCTTAGCTTATATTTGTTATTTTTGATCCATCAATGCAACTTTTCATGCCATTTAGTCGACATCTTTAACATCATTGTGGGATAAGGAGCTATTGCTACTATGTTATAACGAGCGTCTTGTCCTTTTTCCACCATGTTAGAAATATATGGAAGCAAACATTAGCTTTTCCTTGGCATGTATCTTTTTTTTTGTTTGAAAAACAGCTCTTTTTGCTGTCATATCTTTTATACATATGATCTGGAATTTAAATGACACTGTGGGAGATTTTTGAAAATATTGCGTGAAAAGGAGAAAATCCTAGTGAGCAGTATTTTCTTCTTTTCTGACAAGGTTTCTTACCCTGTCAAGACTTAAAGGTGGCCCTTCAGATTTTGGGACGAAAATTTCACAAAAAGGCAAAAAAATCATCCTTATACTCCCATAGCCTTTTTATTTGCTTTCACAAAACCCCAGCAGTAGAAAACCATCCGATAACACGAGAAATTAGAGATTTATTAGGGATCATGTTGACACCAACGGGAGACACGTTCTATTTTTAGATTATCAATTCCCTCATTTAAATACAGGAAAACACAGACAAAGCTTCAAACGTCCGTCCGAAGAAGACATTATGGAAAATAATTATTACATGTTTGTTATGTAATGGAATTTAAGCGTTATTAGTCACGTGCCAGTGACTTGACATTCCCACAATGCTTTATTGTTTTTTGGCGCAAAATCCAAAAATAGCTTAAGAGGCTACGTAGCTTTTTAAGGGAATACCATCAAAAAAATTTTTTTTTTGTAATTTTATGATTCTTAATTATTGATGATTTGTATTGTTTTTTCATATAAATTTCAATAATGTATATTTTTTTTAATTTGGTGTGATGTGAAAATTCTAAATACCCACCTTTAAATCATAGAATCATCATAATATTTTGGGGACAATTTTTTGAGAACGGCATGTCCCCCTGTTTATTGTGTTCTATATGATATAGTACAAACATGATGATTTTTTTATGAATAAATGGAAGTATTGATCATTGAAGATTTTGGTGTCACCGTTTTGTAAAGTACTGTCAGTGTGCCAATTAGGCCGAAGGAGATAAATCTGTGTTTAGGGTCTTGGTCCGAGAAGCTGTGTTACTTACAGATCCAGAAAACCTTTGAAGAATAAGACTAAGAATGTTCTCAAGAATGGTTGGTGAGTACAGGCCCTGGGCCTGTCATCAACCATTCTTAGTAAGTGTTGGTCTAATTCAGGGGAATTTTCTAAATTTAAAGTACATGTAATGTAATTCTGATTGGCTTAACCCTTTACTCCATAGATACTCTTACGAACGAAGTCCGTAACAAAGAAACAAATGAACAAATGCATGGCAGAAATATGGATCGGAGCGGGATTCGAACTCCGAACTCCTGGACACAAGACCAATACCCTAACCACTGAGCCAAAGAGATATCTCCCTGACGCAGTAATCAGGTATTGTATTTAAATCGGGAGTATATGCCATGCAGGAAGGAGTGGTCTCCCATAACACACCCCCTCTTAAAGTCATCATTTATTGATGACTCAAAGCCTTATTAGGCAGGAAGTCCGATTTTGGACAACAAATGGGATTAATGGCTCAATGGCCATTGAGCCATTAATCCCCTTTGTTGTCCAAAATCGGACTTCCTGCCTAATAAGGCTTTGAGTCATCAATAAATGATGACTTTAAGAGGGGGTGTGTTACGGGAGACCACTCCTTCCTGCATGGCATACTCCCGATTTAAATACAATACCTGGCTACTGCGTCAGGGAGATATCTCTTTGGCTCAGTGGTTAGGGTATTGGTCTTGTGTCCGGGAGTTCGGAGTCTTACGAACGAAGTCCGTAACAAAGAAACAAATGAACAAATGCATGGCAGAAATATGGATCGGAGCGGGATTCGAACTCCGAACTCCCGGACACAAGACCAATACCCTAACCACTGAGCCAAAGAGATATCTCCCTGACGCAGTAATCAGGTATTGTATTTAAATCGGGAGTATATGCCATGCAGGAAGGAGTGGTCTCCCATAACACACCCCCTCTTAAAGTCATCATTTATTGATGACTCAAAGCCTTATTAGGCAGGAAGTCCGATTTTGGACAACAAATGGGATTAATGGCTCAATGGCCAATCCCGGACGAGCCCCCATCTTACGAACGAAGTCCGTAACAAAGAAACAAATGAACAAATGCATGGCAGAAATATGGATCGGAGCGGGATTCGAACTCCGAACTCCCGGACACAAGACCAATACCCTAACCACTGAGCCAAAGAGATATCTCCCTGACGCAGTAATCAGGTATTGTATTTAAATCGGGAGTATATGCCATGCAGGAAGGAGTGGTCTCCCATAACAATACTCATTTCTATGCATTGCTCATAGGAGCCTTCGGAAAACATTGTGGCAAAAGGTGAAATTGCTCGTAACGAGCAATTTCACCTTTTGTCACAATATTTTCTACACTATCAAAAGGTTTCATAAACACATAAGAAATGGCTTCATCCTTGCTGTTATTTAGGGTCAATTAGAGATACCATAGAAATGCCTTATGGGGTGAAGGGTTAACTCAATTGTTTTAGCTAATCAGAAATTGTGTTACTTTCAAAGTCTAAAATAAGTTCAAGGGCATAATTTAGATTGATCTGTAAATAAAATTGGCCCTCCTAACTTAGACCTAATTTGTTACTTGTGGTCTAAATGTATTTTGTTTCAATTATGTATTTCAGGGCTTCCACCTGGTTGGGAACAAGCTTTGACCATAGATGGCTCTGTCTACTTCATAGAGTGAGTATCCTTAGTTAGACTGTCAAGGAGATCAGAGATCAAAACTTGTATTGATGAACCGGAACTTAATTTCTCATTCATACAGTGTAGGTCAAGATCAGACTACAAAGAATGTGCAGATTGATTTTTGATCAGCACTGGTCTCTGTGAAAAGACATTTAGGCATTTTAATGGCAATTTATACCGACATTTTTCTCTCACTAAAAATTTATTTTTGTCCATTAAGATTACGAAAGCTTTTACAATGGGGGCGTGTTACCAATAGTTTCTTCTTTTCCCATGATGTTTGCAAACCACTTCTTTCTTTGGGTCATTAAATTGAATGTTTCGTGTTAAACAGTGAGGAAAAGTATCAATATTATTTTGGATACATTCATGGGTGCCCAACTATGTGTTCTAGGAGTTTGTGGGGAAGACAATCAACTTTTAAATCAGACCAAAATAGAAACATTTGCAGACAACAAATGAAATGTGTCAAGTATAGGGTAGAAAATATAATGGAAAAAGGAGAAAATGCTGGTCAGCATCATTTTGTTGTTTTTCCACAACATTTGTAAAAGCTTTTCTCCCTAGGCTTGTTTACGTCAGAAATGTTCAGTACAGGGTCAACCATGTTTAATGTTTTTGAATTTATCAGAGGTACTTTATAAAAGTAATAAACAAGAGTTTGTTATCGATAAAGTGTGTATATTTTTTACACTGATCAACATCTGGTTTTTTGTTAAGGTGGGAAAAAGCTGAAGTGGGCGGACCATAACTGCACATTCAGTTTTGTGTTGAATATTCGCCTATGCTTTTACATTGTACATTAATTTTGTTCAGCTATGTCTAAAAAATCTTCAGGTTACCTTGCCGAGCCCGGATGGCTCAGTCAGTGCCATACCGGGACTGGAGAACAGGGAATAGTGGGTTCGATCCCCGGCTCGGCCAATTTCTTTTCAAGGATTGATGATAGTCATTGTGACAGGATTCATTCCTCTCTCACCTCTGACTGTTGTTTTGACGATGGTTATGTGGGAAAGCAGCCAGTAGCTTAGAAAGAATATTGTGTGAAGTACTGGTAAAAGAAACTCTAAGAAAGCATGGATATTTGGCCAGCCACATTTCTGAAATAATGTTAAAAATGGCATTTAGCACCATTAAAACAATCGGTCAATTGGGTTTCTGCTTTGGACAGATTTCTTTCCATTTACAGCTGTGATAGGCCCACTAAGGGCCAGCAATGAACAAGTAAGGTGTTGAATTGCAGGCAAAATTGATTCATTCCCTTTAAAAGTATGACTATATTTTAATAAAGTGCTTCTTTTGACGATCCTGGAAAAGAAGACTTTAAAAAACATTGTGGGAAAAGAGGAAAATTCTGGTAACCAGCATTTTCTTCTTTTCCCACAATGTTTTCTACTCTTCCCAAAACAAATTTCAAATTTTCAGTCACTTTTATTTTGTTGTCTGCAAATGCTTTCGATTTGGATTAGCCTAAAATTTTGTTGTTTGGTAATGGGCTAACCCTTTACCCCATAAGGCATTTCTATGGTATCTCTAATTGACCCTAAATAACAGCAAGGATGAAGCTGTTTCTTATGTGTATATGACACCTTTTGATAGCATAGAAAACATTGTAGCAAAAGGTGAAATTGCTCGTCACGAGCAATTTCACCTTTTGCCACAATGTTTTCCAAAGGCTCCTACAAGGAATGCGTAGAAATGAGTATCTATGGAGTAAATGGTTAAGGTCTACAGCCCTAGATATACTCTTATACTGTAAGACGAAAACTGTCGAGATTGGTCAGGTAGCCGTTAAGCAAATGTCAATGTTACATGGTGTTTACTGATGAGCTGGTTAGTCTACTGGCCCCTATCCCTCAGATTAACCCTTTCCCAAACGACAAATTTTGGACTCTTCCAAACTGAAAGAGTTTGCAGACGACAATTTTAGATTTAGAGAAAATGGCAGAAAGTTCTCAAAAAGGTTACAAACTATTTCTCCTTTTCCCACAGTGTTTTCCAAAGACTTTTACTGTAGACTTGTAAAAATCAGGGCTTGTTTGGGAAAGGGTTAAAAGGCGGAAGCTGCTGAGACTGGCTGTATAGCCTGTATGAAAATGACAATGTTAACTGCGATGAGTTAGAGAGCCAAAGACCTTAATTCTCATGCTCAGATACCCCGGGGTCTCCTTGTTTGCTACGCTACATCGACCCCTGGGACAATTGACTAATAAAACTTTGAATCAGCCGCGGAAAATCAATACGAAACGTCATAGTGTACAGTCCACTCGCCCATCACAAAATGATGATGGAACCAATGAAAAGCCAGCATTCGGCCAGCGGTAAAGCGAGAGAAATTCAATTAATTGTCCCAGGGGTCGATGTAGCATAGCAAATAGGGAGACCCCGGGGTATCCAAGGATGCTTAATTCTAGATTTATAGTTAATTAGGAACATTTGGTAACTTGATCTGGAAAACCTGATAATCTGAAATTTCATATTGTTCTGTAAACGTATTATGCAGTAATGGTTGACAAATGCCCTTATTAGGCTAACTTACAGCATTAGAAGTCCCACTTACAGGTGTTTGTAGAAATATTATTATATCAATATATCAAGAAGTAAAATCACCTTCGAGGACTGTTGTCTGACTACTGGATCTACACTGGCTGCAAGTTAACTAAGGTAGAGAAAGTTGCTCCAAGAGTTAACTCTTTACCAAACGAAAAAATTTTAGACTAGTCCGAATTGAAAGCAATTTGCAGACAACGAAATAAATGTGACTCAAACATTGAAATTTGATTTTGGAAGGGTAGAAAACATTGCGGAAAAATAAGAAAATGCTTGTTGCTAGCATTTTCTCCTTTTCCCACAATGTTTTCAAAAGCCCTCTCCTACAGGGTCATTTAAAAACTCAGGATTGTGTGGTAATGGCTTAACTCTTTATCACACAAGGTAGTTTTAGACCAGTCCAAATTGAAAGCAATTTGCAGAGGACAAAATAACTGTATCTAATATGATAACTTTTGTCTTTGATAAGGTAGAAAACATTGTGGGAAAAGGAGAAAATGCTGGTTACCAGCATTTTCTCCTTTTCCCACAATGTTTTCAAAAGGCTTCTCTCTCTGGGTCGTTAAAAGTCGGGATTGTGTGGTAAAGAGTAACAGGATGAAACATAGTCTCTGATAAAACCGGAGTATAATCAGCAAAAAAAAAACCCTCTTAATACAATAAGACAATAGGAATGCAGAGAATTTATTTCCTCATCAAAACAATGGTGTCGGGGATAATATTACTGGTGTTTAATGGTGTCCTCTTTAGATCTAGGTCTGAATAATTAAAAGCTTTAACTAATGAGAAAATTGAGCCATTGTGTTCTCTAGGTACCTGTATTAAATTTGCTTGGATGAGTATCGTTACATAGCATCCCATTATCTCCCCGCTAGATGGCATTCTACAAGTACACGTATATCCATTGTCTGCGCATGTCATATTCTTTGAAGATTTGACCTGTCTTATATGACGCATCACTCCCCCCAATACTGTGGAGATTGTAGTAATACATGCAAATAAAGTAGCAATGGAGAAAATGGCTACTATCAATATGTTTGATGAGAAATTGGCCTGCTTGAGCTCCAGATTTCTCTAAAACTATAAAAATTTACCTGATCATAGCTGAATATGTCGTACAAGGTAGCGGTTTATTGAGTAAATGTTTGTTTTAGTTTAAAATAAAAAGTAACGGTTGTTGCAGTTGTTGCAATTGTTGCATAGAAAAGTAGTTCAGATCTGTACCTAGAATGCCAAAATTAGACAGATGTGTATTTGTAAATGTGTATTTGTAGAATGCCATCTATAGCTGGAGATAATGCACTCGGTCATATCTAATTTGGGCATTCTGGGTACAGAACTGGACTACTTTTCAAAACAACCATTACTTTGAAT
The DNA here is from genome assembly GCA_943736015.1 of Tridacna crocea. Taxonomy (NCBI): domain Eukaryota; kingdom Metazoa; phylum Mollusca; class Bivalvia; order Cardiida; family Cardiidae; genus Tridacna; species Tridacna crocea. The sequence goes on along the minus strand of OX031067.1, from coordinate 2,716,073 downwards.
CTCAAAATGAAATAAATGTTAACTCGATAAAACGCTACCTAGTGTGATTCTTTCAGCTATGATCAGCTAGCACATAACCTATGCATTGGCTGTTTATTAACTCATTACCAAACGAGGAAATTCTAGGTTTGTCCAAATTGAAAGCATTTGCAGACGACAAAATAAAAGTGACTGAAAATTTCAAACTTGCTTTATGAAGAGTAGAAAACATTGTGGGAAAAGAAGAAAATGCTGGTTACCAGCATTTTCTCCTTTTCCCACAATGTTTTCTAAAGGCTTTTTTCTCAGGGGCGTCAAAAGTAGGGATTGTGTGGTAATGGGTTAAAACAGCCCCCTACAAGCTTGGGTAAGAAGCTAATAGCTTTGATATAAGTCTTACTTTTCCCAGGTATACAGGGATTGCTGATGCTTCATAGCAGACAGGTGGAATCTTCAAAGAATAATTGGCATGTGCTGACAATGCAATTCAACCAGGTGGGCCTCAGCTGATCAGGGGGCTTTAAACTTGTTACAGGGCCAGTGCACCTATCCATGCTTTCCTGTAATTCCTGTTGTTAACCATTGTCGAAACCATGATCATCTCCGAGAGAGAAATGAATCCTGTCTCATTGACAATCATCAGTCCTCCCAAAGAAATTGGACAAGCTGGTGATTTGAACCTGCTACCTACTAGAGCTGGGACGTGTAGAAATTTTGTACCCGGGTACCCGTGGCCGTATCACCCGCGGGTACTCGAGTACCCGATGTTATTACTTCCCATTAAATGAAACATCAGTAGTTGTATATCTTTATGCATCCTGGCACTTGCACATGTACCAATACATGAAAACAACTAAATAAGGCTTCAAATAGCCAAGTTTCGTCAAAAACCGGAGTTTGGCAGTTTTTTGGTGTTTTGCAAGACAAACAAAGGACAAAGTGTAACATTTGAAGTGTTCCCATTCAAGCAAAATTGTTGCGTATTCACGTTGTAGATTTAGAATTGTAATTCACGAAAGAAAAAAAAAAAACGTGAAAAACCTCATTATCCACTAAACTTGTGTTAAATGACGGGATTTCAAGTTACTTGCTGCCCTTATTGATAATTTATTATCAAATCAGGAGGAAAAACCTATCCATGAATCAAAACACATGAAAAAATATGCGGTGCAGAAAACACGGAAACCCATGACGCAACACAATGTTCCTTTCGACATCGTCCGATCAGAGTCACTTAAGGCCGTCTTTTCAGCTTTTTAAGGACTTTAAACAATAACTTTCCACAGTTATCTTCATATAACACACTATTGTGGTGCAAAACATCATTATTGATTACTTAACTTCTAGTTTGGAACCATTATTGTCGTACCCTCTAATATGAAACCTTAGGCCTAGAGCACAGGCGTTCGTTTTGTGACGAACTTTGCCAACTATATGATGTAATATATAAGACGTCTTATATATTACATCATATAGTTGGCAAAGTTCGTCACAAAACAAACGCCTGTGGCCTAGAGGCCCTACCTCCTGAATTACAGCTTAGGGGGTAAGTGTACCCTTCAAATAAAAAGTTAGTGTGAACACTGATTTGCGATATAGAACTTAGCTACCAAGAGGGGAGGGTGGTGCCTCATCCATGAAAAGCACATTGAGTTTAAAAACACCCTATGAAGCTAAGGAAGCGATCCGGCAACAACCTCGCAGAGTCAGCTGAACCATGAATAGTGATACAAAGCAAAGTTGATGGTAAAAAATATACAGCATATTCACATCAATCTATGTTTTTATTCAAAATTTCCTGTCAACATATCCACGTAAATCTATTAATTTTTTAACTTTTCGCCTTTTATGCTTGTAATTATCGGGTACCCGGGTTATGATTTAGTACCCGGGTACCGGCGTTACCCTACCCGATACCCGGGTACTCGAGTACTCGTCACAGCTCTACTACCTACTATACTCAAGTCTTATGATGAACCTACTGCTGATACCACAGCTCAGCAGATTAAGATTTGAAGTCAAAATGATGTTATTAAGCATTAAAGATTCATTGTTGATGGTTGATTAGTTTCATGTATTTGGGTTGTGCACTTGGGGTGGGATAATGTATCCCCCAGGTTCAATTATATTTTTATGTCCTTACACTTCATAATCCCTACCTTTAACCCTTTACCTGATATGCCAATTTGAGGCTCTTCCATTTCAGCAGCAAATAAAGATATGATGTCAAAAATATGGACAAATGAGGATACAAATATATGATTGAGTAGAAAACATTGTGTGAAAAAGAGAAATTGCTTGTTACGAGCAATTTCTCCTTTTCCCGCAATGTTTTCAAAAGCTGTCTGTTGTTGATACGTCAAAATGAGTATCTATGGAGTAAAGGGTTAATGACCCTGAATAAAAAGCTTTTGAAAATATTGTGGGAAAAGGAGAAAATGCTGGTAACCAGCATTTTCTGCTTTTCCCACAATGTTTTCCATCCATCCAAATACAAATTTAAAAATTTCTGTTACATTTATATGTTGTCTGCAAATGCTCTCAGTTTTGGACCAGTCTAAAATTATGTTGTTTGGTAAAGAGCTACACAGTGTCCCATTATTTGGTAAAAGGTAAATCCTTTTTTCATACAATCCTGTGTCAAACAACTCTAAAGAAAAAGACTTGAAAACATCTTGGCAAAAGGAAAAATAAACAGCATTTACTCCTTCGCCCTCAATGTTTTCTTTTAAGCTTCTTTGAATTTTTTTTCTGCAAATGCTTTCAATCTGTCAGGAATTTTGTAGTTTGGTACAAAGATACAGCTTTACCGTCTGCATACTACTTTTGAAAACCTTGCTGTAAAAGGAGGAATTATTGTTATACCATGTACAACGAAGTGGAGCGGGATATATACTGGAATCGCCATGGCTGTCTGTCCATCCATCTGTCTGTCCATCCTTCAATATGTCTATCTGTCCATAGCGACAATCTTGTCCGGCGAAACACTCGATAGTATTTCATGTACTGAAGTCAAATTTACACGCAGTGTTCCTATATATATGAAGTTGTGCATGTGCATTTTCCATGACCCTGCTGTGATTTGTTGCTCAATTATCTCCTTTTGAACTTTTTTCAATTCTTACTTTTGTACTAAACCATTCTGCATTCTGTGACAGAGTCCTGTTTTTGTGACAAGGAGCTGGTGGTATTATCATGTTTAGTGATAGCTCTAGTTAATGACAGATTTCTCCTTTTGCTACAGTGTATCCACAAGTACTGAATAATTATGCTATAATTTCACAACATTATTAATAGTTAAGATGATTACAATTTGACAAAATGGAGAAAGTAGGAATCATTTATTTTTGTGTCTGTGCTGCCCTGTGATAAGCTCTTTACCACACAATCACTACTTAACCAGTGTTTTATCCTTTTCTCACAATGTTTCGTACCCTCTTACAGACATGAATTGTCATTTGAGCTGCATTTCATAATTATATCTTCTGCAAGAGCTTTCTCTTTGATTGAGACTAAAATTTATTTATTTGGTAAAGAGTTAATTGATTTAGATTAATACTATACTTTTTAAGACAGAGCTCCAGATAAAGGGAGTGATTTTGATTTTAGAATTGAAAAAATAAACTATTCTCTACTAAAACCCTATGTTGTGGGTATTCATTAGAATCGTCTGGCTGAGATGATTCTAATGAGTACCCACAGCATTGGGTTTGGAAGAGAAATTATGGATTTAGTAACCCTCTTATCTGGACCTAGGTTAAGATATTAGTAAAATCTGGTTTGTTGATTTCATCAACTTTTTACACAAATTGAACAGTTTCTTGAATTACAAGAGGATAACATTTGAAAGTGATTTGCATAAATCTAGATTGTGAATACAATTTTCCCACAGGCTTCAATATGTCCTGACAAACAAACTTGACAAAAAATAGCCGACAGTTCACTGCGATGTAATCTTACCTCATGTGAACTTTTTAGACCACTGATGGTGTAACCCTTTACTACACAATGAAATTTTAGACTGGTCTAAATTGAAAGCGTTTACAGATGACAAAATTAAACTGACTGGAAAATTAGAATTAGGTTACAGAAGGATAGAAAACACTGTGGGAAAAGTAGAAAATGCTGGTTATCAGAGTTCTGAAAAGTCCGGATTGTGTGGTAAAGAGTTAACCCTTTGCCAGTCAGTCCCAAGTTTTAACTACCCAAATGGAAAAGGCTTTTGAAAATGTTATGGATATAGGAACAAATGTGGGTAGCCAATATTTTCTCCTTTCCTTGCAACGTTTTCAACCCTTCAAAAAAAAGAGTATGCCAGTGGCATACTTACATTTAATTTGCCGTCTACAGAATCTTTCAGTTTTAACTATTCTACATTTTTTATGTTTAGTAAAGAGTTAACCCTTTACTACACAATGACGACTTTTGAAGACCCTGAGCTTGAAACCATTGTGGGGACAAAAGGAGAAATTGCTGTTTAAAAGGATTTATCTCCTTTACCCAAGAAGTTAAAACTCTTTTGGAAATGACGAAATTTTGGCCCAGATAAAATTGAAAGCATTAATTTTGCAGATGAAAAAATAAATATTGCCCGAATATTGTTTTCTGTCTTTTATTGGGTAAAAAATATTATGGGAAAAGGAGAAAATGCTGGTTACCAGCATTTTCTCCTTCTCCCACAATGTTTTCAAAAGCCTTCTTCATGTTTAAACTCAGGACTGTGTGATAATGGGTTAACATGCTCTATTGAGCTTTCTTAAAGTATGTTTTTTCATTAAGTTGAAAAGTAAAAAAGTGGTAAAGATAACTTTTCTTTTTGAAATAAAGGTTTCTGCAGCAACTCTGCATGATTCTGTTTAATTGTATGAACTGCTTTTATACTTTAAATTTGTCTGCAAATCTTTTTTTTTTTGCCTAAAATAATAAATTTACAAAAACTTTTAGCTCAAATAAAATTACACAAAGACTGTTTGTTTGCTTGCATTTTCATGCTGCTTTACCAAAGTTTAACAATCCTCAGACGTTTAATTTAATGTTTAACTTGTATAAAAAGGGTTTTTGAAAGCACTGTGGGAAAAGGAGAAAAGCAGGAAATCAGCATTTTCTCCTTTTCCCAAAATGTTTTCTACAGATGACAAAATAAATTTATTTGGTGGGGGGGTATAGAAAACATTGTGGGAAAAGGAGAAAATGCTGGTTACCAGCATTTTCTGACTTTTTCCCACACAATTTTTAGATATGCTTTCTCAAATTCGTTAAAAGTTGTAATTATGTGGTAAAGAGTTAAGAAAAAAAGTGCTTATGCTGAATTTGATACATTCGTAAAAGATAAACCATAGGCACGGCGGGGAATCACGTGACACAACAACAACAACAATGACCGTTATTTGAAAAAATTCCCCGACTTCAGGTAAGAAAGTCTTCAATAATTCCATTAATACATAACCGATTGGAATTTGGTTTGAAGCAGAGAAGGCGGAAGGACTCCAGGGATTTGCTTAATGTGTTAGATTTTTTAAACAACACCTGATAAAAAAGTTATTGACGAGCAAACAAATTTTTTACCCTGGATAATTTGTTTGCTCGTCAATAACTTTTTTATCAGGTGTTGTTTAAAAAATCTAACACATCAAGCAAATCCCCGGAGTCCGTCCGCCTTCTCTGCATCAAACCAAATTCCAATCGGTCACGTATTAACGGAATTATTGAAGATTTTCTTACCTGAAGTTGGGGAATTTTTTCAAATAACGGTCATTGTTGTTGTTGTTGTGTCACGTGATTCCCCGCCGTGCATAGGGGAGGGAAAACAATATTTTGTATTTGAAACATGATTTTAACCTTTAACCACTCGTTTCCAGCTTTTAATAATCCTGAAGAAGTAGCTTTTTGAAAACATTGTGGGAAAAGAAGAAAAAATTTAATGCTGGTAACCAGCAGAAATGCATTTTCTGTTGATTGTAATTTTCATAACCATGCAACTGTCAGGGGCTGCATTTGGCATGAAGATACAAGAATAATTAACCCTTTCCCAAACAAGCCCTGGTTTTTACGTGTCTGCAGTAAAAGTCTTTTGAAAACACTGTGGGAAAAGGAGAAATTGCTCGTAACGAGCAATTTCTCCTTCTCCCACAGTGTTCTCACTCTTTTTGAGAACACTCTGTCATTTTCTCCATATCTAAAATTGCTGTCTGCAAACTCTTGTGGTTTGGAAGAGTCCAAAATTTGTTGTTTGGGAAAAGGTTAAAGGTTGATAAAATGAAAATAAAATAGGTTAAGAATTAGCGGAAATCTAGTATAAATTTATCTTTAGAGCAATGAACTTGGCTTTAGTTACATTTGGGGATAGTGTAGATCAGGATCAGAGTCCAGATTTACCGATTTTCTTGATCTTATTCTCCATGATTTTTTAAGTCTGACAGTAACACAACTCCTGATTGGCTAAAGCCTTTAGTTTAGCCAATCAGGAGTTGTGTTACTTTCAGATTTAGAAAATATTCCAAGGAATAATTGGTGAATATGGACCCAGACTTCAAATATGGTGCAGTGTGACCTCTGACCTCTGAAAATTACCTGCATTTTCTGTTTTTCTCTTTCAAAGTTTTTCCTGAGTGCTTGTGAGGTAAAAGGTCAAAATGATCACTGCACAATTTCAGAAAAGGGAGTTGTGTGTTTATCACATATAAGAATTTTCTTAACCTTAGTAGTAATACCCATTTGATATATTCATGTGGCATCATTTTTCATGACATTTTGTACATATTTTATAGAAGTGAATGGGTATCATGGATATGAATTGGGTGCATCTGAAAATGGTATTGCATCATCTGATGTGTATGTTGTAAGATATCGTTATATGATAAAAAGACTGACATTTGTTGGTGTTTGAGATAAAGTTTTATTAACATTTTCCCTAGACTCCTTCAATAAGATCTTATCTCAAAAGCCAACTCATGTCAGGTCCTAACATGTGTTCCAACATGCACTATGAAGTACGGGAAAGAAAATTGATTTTACAGATCTATTAACATTCCAAATTGAAACTTTAATGAGGTCAGATCATTTTCATTTGCTTTTATAAAGATTTATGACCCTTGTCGTATCTGATTATGAATATATTTGACTGGTTTCCTTGATCCATGACTTTGTCCAAGCGTTTTCTCGGTCAGGGGTATATGTCTGGTGACCTCTTGGTTTTAGGTTTGATACCCTGTTGAGGGGAACTTTCCCTCTGGTGATTTTTTGCAACTTAGGTATCTCTGATACATGTGAGAAAAAAGTCAGTGACTTAGAAACTTATGTCAATACTGGTGAGAGAAAGCCAAGAAACACTTGGATAAGTGCAGTGACTACGATGATAATGTGTCGTGTTTATGAATTCTTCATGAACATTTCATGAAAACAACATGAAGTGTTCATGAGTTGAATTCATGAATACTTCATGAATAAGAAGTGAACAGAAAATGAGACAAATTCATGAAAAAATCATGAAATGATGGTTCATGAATTGTTCATGAAGGATAAAATGCATAAAACATTCATAATTCAAGAACACATAGAGCGGGTGCATGTAATTCCGAACGACGTTTAATTCCGAACAAGTTCCTATTTATGACCCTAGTTCTTTTGCACTATTGTACAGTACAGATATGACATCACATGTATATCAACACTATATTACTCTTTCCTATTTCGCCGGTTTCGAGTCGATACCGTGATTATATCTCCCACAATTTCAACTTTGTTTTGCTACCCGTAATCGGGTGAGTAAAATTGTGACATTCGCTAATCCAACGACACTGTTACTTAAGGTTACCTCACGGCACAAAAAACGCTAAAAATCCGATTTTGTATTTTTTCCCTAATGGTGAAACTATTATTTACCAGCATCAATATACATTTTAAAGCCTTACAAATGGTTAATGAAGATATTTGACTGTTCGGATTTAAAACCTTATTTTCCCAGACTGGTTTTAATTACGAATTAGGCAAATAGTGTTAACTGCAATAACAGAAGATGTGATAATCATGAGAAAATTCGATCACTGATACGAGCTCGTTTCATTTGCATGTTTCATGTTATAAAAACAAATCCATTGTTATGACGATATCTTCAGCATTGCTGTAAAATGATGTTGAGAACATTGTGACAATAGGAGATACTGAGCATCATTAGCAAAAACTCCTTATGGTCGCAATATTTTCAAAACTTTTCAGTTATGCAAACTAGGCAACAATATTTCAAGGGATTTTTCCTCCTTCTGTTCCGTTCGGTGATTTAGTAGATCTAGATCTAGTGACCCGTATATGTTAATTAGATTTGATCCCGTCAGCATACCACGATATCTGTTAGAGAACCTCAGTCAAGATAGATATCTGTCCAGAGTTGTCGTTTTTTGCATACACAAATGTGTTCGCAACTACCCCCAACTTCTGGTACTGGTATAGACTGCTATTAAAATGTGTTTGAAGTGGTAATTTTTGAAAATCGCCGAAGTGTTCGGATTTACAACCACATGTGTTCGGATTTATAACCAGCGTTCGTAATTTCAACCCTTCGGTTACACTGTAGAAATGCCCATAACTCAATATCACCGCACTATATTGCGTTAGTTATTAGTCACAACTGAAAGGAATACACAAAGATGATACAAATGACGTCACCTGTTCAGTTGGTGGTTTTATTTACGAACAGCAGATCATCATGCTTAGGTGTTCGGTAATGGGTACACTCGCTCTACAAGTTCTTAAAAAAATCATGAATGAAGCATTGGTTTATCTTCATGAAAAATTCATGAATTTTTTTATGAACATACATTTTTCATGAAGTTTTCATGCATTTTTTTATTCATAAATTCAATGTCTCATTTTCTGTTAACTTCTTCTTCATGAATTCTTCATGAATTAATATTCTTGAAATTTCATGAATATTGTCTAGTAGAGTATTCATGAATACTTCATGAAAACAAGTAGTTTTTAAATTGGTCAAATTCATGAATACTTCATGAATATGAGGCAAGCTGAAGATGTGCAAAATGCATTAAAATCTCATGAAATGTGGATTGATTGTGTTTTACGCTGTTTTCAACAGTATTTCAGGCATGAAATAGAGATTCAAGAACAATTCATACAGTAGAATATTTCCTTTTTTAATTTATGGTGATAGTGACCATTATGGCCTAACTGACCATGGTCTAACTGAAACTGCTCATTGATCTAACACAAAAATACAACTAGAGCGGTCACTGAATGTGATTTGAATTTTTTCTTCAGTTTCCTCTTCATGGGACTTATAAGCAGCTCACTTTGTTCTTCTCCACCTTCTTCATAGGAGTCCTTAAACCAGGATTGTTTGGTTACCATCAAATCGGACTGTAAGATTTATCTTCATCTGTATTCTCATTTTTCCTGAATTTTTTCTTTATTAACTGGATTTTCTCTGTCATCTGTTTTTTCTAAATTCTGTGAATTTTTTCTTCAGTTTCCTCTTCATGGGGCTTATTAGCAGCTCACTTTGTTCTTCTCTACCTTTTTGTCATGTTTGAGCAGATTCAATAAGCCTTTAGTATTCCTGGTTCTATGTCACAAATTTGCGACCAAGAGTGGACTCTTCACAATTGCACTGTAAAAATCAAATTAAAACAGTGATTCGTTTGTTTGAATTTGAAGTCAAGTCTGATATGTACAACTCTTACAATATGTGAGTCAACTTCATGCAACGTTTGTTGAGGTTGCACCTAGTAAAAATAAGCCCCCCCCCCTTTTGGCTGCCATGGTTTAAAAAAAAATCAGACAATTTCTAACCCTTAACCAAACAATCCCTGAGATAGAAGCCTCTGGAAAACATTGTGGGAAAAGGAGAAAATACTGGTTACCATCATTTTCTCCTTTTCCCAATGTTTTCTACCCTGCTGGAAACAAGTTTCAGTGTTAGAGTTCCATTTGTGTGCAAGTGCTTCAATTTGGACGTCTAATATTTCCCTGTTTGGTAACTAGTTTAACCCTTTACTCCATAGATACTCATTTTTACGCGTTGCTTGTAGGAGTCTTTAGAAAACATTACGGCAGAAGGTGAAATTGCTCGTGAGTCATGACGAGCAATTCCACCTTTTGTCGCAATGTTTTCTATGCTATCAAAAGGTGTCATATACACATAAGAAATGGTGTCATCCTTGCTGTTATTTAGGGTCAATTAGAGATACCATAGAAATACCTTATGGGGTAAAGCCGTTTAAAAGGGTTCACAACAGTATTTAGTGAACTACAAAATCATTTCAAAATCTGGCGATTGGTTACAGAGAATGATTTTTAAGATTTTACAGGTTCCCTTGTTCTACCCATTGTCCAATCAGCCACTTCAAATTGCCTTTTCAGTTTTTTTATTGATTGTAAGCAATAGATTTACATAAGTATCTTAATATAACGGACCTTTTTGCTGCAAATTTTCAATATGGATTGCTTTACCCCTGGATGGGAACCATTAGTGCTATACCCTCTAATATGAAATCTTACCTACAGATTTTTAGCCTAGGGGCAAGTGAACATTTGATTTAAAAAATTAGTGGGAATACCGATCTTATGTACACAGACTTCTTAGAATGAAGTGGAAAGAAAAACTTGCAGCTCTGGCATGCATTCATTTTTATAACTGTTAAATTGCAGAAATCTAAATTTAGTCATTTTTTTTGTCTATTTACTTCTTCTCTGATATTTTGTTTATTAAGTGCTTATGCTGTAAAACAAGAAGGTCCAACCTCCATTCTTTCCGCATCCTCATCTAATCCATTGGTTGTTACATATTTTCATTCCAAATGCGACCAAAGTTTTTACTAATTTTTATACTGATAATGCTTTAAACATGAATTTGTGTACACCATGTTATTTACTCTTGAAATTCATCATAAAAAATGAAAAGATAGTTTTAAGTGCCCCTGATGATCAGTCGATGTTTGAAAAATTTTGTCAACTGTCTATCAAATGTTTCAGAAAAAAAAAAACTATTAAAATATAGATAAACGATGATTCATGCTTACCATAGTCCTATCTTATCCTCTCCACATGTTCAGATGCCTCTAACTCATTCTCCATCAAGACAACATTGACGAAATCTTGTAAATATGCACCTTTCTCTGTTACATAATCTTAATCTGAAATAAATGCATACAACTATATCTTGGCTGTGACAACGTAGCCTTTGCTTGTATATTGTATCAAGCTGGTGCATCGGTCGACACAATTGCAGACAAAAAATTAAAACTGTCTCAAAATTGGTTTTTACCTTTGGAAGGGTACAAGCATTTTCTTCTTTTTCCACAGTGTATTCATAAGCCTATAATGTCTAGGTTGTTAAATCTGGAAACTGATTAGTGTAGAAATAAATGAAATGTAATTTTCAGGCAGAAAAAAATGGCAAAAATGTGGCTTCTTTTATCTTGTTTTGGTAAAAATATGGACATAGTTGATTTAAGATCAGACTGCACTTACTTTTAGTCTGATCTTTGTTTACATTTACAACAAAAATTACTTTACCAAAGGACAAAAATTTTAGACTGGTCCAATATGAAAGCACTAGACGACAAAATAAATGTAACTCAAAAATTGACATTTGTTACCAGCAGGTTAGAAAACATTGTGAGAAAAGGAGAAGATGCTGGGTCGTCAAAGTCGGGACTGTGTGGTAAAGGTTTAATCAAAATATTTACCCCAATAAATATGACTTGCAAGTTACTGGAATCCAAAGTATTAGCAAGTCATTATGATCTGAGCCAGTCGCTCGCTCGCTCTTCATCCATAAATGTCTGTGACAGGTGTTGAAACAACCCCGTTTGTGTGAAATTTACACTAGCAAGAATGACATGGCAATCAAACAACACTTGTATTTCTTACTAGTTTGCTAAGCCTGACTCACTGATCGTTTAAAGCTAGTGTAGGTTATGATCAGACTGCACAGAACGTGCAATCTGATCTTAGATCTACACTCTCCAAGGAAGGATTATCATTCCCTAAAAAATACGTTAAAAACAACTAAATTTGAATTTTTCTATCGGTTTGAGTTTCATTTCACCCATTAAGCAGGAAAGGGGGTAAATAAAATACTTAGAAGATAAAAGGAAGAAGGTTTTAAAGTTGACATCTTGAACTTATATTTCCAACATGAACTTTGGTACGATTTCTCCAGAGAATTGGTTCCCAATCAAATTGGGGGTGATAACTCAAGGGGGCGAATACTTACACCAAGAAATCCACTTACAGTTTTTGTAGTCCGCTATTAGAGCTTGATAAACAATTCCATTAAATCTCGTCGATGTCCTGTCTCCTTCCATCGGTGTTTGCAACAGCCAAGCATTTTCTTGGGTCCAAATCGTCAGGAAATGTATTCGAAAGTTCTGTTTCTTTGCTACGACAGGACCCGCTTCGAGTTTGAACACATGGTAAATGTCGGAAATTGCCGAAACTTTCCGAGGTAATTTCTTTAATTTCGGTTGGAAAGGAATGCCGTGAAAATGTGAATTAATACGAGATTTCTATCGAAAAAAATGATACAAACACTAAGAGAAGTTTAACAGGTGCAAAATATGATCTGTTTGAAACGGTTCTTTCAGTCAAGTTTACGCCGTAAATATACGAACCATCGGAAATCCCTGATCACATTAGGTGGATCCCGCATATTGGCTAAAAACAATATCCGGTGTGGTCATGTTCATGTTCGTCATCTATTTACGTCGTCCAAGAGTCACGGAGATGAGTGATGTAAAACATCGAAAGGTCTTGCTACAATGTGTAAAAAGGCGATTTATCAGAAGAAAAATTTCAACGTCTGTAAGCATTTGCTTTGGCCGACACATGGTATTACTTTCATAAATCTTTGTATGGCGAACACGGGTAAAATGGTAGGAATACATTCGTCCCTATTTTCATTTGCGTTCATTTTTTTGCTAATCCATTCCATTCGCAGTATCTTTTACTTGCTCACGTGTGACCCGGCACCCTACTAAACTTGGCTGGCACCCATTCTTAATCAATGATTATGAAATATAAATACTTAAGCAAAATATCCTTTAAAATGTCAAAAAGTTTTATTTCACTTCCGAAATGTTACATTTTTCCGTCAAGAATTAGTGATTTTTGCTGGAAAATAAGCAAAATCCTTGTTGGTCAATCAAATTCAGGCTCCCAAGAGCCTCTTGTTCTTCACAACACTTAATCCAGGACACAAAGCTAAGCTTTATTGTGGCAGTTTTTTAATTTTATTGAAGACTAATACCAATTTGCTACTTCTCAACTCGTGAATTATGGAATCAAAATCACAATCAACTGCAAAGGCATTATGCACTGTTATGTCAGGATCTACATGTAGGAAAAAAAAACTTGGTATGCTTACATCACATGATTCAAATGCTGGGATTTGTAACCTTAAGATAGAAAACATTGTTGGAAATTGAGAAAACACCTGTATACAGCAATTTCTTCTTTTCTGCTTTTGTCTTTTACCGCTCAAGCGGAGCTTTTAGGATCACCCGGTGTCCGTCATGCGTCGTCAACAATTCTTTAAACATCAACTCCTTCTAAACCACTGGGCCAATTTGGACCAAACTTGGCTGGAATGTTCCTTGGGAGGTCCTCTTTAAAAAATGTTCACAAAATTTGATGCCATCAAAAACTGTGGTTGCCATGGCAACCAAATGGAATTTTCTACAAATTTTTTTTAAAGATCTTCTCTAAAACCGCAATACAGATTTTGAAATAATTTCTCAGAGATATTCTTTGGGTAACCCTTTCCAAAAAGTGTTCGTGAAATTTTGATGCATCAAGAAACGTGGCTCTGGTGAATAGGGGCACTATACAGAAATGGAGGAATTCTTAAAAATTATTGTTCTCTGAAACCATGTGTCAGATTTTGAAATAATTTTAAAGAGATGTTCCTTTTTATGTCTAGAAGGTGAAAATTATAGTATGAAGAGGAGAAAAAACTTGGTATTGGCATTTTTCCCTTTTCTAATGTTTGCAAAAGCCTAGTTCCTCAGGGTCAGTAAAAGTTCTGAGTCTTTTAAGTATTAAGTGTCCAATAAATCAGCTGTGTATTAAATATGAATACAGAAATTTTTGTAAAATATTTAAAGAATAATTATATAGGATTCATTCATTTATGTAAAACCACCCTTGGTTAATAACACAACTTTCTTAAAACAATTGGCCAACTACTTTAGAAATTCATTAACTATTCTTGAAAGGTTGTCCATTTCAGGTTGATGTTATTTGAAAACTAGTAATTCATGATTCTTGAACTTTTAAGGAACACATTTATTCATGAAATATTAAAAAAAAATCCTTGTGATACTATCATGAATACTTCATGAACATTTGGAACTCTTCAATAATTCTTGACCACTTCATGAAGTGGATAGTGACATACTTCATGAATAAAACTTCATGAATATAACCTCAAGCATTGATTAAGAATTGTTCATGAAGTATTCTTAAAGGAGTGAAAAATTCTTGATTTCATGCATTTTGTTTCGCAGGGGAATGACATAAGCTGTTAGAACGGTGTTTAACCCATTACCACACAATCCCTACTTTTGACGCCCCTGAAAAGGAAGCCTTTTGAAAACACTGTAGGAAAAGGAGAAAATGCTGGTAACCAGCATTTTCTCCTTTTCCCACAGTGTTTTCTACCCTTCTCAGAACCAATTTCAATTTTTCAGTCACCTTTATATTGTCGTCTGCAAATGCTTTCATTTTGAACCAGTCTAAAATGTTGTTGTGTGGTAAAGAGTTAAAACTACAATACAGTCAAATTACCCAAGCCTTTTTTCCATTTCTATTCACTAACCATTTACCAAACAGCGCTCTCAAAAGTCTTCCCCAGTAAGTTTTTTTTGCAAAGAGGACTTATGAAAACACTGTGGGAAAAGGACAAAGTGTTGGTGACCAGCATTTTCTCCATTTTCCACAATATTTTCTATCTATACAAAAAAAAAAAATCCCAATTTATACATCATTTAATTTGTTGTCTGCAAATACTTTCAATTTGGACCAGTCTAATTTTTTTTTATTTAGTGAAGGTTTTAAAAAGCAGCCTATATGTGGTAAAAACTCGTATCGTAGCACTGTACTAAAATCTTGTGTGTGTGTGTGGGGGGGGGGGGGGGGTTTCAGTAATTGGGGGTAAAGATTGGATAGATTATTATTGGTTTAGTTATCAACTCATCTTGTATATTTTTATGGTCATATCAATAAGTATGTAGTCATAAATATTTGTAGTGTATTGATAGGGTAACCCTGTACTGTACAATGCTGACTTTTAACAACCCAAGGAAAGAAGCCTTTTGACAAAATTGTGGGAAAAGGAGAAAATAGTGGTATCTTACTAGCAATAACTCCTTTCCTTCCGTATCCAAAGAAAATTACATCATTTGGGCAACACTGAAATTTTCGTCTGCAAATGCTGTCAGTTTGGACATGGCTAAAATTTTGTCATCTGGTAAAGGGTTAATTGATTGATATCCTCTAACCCTATACCAAATAACCTCATGACTTTTACAATCCTAAGGAAGAAGGTCTTTAACCATCTATTAAACCGTCCCTGGTTTTTACGATCCAGATGAAGAAGCTGTCTGAAAACATTGTAGGAAAAGGAGAAAATGCTGCTAACCAGCATTTTCTCCATTTCCCACTAAGTTTTCTTGTAAAGTCAAGTTTCAATTTTCGAGACATGTTTATCGTCTTCAAATGTTTTAATTTAGGCAAGTATGAAATTTCGTTGTTTGATAAAGAGTTAAAGATATTGTCTGACAAGAGAAAATGCTAGTTGCCAGCTTTTTTTTTTCGCTTTTCCTTTTTTTGTTTTTCACCTGTTTAGTGATAAAGTCCATCACTGAAGCTGCGTTTACATGTAATAATCATCTCTAAATGTTTTAATACAAATGAGTCTAACATTTTCTTTTGATTGGAAAGGGTAAATCCAAGGCTGAATTATGGCTTGGAGAAAACTAGTTTAAATCACATGAGGGAGAGAAATATTTAAAGAAAAGGAAAAAAACAACAAATTATCAGTGTTACAGAAAATACTTTGAGAAAAGAAGCAATTGTTTGTGTCAAGAAATTTCTTGTTTTTCTTCCCCAAAATGTCAACAGGGTGGATCAGATAGACAAGTAAAGAAACAGGTCAACCAAAAGAATGATAATTGACTGATTTTTTATCGGTTTGGAAATAAAGATCCACATTTGTTAAATTAACCCTTTACCACACAATCCCGACTTTTCACGACCCTGAGAAGGAAGTCTTTTGAAAATTTTGTGGGAAAAGGAGAAAATGCTGGTAGCCAGCATTTTCTCCTTTTCCCACAGTGTTTTCTACCCTTCCCAAAGCAAATTTCAAACTTTCAGTCAATTTTATGCTTGTTATATGTAAAGGCTTTGAATTGGGTCCAGTCTAAAATTTTTTGGTTTGGTAAAGAGTTTAAAGTTTTTTTGGTTGAAATGTCCAGAAAAAAGGTTGAATGATGATTTAAGACTGCACAATCATGTGAATTATTACTTTGATCTTCACTTGTAGAAAAGTATCATACCTTAGAGTTGCCCATTATGGTGTCAAGAATATAAGAAGTATCCCATAACTTTAAACTCTGTAGAATGATTGTGTTAGTATTACAGAAGTTTTTAAGAAGACTTCATTGACAATTTAAGTCAGTTTCCCAAGTTTGGAACTTTGTGGTAACTTTACTCTGGTTTAATTTTATTGGTCCAATTGGTTGCTAAAGTGAAGTTTGATTTATAACCCTAGTTAAAGTAACAATAAATGCCAAATGTAAACGAAATGGGTGTTTAAATACATTGTAAACGAAATGGGTGTTTAAATACATTTAGATTTATGTCATACCATTCAAAAGTATGGGAATTATCGTAAAGATGACAATCTGTCATTGTACAGTCAGTCTTTTGGCCATTACTGGACCTTTAAAACGTTTAGGGAATAAAAATGTACTTTTTTCATCACCACGTGAAATAGATTAAAAATATTGTCATTGCTCACAATACAACCCAGAATAAGCAATTGCACTGTATTCTTTAACTGATTTTATTAATCAAGATAAATTTATCGTATTTTCAGCCACAACAGCAGGACCACAACATTTGATCACCCAGGCAGAGGCAGACCAATGATGGAGCCACCACTTCGGTCACCCCCACAGATACAAAACAACAGATCAAGCACCAACAGGAAGAGTTTGAAAGGAAGTAAACTTAAAGCGCCCTCTGCTTCCAGGGAAGAGAACTCTAAAGTGATCATGAGAGGATGGCTTCTAAAACAGGTTTGTTTGGCTCAAAATGTCCTGCAGTTAATCTTGTTTTCTCCTCTTTTATCGTCTAGCTGACTACTGTAGAAATTGTGGCAAAAGAAGAAATTGTTCATATTGAGCAGCTTATTACTTTGCCAGTTTTTGTTGTATTTATCGAAGACAATACCACTATGAGTTCAATAATTGAATTTTGAAGACCATGTATTGTATTTTGTTCAGAAGGAAATAAACCAAATTAAACTCAATTTTTCTTTGGCAGATGAGTTTTTCTTTAGCTCAGATACGTAATTGGGAAGGCATGTTAAATACATTGGGTGAGGTTATTGATCATGGAAATACTAATTTTTGATTGAAAATACCTTCACTTGCTTGTAGCCCTCTATTTGCAAAATAATACAAAATTTGTCAACTGATGACTTGGTCCTGGGCTTTTTTCATTCGAAACCAGTTCCATAGCATGTTATTCCATTTGATTGCTCATGAATGTTTATAGATCGAAATAATTGAATGTAGTGTTGGAAATGGCAACAGTTAAAGATATTTCATAACCATAACTTTCAGGTACAAACTTAATTTTATTCGATATATTCACATGTTTTTTCTCTCTATCCATCATGCATTCTACTGTCAAGGGATGTTACTCTTGACTCCTCCTTATGATCAAAAGGAGACCACCAATACACAAATAATTCAAACTTTGTCATGAGTACTCTCCCTTCAATCATAAAGGTATTCATTTGTTTAGTGGGTTGCTTTTTAAGCTAATATTTGAACAATTTTTCTCTTTTTCTTCCAAATTATTAATTCCACACAATTGGCTCCTTGACAAATACCACTTCAGCATTCTCAACACTTTGATGTAACGTTTAGTCATGTTTTAACTTTTTACCTATGTGATTTCTAATTATATGTGACAGAATACTTTACAAATTACGTCTTCCAGTGTGGTTGACTTAAGCCTATACCACATAGCAAAATTGTAGACCCATCCAAATTGAAAGCATTTTCAAATGACAATTGTGTGGTGTCCGCAGTCGTGAGGTAGAGCGTCGGCCTCATAACCTAAAGGTCCTAAGTTCGATCCCCGGGAGCGGGTGTCAACATTGGCCCACACATTCGGCGCGAGTACTGGTGTAGTTCCCAGGAAGCAGAATCAAGAGAGATTAGTATAAGTTGTAAGAACTTGTTTCTCAATCGATGTAAAATAAATATGTTTAAACTAAATGACAATTTGAATGTGGCATATTCTCCTTTTCCCACAATGTTTTCATAAGACTTCTTTCCCAGGGTCGTTAGAAGTCGTCATTGTGTGGTAAAGGGTTAAGGAGACCACAAAGAAGGTATGTATAATGCAAATAATGCACTGTATGTTGCATAAATTTCAAAAGGTCTGCATGTATTCTAGGTGATAGGGTGAATTATTTATAGATTGCTATATTTTTGTTGTTTTATCAGGAAAGTGGAGGACTAAAGTTATGGAAAAAGAAATGGGCAGTGGTGGCTGACTATGGACTGTTTTTCTACAAGGACGACAGCGAACAGACTTACATAGATTCGATCCTGCTCCCAAGCTACAACATAAACCGCTGTGGACCATCAGACGTGAACAAGAAATACGCTTTCAAAGCAGAACATGAGAATATGAAGACGTTCTTTTTTGCCACAGACAACCAGTATGATATGGATAAATGGCTAGAAGCTCTCAGGATGGCTTCCCTTGTGCAGAGAGCTCCAGGGTAAGAGTTTATAATTACGACCTTAAACCTATTGACTGATTGAATGATGTTTTATGCCCTTTTTAACATTAGGTCGGTCATATCACAGTGACAGCTCACATATTCATGTATTTCCTGGGTTTTACCAGTGCTGGACAACTGGGCTCTGAAGTGTCTTGCCCAAGGTCATCCCCATGAACCCAGGGTCTCTAGGTTATGAATCCAACACTTTACCTAAGAGCCATACCCAAATGGAATTTTGAGTGAAGAAAAATCTTTCTCATGATTGCTATTTCAAAACTGCAATCGGCCACAATGCCTCTGCATAAGGAACAATGTAGGTCCAAGATTAAACTTAACATTTTCTGCAGTTTCATCTTTATCCACAACGGTCTCCAAGAACTTGGAAATTTACCAATAAACCAAACTAGTATTGTGTTTCTTCTTTCTTTTTTTCTTTCATTGATTACTTTTTCTTATTCTTAAAAGTTGTCGTCTTAAACCTGGAAGTGCAAAATATAAAAAAGACAGACAAGGAAAAAGGATGCCAATATTGCAATATCAAGAGTTTTTGGCTGGTATATCTTGCAAAATATATCATTTGGAGGAGGATAGATACCAGATTGGAATTCTCTGCAGTGTTATATTGATCTACAGTGGGTACTAAATTAACTCATTACCAAACAGCAATATTTTAAGCTTGTCCAAATCGAAAGCATTTGCAGACAACAAAATAAAAGTGACTGAAAATTTGAAATTTGTTTTGTGAAGGGTAGAAAACATTGTGGGAAAAGGAGAAAATGCTGGTTACCAGCATTTTCTCCTTTTCCTACAATGTTTTCTGAAGGCTTCTTTCTCAGGGTCGTCAAAAGTAAGGATCGTGTGGTAATGGGTAAAGCAGCTCAATTTGTATTTGGTACTCTAAGTGCTGATGATATTATTTGTTGTATACTTAACTCTTTACCAGGTAAAAACGACAAAATTTCAGACTGGTCCAAATTGAAGGCACTTGCAGACGACAAAATCACCGTAACTCAAACATTGAAATTTGTCTTGGGAAGGGTAGAAAACATTGTGGGAAAAGGAAAAAATGCTGGTTACCAGCATTTTCTCCTTTTCCCACGTTTTCAAAAGGCTTCCATCTCAGGGTCGTAAAAACCTGGTATTGTTTGGGATCTGACTTAAACACAGAATGATGTTTTTTTGCACACATACACAACATGCAAGAATATGTTTTCTGCATGACATGTATGCAGTCCCATTGGATACACACCTTTTTACAAATGCAACTTGATCTTGTCCAACCATACAGAATCTCAGACTGTTATAGTCATCCATTTTATCATGTATGGCAGATTGATTAGTGGTTTTAAGTCACTGCAATGCAGTTAGAGCAAAGATTTCAGTTGTGAGATTTTAATTCATGCTTTCCAGTAGGATATCGAGAAATAGCAGGGAAAATATTTTTCGATCTTACACTGGTACAACCATGAAAATACCGATTTTCAAGTTCTTGTTTCCTAGGTAAATTGTACGTGCCTAACAACCAGATGGGAATATGACTTCATATACCTTACATTTCTCGCGCTTGAGGTAATATTGTAATGCGTTGCTATGCGGGAAGGGTATGCCACAGGGAATAAGGGAAAAGAACTGTACTGGATTTTGATAAAGCTCTTCCCAGAAAGGGTTAAAAGCATGAAATAGATAGAATATTTGTTTTTTTCGGTGAAAGATCGAAATTTATTTCATCTTGTGAACACCATTGGTATTATTTTCACTTGTGGCTGTGCCACTTGTGAAAATATTACTGATGGTGTCCATTCGATGAAATAAATTTTGATCTTTCACCGAAAAAGACAAATAGCTTCTATGTCATTTTCAGGTCGGGTCAGATGCAGAAATTGATCCCCAAATCGCCCATCATGAGCTGGACGGACAACATTGATAGCCCCGGAGTGTCCCCGCCAGACATGCAGAATTACCCCTTCTCTGGTGGAGAAACCCCTCGCTCTGATAGAGAGGACAGTTACAGGGACCGGTCACCGTTACGGTCAAGGGAGAATACTCAGGACTATAACAGATATCCTGATCCAAGACAGTACAGCCAAGACCCGAGCAGGTCTTATTCCATGGGATATCCAGACCCTAACAGGTCTTATCAAGGATCTGATAGGTCCTTTGTTCAAGACCCGAATAGATCCTATGGTAGGGACTCACAGAGAAGTTCAAGGTCAAATATTCCAATGGATGGATATGGCTCATTGCCAAGAGCGTCAGCTGGACCTCAAGGTCAACAGTATAGATCACAGGACCCAAATTCTTCCAGAAATTTTGATCCAAGAATCCAAAACAACAGCAATAGAGGGTCAGTAAGGTCAACTCAGAGTCAAGGTAGAATGCCAAGTGATCCAAGGTCAAGGCCAGAGGCAAGGTCACATCCAGGGCCTTTTGTGTCCAGTACTTTACCAAGAGATATGAGGTATGGTAACCAAGACAACAGGGGACCAGGAGGTCAGAAAGGTCAACAGTATAATTCTTTGCCAAGAGAACAAAGAGATTCAAGGTCCAAGTTGTCCCCAGCGGATAGGTTTGAGGGACCCTTCAGTCAGTCATCACCAAGGCAACCAGCAGACAGGGGAAGTGGACATAGGAAAGAAGATAACCCATACATGATGATGACATCTCCTCAGGGTCAAAATAAAGAGAGGTAATGACAAGCTTAGTTTTATTAGCACAACTTTTAGTAAATTATCATGTGGATAATTGAAAACATATGAGAAGAGCATGCTTAACTCTTTAACACAATCCAAACTTTTAATTACCCTGAGAAAGAGGCCTTTTGAAAATATTACCAGCATTTTCTCTTTTTCTCACAATATTTTCAACTTGTTTTAAAACCAATTTCAATTTTTCAGTTATGTTTTATAATGTCATCTGCAAATGCTTTCCATTTGGACTTGCATTACTCCCGCTAGATGGCATGCGACAACAGTTACTGTTACTTTGAATTTCAAACTAAAATAAACATATACTCAATAAAACGCTACCTGGTGCGATTCACTTAGCTATGATCCGCAGTTTAGAGAAATCTGGAGCTAAAACATGCCTGATTTTCCTCAAACATATTGATAAAAGCCATTTTCTCCATTGCTACTTTATAGCCTGTACTATTACAGTCTGCCCAATATCGGGGAGAGTGATGCGTCATATAAGACAGATGGAATCACCGAAGAATATGACATGCACAGACAACGTTTG
Source organism: Tridacna crocea (assembly GCA_943736015.1). NCBI lineage: Eukaryota > Metazoa > Mollusca > Bivalvia > Cardiida > Cardiidae > Tridacna > Tridacna crocea. The sequence goes on along the minus strand of OX031067.1, from coordinate 2,693,818 downwards.
GACATGTTGAAATTCTTGTTGTTTGGTAAAGAGTTGAACTTTCACCAAACAATCCTGTGTTCAAATGGTTTGTGCAAATGGCCTTAGAAAATATAGGAAGAAATGGAGAAAACACTAGTATCTCCTTTTCAAACCATCTTTTCTACCCTTCAAGGACAAATCACATCATTTGGGTCAAACTTGCTTTGTTATAATCAATTGTTTTCAGTATTGACAAGTGTATACTTTTAGTAGCTATTTAAAAGCTGGGAAAAAAGCAACAACTAAGATCAATATTGTTGACCAAACAACAAAATTTTAGACTTGCTCAAATTGAAAGCGTTTGCAGATGACAAAATGAATATGACATAATAATTGAAACTTGACTTTGGAAGAGTAGAAAACTCTGTGGTAAAAGGAGAAAACCCTGATACCAACATTCTCTCATTTTCCCACAATGTTTTCAGAAGGTTTTTCCTTGAGGTCCTTAAAACCAGGGATTGATTAGTAAATGATTAAAAAATCATCTTACCAAACAACTGATGAAAAATCAGATTAGACAGACTTACAGCATAATTTATGTTTTGACAGGAAAATGGATCCAAGTAAACACAGCAATAGGCCACTCCCACAAGAACCTGCCCCTGAACCAATCCATGAGAGGAACCAGTCAGGAGGTGGAGACTATGCAAGTTTGACTAGAATCAAAGAAAAATGGCCAAGTAACACCATTTTCTTTTCTTTTCAGTGTTTCAACCCTTTACCCCATAAGGCATTTCTATGGTATCTCTAATTGACCCTAAATAACACCAAGGATGAAGCCATTTCTTATGTGTATATGACACCTTTTGATAGCATAGAAAACATTGTGACAAAAGGTGAAATTGCTCGTCACGAGCAATTTCACCTTTTGCCACAATGTTTTCCAAAGGCTCCTACAAGCAATACGTAGAAATGAGTATCTATGGAGGGAAGGGTTAAGATGTCTTTGTTTTTTATGTGGCTTTTAAAATCACTTTTATTTTTCATTTTATAAATTCTCAAACAAAAGGAAAGTGACATATGTATTGCCATTTTGAATAGCTATGCTGATCAGTTTTATCTAACATCATGTCAAAAAAGCATCATTTTGTTATACAGATCAAAACCTGTCCAAACCTATAAATGAGGAAACTATACCAAAGTCTAGCCAGGGTGGAAGTCTGCAAGCCAAGAGGCCTGATCTGTATGTTGACATACCTCCTACTTATGTGAATGTGTTTGATCAGTCTCAAGTCAGAGGTAAATATAATCTTTAACTCATTACCAAACAACAATATTTTAGACTTGGCCAAATAGAAAGCATTTGCAGACTACAAAATAAAATTTGTTTTGTGAAGGGTAGAAAACATTGTGGGAAAAGGAGAAAATGTTGGTTACCAGCATTTTCTCCTTTTCTCACAAGTTTTTCTGAAGTTTTCTTTCTCAGGGGCGTCAAAAGTAGGGATTGTGTGGCAATGGGTTAATATAACCATACAAGAAAATTTTAGGTTTGTCCAAATCGAAAGCATTTGCAGATGACAAAATTAAAGAGACTGAAAATTTGGTTTTTTTTTTGGTGGAGGGTAGAAAACATTGTTGGAAAAGGAGAAAATGTTGGTTACCAGCATTTTCTGCTTCTCCCACAATGTATTCTAAAGGCTTCTTTCTCAGGATCCTCTAAAGTAGGGATTGTGTGGTAATTAGTTAACTCTTTATTTTGGACTGGACCAAATTAAAAACATTTGCAGACAACAAATTAAATGGTGCAATATTAGTGATTTCTATCTTTGATAGGGTAGAAAACATTGTGGGAAAAGGAGAAAATGCTGATTACCAGCATTTTCTCCTTTCCCCTCAATGTTTCAAAAGTTTTTCTATTTTCTGGGTCGTTAAAAGTCGGGATTGTGTGGTAAAAAGTATAACCAGTCTCAAGTCAGAGGTGTCCGTGGTCGTGAGGTAGAGCGTCGGCCTCATAACCTAAAGGTCCTGAGTTCGATACCCGGGAGCGGGTATCAACTTTGGGATTTTTCATTGGCCCACACATTCGGCACGAGTACTGGTGTAGTTTCCTGGAAAATGAAAAAATCGAGAGAGATTAGTATAAGTTGTAAGAACTTGTTTCTCAATCGATGTAAAATAAATATGTTTAAACTAAGTCAGAGGTAAAAATAATCTTTTTACATATTTGACCTGAGTCTCATGTCAGAGGTAAAAATAATCTTTATTATAAAATTCCACTTATGTGAATGTGTTTGACCTGTCTCAAGTCAGAGGTTAAAATAATAATTGTTGTAAAATTCCTTTCAAACATAGGCAAATTACCATTAAAATATTTTGACACAGTTATTCCCATTTTTCACTCATTACCAAACGACAATATTTTAGGCTTGTCCAAATCGAAAGCATTTGCAGACGACAAAATAAAAGTGACTGAAAATTTGAAATTTGTTTTGTGAAGGGTAGAAAACATTGTAGGAAAAGACGAAAATGCTGGTTACCAGCATTTTCTCCTTTTCACACCAAGGCTTCTTTCTCAGGGGCGTCAAAAGTAGGGATTGTGTGGTAATGGGTTAAATGAGATTTCCATCATAGAAATAGTGTCAAGAGGGAGTTTTCTTTTTGTATACACATGTATTGGGTTTTTATTTTCCTAACAGATGATCCCCCGGAGTTACCATCTCGACCCCCACTTCCTGTCGAGATGAGACCAAAACTTGTTGCAGACCTTGCCTTGGGCCACTCTCCGAATACTCAGAGAGACATGTTGGAGGCGGAACGTAATTTAGAACAGCGAATGAAACAGCCTGCCTTCTTCAACTATCCCACTCCCACAAGAGAGACCCTTCCTGCGTTTCCTCAGGTCGGATATTTTGCTTTTAACACTTTACCACACAGCAAAATCTTAGACAATGAGGGAAATGGAGAAAATGCTGAATACCGGCATTTTCTCCTTTTCCCACAATGTTTTCACAAAGCCTCTTTCCTTGGATCATTAAAACTCGGGATTGTGTGGTAAAGTGTTAACAGATAACAAATTAACTGTGGTTGAAATAATGAACACTATCTTTTATAGGATGGGGCAACATTTCGGGATTAGGAGAACATGCTGGTTACCAGAAAAGCTTTTTTCCTTCAGAATTGTAAATACCTGGGATTGTTTGGTAAAGAGTCAACTAGAAGCAAGTCTATACAAGCATTAATTGCTTTGACTTTGGCAAACAGTGTAGATCAATATCAGACCTTAACCCATTACCAAACGACGAAATTTTGGACTTGTCCAAACTGAAAGCATTTGCAGATGACAAAATAAAAGTGACCAAAAATTTGAAATTTGTTTTGTGAAGGGTAGAAAACATTGTGGGAAAAGGAGAAAATGCTGGTTACCAGCATTTTCTCCTTTTCCTACAATGTTTTCTAAAGGCTTCTTTCTCAGGGGCGTCAAAAGTAAGAATTGTGTGGTAATGGGTTAAAGGACAAAGGATGTAGGTTACTTTATACCACACAATCAGGAGTTTTAACAACCTTGAAGTAGAATGGTTGCTTTGAAAACATTGTTGGAAAGGAAGAAAATGTTGATAACCAGTATTGTTTTCCATATAGATGCATTATGCCCCCATTTTTAACAGATCATGGCTCAACAAATTAAGCAAGGCTCATAATTATATTAAGCTAATTTTATGAAGCTCTGTCATATATTTTCAGGACAGCCCAAGGTCACAATATTCCCAAAGGTCACAGAGGTCAAATGATCCAAGGTCAAGGTTATCGGAGGACAACAGAAATCGACAACCACAAAGACCAGGTATTGTTGTTGTGTTAAAAAGAGTCTATTTCTAGTTTTTGTATGACCTAATATGTATGTAAATGTGTTGTACACACGTCATGCTTATATCATGTACAAACATAATTTGCAGAATCATCAAAAAAGGAATACTTTTATAGCTATAAATATCTTATATCTCTTTACTTAACAACAAAACTTAAGACTTCTAAATTGAAAGAGTTTATGGACAACAAAGTAAATAATGTAGCTCAAATGATGATTTCTGTCTTATATAGAAAAGAAAACATTGTGAGAAAAGGAGAAAATGCTGTTTACAAGCATTCCCCCCCCCCCCCCCTCCATCTTCTGGCATATCTTATGTTATTTTCGAATAGTAAAATTTGATGTAAAGTTTGATGATTTGCAAATTATTGTGTGAGATGGAAAGTTAGGTTACAAAATACAAAAAGATAGGTTCTTAATAACTAATGGCAACAAATAAAGCACATGCATACACAGACAATTTATTTATACAAAGTAATAACAAGGGGGAAGACAGATAAAATGCTTTTGTTTTGATACACTGCAGAAAAGACGGAAAAAGCTTTCACCACAGTATTTTGTCAAAATTCCAACATTTGGCCTGCAACATTCAGAAAGGGGCATTCAGACATTTGTGTAAAATATCGTCTCGGATCAGCCTGCGCAGGCTAATCTGAGACGGCACTAAACCCTTTACTCCATAGATACTCGTTTCTAAGCATCGCTTGTAGGAGCCTCTGGAAAACATTGTGGCAAAAGGTGAAATTGCTCGTGACGAGCAATTTCACCTTTTGTCACAATGTTTTCTATGCTATTAAATAATGTCATATACACATAAGAAACAGCTTCATCCTTGCTGTTATTTAGGGTCAGTTAGAGATACCATAGAAATGCCTTATGGGGTAAAGGGTTAAACAAGTAGACTAGATTTTGTCGTACATTAGATTTGTGCAAAACAGAAAATAACATAAGAACAGAAAGTGTCACTTAGGATTAGCCTGTGTGGAGTGAGTACAATGAACTGGAATGACTCTTAATGCAAATGTCCTAATGCCCTTGTTACGGGCCATTTATCAGTGCAGTGTATCAAAACACAAACATGAATTTGAGACCTCTCAGATGCAGACCAAAATAATGTGATTTCAAGGCTGTCCAAAATGTCTTACAAACTAACAGGCAGTGAAGATCAAAAATCTTTGTCTACACTATTTGAAAACCAGTTAAAACTGTTGGGAAATGTTCTGCAGACATGTATTCAAAATAGCTAAAGGTTCTGCAGACATGTATTCAAAATAGCTAAACTTCAAATATACAAATTAGCTAAATGAACAAAATGAAATACAGCTCACCAGTGTAACTATATGCTTATTTTCATACATTACAACCAATATATAACTTAGAACAACACCCTATAAGGCTCATACTATTGCCTGAACTTGTAGACTAATTATCCATTTTTCGCACAACAAATTTTTCAACCCATTAAAATTGGAAACATCTGTACACATCAAATTCAACATTGGTGCAGACATACTTGAGTTCTTTAATAGGACAGAAATTATTGCAGGAAAACAAGGAAATGCTGGTTACCAGGGTTAAGAGAAGTTGATAGAGTTCTTAAACTCTTTACCAAATGACTATTTGGTAAATAGACCAAATTGAAAGCATTTGCAGACAACAAAATAAATGTGAATTAAACATTGAAATTTGATTTGTAAAAGGGTAGAAAATATTGTTGGAAAAGGAGAAAATGCTTGTTACCAGCATTTTCTCCGTAACTGGCATTTTTTCCATTTCCCACAAGGTTTTCAAAGGCTTTTTTTCTCAGGGTCGTCAAAAGTCGGGCTTGTTTGGTAAAGGGTTAGGAGCACAATCCTGAATTTTACAACTTTGAAACGAAGACTTTTGGAAATATTATGGTTAAAGAAAATATGTGTAATTAGCATTTTCTGCTTTTTTTTTGCACATAGTTTACCACTATGTCAAAGTCAAAAATCACAAATAGAGTTGCATTTAACCTTTACCAAACAATCTATGGTTTTTACGACTTTGAGATACACGCCTTTTGAATACAATGTAGGAAAAGGAGAAAATGCTGGTAACCAGCATTTTCTCCTTTTCCCATGATGTTTTTTACCCTTTCCTAATCAAATTTCAATTTTTGATTCACATTTATTTTGTTATCTGCAAATGCTTTCAATTTGGACTAGTCCAAAATTTTGTTATGTGGTAAAGACATAATTTGTTATCTGGACATGCTTTTTGTTATCTGGCCATCCTTTCAATTTAGAGTTGTCTAAAATTACGTTTTCTGGTAAAAGGTTAGAATTGTTTTAACCAAAACTTTTTGCAGAATAATTAAGGCAATCTACAGAATATAACAACAGTATAGATCAAATACATAAGACTACATCCAATTTCTTCTTGAATATTCAGAGTGCCTACATTTCAATTTTGATGTTTTAATTTAACCCAGAAAAACTTGTTTTTTTTAAGTGCTAGTTACCACGTTGTTGCCAGAATATAGTTTTCAGTCACTTTTACCCTAAGTATGCTAGACAAATGGACCCTTAAGAGCCCTTTTTCTGCGTCTGTTTTGGTGAAAAACTTTGAGGTATTGTCATGGCGCTGTCGTTGTCTGTTGACATTAACTGAAACCTGTGTCATTTCTGTTATAGATACTTCCAAAAATTGTCTGAAATTTGTGTCATTTCTGTTGTATATGATTCCAGATATTATCTGAAACCTCAGTCATTACTGTTATATATAGTTTCAGATATTATCTGAAATCTTTGTCATCTCTGTTATATTATAATTATGCTTCAAGATATTATCTGAAACCTGTGTCATTTCTGTTAGATACACTCTTAGGTATTATCTGAGACCTTTGTCATTTATGTTACAAATAATTCCAAATAAGGCTAGTACTTACCTGTTGTTATTGGAGATCCTTTGGTCCTCACTGCATATCTTCTTCCTGCATAAAATCAAAACTAAGAACTGTGTTTGGGAGAATTTACTTTAGCTCAGTGGTTAAGGTATTGGTCTTGTAAACCTTAAAAACTGAAAATCTGTGCCGCATGGGTTCAAATCCCAGCAAGGGTGGCCATGCATTCGTTGTAAACTTTCATATTCCTAAAAATATCAACTTGAGAATTCATACCAGACGGCTAGGTAGTCATCAAAGTATTTCTGATATATTTTATTCTCTAATAGAGCATCAACTGCCAAGTGGTGGCATCTAAATATGGTATTTCAGTGTACCAGTTACAATGCAGTGATTAATTATAAATCTTGATAATCGTAAATTTTTTTTGCAATCTTCGCTTTTTTCCTCATCTTCTGATTCATTTCATCTTGCTCTGTGGAAGTTGTTCGTCCGATTGATGTACATTGATTGAAGTGGCTTGGGATGCATTCCATGGTCTATTGTCAACACCGCTTTATTGTTCATGCAGTTTGTGTTAAAATGTTGCTATCATAATTTGGCACTATTTAAAAGGAAATGATGAAATTTTTTATGACATGATCAATGCTAATCTTTTTCAACTCTTCACCACACAATACTGACTTTTAATGACAGTGAGAAAGAAGCTTTTTGAAAACATTGTAAGAAAAGGAGAGTTAACTCTTCACCACTGAAAATAAGTCGCATTTGTTTAACTCATTACCAGACGACATAATTTATTTTAGACTTGTCTTTATCAAAAGCATTTGCAGATGACAAAATAAAAGTGACTAAAAGTTTAAATTTGTTTTGTGAAGGGTACAAAACATATTGGAAAAGGAGAAAATGCTGGTTACCAGCATTTTCTCCTTTTCCTACAATGTTTTCAAAAGGCTTCTTTTCCAGGAGCATCAAAAGTAGGGATTGTGTGGTAATGGGTCAACCCTGTACCTAACAGGAAAATTTTAAATGTATCCAAGTTGAAAGTATTTGCAGATGACAATTTCATATTGTCTCAAGTGACATAGTTTCTTTTTGGTAGGGTGGAAAACTTTGTTGGTCAAGGAGAAAATGCTGGTTACCAGCATTTTCTTCTTTTCCCACATAGTTTTCAAAACATAGTTTTCAAAAGGCTTCTTTCTCACGGTCGTTAAAGTTGTCATTTTGTGGAAAAAAGGTTTATGGAGACAAGTGCAGTTCTCAGAATATTTTCAAAGGGCTTCATTCTTGGGGGTTGTTAAAACTCAGGATTGTGTGGTAAAGGGTAAATAGGGATGAATCTAGTTCTGCTCCAAGATAAACAACCAGTTTGATTTGTTTTCTTTTCCTATTTGAAGTGTTGGCACACAACTTTTGGTAATTAGCTTTACCACTGTTGCAGTTTTGCAAGCATGTTTTCAAGTGTGTTGTGTATTTTACTCTTAGATCTAGCCTCATTAGCCCCAGTGAGTATAAATGTAGAAGCCCCTGTAGTTAGTCAAGAAGCTGCTGGCAGCTTACAGACACCCAACAAGTATGATCCTGATGTTTCAGATAAGACAGATGACATGAATGGAAGTGATAATACATTGACAAATGAAGATAGGAATGAAAGAATTAATGAATTTTATGGCCTCGGTAAATATAATGAGAAGAATGGACCCCAAGGAAACAAAAATAGAATCATGTCAGATATGGATGTAAGAGCAAATACTTTGCCGGTGAAGAAACCATTTGTCGGTGTGACTGGTGAGAAAGATTTCCGGATGAGGAGTTTACCTGACCACGCCCAGTCTATGCCAGCAATCTACCATGAACAACAGCCTTTGTCGATAGAGGTTCCAGAAAAACCGATGGTCAACAGTTACTTAAACATGGCTCCTCCATCAGATTCTTCAGGAAGAGGAGGTGATGGACAGAACCAGCGCAAATCAGCTTTTAGGCCTCTGTCATCAGCCAGTAACTCCTCCCTCCAAAGACTATCCAGTCCTGATAACTCTGTACAACATGGTCATCCAGGTGATTACAATAAGCTTCCAGGTCATCCTGATCATCATCATACAGATGTAAAGCGATTGTCAGCTGCAAGTTCACAAATGTCACAGCCTAGGTCGTCATGGAAACAAGGTATTTCTTGGTGCATTACCTCCTCGAACAAATTTGCAGCAGACAACTTTTAAAGAATTGATTTGAAAATTTTGATGAGTAAGTACAAAAACAGTTGTAAAAGCATTTTGGAAAAAAAAAATTGTTTGTTAATCTTTACCAATCAACTCCAGGCTTTTGATAACCCTATAAAGAAGTCCTTTAACTCATTACCAAACCAATATTTTAGGCTTGTCCAAATCAAAAGCATTTGCAGACAACAAAATAAAAGTGACAGAAAATTTGAAATTTCTTTTATGAATGGTATAAAACATTGTGGGAAATGGAGAAAATGCTGGTTGCCAGCATTTTCTCCGTTTCCCACAGTGTTTTCAAAAGGCTTCTGTCTCAGGGTCGTCAAAAATACAGGATTGTGTGGTAAAGGCTTAAAGATTGAAACAGTAGGAAAAGGAGAAAGTGCTGGTTATCCGCTATCCACAATAATTACAAATGCCTTTTTTCCCAGGGTCATTTGAAGTCGGGTATTGATTGGAAGGGTTAAGAGTAATTTTTCTTTTTTTTTTAAATGTTTGTAAAAGTCGTCTGCTGCAAGATGGAGAAACATTGCCTCCAGGAGGTTGTGTTGTGTTGACTGTGTGGTTGTGAGTTAGGGGTGATGGGGAAAAAAACAACACATTATCTGGTATTAGATTAGTTCAGATACTGGTAGTTATTTAAAAAGCATAATATCATTATGTTAGTAAAAAGATATTGAATGTTTACAGGCTCTTTACCCGACAGCTAAACTATGTCGAAAGCATTTGCAGATGCAAAAATTGATGTGGCTAAAGGGATATTATTTGTATTTGTCCTTCACTTGGTAGAACATATTTTGGGAAAAGGAGAAAATGCTGGTAACCATCATTTTCTGCTCTTCCCGAAATGTTTTCAAAATTCTTCTGTTTCTGAGTCCTAAAAATTGGGGATTGTGTAGTAAAGGGTTAAATCATGTTTCAGGCTACTGGCTATGATAATTTATTTACTTTGTGGGAAAAGTGATTCAGTTTCTGATATGAAATGCATTAATTGATCTGTATCATGTTAATATAAGATAAATGCTTTTTTTTACTAATTTAACCCTTTCCCAAATGACAAACTTTTGGACTAGACAAAATTGAAAGCATTTGCAGACGACAATTCAACTCTTGCTGAAAAGATGATTTCTGTCTATGATAGGGTAAAAAACATTGTGGGACGAGGAGAAAATGCTGGTTACCAGCATTTTCTCCTTTTCCCACGATGTTTTCAAAAGGCTACTATTCGAGACCCGTAAAAACCAGGGATTGTTTGGGAAAGGATTTAATGATAGGGGAAGGGGGGGAAGCAATCATTAAATTTTATGTTGTAGAATTAATTTACCCATGCCTCAAAATAGTATGAAGAGTAAGTTAGGTGGTTTTGTAGACAGTGTACATTAAGATCAGACTGAATAAAACATACAGACTGATCTTAGGTAAACACTGGTTTCTCTTGTTTATTGGTACATGTATATATTGTACAAAACCTAGGCAAATAATTTGATTCCAATTGACATACAATGGGCCCATGATACTACATAATATTCTGTTAGTATTTAGACTGAAACAATAGACAAAAATCATATATTGCAATATATTATATGACCATATACACTTATTTTATTAAAATCAACAGTAATGAGATAATGACAAGCTAGGAGTATGATATTATCTAGAAGGATATTTAACTATAAATAATTAATGTTTATCTAAGGACATAGTCCTAGATTTATCTAAGTTAGAAGGGTTTGCAGATCCCGAGGTGAATGTGATCAGAGTTATAGGATTTGTCTCTATAAAGTTGGAGAACACTGTGGAAAAAGGAGAAAATGTTGATTGACAGCAGTTTCTGACTTCCTCCCAGTTTTCAAAAGTCATCTACTTAGGCTGGTAAAACTTTGCATAAAGGGTAAACCAGCATTTTCACCTTTTCCCACAATGTTTTCTATCCTAGTATCTCTACCAAATGACAAAATTCTACACTCATCAAAATGAAAGCATTTGCAGACTACAAAATAACTGGGAATCAAAAATTGAATTTTTTTTGGAAAGGGTAGAAAACATTGTTGGAAAAGGAGAAATTGTTGGTTACCAGCATTTTCTTCTTTTCCCACAATGTGTTTTAAAATGCTTTTTTCTTAAGGTTTTGAAAATCTGTAATTCTTTTGGAAAGGGTTGAGAACATGCTTTTTCTTTTGAGCTAAATTTCATTTTTTGTCTGAAAATGCTTTCAGTTTTTACAAGTCTAGAATTTTGTTGTTTGGTTTAATCTTTACCAAACCACAAAATTTTAACTGTTCCAGATTGAAAGCAGTTGCAGACAATAAAATGAATGTTAACCCAAAAATTGAAATTTGTTTCCAGCAGGGTAAAAAACATTGTGTGAAAAGGAGAAAATGCTGGTTACCAGCATTTTCTCCTTTTCACACAATGTTTTCAAAAGGCTTTCTATGTCAGGGTTGTAAAATCCAGGGATTTTTGGTAAAGGGTGGTAAAAAGTTAAATATCATATCATACATATGACTTTATACAGTTATTTTCCTTTGACATGATAACTACCAGTATTATACCATATTCTGATTCAAGAATTTTACAATAGTTAGTCTTTTTCTATCCCCATTGTTCCATTTATAGACAATTTACCAGGTCCACTTTATCCTGGACAAGGTCAGAGTCAAGGTCATTACCAGCAAGAAAGCAGAAATCAAAGGAAGGGTCAAAGGGCAGCCCCAGCAGGGATACATACCGTTAAGGAAGATCCAGACATGCCTGACTCACAAGTGATTGTAAGTTTAATATATAGAGGGTATTTGTTGCTGTTTTTTTTTCAGTGAAAGATCGAAATTTGTTTTGAGTGAACACCATTGGTAATATTTTCATGAGTGGCTCACTGAAAAATCTAAATTTATTTCAAGTGAACACCATTGGTAATACTTTCACTCATGGCTGCACCACTTATGGAAATATTACCAATGGTGTTCACTCGATGAAATAAATTTCAATCTTTCACCGAAAAAAACAAATATTCTATTTATTTCATGCTTTTAACCCTTTCTGGGAGAAGCTTTATCAAAAACCGGTACAGTTCTCTTTCCTTTATTCCCTCTTTTGTACCCTTCCCACATACCAGTGCATTACAATATTACATCTGGCGCAAGAAATTTGAGGTAAATGACATCATATTTCCATCTAGTTATGAGGCACGCACAATTAACCTTGGCAACAAAATCATGAAAACCGGTATTTTCACTGGTCGTACCGGTGTAATATCAAAGAATATTTTCACTGTTACTTCTCGATATCCTACAGGAAAGCATGAAATAATGACTAAGTTCTCAGTGTTAACTCATTGTGATGGGATTCATTCCTCTCCCACCTCTGACCATTGTTTTGATGATGGTTACGTGAGAAAGCAGCCAGTGGCTTTGAAAGAAAATTGTGTAGAGGACTGGTTAAAGAGACCCCAGGAAAGCATGGATAGGTGCACTGGCCACCATGATATAACTGAAATAATGTTGAAAACAGCGTTAAAAACCATACAATCATACAGTCTCAGTGTTACAAAAGGATTTTACTTTTAGGATACAGAGCCTTGTTGTGTGAAAAGGGAGTTTTATGTGTCATCAAAAAGCATTTACCAATGTCAGCCTGCACTGTACATGCAGGTTGACCTTTGTCAAAACTGTTTGCCTTTTGAAAGCATGTAAACATGCCAAATTAACTCTTTACCAATCAACATAATTTTGAACTTGTCCAAATTGAAAGCATTTGCAGACGACGTAATAGATGTAATTCAAAAATTGAAATTTGACTAATTGTTTAACTGTAAGCTGACCTCTGTTTGCAAGCAGCAACATGTAATTTAACTCTTTCCCAAACAAGTCCTGGTTTTTATGTGTCTGCAGTACAAGTCTTTAGAAAACTCTGTGGGAAAAGGAGAAATTGCTTCTTTTTCCACAGTGTTTTCTAGCCTAACGGAAAACTTTCTGCCATTCTCATCAAATTCAAAATTGGCATCTGCAAACACTACGAGTTTGGGACAGTCTAAAATTTGTCAATTGGGAAAGGGTTAACATTCCATTGTAAATTTTCCATTTTAGGCCACAGACTTGCCAAAGCGTAACTTTCTACTTAATGGTCCTAGATTAAGGATGAGCATATCTGCGACAGACTTACTGGGAAAAACTGTAAGTATTATGTATGCCCTTCTTTCAATTTCCACTATTCTTGACAAGGAGCATCCCATGTGCTTTTAACAAGTTTTACTGGCTATTTAGCTGCAGTTGAACTATTTTCTTAAGCCAATCAGAAATAGTGTGACATTCAAAATTTAGCAATTATGAGAAATGACTGAAAGCTTGATTCAAAAAAATAATTATTTGTCAATATAGGCCCAGAATTCAGTAACTGATAGTTTTTAGCCTAAAATTTTGCTCTATTGTAAAACTGTTTGCCACTGTTTATGCTGTAATTCCTCAAGCCCATATGATTACTTAAGCTCATATCCCTCAATCTCAGATTCCTCAAGCTCATATGATTCCTCAAGCCCATATGATTCCTCAGGCTCACATCCCTCAATCTCAGATTCCTCAAACCCATATGATTCCTCAAGCTCATATGATTCCTCAAGCCCATATGATTCCCCAAGCCCATATGTATCATAATTATCCCTCAATCTCAGATTCTTCAAGCTCATAAGATTCCTCACACTCTGATTCCTTATGCTCAGACTCCTCATGCTTATCTAATTCCGCAGACAACAGATTCCTCAAGTTCATATTTTTCAAGCTCTTATTATTCCTCATGCTCATATTCCTCAAGCTCAGATTTTAACTCTTTCCCAAAGGACAAAAGTTTGGACTCTGCCAAAGCCAAAGGATCTGCAGAAGACAAATGTACCTCAAAAGGTACAAATTGTCTTTTAACTCGTTACCAAATGACAATATAATAGACTTGTCCAAATTGAAAGCATTTGCAGACGACAAAATAAAAGTGACTGGAAATTTGAAATTCGTTTTATGAAGGGTAGAAAACATTGTGGGAAAAGGAGGAAATGCGGGTTACCAGCATTTTCTCCTTTTCCCACAATGTTTTCTAAAGGCTTCTTTCTCAGGGGCTTCAAAAGTAGGGATTGTGTGGTGATGGGTTAAAAAGATAGAAAATATTGTGGGAAAAGGAGAAAATGCTGGGAACCACAATGTTGTCAGAAAGCCATCTTTCTCGGGATTCTTTTGTGACAGGATAATCACGTTACCATTTTCAGCATGATGAGCTGGTGCTACTACTGATACAGCTGCGTCGTGATAAAGCGGACTTAAATACACAAAGAGACGGACTCAGGAAAGCGATTGAACAAAGCCGAACAAATGAGTTCTTCTATAGAAAATTGTAAGTTTGGTTTGGAATCTTGAAATTTCTTATCCATTTATTTCATCCAATGTGTAAGGCTTATCTTCATTGAACATTTAACAGAAGAAAAAGTTTGGAAAATAAAAAAAAAAGAGGAGATGCTGGATGACTGAAATGTTTTGAGGTTTAACCCTTTACCAAACTATCCTTGGGTTTTGCGACCCTGAGGAAGAAACCTGCTGAAAACATTGTGGGAAAATCCCAACTTTTAATGACCCTGAGGTAGAAGCCTTTTGAAAACATTGTGGGAAAGGGAGAAAATGCTGGTATCCAGCATTTTCTCCTTTTCCCACAATGTTTTCTACCCTTCCCAAAACAAATTTCGATTTCTGAGCCACATTTATTTTTTTGTCTGTTTTTGGAAAAGTCTATGATTTTGTCATTTGGTAAAGAGTTAAACCTTTGTGGGCTCAAAGAACAAATTTAAAATATGAGGGTTAAAAAAAAGAAGACTCAAATTTTAATATAGATTGATTATATGGTGTTCAATACGGTTTTAAACATCATTTAAGTTATATAGCAGCAGCCAGTGCACCTATCCATGCTTTCCTGGGGTTTCTTTATCAGTATTCAGCACGATATTTCTTCCAAGCCAGTGGCTGTTTCCCACATGACCATCGTCAAAACAAGGATCTGTGTGAGAGAGGAATGAATCTGGTCACTATGACTACCATCAGTCTTCGGAAAGAAATTGGCCGAGCCGGAAACAAACCAGCACACCGCTGACAGCAATCAGGGCTTGGCATAGAAGTTTGACGCTTTAAGAAGCCAACTATAGTTTGTAGATTTATTGCTAAAGTAACTTATGTCTTGTTTACTTTGTTACAGACAAAATGAAGGTAGACCAATTGACTCAGAAACAGAACAACAGCATAGAAAATATATAGATATGAAAGGAAGGTTGGAAGATGTTGAAAAAAGGGTAAGGAATTTGACCTTGTTTTACGGAGCCCTATAGATGTCATATTTCACACAATTTTTCTTTTATTATTACAAAGTTAATATTTGATAAAATGAAATTTTAATTCATTATAATGACATTTAATTTCAGTGCATGAAAATGATAATCTGTCATCATATTGACAAGATTTAATTTGTTGTCTGCAGAATGCTTTGAATTTTCCCCAGTCCAGAAATTTGTCATTTGGTAAAGAGTTAACCCTTTACTCCATAGATACTCATTTCTACTCATTTCTACGCATTGCTTGCAGGAGCCTTTGGAAAACATTGTGGCAAAAGGTGAAATTGCTTGTGACGAGCAATTTCACCTTTTGCCACATTGTTTTCTATGCTATCCAAAGGTGTCATATACATATAAGAAACAGCTTCATCCTTGGTGTTATTTAGGGTCAGTTAGAGATACCATAGAAATGCCTTATGGGGTAAAGGGTTAAACAGTTTTGTCAAAGAGCATTGGTCAATTCTATTGTAGTTAGAGGTATACAAACCATTGGTAAACTTGGTGTGTAACATGGTGACGATGGGGAGTTTGTATGGAGGAGATAATCTCATGTTGGCCACAGAATATAGAAAGGTAGGTCCTTGATATTTGTGACCCGTCATGCAAAAAAGGACCTTCTGGGAACTGCAAAAAGTATCAACCCTGGTCAGACTGTGCCCAGTAGCGCAGTCTGACCAGGGTTGACACTTTTCGCTTAAATGATATTTTCTGTATGAAAAGTGGTCATTCTACTTTATTATACAATTATTTTTTAACTTAACTTAAATTGACCTGCACTATCATTGATCTGTTTTCATCATATCGGAGCATGGAATTCCCAGATGGTCCCTTTTTGCACTTTGTTATACATGTACAATTATTTTTGAACTATCGGCTTAAATTGACCTGCAGTATTGTTGATCTGTTTTCATCTAACTGATGCACGGAATTCCTAGATAGTCCCTTTATGCACTTTGTTATACAATTAATTTTGAACTGTCAGCTTAAATTGACCTGCAGTATCGTTGATCTGTTTTCATGTTATTGGAACACAGAATTCCCGGAAGGTCCCTTTTTGCACTTTGTTATACAATTATTTTTGAACTATCAGCTTAAATTGACCTGCAGTATGGTTGATCTGTTTTCATCTTACTGATGCACGGAATTCCCAGATGATCCCTTTATGCACTTTGTTATACAATTATTTTTGAACTATCAACTTAAATTGACCCGCACTATCATTGATCTGTTTTCATCTTATGAGAGCACGGAATTCCCAGATGGTCCCTTTTTGCACCTTGTTATACAATTATTTTTTAACTATCAGCTTAAATTGACCTTCAGTATCGTTGATCTGTTTTCATTTAACTGATGCATGTAATTCCCAGATGGTCCCTTTTTGCATGACAGGTCACATTTGTATTGGTGACCTTAATACTTATGCTTCTCTAGACATAATGTTGCAGTAATGTATGTTATAATTTGTTAGGTGAAACACGTTATAGTTAATGCTTTACTGCATGACAATAGTTTTGACTTGTCCAAATTCAAAGTACTGGTAGAGAATAAAGTAAATGTGTCTGAAAAATAAAAAAAAAATTGTTTGTTGAAAGGTAGAAAACATTGAAGGAAAAGGAAAAAATGCTGGTTACCAGCATTTTCTCCTTTTCCCTCATTGTTTTCAAAAATTTACTCTCTCAGGGTTGTTAAAACTCAGCATTGTGGGAAAAGAAAATATTTTGGTAAAAGGGAAAAATTACTGGTAACCAGCATTTTCTCCCTTTCCCACAATATTTTCTACCCTATCAAAGTCAGAAATCATCATATTAACAGGATTGAATGTGTTGTCTGCAGATGGTTTGAATTTGGTTCAGTCCTAAAATTTGTTATTTGGCAAAGAGTAAATGAAGAAACTTTGTTGTTAACTCTCCATAAAGCAAACCATAAATCAAGGGCAGATAATGCAATATAAGCCTTTTCCACTGGCACCCAGCTGTGCACTGATAGCTCAGGTAACATGCCGGACTTGAGAACAAGAGGTCGCTAGTTCTGTCTCTGACTCTGCCAATATCTTTATGAGAATTGATGCTAGTCATGGTGACAGCATTTGTCTCTCTCTCATTGCTGGCCAATGTTTGGAAGATGGTTAACCCTTTCCCAAACAATCCCTGGTTTTCACGACCCTGAGATAGAAGCCTTTTGAAAACATTGTGGGAAAAGGAGAAAATGCTTGTAACCAGCATTTTCTCCTTTTCCCACAATGTTTTCTACCCTGCTAGAAACAAATTTCAGTTTTTGAGTTACATTTATTTTGTTGTCTGCAAGTGGTTTTATTTTGGACCAATCTAAAATTTTGTCGTATGGGAAAGGGTTAAGAGGGAAAACAGCCAGTGTCTTGGACTGAATATTGTGTCGAGCCCTGTTAAAATAAATTCCTTGTAAGCGTGAATAGATGCGCTGGCCACCATGATATAACTGAAAAAATAATGTTGAAAACAATGTTAAATACCAATGAACCAATCTATCAGTCACTGGCCTCATGCAGTGATCTTGTTAAAGTTAGCATAATAATGCACAAATAATTCTTAGAGTCTTGTCACAATCTAATGAAGTTTTTGTCAGTGTTAATTCCTGATGTACCATTTCTAATTTTTCTATGTGCAGCACCTGCTATCTCCAGACCAGTATTCTCCTCCCAAAAAGATGTTAGAGTTTTCACGCAAACACCAAGAAGATCAAGTCATTCAGGAAATTGAAGAGGACGTCAAACAGCTGACTAAAGAGCAAGCTGATCTGGAGGTACACTATTGTAATTTTGTACAAGCTGTGCATTATAATTAAAACATTTTTCATTGAATTATAGCCCAAGGAAGTGACTGAAAAGTTAAAGTTTCATATAGGAAATTAGGCTTTTTTTTTTTTTTTTTTCAAATATTTTTTTTCATTTTTTGGACCAAAAGACAATTTCTTTTTATTTTGAGATAATGAGATTGTCATTTATTACTTGTACTGTAAAGAAAGTCAATCAACTCATTACCAAACGACAAAATTTTAGGTTGTCCATATCAAAAGCATTTGCAGACGACAAATTAAATGTGGCTGAATAATTGAAATTTGTTTTGGGACGGGTGGAAAACATTGTGGGAAAAGGAGAAAATGCTGGTTACCAGCATTTTCTCCTTTTCTCACAACGTTTTCTAAAAGCTTCTTTCCCAGGGTCGTCAAAAGAAGGGACTGTGTGTTAATGGGTTAATCCTCATCATACATCATACATGTCTGTATTTCTCCTAATAAAAGCGCCCTCCATAATTGTCACTTTGCCCTTGTGGATTATTTATTGTGCCTCGTAACTCCCAACTGTGGTTTATTGAATGATAAATCACGACAGAAAGAAGATTATTTCTTAAATAAAAAACTATTATTAATTCAGCCACCTTTACTATAGTCATCTGTAAATGCTTTGAATTTTGACTTGTCTAAAATTTTGTCAGCTGGGAAAGGTTTATTATGTAACTTTGAGGAAAGAAAGTTGATATGTATCATAAATATCAAGGTGATATTTCAATATTTTCAGTCCAAAGAATATGAGGTATACCGTCTTCTTTAATATTTTCATTTCCTAGATTTTTTTTCTTTAATTAGCATTGTTTTGCTTTTAAACCTTTCTTAGTTACAACCTGATTGTGTTGAAAGTGTTAAGCCTGCACATCAATTAATATGGAAGTTAAATATCATTATGAACAATCTAAAAGATGACTGTTAAAGCTTTTCCTAATGATTTCCTAATGAGCTTTTCTGTAACCCTTTACCAAACAATTAAATTTTATACTCATCTAAATTGAAAGCTCATCTAAATTGAAGGTAATTTTAGATGGCAAATTAGATGTATCTGAGATGATGGTTACTGTTTTTGAAGGTAAAGAAAACCTTGTACCTACAAGGTTTTCATAAAGCTATTTACTCAGTGTTGTTAGAAATGGGGATTGTTTGGTAAAGGGTCATATACTTTCTCCAAAACATCTGTTTTTAACTCATACCTTGTCACAAAGTTGCAACCAGAAAAAAACTCTTTCTTTAAGGATGGCTTATCAACATAAATTTTGGCTTTATGGATAAATGAATTAACCCTTAACCCCATAGGACATTTCTATGGTATCTCTAATTGATCCTGAATAACAGCAAGGATGAAGCTGTTTCTTATGTGTATATGACACCTTTTGATAGCATAGAAAACATTGTGACAATAGGTGAAATTGCTCGTCACAAGCAATTTCACCTTTTGTCGGAATGTTTTCCAAAGGCTCCTACAAGCAATGCGTAGAAATGAGTATCTATGGAGTAAAAGGTTAAGAGCTTCATGGATGACAGATGTGATAGATTTTTTTTGAAATACTATAATTAAAGAAATTGATTGAACTAATTAGTCATATTCAGGTTAACCATTCTCATAACATCTCATCAACTTTCTGTCTCAATATTATGTCATATTGGGCTATCAAATCTAGCCATGCTGATAAAGTCTTCTTGTGGCATTAAAAGTCGTCATCGAGTGGTAAAGGGTTAAACCACCATTTCCACAGAGCGTTGTTTATGTGAAAAATTTGTTGTTTGGTAAAGGGTATTGAGGCATAATTGAGCTCTGTTCATGTTTATCCTGTTCATAAGTCTCACCTATGGCACAATTGAGCTCTTCCATTTTAACCATGTTCTTGATGTCTCACCAGAGGCCAGTTGAGCTCTACTCATGTTTATACTGCTCATAAGTCTCGCCTATGGCACAATTGAGCTCTGCCATTTTAACCATGTTCATGATGTCTCACGAGAGGCCATTTGAGCTCTGCTTATGTTTACTGTGTTCATTAACCTTTATCCGGCTAAATGACTTAAATAAGACTTAAGCCGATAGTAAACATCTCAAGGTTGTCATTTCAAACTCCTTTTTTTGGAGAAAAATATCTTCATATCAAACCGTGTAGATCCAAGATCAGACTGCACTTTTTTTTTGCAGTCTGATCTTGATTTAAACTGTCCGTAAAGGGTCAGTGAGTCGTGCTTAGCAGCCTCAGGGTTGATGGTTGATGTTTCACCAATGACACAATTGAGTGCTTATCATGTTTACAATATTGACAATGTCTCGCAGATGGCACATTTGAGTCCTGCTAAAGTTTACTATGCTCATGGTGTCTCACCCAGACCTCCAGATAAGAGGGAGTGATGGTGTTCTAAATCCATCGTATCTCTTTGAAACTCTATGTTGTGGGTACTCATTAGAATAGTCTTGATGAGGCAATTCTAATGAGTACCCACAACATAAGGTTTAAGGAAGAATTTGTTATATTTACAATTTTGAATTGAAAATCACTTCCTATATCTGGAGTTTTGCTCACCAATAGCTTAATTGACCTTTCTGGCGATTTTGATCGATAGGTGTTCCAATGTCTTATCGGCCAATGAAAACGGAGCATTAGGCATCATGTAAACAAAAATGTCTCACACATTTCTGGTTAGCTTGACAGGCTTGACAACCACAATACCGCGTTACTAAGGGAGAGGGGGGAGGGGGCGTGCCAAACTCGCATTTACAGAAAGGTCAATTGAGCATTGCTTAAGTTGAAAATGTTTCTTTGTTTCACTGATAGCACAGTTGAGCCTTGCTGAAGTTTTACATGTTCATTTCTCACCAAGGGCACAGTAGAGCTCCATTCATGTTTAGTATGTTTTTTATGTCTTTACTGTGTTCATGATGTCTCTGAGCTCTGTTCACCAATAGCTTAATTGAGCATTGCTTAAGTTAAGTATGTTTCTGTGTTTCACTGAGAGCACAATTGAGCATTGCTGAAGTTTTACATGTTCATTTCTCACCAATGTCACAATTGAGCTCTTCTCGAGTTTAGTATGTTTGTTATGTCTTATCAGTGGCACAACTCAGCCTTGCCATGTTTTTTTCATGGGGTCTCACCAATAGCACAATTGAGCTCTTAGCCTGTTTGCTAAGTTTATGTCTCACCAATAGCACAATTGAGTCCTGCTTATGTGTACCATGTTCATATTGTCTTGCCAATGGCGTAATTGAGCTCTGCTCATATTAAGTATGTTAGTTACCTCATTAATAGCACAATTGAGACTTGCATAAATTTACCATGTTCATGGTGTCTTGCCAATGGCACAGGGGAGCTCTGCTCATGTTTAGTATGTTAGTAATCTCACCAATGGCACAATTGAGCTCTGAGCATCTTTACTATGTTCATATCTCAACAACAACACAGTTGTTTCCTGTTTTATGTTTACCATGTTAATGGTGTCTTCCCCCAATGGCACAATTGAGCTATGCTCATGTGTAGTATTTTAATTATCTCACCAATGGCACATTTGAGCCTTAGCCTTATTTAACCCTTTCCCAAACAATCCCTGGTTTTTACGGGTCAGGAATAGAAGCCTTTTGAAAACATCGTGGGAAAAGGAGAAAATGCTGGTAACCAGCATTTTCTCCTTTTCCCACAATGTTTTCTACCCTGTCATATAGAAAAATC
Organism: Tridacna crocea; assembly: GCA_943736015.1. Lineage (NCBI taxonomy): Eukaryota > Metazoa > Mollusca > Bivalvia > Cardiida > Cardiidae > Tridacna > Tridacna crocea. Next base: position 2,672,046 of record OX031067.1, on the reverse strand, counting down.
ATCTTTTTAGCAACTGTTAATTTGTCATCTGCAAAATGCTTTGAATTTGGTCTGGTCCAAAATTTGTCATCTGCAAAATGCTTTGAATTTGGTCTGGTCCAAAATTTGCCATTTGGGAAAGGGTTAAGTTTACCATGATCATAATAATTTCACCAATGGCAAAAATGTTTTAAATTTGTGTAAGTTTGCAATACTGAGTTGTGCTAAGGTTTGCTGTGCTTCAAAATCTTGTTTTAAAATTTAGCCACATTGTTCTTCAATTTATCCTGAACTGCATAATTGATTCTTGATTGATTGATTGCATAATGGGTTTACACTTGTCTTGTTTCACCAAGTGTATGTTTCAAATTTGTATCTAGTTGCACTACTGAGGTCTGCACAGGTTACCTTTGATCAAGGTTCTTGTTTTAAATGTGTGTATAATTGTACTGCTCAGTCCTGCTCAGGTTATCAATGTTCACGTTTTCCATGCTCATGTTTTACCAAAATCTTGTCCTAGATTTAGTCAAAATGCACAATTGTGTTATACTTTTTAAACAACTTCATCTTTTTATTAACACATTGGACTCAATATACAAGTTAATATGGCCTTGCAGCCAGTGTAGATCAAGATATGGCTGCATTCAGAATAGTCTGGCCTAAACAAATATAAAAGTGGTGAACTGATTCCCGGGTATTCGGGCAGTTCTTCCCTACAGTCAGCCTTTGTATTTACAATTTGCTAATGATATATGCCTGTAGAAAAGACTGCAAATCATGATTTTTATGCCAATCACAGAGATTGCAAATTTGGAGTCAATCAGCGGGGATCGGGGGTGGGGGAGGGTCCATAGAGCAAATTACTGATAGTAACCCCTGCATAATAGAGATAGGGGTAAGAACCGATTGCCGGTTACAAGTTTGCCCTCCTCTACCCTTATTATGCTCTAACTGCAAAATGATTTTGTGCTTTCCTCTGGCAATAGGGAATATCATACACCTCCATGATGTATTAACCCTTTACCTGATATGCCAATTTGATACTCTTCCATATCAGAGGCAAATGAAGATATGATGTCAAAAATATTGACAAATGAGGATAAAAATATCTGATTGAGTGGAAAATATTGTGGGAAAAGGAGAAATTGCTCGTCATGAGCAATTTCTCCTTTTCCTACAATGTTTTCAAGAGCTGTCTGTCCTGTCAAAATGAGTATCTGTGGAGTAAAGGGTTATATCGAGCAAGTCATCACATCGTTATGACTCCTGAACACTTTACCACATGAAAAAAATTTTAGACGAGTGCAAATTGACAGCGTTTGAAGAACTGAATATTACTGAAGTCATCAAATATGTTTTTGAAAGGTTAGAAAACATTGTTGAAAAAGGAGAAAGTGCTGGTCACCAGCATTTTCTCCTTTTCCAACAATGTTTTCATATGTTAAATTTCTCAGGGCCGTTAAAAGTTTGAGGTCATATGTTAAAGGGCTAAAAAACCATTTGATTAACAACCAACAGAATTTGGATGTAAAGTGGTCCATGACCATTGATGAAATAGATCAACAGCAAAAATTTTCAACCCAGGTCAGCCTGCGCTGACTGTGAAGGGTGACCTGGGTCAATACTCTGCCCAGATACATTTAACCCCTTTCTCACAAGGCATGGTTCATTTTTCAGTAAAAATGGTTTAAATGCCAACTGTAATCGCTAAAATGCCTGTAATTATGTTGGTTTCTTGATACAAGCTTTACTTACATTGAAAGACTGAACAGTATTTTGATTCTTCATTGACCAATCAGAATGGCTTGGAATTAATAACTAACCAATCAAAATTGTTTAAACCATAATGATAATTGTTGAAGCAGATCAAAGCTTAGCAGTAGCACATAATAAGAATATTTTTTCCCAACATAGTGTTGAAAAGCCAGTTTGTTTGTAAAGAATCTGTATTCCCTATAAATTTGAGCTTAATCCCTTACCAAACCGTAGAGTTTTAGACCTGAAATGAAATATGACTTACATGTTAAGATCTGTCTTAGGGTAGAAAACATTGTGCATGAGGGAGAATATGGTGAGCCTTTTTCTGCAATGTTTCAAAAAGTCATCTTCATCAGGGTCAACAGGGTCATAAAAACTTGGGATCTGGTAAGCTGTTAACCCCCTACCACACAATGATGGCTTAACATCCCTTTGAAAGAAGCCTTTTGTAAACATTGTTGGAAAAGGAAAAATTGCTGGTAACCAGCATTTTCTCCATTTTCCACAATGTTTTTTACACTGTCTAGGAAAAATTGCACCATGTTAGCCACAATGAAATTGTTATCCGCAAATTCTTTCAGTTTGGACAAAGCTGAATTGTTTTCAGCTAGTAAAGGGGTAAACTTTTAGAATGCCTCTTTTTCTTTTTTGTCTTCTTTTTATGAAAGATTTTAGAATATTATTGACTTTATATGGAGGTTTTATCCTGAGATGGTGTAACATTATAGTACTTCTAGATGATAAACATCTTTTTTTTTGTTTTAATTATGGCAATTCTTTAGTGTTTTTTAGCACGACTTGTCAAATGTCAGCAAGCTATAGTCATAGTGTCTGATGTGTGTTTACCTGAAATCCATTATTTTTGTCCCCTGCCAAAGACGGAGGGATATAGTTTTTATCCCCCTTTAAAGGCAGAGGGATATAGTTTTAGCCATGTCTGTCTGTCCTTCTGTCCTTCTGTCTGTCTCTCCATATGTCCATATGTCCGTCCTGGTGAATATCTCCAATACCATTGGACGGAATTTCATGAAAGTTTATACATGTGAACAATAAAAACAATAAAATAACCCATTCTGCCAAGATGCTTTTTTTTTTATTTGATGCAAAATGGCCGACTGGGAGGTCTTTTTTTGCGGGGAATATCATTTCAACGAAATTGCTTGTTTTGTTAGGAAGATTTTTTCTTTTAAAACTTGAACAGACTTCTCAGAATCGTACCTGTCTAGGTCCTCTGCTGAATTTCTTTAAGGAATTTCATACCATAAATGACACCCTAAGCTTTTGTAGCCAATGCAGATCAAGATCAGACTACATAGATAATGCATTCTGATCTTTGATCTACACTGTCCACTGCTTTATACTCAAAAATGAACAAACCATCTCTTGACCTTGAAGCCATGGAGAAAATGCATATGATGTAGTTAGTGGTGAAAGCATTGTGGGAGTCCATTAACCCTTTACTCCATAGATACTCATTTCTATGCATTGCTTGTAGGAGCCTTTGGAAAACATTGTGGCAAAAGGTGAAATTGCTCGTCACGAGCAATTTCACCTTTTGCCACAATGTTTTCTATGCTATCAAAAGGTGCCATATACACATAAGAAACGGCTTCATCCTTGCTGTTATTTAGGGTCAATTAGGGATACCATAGAAATGTCTTATGGGGTAAAGGGTTAAGAACTGTGGTTTCCCAGGCTAAATGAACTGAAAGGAAATTAAAAAAAAACCAAAACCTTTCTTGCTTATTAGAATCATGAAAAAAGATGGCTAAGTAACCATGTACATGAGCTTCGCATTTATTTTTCTAATTGCTTATTGTTCTACCATGTAAAAAATGTGTCATAATGCAGTATCACATGCATTTGGAAGTGGATGACTGATGGAGTGTCATGAAATTATTTATGTAGATTTTAGATGTAAAACGTTAGGTACCTGTAGCAGGCCTAATTTGTGAACATCTGAGGATCTTTACATTTACAGGAGAAACTGGACCGTCTGTATGAACTTGACAGAGTGATCCAAGACCAGTCTTTCCAGGTTACAAGTTTGAGGGAGGATAAGGTAACAGTATTGTGTGTGCTGTTCTTTCTTCTAACTTTAAACCATCTCTCTGAATCCAAAACTTTTGCAAACAACAGTCATATCTTGCTCAACTAGTTCAAGTTTTTTTTTTGTGAAAAGGTTGAAAACATTGTGAAGGAAAAAAAGGTAATGCTGGTTGAAAGAATTTTCTTGTATTTTCCACAATGTTTTCCAAAGCCCTCTTTTTCAGGGTTGTTAACCATTTACTAAACAATTCCATGTTTTTATGGCCCTGACATAGATGCTTTTTGAAAACATTGTGGGAAAAGGATAAAATGCTGGTAACCAGCGTTTTCTCCTTTTCCCAAAATGTTTTCTACTCCGCTGGAAACAAATTTCAATTTTTGAGATCAGTTTATTTTAACCCTATACTCCACAGATACTCATTTCTACGCATTGCTTGTAGGAGCCTCTGGAAAACACTGTGGCAAAAGGTGAAATTGCTCGTGACGAGCAATTTCACCTTTTGCCACAATGTTTTCTATGCTACCAAAAGGTGACATATACACATAAGAAACAGCTTCATCCTTGCTGTTATTTTGGGTCAATTAGAGATACCATAGAAATGCCTTATGGAGTAAAGGGTTAATGAATGCAAGTGCCTTCAATCTGGACCAGTTTAAAATTTTGTCATTTTGTAAAGAGTTAAAACATCACTGTCTTGTAAAAAGGTTAGATAGAGAAATATAAGATCTACCGGTAATATGAGTTTACGTTAAAGGTGGCCCTTCAGATTTTGGGACGAAAACTTTACAAAAATACAGAAGAATCATCCTTATACTCCAGAAGCCTTATAATTTTCATTCATCAAACCCCAGTAGTCGAAAACCATCTGACAACTAGATAAATTAAAGATTTACTACAGCCCAGGTTGACACTGAAGGGAAACACAGTCTATTTTTACATGAGCAACTCGCTCATTTACATACTGGAAATTTACAGACGAAGCTTCAAACCTAGCGTCCTAAGTTGTAGACGTTATGGAAAATAATTACATGTTTGTTATGTTACGGAATTTAATAGTCAATAGTCATGCGCAAGTCACTTAACATTCCCACGATGCTTTTTTGATTTTGGCGGGAAATCAAAAAACAGCTTAAGAGGCTACATAGCCTTTTAAGGGAATACCACCAAAAAAGATTTTTTTGTGTAATTTTATGATTCTTAATTACTGATGATTTGTATTGTTTTTTCATATAATTTTCATTGACATATATATTTTTTAATTTTGTGTGATGTGAAAATTCTATATACCCACCTTTAAAGATAGAATTTTATTAACCCATTACCAGATGACAAAATTTTTGGCTTGTCTAAATTGAGAGCATTTGCAGACGATAAAATATAAGTGACTGAAAATTTGAAATATGTTTTGTGAAGGATAAAAAACATTTTGAGAAAAGGAGGAATTTTCTGGTTACCAGCATTTTCTCCTTTTCCCATAATGTTTCCTAAAAGCTTCTTTCTCAGGGTTGTCAAAAGTAGGGATTGTGTGGTAATTGGTTAAAGAAGTCCAAGGACAAAGGCTAGCTTAATAACATTATTTTCTTGGCAAGTTTAATGAAATCTTATCTCAAATGCCAATGAATGTCATATTCTTTTTTTATCACATAACGATATTTCACAAATTATAGAGCAGTAGATGGAAAACCACTTATGGATGTGTGGGCTGTAATATCCATAAAACTTGTTCACATAACTCTATACCAAACGACAAAATTTTAGACTGATCCAAATTGAAAGCATATGTAGATAACAAAATAAATGTGACTGAAAATTTGAAATTTTACTTGGGAAGGGTAGAAAACATAGTGGGAAAAGGAGAAAATGCTGGCTACCAGCATTTTCTCCTTTTCTCATAATGTTTTTAAAAGGCTTCTTTGACAGGTTGTTAAAAGTTGGGATTGTCTGGTAAAGGGTTAACTATGAAACATGTGCAAAGTGACGTCAAAAATGATGTCACACTATTCTTGTGACATCAATCGTGTATAAGATAAGAAAATTCATGATGGGTATATTACACTGACAACAAGGTATTTTGTACTAGCTCAAAATAGGTCTTATTTCCTGGGTCGGTATTCACCAACCAATGTGAAGATTGTTCTTTATCTTATTCTTCAAGATTTCAACAATGTGAAGGTAACAGAACTTCTGATTGGCTATTCAAATGGTTTAGCCAATCGGAAGTTCTGTTACTTTCACAGTCAGGAAATCTTGAACAAGACTAGGAACAAGACTAAGAACGTTCTTAAGAATCGTTGGTGAACATAGACCCTGGCGTAATTTGGTTTTGATTATTATTATTTCTTACAGGAAATGTTAGAAAAAGCTCTTGGAGGTCTGTTAAAGAAACAAGATCAGAATGGAGCCAATCCTGTAGAGCTGGACAAACTGAGACAGCAACAAAGAACTGTGGAAAAGGAGCTTTCAAGAGTCTTACTGCAACTTGCTGAGTGTTCCAAGGTTTGTTTCACCAATAACCACAGAATTCTGACTTGAATGACTGTGTTGGAGAAGAATTTTGAAAATAGGGAAAAGGAGAAAATGCTGATAACCATTATTTTCTCCTTTTTCCACAATGTTTGCTATCATGCCAAAGAACTTGATTTATTTTGCAATACTGTCAAAATTGTCATCTGCAGAATGATGTTTTCAGTTTGAAAATTTGTCTTTAGGTAAAGAGTTAATTAAACCCATCTGATCTGTCAATACTGTTTTTGGCAGTTTGTTGTTTTTCAAAAAGCAAGTTACTAATTATAAGTTGTCATTGACCAATCAGATTTTGATCTCTGTATTTACTGTGGTATTGAAATTTCCAATTCATGGTTGTATAAGACAAGACTACAAAGTCTTTTTAACTCTCTTAATATCTATCCATTTGTCATGCTCTATGTACCAAATCAAAGATATATCACTACAGAAGCCAATGAAGTGATAAATCTTTCCATTCCTCTGTAGAAACAGTCATATTTTAAATACTAACAAATGACTAAGGTCTTGTGTACAGCAATGGGTTGCCATATCAAGTTCTTGTGCACTTTTTAGTGGATTTGCTTTATAGCAAATGCACTTACTGTTATTGTTTTGATTTGAACCACATACACCATTCATAAAGACACATGCATGCTCACTTTCAGTTTTGAATGGCTGGTGATTGGGACAAACAATGCCAGGGTTGTTTTAACAGACCTCGGAAAGAAATCTTTTGAGGGATAAAATGTTGACTATCAACATTTTGAAAAATGTATAATTTCTTTAAAAACAGTGACTAATTGTTGTACACACAAAGTAACATGTTACTGAAGAGTTTTTCTTTTTGATATGTAGGAATTAGAGGAAACAACAGCAGAAAACAACAGAATAGAACATGAAGTTGCGCTCTTGAGATCCAAAGTACATGGTGATGTGTCACGAAGCAAAAGTGCACCCTCTCTGGTGAGTTAACCTCTGTAACACATAATGAATAGAAGATATATTTGTTTTTTATGGTGAAAGATCAAAATTTATTTCATCGAGTGAAGATCATTGGTGATATTTTCACGAGTAGCTGTGCTACCCGTGAAAACATTACCAATGATGTTCACAGGATGAAATAAATTTCGATCTTTCATCAAAAAAAAAAAGCTTCTATTTATTTCATGCTTTTTTAACCCTTTCTGGCTGGGAACTTAATCAAAATCCAGTATAGTTTTTCATGGTTATTCCCCTTGGCGTACCCCTCTGCCTAGCAACGCATTGCAATTTTACGTCAAGTGCAAGAAATGTAAGGTAAATGATGTCATATTTCCATCTGGTTGTAAGGCTTCAATTGAAGAATTAGAACATATAGATCGGTATTTTCACTGGTCAAAACCATGAAATATTGAAAAATATTTCACCGATATTTCTCAATAACCTACTGGAAAGCATGAAATAAAATCACAAGGATCTGTTTATATCATATAAGTATTGAATTATGTTATTGATTGTATGGTGTTTAACCTCATTTTCAACATTATCTTGGTTACATCACAGCCGCCAGTGCACCTGTCCATGCTTTCATGGGGTCTCTTTGACAAGTATTCTACACAATTTTCTTTCCAAGCCAATGGCTGCTTTCCCACATAACCATCATCAAAGCCAGCAGTGGGACAGGAATAAATCCTGTCGCAATGACTATCATCAATTCTCGGAAAGAAATTGGCCGAGTCGGGAATCGAACCCACAAACCATTATTCTCAAGCCCAGCACGCTATCAGTTGAGCTACTTGGGCTAGATTGAAGTATGTGAGGGTGTTGGGCATTTTCCTTCCCTCCCATATATCATACCCCTGTCAAAGGTTGGTGAATTTCTAGGTGTTAAAAGTTTCCTAAACATAAAAAAAAATTCCTTTTACAGTCCAGTGAATCACTACGCACTAAGATGAAGATGGAAAAAGACTTGGCAAAAGTCCAAAACATGATGGAAGGATTGTCCGAGAAAGGGGCCGAGTTACAGGAAATGATGAGTACCCTTCGAAGACCCCTAAAAGGAAATGACTCGCAGAAACCTTTCTCAGGCATGGCACCATTGTCCCCCATGTCACCCTCCCTTAAACGTATGTAGTTTGACTTTTTGACCAATCGATAAAATTTTAGACATGTCCAAATTGAGAGCAACTGCAGACAATAAATCAAATATTGTTGAAACGATGAAATGTATCTATAAAAGGGATGAAAACATTGTTGGAAAAAGAGAAAATGCTGGTTACCAGCATTTTCTCCTTTTCTAACAAAAGTTTTCAGAAGGCTTGTTTCTCATTGTCGATAAAACTTGGGATTGTGTGGTAAAGGGATAACTTCTGTACAAAAAAAAATCTTTTTAGACTTATTTTTAGACTTTGTGAGAGCAATTTTAGATGGCAAATTAGATTAAGCTTGTATGATTGGACTTCTTCTTGACAGGGTAGTAAACTTTGTGCTAAAAGCAGAAAATATTGGTCAACAGCATTTTCTCCTTTTCCCACAATGTTTTCAAAAGTGTCCATCCTTAAGGTTGTTAAAATACAGACTTATTATTTTTTTGAGGATACAATGTAGATATAACTAACAGCCTAACTTACACAGATCTTGTTGGAAAAATTGAATGATTCAATGTTTTTATTCTGGTGCAGTACTTTATCTGTCACAATGGTTGCACGACCATTTCTTTTCAAATCTAACTGATGCAAAATTTGGAGGATTGATGATTTGACAGGTTTCATTCAACTTGCACCACTGAACATAGAACATCGTTTCAACTTTGTTTCTATGGGAAAGTAGCCAGTGGCATGGAAAGAGTGTAGTGTACATTACGGATGAAATTAAATGCCTGGAATACATGAATGGCTACTGTTGCTGCAGAGATATAACTGAAGCATTATTTGTGGTGTTAGTAGTTGTGAGGTATAGCATCGGCCTGGCAGCTGTAGGGTCCCCAGTTCAATACCTGTGTCAACTTTGGGATTTATCATTGGCCCACACATTCGGCGTGATTACTGGTGTATTTCCCTGTAAGCAGAATCAAGAGTGTTAGTATAAGTTAAAAGAACTTGTTTCTCAATCAGTGTAAAGTAAATAAGTACTAAACTAAACTTAGTACATGTATTGTTTACCAAACAACAAAATTTTAGACCCAGCCAAATTGAAAGCACTTGCAGACAATAAAAGTTAACGGTATGTGACTCATAAATTGAAGTTTGTTTGGGAAGGATAGAAAACATTGTTTGAAAAGGAGAAATTGCTGGTAACCAGCATTTTCTCGTTTTCCCACAATGTTTTCAAAAGGCTTCTACCTCATGGTTGTTGGGAAAGGTGGGACTGTGTAGTAAAGAGATCAACTAAACGAAGTACATGTATTGTTTAAAACAGCAGTAAACAAACTACTTCAATTACAGGCAAAGATATAACTGATGGCAAATCAGGTCCCACCTACTTTGAAACTGACCTAGACACCAGTGAAACCAAGGACCTGGCCCAGGTTACAGCTCTGCTGGCTTCTTACAAGCTGATTCCAGGCCAGGAATCAGGAGACATGACCCAGGAACCCATGACCTTTCAGACTTCTGCCTCCAGCTATAAAGCACCACCACCAAGAGGTCCAGAGGGAGCGAGTGCTTTTAGTACTGTGGTAAATATATTTAAGTTGTGTATGAGTATGTACTATTTATTGTAGAAAAAGAGAAAAATGATGTATTTTTACCACAATGATTTGAAAGCGGTTTGTTGCTGGATCAAAAAAAAAATAGTAATCTGTAAGTTGTGATCACACAGTCCAAACTTTTGACAATCCCGAGACAGAAGGTTTTGAAAACATCAATTGAAAAGGAAAAAGTGCTGATTATGTTTACTATGAGAGATAAAATTTATGTGTTTGAATATGTGGCTTGCATATGCTTTTAACCCTTTACCACACATCAAAATTTAAGACCTGTCTAAATCCAAAGCATATGCAAACACAAAATTTAATATTGCTGAAATTGAGGAATATGTAGAAAGAGGGTAAAAAACATTGTGGGAAAATGAGAAAATGCTGTTTACCAGCATTTTCTCCTTTTCCCACAATGTTTTTAAAAGTCCTGTTTCTTAAGGTCGTCAGAAGTCGGCATTTTGTGGAAAAGGGTTGACTTAGGCTAGGCTTAAATTTTGTTGTTAAGTGAAAGAGTTAACTGTTTACCACACAACAAAATCTGAGACTAATCCAAATTTTGAAAAATCTGCAGAATACCATTTACTCCTTTTCCCACAATATTTTCAAAAACCCTTGCTTATTGTTGTTGAAACTTGTGATTCTGTGGTAAAAGGTTAAAATATGATGGCTAATGTATTTTTCAGAGTCCAGTGCAGAAGGAAGAGGATCCAACTTTTCATGCCTCCCCAGTGCAGACATTTCTGAAGCAGACCTCAGCCCCAACAGATACAGAAGTAATTGTAATTTGAATGGTATTTTTTGAGTAGAGGGCTTAATTCTTTACCAAACAATAAGATTTTAGACTTGACAAAATTGAAAGCGTTTGAAGATGATGAAATAAATCCAGCTCAAATGAGGATTTCTGTCTTTGAAACAGAAGACAACATTGTTGGAAAAAGGAGAAATATGTTTGCTACCATCTTCGCAAGCCAAGGATACTAAGGTAGTACCCTTGGCCGCTCGCCTCTTTAAAAATCGAAGCTCCCGCTGCGCCATTTCAATGGACGCGATCAAAACCCATCGCGTCCAATCAAACCATCCGTAACAAGAAATCTTTTGCAAAACAGAAAACAATAATGGCGGCGCCCAATAAAAACGAAAGTTGTCGTGTTTGTGACGAAAATTTGCCAAGAAAGAGTAGACGATCGATATTTAATGAGTTTTTTTTTAGTTTACGGTCAATTATGTGAAGTATTAGGACGGGTTCTATAGCCAAATGATTGCGAATTATCGTAAGTCTGTTCGTCTTGTTTTTTGACGTGATGAATCCGAAAGCGCAGCCACATTTGATGAATGGCCAACAAATTTTATTACGAGCATTTTGATTGGTCAGAAATAACATCAGCAAAAGGTTACGCAACTCGTAATATTCGACAGGTGGCGCAGCGGGAGTTTCGATTTTTAAAGAGGCGAGCGGCCAAGGTACGTAACGAACAAAGTGGAGTTAGTATCCTTGGTTTGCGAAGATGGTTTGCTACCAGCATTTTCTCCTTTTCAAACAATTGTTTTGAAATGATTTTTTCTTTTGAGTCATTAAAACATGGGATACTTTGTTAATAGAATCAAGAATTGTTCATATAATCATGTTTTTGTGTCTGTTCTGTCATTTCAGAATGGGGTAGATCCAAACGGACCTGTAGATCAATGGGACATTGGTAGTGCAGATGACAACACAAAACGTTTTTATGGTGAGAGCTAATTTTAACTCTTTCACCATGAAGTAAATGAAATACACCTTTTGATTGGCTATAAATATAGTTTCTGTAAAAGTTGAGGGGTCAGTTTGGCTTTAACCCTTTACCCCATAAGAAATTTTATGGTATCTCTAATTGATCCTAAATAACAGCAAGGATGAAGCCATTTCTTATGTGTATATGATACCTTTTAATAGCATAGAAAACATTGTGACAAAAGGTGAAATTGCTCGTCACCAGCAATTTCACCTTTTGTCATAATGTTCTCCAAAGGATCCTACACGCAATGCATAGAAACGAGTATCTATGGGAGTAAAGGATTAATCTGAAATAAAATAGTGGACAGTCTAGATCAGAGGTCAGACTGCATGTTCTGTGCATTCTTATCTTGATTTACTCTGTCCATAAAAGCTGATGTCGTCAACAGTAGGGAAACAGATAACCATTATCATATTAGATAAATGATACTTATATTGTTTGCCTGCACTATAGAATGCTGATGTAGATATTGCGGTTTCCAAGTTGATTTTGTCAAAATATCTGGTTAATAAACAGTGTAGATTAAAGATCAAACTACATTGTGCAGTCTGATTTTAATCTACCCTTCTTGCATAAGCAATAGGATCAGCATTAAGAACTTTCTTAACCTTTGATAATGCAAATTTGTCAGAATTCAGATGTTTTTATTTTCCTATGGACTGTTTACCAAGATCAAAAGTTGTCCAAAATTTCAAGCATTTGCAGATAACATATAACTGTTACTATAAAGCTCGAAACTAATGATGGGATTTGGCATTGAAAGGTTTGAAAAGATTTTAGGAAAAGGAGGAAATACTTGTATTGTCTGCATTTCCCACAAGATTTTCATCCCTCATCCAACCCTCCAAGGCATTTGCTTAACACCAGGTTGTTTGATTAAGGTTTAATGAAGAGAAAATTAGGGTACAAATTTGGTTTAGCATGAATTTGAGTTTCAAAGCTGAGACCCTTTTCATATTTAATGCAGGGTTAATCCCAAAAAACATGCCCAAGTCCCAGACAGTACGAGATGTGAAAAGACTGTCTGAGAACAGAAAGAAGAAAGAGGATGGTATGTAATCTAACTGGAATCAATTTTCTTTTCTACTTTTCAGTAGTTTGTTGACTACAGACATACAGACTTACAGTGATTTATATCTGTAATTTACTGGTTAACCCTTCACCACACAATGACAACTTTTAACGCCCCTGAGGAAGAAGCCTTTTGAAAACATTGTGGGATTAGGAAAAAATGCTGGTAACCAGCATTTTCTCCTAATCCCACAAAGTTTTCTACCCAATCAAAGCAAAATTGCACCATTTGAACCACTTTGAAATTGTCGTCAAAGGGCAAATGCTTTCAATTTGGATAGGTCTAAAATTTTGCTGTGCGGTAACGGGTTAATGTTGTAATTCATGGGTGAATGTTTTAACTTTTATTTTTGACATTCCACAGATATTTATAGACCACAAATGAATCTCTAGCAGGTGAATGTCGTTTTATGATATGGTCAACATTACTCATGTCATTGTATTTACAGCCAGTCCACATCTAACTAGATTGAATAGATAGTTTTTGCTTGAAAAGTGAACATATTTTTCATGATAAGCAAAAATTAGAGGTGAAAAGAGGTGAGAGTGAAAAGCATAAGAGAAGAAGGATAATTTTATCACATAACCTCCGTTGTTTTTGTTGTAATATACCTATTACGAATTTTCTTATCTTATACATGTTTGATATCTCATTTGTGTGACGTCATTTCTGACGTATTAACATTTGTATGTTTACATGCTCAGTCAGGTAGGTTAGTGGCTAGCATATCTGACTTGTGACTTGTTAACTTGGACCAATACATAACTATTTAGCTCATTACCAAAGGACAATGTTTAAGGCTTGTCCAAATCGAAAGCATTTGCAGACGTCAAAATAAAAGTGATTGAAAATTGAAAATTTGTTTTGTGAAGAGTAGAAAACATTGTGGGAAAAGAAGAAAATGCTGGTTACCAGCATTTTATCCTTTTGCCACAATGTTTTCTTAAGACTTCTTTCTCAGGGTTGTCAAACGGAGGGATTGAGTGGTAATGGGTTAAAGGGGACCCATACATTAGGAAAGTTAACCATCAACATTATGTTTAACCCATTACCACACAATCCCTGCTTTTGACGAGCCCGAGAGAGAAGCCTTTAGAAAACATTTTGGGAAAAGGAGAAAATGCTTGTAACCAGCATTTTCTCCTTTTCCCACAATGATTTCTACCATTCACAAAACAAATTTCAAATTGTAGTCACTTTTATTTTGTTGTCTGCAAATACTTTCGATTTGGACAAACCTGAAATTTTTGAAATTTTTGACTTACAATTTAAACTGAAAATCAAGCAACTGCAGAAGATTATTTTGAAAACATTGTGTGAAAAACAGAAAATGCTGGTTATCATTTGTGCCACTATTAAAATGTCATCTGCAGTAATTGCTTTCTATTTGGATGGGTCTAAAATTTAGCCATGTGGTAAAGGGTTAACAAAAGGTTAAAGCAGATATGATTCTCCTGTTTATTCCAGTGCTATCTTTTTGTATAGTATACTCATATATATCTTTCCCTAATATATAATATGTATTACAAAGATCTGTCTAACATCTACTCCTACGTAAATTTCAGTATGAAAGTTTCAGAACACAAACTTATCCCAGGTGGTCACTTTATGGGAAAAATATTGGCACTAGCCTCTGATTACAGGTGGCTCTTAACTCTTTACCAAACAACAAAATTTTGGACTAGTCCAAATTGAAAGCATTTTGCAGACGACAAAATAAATGTGAATCAAAAACTTAAATTTGATTTGGAAGGGTAAACAACATTGTGGGAAAAGGAGAAAATGCATTTTCTCCTTTTCCCACAATGTTTTTAAAGGCTTTCGTTCTCAGAGTCATGAAAAGTCTGGATTGTGTGGTAAAGAGTTAAAATGTGTGCAAAACAACAAATTTTAGTCTCTTTCAAATTCAAATCATGTGTGGAAAACATTGTGGGCAAAGGAGAAAATGCTGATAACCAGTGTTTTCAGAAGCTGTCTTTCTCTAGGTCAGTAAAACCTGGAACTGTTTCAGTCAAGGTTTCGTAGCTTCATCCTAACAGATTTGTATACAGAACTAAAAAGAAAAAAAAATTGTTTAATCAAACAATCCCAGGTTTTTATGACCCTGGGAAGAAAGCTCTTAAAAACACTGTGGGAAAAAGAGAAAATGCTCAGTGAGTATGAGAAAGCCATGAAAAAAGGACCTCTTACAGGATCTGATATTTATTTTCTAACTATTTAACAGACAAAATCAAAGAATTATTCAAAATGAAAGCATTTGCATATGACAAATGTTACTCAAAAAATTTTACTTTTCCATGAAAGTTCGGAAAATATTGACAGAAGAGCAGTGAAATTTTTATGCCTGGAACCAGCATTTTGTCCTGTCTCACCATGTTTTGAAAAGTTTTCTTCATCAAGGTTTTGGAGACACAGGATTGTGTGATAAAGGCTTAAATGTTTACCAGACAACAAAGTTTAACCCTTTACCAAACAATCCCTGGTTTTTATGACCTTGAGATAAGTCCTTTGAAATCATTGTGGGAAAAGGAGAAAATGCTGCAACCAGCATTTTCTCTTTTACTCACAATGTTTTCTACCCTGCTGGAAACAAATTTCAAATTTTGAGTTAGGTTCAATTTGATATCTGCAAGTGCTTCCAATTTGGACAAGTCTAAAATCAGATAACAAAGTTCAAGACTCGTCCATATTAAAAGCCTTAGCAGACAAGGCAATAGGTGTAGCAAACACGATGGGATTTGTCTGAAAACATTGTGAGGAACGGTCAGGAGCATTTTCTCCTTTCTTACATTGTTTTCAAAGACAGTCTTCTATAGGGTCATACAAACAATGGTGTGTTAGGTAAAGGGTTGTCTGGGTTACTTTATAGAACGGTGAGTTCAGTGCTTTCTTAAAATGCATCATTAACCTCATATTTATCTGCCTGCCTAATGTATCGTGCATGTATTTACTATATTTATAGATCCACCTCCCCTCCGAGTTGGTGTCATTCCTTCTGAATCCTCTGATTATACAGACTCCAACTTTCCTGTGTATGAAAACCTTCCGCAAACAAAGTCTACACCCTCCTCTGATCCGTCTTCTGGTAGCGCCCCCTGGGCATCAGTTGCTAGTGACAACAACAATCCAACGGGAACACAGCGTCGACGCTCCCTTCTTCATCTTATGACTCCTAAACCTTTCAATAAAACTACCCAGTATAGCAGTGTAAATAATATAACAACACCTCATGATAACCCAGAAACTGACCAATCAGATTCATTCTTAAATACTCAACCCATTCAATCTAGCCAATCCCAAGGCTTGGAACATAAATCTTATGACTTTGAATCTAGCCTGTTAAATGCCAGTCATACATCTACAGATCCAGTTATGCAAATGACAAACAGTAAAACCCCGCCCCCTCCGCCAGTGCGTGGAACAAGTAAAAGAATAACATTAGACAGTTTTCCAACATTCCGAAACCAGGTGCAAAAGAACAGTGTGGAAATTCCACCGCCACCAAGAAATTATGTGCTTCCAGAACCTGTCATTTTGAACAAAAAATCACCAAGGAATTCTCGGACAATCAACAAGGAACGCTATTTGACGATTTCTAGTTCTCAGCCTGTGAAGTTGGAAAAAAATATGCTACAGTCACCAAAATTGCAAAGCCAAGCAGGGGACCTGATTTCATCAGTGAGTTCCATTTCCTTGCAAACTTTAGTAGTGTTTTGTCTTTTTGTTGCTGTTTTCTTTCTTTTTAAAACTTGTTCTGTAATGAATTGTGTTACAGGGAACCACTCTTTCGTGCATGGTTTCGTCCCGATTTAAATACAATACCTAACAATTGTGTTAGGGTGATGTCTCTTTAGCTCAAGATATTGTTTTTTAGCTCACCTGAGCACGAAGTGCTCATGGTGAGCTATTGTGATCGTGCTGTGTCCGTCGTCCGTCGTCCGTCGTGCGTCGTCCGTCGTCAACTTTTTACCTTGTGTACGCTCTACAGGCCACAGTTTTGGTCGGATACTCATGAAAGTTGGTCAGGATGTTTGTCTCGATGAAATCTCGGACGAGTTCGAAAATGGGTCATGTGGGGTCAAAAACTAGGTCACTAGGTCAAATCTTAGAAAAACCTTGTGTACGCTCTAGAGGCCGCATTTTGAGTCGGATACTCATGAAAGTTGGTCAGGATGTTTGTCTCGATGATATCTCGGACGAGTTCGAAAGTGGGTCATGTGGGGTCAAAAACTAGGTCACTAGGTCAAATCTTAGAAAAACCTTGTGTACGCTCTAGAGGCCGCATTTTGAGTCGGATACTCATGAAAGTTGGTCAGGATGTTTGTCTCGATGATATCTCGGACGAGTTCGAAAGTGGGTCACGTGGGGTCAAAAACTAGGTCACCAGGTCAAATCTTAGAAAAACCTTGTGTACGCTCTAGAGGCCACATTTTCAGTCGGATACTCATGAAAAATGGTCAGGATGTTTGTCTGGATGATATCTCGGACGAGTTCGAAAGTGGGTCACGTGGGGTCAAAAACTAGGTCACCAGGTCAAATCTTAGAAAAACCTTTTGTACGCTCTAGAGGCCACATTTTCAGTCGGATACTCATGAAAAATGGTCAGGATGTTTGTCTGGATGATATCTCGGACGAGTTCGAAAGTGGGTCACGTGGGGTCAAAAACTAGGTCACCAGGTCAAATCTTAGAAAAACCTTTTGTACGCTCTAGAGGCCACATTTTCAGTCGGATACTCATGAAACTTGGTCAGGATGTTTGTCTGGATGATATCTCGGACGAGTTCGAAAATGGGTCACGTGGGGTCAAAAACTAGGTCACCAGGTCAAATCTTAGAAAAACCTTTTGTACGCTCTAGAGGCCACATTTTCAGTCGGATACTCATGAAACTTGGTCAGGATGTTTGTCTGGATGATATCTCGGACGAGTTCGAAAATGGGTCACGTGGGGTCAAAAACTAGGTCACCAGGTCAAATCTTAGAAAAACCTTTTGTACGCTCTAGAGGCCACATTTTCAGTCGGATACTCATGAAACTTGGTCAGGATGTTTGTCTGGATGATATCTCGGACGAGTTTGAAAATGGGTCACGTGGGGTCAAAAACTAGGTCACCAGGTCAAATCTTAGAAAAACCTTTTGTACGCTCTAGAGGCCACATTTTCAGTCGGATACTCATGAAACTTGGTCAGGATGTTTGTCTGGATGATATCTCGGACGAGTTTGAAAATGGGTCACGTGGGGTCAAAAACTAGGTCACCAGGTCAAATCTTAGAAAAACCTTTTGTACGCTCTAGAGGCCACATTTTTAGTCGGATACTCATGAAACTTGGTCAGAATGTTTGTCTGGATGATATCTCGGACGAGTTTGAAAATGGGTCACGTGGGGTCAAAAACTAGGTCACTAGGTCAAATCTTAGAAAAACCTTTTGTACGCTCTAGAGGCCACATTTTCAGTCGGATACTCATGAAAGTTGGTCAGAATGTTTGTCTGGATGATATCTCGGACGATTTTGAAAATGGGTCACGTGGGGTCAAAAACTAGGTCACTAGGTCAAATCTTAGAAAAACCTTTTGTACGCTCTAGAGGCCACATTTTCAGTTGGATACTCATGAAAGTTGGTCAGGATGTTTGCCTGGATGATATCTCCGACAAGAACGAAAACGGGTCATGTGGGGTCAAAAACTAGGTCACTAGGTCAAATGTTAGAAAAACCTGTTGTAGGCTCTAGAGGCCACATTTTCAGTCCGAAACTCTTGTAAGTTGGTCAGAATGTTTGTCTTGATGATATCTCAGACAGGTTCGAAAATGGGTCATTGGGGGTTAAAAACTAGGTCACCAGGTCAAATCTTAGAAAAACCTTTTATATGCTCTGGATGCTACATTTTCAGTCCAACACTCTTGAAAATTAGTCAGAATGTTTGCCTTTATAATATCTTGGATGAGTTTGAATATGGGTCATGTTGGGTCAAAAACTGGGTCAATAGGTCAAATGTTATAAACACCTTTTGTATGCTCTGGAGGACACATTTTCAGTCTGATACTCCTAAAACTTGTTCATAATATTTGTCCTGGTGATACCTTGAATGAGTTTGAAAATGGGTCATGTGGAGTCAAAAACTAGGTCAATGGGTCAAATATTAGAAAAACCTTGTGTACACTCCAGAGGCTACATTTTCTGCCTGATACTCTTCAGACTTGGTCAGAATGTTTGTTTTGGTGATGTCTCAAAAGAGATTGATAATGGGTATTTGTCGGGTCCAAAACTAGGTCACTTGATGAAATCTTAGAAAAACCTTTTGTACACTGTAGAGGCCACATTTTCAGTCCAATACTCATGAAACTTGGCCAGAATGTTTGTCTTATTGATATCTCAAAAGTGTTTGATGATGGGTAATGTCTGATAAAAAACTAGGTCACTGGGAAACTAGATGGTGCATGTTTGGTCAATAAACTCAGGTGAGCGATTTCAGGGCCATCATGGCCCTCTTGTTTAACACTTTACTTAATGACCAAATTTTGGGCTTGTCCAATTGAAAGCATTTGCAGATGACAAACTAAATGTGAAGCTAAAATGGAGTTTCGATTTTGGGAGGGTAGAAAACATTGTGGGAAAAGGAGAAAATGCTGGATACCAGCATTTTCTCCTTTTCCCACAATGTTTTCAAAACCTTTCTTCGTCAGGGTCTTTTATAGTCGGGATTGTGTGGTAAAGAGTTCATGACTCTGAAGAAGAAGACTGACATCCAATGACTGGACAATGGTAGATATTAATAGCCCTCCAAAATCAAATTTCAATTTTTTAGTCACCTTTGTTTTGTCGTCTGCAAATGCTTACAGTTTGGACAAGCCTAAAATTTTGTCGTTTGGTAAAGAAATGAAATAAAAGATTGGTTGTTAAGGCGTTAAGATACCTGCTGGCCAACCTTTTTTCCAGAAAGTATGAAGGTTATTTGTTTTTCATTGGAAACCAATGTCAAAACTTATTACTTTGGAACTAGCCATTGGGTTGAAAAAGATGTAGTGTGTAGAACTAATAGACTTTTTCTAGCACATGATCAGAGGCACTGGTACCCATGATATCTGCTACTGCCTGTAACCACATTTTCTCTGAAAGTCTTTTTGATAAATACATAAACAAACAGAGAAAACAAGCAATTTTGTTGAAATGATATCTCCCACTGAACAAAATTTACTATACCACATAACTTATGAACACTCCCAGTGGGCCATTTTGCATGAATCAAAAAACAAAGTATATTGGTGGAATGGGTTATTGTACACACATAAGGTTTTAAAAAATTATTTCCAATGATATTAGAGACATTGTCCATCCGTCTGTTCTGGACGAATGGAAGAACGGACGGACAATGCTAAAACTATATCCTTTCGCGGGGGATATAAAGATAAGTTTCCTCTTTTTCTCTGTGCCAGGTACCAGATATTGTGAAGAGTTCCACATCCAAGATGGACCAGATTGATGAGAGAACCATAGACAGGGAAGTGGTAAGTACACACCTTGTACCAAGGTATGCCTATAAGCAGCTCCCCCTTCTCTGTAACTACACCCCATCCCCCATCCCCTCACTTTTTTTCTAACTGAAAAATGTACTTACTGCATGATAAAAACATAGATCAAGTTGAAATTAATCTATGGGAAAGTTAGTTAACCCATTACCACACAATCCCTACTTTTGACGCCCTTGAGAAAGAAGCCTTTAGAAAACATTGTGGGAAAAGGAGAAAATGCTGGTAACCAGCATTTTCTTCTTTTCCCACAATGTTTTCTACCCTTCACAAAACAAATTTCAAATTTTCAGTCACTTTTATTTTGTTGTCTGCAAATGCTTTCAATTTGGACCAGTCTAAAATATTGTCGTTTGGTAATGAGTTAAAGCAACCTCGGTACAAGTCTTTAGGAATATTTTACAAAATTCAATTGATGTCAAGAACTCTTGACTATACCAGTGCATTAACATTAAACACAGTCTTCTGATAAAATAAAAGATGCTAATTAATTAATTTGGTGGAAGATAAACAGGTGTTTGCTGACAATAAATTAAGATCAGTGTGCAAATTTATCAGGGTCCTCTGTCTGTCACAAACTTGCGCATAATGCCTGAAATGAAATGGAAAGCAAATTTGGAGGACATGTAAACCCTTTATCACACAATGCTAACCTGAGAAAGAAGCCTTTTCTCCTTTTCCCACAATGTTTTCTCTCCTCTTTGATACAAATTTCAAATTTTCAGTCACTTTAATTTTGATGTCTGCAAATGCTTTCAATTTGGACGCGTCAAAAATTCTATTGTTTGGTAAAGAGTTAAATGGCTTAACTCTTTACCAAACGATGAAATTTTAGAGAGGTCCAAATTGAAAGCATTTATAGATGACAAAATGATTGTGACTCAAAAAGTGAAACTTGAATTTGGAAGAGTAGAAAACATTGTGGGAAAAGAAGAAAACACTGGTTACCAGCATTTTATCCTTTTCCAACAATGTTTTCAAAAAGCTTCTATCTCCCAGGATTGTTTTGTAAAGGATTAAATCAAGGACTTGTCTTCAAAAGAGTTGATGGCATCATGAAAAGAAAGAGAATATACTGTTGAACAGCATTTGATCTTACTCCCATAATGTTTTCCTTATCTAACTTCCTCAGGGTCTTTAAAATTGGATTGTGTGGTAAAGGCATAATTCTAACATGATATGTGAATTTGCCTCTATAAACACAGTGCAATGAAAGCTTGGTAAAATCCATGTTATATGTAGAGTGATGTCATTCTGTATAAAGTACGGTAAGCAAATAAGTTGCCATATTCAAATGAATATAATCTGCACCTGTGATTTTATTTTACGTATGAACTTGTTTCCCTTTGATTAAGAGTTGATCATCAGAGCTCCGGACAAGAGGGAGTGATGATATTCTAAATCCATTATTTCTCTTCCAAACCCTATGTTGTGGGTACTCATTAGAACCGTCTCATCAAGACGATTCTAATGAGTACCCATAACATAGGGTTTAGTGGAGAATAATTGATATTTTCAATTTTGAAATCAAAATCACTCCCTCTATCTGGAGCTCTAGATCATGTTAGAATGGAAATAATCTTCACTCTATTGAGGTTTATTGTTCAGTAAACCATGTTGGTTTGTTGTTCAACAAATCATATTATGAGTTATGAGGCACAATGAATAAACCACTTAGGCTATCGCTCTTGTGGATTATTTCTTAACTTATAGTTTGCTTTTATATCCATGTGTAACTTAAGTCTTATCAATGATGATTTCAGTTACACCTTAACCCTTTACCCCATAAGGCATTTCTATGGTATCTCTAAATGACCGTAAATAACAGCAAGTATGAAGCCGTTTCTTATGTGTATATGACACCTTTTGATAGCATAGAAAACAATGTGACAAAAGGTGAAATTGCTCGTCACGAGCAATTTCACCTTTTGCCACAATGTTTTCCAAAGGCTCCTACAAGCAATGCATAGAAATGAGTATCTATGGAGTAAAGGGTTAATGTAAGCTTTGACTCTCTCCTTTCAGTTGTTTTATCCGCAAAAAGTAGAAATTCCAGAACGTTATGTACCCGACTCAGATGATGAAAGTGTAACAGAGGAAGAGAAGGAGAAAAGACGTGAAAAGGCAGACAAGATTAGGAAAATTTTAACACAACAAAGGTACATACTCTTATCCCATGTATTATGTATTAAAGGCACAATTTAGACACCAACCCTGCAGAAAAATTAGTACATGTACTTACCTAGTAAATTCAACACTTGTAAAAATCTTTACCAAGTAACAAACACAGTTTTAGACTGGTCCGAATTGGAAGCATTTGCAGAAGACAAAATTGATATTAATTTTTGTTCTCGAAGGGTGGAAAACATTGTAGGAGAAGGAGAAAATGCTGGTTACCAGCATTTTCTCATTTTCCCACAATGTTTTGGAAAGGCTTCTTTCTCAGAGTCATGAAAACCTGGGTTTGTTTGGTAAAGACTTAAAGCAGTCACCATATACATAATATGCAATTTATGCAAAAAATCTTAACCCTTTATTAGACAACCAATCTAGGACTTACCCAAATAGAAAACATTTGTAGATTACAAGTTTTTTAACTCTTTACCGCACAATCCTGACTTTTAATGACCCTGAGAAAGAAAGCTTTTGAAAACATTGTGGGAAAAGGAGAAAATGCTGGTAACCAGCATTTTCTCCTTTTCCCACAATGTTTTCTACCCCGTCCAAAATAAAATTTCAATTTTTGTGTCACATTTATTTTGTTGTCTGCAAATGTTTTGAATTTGGACTAGTCCAAACTTTTATCATTTGGTAAAGACTAAAAGCCTTTTTCCCTAAGATTGATAATACATGTATTAAGGATTGTTCTGGAAAGTTAGTACCAAACAACAAAATTTTAGACCAGTCAAAAAAAAAAGAATTTGCAGACGACAAAATAAATCTGCCTCAAAAGTTGAAATTTGCTTTGGAAATGGTAGAAAAAATTGTGAGTAAAGGTTTATAAGTTAGATCTTTCTCCTTCATATCAACAGATTTGTGTTTTATTTTGAAGGCTTTATTCTTTGCCAAACGACAAAATTTTAGGCTCTTCCATTCTTTGCAAAATACAGAAAATGTTGGTCAAAAATTAGCAGTCGTTTGTAACAAAGACTTGTTCCTCTTCTCACAGTGTTTTCAAGAAATTTCATGTTTGTGTGATAATGATGAAAAAAGTCTATCATAATGCCTGCCACACATTTCTGCATCTTGACATTCTGGAATCGTGATTGTAATTGTGCATTTGTTTGAATCTTTACTAAACAATCCCGAGTCTGAATGACCCTGATGAGTAGGGCTTGTTAAACCCATTACCACACAATCCCTACTTTTGACTCCCCTGAGAAAGAAGCCTTTTGAAAACACTGTGGGAAAAGGAGAAAATGCTTGTGACCAGCATTTTCTCCTTTTCCCACAGTGTTTTCTATCCTTCCCAGCACAAATTTCAATTTTTCAATCACCTTTATTTTGTTGTCTGCAAATGCTTCCAATTTGGACCAGTCTACAAATTTGTCATGTGGTAAAGAGTTAAAGCATAATTCTTACATGACACGTGAATTCGGCTCTATAAACACAGTGCAACAAAAGCGTGATGAAATCTGTGTAATTCTATGTAGGGTGAGGTCATTCCATATAGAGTGACATCATTCTGTACGAAGTAAGTTATTCCATGGAATACAATCTGCATCTGTGTTTTCACTCTAAGTATGAACTTGTTTTCCTTTGATTAAGAGTTGGACATGTTAGAATCGAAATAATCTTTCTATTGTGGTTTATTTTTCAATAAACCATGTTGTGAGTTATGAGGCTCAATGAATAAACCATGCAGGCTATCTCCCTTATGGATTATTTTTTGTGCCTCATAACTCATAACTGGTTTATTGAATGATAAACCACAATAGAAGGAAGATTACTTCTTAATTATAATGCGATAAGGAGAAAATTCCTGGTAACCAGCATGTACTCCTGTGTCCACTATGTTCTTTATCCTTTCAAGGACAAGTGCCATATTTACTTTGTCGCCTGCAAATACTTTCAAGTCTAAATTTTGTCAATTTGTAAAGAGTTATAAGTAGCCCTATATAGTTGCATTTTGTAGGTAGATATCTTTGTAAAATCTGTTAGAAAGTGTGGCATGTCAACGGTTGTCCAACATTCTGGTCAATGCGAAGTGTAGTTAACTCTTACCAGACAGCAAAATTACAGACTTGCCCAAAGTACCCATTACCACACAATCCCTACTTTTGAAGACCCTGAGAAAGAAGCCTATTGAAAACATTGTGGGAAAAGAAGAAAATGCTGGTAACCAGCATTTTCTCCTCTTCCCACAATGTTTTCTACCCTTCATAAAAACAAATTTCAAATTTTTGTCACTTTTATTTTGTCATCTGCAAATGCTTTCAATTTGGACAAGTCTGAAATTTTGTTGTTTGGTAAAGAGTTAGAAGCATTTGGAGATGACAAATTGAAGGTGGCTTGAACAATGGGATCTATCTTTCTAAAGGTTAAAATATTGTGTGAACATGAGAACATGCTGGTTACCAGCATTTTTTCCTTTGTTCCCTGCAATATTTTCAGAAGTTTTTTTTTTCCTCATGGTTGATAAAAACCTGCAGTTTTTGATAGAGGGTCAAAATTGACCTGTGGTAGATGATTATAAAATATTTCCATGAGTTTCAAGTAAAAGATGAAACACTTTAGAAATATTTGTTTGCCCTTTACCAGACCATATAACTTTTACTTTTTACCACACAATGATGACTTTAATGAGAAGGCTTTTGAAAACATTGTGAGAAAAGGAGAAAATTCTGGTTGCCAGCATTTTCTCCTTTTCCCGCAATGTTTTCTATCCTATCAAAGAAAAATCAGTTTGTATGAACCACATGGAAACTGTCATCAGCAAATGCTATCAATTTGGAAAGGTCTAAAATTTGGTTGTGTGGTAAACAGTTAAGACATGTCAATGTAGATAGAAATTGTAGTCTAATGTGACTCAAAAATGATATTCTAATCCTAGAAATAAACAATCAGATGTTTTGACAACCCATGTGAAAAGCATTGTGGTAAAAAGAGAAATGCTGGTTACCAACACTAAAATTTTACTTTTCCCAGAATGCTTTTTTCTCATTCTTTCTAAGATATATTCTACTCTTTGATCCACAGTTAATTTGTCATCTGCAAAATTTATGCTTTCAGTTTGTACAAGTCTCAATTTTGTCAACTGGTAAAGGGTTAATAATATGCTGCCCGGTGTAATGCAGAGAAATGACCCTCCCCTACAAAGTGACCCGGGTCATTATTCTACGTAGAGAAATGACCCCAGGAGCCATTTCACTACGTAGAGGAATTACCCAATCAATTATTCTACGTAGAGAAATGACCCTGTGGGATCATTTCTCTACGTAGAATAATGACCCGGGTCATTCCTCTACATAGAGAAGTGACCCATGGATCATTCCTCTACGTAGAATAATGACCCAAGGGTCATTTTGTGGGGGAGGGTCATTTCTCTGTATTACACCTTCACTCTTGTTAACTCCTAACAATTATAGGTGTTTTTAATGTTGAAAATTTTTTATTATCTTTCTGTGCTAAGTCTCTATAAATCCCCGTACTTACAGGTAAGTCAGGCATGACCTGCGTAACATCAGTAATGCATTATGGGTGTGTTGTAACCTTGGTAATTGTTACAAAATTAAAAAAGAAAACTGGTTTTTATACCTTTAATTTTCTTTGCTTTTATTTCTGCTGTAGTGTTTAGCAATGTCAATCTAGTAGAAATGGTACATCTTCGTTGGTGTAGGAGTAGATTGGGGGCTGCAGAAGGGGTGAGGCCCTCTCTTCCCTTTTAACCCTTTACCAAACGACAAAGTTTTAGACTTGTTCAAATTGAAAGCATTTGCAGATGACAAAATAAAAGTGACTTAAAATTTGAAATTTGTTTTATGAGGGGTAGAAAACATTGTGGGAAAAGGAGAAAATGCTGTTTACCGCAATGCTATTACCACAATGTTTTTCAAAGGGCTTCTTTCTCAGGGTTGTCAAAAGTAGGGATTGTGTGGTAATGGGTTAAGTTGTGTTGTGGGGTCCAAGTTTGTGAGGTAGAACCTTGGCCTCATGACCATGAGGTCCTGAGTTCCTTTGGCCCACACGTTTGGAACTAGTACTGGTGTACTTTCCAGGAAGCAGAATGAAGAGGGATTAGTATACATTGTAAGAACTTGTATCTCAATATTGATGTAAATAAATCATTATGTTTAACCCTTTACCACACGACAAAATTTTAGACTGGTCCAAATTGAAAGCATTTGCGGACGACAAAATAAAGGTGACTAAAAAATAGAAATTTGTTCTGGGAAGGGTATAAAACACTATGGGAAAAGGAGAAAATGCTGGTTACCAGCATTTTCTCCTTTTCCCATAGTGTTTTCAAAGGGCTTCTTTCTCAAGGGCGTCAAAAGTAGGGATTGTATGGCAATGAGTTAAACTAAACAAACAAGTTTTGTCTCGGCCATTTGGTCTTCCCAGCACTTGAATGTCTCTTTTTGGCTTTTGAATACGAGAATATACCTTTTTCAACTGACTTTAGACTATTTTCTAGAAAATACTGACAATAAGTAGGCGACAAATTTGAAATTTGTTCAAATTAGATTAATTTTTTGACATATTCGAGATAGTTTTCGAAAAGATATAGGTGTAAATGCTTATTACTCATAGAAGTTGTCTTCCTTTTTCCCTACAATGTCAAATTTGAATACTGTTGTTATGAACCAAAGAAATCATTTTTGAAGCAATGTTGATTTCTAACACTGTTCCTGACCTGATCATATTTCGTAGCTACCAAAGTGAATTTCCCTTCTTCATTTCCTTTCCCCTTCCTCTACTGATGGAAAAGTTAACATACAAATAGTTTTAACTATGGATGAATGGTTCTTATCCCTGTACATTTTTCTAATTCTACTCGAAGATGTAAGCCCAAAGCTCTAGATAGAGGGAGTGATGTCAATTTCAAAATTATAAATAATATTAATTATTCTCACTAAACCCTATGTTATGGGTACTCATTAGAGTACCCACAACTTAGGGTTTGGAAGAGAAATAAGGGATTTAGAGTGCTATCACTTTCTCTTGTCTGGAGCTCTGTAACAGTAAGCTATTTTTTTTGCCTTTCAAAACTAGGTCAGCACTTATGTCTAAAATATACTCTGGACTAACATTAACTGTGTACCAAACTATCCCGAGTTTTAATGACCTTGTGGAAGAATGCTTGTGACCAGTATTTTCTCCTTTTTCCACAATGTTTCCTTCACTTCTAAGCTCCAGCCTTATCATTTAACTCATTACCAAACGACAATGTTTTAGGCTTGTCCAAATCAAAAGCATTTGCACAGGACAAAATAAACTGAAAATTCGAAATATGTTTTGTGAAGAGTAGAAAACCTTGTGGGAAAGGAGAAAATCCATTTTCTCCTTTTCCCACAAGGTTTTGTAAAGGATTCTTTCTGAGGGTTGTCAAAAGTAGGGTTTGTGTGGTAAAAGTTTAACCTTTCACCACACAATCCCGACTTCTAACGCCCCTGAGAAAGAAGCCTTCTGAAAACACTGTGGGAAAAGGAGAAAATGCTGGAAACCAGCATTTTCTCCTTTTACCACAATGTTTTCTTCCCTTTCCCCACAAAATTTCAAATTTTCAATCAATTGTATTGTCGTTGGCAAATGCTTTCAATTTGGACCAGTCTAAAATTTTGTCATTTGGTAAAGAGTTAAGCAACATTTTATTAATTTTGTCCTCTTGAAATGCTTTCAGGTCAGACATGTCTAAAACTTTGTCATTTGGTAAAGAGTAATTTCTCAACAAAACTTTACCATTTTACAAAATTTTGGACATGTCCATTGTGAAAGCATTTGCAGACGACTAAATAAATGTGAATCAAAAATTGAAAATAGATTTGCAAAGGGCAGAAAACATTGTGGAAAAGGGAGAAAATGATGGTTACCAGCATTTTCTCCTTACCAGCATTTTCTCCTTTTACCACAATATTTTCTAAAGGCTTCTTAAAGTAGGGATTGTGTGGTAATGGGTTAACAAAAGATCTTTTGGTAACTGTCATTTGGTAAAAAAATGATTTCTGAACAAAGGATCTTTTGGTAACTTTGTCGTTTGGTACAGAATGATTTCTCAACAAAAGATCTTTTGGTAAGGGTTAATTCTGCAATTTTTTTCAAACTTTTTTCTCAGTTTTTTAAAATGTGAATAAAAAGCAAAGAAAATTAATAGAACCAGTTACTAAAAAACTTGCATTATTGTGTATACAACTAAACTGTGATGTCATTTTTTGTGCGTCGGCTGATATCAGAATTATCAACCAGGTTTTTGTGTTGTGGCATAATTGACTTGAACCGTCTTTTGCTCATAATTTTATCTACTCAAGGTCAGTCATTAACTCTGTACCAATAAACAAGATTTTTAGGCTTGTCAAAATTGAAGGCATTTTGTAGATGACAAAAGAAAAGGAACTCAAAGTTAAAATTTTAATTTGATAAGATGGAAAATGTTGTGGAAAAAGAAGATAATGCTGGTTATCATGTTTTATAAAAGTCACGTTTTTTTTTTCTTTCGAAATTGGGATTGTTTGGTAGATGACCCTTTACCAAACAACAAAATAGTTAGCATTTTCTCCTTTTTCAAAAGTTTATTCAAAAGCATTCTCTTTCAGGGTCGTTAAAAGTTGATATTGTATGGTAGAGGGTTAAATGAAATTAAGTTAATAGATTTCTGTTATGGAAGAAAAGGATCCAATTATATTTTTTCATTTCAGAAATCTTGGCTTGTTGATTGATATAAAAAGCAATTTATCCATTTGTCAGGGTCTTTCAAAATCTTTTCTTTAAAACAATTAAGTCATCAGTAGTATGTAACAAGCCACAGATTTCCTATTTTGTGTGTTTTCCACAGGCCAATGAGACTCCATTGGTCTATTATGGAACTGTGAGTTATTCATCTATATTTTAAAAAAACGTTACAGAAAATAGCATATTATTACATTGCTTTTATATAATTACACAAAAAGTGCATCAAAATGCAGAAAAAAATTGACCCCACATCCTTTTTTTAGGAGAAAAACACAGTGGGTCAAATTTTCTTCGATTTTGTTGATTATTTGTGTTATTATCTACAATATTGAGGTAATGTGCCTTTGTGCTAATTTCAGTAACAGTCTTTATCAATTGACCAATGAAAATGTAGGTGTTTCATAATTCATCAGAAGAGCCTCAGTGGCCTGTGGATTTTCATAAAAGATTTTTGCTGAATGATGATTGTGTATATTTTTACCTTGCAGTGGTAATATTTTCTGTATGCATCGTGTGCATATATTGTAATTTAGTTTATCATT
Organism: Tridacna crocea; assembly: GCA_943736015.1. Classification (NCBI taxonomy): domain Eukaryota; kingdom Metazoa; phylum Mollusca; class Bivalvia; order Cardiida; family Cardiidae; genus Tridacna; species Tridacna crocea. Next base: position 2,642,281 of record OX031067.1, on the reverse strand, counting down.
TCTATTTCACTTTTTTAAATGATTTTCAGCGACTGGTAAGTGTTGTTCCCAAGTTTTTGTGTATATTTCTGACAGTGCAACTTTTGGCTATAACACTTTACCTAAAGAAAAGAACTTTTGAAAAGACCAAAATTTTAATGCAAGGCATTTTGCAGATTACAAATTCAGTCAAGAGTACAAGAGGCTTCATCTTTAATATGGCAGAAAACATTTTGGAAAAGGAGAAAATGCCAGCATTTTCTCCTTTTCCTTTAATGTTTTCAAAAACCATGAAATGTTAGGCTTATTTTATTGAATACATTGGTAGATGACAAACCTGCATCTAATAGTAGGATTTGTCTTTGGATTAACTTTTTACCAGACAACAAAATGTCAGACTCTTTTAAATTGAAAGCATTTTGAAGAAGCAAAAGTTAATTTGACTCAAAAACTGAAATTTGTTTTAGGAAGGGTAGAAAACATTGTGGTAAATGTTACCAGCATATTCTTCTTTTTCCCAACATGTTTTTCTACCCTAAATCAATTTAAATGTTTGTATCACATTAATTTTGTTTAGTTGTCTGCTAATGCTTTCAATTTGTTGTTTGGTAAAGAGTTGAAAGGGAAAATGGTAACAAGCATTTTTTTCTTTTTCCACACTGTTTTCTACCTTTTGAAATGCATCCAATTTGGACAATTTTTTTTTGTGATCTTATAAAAAAGTTGATATACCACAGTTGCCTGTCAGGAAACAGAGTTCTATGCTAAAGTAACAAGAGGGGTCAAGGAGTTTTATAATGTCACCAGTTTTACAGTGTGTGTTGTTGACTGTTCTGGTTTCTTTTTGCACTGTTGTTTTTCACAATTTCTGCTTTGTCTTTTTTAACTCTTTACCAAACGACAAAATTTTAGACCATTCCAAATTGAAAAGTTGGCATTGTGTAGTAAAGGGTTAATGAGATACCTTTCTGTGATAAATCTTGGAAAAGCCAAGTGTGCATGCTAGAGGCCAGTCTGATACTCATGAAACATTGTTGAATGCGTGTCCTAACTCTTTACCACACGAGAAAATTTTAGACTGGTCCAAATTGAAAGCATTTGCAGATGACAAAATAAAGGTGATTGAAAAATTGAAATGTGTTCTGGCAAGTGAAGAAAACACTGTCGGAAAAGGAGAAAATGCTGGTTACCAGCATTTTCCCCTTTCCTACAGTATTTTCAAAAGGCTTCTTTCTCAGGGGCGTCAAAAGTAGGGATTGTGTGGTAATGGGCTAATGATATTTGTGACATGTTCATAAAACTGACAAGTCAGTCAAAAAGTAGGTAATTACTTGGACATGGTGTTTTACATCATCACAATTTGGATCTCTCTAGCTTAAGGAAGTAGACCCATAACACTTCTAGCGCAAAATGGAATGAAATTTGTTGATATATGATAAATACAGATTTCTACAGATATAATACTTTTGCATACTTTTAACCAAACAACCAAACATTCCTTTGATGTCTACATCAATCTTGAAACTATTGGTTGATACTTTTGTTAGTTTCCAGAAAAGGGAGGTAATCATCTCCCTTTGGAATGGGAATATAGTAGTTTTAGATTTATAAATGATAATTCTAAGAAGGAGAAAAAGGAAAAAAGTGGCATGGTTAATGTAGTACAATAATACTCATTTTTAAGCATAGCAAATTTCGTAGGATAATATTGAGTGGAAATTGCTGTTTTCTATTTCGGGTCCACTACCTTAGCACTTTCCCAAACAATCCCTGGTTTGTTGGAAACAAACTTCAGTTTTTGAGTCAAATTTATTTTGTCGTCTGCAAGCGCTTTGATTTTGGACCTGTCTACCATTTTGTTGTTTGGTAAAGGGTAAATCAAGCCTAGATGACTTTACTTAGGTGAGCTCGTCAGGGCATATGACACTTGTGTTTCTTTTATATTTGCAAAAGTGTTATTTCTTCATGTTTCTTTCATGGGATTGCTGGGTAAAAGGTTTTTCCAGTTTGTTGAATCATATAATATTATACATGGAAGAATTGAGCAAGTGCTAAGAATTACATTCGTTTTTTATGTTATTGTGTAGAAATTGAACAATGCTAGTTTACATGTATAGTTTAATGCCATAGTACATTGAAATCAGACTTTAGGCTTACTATGTTGACAGAAACAGGCGCTTAACCCATTACCACACAGCAAAAGTCTAGACCTATCCAAGTTTAAAGCATTTGCAGACAACAATTTCAAAGTGGCTCAAATGGTGCAATTTGGCTTTGATAGGGTTGAAAACTTTGTGGGAAAAGGAGAAAATGCTGGTTACCAGCATTTTCTCCTTTTCGTACATGTATCTACTTCTTAACCCTTTACCACATTGATAATATGTTTGGAGAAGAAAGTCTAGACATGGCTCATATGATAAGATTTTACTTTAAAAACAGCAGAAAGCATTGTGGGAAAAGGAGAAAATGCTAGTTACCAGCATTTTCTCCTTTTCCCACAATGTTTTCAAAAGCCACCTTCCTCAGTGTCATTAAAAGCAGGGATTGTGTGGGTAAAGGGTTAATATTGATTAAATAAATTGAATAGAAAGGCAATTTGTGATTCGTCAAAAAAAGGTGCATGTTCATAGGGCAGCCGCTGCTGACCTGTTTGCCAGGAAATTTGTCTCACCAATATACAAGCTTTGCTACAGCTGATTGATACTCCTGGCTCCATTTCAGCAAGGTAGTTACAAAAAAAATTTGCAGAAGTTTTACATATATAGGATCTGACATGAGTTGGCTTTTGAGATAAGATTTTATTAAACGAGTCTTGGAAAATGTTATTAAGCGAGCCATCAGCAAGCTTATAACATTTTCCTTGACGAGTTTATTAAAATTTTATCTCAAACGCCCACAAATGTCAGATTCTTTTTATCGCATAACGATATTTCACAAAATATAGATCACAAGGTGCAAAAACATTCATAAATGCACCTGCGATATTTTCATTGAGACCCATTCACTGGTATGAAATGCGTACAAAATGACGTCGAAAAATGACGTCGCACAAATGTGATATCAAATGTGTGTAAGATAAAAAAAATTCAAAATTGGTATATTACACTGAAAACAAGGGAGATTATGTGATAAAACTATAGTATAGTGACATTAATCTGCCACAAAACAGGTGAAAACTATTGTGATACTTTTCATGTACTAATATCTCGTAGCAGATTAATGCCACTATAGTATAGTTAACCCTTTCCCAAACAAGCCCTGGTTTTTATGTGTCTGCAGTAAAAGTCTTTTGAAAACACTGTGGGAAAAAGAAAAATTGCTCGTAACGAGCAATTTCTCCTTTTCCCCCAGTGTTTTCTACCCTTTTTGAGAACTTTATGCCATTTTCTCCACATCTAAAATTGTCGTCTGCAAACTCTTTTGGTTTGGAAGAGTCCAAAATTTGTAGTTTGGGAATGGGTTAAGTAAAACTAATGCAAATTTTGTTCGTAACTAGCTGGCTGAAACGTGGCCATGGACTTTTGTTTACACCATAGTGAATTTAACCCTTTACCACATAATCCCAACATTTGAGGACCGTGAGAAAGAAGCCTCTTGAAAACAATGTGGGAAAATGCATAGAACTCAGATTCTGAATTCTGTATAGCTGCAGATATTAAATTCTGCAACTAGCACATGGAAAACATTTGAATATAACTTCAAGACTGTTTTTATCATAATTTGCTTTAGTGTATCTTAATTCTTCATTATATTCAGCATTATGAAAACTAGAAGTACAAAAAGTATAGATGTATATTATTGTGTATCATGTTAATTACATAATTATGAACTAACTTGGTATTTGTTAGGTCTTTATCACACAATTCGGACTTTAAGTGACCATGAGGAAGATTTCAAAATATGCAAGTTTTTTATTACTTCAATTCAATGTTTTAATAATCCTGACAAGAAGCCTTTTACCATGCTAGATAATGAAGTTATTAACTCTCCACCACACAATCCTGACTTTCAACGACCCTGAAAAAGAAGCCTTCTGAAAACACTGAGAGAAAAGGAGAAAATGCTGGTAACCAGCATTTTTCTCCTTTTCCCACAATGTTTCCTATCCTTCCCAAAGTAAATTTCAATGTTAAGTTAAAATTTATTCTGTCGTCTGCAAATCCTTTCAATTATTTTGACAAGTCTAAAATTTTGTCGTTTGGTATAGTTTTAAAGTGTACAGGAAAACTTTGACATGAAAATCATAAGAGGATTTTTCAAAGAGAAATTTTTACATTCCAATGATTAGCATGTTACTTAATAAAGTTATTAATATTGTTATAATTGAGTTAACTTTATATGATATTATTGTTACTTGTCTATATTTACTGCATGATTAACTGCATAATCTTCTACAGTATTTCTCGTATGTGTATATTTTGAAAAATAATATAACCTTTCACCAAACAATCACAAGGTTTATTGTGACTCTTTACCAAACAACAACATTTTAGACTGGTCCAAATTGAGAGCACTTGCAGACGATAAATGCCACTCAAAAAAATTGGAGTTTGTTTCCAGCAGGTAGAAAACTTTGTGGGAAAAGGAGAAAATGCTGGTTACAAGCATTTTCTCCTTTTTCTGCAGTTTTCAAAAGGGGTCTATCTCAGGGTCATAAAAACAAGAACAGTTTGGTAAAGGGTTAACAACCCTGAGGAAGAAGCCTTTTGAAGACGTAGTGGGAAAAGGAGAAAATGCTGGTCATCAGCATTTTTTCCTTCTCCCACAATGTTTTCTACCATGTTTTCTACCATTTCAAAGATTGAAATTGTCTAATGGCCCCATTTAATTTGTTGTCTGCAGATGATTTCAATTTGTATCTGTTTGACATACTGCTGTGTGGTATAGAATTAGCTCATTACCAAACAGCAAAATTTTAGGTTTGTCCAAATCGAAAGCATTTGCAGACGACAAAATAAAAGTGACTGAAAATTTGAAATTTGTTTTGTGAAGGGTAAAAAATATTGTGGGAAAAGGAGAAAATGCTGTTTTACAGCATTTTCTCCTTTTCCCAAAATGTTTTCTAAAGGCTTCTTTCTTAGGGTTGTCAAAAGTAGGGATTATGTGGTAATGGGTTAAAGAATTTTTCTTGGGTGATAATGTTTCAAATTATTTAAAAAAGCTATGAATCTTCTAAGTCCATCATTACCTATCTCAGAGCTAAAAAAAATAACAAGACCATGTTTAAGGGCTGAAAACCCAATCCACTAAAATTCAGAAATATTTTTATTTGCCATCTTACGAACGAAGTCCGTAACAAAGAAACAAATGAATAAATGCATGGCAGAAATAAGGATCGGAGCGGGATTCGAACTCCGAACTCCCGGACGCAAAGCCAATACCCTAACCACTGAGCCAAAGAGATATCTCTCTGACGCAGTAGCCAGGTATTGTATTTAAATCGGGAGTATATGCCATGCAGGAAGGAGTGGTCTCTCGTAACACACCCCCTCATAAAGTCATCATTTATTGATGACTCAAAGCCTTATTAGGCAGGAAGTCCGATTTTGGACAACAAATGGGATTTATGGCTCAATGGCCAATCTCGGACGAGCCCCCATCTTACGAACGAAGTCCGTAACAAAGAAACAAATGAATAAATGCATGGCAGAAATAAGGATCGGAGCGGGATTCGAACTCCGAACTCCCGGACGCAAAGCCAATACCCTAACCACTGAGCCAAAGAGATATCTCTCTGACGCAGTAGCCAGGTATTGTATTTAAATCGGGAGTATATGCCATGCAGGAAGGAGTGGTCTCTCGTAACAGCCAAAGCATATTTTCTGGGAAAGTGTTCTATCCAACATGCTCCAGGTAAAGCACCATCACACGGGACAGTTTGATATCTCCGCCATATGACCTAAGCTGTTAACTCTTTACCACACAATCCCGACTTTTAACGACCCTGAGATAGAAACCTTTTGAAAACAATGTGCTAAAAGGAGAAAATGCTGGTAACCAGCATTTCTCCTTTTCCCACAATGTTTTCTATCCTGTTGGGGAAAAAAAATCAATTTTTGAATTACCTTTATTTTGTCGTCTGCAAGTGCTTTGAATTTGGACCAGTTTAAAATTTTGTCGTTTGGTAAAGGGTTAATCCTGTACAACACAATGATGACTTTTAACGACCCTGAGGAAGAAGCCTTTTGAAAACATTGCTAGCATTTTCTCCTTTTCCCACAAAGTTTTCTACCCTATCAAAGAAAAATTCTGTCATTTGAGCCACTATGAAATTTTTGTCTGCAAATGCTTTCAATTTGGATAGGTCTAAAACTTTGTCGTTTGGTAAAGATTTAACCCTTTCCCAAACAACAAATTTTGGACCCTTCCAAACTGAAAGAGTTTGCAGACAACAATTTTAGATTTGGAGAAAATTGCACAAAGTTCTCAAAAAGGGTAGAAAACACTGTGGGAAAAGGAGAAATTGCTCGTTACGAGCAATTTCTCCTTTTCCCACAGTGTTTTCAAAGACTTTTACTGCAGACACGTAAAAACCAGGGCTTGTTTGGGAAAGGGTTAAACTCCAATACAATGAATCAATCAAATGATAGGATAAATCATTGAAAGAGTAGATAATATTATGGTTTTCTTTCTTCTGCACCGTAAATGCAAAGTTAATTCTTTGATAAAGGGTCCATTTTTATTGCAGCGTCCACTCCCTGTCCCAGCCCGACGTCAGCAAAATAGCTGGAGAGGTACACGAGAGGGTGCAACAAGAAAAACAAAAGCGGGAACACTTACTTGGTATCAGTCAAGAACTCGCTGAACAAGTGAAAAGAAAGTCTCGCCAGTTTGCAGGTCGGTATTTTGAACAGGAAGTGTTTCTCATTTTTGTCTTGCTCCCTTGCATTGAGCAAGACATGGTTGCCCTGTCTTCAGCTGAGTGTTTGCATGTGTGTGTGTGTGTGTGTGTGTGGGTGTGTGTGTGTGTGCATCTGTGTTAAAGTATTGGCCAAGTGTACTTCTACATTTAAAAATGGATTTCAAAATAGTTCGGCACAACTGTTCTCGTTCTTGAGTATAACACCACTTGTGAAGTTAAACCGAAGGTCAAGGTCACACTTGATGGTCAAATGATAAAATTGGCATAAAATGCTACTTGTCCAAAGTCCAAACCATGATTTGTCCGTTTATGGAAAATGATATCAAAGAAATTTGGCACAATTGTTCTCCTTCATAAGTAGAAGTGTCATTTTAAACAATTGTTCAGTTAGGTACAGGGTCAAGGTCATTCATAAAAATCAAATGATAAAAGTATCATTTATAGATGTTATCCTTGCCATTACTTCTACATTCATGGATGGACTTAAAAATAATTTGGCATGATTGTTCTTCTTCATGAGTAAAAGTGCGAATTAAATAATTAGTTGAGGTAAGTCAAAGGTCCAATGCAAAGGTCAGTTGTCATAAAATTGTCATAAGGGAAAGAAAACATCTGTATTGCACTGAATACATAAAAACAAGGGAAAAGGAGCTTTCTAGTAAAAGGCAATTGAAGAGGTTACCAATAGCATTTTCTATATCATTCAAAAAGCAATTTCTCTTTTGTCTAAATGTTCTGTCTTTTGTAACACTATTTTTCACAAAAATAGGTTTCAGTCTAAACTAACAGACCTGACCTAATTTAATTGGTCAAATATCAGTGACTTTTCCCCCTTTTCCCTTCAGCTGAAAGAAGAAAAACATGGTCTGGTTCCCCACAGAAACCTGCTTTCAAGGAAGATTACTCTGGCCAGTTTAGTGATGGGGAACAGCCACATTCTGATGACCCAAATAACAACTCTTACACCTCAAGCAAGGATGATTCTGGGCTCAACTATTCAGAGATAAGGCCATATGATCAAAATGACAGTCTTTATAACCATGGAAACAGTTCCTATGGAGACAGTTTCTATGGTGATACTTATTCAAAGGGAGACTACTCTACATATACTGATGATAATTATAACACTACCTCATTTAGAAGCCAGCCAAATTTTAAGATATGATTTTCAGCCATATTGTGGTATGCAATTTTGCATGATCACAATAAATTCAATTGCTTTTTTCAGATCTTGTGGACCAAGGTCAGACTATACTGAAGTTGCAATATGACCTTGGTTTCAAAGTCTTGATATTTTTGGAACTTGTTTATTTTTCAAATTAATTGATTCGATCAATTTGCATTTTGTCCTGTTTGCACAATGTTTTCTACCCAATCAAGGATAATATCAACTATTTGAATCATCTTTTATTTGCCGTCTGCAAATGCTTTCAATTTAGACAAGTCTAAAATTTTGTCGTTGGGTAAAGAGCTCAGGGCCTATATTCACCAACCATCTTTGAGAACATTCTTTGTTCTATTTTCCAGAAATTTCTATACTTGAAAGTAACACAACTTCTGATTGGCTAAACCAAATGATTTAGCCTTTCAGAAGTTGTATTACTGTCAAACTTTGAATATCTTAGAGAGCAAGACTTAGAATATTCTCAAGAATGGTTGGTGAATATAGACCCAGGTCACTTCATTTGTCCTTTCCCTACAATATTTTTTGTTTAAGACAAATCCAGTCATTATAGAAATTTTTTTATTCGAAATCCATCCAAGTTCGATGGATCTAAACTTTTGTCATCTGGTTTAAGTGAACTCCAAACAACACAATAATTTCTGGCATGTCTAAATCAAAGCATCTGCATACAACAAATTAAAGATGGCTCAAACAGCTGAATTAGTCTTCTAAAGGGTAGAAAACACTTTGGGAATAGGAGAACCTCTAGAAAAGTGTAGTGTTTTCAATGGCTTACTTTTTTATTTTACATAAATGTTATAAATATATTTGTTTAGCAGTTATTCAAAGCACACAGTGTTGTTAATGGTGTCAACGCAATACTGTATGCACTTTCTGTTTGACTATTTGAAAAGGTGGCTCAGTGATTACAAAATAAAAAAAAAAAAACATTGAAGAAAAAGGAAATTGTTGGAACGATTTGAAGACACTGTGGCAACAGGAGTAATTAATACATTGTACAACTAATACCTCCTTTCCTTATTGTAATGTTTAACCCTTTACCACACAATCCCAACTTTTAACGACCCTGAGGAAGAAGCCTTTTGAAAGTATTGTAGGAAAAGGAGAAAATGCCAACAATGTTTTCTACCCTTTCCAAGACAAATTTCAATTTTTGAGTCACATTTATTTGTTGTCTGCAAATGCTTTCAATTTGGACATGTACAAAACTTTGTCGTTTTGTGAAGAGTTACCTCTATACCAAAGGACAAAATTTTACACTGGTTCAACTTGAAAGCATTTGCAGACTACAAATTAATATGACTCAAAAATTGAAATTTGTCTTGGAAAGGTGGAAAACATTGTGGGAGAAGGAGAAAATACTGGTTATCAGCATTTTCTCCTTTTCCAACAAGGTTGTCAAAAGGCTTCTTTCTCAGAGTCAAATAAATCTGGGATTGTGTGGTAAAGAGTTAAAAATAGTCTATGAGACGAATATGAAAAGGCTTATTCATACAGCTATGGGTTATAGACCATTTCTTTTTAGCTCACCTGAGCACGAAGTGCTCATGGTGAGCTATTGTGATCGTGCTGTGTCCGGCGTCCGTCGTCCGTCGTGCGTCGTGCGTCGTCCGTCGTCAACTTTTTACCTTGTGTACGCTCTACAGGCCACAGTTTTGGTCGGATACTCATGAAAGTTGGTCAGGATGTTTGTCTCGATGAAATCTCGGACGAGTTCGAAAATGGGTCATGTGGGGTCAAAAACTAGGTCACTAGGTCAAATCTTAGAAAAACCTTGTGTACGCTCTAGAGGCCACATTTTGAGTCGGATACTCATGAAAGTTGGTCAGGATGTTTGTCTCGATGATATCTCGGACGAGTTCGAAAATGGGTCATGTGGGGTCAAAAACTAGGTCACTAGGTCAAATCTTAGATAAACCTTGTGTACGCTCTAGAGGCCGCATTTTGAGTCCGATACTCATGAAAGTTGGTCAGGATGTTTGTCTGGATGATATCTCGGACGAGTTCGAAAATGGGTCACGTGGGGTCAAAAACTAGGTCATCAGGTCAAATCTTAGAAAAACCTTGTGTACGCTCTAGAGGCCGCATTTTCAGTCGGATACTCATGAAAGTTGGTCAGGATGTTTGTCTCGATGATATCTCGGACGAGTTCGAAAGTGGGTCACGTGGGGTCAAAAACTAGGTCACCAGGTCAAATCTTAGAAAAACCTTGTGTACGCTCTAGAGGCCACATTTTCAGTTGGATACTCATGAAAGTTGGTCAGGATGTTTGTCTGGATGATATCTCGGACGAGTTTGAAAGTGGGTCACGTGGGGTCAAAAACTAGGTCACCAGGTCAAATCTTAGAAAAACATTTTGTACGCTCTAAAGGCCACATTTTCAGTCGGATACTCATGAAAAATGGTCAGAATGTTTGTCTGGATGATATCTCGGACGAGTTTGAAAGTGGGTCACGTGGGGTCAAAAACTAGGTCACCAGGTCAAATCTTAGAAAAACCTTTTGTACGCTCTAGAGGCCACATTTTCAGTCGGATACTCATGAAAGTTGGTCAGGATGTTTGTCTCGATGATATCTCGGACGAGTTCGAAAATGGGTCACGTGGGGTCAAAAACTAGGTCACTAGGTCAAATCTTAGAAAAACCTTTTGTACGCTCTAGAGGCCACATTTTTAGTTGGATACTCATGAAAGTTGGTCAGGATGTTTGTCTGGATGATATCTCGGACGAGTTTGAAAATGGGTCACGTGGGGTCAAAAACTAGGTCACCAGGTCAAATCTTAGAAAAACCTTTTGTACGCTCTAGAGGCCACATTTTCAGTTGGATACTCATGAAAGTTGGTCAGAATGTTTGTCTGGATGATATCTCGGACGAGTTTGAAAATGGGTCACGTGGGGTCAAAAACTAGGTCACTAGGTCAAATCTTAGAAAAACCTTTTGTACGCTCTAGAGGCCATATTTTCAGTTGGATACTCATGAAAGTTGGTCAGGATGTTTGCCTGGATGATATCTCGGACAAGAACGAAAATGGGTCATGTGGGGTCAAAAACTAGGTCACTAGGTCAAATGTTAGAAAAACCTGTTGTAGGCTCTAGAGGCCACATTTTCAGTCCGAAACTCTTGTAAGTTGGTCAGAATGTTTGTCTTGATGATATCTCAGACAGGTTTGAAAATGGGTCATTGGGGGTTAAAAACTAGGTCACCAGGTCAAATCTTAGAAAAACCTTGTATATGCTCTGGATGCCACATTTTCAGTCCAACACTCTTGAAAATTAGTCAGAATGTTTGCCTTTATAATATCTTGGATGAGTTTGAATATGGGTCATGTTGGGTCAAAAACTGGGTCAATAGGTCAAATGTTATAAACACCTTTTGTATGCTCTGGAGGACACATTTTCAGTCTGATACTCCTAAAACTTGTTCATAATATTTGTCCTGGTGATACCTTGAATGAGTTTGAAAATGGGTCAAGTGGAGTCCAAAACTAGGTCAATGGGTCAAATATTAGAAAAACCTTGTGTACACTCCAGAGGCTACATTTTCTGCCTGATACTCTTCAGACTTGGTCAGAATGTTTGTTTTGGTAATGTCTCAAAAGAGTTTGATAATGGGTATTTGTCGGGTCCAAAACTAGGTCACTTGATGAAATCTTAGAAAAAACCTTTTGTACACTGTAGAGGCCACATTTTCAGTCCAATACTCATGAAACTTGGCCAGAATGTTTGTCTTATTGATATCTCAAAAGTGTTTGATGATGGGTAATGTCTGATAAAAAACTAGGTCACTGGGAAACTAGATGGTGCATGTTTGGTCAATAAACTCAGGTGAGCGATTTCAGGGCCATCATGGCCCTCTTGTTTATAATTTCTTTTGATTCTTTTATAATCCTGTAGTGTAACCAATTTGTATTGTGTGAACTTAAAGATCAGAAAGATCTGTTTTCTATACAATGTAAGAAAATGTTCTGTTGTTGATCTGTTTTTGCTCTATTTTTAATCAAATTTTTTAAAATTGTGTTATTACATATTCATTTCATTTTAATTTCACACACATATAGATAGGAACAACAATACTGTAGATATGTAAATAAGATACTATTTTTAGAGCCAGTAGATTTTTATTAACAAAATGTACGTATAATCAATCATACATTTTTGGATGCAGAACACAGTTCCAAATGTAGAACATTATGGAATTTCGCTCATCTGCATTAAGACAAATACATTTTCTATTAACCCTGAATCTTTTACTAAACAATCTGTTTTAACCCTTTACCACACAATCCAGACTTTTAAAACCTTGAGGAAGAAGGCTTTTGAAAACATTTCCGAAAAAGGAGAAAATGCTGGTAAACAGTATTTTCTCCTATTCCCGCAATGTTCTCATCTCCAAAAATGACAATTGTGTGATTTCTAATTGTCATCTGCAAAATTATTGCTTTCAGTTTAACTCTTTACCACACGACAAAATTTTAGACTGGTTCAAATTGAAAGCATTTGCAGACGACAAATTAAAGGTGACTGAAAAATTGAAATTTGTTCTGGGAAAGGTAGAAAACACTCTGGGAAAAGGAGAAAATGCTGGTTGCCAGCATTTTCTCCTTTTCCTACAGTGTTTTCAAAAGTCTTCTTTCTCAGGGGCGTCAAAAGTAGGGATTGTGTGGTGATGGGTTAAGAAAGTCTAACATTTTGTCGCTTGATAAAGGTAAAATGACACTGAGGGAGAAGACAGAAGAAAGCAGTGTGTAAAATTAAAGGGCAGGCCTTACATATGGCACAACCTGTATTCAGAGACCACTCAAGGGAAGTACTGAAATTGGTCTCTTACAGCAGGTGGTCTTTAAATGCAGGTTATACTAGGTTAATGTAAAAAGAGTTTTTGTTTCAGAACAGTGGTCTCTTAAAGCAGGAGGTCTCTTAATACAGGTGGTCTCTAACAGGTTTAACTGTAGATCACAAAGCAAATTCTGATAAATAGTTGTAGTCTGCAAATGCTGCCTATTTGGACAAGTCTAAAACTTTTAACCCTTTCCTAAACGACAAACTTTTGGACTAGACCAAATTGAAAGCATTTGCAGATGACAATTCAACTCTTGCTGAAAAGATGATTTCTGTCTATGATAGGGTAGAAAACAAGTTAAAACCTGTATTCAGAGACCACAGACAGAAAGAGAAGTGGACTGTTCAAGCAGGTGGTCTTTAATGCAAGTTCAGTTCTGTAGAGTCACTGTAGTGGTAACTGAAAGCATTAACTTGCTTGGCTCTTCAAAAAAAAATGACAAAATATATTCCATTTCAAATTCAAAAGATTTGCAGAAAACAAATTCATATCTGCTCATAATCTTCAATATGCCTTTGGAAGGGTAGAAAACAACATTTAGTCCTTTTTTCACAATATTTTCAAAAGCCTTCTATATTTCAGTCATTAAAACTCATTCTTGTATGATTGGAGGCCTCTAACAAGTTTCAGAACATTTTTTTCCAACTAATGTGATATGAAATACTTATGATATTGTTTTTATTTCATACATCTATATTTTGATAATTAGATTAATCCTTTCTCATTTCAGACCATTTTCCCTCGATGGTTTTGCCTGTCTGTCAATCAATTTAGAGTTTCAGTACATCTAAGTAAGACTCCTTGTAATGGATTAAGTTGAAGCATGTCATTTAACTCTTTACCACACAATCCCCAGTTTTTACGACCCTGGGGAAGACACCATCTGAAAACACCATGGAAAAAGGAGAAAATGCTGGTAACCAGCATTTTCTCCTTTTCCCACAATGTTTTCTAGCCTTCCAAAGTCGAGTTTTCATTTTTGGGTCACATTTATTTTGTCGTCTGCAGATGCTTTCAATTTAGATCAGACTAAGATTTTGTCACTTGGTAAAGAGTGAATTAAGGTATTGAGTATTTTTTAGGGACTTGCAAATATCATGCAATTCAGTATTCTTAGTCGACAGTCTCTATCTGTAAAAACCACAATGCAGATTAAAAAAAAAAACTACAGGTAGATTCAGTAGAAAAATTTACATTTTGTAAGGACTGACTAATAAAGGCTTTACTCCCTTTCAGAAGCTATTACCTTTTTAAAATCAAACAAAGCTTCAAAAATGGTTATTCAATGAAATTTCTAAATTAATCACTAGAAATTAAGGGAAACAGTTTCCTTAGAGTGATACCTATCCACTGAAGGTAAATTAAACTGAATTTAGATGTACCAGAATTTCACAATGGCTTGTTGGAATGTCACATGATCACGGACACCCATCAATGATATTGAGTTGTATGCAATCAGATACTGGGGCCATTTACCTAACGACAAAATTTTAGACTGGTCCAAATTGAAAGCATTTGCCAACAACAAAATTAATGAGACTCAAAAATTAAAATTTGTGTTGGGTGGGGTAGAAAACATTGTGGGAAAAGGAGAAAATGCTGGTTATCAGCATTTTCTCCTTCTCACACAATGTTTTGTAAAGGCTTTTTTCTCAGGGCCGTGAAAACCCAGGATTGTTTGGTAAAAGGTTTTAAAATGCGAAAATTAGAATGATTTAATGATTGTAACCTTCCAGTTTCTTTTTCGCTTGGAAGGACAAAATATTCTTTGTCTTTGATCTGTTTATCAGTGACTTACAAAAAAAATTAATTCGCAGCCAAAAAAGGATTAAGTAGGCCCCTTTCACACTTCCTTTTTAACCCTTTCCCAAACAAGCCCTGGTTTTTACGTGTCTGCAGTAAAAGTCTTTTGAAAACACTGTGGGAAAAGGAGAAATTGCTCGTAACGAGCAATTTCTCCTTTTCCCTCAGTGTTTTCGACCCTTTCTGAGAACTTCCTGCCATTTTCTCAAAATCTAAAATTGTCGTCTGCGAACTCTTTCAGTATGGAAGAGTCCAAAATTTGTTGTTTTGGAAAGGGTTAAATCTATACAGCTACTTAAAGGGAAAGACAAATATGGTAAGTTGTACATCTTGTATCAGTGATTTACTAGAAACTGGTTCCCAGCAAAGAAATCAAATCAGCCCCTTTAATTCACCTAATACATTTGTACAATAACAACAACAAATTCAAAGGAAGGGTAAACATCATTAATAGTGTATCTACTTACCAATGATTTACTAGAAATTTTGATTACCAGCAGAACATAATTACCCAAAAGAGCTTTCCAATGCTCTGAATACGTTTGATCCATGCTCAGTGAAAAAGGGGTCTTAATACATCTTCGAAAAGTATAGAGTCGGGTCAGCTTGCGCAGTCCACATAACTGACCAGAACCTAGTCAGAACATGTCAAAGCAGGTCTCAAAATTTTGCAAAAATCTTGTTCTCTCCCTTACAAAGTCAGTTTTCTAAGTTTCTGTCAACACATGACGATAAATTCAACATTTTGTGAGCAAAAAGTACAACTCTTCTTGAAATGAATCATTCCATACTTTGTTATGAGGATATAGATTTAAATATTTGATGCAATTTATGTGCAGTCTAATATTAACCCTTAACCAAACAATCCCTAATTTTTATGACCAAGAGGAAGAAGCCTTCTGAAAACATAGTGGGAAAATGAGAAAATGCTGGTAACCAGCCTTTTTGCCTTTTCCCACAATGTTTTCTACTCTTCTAAAGTCAAGTTTCAATTTTTGAGCCACATTAATTTTGATGTCTGCAAATGCTTTCAATTTGGACAAGTCTAAAATTTTGTCGTTTGGTAAAGAGTTAGTCTAGATTTCTGCCTTTAAGAAATGTTGACCCTTTCCCAAACAATACCTGGTTTTTACAGTTCAGGAATTTATTTTGAAAACATTGTGGGAAAAGGAGAAAATGCTGGTAACCAGCAATTTCGCCTGTTCCCACAATGTTTTCTACCCTATCATATAGAAAAATCATCTTTTTTTTAGCAACTGTTAATTTGTCATCCGCAAAATGCTTTCAATTTGGTCTGGTCCAAAATTTGTCGTTTGGGAAAGGGTTAAAGATACATGTACTTGAATCTGGATTTTGATCGCCTATGTGGCGTGGAAAGTAGGCTAGTTATATTCACAGAGTAGTGGACAGAAATATTGTTATGTCTTTAAAAAAGTTTATCTGTTTTGTGTAAATTTACTATTTTCATACAGAATACAGAAATATAAACCTGAAGAAGTAATGTGAGTTTGGTATTTCTATACGATGACCCTTCACCACACAGCCCAGAGTTTTAATGACCTTGATAAAGAAGCTATTGGAAACATTGTAGGAAAAGGAGAAAATGCTGGAAACCAGCATTTTCTCCTTTTCCCACAATGTTTTCCACCCTATCATAGAAAAATTCTTTAACCATGGATATTATTGAAGTCGTCAATGCAAACTTTGTCACGAGTTACTTAATAGATCTAGTTAACATTTTACCAGTAAACCCTTGTTATCACCACCCTGAAAAAAGGCTTTTGAAAACATTGTTGGAAAAGGAGAAATACAGGTAAGTAGCATTTTTCTCTCTCTATAGCAATGTTTTCAACCTTTAAAGTGACAGAAATCAGCTTTTAAGCTACACCAAATGTGTCGTCTGTAAATGCTTTCAATATGGTTGAACCAAAGATTTTGTCGCTTTTTTCTTTTATTTCAGGAGATTCATTTGTAATTAGATTTAATTAATGAAGCAGATCTAGATACCTTGCTCTGCTAATAAGACACCTAATGAAAGCTCCAGCTCCAAAACACCCTTGAAAATTAAATGAGGTTTCTACAGATCTGTGCTTATAAAACTTTTGCATGAATGTCAGAATGTCAACATTTTCAAATTTCCCGTTGCTTCCCCGGCCAAAACAACGTCATCACCTACAAAAGTAGCACAGTTTACAGGTGAGTAGTATGTACATTTCAGGGTGACGTCATCTGTAACGTCCCAAATGCGCATGCTCAGTCCGGCGGAAGTAACCATATGTTTACCGGAAGTGGAAAACTTTATGTCTTTGACATAGCTTTCGTGGTCTGTCAATATCTTTTTTAATTTTACACCATTTTCGTTCACATCAAAGATGTAGATCTTCCCGGAGTTGAGTCCAACACACAGCTTTGATCCACATGGACTAAATTCAGGTACTGTTATGTCAGATTTAATATCGTTAAGATCTGTTATGTGGGTGCAGTGGCTGTCGCTGAAAAGACACAAGTATGAATTTGAATATCAAGTTCAACGTATAGCTTTTTAGGCGTTGTAACGTAAATTCATCGTCATTTTCACTTTAAAGTGAAAATGGCTTAAGCGCGATAGAATCACTGATCATGCAAGTAAACGATGGGTAGTTCTAAGCGAAATATTAACTCTTTATCAAACGAGAAAATTTTAGTTTTGTCCAAATCGAAAGCATTTGCAGACGACAAATTAAAAGTGGCAAAAAATTTGAGATTTGTTTTGTTAAGGGTAGAAAACATTGTGGGAATCTACTTTTGACGAAAGAAGCCTTTAGAACACATTTAGGGAAAAGGAGAAAATGTTGGTAACAAGTATTTTCTTCTTTGGTTAACCAGTTTGCATTTAAATAGATTATTTATGTGCTGTGCAGACTCTTTGTCAAAAAGTTCTCAACCCAAACATTATATAGATTAGTGCAGGACTGTTTCTTGTAGATTGACTACTATAATAACATTGAAGCAGCGTTTCAAAATGCTTCTACAGACCGCGTATCTGTTGTTTTGCGACATTTTACTTCGATTTATTAGGTATACCATACCGCTAATTTAACCCTTTCTCAAACAATCCCTGGTTTTCACTACCCTGAAAAAGCCGCCTTTTGAAAACATCGTGAGGAAAGGAGACCAGCATTTTCTCCTTTTTCCACACTTTTTTCTACCCTCCGAGAACAAATTTAAATATTTGAGTCACGTTAATTTTTGTCGTCTGCAAACGCTTTCAATTTGGACCAGTCTAAAATTTTGTCATTTGGCAAAGAGTTAAGACGTTTTTTTTTTCAGCGAACGAAAGTGAACATGTACACTGCCATTTAATTGTGGAATATTTGGGTTACATCAGTAATAAAAGATGTATGAAAAAGCAAATGGTTTCAAAACTGGATAGATAATATTGGTTGATTATTTGGTGCAGAAAAACGAATGATACCTTGCATCCCAGAGTTTGCCGGAAGAACCCGAGGTCGCAACAATTTTGTTGTTGGCAAGGCAGCAAGCAACGCCGTTTACTGCAACCCCATCACCAAACTGCCAACTGTTGACCTCGTCATAACGGTCAAGGTCAAACAGTTTGATCGTTCCGTTTGCAGTGCCTATAATAAAGCAGAAATAAGCAAACAATCAGTGTTGTTTTTGTACTACGAGTCTTTATCAAAACATGTAGGCCAGACTAGACTGCAAATACATAGAGGCGCGTTGTGGTTCAAAGAATTCAGAGAAAACTAGAAGATTTAGCCTATGTCCGTGCTAGAAATTGCCGGTAAACGAACAAAGAACCTTAATACCGCAACATGATACAAATACGATTATAGTCTATCATGAACGATGAAACAATGCAGAATAAAAAGTGTCAAGAAAGGACACATACCATGGATACATGCCTTCAGAATTTCGTCAGTGTGCAAGTAACAGAACTTTTGATTGGCTAAACCATATGGTTTAGCCAATCAGAAGTTCTGTTACTTTCACTGTCAGAAAATCTTGAAGAATAAGACAAAGAACGTTCTTAAGAATGGTTGGTGGATACGGACCTGAATAGCACCCCCCCTTCCCATAAAGACACAACCAGATGCATCAGCCAAATACTTTTTTTTTATTGCCTTTCTTCTATAGCATACATTTGATGATACTATGCTGCACAATATTTCTGTTTAAACGTCTATTATAAGTCAATTTTTTTTAAGGAAACAAGTCATCACATAGAAGTTTGGCCGAGAATACTCGTGCAAGAGTATTTTTATTATCAAATGTGATTTAGACCTACTGTATTTTGTAACGGTACTTTACTTTAAACCTTAGGCTGCTGAGCGCCAATCAATGACCTATTGCGGACTGTGTAGATAAAGATCAGACTGCACAGAACGTGCAGTCTGATCTTTCATCTACACTGTCCGATAATGAGATATTTGTCTCCGAAAAGTAAGTCTGAAGTTGTATTTATTATTCTGGTTTATTTTATTGACTTAAGAGTTATATTTTAGTAATTTAGTAGGTTAGCGTTAAATCCGTATTCCAAACAAAAGCAAAGAAATATTAACTGATAGTGCAAGAGTTACAGCGCGATAGCGATATTGCATTACTTACCCACAATGATGTAATTACGTCCGACATGGAGAGCTGTAGGAGAGTCCACTGAAAGTCTTCTGTTGATTGTTTGTAAATCAGGTATCGATACTACCTGGACAACAGCGTTCTTCTCGGCTCCCGACTGAAAGACAGGGAAATGCTTCCATAGATATAGAGCTAAATTTTTGCAAAGGCAGAGATTCTTGGAAATTCTACAACTGAATTAGAAAAGTTTTCTTCATGGTCGTCAAAACCCAGAATTGTGTGATGAAAGGTTAAGAAACATTGTTACAATATATGCAGTACTTACATCGTAAGTCCCTGAGTGTCCGTGATCAAGAATAACAAGTCTGGATTCATCAACGGTGAATCTTGCCATACGAATAAATCCGACTTGATTGGCGGATGTACCCAGTAACGTTGTCTCACGTGACCGGAAGAGAGAACAGGTGTGGTGCCAACCTTGGGACGAGGCTCGGTATGTTCCTTGTGTTGACGTCACAAGAATGTTGTAATGTCCAGTGCCAACAGGTGGTGTTTTGCCCTCAAACAAGGATTTTGCGTCCCATACTTTGAGTGACCTTGAAAGAGATAGAAAACTCGTTGTTCAAGACAGGACAATGGTAGTACTCACTTGTAAATATAACAATGTTTCGTCGGTAGAGATTACATGTGTTGTCTCGCGGGAAATAGTTGGGTCATATTTCGAGACCATTATCTCCCGCTTGATGGCATTCTGAAAATACCCATCTATCGTATCTTTTTCAAATAATTAATTTTTAATTTTTTAATTGTTGCAAGTAAAAATTGTTGTAGTTCAGAGAAATCTGGAGCCTGATTTCTGCTCAAACGAATTGATAATAGCCGTTTTCTCCATTGCTACTTTACTAGCGCGTATTACTATTTGTGTACAATCGCCCCGATAATGGGGGGAGTGATGCTTCATATAAGACAGGTCGAATCTTCAAAGAATACGACATGCGCAGACAACGATTTTGAGACTGTTTTGTATGCTTCTTTAATTGATCTGGTAGATACAAGAAATATTGAACAACATATGATAAGTTTGAATTAAAAGAACAAAGAAGACTGACAATTTAGGCATAGATTAGTTTTCTTTTCTGTTTTGTCGAATTTATATTCAGTACCTGTCAAAACCAATGGGACACTTTATCTGGTTTTACGCATTCCCCCCATCCCCTCAATAATTCTGGGGATAAACTCCATCTTCTATTAGTTTAGCACAAAATTACAAAGAATGATTTCCGATTAACCCTATCCGAAACGACAACCTTTTGTACTAGACCAAATTGAAAGCATTTGCAGACGACAATTTAACTCTTGCTGAAAAGATGATTTCTGTCTATGATAGGGTAGAAAACATTGTGGGAAAAGGAGAAAATGCCGGTTACCAGCATTTTATCCTTTTCCTACGATGTTTTTAAAAGGCTGCTATTCCAGACCCGTCAAAAACAGGGATTGTTTGGGAAAGGGTTAATAGATAAACATAGTTCTTACCTGTCCAAAGATGATGTCACTAATTTTGCTTCAGTCGAGCGGTCTATGGCTACCATAGATACCCTGTGCGAGTGACCACCTACGGACACAAAGTCCACCCAACTAGAATCAGACTGGCGAGCCCAAATCTTCATGGTACGGTCGGAGGAACATGTGAACATTCTCTGACCATCTTTTGTAAACTTTATACACCAGATCCAGGCAGTATGCCGCTTTAATGACGCCACAGGTGCACCACTGGCGTCGTCCCAGATTGTCACGGCACTGTCGTCTCCACCTGTCATTATCTACAGTACAAGGAATAAACTTGACCACTATCTTGCTAAATAAGAGAGATGAAACTTTCAAAACCGACAGCAAAATAAATTTTGCTATTTGAAATGATATCTCCTTACCGGACGGTGTTGATTCAAAGATCAGACTGCACGTTTTGTGCAGTCTGATCTTGATCTACACTGTCTGCAAAAGGTCTCTGAGTCGTGCATGAAGCACCTGTATACCTTTTCAGATCATTACAATAAGATTTCATCCAACTGTCGATCTGAGGACGACATATTGTGGAAGACCTTTAAATGACATGTCTGTAAGTCAGTGAAAAATCAGATTATGAGGTTTTCAAAGCAAAAGTGGATCTACGTAAGAATCCTCATCTTCGCGAGCCAAGTTTACGATCACTACGTGGATCTTACCTTGGCTGATTGAGCCCGATTTCGAGATTCCTGCGATGCGCCCTCTATTGGATGCTGGTTATTAACCCCCTTTACATCATATTTCTAAAAGCAAATGAAATATCGTTTTACAAACCGCTTACGAATACACATGAAGCGATAAGCAGACATCCACGTGGATTTCCATGTTTACCTTCTATTCGAAAGGTAGCGACCTTGTTCTGTTTTTATCAAAGATGAAATGCTACGAGCGATTTCATTCGTTGCAGCTAGAGCTGGCTGCATCCAATGAAAAAGCGTATCGGGTGAATGTAAAAATCAAGCTCGATCCGCCAAGGGTAGAGTAACGTAGTGAATCGTGAGCCTTGGCTTGCGAAGATGAAGAATCCTACAACGAGAATGCATGTTTCTTTTGAAAAAAAAAAACATTGTTCGTCAGCCATTTTGGGTTTTGAAAAAAAAAAAAACCCGATGTTTGAAACGGCGTCTTTCATTGGCTATGCGGAATATGATTTTTTTTTTCGAGAAGTAAGGAAAGCATTAGATCTCGATTATCTATTGTTAACCCATGTATACAGAGTTGACCAATATCTGAACCATTATACATACTATGAAATTTTAAATGTCATTTTTTTACGTTCCTTGCTTGAGAGGTGCACCTTAAATATTATTTTTACCTGTTTTCCCATTGGATGATATGTACAACACAGGTTTAGGTATGCAGGTCCGCCAGTTTTAGATAGTATGGTCCAGTTGTCTGTATCAATTAGTGCTAAACCTGTAATAGTTTACTGGCATTGAACTTGCTTCAAGCTTAACTCAACTTAGGTGCAAAATTTTGACTCGTCCAAATTCAGGGCATTTTACTCTTTGCCACACATTGCTGACTGTAAAATTAAGGCACTGGGAAAGAAGCCTATACAAAACAATGTAGGAAAAGGACAAACTGCTAGTAACCAACATGTTTTCCTTTTCCTACAACGTTTTCTACCCTAGTAAAGAAAAAATATACCATTTGAGTCACATTGAAATTGTCGTCTGCCAATGCTTTCAATACGGACAAGGCTTAATCTTGTCGCATGGTAAAAGGTCAAAGGTGGCGATTTTAATACGGTTTAACTGATGGAATTTCATTAAAGAGCAGAAAACATTGTGTGAAAAGGAGGGTTAAAAGCATTTTCTTCATGCCCTACATTGTTTTCAAACGTCTATCTGCTGTCTCAGGTCGTTCAAACTGAAGATTATTTAGTAAAGGTAGAAACATAGGCCTTTAAGTGTCCTTTAAACATGTTGCCAAACAAAATATCAAAGATTAATCACACCAAGTTTGGTATAAGTTGTCGTCTGCAATAGCTTTCAATATGGACGAGCCAGAAAGTTCGTCGTTTCATTAAGAATTTAATCCAACTAGCCAAAATATTCCTCCGCAAATCAATTTCTGTCACCTGTGAAAGATCTTTGTAAAAATGAATGAATGAACGAACGTTTGAGTGAATGAATGAATGAATTAATGATACCTTCCTTTTAGAAAGACAATAACTATAAATAATACCATTTTGTTCCCGTGATTGGAGAAAATAATGCTATATATTTACTCGTTTCAACTTAGATAGTTGACAGATTGAATTTGCGTTTATGTATCGTCGCCACCGGTTTTCTATATGGGTGACGCCCCTAGAAGGCTGTTAGTATTGTTACGGGGGATAGTGCAGATACAGGACGAAACCCATCCTCAGTTCCGCCTGGTTCTTTAACCCATTACCACACAATCCCTACTTTTCACAACCCTAAGGAAGAAGCCTTTAGAAAACATTGTTGGAAAAGGAGAAAATGCTGGAAACCAGCATTTTCTCCTTTTCCCACAATGTTTTCTACCCTTCACAAAACAAATTCAAATTTTCAGTCACTTTTATTTTGTCGTCTGCAAATGCTTTCGATTTGAACAAGCCTAAAATATTGTTGTTTGGTTAAGAGTTAACATGCTCGGTGTATAGCACCGTCACACGGGACCTCGGTTTCACCTTTTACCCCATAAGGCATTTCTATGATATTTTTAATTGACCCTAAATAAGAGCAAGGATGAAGCCCTTTCTTACGTGTATAATGACACCTTTAAGTAGTGTAGAAAACATTGTGGCAAAAGGTGAAATTGCTCGTCACGAGCAATTTCACCTTTTGCCACAATGTTTTCCAAAGGCTCCTACAAGCAATGTGTAGAAATGAGTATCTATGGAGTAAAGGGTTAACTTCTCATCCGAAAGATTGTTAGTAAGTTTACTGGATGGCCAGCCGTGGGGATCGAACCCACAATCTCATGATCACGCTCTACAAACTGAGTTATGCAGGTTGATCAGCTAACTTAGATGGGCATCCTCGGATATCCCGGGGTCTCCCTGTTTGCTACGCTACATCGACCCCTGGGACAATTGACTAATAAAACTTTGAATCAGCCGCCGAAAATCGATACGAAACGTCATAGCGTACAGTCCACTCGCCCATCACAAAATGATGATGGAACCAATGAAAAGCCAGCATTCGGCCAGCGGTAAAGCGAGGGAAATTCAATTAATTGTCCCAGGGGTTGATGTAGCGTAGCAAATAGGGACACCCCGGGGTATCCGAGGATGTAGATGGGTACATGACATGTGAATATAAATACTGCCCTAAATGTAATCTTGATAAAAATGATATTGTACCCCTGAAGCAAGTTACTGCTAACTTTTTGTCATCCGGAGAGAAATCCAGCCATGATAACTCGGCCCACTGGATATTGATGGTGGTCACATGACTTAGGTCCGAGGCTGACCAGATGGACACGACACTGTTTTTAAAGGCTGACGCAATGTACTTGTTGTTGTTGGAAAATCCGATGAAATTTACAGAGCCATTTGATGTTGTCTGGCATTGTAACTGGAAAAAGAAACATATTACGAAAGGTTAGCATTCATTTCATTAGAAAAACCCGTTACATCTAGATCTAGAAGTTTTATCCGAGACCGGAGCGTATAGATAATAAATGGATAACAGTCATATTTTAACCCTTTACCTCATAAAGCATTTCTATGGTATCTCTAATTGACCCTAAATAACAGCAAGGATGAAGCTGTTTCTTATGTCTGTAAGACACCTTTTGATAGCATAGAAAACATTGTGGCAAAAGGTGAAATTGCTCGTCACGAGCAATTTCACCTTTTGCCACAGTGTTTTCCAAAGGCTCCCACAAGCAGTGTGTAGAAATGAGTATCTATGGAGTAAAGGGTCAAAGGAATTTAGATCGCAGTTCACGCGCTATCTATAACTTTTTACCACACTATAATACACTACCTTGTTATAGGTAGACCTATCTGTAAGGTAGTTTTAACAGATGTCTACGATATTTGAAAGTTATCACGTGATGTTTCTCTACACATGTGAAGAATAAAGCAGGCACCTTTTGTAAGAACTTTTCTCATTGGCTGAGCTATACATGTAACTAGCGACAGTGGAAATCCTGACATTTCAAACAACAAAATGAAGGATGTCGTCTATCGTTCTACCATTTCTTGTATCTGAATCAGATAAGCGGATTTATGACTGCAAAACTACCTGGACACCAGTGACATCCCACAGCATGACACTTCCGAGTTCTGTTCCACTAGCTATGTGCTCACCAGTTCTCGAGAAACAACAAGGATTGACCGGATGTAACATGAGCTGCATTGGCGCATCTTTCGGAGGCCATACTGGACCAGGAAGTGACGTCACTGTCACGATTTCCGCACCAGTCACAGCATCCCAGATTCTCATCGTTTCATCATCAGCAGAAGACAAAATAAGATCACCTATATATATATAAAAAAGAATTTCAAATGCACGTCTATTGTTTTGCTTTTGGGGGTCAACCATCATAGCTAGGCAAGGCTGACGATCCCATAACTTTCATGTTTCTTTATATAGATGAACGTGGATACTCAATCTTAGGTAGAGAAGATGAATGCCAGCATAGAAAAAAAAATCAGTGCTTAATACACACATTAGGTTTTGTTAAAAGGTCTGAAGAGAGAAACATGTTTCCGATTTCTATAACATTTTCCGTAATGCATCAAGTTCACGATCTGATGACAAAGTGCTCTGAGTCGACAGCTTCCCTTTCAGGAAAAAGTGTTGTGTCTGGCCATTCGCCCATAATAGTCCTCGTTCGTCATATAAACCTATGTTAAAACTGGACTGTGTCGAATATTCCAAGTAATTACTGCTAGAAAAAAAACATGTCTCTTGGAGAGTTGAGTCTACCATTAACCGTTACTTCTGCTTCACTTTTAAGAATTTTATTCATTCACATTCAGTTGTTGTTTTTTTATCTGATAGATTACTTTATACATGTATTGATGCTTTCAAAAATTATAAAAAATTTTCGAGTGAGTATATTTCTTGTAATACAAACCTAGTTTAATTTGTTCCTTCTTTCGCACTACTATTTACATGTAATTTATGAAAATCAGGAGGTCTTTTTGTTTAACCCTTTAATGCTTTACCAAACGACAAAAATTTAGACTTGTCCAAATTGAAAGCACTTGCAGTCGACAAAATACACATAACTCAAAAATTTAAATTTGTTTCCTGCAGAGAAGAAAACATTGTGGGAAAAGGAGAAAATGCTGGTTACTTGCAGTCGACAAAATACACATAACTAAAAAATTTAAATTTGTTTCCTGCAGAGAAGAAAACATTGTGGGAAAAGGAGAAAATGCTGGTTACCAGCATTTTCTCCTTTTCCCACAATGTTTTCAAAAGACTTCTATCTCAGGGTAAAAACCAGGGATTGTTTGGTAAAGGGTTAAAAAAAGTGTGTTATTAAAACGAATAATTTTACCTTTAGGTGAATAATCACAACATCTGAGTGTTTGCGTATGTCCATACATTGTCATTTCACACGGATCGGGATAGTCAACATCATCCAGGTTCTTCATCAGTGGTAGTGGGAGGTATGACGGGTCTACTTTAGTCAACAAGACACTGACTGCGTTAGTTTTGGACAGCTGAGATGCCATTTGGTACACTGCAACCGGTTCCCTGATCAAAAAGCCGAGGTTGGAGCCAACAAAACGTGTCAGCTGTTTAATGTCCTCGTTTCCTGAAAGTTTTGTGGCTTCAATTAGTTCACTTAAACAGTTGTATCCATCTTGAGCTTCAAACTTGGCCTCTATATAGGCCAGATCCATAACTAGGGATTGGAACCGTTTCCAGTCCTTTAACTGAATCAGGTGGAACGGCAATTCGCTTAATTTGCGTTTGTTCAGCTGCCTACGAGACAATCGATCTCCGCTGACTATCAGAGATTGGGATGGTAACTTACGATCTGCCATCTTCGTCTTGGTCTCTCCTTTAGGAACATAAGACTTACCAGAAACCCATTTACCTTCGAAGTAATCAGCAATGGCTTCATGGGCGTCATTGAAAAATGTGCCACTTAAACCTGTCACTGGAGTATATAGGTAACGCTTTTCAGCTGTTTCCCAGAATTGTCTGTGATACCACCCGTATGCACTGATTCCATCGGTTCCTCTTTCAGCAAGATATATTCCAAGCTCGTTTCTCACTCTTGCCCAAAGTAATGGTGGTATCCTTCTAACTGGGGGTGTCCACCATTTAAAAATGCTCGTCAAAACTTCGTCATCACAAGACAGTACATCCTCCAGCTCGGCTAAAGACAAACCTTGTTTAGCGGCTGTTATGTATGCCAAAGCATGTTGCACAAACAGTTCGCCGAAGCGTGATTCCAATCGTAAAAACAACTTGTTGATAAGCCCTTGCATATCGTCTGCAATATCATCACCATCCACGTCATCATACGAACGCCACTTAATGGCGATATCAACGACAAGCCGAAGAAATAAAGGTAAAGGACAATTTCTGAAAGCATCAAGTATGAGTTTCTCCTGGTGTTGGGTGACTGTTCTGTTATGTAGATGCAGCATTTTTTTCATGATGTCCCTTCCATGATCTGGATTTAGAGCTTTCACTTCTACGAAACTTGCATCTGTGAGGTTTGCCTTTAGAATATCGAGACAACGAGTTGGAAGAGAGGACACTACAAGCCTCACGTGCTCTGGTAAATCATCCGATAAAGACAGCCATGCAAGGTTCTGACCAAAGTCTTCGTTTGAAAGCTGGTCAAGAGAATCCAGGAATAAAATCAAAGGTTTGCTACTATTTGCAAATGAGAGACAGGTTTGAAAATGTTTAATGAGGTCCTTGTATGAAGTTGGAATTTTCGATAAGTCTTGGCCGTAAATTCTTGTAATCTGCACACAGAGATTAAGCAGTAAGCCACGTGCAGACCCTGACCTGCCCGTAGTTCCAAGAAACCGAAGGATCATTGCACTTTCAGGGCGTGCATCTTTAGCCTTTGTTGCAGTTACTGCCATTAGTGCTGTTTTACCGCAACCGGACACACCATGGACCGCAAGGGGTCGTCTGTCAGAACCTTTGATATAATTAAGTATTTGCTCAATTTCTTTCTCTCTCCCTACGAACAGACTCGCTTTTTCATTGGCATGAGCTCTGTGGTGCACAGATTCTTGGAATTCATTATCATCTTCGACATGCAGTTTGCTTTCATAGCCACTGAAAATTGCCTGTGTCAGCTCTTCGCAGACATGATCACATATTTCTCTAATATATTCACTGCAAGCAGCGATTTCATTGTCAGTATACGATACATCATATATGACAGAGGGAGAGCACTGGGAACCCATCTTATCCTCTTTAAGCTCTTTTAGCTTTTCTTTGGCATAAACATCTAGTGTTGCATCGCTCTTCATGTCTGTGAGTTTTTTGTGGAGATGTAAGTCGGACAAATAACCCTCCAGTTCTCGTCGAATGAAACGAACCTGCTTGGTTTGGTTGGTGTTGTTAAAAGCACCTTCGGTGATTTCAGTTTCCGTTACGGATACGTGGTACTTGTCACACCTGCTGTCCGAGTCACCAAAACATGCTATGGCAGCTTCCCTGAACTGTCCTTGTATGACTTCAGTATCTTGCCACCAACTCTTTAATTCTGCTGTTTTCTGTTTCAAGACGTAATTCACAGGGACAGCGTTTTCATCTAACTTGTAGTATTGTTGCATGAGTGAAAGATCTCGACCTTGTTTTAGGAGATATTGAGTCAGTGTGTCATATTCTGTCTCGACTATTTGAGCCGGAAGTGGTCTGTAACCATACTTGTTACCCACGAAACACAGGAATGCGGGTCCCATACTTTCTTTCACGCACCTGCAGGTTTCAGACAGAATATCGTCGGTTTACTTCAAGAATCTCGTAACTACAGCTTGTTACAAGCTGTAGTTACGAGGTTTTTGAAGTAAACAGACGATATGTAAAGATGTTCTTTAAAGGGAATATGATTTACAAGGAAGATTAATTGACATCTAGATTGCTTATTATAACTTTACTTGTCTTTGTGGAACGTGTAGATCTAAGATCAAATAGCATTTTACTTCAATCTGATCTTCAGTTCACACTGTCTGTTATACATCGTGCAAAACCACGGCAAATCAACGTTAAAATTGCTTTCTTACTGTTCAAAATGTCCTGTTTTTTTTTTTATATGGCACTGTTTTTCAAAGGTTTTAAATTTATTAACAACCAGCTCATTAACTTACGATTATCGACTCTTTTTAAAACTCATGAAATAAAAGTGGAAGTCAATCACGGCCTATGCCACTTTGCTTGAATTGCATGAATGAATAGTGTTTTATGGCCCGTCGACAACTTAGGTCATATTGGGCGCACTTACTTAGTAAACAATAATGCGAGGTGAAAATAACATACATGTGCAACAACATAAGACAAACATGATAAATGAGGAATGGATGAAACACAAAATGATGCCCCTTTTGTCGCCTTTTACGACATGCATGCTGTCACTTTTGTTCCGCCAGATGAAATGGCAGATGTGACGATCGCGGGACTGCAGTGGTTTATTCTTATACCCCCGATTAAACCACACGGGGTCCCACAGGCCAACTGATTCCCATTCCAAACCCTATTTACATCAAGAAAAAAAATATAGGATTTGGAATAAGAACTACCCAGCCTGCTGCAATCCTACGAATTACGAGGAAAGCAGCCGTTTGTCTCTAATTTTAGTCGCCTTCTACGACATGCCATAGAGAAAGGCCGAGGTCCTATTCTATAAAGTAAAAAAACCCCGGGACCCCACGGGGAGCTTGAATTGCAAAGGTCTGGCTCGTTTTAGAGATGTCCCTTCAATCACTGGTCCAGAGTTCGAACTCTTTTATTCATTTATTTTTAAGATCATCAGAAATCAGCAGAATCTTTTTGATCCTTCAAAATAAAATATTTTGATAAACAATTGTCCTTTGATAAAAGTTTGAAATGACGGAAACGAGTCGGGATTTTTCAAAATAACACTTTTGATCTCTTTTATTCATTTACGTTCAATCAAGAGCATGCTTGGGGGCTCATGGTACTTTAGTGTAAACTATTTCTGACTTTTGTCGATTGTGAAAAAAATTGTGATTATGACTAAAATCTTCATTTATGACATTGATATCAGAAAATGTCAAACTTTTAGCACAACGACTACAATGCACGCGACGACAGGACAATGGCAGTAACTCGACATTTAAAACAAGAGGGCCAAAATGGCCCTGGATCGCTCACCTGAATTTTTGAGAGGACCATAGCCTTTTTTTTTTGAAGGTATTGAAGCACTGGAAACGAAATCATTATTTTGCCAAGCAATTTTTAAAAGGTCACCTGTAAAAGTCCTTTCAAAATCTGACCAGCAGTTTCAGAAAAGAAGAATTTTTAGGAGTTTCTTAATTTCCGTACAGTGCAAGTAGCCCCCATTCACCAGAGCCATGTTTCTTGACCTATCAAAATTTCGCGAACAAATTTTGAAAAAGGTCATTCAAGGAATATTTCCGTGAAACAATTTTCAAATCTGACCAGCTGTTTCAGAGAAGAAGCATTTTCAAGAATTTCTTCATTTCCATATAGTGCAAGTAGCCCCCATTCACCAGAGCAATGTTTCTCGACGAATCAAACTTTCACGAACAACTTTTGAAAACGGTCACCCAAGGAATATCTCTGTGAAAATTTTCCAAAATCTGACCAGCCGTTTCAGAGAAGAAGAATTTTTAAGAATTTCTTCATTGCCCTATAGTGCAAGTAGCCCCCATTCATCAGAGCCATGCTTCTTGACGAATCAAAATTTCACGAACAAGTTTTGAAAAGGGTCACCCAAGGAACATCTCTGTGAAATTATTTCAAAATCTGACCAGCCGTTCGAGAGAAGAAGAATTTTTAAGAATTTCTTCATTTCCCTATAGTGCATGAAGCCCCCATTCACTAGAGCCATGTTTCTTGACGGATAAAAATTTCACGAACAATTTTTGAAAAAGGTCATCCAAGGAACATCTCTGTGAAATAATTTCAAAACCTGACCAGCGGTTTCAGAGAAGAAGAATTTTTAAGAATTTCTTCATTTCTGTATAGTGCAAGAAGCCCCCATTCACCAGAGCCATGTTTCTTGACGGATCAAAATTTTGCGAATAATTTTTGAAAAGGGTCACCCAAGGAACATTTCTGTGAAATTATTTTAAAATCTGGCCAGCAGTTTCAAAGAAGAAGATTTTTAAAGAATTTCCTAAAAAATTCCATTTCGTTGCCATGGCAACCAGAGTTTTTGACGGAATCAAATTCTGTGAGCAATTTTTAAAGAGGACCTCCCAAGGAACATTCCAGCCAAGTTTGGTCCAAATTGGCCCTGTGGTTTAGGAGGAGTTGATGTTTAAAGAAGTGTTGACGACGCACGACGCACGACGGACACCGGGTGATCCTAAAAGCTCCCCTTGAGCACGTTGTGCTCAGGTGAGCCAAAAAAAAAAGCCCAAGCCAAAAGTGACTGTAATCTCTGCCCATCAGACAATGTAAATCCAAGATCAGACTGCACGTTTTTTGCAGTCTGATCTTGGATCTATACAGTTCGCAAAAGGCTAATTAAATCATGCTTTTCCTCCTACCTCTTTACTTACATTTGAAAAACCAAAGCGATACACTGTGCACTATGAGTAGTACTGACCTTTTTATTTCATTGATACACATTTCAACTGTACTATGGTCGTTCGTGGCCTCTTCTGTGACACCCCATCTCATATCGACCGTTCCAAACTCGATACCAAGTCGTCTGCAGACTTCTCTGAGATAAGGATACACATCTGAAATAAACCAAAAGTTACCAGTATTGATCACGCCATTTTCTGGGTAGCTTGCCAGGCTACCAGCAGCGATATCGCGTTAATGTGTGCTTTTTCGTATAAAGTTCAACTTTTACATGTTTTAGCAGGTAGAGGTAATTACAAGATACTCTTGGGGTACGGCATACCGTTAAGGCATCACCTATGAATTTGCTGATTTTAAAAGTGAGTAGCACCATCGTACTATCGCGTTATCGTCATCGTACTATCGTATTATCACCATCGCCCTAATGTGTTATCATCATCACGATAACGCGACAGTGCGATGGTGATAATACGATAGTACTATGACGATAACGCGATAGTACGATGGTGATACTTGCTTTTAAAATCAGCAAATTCATAGGTGATGGCCCTAACTGTATTCCGTATTGGGGAGAGTGTCCTCTATCAAATTTTGACCAGCACTGTCTGATTTTAACGACTAAGAACATGAAGGTTTCTAAATAATACTGTTGAATATGTATTAAATGCTGATTTTCAACAGTATTGTCCATCCTCTTAAAAACAGATACATGAACAAACATGTATTTTTTTAGCTTCATTTAATGTCATACGCAAATGCTCACTTTTTTTAAAAAAAGAAAATCTGATTGGAGCTATAGGTAACGTTGGCATTTCTATGGCTTTGAATACATGGCACATTTACTAATATAGAACTATGTGCACGAAAATGCATCAAGTTCACATGACTTTGGTTAACCAATCAATTATTTATGACATGCTTTATCTAGAGAGTTTGTCATTGTATTACATATTTATAATTCAAAACCTCGAAATAAACAAACAAATTCGTGCCTTAACAACGGTTAGGCTGTCGAAAACATCATTGGAAAAAATGAGAGAAAACTGTACCAACATGTTTTCCCATTTAGAAAAATTACACATTGTATTTTTTTGGCTGATATTGAGTTAAACTTCTACAGCAAAATAAATCCCTCCGAAGGATTATGCAATAAAGGGTGAAACATTTTACCTCTCATTAGTTGGTTTCTCTCGGCTTTCGTGTCAGTGAATGTCGAACTTACAAACACAACGACCTTCGGCTGAGCGTTTGGTACATTGGCAACATCGACTGTTGTCATGTCTCCCTCAAGGATCGCACGTACAACATCCTGTGTATGAATGTATTAGATTATCTCCCTTTACCCTCACTATGGACTGTGCAACAAAGCCAATTAGCAAACGGGTTCCTAGTACAACAACCATTGTTAGAATATTCTCAGTCTACATTTGAGAGTTACACAACTTCTGATTGGCTAAACCGTTTGGTTTAGCCAATCAGAAGTTTTGTTGCTTTCAAATCTGGAAAAAAAACTTGAAAATTTGACAAGAAATATATTTATAAGAATTGTTAGTGAACATAGACCCAGATCCTTGTTCTGGTTTCAATTTTTCTAAATTGAAATTTTATGTCTACAATTGTTGTGATATTAAGCTTTATAAATGATATAATTCTTTTTAATTTTAATAAAAGATTATGGAACTAGAATATTTCTAGTTATTAAAAAATGGTTTATCTCTGAATGATAAAAAGTTAACGAATGGGTATACGATGGAAAAATCAGGCCGCAGGCCGGATGTCAGGTCATGGCCTATCATGAAGCCGAGGGTCAGATCATGGCCCATCATGAAGCCGGGCGTCAACTCATGACCTAATGTAAAGCCAGGTGTCAAATTGTGGCCCAATGTAAAGTCGGGTGTCAGATCATGGCCCACTGAAGAGCCAGGTGTCAGATCATGGCCCACCCTAAAGCAGGATATCGTATCATGGCCCATCGTAAAGCCAGGTGTCAGATCATGGCCCACCGTAAAGCTGGATGTCAGATCATGACCCACTGTAAAGCCGGGTGTCAGATCGTTACACATCGAAAAGCCAGGTGTCATATCATGGCCCACAGTAAAGCCGGGTGTCAGATCATGGCCCACCGTAAAGCCGGGTGTCAGATTATGGCCCACTCAAAAGTCTACTGTCAGATCATGGCCTATTGTACAGCCGGGTGTCAGATGGCTCACCGTAAAGCCGACTGTCAGATCATGACGCACCGTAAAGCTGGGTGTCAGATTATGACCCATTGAAAAGGCGGGTGTCAGACCATGGCCCACAACAAAGCCGGTTGTCAGCTCATTACCCATTGAAAAGCCAGGTGTCAGATCATGGCCCACCATAAAGCTGGGTGTAAGATCATGGCCCACTAAAAAAGTCGACTGTCAGATCGTGGCCCACTGTAAAGCCTGGTGTCAGATCGTGGACCACTGTAAAGCCAGGTATCAGATCGTGGCCCACTGAAAAGTCGACTGTCAGATCATGGCCCACCATACAGCCGGGTGTCAGATGGCCCACTGTTAAGCCGGGTGTCAGATCATGACCCACCGTAAAGCTGGGTGTCAGATCATGACCCATTGAAAAGCCGGATGTCAGATCATGGCCCACCGTAAAGTAGGGTGTCAGATTATGGCCCACTCAAAAGTCGACTGTCAGATCATGGCCCATCGTACAGCCGGGTGTCAGATGGCCCACCGTAAAGCCGGAGTCAGATCATGAAGCACCGTAAAGCTGGGTGTCAGATTATGACCAATTGAAAAGCCAGGTGTCAGATCATGGCCCACAACAAAGCCGGGTGTCAGATCATTACCCATTGAAAAGCCAGGTGTCAGATCATGGCCCACCATAAAGCTGGGTGTAAGATCATGGCCCACTAAAAAAGTCGACTGTCAGATCATGGTCCACCGTAAAGCTGGGTGTCAGATCGTGGCCCAACGTAAAGCCGGGTATCAGATCATGGCCCACTGAAAAGTCGACTGTCAGATCATGGCCCACCGTACAGCCGGGTGTCAGATGGCCCACCGTACAGCCGGGTGTCAGATGGCCCACCGTAAAGCCGGGTGTCAGATCATGACCCATTGAAAAGCCGGGTGTCAGATCATGGCCCACAACAAATCCGGGTGTCAGATCATGACCCGAGACATCGTCTTGAAAAGACTTGGCTGACCTGGGTCGGTCCTTTTTTGCAGATGCATTAAGCCCCCTTTTCACAGAACATGGCTAAAATTTACTAGACTATATTTTTCATGTATGGTTAAATACTTCGGATGTCTTTACTCTTCACCACACAGATCCC
Organism: Tridacna crocea; assembly: GCA_943736015.1. Lineage (NCBI taxonomy): Eukaryota > Metazoa > Mollusca > Bivalvia > Cardiida > Cardiidae > Tridacna > Tridacna crocea. The sequence goes on along the minus strand of OX031067.1, from coordinate 2,607,450 downwards.
GTATCTAACGACCTTGAGGAAGCATCCATTTTAAAACAATGTGTGGAAAAAAAAATGCTGAAAACCAGCCAGATTTTTTTTTCTGCACAATATTTTTACCCTTTCAAAGACAATTTCAATCAATTCAGGAATAGTATGATGTCTGCAAATGCTTTGAATATTGACGAATTCAAGTTTTTTTTTTTCTACTCTGGCACAGATTTAATAGAGCGCTATGTAGGCCTACTTTACGACACATAGATCTACACGCACCGCTAGTTAATTAACTCTTCCACAAAATCCCCACTTCTAACGACCCCGAGAGAGAAGGCTTTTGAAAACATTGTGGGAAAAGGAGAAAATGCTAGTAACCAGCATTTTCTCCTTTTCCCACAACGTTTACTAACATTCCCAAAACAAATTTCAATTTTTTTCAGTCGCATCTATTTTATCGTCTGCAAATGCTTTGAAATTGGGCCAGTCTAAAAAATTGTCTTCAGCGAAAAAGTTAAATGGGTGTTCAATTTAGATCAAATTGATCAGTTTAATTCAGGTATCGTACGTACTTTACAAACGAATATACTTGTAAATTCAATACACATTCCATTAAAAAAGTAAATATTGTACCTTTGAAATTGGTTTTCGAGGTCGCCTCACTATGTCGTCTGCTTGTGTCAGGTATTTCTTCCATGGGTCTCTCTCTGCCCTATTGGTCCCTTTCCATAATTCCTCGTTCGATACTTTATCCAACACTTCGAACCACGACATCCCCTTGCTTGATTTTCTTGCTTGTTTTTCCTTGCTGTCCTTTAATTCGCTTCCAGTCGAGTTCGATCCAGACTGTCCGTTTGCTGCACCTGATGTAAACACGTCTGATTTGGCATGAACAGCGACAGGTTTCTCTGACTCAGTGACGCTTTTTTGTTGCAGTTTAATCGAAGACTGCTGTTGCTGCGCTTTTTTTGCGCTCTTTGACGACCCAGATCCCATTTTATAAGATATGAATTTCAGACATTTTCATCCATAGTAAAAATCATTATCTAATCCTAATATTGTTTGTATTGTCCGTTGCTCCAAATATCGATAGTCATTATTCTTGTTATGAAGGTTTCCAATAGTACCCGGTAAACCCTGTTTTAATAATGCTATTTTCACTAGATTCACCCTTTACCCGTATGAGCTAGTCTCAATAATGAGACGCTACGGTGATTTGTATTTCATATTTGGACATTTATTGTGCACTGTACCGTCTCGAGTCCATTGTAAATTTTCCTGTATGAAAGATAGGTCGCTATATATACCAACTTTCTTTTTTGTCGAATTAATCTGTATTGCAGTGAAATGCAATTAGCTTTTATTAACTAAGATGACCAAAAACAAATTATTGAACCATTCATTACCTTAGGAGCTTTTAGAAGTCGTTTATAACATGTAAATTTCGGATAAAATACTGACCAACTCTTCTCGTATGTAGCGGCCATTTCACGTGTTTCGAGAAGCCCGTCAAATTACTCGAGCAATATGAAATAAACTTTTTTTTTTCATATGTTCAGCGTTTGAATCCAAAGTATCTGTATTTCAAACGAAGGACTATCGAATATGCAAGCAACAGATATGTTCAAATCCCAGCTTTATTTGTGAATCATGGGAGTTCAAACTTGCGCACAAAATCTGAGCGGAGATTTCAACCGGTTTTGTCTCAATCGTCTCTGTACAAGTCAAAAAGTAACATCGCCTGTATTACCGTGCGAACCAGTTTGACTATTTTAAAACGTTTTCAAATTTTACCCACCAAGTTTCCGATACATTTTCAAGTATAACACGAATCCCATTATTTTCGCTACATTTAAATTTATCGTCTGCGAAGTCTAGATTGTTGTCATTTTTTAAAGAGTAAACTCTTTAATACCTAAAGATCTGCCCTTGGGAATGTGGCAGGAAAAGTAAGAACAGCTCAGGCCCATATAAGGTAAGCGTATTTCGATAGATCTATACATGCATTGCAATGCATCGAATGCAGTTTTTTTACCCCTTTACCACACAATGTCGAGTTTTCACGACCCAAAGTAAGAAGCCTTTTCAAACATTGTTGGGTAAAAGAGAAAATGCTAGTAATAGTATTTTATACCCTTTCAAAAAACACAAAAATCACCGCTTAAGCCACGTTTAATTTGTCGTCTGCAACACATGCTTTCAATTTGGTCTAGACTGATCCGAAATTCTGTCGCTGGTAAAGTGTCAACCCTTTACCAACAACGACGAATTTTAACACCTTGAGGAAGAAGCCTTTTGAAAACACTGTAGGAAAAGGAGAAAATGCTGGTAGCCAGCATTTTCTCCTTTTCCCACAGTGTTTTCTAGCCTATCAGGATCAAATTTCATTATTTGAGTCACGTTGTCTGCTAATTTATGCTTTCAATTTGGACAAGGTCAAAATTTTGAAGTCTGCTAAAGAGTTAACTTAATGACAATCGACGGCATTTGTTTAGCAACCAAATAGCTAAATAAAGCTATCGACAGTTCGTTAAGTAAGTAAAAACAAAAAAAGAATTTGAATAAAAAGTAAAACTAGTACGAGAGATGTTTATTTTTGACGCTTTCATTACGGGCATACTCGATTACCGCTCCAGATGTCCGTCATTCACGCGAACGTTTTTAATGGCGACTTGATTCTTTGTTGTAAGAAATAAAATATTCTATTCAGTTGTTCAATGAAATATGTAGACTGTTTATCAATAAAATGTGCCCCATTTAAAATTAATTTTCTTTAATCGCTGAAATACCAGATGTAACGAAAAGCGAAGTAAATTAAACATTGATACTCTTCGGTGAAAGTATTAGGTATTAATCGAGCGCGACTTAGATCTAGTTGTCAAGGCGGCGAGTTTCGAGATGATTAAAATCAAAGCTTTCAAGAGCGGCGCGTCTAGGTCAGTTTGCTTTCAATGTAAAATATGTTTTGAAAAAGATCGCCAGGGTAGGACATGATGAGGAATGAACCTGTTTCCCATCGTTTCCTAAGAAAATAAAAACTTCTCACTCCAGGTGAGCTCCAGAGGTTACTTGCCAAGAAAAGACGTCGCTTAGTTGTCGTTTGTGCACAGTTCAGCTCAACAGATTAGATGTTCAGTAATCTCTTTGAATCATCTAAAATCCCGCTAGAATTCGCGGCCATTTTGTTTTTTCTTACATAACATACTTGTAATAGATTGAATTTATCGAAATGGAGGCCGACATTGTCATACGAGTTTTTGATATTTTCAAATTCTGCAAGAATCGCAGAAAGATTAATGTTAGATTGGAAAATCGGCAAATTTTACAATCTTGTAGTCCAGATGTAGATCTATTGAAACACTAAAAACACATGGTAATGTAACTAGATCTAGAAACATAGTCTACATTTGAATCATTCCAGTGCTGTCAGATGTTCATTCCAGTGCTGTCAACTGTCCGTGTCACAGAGGTGAATTCAACAAATAGTGTCATTGAAGGTGGGGGTGGGGGGGGGGGAGGGCTACTATTAGAGAGAGTGCTTTTATTAGGAGAAATACTGTATTAACCCTTTACCACATAGTCCTGACTTTTAACAACCCCGAGTAGAAAAATGTTTACCACACTACAATATTTAAGGCTTGTCCAAATCGAAAGCATTTGCAGATGACAAAATAAAAGTGACTGTACATTTGAAATTTATTTTGTTAAGAGTAGAAAACATTGTGGGAAAATAAGAAAATGCTGACAAACTTTAAGGCTTGTCCGAATCGAAAGCATTTGCAGATGATGAAATAAAAGTAACTGAACATTTGAAATTTGTTTTTTGAAGGGTGGAAAACACTGTGGGAAAATGAGAAAATGCTGGTTATTGGCATATTCCCCTTTTCCCACAATGTTTTCTAAAGCCTTCTCCCTCAGGGTTGTTAAAAGTAGGGATTGTGTGGTAATGCCGTAATGGGTTAACCCTTTACCACACAATCCCTACTTTTGACACAGCTGAGAAAGAAGCCTTTAGAAAACATTGTGGGAAAAGGAGAAAATGCTGGTAACCAGCATTTTCTCCTTTTTCCACAATGTTTTCTACCCTTCACAAAACAAATTTCAAATTTTCAGTCACTTTTAATTTGTCGTCTGGAAATGCGTTCGATTTGGACAAACCTAAAATTTTGTCGTTTGGTAATGAGTTAAGAGCCAAGATCAGAGCGCACTGAGCATAGCCGATATTGAACCCAAACCAAATTTAAGTCTTGCTATCTGAAAAGTGGGCTGAATGCCTTTGCCAAAACTTTTCGCTATTTTTAATTTTTTTGCATATCAAAGGAACATTTTGTCAATCTCCATTTTGTCTTACAACAGGCTGGACCCTGAGGTAGAGTAGTCCAAGGACATGCAGAAAATTTACCAACAGCAAAAAGTTTCCACTCAGGTCAGTCTATGTAGATTGCTAAGGCCGGCACATGGGTGGATACTTTCTGCAGATGCATAAACCCTTTACCAAAAATCTCTGGTTTTTACGCTCCTGAGATGGAAGCCTTTTGAAAACATTGTGGGAAAAGGAGAAAATGCTGGTAACCAGCATTTTCTCCTTTTCCCACAATGTTTTCCACCCTTCCCAAGACAAATTTTAATTTTTGAGACATACTAATGTTGTCGTCTGCAAATGTTTTCAATTTTGAAAAGGATAAAATGTTGTCGTCTGGTTAACAGTTGAACAGCTTTTACACAGCATATCTCATGCTCAGATTTATCCAGGGTTTCTCAAGTGCAGTAAAAGATTGGGAATGAAATCTCTTTCTACAGAACACTCCTATGAAACACATTGGATGCTCACAGTGAGGATCAAACCAGGCATGCAGGGCATCTCGGACTTTATCCTTGCACAGAGCTAGGCCTTGAAGTTGTCAGGTAGGTCATAAAAAAATATCATGTTTCTTTTTTTTTTCCAACAATATTTTATTCATTTTTAATCTGTAATGAAATAAGCAATATATACATAAATATTTCTCTAAAAGAACAGAGCAAAACAAATAAACAAAAAAATAAAAAGCATGATACACTTTCATGTTCAGTCAATCTCTGTTTAAACTTGCACTACATTTTCTGTTTATGGCTTAACATGACAATTTTTCTGATTTGCGAGAGGAAATCAAATCATATTTATGATGGCATAGGGCTTTGTCTCCAGCAGGGTAGAAAACATTGTGGGAAAAGGAAAAATTTTGGTTACCAGCATTTTCTCCTTTTCCCTAAATGTTTTCGAAAGGTTTTTCTTTCAGGGTCGTTAAAAGTTGGGATTGCTTGGTAAAGAATTAAAGATCATTTTCCCAAAATGCTTTCAAGAGTTTTCATATCTTACTTACACTTGATTGTTTGGTTTACACACAATCCTGACCTTTAACAACCCTGAAAGAGAAGGCTTTTGAAAACCTCGTGGAAATGGTGAAAATGCTGGAAACCAGCATTTTCTTGTTTTTCCCACAATGTTTCTACCCTGTCAAGGAAAAATGTCCTCATTTAAACAATCTTTCTCGTTTGAAAATGCTTTTAACTTGGACCTGTTTAACCCTTTACCAAACAATCCCTGATTTTTACGACCCTGAGATAGAAGCCTTATGAAAACATTGTAGGTAAAGGAGAAAATGCTGGTAACCAGCATTTTCTCCTTTCCCCAAAATGTTTTTCTACTCTGCTGGAAAGAAGTCTTCGATGTTTGAGTTACGTTCATTTTGTCGCCTGCAAGTGCTTTCAATTTGGACCAGTCTAAAATTTTGTTGTTTGGGAAAGGGTTAAAATTACATCTTGTGGTAAAGAGATAAGTGTAAACCTGCTTCACACCACATGTGACTCTGTGATTGATTTGAAACTGTATGTGACACACAATCCACATTTCTGACTTTGAAATGGGAAAAAACATTATGGGAAAAAACATTATGGGAAAAGGAGAAGTATACTGATATTAAGCATCTCTCGTTTTCCCACCATGTATTTTTTTAAAAAGTCTTTTCAGTCAGACTTTAGTGCTGTATTTTTCACAAGAGTTAACCCTTTATCAAACATTCCTCTGGTACTATGTACCCTGAGGAAAAAGGCTGTAGAAATGATAATAGGAAAAGGATAAAATGTAAGACCTTTTACCATAGTTAAGCATGATTTTAGAATGGATGAATTTGTTTTATAGAACAGAAAACCTGCTGATTAACCCATTACCACACAATCCCTATTTTTGACAACCCTGCGAACGACGTCTTCAGAAAACATTGTGGGAAAATGAGAAAATACTGGTAACCAGCATTTTCTCCTTTTCCCACACTGTTTTCTACCCTTCACAATAACAAATTTCAAACTTTCAGTCACTTTTATTTTGTCATCTGCAAACGCTTTTAATTTGGAAAAACATAAAATTTTGTGGTTTGGTAAAGAGTTAATCTTTCAAGCTGGAAATAGAAACCCAAATACTGTTGTTTCAAAGTTTTTGGGGGAAAGTGTCTAGATTAAAAATCAAAACACATTCTGTACAGTCTGATCTTGATCTACACTGTCTGCAAAAGGTGCTTGAGTCACGCTTACCAGCATTAGGATTGACTGATATAAAAATTTTAGAGGCTTTGATTTCAAAAAGGAAATATGTATATGAAAAATAACTACAAATCTACAACAACAACGTTTTACAGAACCAATTGTTATCTATATACAAGACTATGTACAAAATATTAAAGGAAAGGGCACCTTCCTAGAATTTGTGTAATGTAACCTTTCATCGCCGAAATTCTGTGGATTTGGTTAACCCATTACCACACAATCCCTACTTATGACAACCCTGAGAAAGAAGCCTTTAGAAAACATTGTGGGAAAAGGAGAAAATGCTGGTAACCATTGTGGGTAATGAGTTAAGACTTCGATAATCTGTAATTGATGCAGGGAAGCAGTGTCTATCGACCAATCAATTATGGAATACCTCAGTCTTAGCCGATTGAATTTTTTTTGTTTTGGCAATGAAAAGCCATGATACACAAATCCCATTAAAGTGCCTTATCCTTGAATCCTAGATATACAATTTTTAACAATTCTGTAACAAGCATGGGCTATGCTCTTGTAAAACAGGTTTCAAATCTTTACCAAAAAACAAAATTTTTGGACTAGTCCAAATTCAAAGCATTTGCAGACGACAAAATAAATTTATGTGAATCAAAAGTTGAAGCTTGATCTGGGAAGGAAAGAAATCATTTTGAGCGAAGGAGAAAATACTGATTACCAGCACAGCTCGCTTGTGTTTTTTCTTTTTTGGTAAAGCATCTTTATTTTCCTATCTGTGTCATAAAATATAAACCTTTTAGAAAATACCTATTTTTTTCCCCTAAAGTTTTCCTTAATCTTTCATGGTGCATGTATATCCAAGACAAAAGCTATGTATGCCAACATGTGATTGCAGCTGCTTTTTTAGTGAAAATTCAGTCAAACAAGGTGAATAACTGTGTCTTAACCCATTACCACACAATCCCTACTTTTGACACCCCGAGAAAGAAGCCTTTTGAAAACCCTGTGGGAAAAGGAGAAAATGCTGGTAACCAGCATTTTCTCCTTTTCCCACAGTGTTTTCTACCCTTCCCAGAACAAATTTCAATTTTTCAGTCACTTTTATTTTGTCGTCTTTAAACGCTTTCAATTTGGACCAGTCTAAATTTTTCTCGTGTGGTAATGGGTTAATTATCCCGAGGGTGACCTGCCCCTCTGGCTTTCATTCTCCTTTAGATATAAGTAATAACTAATGACAGGTCACAACTATTACAGGTTTAGTGTTATTATCTTACATAATGACAGAGATATCACAAAAAGTCTAGATTTTGTTAACCCATTACCAAACAACAAAATTTTAGGTTTGTCCAAATTGAAAGGAATTGTAGATGACAAAATAAAATGACTTGAAATTTGTTTTGTGAAGGATAGAAAACATTGTGGGAAAAGGAGAAAATGCTGGTTACCAGCATTTTCTCCTTTTCCCACAATGTTTTCTAAAGGCTTCTTTCTCAGGGGCGTCAAAAGTAGGGATTGTGTGGTAATGGGTTAAAACAAATCAGGTGTAATGCAGAGAAACGACCCTCCCCTACAAAATGACCCATGGGTCATTTCACTACATAGAGAAATTATCCCAGAGGGTTATTTCACTACATAGAATTATGTAATGCAGAGAAATAACCCTCCCCTACAAAACGACCCATGGGTTATTTCACTACGTACAGAAAATGACCTACGGGTCATTTCACTACGTAGAGAAATGACTTGGGTCATTCCACTATGTAGTGAAATGACCCATGGGTCATTTTGTAGGGAGGGTCATTCCTCTGCATTACACAGGCTATACCAGGGCTATGATAACTGCTTTACCATTGTATGATAGTGTGAACCCATCTAAAAATTCAGATTATACATGAAATAAACCCTGTCAACAAATCAGTCCTGCTTCTTTTCAATGCAATTTTAATGCAAAAGCCATCCAGGTGAAATTGATAGTAAAAGAGGTAGAAGGGGGAATGCCCTAACCAACATCAATTACATCTGTGAATTCATGACTTCTAAGTAAAGCTGTATGGGCTGAGGCAGTTTTCAATTTTAATGTCAATGAGCATAAATACTCTTAAGTGGAGGAGGATTCACACCTCTGTATATGGGACAGTCTCTAATACAGAATTTAGAATAAACCTTCAAAGTAAATGGTGTAGATAAAAGGTATACTTTTTACCAAACAATACCGTGATTTAACTCGTTACCCATCGACAAAATTTTAGGTTTGTCAAAATCGAAAGTATTTGCTCACTGCAAAATAAAAGTGACTGAAAATTTGAAATTTGTTTTGTGAAGGGTAGAAAACTTTGTGGGAAATGGAGAAAACGCTGGTTACCAGCATTTTCTCTTTTTCCCACAATATTTTCTAAAGGTTTCTTTCTCAGGGTCGTCAAAAGTAGGGGTCGTGTGGAATGGGTTAATAAACCCCAGATAGTCTAAGACCATTAAAAACATTGCAAGAAAAGGAAAAAAATACTGGTAACCAGCATTTTCTCCTTTTTCTTACAATGATAACTACCTTGTCAAGGACTTGTTACACAATTTGAGCCACATCTAATTTGTCGACTGCAAAGGCTTTCAATTCAACACTTTACCACAAAGTAACTTTTTTTTGATAAAGAATGTGTAACTCCAGCAATACCTAAATTATCGCCTGCTAATCCGATTTAGGAAATTTCAAAATTTTGACGTTTGGTAAAGAGTTAAACCAGTCTAAAATTTTATTTGATTATAGAAGGTTAAGAGTGCACTGTCAATACACATTTTGAGATCACCAGTCACTCTTATTATTGTTCTCCATAATTCAAAAGCGAGCCATCTGATTGACTCAAACAGAATTTCTCAACCATTGAGATGGATAGTCATTAGGCTTAGAATTACAACAGGATCTGGAATGATCTCTTGCAGCAGCCAACTTTTGAAAACATTGTAGTAACAGAAGAAATATATTGAACAATTTTGCATTTTTCTGCATTATTTTCATATGAATTCTAGAGTTACTCATTCATTTCTGTTTAAATTCTGTATTCTACAAGAATAAATTTAAAGTGGTCTGTTCCACAATTTTATCATATGGCCTGAAACATGCAAAAAGGGGCATTCAAATACATGTACTTGTGTAAACTGTGGTCCTGGATCAGTCTGTGCAGCCTGCGCAGACTAATCCGAGATGACACTTTCTTATTCTTATGTAAATTTTCTGTTTCACACAAGTCTATTGTAGGACAGAGATCCAGGTAATTGATGGCATTTTAAATTCATTGTTTCTCTTCCAAACCCTATGTTGTGGGTACTCATTAGAATTGTCTCAATGAGACGATTCTAATGAGTACCCACAACATAGGGTTTAGTGGAGAATTATTAATATTTTCAATTTTGAAATCAAAACCACTTCATCTATCTGGAGTTCTAGTAGGAAAAAATCTAATGTAGTTGAAAAATGTGGTCTTCGATCAGCCTGCCAGGACCGAGCAGGCAGATGTCGTAATGCCTCTTTTTGTGTGTTGCAAGGTGATGCAGTAATGAACTCAAGAAAGAAACTAACAAATATCAACTTTAAATGTTGCATAGATATTTGAGAGAAGAATTCAGGTTTTCAAGAAAGAAGTGATGCAAAGTAATAATGACCTGATGTTGTATTCTATCATGACAGCGATTCAATTACCATCAAATATAGGAAGACAACTCATTTGGGCCTGCATTCACCATCCTCAACAGAATTCTTAGTCTAATTCTCTAAAATTTTCTAAATTTGAAAGTAAAACAATTCCTGCTTGGCTAAATCAGCAATTGTATAACTTTCTACTCTAGAATAAAACATTGTATTACTTTCTAAAATTAGAATAAAACAAAGACTTCAATTTTGAAAGGTTTTTAAGAGAAGCCCTAGTTTTCTAAAACTCCTACAATAGAAGTAAATTTTATTTGGTGTATTATGCCGTAATACCCGTTGATTACTAGCTCTTTTTGCCAGTGGCCGAGTCAGTAGGCTTGGGTAATATGTTTTAATCCATTACCAAATGACAATATTTTAGACTGGTCCAAACTGGAAGCATTTGTAGACAATAAATGTAGTGATACTAAAATGATCAGATCTGTACCAAAAAGGGTAGAAAAAATACTGGGAAAAGGAGAAAATGCTGGTATCCAGCATTTTCTTCTTTTTCCAGTATTTTTTCCAAATGTTTTCCAAAGCTTTCTTCCTCAGAATTGTTATATGTCAGCATTGTGCAGTATAGGATTTACTCTTTACCACATGAAAATTTTTTAGACGGGTCCAAATTAAAAGCACTTGCAGACTACGAAATAAGTGTAATGATAAAATAAATGTAACTCAAAAATTTAAATTTGTTTCAAGCAGGGTAGAAAACATTGTGGGTAACCAGCATTTTCTCCTTTTCCCACAGTGTTTTCATAAGGGTTCTTCCTCAGAGTCGTTAAGTTGGCAATCTGTAGTAAAGGGGTAATACATTACTCCCAACAGGTGTCTTTCTGCATTTTGAAAATCATTTTTATAGACATTGTGACAAAAGGAGAAGTGGATCAATAGGGCAAATACTCCTTTTGGCACAATGTTTTCACTTGTATTAATTCATTATATCCTATCAATGTTTCTTATTCATAACTCTTTTCATACTATAGACAACACCAGATGCTTTTGAGGACAGTCTAGATCAAGATCAGACAGCACAGAATATACGGTCTGATCTTGATCTACACTGACCACTGCTATACCATGGGTAATGACCAAACTTTCTCTTGAGCTTGCTCAAGAAATGTATCTTTAGCCTTTAATTGTTTACCACACAACAAAAATACAATTTTTCCAAAATGAAAGCATTTGCAGACAGCAATTTCAACATGGCTCAAATGACAAAATTTGTCCTTGATAGGTTAGAAAACATTGTGTGAAAAGGAGAAAATGCTGGTTACCAGCATTTTCTCCTTTTCACACATTGTTTCCAAAAGCCAACTTTCCCAGGGTCATGAAAAATCGTGATTGTGTGACTAAGGGTTGAAAAAAAAAATGTAATTTATTCATTCAGCAATGAAAGAGTTGACCAATTACCAGACCATCTCAAGTTTTAACAACTCTAAGTAAGATTTGAAAACATTGTGGGGGAAAAACAAACTAGAGCTCTCACTGAATGGGACTTAATACCCCCCACAGCGCCGCTTTGACAGAAACAGGCAATTTAACAAAAGTTTTCTAGGTTCAAGGGGAGATTACCCTTGAATCATAGGGAGTAGATGATTGAAAACTGTCTTGCAAAGCTTCAGTACACAATTAATGTATTAACAAACGTTCAATGCATTGGCAACAAAAATGTATGAGGAGATTGCGACACAAAATTACTAGTATGTAGTACACACACAGATGGACAGACAAGAGGCTGATTCCAGTATACCCCCGAAAACATTATGACTTGTTTTATGGGGGTATAAAAATGCCAGTTTCCACAATGTTTTGAGTCCTTTCCAAGAAAAATCCCAACATTTGAGCAAATATTTAATTTATCATCTGGAAATGATTTCAATCTGGACAAATCTAAATTTCTGTTCTTTGGTGGAGACTGTATTTTAACAAGGATTTTCAAAAATATCCTGCTGTAAATTTGTTACTGAACTCTTTACCAAATGAATAAATTTTAGACTGGACCAAATTGAAAGTACCTGCTGACGACAAAATAAACGTAACTCAAAAATTGAAATTTGTTTCCAGCAGGGTAGAAAACATTGTGGGAAAAGGAGGAAATGCTGGTTACCAGCATTGTCTCCTTTTCCTACAATGTTTTCAAAAGCTTTCTCCATCAGGGGTGTTTAAAGTCCTTATTGAGTGGTAAAGGGTTAAAATAATGTTTACTACAGAGCAAAATTTGACTGGTCCAAACTGAAAGCATATATGCAGGTAATAAATCAAATATTACTCAAATGTAAGTTTGCTTTGTGAAAGGGTAAAAAAAGAAATATTGCAGGAAATAGAGTAAATGCTGGGTACTAGCATTTTTACCCTTTTCCATAATATCTCTAAAAGCCCAGTTAGGGTCATTAAAACTTTAGATGGCATGATAGAGACATAAAGAATAACTTAGATAACTTAGATTCTATCATAAACAGAAAAAAGCTAGATTCTATTTCATGCACAACAGAGAAAAAAACTTCAGCACATTGATATCGTTACGTTAATTCCTAGATTTCCGTGGTCGGCAAACAGCTGTGCAATGTTTGTGTCGAAGACTAGACAGTCACTTGCACCAATGGCAGACTGTACGCCATCATGAATGCTACGAGGGGTGGCCTCCCAGGTGAGCCGTCTCCGATGACCATTCAGCTCTAATCTGTGAAAATAAAAATGCAAAGTAAAAAATATGTGATACACAGGTTAAAATTTAACTCTGTAATTTTAATTCCATACTAAAGTACACATTCTGAACTCATCTATATTTAAGGTGCCGAGCCCCAGCAGCTCAGTTGGTAGGTAGCGTGCAAGACTTGAGAACACAGGGTCCCCTGGCTTGGCCAATTTCTTTCTGAGGATTAATGATAGTCACTGTGACAGGATTCACTCCTCTCCCAATGCTGACCATTGTTTGGACAATGACCATGTGGGAAAGCAGCCAGTGGCTTGGAAAAGTACTGGTAGAAGAAACTCCAGGAACACATGGATAGGTGCACTGGTCACCATGATATAACTGAAATAATGTTGAAAGCGGCGCTAAACACCATACAATCAATCATATTTAAGGTAATTGCCTTCAACAAATAAAATGTGATTCAAGTGATAGTGTTTCATTTGTAAAATTTGTCCATGGGTATTTCTATGAAAGGGCAGAAAACATTGTGAAACAAGAGCGGCAAATTGTCGCAAGATACGCCCGTCTTACCCCAAATTGTAAAGCTGGGGCATGCACCGGACAAAATTCAAGTATGAAAAACAACAAAAGGCAATAACACAAAAATTAAGCGAGCAAGAGTTATGATTCCTGTGCAATGCACTCCCCCTTGATGAGATCTATCCACCCATGAAATTTCATAACCCTAGCTAGTATAGTTTTGGAGATATCCTGCGGACAAAATTCAAGTATGAAAAACGACAAGGGCAATAACTCAAAAATTAAGCGAGCAAGAGTTATGATTCCTGTGCAATGCGCTCCCCCTTGATGAGATCTATCCACCCATGAAATTTCATAACCCTAGCTAGTATAGTTTTGGAGATATCCTGCGGACAAAATTCAAGTATGAAAAACGACAAGGGCAATAACTCAAAAATTAAGCGAGCAAGAGTTATGATTCCTGTGCACTGCGTTTCCTCTTGATGAGATCTATCCACCCATGAAATTTCATAACCCTAGCTAGTATAATTTTGGAGATATCCTGCGGACAAAATTCAAGTATGAAAAACGACAAGGGCAATAACTCAAAAATTAAGCAAGCAAGAGTTATGGTTCCTGTACACTGCACCCCCCTCGATGAGATCTATCCACCCATAAAATTTCATTACCCTAGGTAGTATAATTTTGGAGATATGCTCTGGACAAAATTCAAGTATGAAAAACAACAAAGGGCAATAACTCAAAAATTAAGCACGCAAGAGTTATGGTTCCTGTGCACTGCACTCCCCATTGATGAGATCTAGCCACCCATAAAATTTCATTACCCTAGGTAGTATAATTTTGGAGATATGCTCTGGACAAAATTCAAGTATGAAAAACAACAAAGGGCAATAACTCAAAAATTAAGCATGCAAGAGTTATGGTTCCTGTGCACTGCACTCCCCATTGATGAGATCTATCCACCCATAAAATTTCATTTCCCTAGGTAGTATAATTTTGGAGATATGCTCCGGACAAAATTCAAGAATGAAAAACAACAAAGGGCAATAACTCAAAAATTAAGCGAGCAAGAGTTATGGTTCCTGTGCACTGCACTCCCCCTCCATGAGATCTATCCACCCATGAAATTTCATAACCCTAGCTAGTATAGTTTCCGAGATATGCTCCGGACAAAATTCAAGAATGAAAAACAACAAAGGGCAATAACTCAAAAATTAAGCAAGCAAGAGTTATGGTTCCTGTGCACTGCACTCCCCCTTGATAAGATCTATCCACCCATGAAATTTCATAACCCTAGCTAGTATAGTTTTGGAGATATGCTCCGGACAAAATTCAAGTACGAAAAACAACAAAGGGCAATAACTCAAAAATTAAGCAAGCAAGAGTTATGGTTCCTGTGCACTGCACTCCCCCTCGATGAGATCTATCCACCCATGAAATTTCATAACCCTAGCTAGAATAGTTTTGGAGATATGCTCCGGACAAAGAACTGGACGCTGCCCGCCCGGACGCCACGGGTGATCCCATAATACGTCCCGTCTTCGACGGGCGTATAAAAAGGAGACAATGCTGGTACCCAGCTTAACCTTTAACCAACCAATGACAACTTTTGATGGCCCCGAGAAAGAAGCCTATTGAAAACATTGTGGGAAAAGGAGAAAATGCTGGTAACAAGCATTTTCTCCTTTTCCCACAATGTTTTCTACCCTGTCAATAAACAATTGCATCGTTTGGGCCACACTGAAATTGTGGTCTGCAAATGCTTTTAATTTGGACAGTGCTACAATTGTGTCATCTGGCAAAGAGTTAACTCTTTACCAAAAAACAAAATTTTAGACTGGTCCAAATTGAAAGCGCTTGCAGACGACAAAATAAAAGTGACCGGAAATTTGAAGTTTCTTTTGGGAAGGGAAGAAAACATTGTGGGAAAAGGAGAAAATGCTGGTTACCAGCATTTTCTCCTTTTCCCACAATGTTTTCAGAAGGCTTTTTTCTCAGGGTCGTTAAAAGTAGGGATTGTGTGGTAAAGAGTAAACTCAATACCAAACGACAATATTTTAGGCATGTCCAAATCGAAAGCATTTGCAGATGACAAAATAAAAGTGACTGAAAATTTGAAATTTGATTTTTGAAGGGTAGAAAGCATTTTCTCCCTTTTCCTCAATGTTTTCTACAGGCTTCTTTCTCAGGGTTGTCAAAAGTAGGGATTGTGTGGTAATGGGTTAAAGTTTGGATGGGTAAAGTAATGTTTTGGGCAAATAAGGCCAATAACATGATGCAAATGTCTACTTGGACGAAAAAAAGTAATCAGTATGGCTGGATCTTTATAAGCGTAACAATAGCAAGAGTTTTTGGAATTTGATAGACTTGTACTGTTAGAGTAATGCATTCTGTCATTTGAAAGGCTACCATGCAATAGAATGATAGGCAAGACAGTTTTCAACATAACAAAGGGAGGCTATAACTTGGTGGGTACAGTTACTGTCCCTTCTTACTGCCTTTGTTCACCTTCAATTTTCATGTCACTAGCACAATCCAGAGATACAACTTTAATAGAGTACTTAATCCTTTACTCCATAGATACTCATTTCTACGCATTGCTTGTAGGAACCTTTTGAAAACATTGTGGCAAAAGGTGAAATTGCTCGTGACGAGCAATTTCACCTTTTGTCACAATGTTTTCTATGCTATCAAAAGGTGTCATATACACATAAGAAACGGCTTCATCCTTGCTGTTATTTAGGGTCAATTAGAGATACCATAGAAATGCCTTATGGGGTAAAGGATTAAAATGTTCAAAATTGAACATTCAGACTGCTTAAGTAAAGTTGTTGTTTTTTAATTCTCTATACAGTAGGATCTAGCTAGGCACCACACATCATGTAGATCTATAAATTAGATCCCCTTATGCCATTGCATAAATGATATACATATACAGGTTTGGAACAAATGAAACGACCACTCACATTTTAACCCTTTCCCAAATGGCAAATTTTGGACCAGACCAAATTCAAAGCATTTTGCAGATGACAAATTAACAGTAGCTAAAAAGATGATTTTTCTACATGATAGGGTAGAAAACATTGTGGGAAAAGGAGAAAATGCTGGTTACCAGCATTTTCTCCTTGTCCCACAATTTTTTCAAAAGTCTTCTTTTCCAGACCCGTAAAAACCAGGGATTATTTGGGAACGGGTTAACACCAACATCAAACAACAACTCTTACCTGTATGCAAAATTTTCTGCTTGTTTTCGTGTACCAATTAACTGGACTATGGCATAAAACATGTGTTGACCTTCCAACTTCTCTTGTTTCTCAAGTACTAACATGAAATTGTGACCAAAACACGACTGCATCATGACCCAATCTACCGCCCCCGGCAGATTGATATCCGTCGCCAAAAACACAATGTCTTCTCCTGTTTGAAAAGATAAATAAAGAGTAACATATTATATTATATAATCATTTCACTAATGTTCTATTAACTTACCATGCAGTGTTATAATACATTGTAAATACGCCAAGTTTCTATGACCTTACCCTGTAATGCTATACTACATAAGTCTCTAAACCAGGTTTCGTTCAACTTACCCTGTAGTGTTATACTATTATACAATGGTCACTACAGCAAGTTTTTATTAACTTACCCTGCAATGTTATACTACTATGGTCACTACACCAGGTTTTTGTTACCTCACCCTGCAGTCTCATACTAGTCACTATTCCAAAGTTTCTGTCAACTTACCCTGCAGTGCCATAACACATTAATTGTTACATCAAGTTTCAGTCCACTTACCCTGCAATGCTGAAATGCATTTATCAGTACACACAAAGTTTCTACCTACCCTGCACTCTGGTAATACACCAATCACAGCACCGACTTTCTCCCTACCCTGCACTCTTGTAATACACCAATCACTCCATAGACTTTCAATCTACCCTGCAATCTTGTAATACACCAATCACTATGCAATCTTTCTACTTACCCTGCAATCTTGTAACACACCAATCGGTACACAACCTTTCTACTTACCCTGCAATCATGTAACACACCAATCGGTAAGCAACCTTTCTACTTACCCTGCAATCTTGTAATACACCAATCGGTAAGCAACCTTTCTACTTACCCTGCAATCTTGTCATACACCAATCGGTATGCAACCTTTCTACTTACCCTTCAATCTTGTCATACACCAATCACTACATAGACTTTGTACTTACCCTGCAATCATGTAATATGCCAATCACTACACACACTTTCTACCTACCCTGAAATTATCTTGTAATACACCAATCACAACACAAACATACTATCTCCCTATCCTGCAATCTTGTAATACACAAAACACTACACAGACTTTCTACATACCCTGCAATGTTGTAATACTTTTGTGTGAGGACATCAGATGTGGCATGACCTGTTCTAAAGCTCCCTGCCATTTACAGGATGCACCAGGGCATGGACAACAGTAAGGTCTGAAACAAAATATTGAAATAATGAAATGAAAAGTTATATACAAGCTAAAAAGAAATAAAATAAAAATTTAATCAGTAAGAACCAATATGGAACCTTTTACATTGACACAAAACAACATTTAAATGATAAATTCCCATTTCATAAACATGTACTTCCCATTTTGTCTACTCTTGTTTAACTCTTTCCCAAATGACTTTATTTTAGACTAGTCCAATTTGAAAGCATTTGCAGACAAGAAATGATGGAATTTGAATCAGATAATGTACAAAACATTCTGGGCAAAGGAGAAGATGCTGGTTACCAGCATTTTCTCCTTTTCCCACAATGTTTTCAAAAGCCTTCTTCAGGGTCTTTAAAAGTCAAGATTGTTTGGTAAATGGTTAAAAGGATAGATAACATGCAAAAAGGAAAAAAGGAAAATGCTGGATACCAGGGCTATGAAAATTCAGGACTGTGTGGTGAAGGATTGAGTTGTTTTTTTTTATTACAAATTCTTAGTTCCTAGGGATTGGTTCATTGATTGTACGGTGTTTAACGATGTTTTCAACATTATTTTAGTGAAACTGTGTCAGCCAGTTCACCTATCCATTGCTTTCTTTGAGTTTCATTTACCAGTACTCAGCACAATATTCTTTCCAAGCCACTGGCTGCTTTCCCATATAGCCATCATTGAGACAATGATCAGCGGTGAGATCAGTTCCTAAGGACGAGGTTTTTATAAATACAGTATAAACCCCTGTCAACGAGACAGATAAATACTTTAGTCCTAAAGAATCTTTTTTTTTTTTTCAATGGTCTTTTACATCAGTTGGAAATTCTAACCACTTCAAAGTATGAGGCCAACTTGACCAGATGAAGTGGCACAGATGAAAAATAAGACTGTACATGTAAGTTCTTCACAATCTGATCTTGATCTACACTATTCACAAAGACACCAATTCTGTATATAATGTCACCTGAAAATGTTTTCAATTAAGGAAAAGGAGATATACATTAATCAGTTTAGTTCTATCACTGATTGTATCTTTCATATTGCATGTTGACAGCTATCAATCAAAGCCTGACCTCATGAACAAAAGGTTACAGTGATGGTGAGGTTAAAGACACCAACAGTGACATACATCATCAAAGGTAATACATTACATACTAACATGAATTACTTGTATAAATGTATACTTCATCTAACATATATACCAGCGATGTAGGAAGGATTTCAAGATGGTGGGGGGGGGGGGGGGGGGGGGGGGGCTAACTTCGAAATACTGAGATTTTTTGCATGGTTGTGTCATTGCGCTAAGAACCCGTATTTTAGTTACTATGATATTCAAAATTATTGGGGGGGCTGAGCCCTGTTCCTATGGGCCTGTATACAAGGGAAAAACACAATTAACCTTTTATAAGGTTATATTTGGATCAATTAACCCATTATCACAATCCCTACTTTTGATGACCATGAGAAAGAAGCCTTCGGAAAACATTGTGGGAAAAGGAGAAAACGCTGATCTTGGATATACACTGTCTGCTAAAGCACCCTGAGTCACACTTTGTAGGCTAATGGTTAAATTGCCTATGTATATAAGTGCCTTCCTGTGTATATGTAACTTTCTGAATAATAGTTCTATTTTTATGCCTACTTATATAATCAGCACAAAGGTCAGAATTAGGTTAAATGAAGTAACCCAGAAAGGAGTGAACCCTTTCCCAAACAGCAAATTTTGGACCAGACCAAATTGAAAGCATCTTGCAGATGAGAAATTAACAGCTGCTAAAAAGATGATTTTTCTATATGACAGAGTAGAAAACATTGTAGGAAAAGGAGAAAATGCTGGTTACCAGCATTTTCTCCTTTTCCTACAATGTTTTCAAAAGGCTTCTATTCCTGACCCGTAAAAACCAGGGATTGTTTGGGAAAGGGTTAAATTTATCTCAAAGATACATTACACTAAGCAAATCATTACAGAATTTAACCCTTTACCCCATAGGGCATTTCCATGGTATCTCTTATTGACCCTAGACAATAGTAAGGATGAAGCCGTTTTTTTTTTAAGGGTATATGACATCTTTTGATAGCATAGAAAACATTTTGTCAAAAGGTGAAACTGCTCGTCACGAACAATTTCACCTTTCGCCACAAAGTTTTCCAAAGGCTCCTACAAGCAGTGCGTAGAAATGAGTATCTATAGAGTAAAGGGCTAAGGTCAGGATCAGGTTAAATGAAGTAGCCAATAAAGGAGTTAAATTCATCTCAAAGATACATTACACTAAGCAAATCGTCACAATTTATCTAGTCCAACTACCAACTAAATCTGGAGGTAGAATGGTCCTTCTACATACATCAAACTTACAGATAGGAAAAAAAGTTCTGATCTATATCACATTCCAAAAACTGAGTGGATACTTTTTTGCAGACTGATATACTAACTCTTTACCAAATAACAAATTTTAGACAAGCCCAAACTGAAAGCATTTAAGGAAAACAAAACAAATGTAATTAAAAAAAATTCAATTCGTTTTTGAAAAAATAGAAAACATAGTGGAAAAGGAGAACATTCTGGTTACCAGCATTTTCTCCTTTTCTGACAATGCTTTCATATGCTTTCTTTTTCAGGGTCGTTAAAAGACGGGATTGTGTGGTAATGAGTTTAATCCCTTTTTCACATAGTATAATTATATGTGCAAAACATCTATTTCTATTTTCTGATATCAAGTGACAAAACTTCCTGCTCAGGAAATGGGAGTAACCCTTTACAATATCTTATGAACATGAAAGTTAGCGACTTAAAGGTTTAACCTTTTACCCCATAAGGCATTTCTATGATATCTCTAATTCACCCTGAATAACAACAAGGATGAAGCTGTTTCTTATGTCTATATGACACCTTTTGATAGCATAGAAAACATTGCGGCAAAAGGTGAAATTGCTCGTCACGAGCAATTTCACCTTTTGCCACAAAGTTTTCCAAAGGATCCTATAAATAATGCGTAGAAATGAGTAAAGGGTTAAAAGACCAACATCTTACCCATTGAGCTAAAGAGAATTCTCTCTCATACAGTTGTTACGCATATATCTTGAAAGAAGCTATGCACTAAGGAAGGAGTGGTCTCCTGTAACACTATACAATCCCCACTTTTAACAACCCTGAGGAAATGACCTTGTGAAAACTTTGTGGGAAAAGGAGAAAATGCTTGTAACCATCATTTTCTCCTTTTCCCACAAGTTTTTTCTCTACACTTTGACAGACAATACAAGCATTTTCTCCTTTTCCCACAAAGTTTTTCTCTATTTTGACAATTATCAGTGTTTCAGATAAAATTTGATATGCGTCGGCAAATGCTTTCAGTTTTGACCTGTCTAAAATTTTGCCGAGTGGTACAGAGTTAACTCTTTACCACACGACAAAATTTTAGACCGATTCAAATTGAAAGCATTTGCAGACGACAAATTAAAGGTGACTGAAAATTTGAAATTTGTTCTGGGAAGGGTAGAAAACACTGTGGGAAAAGGAGAAAATGCTGGTTACCAGCATTTTCTCCTTTTCCTACAGTGTTTTCAAAAGGCTTCTTTCTCAGGGGCCTCAAAAGTAGGGATTGTGTGGTAATGGGTAACTCATCAAATCGTTCAAAAATTTTTTAAAAGATGTCTTTGAAACTGTCCTTGTAAGATAAGGAAAAAATAACATGAAATAAACTTCAATTCAAAGATAAAGGTGAAACAAATGTGGCACAAGGAGAAATTTCTTATAATGAGTAATTTCAAACTTTGCCATAAAAATTCAACACTTCACCACACAATTCCAAGTTTATCCAGATTTCTGGGACAAAGGCTTTTGAAAACATAGCGAGAAACAGGGAAAATGCTGCTAACCAGCATTTTTCTTGTTTCGCACAATGTTTTCTTAGCTTTATGGACGGCTCCAATCATTTGAGGCACATTTGCTTTGTCATGTCAAAATCCTTTGAATTGGATCTGTTTAAAAGCGTGTTCTTTTAAATTTTTATAAAGAGTTAACCCATTACCCATCAATAAATTATATATTGCACAAATAATGAAGATAAGAAAACATTGTGGGAAGAGAGAATATGCTGGTTACCAGCATCTATTCCCATAATGTTTTCAGAGGCCATTTCCATCAGTTAAAACTTGGGATTGTATGGTAAAGGGTTCAGTGGTCTGCAGCCAGATAGTCAAAGAGTAAAAAAATGAAGTAACACCCTTTATTTCTGGTTAAAATTCTTCCTTGATCAACCAATCTTTCTTCCCCTGTCTTTATCTCTTTATCAGGTGCCAATATTTTAGATTCATCCATTTTGAAACCAATTGCAGATGATATAGTAAATGTAACTCAATAACAACTAGCAGATGACAAATTTAATATAGTTCAAATCATGGAATTTGTCTTAAAACACAGTGGAAAAAGGAGAACATGCCAGTTACAAATAGCAACTCCTTTTCCAACAATTTTAAACAAAAGCCTTCTTGTCCAAAGTCATTAAAAACTAAGTATTATGTAGTATGATTCTAACTGCTATGGGCCTGAACAATTGATTAATTGATTGAATGGTGTTTTACACTGCTTTCAATATTATTTGACCCTTTCCTAAACGACAAATTTTGGATCCTTCCAAACCGAAAGAGTTTGCAGACGACAATTTTTGATTTGGATAAATGGCAGAAAGTTCTCAAAAAAGGTAGAAAACACTGTGGGAAAACTTTTCTCCTTTTAAAGGAGAAATTGCTCGTTACAAGCAATTTCTCCTTTTCCCACAGTGTTTTTTTCAAAAGACTTACTGCAGACACGTAAAAACCAGGGCTTGTTTGGGAAAGGGTTAAGTTATACCATGGTGACAGCTCACATATTCATATATTTCTCGGGCGTCACCAGTACAAGGCTAGCCCTCTGAAGTGTCTTGCCCAAGAACACTACTCTTTAAGAACGTGAAAGTTCGAAACAAACGCATAGCTCAAATACAAACCATACCTGGCAGGAATTGAACCTGTGCAGAAAAATTTCTTGTTTATTGAGGTTCAAATGGCCAACACCATAACTACTGAGATGAAGAGAATTCTCTACCCCAACACAATTGTTTGGTACTGATCTTATATAAGAACAAGCTTTGCCGTAAGTAATGAGTGATCTCCCATAACACTCCCATTAAAGATCATTTGGTTCCAAAGAATTTGCCTTTACAAATGTCACCCTGCTCACCCATCACGCAAAAAGGGACCTTATGGGAACTGCGAAGTGTCAACCCTGATCAGACTGGGCAAATTGCACAGTCTCACCAGGGTTGACACTTTTTCCTTTAATGACATTTCCTGCATAAAAAGTGGTCAGTGTACCTTGTTATACAGTCATTTTTGAATTATCAACTTAAACTGACCTGCACTGTCATTGATCTGTCTTCATCTAATTGATGTACAGAATTCCCAGATGGTCCCTTTTTGTTTGATGTTCAACAAATAAGTAAGAAAAGACAACCAATAAAAATTACCTATATTCACAGGTTTCTTCATGTTCTGGTTTATCGGTATGTAGCAAAGTCGAGGTACATCCATTGTTGGCATATTTACACGGGAAATTCACAGTGGCTGCTACCTTCTCCATAGCTAGATTCCTGATGTTACCTGTTGTATTAAGTTGACTATTTAGTACCAAACAAAATTTTGGATTTGTCTAAATCACAGTCAGTAACTGACAACAAATATAACAAGGCTATATTTGTGGAAATTGAAATTGTCTATGAAAGAGTACAAAACATTGTTGGAAAAAGGAAACAAATGTAAATCACCATCCTTTTCTTCTTTTCCTACAGCGTTTCAGTCACATACATGTACAGGCAAGATATACTAGTAACTCATGATATTAAAGTACTTGAACAGTTTGGTGGCAAATTTTAGCTGTAAGAATTGCAAGTGTGAACTTAAATTCATTCCTAAATGACAAATTTTTGGACCCTTCCCTTAAAAATAACGATCATCATAAATTAAGAATGATTTTTCATGCATGAATATGTGATAAATATTGTAGTAAATGGCAAAAATACTACTTTTGAGCAATTAAGTCGTTTTGCCTTCTAAACTTGGAGCACAGTTCTTTTGACTCTTTACCAAACAACAAAATTTCTTTAACTCTTGATCAAACGACAAAATTCTATTATAGTTGTCTGAATTCAAGGCAGATGCAGATAACAAAATAAATTATGACTAAAAGATTGGAAGGGTACAAAACACTGTGGAAAAAGGAGAAAATGCTGGTAACCAGCACTTTCTCCTTTTCCCACAATGTTTTCAAAAGGCTTCTTTCTCAGGGTCATTAAAACTCAGGATTGTTTGGTAAATAGTTGAAAGAATGTTCAGACACATGTAAGTTGTGAGTTAGCGCGTCGGCCTCATAATCATAAGGCCCTGAGTTCGATACCCTGGAGCGGGTGTCAACTTGTTATTATTCATTGGCTCACACACTTGTCGTGAGTACTGGTGTAGTTCCCAGGAAGCAGAATAGAGAAGGATAAGTATAAGTTGTAGGAACTTGCTTCTCAATTGATGTAAAATAATGAATATGTTATTAACTCTTTATCACACAATCCCGACTTTTAACGACCCTGAAAAAGAAAGCCTTTGAAAACATTGTGGGAAAAGGAGAAAATGCTGGTTACCAGCATTTTCTCCTTTTCCCACAATGTTTTCTATCCTTTCCAAATAAGATTTCAATTTCTAATTCACATTTATTTTGGCGTCTGCTAATCCTTTTAATTTGGCTTTGTCCAAAATTTTCTTGTTTGGTAAAGAGTTAAATTAAACTGGAAGATAGAAACAATTCTTACCGAGCGGTCCTCTGCATGTTGGACACATGGTCAGCTTGGACCTGCAACTCTGACACACAATGTGTCCACTCTGGCACTGCATAATAGGAGGTAGAGCATAATCAAAGCAAACTGGACACTCAAAGTAACTCGCCAGCTCCTGATTGGAGGATCCAGAATTGCCTGAAAAATGATAGATTCAAGATTTATGACACGCCTAGTGAAATGGCAAATTAAAAAATTGAATCCTACCCACACAATTGTGAGAGCTCTTACAAAGAAAGCTTTTGAAAACATTGTAGGAAATAAGAAAATGGTGGTAACCAGTGTTATCTCCACAATGTTTTCTTCCCTTTTTTGCCAGAAGCATACTCCCACCACATTTAAATTTTGTCATGTGCAAATACTTTCAATTTGGACGACTCCAAATTTCTTTTTATCTGGTAGAGTTCAGCACTTGAAGTCAAAATAACCGGTATTGTTACAATACTTTTGAGATAAAGACATTTACTTCTTCAAGCTTTCAACAGAGTTTATCATGAAAAAGTTTGTGTAAATAACATTTCTAAAAGTAAGGGATGCAGTCAAACTTGAGAAAAGTAAGCATCTCATGGGTTACTTAACCCTTTACCACACAATCCCTAATTTTAACAGCCCTTCAGAAGAAGCCATTTGCAAACATTGTGGAAAAAGGAGAAAATGCTGTTAGCCAGCATTTTCTCCTTTTCCCACAATGTTGTCTACTCCAGCAAAGACAAATTCCATCATTTGAACTACATGTAAAGTGTCGTATGGAAACGCTTTCAATTTGAACCAGTCCAAATTTTCGTTGAGTGGTATAGAGATAAAATTTCCTTGCTTGACAAATGTAACAATTTGAGCTATTCGGAAAAGTCTGAAAATCTGTTGTTTAACTCATTACCAAACAACAACATTTTAGACTGGTCCAAATTAAAAGCATTTGCAGACGACAAAATAAAGGTGACTGAAAAATAGAAATTTGTTCTGGAAAGAGTAGAAAACACTGTGGGAAAAGGAGAAAATGCTGGTTACCAGCATTTTCTTCTTTTCGCAGTGTTTTCAAAAGGCTTCTTTCTCAGGGGTGTCAAAAGTAGGGATTGAGTGGTAATGGGTTAATAAAGGGCAAAGAGAGATGCTCGTTTAATACAGGTAGATTTTAATATGTTTGCCTTCTCTTGGAATTTCAATAATGCTTGCATAATAAACTTAAGGTTGTTTTCTGAATAAAGGCCAGGACAAATTTAACTTCACTGGTGGCACGCAGCTAAAAACGAAAAGATAAATACCTGCGGCAGCAGCAACTGCAGCCGCTGTTACAGATGGTGTTGGTGGTGGCAGATGGGCCCGAGCCTTTCCACTTGAACCTCCCTGTTGACGACTCATTTTGAATAGTAATGTAGACTGCAAGCCTTTTGAAATGAAAAAAAATTTGGATAATTGAAATTTATCCTTGGATGAAACTAAAAAGTTTATCACATCTGGCTTAGCATACATAGCTTGCAGAAAAGCAAGGTAGCCCAAAAATAGGGGACTGGTTAGATTTCATAATTTCAATTGGTACTGGTTTATTCTGATAAAAAAACTTAATTACTGATAAATAATAAATATCAAGTAATATTTCAAAATAATTAACTTCTACATTTCAAATGTGAAGAAAACACTTAGAAGTTAGAGTAATCTGGACTGATTTGTAACAGGACGAACTGATTGTAGGACGAACTGGTTCTAGGAGCGGAAGAACCCGATACTTTAGTTTAATTCAACACATGAAACAAAGCATTGACAGCAGTCTAGCAATCATGCTTGGTTCATTAAATTGACAAACATAAAGACATTACTATTAACAGTCACGGTCAAATTCTCAGTCTTTCATTCATCGAAATATTTCTTGCCAAAATCGAAACCATTTAACTTTGTAACAATAAAAAGAGATTTGCCAAAACAGCGTGGAGTGATAAATTTCGAAGAACTACATACCAACAACAAAATATTCTACGTCTACATATCACAGACTTTAATGCAACAGGAAAGTCAGATAACAAAATTGTTACTTCTTCCTTTATCAGATCACCAATTTCTCTGTCAAGATAGTGCGTACTACGTCATCAAAAAGTGATATTGACACAAAGGTTAAGTATAATATTCCATCGACTATGAGGCATTTTGCGGATATAAAATCGTCTACTTATTTCGGTTAATTAAATATTAGTGCTTGTTTCATTACAAAGGCTGGGAAAATGCAGTTCGTCAAAAAAAAAAAAAAAATTCTTTGGGAAGATGATTTTCACAAGTACCCAATATTGCAGAAGCTAAAGTTGGCATACCTTTTGTGGCATCGAGGAGAGTGGGTGGAGGCCATCCTCAGAGGGTAAAGTAATAGCCAGGCTTGCAGCTGCTTCACGAAAGTAGGCCTATACGGTTCATTCCTCATCATTCTGACCGGACGAAAACCTGCGATATTAATTACATGTTTTTATGTGTTCTTTTACACATTTTTCCCATAGCATTTCCGAAGAGTCCACACTATACTATCATCATAATCGTCATCATCATCATCATCTTGGTTGAAATGTGGAGAAGCTGTTGCTCTTTGATAGTAACAGGGTTTTGAGATGAATTTTTGTATGAAAACCATAAAAAATATTGATTTCTTATGATCGTATAGGTTAGACCATACAATTTAGTATTTCATTTTATACTGTCTCATTTATAGGAGGCACACACTGTATATGGATAATCGCTTACTGCTCTGTTGAATATTAACCCTTAGGCTGCTAAGCGTGACTCGTTGACCTTTTGCAGACAGTGGAGATCAAGATCAGACTGCACATTACGTGCAGTCTGATCTTGGATCTACACTTTCCCATAAGTAGATACAATTCCCAAAAACATAATTTTGAAATAGCCGATGTTTTGGTCTATACTATCGAAATGAAAATTTCATTTTAGTTATTCAGCAGGATAAGTGTTAAACCGGAACCACAGACTTTCTTACAAACCCGCAGAATGAACTTTTCCTAACAATGGGTCCCGTTTTTAGTCATGCGTTCAAATGAAAACCGGAAAACGCTAATTAATGCTCTTTAATACGAAGGAGACCATAGTAAAACTACAAACAATAATTCTATTCGAATTCTGACGAACATACATGTATTAATTTCACAGAACGACAAAATCATTTTGACAGCGCTCAACAACAACAACAACAACAATAAACTTTATTTACACTCAGGTACCATAGTACAACATCAGGAAATAAATATGTACAGACAGAAGAGGGTTTAGTGTATCGCCGTAATGTATTGTTGGGCGTATTCCTTTCGCTACTCCGAACACTCCGAACATGTTCTAGGTGGTGTGCGGTAAAAAAGCCAGAGGTAAAAAAGCCATAGGTAAAGAGGCCATAGGTAAAAAAGCCAGAAGTAAGACGGTAAAAAGGCCATAGGTAATAACGCCATAGGTAAAAAAGCCAGAGCTAATTTAGTATATATGGTTTATTAAGAAAAAAAAAAAAAAAAAAGAGCTAATTCAGTAGTATATGATGTAGAGAAAGCTTTTTGTTTCAGAAAATCTTTAGAAGTATTTTGGGAAAAGGAGAAGCCAATTTTTCCTTTTCACACAATGTTTTATATACTATCTTGATGTGTTGTATGCAGATTATTTCAATATGTAAACGTCTGATATTAGTTATTTGATAAGGGGAACTTTTCCAGTCTTCAGCTACTGACTTTTGAAAACAATTAAGGAAAAGTAGAAACTGCCAATAACAAACAACTTTCCCTTTTTACACATTTCCCTATGTTGATGTGTTGTATGCAGATTTTTTCAATATTTAACCCTTTTCTAAATTCCCATACAATGCAATTTAAGACAGGCCTCCTTTTACTTTTCTTGCTCAAAACAAACAATTTCTCCTTTTCCAACAATGTTTTATATCCCATCTCGATGTGTTTTATGCATGCTCTTTCAATATGAAAGAGTTTAAAATTAGTTGTTTGATAAGTCAAACTGGTCGTACTTAACACTTTTGCCGTTGTAGGTGATGACTTTAGAAAACATTTCGGGAAAAAGGGGAAACTGCTCAAAGGAAGCAATTTCCTACAATGTTTGCAATCATTGCATACCATTATCTTATACTTCAAAGTTTCCTTGGAACAAACTTTCAATACAAAAAAAAAAAAAACTAATTACAAACATGTGCCAACTGTCATTTCACAAGTCCAAGTTTTAATCATAATTATGCAATTGGTCAATAACAGTTTGAAATACATGTAATACTGTTAAATTATGTAATAGGGCATTTCCTGCACCTGTTATTGGTTTCAATTTATTTATCAACAAGTACTTGTAGATAGATAAACAAATATAATTTCCATTAAATACAAATTATCTTGTTACCCATCCTTTTTGATAATATAAAATCAATCTTTATTTAGATACCACATGTGCTTTACGTGGTTAATTCTTTTAATTTACATAATAAATGTAAAAAATTATGCACAAATATAAATGTTAAAATTAATGCACAAATCATCATAAATCATTTTCATTAAATATTCATATAAATTAATATTATATTTAAAATATTTGATATTTTCTTAATAAATCATATATACATGTACTAAATTAGCTCTGGCTTTTTGACCTATGGCCTTACTACCAATGGCTTTTTTACCGTTTTACTTCTGGCTTTTTTACCTATGGCCTTTTTACCTATGGCTTTTTTACCTACATTCGTTGTAGGTCAATGGAGTATTTCGGAACACTGTACGGTGCACTCTCTTGCACTCCGGATCATTACATTTACCTCTGTAGTGGGCTCAGAAAGTAGCCCGTCATTAAGTCATATTTTTGTCACATGACCATAACTCAAAATGGCTACACAAACGCCGGTAAAAGAAAGACCAATATCGATTGTTTCGAGTGCTGTTCAAAAAGCATGGGACCAATCAGACTTAGTGATAGGAAACAATCAAAAGAGGGATTTTCTGAAAAGCCTAAGTATCTTTAAAGGACGATAACTTGATTTTTGATCGTACAAACTTAGATCCAGCGGTGTGTCAAATCAGTTGTCATCATTCATGGGCGCAGCCATTTTTGTTAAAATCGGCGTAAGATTCTGAAAAGTGAAGAGGCTCGAAAAAATTAGTTCTATTTTATACAGGTAAATTCATCAGTTTGAACGCACCTATAATGTATCCAGAATCATATTTCCTTTGTCTAACTTACAATTTTACATATGAAACAACTAAACAGTAACAAAACATCTTTTCCTCGGTTTGACAAGATTCTTGTCATTTAGCCCATCGCAGAGATGTATGTGAGGTAACGAACGACAACTCTGCTCGGAGATTGTGTACGGTGTTCTTCAGAACATGTTCTGACTAATCCAATCGAGGTGTAGCGTACCTGCTGAACGGTTGCTCGGTGATGCAAGATGGCTGAAAGACGGACAATTCGTCACGGCAAAATTTGCAATTGTTCTTTTTTACAACATGAATGCCATAAATAGGGGCATAGTAGACTCGTCTTTACTCTCTCTCTGCAGCTAATCATTTCCTTAACTAACACAGCTATAACATAGCTCTTGCAACAGCCATTATGCCAATGTACTTTCATTTCAATATGGTTTAGAACATGCTCCATTCAGAACATACTTCCGGAACAGTGTACTGTGTTCTGAAATATTCCTTTCGCACATTCCAGAACAGCATTCCAGACTGAGACAGAACATTGTGCCAGAACAGTTGAAAGGAATACGCCCATTGTCTACCCGTTATCTGCGCATGTCATATTCTTCGAAGATTCGACCTGTCTTACATGACGCATCACTAGCCCCGAAAGCGGGCAGACTGTAATATTACGCTCTATAAGGTAGCAATGTAGAAAATGGCTTTTATCAATACGTTTGAGGAGAAATTAGACCTGCTTTAGCTCCAGATTTCTCTAAACTGCTAATCATAGCTGAGTGAATTGCAGGAGGTAGCGTTTTATTGAGTAAACGTTTATATTTTAGTTTGAAATTCAAAGTAACGGTTGTCGCATAGGAAAGTGGTTCGGTTCTGTACCCAGGATGCCCAAATTAGATAGATGAGTATTTATAGAATGCCATCTAGCGGGAGATAATGATAGTCTACCAAATAGTAACAGCCCGAGTATAAGTTTCAAACTTATTTTTTTAGGAGGGAAAAATCTCCTTGTAGGACAGGGCAGATCCAAGATTATACTACACATTCTGGTCTTTTATCAACAATATCCGATACAGGGATATTTTCCTGTGTAGATCACGATCAAACTGTACAAAACGTGCATCTGATCTTTGACACACATTGCCCGATAAGGAGATATTATTCACTAATACACAACTTTGAAATTGCGCGATATTTAGATTTTTGCTATCGACTTAATAATTTTATTTTAGTTACTCAGCAGAATAAGAGTTAAAGACGTTTATGACAAATTCTTCCAACGGACAGATTTTTTTAAAACTTTGCACATACAAAGCTCATCATGTCTCTTGTAGATTATAATGATACAAAAAGGGGGTCCCCGTGCTCGTTCTGAGAAATTCGCTTTTGAAAAAGGTATATACAGTTCCAAAATTCAGCATATACTAGATTTAACATACTTTCTTTTAATAGTCAATTAAACAGGAAAATTGCCAGAAGAATATACAAATATACATCACTTTAAAGAAAGATAATTCAGTTTTGCACAAAAAACACATGAAAGCCTGGTTCTGAGCATGGTAAATGCACCAATATGCATTTTATATATAGACCATTGAGTTCAAAAGGGAGATAATTTGACCGGGTTATGGGTTAATTTTCAAGAAAAACATACTTTCTTACGGACAGATTTTTTTTTTAAATTTCCACAATCGTAGTACTTATAAATCTTGACAATAAGAAAAAATAAAAATGGCACCTACCCGTGCTTTTTTCCCTAGGAAACAGGGATGAAGGTCACGTTGGACGTTAATTTTTTCCAAGGAAAACTATATAATAGAAGCTCAGCAGACATAGTGGGAAAGAAGAAATTGCTCATGCTCGTTAAAAGCGATTTCTCCTTTTCCCACATTAATTTTGGATCCTATACTCCTTCAAAAAATGAACATAGCCTATATACCTCAATTCATATCAAACCCTTCATTATCTACATTTTTTTTTTATAAATTTGCATACATGATTACGGCTCATAGAAATGCAAAAAAAAAAATGTCTCTGGAAAAAATGGGATAAAAGCTCGGCAGACATGATGGAAAAAGGAAAAATTATTCAGTAGAAGAAATTTCTCCTTTTCCCACAGTATTTTTCAAAGAGGAAATAGCCATACTTCCAGAAATATGTATACTTCAACAACTTCAATTTTCTGCCTGTTTCATTGTTTGCTGTGTAACTCGACTTTTTTTCCAGCTAGTTCTTTACCAGTCGTATCATCCTTACACTGGCAGGCCAGTTTTGATGCTATCACCTTCATCCTGAAAGGATAGCATGACAACTGGCCTGCCAGTGTCAGGAAAACGTCAGAAGCTGTATCATTTTCAGCGTTGGATGGCTGACATTGCGTAAAAAATTTTCTATTTTCCACAACAAATTAGCATTCGTTTTGATGAAACTTCCCCTTTTTATTTCGACCATAAAATACCATGGCTAGTGCAACCGTGCTAGTATTATCCGTAGAATGTTCGGTCCGCTGTTACTATTGCCATAATTATGTGCGAAAAATACACAATAGCGCTGATAGTTTTACTTTCTGTGAGAAATACACATGCGCAGTTAAAGGCTGCATTTCGGTTATTTAGCAGGAAAAGGATGAAGGCGCCAAATCAACCAGCTTATCATACCCAGTCAGGAAATAGCACCTAAATAAATTGCTGTGTCTAAAAATTGTTCTTGGTCAGAATGTCTGTAGAAAGTGGCCAGTGAAGAGTTTAGACACCATGAAGTTTCCGCGAGTTGGATCTTAATGTACATGTACATCAATTGACCGCTGATCATTATCAAACTTTTTACTGTGAAAGACACTTATGGAGTAATGCTGTTGGGCTGGCGCTTTTTTCATGTGTGCACGTGCTGAGGACAATATCCCACTGTAGACGCGGGCGCATTCAGATCAGCTCGCAGGCCCGTCGGAAGGAAATTTCATTTGGTCCGGCCAGTATGGCGAGCGATGAAGCCATGCTAGGGGGGTCCGGGGGCATGCTCCCCCGGAAAATTTTTTGAAAAATAATGTAACAGGTGGTGAAAAATATATTGCGGCTCGACTGGGATTCGAACCCAGGGCCTCAGGAATACCGTTCCTGCACTCTAACCAACTGAGCTACCGAACCACATGTCGATACGACCGCACAATATATCACCAAATACCTGTACCCAGCTACATTATACCTTTACATGTATCTGTGGGGTAGACCAGTATACTACAATAAGACGCTCTCTGGTGCATTCTGGCGCATTTTTTGAGGTTTATATTACAAATTTAAGCCATGCTGGTGGGGGGGGGGTCCGGGGGCATGCTCCCCCGGAAAAAAATTGAAAATAAGACGCTCTCTGGTGCATTCTGGCGCATTTTTTGAGGTTTATATTACGCATTTTTTTTTCCGAAAATTGGTCAGGCCATGGCCGGACCGCTTCCGACGGCCTTGGCTCGTGCTGTGTGATGGGCAGGTTTTAGAGAGGCTGGTCAGTTTCATGAATTTTTTTTTTACTGACTAGGGACCTGTTCACATACATGTACAGCATGTTAACATTGTGGGATAATCTTAGAGCATCTCTTGTTGTAGCATACTAGAGAGGTAACATTGCATTCTTTTTGTTGTTAGTAATACTGGACCAGACAGAAAACTAAGAACAATTGTTTTTGTAGACGTGTAAACCAAGATCAACCAGGACAGGAAGTTGGCCAAACCCCTGCAACTATAATACAGTTCAATGCATCTATGAGGCATTGTTTTATGAGTGAAAATATCATTCCTTTTACCTATAATTGGCCTGCTACATGCGAAAAAGGACATTCCGGATCAACCTGCGTAGTCCGCGCAGGATTATCCGAGACGACACTTTCCTTTCTGATGTAATTTTCTGTTTTGTGCAAGTCTATAATGTAAGATAAAATCGAATGTGGTCGTAAATGTTGTCTCGGTTCAGGTTGCGCTGACTGCGCAGGCTGATTCGAGACGACAATTTACGCAAATATAACCGGACAAGTGCATGACTTCAGAACCTCACTTCAGTTAAATATGAGGTCCTGATATTATTTATGAACAGAACAGAAACTTCATTAATAATATCAGCTTGAAGCCATAAGGTTCATCGCCGAACACATAAATTATAAATACATACATGGGTGTGGACTAAACAAACAAACAAACAAACAAACAAACAAACAAACAAAACAAAAATCAAATGATATTAAATGTGTATGTTAAAATGAATAAGCGAATGCGGAAGTAATGAATGATAAGAGTGAAACATGAACATAGCACATTACAGAAAGAATAGTATCAAGTAAGTAAAATGTCAAACTTTAAAAGTGAAAATCATTACTAAGGAGATAAATTACGAGGGAGTTAGATACTACAAATATGGAACTCGTTCTGGGAAAAGGAGTCACTTGTTTTATGTATACGAATAATGTTAAAACAAGTATAAAGCACGTTATAGAATGAGAAGCAGTATAGTATATTTGCCAGTATTTCGTCCACTGGTACTCAAAATTTTACTGTTGAAATCGTTAAAAGGGAGATAAATACTATCAACGTGGAAGTCGCTTTGAGCGAAGCTATTCGCCTGATAAAAGCGAACGCTCTGTCCAAAACGGCCTCCCGCAAATAATGAGTACTGCTAATTGTGTATATAGACTATAAAATCCTTTAAACAAAAGAAAACAGTTCAATAAATGGCCTCGGTAAAACAAGCAATTGCTTATTAAAGCAAGTGCTCTTTTCACCACGACGTCCTTCAGGTGAGCCATATGTAAACCTTTAAAACTCAATACTGTAGGAAGAAGACTATACATATAATTATCTTTTGGAAAATGTCTAACAATTCATCACTGACATTACTCAATTCGGTTTTTCTCTTGCCTTAATATAGAAAATTCTAACTGCATTTAATACTTTAACATTTTCACAGTTTAAGAGCTGGATTGATTTTAACATACTTGGTTTATCATAATAATACTTTTTAAAATACAAATGCCTCAATTCGGTATAAGTTGGACAAATTAATAAAAAATGATACTCATCCTCAACTTCATTAAAGTGCATAGTGAACATATTCTTTCATTTCTAACAATGTTTCTATGTCGACCTGTTTCAATGAAAAGGTTATGTGCGGACAGACGTAATTTGGCAACAGCGTTTCTATATGTTGTTATTTGCATTTTAAAAAGATAATTTGAAAAACTAAAATCTTCTTTCAGATGCTTGTAAACAAATAGTGAAGGTCTGTTGTTAATATCTTGAAACCACTCACTCACATAAATGTCAATCAGACTATTACGGAAAATAGGTAGGCCTATAAATATATTTAAGTTCGCTGAAGTGGGAAATAACCATATGTCGTAAAAGCCCGTCCTTTGTAGTAGGTCTAGCTCTTTTACTTTGTAGGTCCAAAGGTTTGAGTTATTTATTTTATCTAATTCTACCAGGACGGTTTGTAAAATACAATTAAATCTTTTATCTGTGAAAAGCTTTATGAAATATTTAATTTTCCCCGCTCTTTTAAATTTATTAAAGCACTGTCTGCCTCAGTGAATACTACAGTACCTTCAGTGCTTTGATTTTGAGTAGTCAACCGACAGCGCTTTCTTTCCTAATGAATCTGATGAACCCTTGACAAATGTATCGATTCAAACGAGTTGAAAACACTGCTGATGTTAATAAGCGTCCCCCGGATAGTCTCGGTCAATTCAAGTGCTTTCACGTCCCCTCTATATATCATGCAGTTGACTGCGACATTGTACTGAGTGTTTGGGGCCAGATAGACTCCTTTAGGGAAAACAAGCGGTCCCCTTTCACCAACGGGATCTATATTTGGTTTCACATATTCTTTAGTTTTCATATTGGTTACTGTTACTGTAATGTTTTGTGCGTATTGCGCCTCGCTGTAGAACAATGTTATTTTCCTAAGGCGTAAAGGCTTGTCCGCCGCAATCAGAATTTGTGCTGCAGCCGTTAAACACTTCTTTACGTTTTCGGGACTAGAAACTTGAAGTTTCAGTTCAAATACACTTCCTGGTCTATTTTTAGCAACATATTTCCCGACATTCTCTACGGTTGACTCTTCAATGTCGTTGTTCCTATGTAGTGTAAGATATTTATACAGTTCAACTTGTTCTTCTTGAGTTAAAACTCCAGATTCAACCACGGTCGAGGTAAACTCAGTGACCGGTATCAGAGGCAACCGGATCTGGTACAAAGCCTCTCCCAACCACGCTCTAACGTTCTTGGACGTGGGTTCGAAACCTTTCTTTTTACAATGGTTCTCGGACCATTTTATTGCAGCGTTGAAGACGTCAAGCTCTTCACCGACGCCAAGATTTTCGGCGCTTATGATATTTTTCAGAGCAACTGGCGTCAGTTGTAGGAAGTCGTCACTGTCAAAGACGTCGTTAGCGTTCATACAAATAAACTGCATGCACCGTTCCTGCAGCAGGTCCATGTCGTAGAACAAAGCCTGGTTGTACATGGAACAGGCGTTGTTAACGTCTATTGCGGTTTGTAAGAAGGCTTCACACTCGGCCACAAGTCCGTACAGATGATACTTTTTGGCGGCATACAACACGTGAAGTACTGTGTTTCCATCGAACTCCACCGCGTCGGTGTATATATACCTTTTAAAAAAATACAAATTCTTTGGTAAGAACTATTCCTGTTTGATGCTTAAATAATCTTTTCAAACCTTTACTAAACGACAAAATTTTAGACTGGTCCAAATTGAAAGCAGACGACAAACTAATTGCTATAAAAATTAGGAAATTGTGTCATGAAAGGCTTAAAATAATTTTTGGAAGTTACTAGAATTTTCTCCTTTTGCCACACTGTTTTACAACGCATTTCCTCTGGATCTTTAAAACTCAGAATTGTGTGGCAAACGTTTAAACAGCTTAAGAAGTAATATGGATATTCAAAACAGTTTAATATGAACATACTAACAAATAAAGGATAATCAACTACTTGTGTGTAATATTAGAAATCTGTCACTGGAATGGGGTGTAATGGTATTGAAAAAAAAATGAGTCCGAAGGACGAGTTTTTTTTAACCCTTTCCCAAACAATCCCTGGTTTTTACGGGTCAGGAATAGAAGCCTTTTGAAAATATTGTGGGAAAAGGAGAAAATGCTGGTAACCAGCATTTTCTCCTTTTCCCACAATGTTTTCTACCCTATCATATAGAAAAATCATCTTTCTAGCAACTGTTAATTTGACATCTGCAAAATGCTTTCAATTTGGTCTGGTCCAAAATTTGCCGTTTGGCAAAGGGTTAACCGAATCAAACCCCATTCGAGTAACAGAATTTCAGTATTGCACAAAACCATTTGATTATCCTATTTATCATCAAGAATGGTACAATATGGGCAGTATAGGAAAAAAGTAGTTCTGGCAAACATGTTAAAACTACATAGTCACTAGTGATGAAATTATTTTAATCATCACTAGTGGCGTTATTCACTGTCAAAGCCCAGGAATTTACTGATAATAATATAATGAAAAATAATATTATCATGTTTAAATCATGAAAGAAAACAATACCGTAAAATAGTTCTGAATGTTGTCGCCCGCACGTCTCTAACTACAATCTCGTTCTCGTTTTTGCTGTTCTCAACACCGAAAAACATGGACTCAAATACTGGACTGCGCATGCTCAAGATGAACTTGTGTGCCGGAAGTGAATCCTCTTGTTCTTCCCGGTTTGGAAACACGAAATATATATCGGCCAGGACACCAGACATACACAGCTGTTTAAGTAGACCGGAAGTTGTGTTTGACTCTCGCCAGTCGTGGTAATTATTGGGAAGCCCGCCGGAAAATGACATCATGAGATAATTTCTGAATGATTTCTGAAACTGGTGAATTTAAAGGAGTTAAATAACAATGCCATACTTTTTAAATAATAATCTATGTCCGTGTTTTTTTTTTTCCAGATTTGAATAAAGTCACGTGTTTCTACTCATACCTCGGGGAAAATGGGCTTCTGAGGACATAATTGGAAAAGAGAAATTATCTATGAGACGTACTGCGACAAAAAGGGGCTTAATGCATCTCATTGACCCATGATACCAAGCCATCCATCACATACTAATGGATCCGTAATAGTCACTTCTTCAAACGATCGACCTAATCATGAGGTAGACTGGTCCTTTGACATGCACAAAATTCACCAATAGCGAAAAGTTTCGGCCCAGGTCAGCCTGCGCGGACTGCGCAGGCTGACCTGGGCTGAAACTTTTCGCAGATGCCTTAAGCCCCTTTTTCACAGAGCATAGTTCATAAATAGCTGGCGATCAACATTTTCTCCTTTCCCCAGAATATTCTTATGGCTTTCCAAAAACAAAAAAAACACCACTAACAGTAACAACAGCAATCAGTAATGAGTTGCTGAACGCCCTATCTTTCCATCAGTTTGAGTAAATATCTGTCAGTCTGTCTAGCTTTTTGTCTGCCTGCCCGTCCGCCCGCCTGCTTGCCTGTCCATTCTTCCGTCCATCCGTTTGGCTATCGATTTCCTTTCTATATCTCTCCAAGATTTGCATTTATGGAATTTTTTTTGCAAAAAGGGGGTGATTAACACAATACTACCTGAAACAACTAAATAAGAATGGTATAGATAATGACAAAACATGCAGTCTGTTCTTAATCTATACTCTCCGCAAAACTTCCCGGAGTCAAGCTTAGATTCCTGAGAGATGAATTTTTAGATTGGGACAAAGGTCTAGTTGAAAGAATTTAATACTTATGGTGCTAAGCACGACTCACTGACCTTTTGCGGACAGCGTAGATCAAGATCAGACTGCACAGAACGTGCAGTCTGATCTTGGATCTACACTGTCCGATAAGGGGATATCATTCCCTGAAACATACTTTTGAAATAAAAGTATTTAGGCTTATACTATCGAATTGAAAATTCCATTTGAGTTATTTAGAAGGATTAGGGTTAACACAGAAAGAAAACACATTACCAAACGAGAATATTTTAGGCTTGTCCAAATTGAAAGCATTTGCAGACGACAAAATAAAAGTGAATGAAAAATCGAAATTTGTTTTGTGAAGGGCCGAAAACATTGTGGGGAAAGGAGAAAATGCTGGTTACCAGCATTTTCTCCTTTTCCCACAATGTTTTCTAAAGGCTTCTTTCTCAGGGTCGTCAAAAGTAGGGATTGTGTGGTAATGGGTGAATTATGTACTTTGATAGTTATTGAAGAGATGTTGAACTACTTATATCACCTTTGCACTCTTAAAAATGTTTAATATCCTAAAAATGTGTATGTTTTTAACACTTCATAACTCCGTTTGGAACATTTAACTTTTCACTGCAGAATATCAAATTACTTGTATATTACCACCATAGACTGGTATAAAAATATAAATACAAAGACCTTTTTCACAGACAGTGACTTTCTATTGTCTGACGACACTTTCTTTCTTTCTTCCTTTTCTTTTCTTTGCCTCCTGTTCTATCTTGATACTTGCTAACGATTTTAAATTCTGCTCGCAATCCTGAGCCTTGTCAAATCGATATTTAAAAGCCCAACTTTTTTTTTTACTATTTCTAAGGTATTTACAGGGGGAAATCCTCTTAATCGGACTCTGTAGAATCAAGATCAGACTGCACGATCTGTGTCTGATCTTGATCTACATTGTCTGCCAAGGGTCCGTTAGCAGTTTAACTGTTAAAATATACAATGGCACGATGACATGGCCTCCTTTTTATAACTGAAATTCCGTTGAAAAGGGCGTTAGACATCTAACAGAATCGACTTCGAACCTGATCGATGAAGATTACTCGAGTAATTGGATTGATCATGGACTTAACATGGAATATGTCAAGAAAGACAACTTCGATTGTTTAGACTATGAATTTGTAAGCTTATATTTGGATGCAGATCGACCTTCCCTATTTCAGTTAAGGACGATAAATATAGCTGCAGACTGAAGAGCAAACAATCGCATAAGATAGTCCCTTCAAGGTATTAAGCTCCTTTTTGACATAGTATTGCTCAGTATGTTTTTTCACAGCCCGTGATGATGGTATAGTAACGGTGCATTGGAATAACAAGGTCGTAAAAAAACGTGAAAAAGTACTGTTTTGAGAAAACTTGAAATAAGAAAAGTATTTTTAATACTACAATAATGTTTGATTTCACCCTTTACCAAACGACACAATTGGAGACCAGTCCAATTAGAAGCATTTCCATACGACAAAATTAATGCGACAAAAAAAAAAAAGGAATTTGTTTTGGGAAAGGGAAGAAAACATTGTGGGAAAAGGAGAAAATGCTGGTTACCAGCATTTTCTCCTTTTCCCACAATGTTTTTAGAAGGCTTTTTTCTCAGGGTCGTGAAAATCAGGGACTGTTTGTGAAAGGGTCAATATATAATTATTTTCAGCGCCTCATTTACTGAACTCACTGTTTAAAACCAGCGGTTACTGGGTCTGTTCATCAGCTTGATCACTTTCTTTCTGAGGATTGATAATGGTCATTTCTTTAACCCTTTACTCCGCAGATACTCATTTCTACGCATTGCTTGTAGGAGCCTTTGGAAAACAGTGTGGCAAAAGGTAAAATTGCTCATCACGAGCTTTTACGTGGATTTTGCTAGTGTATAGGAATATATGCCAGGGGTATATTATCCAATCGGATCGCGAGAAGTTCCTTCGCAGTATAACAATACTTGACGTGACCGGATCAGAAATTATGATGTCTGCACAAATTTGTCTTCAGATTGTATACAGACAAGTCTAGCGTATAGAATAACGAGACAAGATGAATATCAACTGATGAGTTTTCGCAACATTCCCGTTTCTGATGCAAAGTAAGCTGTTATCAATAAGGTATTTGCATAATTGGTGTCTATAATTGGGAACAGAAAATAAAACTAATTAAATAGACTGTAGATGAAGCGCCTAGCCTGAATTATTTCAGGATCGACAAGGGAAACTGAGAATGCATTTTACATCCACTTTGTTGACATTAAAAAAAAAACATCTGTCTTGAACTTATGAGTAGCGAAAAAAAAATCCCACATCTGTGTCTTTCAGGTAGGAGGGCGTAAACTTCGCGAGGGGAGTCCAACTGAGCTTGAACTCACGGCATATAGGGTAACCACAGAATAAGTTTAAGACAGCACACTTCGTACCCAGGAACCTCCGAACCCAGGTTTGAAGCATTACGTTA
Organism: Tridacna crocea; assembly: GCA_943736015.1. Classification (NCBI taxonomy): domain Eukaryota; kingdom Metazoa; phylum Mollusca; class Bivalvia; order Cardiida; family Cardiidae; genus Tridacna; species Tridacna crocea. Next base: position 2,566,381 of record OX031067.1, on the reverse strand, counting down.
TACTCTCTATGCATTTCAGAATATATCGAACCTGGGTCACCGAGGATGACTTCAGTATTAAGTTGTATAATCGGGAAAATAATCAAATTGTAATTGTTCAAAATGTATTATTTCGAATCTTGCCATATTCAATAATTGCGTACTTATTGTACATAAACATCTGTAATTCGGTCAATAATGTGAACTTAATTGTTCAACAAGTACATATCATCAAACAGTTCTCTAAGCTTTTAACCCATTACCAAACGACAATATTTTAGACTGGTCCAAATTGAAAGCATTTGCAGACGACAAAGTAAAAATGACTGAAAATTTGAAATTTGTTTTGTGAAGGGTGGAAAACATTGTGGGAAAAGGAGAAAATGCTGGTAACCAGCATTTTCTCCTTTTCCCACAAAGTTTTCTAAAGGTTTCTTTCTCAGGGGGCGTCAAAAGTAGGGACTGTGTGGTAATGGGTTAAAGCAAGCGAGACAAACAAAAGTACATGATCTATAGTCCTTTGATAACTTTAGAAACAAAAGCAGTGGGAAAAAAACGACAAACAACTTACACCTAGCTTAACTCTTTCAGCACATTGCACGAGAACAGGGAGCCATTGCGAAAGGCATAGATCAAGATCAGACTGCACAGAACATGCAGTCTGATCTTGGATCTATGCCTTTCGCTTGTTTAGTCAAGCTGATAGAATAAAAATATTTCAGTTTTTCTTTGGACTGTATTTTCGGCCGTCGAAAGGCCGAGTTTACAATTGCCTTTTTGGCGCGGAAAGAGTTATCAAACATGGCGACAGTTCGCACTGAATAACACCTTCACCTGAGAAAGGATTTCGCTTTAACTCTAAGTTTCTTAAACGTAAGATCATGTGCTTTTGAGGACAGTGTAAGTCAAGATCAGGTTGCACAGAACACGAAGTCTGATCTTGGATCAACACTGCCCAATCTCAGGTGAGATATCGTGATACTCGCGATAATCAAAGTGTTGAAAGTGAAATAGATCGAGTTTTTCCTTTGCGAACTGAAAAAAAAGTTGTTTTCGTTCATTTAGCATTCCGAAGGATTAATTAGAAAACCGTACTCTCTAAATAGAAACATCAAAGTAATACGATAGCAATCCCAGCTACACGACTCGTATTTGTTATTTTTAACCCATTACCACACAATCCCTACTTTTGACGTCCCTGAGAATGAAGCCTTTAGAAAACGTTGTGGGAAAAGGAGAAAATGCTGGTAACCAGCATTTCCTCCTTTTCCCACAATGTTTTCTACCCTTCACAAAAGAAATTTCAAATTTTCAGTCACTTTTATTTTGTCGTCTGCAAAATGATTTCAATTTGGACCAGTCTAAAATATTGTAGTTTGGTAATGAGCTCTTTACCAGACGATAACATTTTAGACACGTCCAAATTGAAAGCATTTGCAGACGACAATTCAAATGTGGCTCATATGATGGAACTTGTCTCTGATAGGATAGAAAACAGTGTGGGAAAAGGAGAAAATGCTGGTTACCAGCATTTTCTCCTTTTCCCACACTGTTTTCAAAAAAGTTTCTTTCTTTTTCAGGATTGTGTGTTAATGGGTTAACTGTTTATCAAACGACAAAACTATAGGCTCGATCAAATTTGAAGAAAGAAATGCAGACGACAACTTAAATGCCGCTTATATGAATGAATTTGTCTATGAAACTGTAAAAAACATTGTGGGAAAAGAATGAAATGCTGGTTGTCAGTGTTTTATATTATCACGGAGCGAGGTTAGATATACAAGTACTTTAAAGCCTGCGTTGATTTTGAGCTAGCTTTTACAGCGATGCGGTTTGGTGCGTTGTCTGCGCATGTCATATTCTTCGAAGATTCGACCAGTCTGCTACGACGCATCGCCCATCCCGTATACCTGGGAAAATTAGGGCTTACATCTAAGCTGTTACCCTATCATCCAAGCATATAGAGTCGGTTTAACAAATTGCCGATGCATAGTTTACGTGCTAGCCGATCATAGCTGAATGAGTCGCACCAAGTAGCGTTTTTTTTTTAGTAAACGTTTATAACATTTTGAAATTCAAAGTATGAAAAATGAAAAATTAGTCCGCTTCTGTACCCAGGATGCCAAAATTAGATAGGTATGTATTTGTAGAATGCCATCTAGCGGGAGATAATAGGTTTGATGTAGTTCTGTCCTTGCAAGTTCAGCAACGTGGTCACAGCTAGTGCCTGGACGGATGGTCAGGCCGTTGCATGTACAGTATATCACTATATATCACTATAAATATTTTTATCACAATGTTTTACATAGCTTTCTTCTCTAGGGTCGTTTAATCACAGAAATTTTAATTATCCTGACAAAAAAGTTTGAAGTTAAAAAAGGTGCAATACAGCGCACCTAAACCGATTGCTGTTATTCTCTTTTTTTCTGCTGTATGCAACAACTATTGGAAAATCACAGCTTTCCATGTTTGTAAACCGTATTTCTGTTGTGGTCATACACAAAAAATAGTCTCTCAAGTAACTGCAATATTCCTAGCTTTTTCAAAAGGCATTTCTAAAAACCAAATCAACACCGGTCAACCTGCGCCGTTGTCTAAGAAATATTTCCAAAGGTATTCCTGGAAGTCTTTAGGAAGAGATAAAATTTCGCTGATTCTTGAAGGACTATTTTGTGTGTGTAGCCACACAAAGAAACATGGCAGACGACCAGTAAAGGACCATTTCACAATGATTTTCCAGTAGTTGTCGCATAGAGCATAAGAGCCAATAACGCAAATCGGTTTAGGAGCGTGTCACGATCATTAGACATTAATTTCCTGGAAACAAGCAGGGCAGCTCCGCCCTCGTTAGCCTTTTCGGCAGCATAGGTGAAAACATGCGTTGTCTGCGCATGTCATATTGTTTGGAGATTCAACCTGTCTGGTATGAAGCATCACTCGTCCCATGTACTGGGCCAAGGTTGGGCTTACGCCGAAGCTATTATCCGAGCCTTTTCAGCAGCATGGGTGAAAACACGCGTTGTCTGCGCATGTCATATTCTTCGAAGATTTGACCTGTCTGTTATGACGCATCACCGGTCCCATATACTGGGGAAAAGTAGGGCTTACACCGAAGCTATTATCCAAGCCTGTAGTGCCGTTTTAACCTTTATCCTGCTAAGTAAATAAAATGAAATTTTCAATTCGACTGTAAAAACCCATTTTTTTTTTTTTATTTCAAAGGTATAATCTAGGGAATAAAATCTCCAGATCGGACAGCGTAGATCCAAGATCAGACTGCACGTTCTGTGCAGTCTGATCTTGATCTACGCTGTCCGCAAAACGTCTGTGAGTTGCTATAAGCAGCCAAAGGGTTAATAAATGGCCGGTGCATAGGTTACATGTAGCTTAATGAATCACACCAGGTAGCGTTTTATTGACTAAACGTTTATTTTAAAATTCAAAGTAAGGGTTGTAGTTTTGCAAAGTAGTCCGGTCCTGTGCCAAGAATTTCCAAATTAGATAGATGTGTATTTGTAGAATATGACATGCCCAGACAACGAGACGTTCCATGAGCCCATTCAGTTTTGTCCAGAGTGAGGGAGGAACCTGGGAGAATGACAGCAACCAATTAGTTTTATGGTTCCTTTGCAAAACAAAACTTTCAATGGTGTCTCTCACAAATACCTCGTTTCCGCCCACCCATGAAAAGAAATTTTAAGGTCACGACATTGAACTCTTTCTAGAAGAACAAAAACTTTCAATATGGTCCAAATTGAAAGCACTTGCAGATGACATATTAAAATTTAATGTTACACAAAAGTTGGAATTTGTCTCTGTAAGAGTGGAAACATCACAGGGCAATGAGAAATTGATCGTTACTAGCAAGATCATATCATCCATTTTCTTAAAAAACCTCGTAACTGCAGCTTGAAACAAGCTGTAGTTACGAGGTTTTTGAAGTAAACCAACGATATGAGGAATCAAGATGTACTAAAGTTATGATACATAAATACCATTCAATACATTATGACTAAAGAGAAAACTATTTCGATAGTGGTATCATGCAAGCTGCAAACAGAAGTCCGCATGGGGAGATGATATAGGAATAAGTAGCTGAAAGAAGATTTGATCGGAAAGAATACAAGAAATTGGACAAATGTTCCTCTTTGTATCGTTTCCGTTAAAAAAAAAGCCCAACAATTTTCTTGGAAAGAATCCCCCATATTTTCTTAGGATTCACGAAGATTTGACATCATTTCAGTAGTTACATTTTGGCTCTTCAAGTACACTAAAAAGCACTATGCATCAGCTCTGTATACTCAAGTTATTATGTAACACTGTGACATCCTTGTTACAAGCATTCTGGTGAACTGAAATGCAAGTTTCTGATATCACTTTGAAAACAATGTTGATAGTTCTCTTGACTCCCACACCTAAGCAAAATTTTCGGCTATATTTATGAAAGAAGCAGTCAGTCACTTATAAAGCTGTTTTGCATAGCACTGCTAGGAAAAAAAAAGCTATATAAATCAGTGGGTTGGTGCACAACCCGGCATGTTAGAGGTAAAAATCTGTTGAGTTGTCTGCGCATGTCATATTGTTAGAAGATTCGACCTGTCCCATATGACGCATCACTCTCCCCGATATTGGGGAGAGTGTAGTAATATGCGCTATAAAGTAGCAATGGAGAAAAAGGCTTTTATCAATATGTTTGAGAAGAAATCAGGCCTGCTTTAGCTCCAGGTTTCTCTAAACTGCTGATCATAGCTGAATGAATCGCACCAGGTAAACGTTTTAGTTTAAAATTCAAAGTAACGGTTGTCGTGTAGAAAAGTAGTTCGGTTCTGTACCCAGGATGCCCAAATTGGATAGATACGTATTTGTAGAATACCATCTAGCGGGAGATAATGAAATCTGTAGAAAAAAGCGGTAAACAAACAAACAAACAAATAACCAATTAGAATCGACCTCTGGTCATAAAATGGCGGTTTGCACAAGAGAAATCGCAATTCTCGGACAAAATCTACAGGATTAAAAGATGTCTTCTACGAGCAAAGAAGCTTACTTACCGCGTTTTATTGTGTTTATGTTGGATTTAATGGCAGTTTTAGTGCGGAGGATGGCAGTTGTTAAAAGGTTCTGTATACCACTTTAACACTTAGCCAGACGACAAAACTTTAGACTTGTCCAATTTGAAAGCATCTGCAGACGACAAATAATATGTACTTCAAATGATAAGTTTGTACTTAAGCTAAGTTGAAAACGGTAGAAAACATTATCGGAAAAGGAGAAAATGCTGGTTTACCAGCATTTTCTCCTTTTCCAACGATGTTTTCACAGGCTCTCTTCCTCAGTGGTCGTTACAATTTGGGATCGTTTGGTAAAGAGTTTAAATCTCGTCGGTCAGGAGGTGTCATGAATTCACGTCGTCAGAGATTTCTGCTGCAATCTTTCTGTCCCTTCAAGTTAAATGTAAACACTCAAAATTCTTGCTAATAGAACGAATTTCTTGTCTGTGAAGAAATGGTTCAGTATTGCAATTAAAGGTTGATGTAGACTCTACTCTTTGAAGAAAAAAACAGAACAGAACGAAAAAGCAAAATAAAAACTGGCCATAGAAAAAAGTAATCCATTACATAAGTGGACAATAGTTTTAGAAAAATTGCTGGAACGTTGTTTATTTCACCGAAGTTTCAATCAATAGGATTATTACTGATAGTCTCCTTTATGCATATTTCGAGGCAACACCCGAAATATGTTAATGAGATGCGAGATAATTTGGATACGACAGAGATAACCAGCATTTTCTGCTTTTTCCACAATGTTTTATATCCTGCCGGAAGCAAATTTCATTTTTTTGAGTGACGTATATTTTGTTGTCTGCAAGTGCTTTTAATTTGGACCAGTCTATAATTTTGTTGTCTGGTAAAGAGTTATACGCTCCTACAAACTATACTTTTCCCTACAGCTGTAAAGTAACTCGACGGCTGTATGCACCACCGTGCTATTGAACCATTCCCATACATTCTAATTTTCTCGTTTACAGTTCGAACAAGAAGGGTAATAATCTATTATTTTTATTCATTTGAACGTAAAAGCATCCGAAATCAATGAAAAACCATTTAGCCACGGCGACAACCTGTTAATAGATGAATTCTATAACAGCATAAACAATGTTCACATCTAAATGAATATTTGTAAATGGATTGGTTTTGTTTTTCATTTCAAATACTCTCACTCTTCTCTTTCTTTCACAGAAAGCAAAAATCTGGTTTTGACAAATCCGATAGGATAGTCGGTAACATACAGGGCTATAGAACAAATGGGACACGGGTTTATCCCATTACCACACAATTCCTACTTTTGACGACCCTGAGAAAGAAGCCTTTTGAAAACATTGCGGGAAAAGGAGAAAATGCTGGTAACCAGCATTTTCTCCTTTTCCCACAATGTTTTCTACCTGTCACAAAACAAATTTCAAATTTTCAGTCACTTTTATTTTGTCGTCTACAAATGCTTTCGATTTGGACAAACCTAAGATACTGTTGTTTGGTAATGAGTTAATCCCTAAGCGTGCACGTGGTCAGTTTCTTTACGGTAGTCATTACTCAGTTCCTTCTCACCGATGGACATTGTTACAAAGATATATGGTGGAAAAGCCGCCAGTGGATTCTGAGAATATAATGTAAAGCAATGGTATAAAGAAATTCCTGTTAAACATGGATAGCTGCACTGACCCCTTCAATATAATTGATTTGATGTTGGAAAACGGTGTTGCGCTTTTTACCAAACGACAAAAATTTTAGACTGGTCCAAATTGATAGCACTTGCAGAAGACAAAATAAACGTAACTCAAAAAGTGAAATTTGTTTCCAAGCAGGGTAGAAAAAATTATAGGAAAAGGAGAAAATGCTGGTTACCAGCATTTTCTCCTGTTTCCACAATGTTTTCAAAAGGCTTCTTTCTAAGGGTCTCGTTAAACGTAGGGATTGTGTGGTAAAGAGTTAACATAAAACAAATAGCTGCTTCAGATTGCTCTGTATAAACAGTACCGGTATCACTTGGGGGTGTGGTTTCGAGGCCACTTTGCAAGCCACTGGCTGCTTTCTAATATACACCTAGACCGCCCACAGTGCCCAGTTCAAGTGTTAGAGTATAAGACTTGTACACGGTAGGTCTTGAATCAATTGACGGTGTTGGATGAACATTTAAAATTGTTAATGGGCATTCGGAAGAGAGGTTAAAAGGGGTCCCGAGTGACGGTGCTGTACACTGAGCACGTTATAGAACCAGGCGTATCTTACAATTGGTTCGACCTGTATCTGGACTATCAACTGTAACAAAAGCTAACAGCCTTCAGAGGGCGTCCGGTGTAGACGATAAATAAACGGGAAATCCATCAATCTAAAATACTCATACATGATCGAAAAAATGTCTACTCCATCAGGGGTATGAATTTGGCCATCTGAGCAATCTGTAATTTGTCGTCTGCAAATGGTTTGAATTTGGACCAGTCTAAAATTGTGTAGTTTGGTAGAGTTAATTTAACCCTTTCCCAAATAATCCCTGGTTTTCACGGCTCTGAAAAAGAAGCCTTTTGAAAACATCGTGAGAAAAGGAGAAAATGCTGGTAACCAGCATTTTCTCCTTTTCCCACAATGTTTTCTACTCTTCTAAAGTCAGAATTCAATTTTTGAGTCACGTTAATTTAGTCATAATTATGCAAATGCTTTCAATTTGGACCAGTCTAAAATTTTGTCATCTGCAAATGCTTTCAATTTGGACCAGTCTAAAATTTTGTCATCTGCAAATGTTTTCAGTTTGGACCAGTCTAAAGCTGTGTCGTTTTGGAAAGAGTTACCACACAATCCCTACTTTTGACGCCCCTGAGAAAGAAGCCTTTTGAAAACCCTGTGGGAAAAGGAGAAAATGCTGGTAACCAGCATTTTCTCCTTTTCCCACAGTGTTTTCTACCTTTCCCAGAACAAATTTCAATTTTTCAGTCACTTTTATTTTGTCGTCTGCAAACGATTTCAATTTGGACCAGTCTAAATTTTTCTCGTGTGGTAATGGGTTAAACTACAATTCATTGGACTATCCGTAATCGTACATACCGAAGTGGTCGAAGTTTGTCCGCAGATAGACATCTCCAATCCTTGTTCTACTAAATAATAAATTGGAGAAAAAAAAGTTTTCAACCCTAGTGTAATAACACGAATAATGGTCTTTCAAGCGTTTTTTCGTGAAAAGTATCTCTTTAACCCTTTCCCAAACAATCCCTGGTTTTCATGACCCAGAGAAAGAAGCCTTCTGAAAATATTATGGGAAAAGGAGAAAATGCTGGTAGTCAGCATTTTCTCCTTTTCCCACAATGTTTTCCTTCTTCCCAAAACAAATTTTAATTTTTGAATCACTCTAATTTTGTCGTCTGCAAATGCTTCCAATATGGACTAGTCTAAAATTATGTTGTTTGGTGAAGAGTTAACGGATAATGTAGGTCCAAGATCAGACTGCACGTTTTGTGCAGTCTGATCTTAATCTACACTGTCCGCAAAAGGTCAGTGAGTCGCGCTTAGCAGACCAAGGGCTTCGGACAAACGAACAGTTTTTTTTTTACCTTTTGAACTTCATGTTTGGATAGTAAACCTGCTCGGCTATTCACAAATTCCCGCGATGTTTTTGTTCGCAATCGACTTTCATAGAGACCCAATATTCATTAAGCAGAAACCACGTTTGTAGAAATTATAGAAATCGAAAGCACATACGTGAAGCAGACGACTCTAACATAGTAAGCACTTTGTCATTTAATATTGGTCTGCTCATTCGCTGACATCGAGCGCGAATCAGTGCTGGTGTGAATCGAGTTTTTATGTTCAATAAAAGCCGCACGGAATTATTCAACTGGAGAGTGGACCGAAAAGGAACAAAAAATCATTTTAATGTAGAAAGTGTTTTATTGGTTATAAAGTGGATTTATACGTGTAAAATAAAACTCTTTATTCTGCATTGTTTTATATCGTTTTTGATTCCGTTATTCAAGACATTTGCGTGGATTTATTGCGCAAGAAGGTGGTGAAATTATCCTCTTTAGATTAAGTCAGAGGCTGACAGATAATTTTGTGAATTTTAAAACCTGTATTAGCATTCACCAAATGGATTAAATTTTGTATTGGGTTACAAAGGACAACATAAATTGAAAAAAAAAAATCTGGGAAAAAAAAGGCGAAAGATGGGCTGAATTGTGTTAAAAGAAGGAATTAGTCAAAACAAGAAAAAGTATAGATATAATATATTGTAATAAAATTGTGTGCAAACATTCAGACACAGTGATTAAATAGGTTTTCGTTGTAGAAGGCTTTGAAAGTTTTCTTTTTGCGTACAGGAGTCGGAAATATCTGGCTGATAGTTAAAAAAAATGGTAAGTAAGAGACTCGTTGTCTGATACATGATTGAAGCTAGAAACCGTCTTTTTCTGTATCTCGACCTTTTTTGTCTGTTTTGTGTCGAGCCCCGGTAGCTCAGTCGGTACCATACAGGACTTGAGAACGGGGTCGTAGGTTCAATCCCTGGTTCAGCCGAATTCTGTCCGAAGATTGATGGTTGTCATTGCAACAGGGTTCAGGATTCCTCTCCCACCGCAGATCATTGTTTCGGGGTTGGTTATGTGGGAAAGCAGCCAGTGGTTTGGAAAAAAAATTGTACGAGGTACTGGTAAAAGAAACCCAATGAAAGCATTGATAGGTGCACTGGCCGCCGTGATATAACTGAAATGATGTTGAAAACGGCGTCAAACACCATAAAATCTATCAATAAATCAATCTTGCCCCTTTAGTGATTCTGTATGACGTTTCGGGGTTCGTCAGCCCACCTCTCTCTCTCTCTCTCTCTCTCTCTCTCTCTCTGTGTATTTCTCTCTCGCTCGGCCTCTCTGTGTGTATTTCTCTCTCGCTCGGCCTATTTTCCTCTGCCTGTAAACGAAATTGGCTTTACATAGTTACACTCTATAAAACAAGTCTTGCTTGTCATTGTCATCAAATGGTTTAGCCAATAAGGAGTTATCTGCAGAGCTTCAGATAAGAGGGAGTGATGCTATTCTAAATCCATTATTTCTCTTCCAAACCCTATGTTGTGCGTACTCATTAGAATCGTCTCGATGAGACTTGTGTGAAGTGTGGTCCTAGATCAACCTGTGCAGCCTGCGCAGACTAATCCGAGATGACACTTTCTTATTCTTATGTAAATTTTCTGTTTCACACAAGCCTATATTGTAGGACAGATCTCCAGATAAATGATGGCATTCTAAATTCATTGTTTCTCTTACAAACCCTATGTTGTGGGTACTCATTAGAATTGTCTCGATGAGACGATTCTAATGAGTACCCATAACATAGGGTTTAGTGGTGAATAATTAGTATTTTCAATTTTGAAATCAAAATCACTCCCTTTATCCGGAGCTTTGTGTATTACTTTCAAATTTAGAAAATCAAGAGAATAAGACTACGTATGCTTTTAAGAATTGTTGAATATAGACCCAGCTGGTAAATTGAGAAAAGTAGTGACAAGGATAAAAAAAAAAATCTTTAAAATTTAACTCTTATCCAGCCAATTAAAAATGTTAACTCTACACTCTTTAGCGAACGACTGAATTTTAGGTTTGTCCATATCGAAAGCATTTGAAGACGACAAAATAAAAGTGACTGAAACTTTGAAATTTGTTTTGTTTAATCCTTTACCAAACGACAAAATTTTAGGTTTGTCTAAATTGAAATCAATTGCAGACGACAAAATAAACATATCTCAAAAATTGAGATTTGTTTCTAGCAGGGTAGAAAACATTGTGGGGAAAGGAGAAAATACTGATTATCAGCATTTTCTCCTTTTCCCACAGTGTTTTCAAAAGACCTCTGTCTCAGGATCGTAAAAACCAGGGATTGTTTGGTAAAGGGTAAGGTAGAAAACATTGTGGGAAAAGGAGAAAATGTTGGTTACCAGCATTTTCTCCTTTTCCCACGATGTTTTCTAAAGGTACCTTTCTCAGGGTCGTCAAAAGTAGGGATTGTGTGATAATGGGTAAAACAAAGACATTTTGCTTAATGTACGGGCATTTGACTGGACCATTATGACCCAAACTATCAATAAAACAGCGGAGTGTGTAGAGCAAGATCAGACTGGACGCATGTGCAGGCTGATCTTGCTGTACACTCTCCGCAAAAGTTATCCATGGTCGCGTACGACAAGGATGAAGGTTAAGTATTTCTCGTAACGTAATTAGTTTCGTTCACCTCTGGAAAGGACCCAAGTCCATTTTGACGGATGATCTTGTTCTGCATTCATCAGAAAGCTATCTTTAAACTGTGGTCACATCTTACGTAGTTAACCATAGTTGTGAATGACCTTAGATGGCCGTGGCTGAACGTATTAAACGCAGTTGAACGTAGTTACACATAAGATAACCGTAGTTCAACGTAGTAATGAACGTACTTTCACCGTATAATTTGCCTGTAAATATTATAGTAAGACCTTTAAGCCGTTTTTAACAGCTTAGGTCATATCACGGCGGCCAGTGCATTTACGCATGTGTATCCCAGCCTTTTCACACCAGTACTTACTGACTCAAGTTTCTTTCCAACTCAATGACTACTTTTCTCTCGTCCATCAGAGGTGAGAGGCGAAATATCGCCGCGAAGAAAGTTTGCCGCAGCTCGGCATCAAACTTGCAACCATCAGGTCATGATTGAAATACGCCAACCACTGAGCTACCTGGCTGGGCCTGTCAGATTTATTACTCGGCTGGGAAAACTATATTAGAAGCATGCTCTGTGAAAAAGGGACTTAATGCATTTGCTTAATTCTTGACCAAGCGATAAAGTTTTAGACTGGTCCAAATTGAAAGCATTTGCAGATGACAAAATTACCGTGACTCAGAAATTGAAACTTGACTATAGAAGAGTAGAAAATGGTTACCAGCATTTTCACCTTTTCCCACAATGTTTTCAAAAGGCTTCTTTTTCAGAGCCGTAAAAACAGGAATAGTTTGGGAAAGAGTTAGATATTTAGCAAACGACAAATATATAGACTGGTTCAAATAGAAAACACTTGAAGACGACAAATCAAATGTGACTGAAAAGGAAAGGTAGAAAACATTATGCGAAAAGGAGAAAATGCTGGTAACCAGCATTTTTCACCTTTTCCCACAATGTTTTCAAAATGATTCTACGTCAGGGTCGTCAAAAGTTACAAAGTCACAAAGTACAGCTCATATAACTGGCTTGTAACACGCGAAAAAGGAGCATATGGACATTTGCGTAAAATGGCGTCTCGGATCAGCCTGTGCAGTCCGCGCAGGCTAATCTGAGACGACACTTTCAGATCGCCTGTGATTTTCTGTTTCACGCAAGCCTACTGTAGGACAAAATCTAAAATTGACGTAAAGTGCTATCTCGGATTAGCCTGTGCGGACTGCGCAGGCTGATCCAAGACGGCACTTTACGCAAATGTACGAATGCCCCTTTTCGAGTGTTGCAGGCCATAATAATGACGAAAACGAAAATAATGAATAATGCAAAAAATAATGAAAAGAGAGACAGAGAGAGAGGGAAAAAAGATCAGCCCAATTTAATTTTATAAGTCTTATGTAATTAGTAGGGAATCACCGGCAGTAGAGAGAGTCGGGTAACTACATTAGTGAGGCGTGATGACGAAACCTCTTGGGAAATGAATTTGCCTTGAGCTGAAGTGATTTTTAACAGCATTTAAGTTTTGGCAACGAGTGAAAGCTCCCTTTCTTATGTTTTACCCTTTACCAAACAATCCGTGGTTTTTGCGACCCTGAGGTAGAAGCCTTTTGAAAACATTGTTAGAAATGGTAGAAAATGCTGGTAACCAGCATTTTCTCCTCTTCCTACAATGTTTCTACCATACTGGAAAGAAATTTCAATTTTTTAGTTGCATATATTTTGTCGTCTACAAGTGCTTTCAATTTGGACTAGTATAACATTTTGTCATTTGGTAAAGGGTTTTTAAAGCGAACGTGGAAAGAGACATCGTTTTTGCAAATCTATGGTTCTTCTAGCGATTCTAATTTTCACTGGAATCTTTGTAATTCTTGAAAATCGGAAAGTCATGCTGTATGAAGAATGGGTATAATGTATCTGCGATCATTCAAGTCAGCTTTGCGAAGTCCTTTATAAAGACATATTTAGACCTTACCCTTCCTTGTAAGGACAATATTTAGACCTTGCCTTTGTCAGAAGAATATTCAGACCTTGCCTTTGTTAGAAGAATATTCAGACCTTGCCTTTGTTAGAAGAATGTTCAGACCTTGCCTTTGTTAAAAGAATGTTCAGACCTTGCCTTTGTCAGAGGAATATTCAGACCTTGCCTTTGTTAAGACGATATTTAGACCTTACCTTTGTTGGAACAATATTCAAACCTTACCTTTGTTAGGACAGTATTAAGACTTTATCTTTAAAAGGACAATATTTAGCCACTACCTTCGTGGAGGTGCTATTTTGACTTTGGCTTTAAAAGGACCATATTTGGACCTTACCTTTGTTTGAACAATATTTAGAACTTATCTTTGTAAGGACAATATTTAAACATTTTCTTTAATTGAAAGGATTATATTTAGAGACCACATCTGTAAGGACAAAGTTAAGACACTACCTTTGTAGGGACGCAATTTAGACATTGCCTTTGTGAGGATAATATTCAGATCTAACCACTGCAAGAACAGGATGTTGATCTTTCCTTTAAAAGAAAAATATTTTTATTACCTACATGTACCTTCGTAGGTACAGTATGTAGACCCCACTTTGAAAGGATAATATTTATACCTTGCCTTTGTAAGGACTATATTTAGACCTTGCCTTTGTAACGACCATATTTTGACATTGCCTTTGTAAGGACAATATTTAGACATTGCCTTTGTAAGGAGAACACTTAGACTGAATATTGTCGTGAGGACAATATTTAGACATTACTTTTGTAAGGGCATTATTTAGACCATGCCTTTGTGAGAACAATATTTAGACATTGCCTTTGTGAAAACAATATTAAGACTTTGCCTTTGTGAAAACAATATTGAGACACATTGCCTTAGTGAGGACAATATTCAGACATTGCCTTTGTGAAAACAATATTAAGACCTTGCCTTTGTGAAAACAATATTGAGACACATTGCCTTAGTGAGGACAATATTCAGACATTGCCATTGTAAAAGCAAGCTTTAGACATTGCCTTTGTGAGGACAATATTTAGACATTGCCTAAGTGAGGACAATATTTTGACATTGCTTTTGTGAGGACAATATTTAGACATTGCCTATGTGAAAACAATATTTAGACATTGCCCTTGTGAGGACAATAATTAGACATTGCCTTTTTGAAAACAAAATTTAGACATTGCCTTTGCCGGGAAATATTTAGACATTACCTTTGTGAGGACAATAATTAGACATTGCCTTTGTTAAAACAATAATTAATTAGACATTGCCTTTGTGAGGACAATATTTAGACATTGTCTTTGTGAGGACAATATTTAGACCTTGCCTTTGTAAGGATATTTTTTAGACCTAAGCTTTGTTATGGCATTATTTATACCTAACCTTCGGAAGGATACTGTCTTGGTCTCACCTTTGTAAGGGCAATATGTAGCACTTACCTTTTCATAGACAACATTTAGAACTTAAAGTACTGAAAAAATATGTTTTGTTAGATAAAAAAATAAAGTTTTCATTTTGAAACTGATTGTTCAGTGAAAAGATAATTCATGCAGATTCTTTACTAGTGGAATAACTGGGGAAAGGACATTCAATCTAACCCCCCCCCCTTCGCCCCCAGTTCTGTCTTTGTCCCTCATTAAAGCTCCATTTAATATGCGGAATATTCTATCAGATCTGTCTTAAGAACGACAAAAATGTCTCCATGATCGTTGATTCAAATAGATTCAATTAAAACGTAAGATTTATCGGATGTGTGGATACAATATCGTTCTGTGCAGTCAAATCTTGATCTAAGCTTTCCGCAATACCTATATACAAAAATCGACCTAGGCACCGACCTAGAAACCGACCTTGTTTAACTCTTTACCACACAATCCCGAGTTTTGAGGCCCTTGAAGAAAAAGCCTTTCGAAAACATTGTGGGAAAAGAAGAAAATGGTGGTTACCAGCATTTTCTCCTTTTCCCACAATTTTTTCTACCCCTTCCAAATCAAATTTCGATTTTTCAGTCACATTTATTTTGTCGTCTGCAAATGCTTTCAATTTGGACAAGCCTATAAATTTGTCGTTTGGTAAATAGTGAAGAGTTATGGTTCCCATATGCCGGCACAAATCCCAGATCCTAATCTTATTTTGATAACTTGGAACGATATCAATGATTTTTTTCATGCTAGTTCTGCGTATGAAAAAGACGAAGTAACCCAATTAAATAGCTGATTTCTTAGAGATCAACAGAGATACTTGGTGGCTCATTGGTATCCATGGGCGTTGTTCTGGTCATCCTAATAGTATCTTGAGGCTGCGGGTACGAGCTTCGCTGGTCGAGGTGGTTGTATAGAAGTGTTCCTTTTGGGCTGCACAACACGTCGGTTTACTTCAAAAACCTCGTAACTACAGCTTGAAGCAAGCTGTAGTTACGAGGTTTTTGAAGTAAACCTACGAACAGTGTCGATGCTGGTGAAACTGGGAAAAACATTGATTTAAAGTGGGCTGTCTTGATATAGCAGGAGTATAGTTCAAACTTAAATACCGTGAGAGGGAGCCACTGAGATTTTTATACGACTTATTGATTTCATTCAACTATCAATTATGGCGGATAAAGGGTTCTGCAACTATTATTATACCCCCCCCCCCCTCCACAACGAAGTGGAGGGGGTATACTGGAATCGCTATGGCTGTCTCTCTGTCCGTCCGTCTGTCCGTCCGTCTGTCAGTATACACAAATTTGTCCCGAAGCAATACTTTATCAGTTTTTCACGTACTAAACTCGAATTTACACACAGTGTTCCTATATATATGAATTGGGGTATGTGCAATTTTCATAACCCTGCTGCGATTTGTTACAGAATTATCTCCCCTTGAACTTTTTTCAACTCTTACTCTTGTACTAGACCATTCTGCATTCTGTGACAAAGACCTGGTTTTGTGACAGGAGCTGGTGGGGGGGGGGGCTATTATATATACTGTAATAAACTTGGAGATACCAGAACAGACTACGTTCTATTCAGTCTGATTTGATTTTTGCCGTCTGAAAAAGCCAGTCTTTTCGCCTATGGTGCTAAGAGGATAGAAGCGACAGTAACCAATATAACTCCCGCACGATAAACCTTTTATAATCAGTTTTAGTTTTTATATTATTGTTCGTGTTTAGGAAAACAGGTTTAACCCTTTACCACACAGTACCGTCTTTTGACTACCCTGAGAAGGAAGCCTTTTTAAAACATTTTGGGAAAAGGAGAAAATGCTGGTAACCAGCATTTTCTCCTTTTCCCACAATGTTTTCTGTCCTCTCCGATACAAATTTCAAATTTTCAGTCACTTTTATTTTGTCGTCTGCTAATGCGTTCAATTTGGACGAGTCTACAATTTTGTCGTTTGGTAAAGGGTTAAAATAACATACTGTGACCAGATAATTTCAGTGTGGAAGGTTAAAAAAAACCCAAAAGAATGAATTACTTAAATTACCCTATGTATCTATGTACATGTACTTCCATAATGAGATGTTAGGTCATATAAACATTATCAAGTGGGGTTTATATTTCAAAGATCAGAAGCGACAAACCAAAAAAAAAATAACATAATAGATTTTCCTTTTCCATTGTAAATCAAATTGTGAAAGCTATAATTTCTTGTATTATTTTTTTCTGTACATACAACGCCAAATAACATCTGCCGACGTCATTTATCTCTCACTATAAGAGATCCAATAGGTCTAGTTAGTGGTTTTTGCCCATTAAATTCATCCTAAAATCTAAAATAGAAGTTAAGTTACTAATGACGTGTCACCAAAGAACATCTTTTATTACTTAAAGAAGCCTAAAACTAGATTTGAACCCATATTTTTGAACGGGTGGGGTGGGAGCTGATATTTTAACAGAAAAAAATCATAATGACGTGACAGTTTATTTTCCTCGAAAAACAATGATTCAAATTCACTATGATTAAAAAAAGTAATCTTTAATACCATAACTCGGCGACTATACAAAGCTGTTTCGGTAATTGTTATTCTTCCGTATTCAAAACGGTTTTGTCCTTTGGCAAGGAATTAATGCTATACCGTTACTAACGGAATGGAGATTTCTAAAATAAAAAAAAATCCGGTCAAAATCTATTGTTTTCTTAATTTTACCCATGCCTCGTTTTTACGACCCAGTGAGACAGAACCCTTTTGAAAACATTGTGAGAAAAGGAGAAAATGCTGGTAACCAGCATTTTCTCCTTTTCCCACAATGTTTCCTACCCTGCTGGAAACAAATTTGGCTTTTTAATTACATTTATTTTGTCGTCTGCAAGTGCTTTCAATTTGGCCAAGTCTAAAATTTTGTCGTTTTCTAAGGAGTTAAATATGGGTAATCAAATGATAGCTATTAAAAACTCGTCGTGAAATAATATGCTCAAAGGCCTAGATCGTGTTTTACGCTCCTTTAACGGCCGCAGTTCGCTTTTTCATGCCTTTCGAGTCTTTTCTGGATTTCACTTTCATTAGGCTTGGCCTCTGAAGTGTTTTACCGAAGGAAACTACATTAGAAAACCCAGTGCCTGGAATTGAGGATCGGAGGTGGCGGGGCCTCATAGTTTAAAATCTTAGGCGTTTGCCACAGAACCACACAGGTATTCCTCGTCAATTGTTAAATTGTTTTATATGGTAAATTTCGCATTTTGGATCCATGTTTTTGAAAGTTGAACGTTGACGGCAGCAGAACGATAAACCCGCCTGCAGCAAAGTAACAGAATTATATTAATTGACAAAACAGATCGACAAGAATTATTCGCTTTCTTGAATTTCACCCAATTCATCCAGTAACGTTACATGGCGTTATCACTGTTAAAACTATTAACGCCTCACACTCATATTCAGAGAGAGAGAGAGAGAGAGAGAGAGAGAGAGAGAAAGAGCGGGGGAACTCAATGCTTCTGCAAAAAATATCGGCTCAGGTCAGCCTGCGCAGTCCGCGCAGGCTGACCTGAACCGAAACTTTTTGCTCTTGGTAAATTTTCTGCGTGTCAAAGGACAGTTGTACCTCATGATTCAGTCGATTATTAGACAAAATTGATTTTATAGGTCCATAAATATATGATAACTTGTTGGGCATCATGAATCACACAGATGCATTAACGACTTTTAGTATAAATGTTCACACGCATCCATACTGCGCAAGTGTATTTCTCACAGATAGTAAAACTATCAGCAATATTGTGTATTTTTCACACAAATTGCAATAGTAACAGCGGGCCGACCTTGCACTTTTACAAGTAGAACATTCTACGGATGGTACTAGTACGGTTGCACCAGCCATGGTATTCTATGGACGAAATAAAATGGGGAAGTTTTCATCAAAACGAACGCTTATTTGTCGTGGAAAAAGGAAATTTTTACGCAATGTCAGCCATCCAACAGGGGAAATGATACAGCTTCTGACGTTTTCCTGACAATGGCAGGCCAGTTGTCATGCTACCCTTTCAGGAATAAGGTGATAGCATCAAAACTGGCCTGCCTGTGTAAGGATGATATGACTGGTAAAGAACCAGCCGGAAAAAAAGTCCAGTTACATAGCAAACAATGAAACAGGCAGAAAATTGAAGATGTTCAAGTATACCTATTTCTTGAAATATAGCTATTTCCTTTTGAAAAATACCGCGGGAAAAGGAGAAATTTCTACCACTGAATAATTTTTCCTTTTTCCATCATGTCTGCCGAGCTTTTATCTCATTTTTTCCACAGACATTTCTTTTTTTGTATTTCTATGAGCCGCATGGCCATAATTATGTATGCAAATTTATAAAAAAAAAAAGAACTACATGTACATGTATATAGATAATGAAGGTTTTGATATGAATTTGAGGTAATAGTATATAGGCTATGTTCATTTTTTGAAGGAGTATAGGATCCAAAATTAATGTGGGAAGAGAAGAAATCACTTTTAATGAGCATGAGCAATTTCTTCTTTCCCACTATGTCTGCTGAGCTTCTATTATATAGTTTTCCTTGGAAAAAATTAACTTCCAACGTGACCTTCATCCCTGTTTCCTGGGGAAAGAAGCACGGGTAGGTGCCAGTTTTTTTTTTTTCTTATTGTCAAGATATATAAGTACTATGATTGTGGAAATTTAAAAAAAAAATCTGTCCGTTAGAAAGTATGTTTTTATTGAAGATTAACACATAACCCGGTCAAATTATCTCCCTTTTTAACTTAATGGTGTATATATAAAATGCATATTGGTACATTAACCATACTCAGAACCAGGCTTTTTCTTGTTTTTTTTTTTGTGCAAAACTGAATTATTTTTCTCTAAAGTGATGTATATTTGTATATTCTTCTGGTAATTTTCCTGTTTAATTGACTATTAAAGGGAAGTGTGTTAAATCCAGTATATGCTGAATTTTGGAACTGTATATACCTTTTTCAAAAGCGAATTTCTCGGAAACGAGAACGGGGACCCCCCTTCTTTTTCATTGTGATCTACAAGAGACATGATGAGCTTTGTATGTGCAAAGTTAAAAAAAATCTGTCCGTTGGAAGAATTTGTCATAAACGTCCTTAAGGTAGTAGACTCGTAACACTTCTAGTGCAGCATGGAATAAAAATTCTTGATAATCTAGTTGATAAATACGGATTTATACATATGAGGGCCAGATTTATGGCTTCACGTACATGTCACTCGTATCAAAAAAGTCTTTAATAACATTGGTCATTCAAACAATTGATAATTTCTTACATTAAACCGATTTTCAATGGAAACAGATGTCTATTTATATCACAGTTCAAGAATTTTCGTGCAAACTCTTTTGGACTATTTTTAGAGAAATATGTGACGATCAGAAAATTGATGACTTAACTTTAAATCGGAATATCTCTACGTCATAACTCGACGCCTAAAGGTACCTTTTCCCATATTCGCGCTCATATATAATAATATTTTTAACAGATCAGAAATTCCTTTGATGTCCATCTAAGAATTATTTTTTGATACTTTAG
Source organism: Tridacna crocea (assembly GCA_943736015.1). NCBI lineage: Eukaryota > Metazoa > Mollusca > Bivalvia > Cardiida > Cardiidae > Tridacna > Tridacna crocea. Next base: position 2,546,221 of record OX031067.1, on the reverse strand, counting down.
TTACTTTCCAGAAAAAGGAAGGCAATTATTATCTCCCTTTGAATTGAGAATATATATTGGTTTTAGATCCATAGATGATAATTCTAACAAGGAAAAAAACAGGAAAAAGTGGCTCGGTTAAAGTAGTACAATAATACTCATTTTTTCAATCATAGCAAATTTTGTGAAATAATAGTTAGCGGAAACAGCTTTTTTTTTTATCACAGGTCCACTACCTTAAGCTCCCTTTTGTCAGAATAGATCTATGTCTGAATGATATATGAACCTCATTCGATTGCTGAAAATACAATCTGCTGACACGCAGAAATACGTCTGCTATACAGGTATGACTACATAGACGCATGGTATAGATCCAAGATCAGATTGCACGTTCTGTGCAGTTTCTGTGCAGTCTGATCTTTGATCTATACCCTCCGCAAATGCCCTTACAGTTATTCTATGACGCTGAGAGGGGCTATGGCTCTTTTGGTAGATTTGTAAAGTGCAATTTATCCACATTTCACAATGTTTTATTGTATCTCTCTGCTATATAAAAGTTCGATTTGTATGAATAAGACCATGTAGATCTATATCCAAAGGTTGATTAGTAAGTTCAGTTTGAAAACTAGGAGAAATTCTGTAGACGACATTTTCATTCCTAACAAACCACATGAAGTTTTGTTGACTACAAAGCAAAAAGGGAACAATTTCTCATTCATCCACATTGTAATATTGTGAGTTCTAGTATTTTATCCGAATTTACGTTAATCAGTCATATTTTACAATGATTTTTCAAAGTTATCTGCAGCAAGTTTTTTATACGAGAAATAACGAGTCAGAACTGTAATTACGCGGAATCATGCCTGTCTGTAAACATGTGAAACACATACGGAATACTATAATATTGGCATGCACCACGCGAAAAAGGGCTTTCGGATATTTGGGTAAAGTTTCGTCTCGGATCAGCCTGCTTAGTCCGCCCATGCTAATCCGAAACAACATTTTCCGTTTTTGTATAATTTTCTGTTTTGCTCAAGTCTACTGTAGTAGAAAATCGACTGTAGTCGTAAAGTCCCGTCTCGGATCTGACACGACACTTTACGCAAATGTCCGAATGCCCCTTTTCGCGTTTTGTAAGCCATGTTGTAATGGCTTTTACAAGGCTTGTAGTTTTCTTCAAGTTGCGTGAGAAAAGTTCATATCCTGTTAGACCGAAGTTCGAGGTTGAGCCAGATATGAAACCTCAAAACCTCAAATAAACGCAACAGAAATTTTCACACTAGATAATTACTATTTCGTGATTACTTTTGTCTACCGTGTTTTAGCCACGCGGACAGTGTAGATGAAAGATCAGGCTGCATGTTTTGTGCAGCCTAATCTTGATCTATACTGTTGCGCAGCCATTCGTGAAAATATTACCGATGGTGTTCACGAGATGAAATAATTTCGATCTTTCACCGAAAAAAACAAATATTTTATTTATGTCATGCTTTTCGGTTATTCCCCATTGAGTACCCTCCTCAGCATAGAAACGTATTACAATATTACGTCATGCACGAGAAATGTTAGGTAAATTCCGTCATATTTCCATCTGGTTGTGAGGCACGCGCCTTTTGCCTAGATGATTAATGCGCGTTTCCGCCTTCAATTGAAGAGTTTGCATATACAAATTTTATTTTCACTGGTCGTATCCATGAAATATCGAAGAATATTTCACTGCTAACCTACCGGAAAGCATGAAATAAAACGGTTTCTTTTAATGAGATTCGTGAGACCTCGACTATCATCGCCAAGGTCGGACGGATTCGAGTAAGGGTCGGGTAATCCGGGTAACCAGTATATCTATCGGCCGATTTATTACGGATTAGCCGAATCTTTGCCGAAACCGTACGTTTTTTTTGACGATGAAAGGCGATGTTACACGAATTCTATTTGCGTGCCCTATCCTTAGATTTATTATTCCTATACGAAATGTTGCCTTATCACGATGAAAAATGTTGTTAAAAACATAATTACTTTTTTTCGTAACAATGTAATCGAAACGAAAGACACAAAAATCGTGAGGAAAAATTGTATCAATAAAACAATCATATCTCGAAAAAATGCATAATGCATTAAATTCCTGATGTTATGTTTATTTTGGCTCCGATATGAAAATGCAAGATTAATTTTACAGTTGTTACGTGAATAAAATCAAAGCAGTATTTCTTAACATAACAAGAATCGCAGATGAAACATTTCAAGGCGTAAAAATACACAGAAATACAAACAACATGTTGCCAGGCAGTGCTCACATCCAAATCACAAACATAAAAACAACAACAGAATAATGCAGTCGCACGGCAGATATATCGCTTATAGAGGATATTTCTTTGCGGAGAAAAATCGAAATTTATTTCATTTTGTGAACATCAACGGTAATATTTTCACGAGTGGCACAATATTACCGATGCTGTTCACAAAATGAAATATATTTCGATCCTTCAACAAAAAAAAAAGCAAATATTCTGTTCATTTTTAAACTCTTTACTCCATAGATACTCATTTTTACGCATTGCTTGTACGAGCCTTTGGAAAACATTGTGGCAAAAGTTGAAATTGCTCGTGACGAGCAATTTCACCTTTTGCCACAATGTTTTCTACACTATCAAAAGGTGTCATATACACAAAAGAACGGCGTCATCCTTGCTGTTGTTTAGGGTCAATTAGAGATACCATAGAAATGCCTTATGGGGTAAAGGGTTAATGCTTCTTTTTTTTTTTTTGGGGGGGGGGGGAGGAAAGGGGAGGGGGAAAGGGGAGGGGGCAGACTTACATCAAAATCTAGTACAATGCTTTTCGGTAGTTCCCCGTGGCGTACCCCATCCGCATAACAACGCATTACAATATTACGTAGAGCGCGAGAAATGTGGGGTAAATTACGTCATATTTCCATGTGATTGAATGGCACACGCTGTTTACCTAGGTAACTAGTGCTGGGATACTGCTGTTTCTGCCGTCAATTAAAATACCAGCATTTTCTCCTTCTCCCACAATGCTTTCAAAAGGCTTCTATCTCAGGATCGTAAAAACGATCATTGGTGAGGCGTTAAAGGGTCAAAACAGGAGTTTTTAACACAGCTTTCAAGTTTGTTGATAGAGGCCATCTCCAGCCGGGTCTCTTAGTTCGTGTTTTGCTCGAACAGACGGAGAAGGTATCTGCCTGATAGTACCTCCAACTATATATGGCTCGCAATACGCGAAAAGGGGCATTCGGACATTTGCGTAAAGTGTCGTCTCGGATCAGCCTGCGCAGTCCGCGCAGGCTAATCCGAAACAATACTTTCCGTTTTTGTGTAATTTTCTGTTTTGCACAAGTCTACTGTAGCATAAAAATCTTACGTAGTCGTAAAGTGCCGTCTCGGATCAGCCTGCGCAGTCCGCGCAGGCCAATCCGAAACAATACTTTCCGTTTTTATGTAATTTTCTGTTTTGCACAAGTCTACTGTACATAGCATAGAAATCTTACGTAGTCGTTAAGTGCCGTCTCGGATCAGCCTGCGCGGACTGCGCAGGCTGATCCGAGACGACACTTTACGCATATGTCCGAATGTCCCTTTCCGTATGGGCCATGTCGCTAAGGATTGATTGTTTGATTGAATGATGTTTTGCACTGCTTTCAAGATTATTTCGGTCATATCTCAGCGACAATTCATATTTTCCTGTCTTCCCTGAGTTTCACCAGCACTAGACCAGGGCTCTGAGGTGTCAAAGACACTTTCATGAAAATCCCAGTCGATCCGGTAAGGCTCTAACTCAAGGCCGCCAGGTCACGAATCCTAAACTTTAACACTGAGCCACGCAGGACCCCTGCCATGTCAAAGAAGCGGCGGATTCAAATCTGAAGCACCTTCTGCGAGTCTTTGTCGTCCATTTTGAACTCTCTGTCGTCGAATTCTTACACTTGAATCGTTCACTCATTGCTAAAGAAGGCGGGCTCGTCCAAATCCAAAAGATCGGCAAACGGCATTTCGAATGTGGTTCAAATTGTGATAATTTTATGTGAAAGAGTAAAAAAACATTCTGGCAAAAAGATAAAATACTGGTTACCAGCATTTTCTCCTTTTCCCACAATGTTTTCAAAAAGGCTTGTTCCTCAGGGTCGTCAAAATTCATAATTGTATTGTAAAGGGTTAATGGTATAAAATACAGCATATTAATTTTATCAAAGTTTAATGGTGTCCCGATGCTGCAATAAATCAAATGTCAAAATGCTCTTTACAGCCATGTTCGGGGTGTCAAATAGTTTAGATGATTGTAAATTTAATTCCAACGATTTTTCATAACTTAATGACAAAGCAAATAATGTGAAAATTGAGTAAAGGTGGCTTGATCAGTCTACGATAGAATTTTTTGGTTATTGTTGTAAAAGTGAAATTCTGTGTTTAAGCTTTCCTAGTACTTGTATTTGCTTAGTTGCTGCCAGTTTTGACTGAATGCCAAAATATTCCTCCGCGACGAGAAGTAAATACAGGCACTAGGTAAGATACCGCAATATTAATTTCATGCTTTACGGTGGGATATCGAGAAATAGCAGTGAAATATTTTTCGATCTTACACTGGTACCACCAGTGAAAATACCGATTTTCATGTTCTTGTTGCCTAGGTAAATTGTGCATGCCCCATAACCAGATGGGAAATATGACGTCATATACCTTACATTTCTCGTGCTTGACGTAATATTGTAATGCGCTGCTTTTCGGGAGGGGTACGTCACGGGGAATAACGGAAAAGAACTGTACATACTGGATTTCAATAAAGCTCTTCCCAGAAAGGGTTAAAAGCATGAAAGAATAGTCTATTTGGTTTTTTTGTTAAAGATCGAAAATTATTTCTCGATTTTTTTTTACAAAAAAAAAAAAACTAAATATCCTCTATATAGTACACTGCACATTTATTCTTTTTATCATAAACCTACACATTTAAACAACAAAATTAGCAATTATTGACAATGTCAATCGAAAGCGGTGAGAAGTTGAAACAATACTGATAAAGCGGTCTATAACATCTATTTATGAATGGCGGATGGATATTTTGATGTAATATTTTGACCAATTCACTTGGATACCATACTGTAAGCGGTCTGCACGCAGGTTTCGTTATCATACTAGCAGAGGTGTATGTAGAGGATATTTGTTTTTTTTTTCGGTGAAAGAGCCAAATTTATTTCATTGAGTGAACACCATCGGTAATATTTTCACGAGTGGCGCAGCCACAAGTGAAAATATTGCCGATGGTGTTCACGAGATGAAATTAATTTCGATCTTTCATCGAAAAAAACAAATATTCTATTTATTTTATGCTTTTAACCCTTTCTGGAAGGAGCTTTATCAAAATCCAGTACAGTTCTTTTCAGTTATTCCCCGTGGCGTACCCCTCTCGCATAGCAATGCATTACAATATTACGTCAAGTGCGAGAAATGTAAGGTATATGACGTCATATTTCCCATCTGGTTGTGAGGCACGCGCAATTAACCTAGGCAACAAGAACGTGAAAATCGGTATTTTCACTGGTAGTATCAGTGTAAGATCGAAAAATATTTTCACTGCTATTTCTCGATATCCTACCGGAAAGCATGAAATAATTTTACGGTATTTGACACAGTATAGATACAGATTTTCCATTGTGTCTTCATTCATCCGCATGTGATGCAAGTATTTAAGCAGTAACAGAAGTTTGTGGGTCATGGCCTCCGACAAATGAGCTTAGATATCCTTTACAACACTTATCCCACCTCGAGGGATTGTCTGAAAAACGCTTGAGGAAAATAGCCGTATCGGTTGTCCTTCGAAATTCTGTGACCAAAATCTCTTTACTACTTGTGATCTGGGTGTATCTGACTGCTTGTATTAACAAACTATAATCAGATTTGGTTTGGCATGATCAATGAATACGGCTCCTAGTGCAGTGTCATATTCATGTATATGAATTTTTACCAGGGTCTGTATTCACCAACCATTTTTAAGAATATTCTTTGTCTTATTCTTCAAGATTTTCTGACTGTGAAAGTAACAGAACTTCTGATCGGCTAAACCAAATGGTTTAGCCAATCAGATGTTCTGTTACTTTCATAGTTGTGAGCATCTTGAAGAATATGACTCTTTAAGAATATTCTTAAGAATGGTGGGTGAATACAGACCCAGATCTAACTTTTCTCATTTCAGATCGGAGAACTAGTTTGTTTAGCTGTGTTGTGTGATTTTGGTGAGTATTTCTTTTCATGTAATTTATATACTCGTATGTTTTTAACAAAAAAATAAGAGCTACATGCACTTAACTAACAAAGAAATAAGAGCTACATGCACTTAACTAACGAAGAAATAAGATCTACATTGACTTAACTAACGAAGAAATAAGATCTACATGCACATAACTAACGAAGAAATTTGAGCAACATTCGCTTAACTAACAAAGAAATAAGATCCACATTCACTTAACTAACATAGAAATAAAAGCTACATGCACTTAACTAACAAAGAAATAAGATCCACATGCACTTAACTAACAAAGAAATAAGAGCCACATGCACTTAACTAACATAGAAATAAAAGCTACATGCACTTAACTAACAAAGAAATAAGAGCCACATGCACTTAACTAAAAAAGAAATAAGAGCCACATGCACTTAACTAACATAGAAATAAAAGCTGCACTTAACTAACAAAGAAATAAAAGCTACATGCACTTAACTAACAAAGAAATAAGATCCACATGCACTTAACTAACAAAGAAATAAGACCTACATGCACTTAACTAACAAAGAAATAAGACCTACATGCTCTTAACTCTTTACCCAACGACAAAATTGTAGACTTGTCCAAATTAAAATCATTTGCAGAACGCAAAATAAACATGACTCAAAAACTGAAACTTGACTTTACAAGAGTAGAAAACTTTATGAGAAAAGGAGAAAATGCTGGTTACCAGCATTTTCTTCTTTTCCCACAATGTTTTCCAAAGGCTTCTGACACTGGGACGTAAAAACCAGGGATTGTTTGGGAGAGGGTTAACCAACAAAGAAATAAAAGCTGTATCTATTAGTTAGACAGTTTTAAACAGAACAAAGCATTCGTCTTTCTGCCGGTTGCGACCCAACTGAGAAATAGAGTAACGGTGTTAAATTGGCTTACAAGTGTAGTCTTCTCAACTGTTTAATTAGCACATGTATGGGAAAACGTGTTACGTTCATGCTGAATTTTTCAGTACGGTATACTGTTGGCATATACACATAAGTAAAAATATATAATTGAACCTTGTTCAGTGAAAAGACGCGCAGGCTGACATGATTCGAAACTTTTTGCTACTTATAATTTTTCTACGTGTCACAGGTCAATTCTACCTCAAGATCAAGTGGATTGTTAGACAAGATTGGTTCTATTGATCTATAATTATTGTGGTGACTTGACTGGTACATGTATAATGCATCACTGAGATGCACTGAAGTCCATTGTGCTAAAGCTTGGCTTACTTGTTTGTACAACGGTCGTATTCATTTTTCATGAAAAAAAAAAAAAAAACAGACGAAAGTGTATATTGTGCGATAAGGATGACATCGAAGATGAATATCATTTTATCATAATTTGCCCTTTTTTTCATGATTTAAAACAAAAGTTCATAGATAAATACTACAGAATTCAATCAAGTGTATTCAAATTTACGAAATTAATTAATTCAGACCAAAAGAAACATTTGACAAACCTTGCCCTTTTTTGTAAACACGCATTTTTAAAAAGAAACCAGTTCATGTTACAGTAAGTATTGCACTCTCACTCAGCCTTTTGTTACACTGCTTTTGGACTACAATTTTCAACGACATGCATGTTTCACTATGTATTCATTGTACAATGAGTAGGTATACTTGTGTGCATAATAAAGCTATTATTATTATTATTATTATTATTATTATTATTATTATCATTATTATTCATTTTTCATGCCTAGTCTGGTAGCTCAGTCGGTTTTATTATACTGTCAAGAAATATCTCGTGATCTGATTGGATAATCCGAACATATATATCATGTACACAGGCAAAACCAACGTTAAAGCAGTTTCCTTTTCGGGAGCCCCGTTTACATGACTGCATTATTAACACAACATCAAAAAAGTCGTCGATTAAGATTAACATTAAGATTATGCGCCAAGCTGCACGTTTTGGCACTGAATACTAAGGTTTCAGTGACGTCAGTTCCCAGTGACGTCAGTTTTCAACTTTTCATTGAATAAGGGCGCTCAGAAGGGAAATTCTAATTCGTCAACATACTCAATTTTTTAAACAACAACAACAACAACAAACCTCGCTATACTATGGAATTTCAAACTATTGCAGATATAATGTTGTAAACGTAACACTGAGCTAGTACATACTTTTTTTGTTTGTGGGAAAAGAGTTACAAAATTAAAAAGGTATTTTATACTAAAATGAATAATTTGTTCTGGGAAGGTTCAAACCTTAATAGAAGGTCCTAATTTTTGTCCCCCAGATCTTGAACGCTTTAAACGGAACTGTCCTTTAGGTTAGAAGTCTAATATTATTTGTCTGGGTTGAAAATTAAAGTCAAGATTACCTCTTACCGCACCAGGAATATCCGGATTCCTTAATGTCTGGAGACTAACTAGTTGTAGCCTATATGATGGAATTTGTATGTGCAATGATGGAAAACCTTGTGGGAAAAGCAGAAAATGCTGGTTACTCGCATTTTCTCCTTTTCCTACGACGTTTTTAAAAGCTTTCTCCAAAATAAAATAATCTGGATACTTTTAATGAAAGGATTTGAATAGGAGGGTTAAAGCCATGCCCTCAAGAAAGTCTGTCACATTTAATATGATGAAATGAGACAAAAAATAAAATCTTAAATTTGGATTGATTTTTTTTTCCAATAGGTGCTAGACGCTATATTCCAAATCTGATTATCTCTTGTGCTACTAAGAGCGACTTTTGGCCTTTTGCGGTCAGTGTAGATCAAGATCAGACTGCACAGAATGTGCAGTCTGATCTTGAATCTACACTGCCCGATATGGGGAATTTCAGAAAGTAAAGAATTTACATTAGTCTCTGTGTGCAAGCCCAGTAAATGTGATGTCTGATTCAGCCAGGTGTTACTTAAAGCAAAGTTTGACCTTTTGCAGCAATGTAGATCCAGAGCAGATTTTACATGACGTGCAATCTGATCTTGGATTTACACTGACCGATATCATGAATTTTAAAAGGTCGCGAATTTAAGATCGCCAGTAAATATAAACCCAAAAGCCCCAAGCGCCAATAGTCTCTAAGTTGCTCCATTAAAAAGTCTTTGGTCATAACCTATTCGTTGAACATTACCTGTCATTTTTGACGAACTAACGTCAGAAAAGATAAAAGAATAAAGACAAGAAAAGGATCTAACTGCCAGCCAGGCCAGTTAAGATTCCGTCTTTCAAAAATATCTGAAGATTGATTTATGTGGGAAAACATTCAGTGGTCTGGAAAAGGTATTGTGCTTTGGCACTGGTATCGTAAATCCAATAAAGGACACTTGATGTTCTTGCCGCCGTGATGTAACGAAAAGTCCAGTTGGTATCGGCGTCAGACATTAAACAGGAACAAGAGATGTCTTTTAAGAAAATAGATAGCGTAATAGTTACTGGAGTATGAATATCAAAACTCTGCTTTGTTTGTTGTCTACGCATGTCATATTCTTCGAAGATTCAACATGTCTGCTATGACGCATCACATCTCTCCCCGGGTTTGAGGGGGTTGTACTAATACGCTCCATAAGATAGCAATGGAGAAAATGGCTGGTATCAATACGTTTGAGGAGAAATCAGGCCTGTGTTAGCTCCAGATTTCTCTAAACTGCTGATCGTAACTGAATGAATCACACTGAGTAGCGTTTTATTGACTAAATGTTTATCTTAATTTGAATTCAAAGTAACGGTTGTCGCGTAGAAAAGTAGTCCGGGTCTTTACCCAGAATGCTCAAATTAGATAGATGTGTATTTGTAGAATGCCATCTAGTGCGAGGTAATGTTGCTTCGTTTCAATATGTAAAGTAATCCCATCAGAAATTGACTCTTTTTCCAAGTTGCTTTGTGTATCGTTGACAGGCCTAATCTTTAATTAGATACAAGCAATGCTTTGTGAAACGTGGGCTTAATTCATCTGCGAAACGTATCGATCCAGGTCAGCCTGCGCAGTCCGCGCAGGCTGACCTGGGCCGAAACTTTTCGCTGATGGTCAATTATCTGTATGTTCAAGGACCACTCTTCCTCCAGAATTAGTCATTCAATAAACTAGATTCATTTTATGGACCCATAATTAGGTGATGACTTTGTGTAATGGATCAATGAGATGCAGTAAGCTCTCATTGGCCCATGGCCAATTATATGTTTTTTCAATTCAATGTTGGAAAAGGAGCACTTGCTGCTATAGTTGGTGTGCTTTACTATACATGTACCTAGACAGTAGTGTTATAAGGTAACGCTTAAAGGCATTTTGAGCAGCAGGCCTTATACATTGTTATCGTAAATTTCACCGCGAATACGCCCGCATGGCCCGCAGATTAAACATATCCGCATTATTTACCAATCGAAAATTACTATTTATTCATTCAGGTTTATCATTAGAAATAATGTAGGTCAAAAGCCAGTGTAGTCATCAACGCCGAAACAAAAAAAAACAAACTAACAAACTAACTAACTAACTAACTAATTAACAGTGCTGGTAAACAAAGAGTTATTTCAATATTCTTTTATATATTCAGTTCATGCGGTGTCTACGTGTTCGTATGTGGTGGAGTCTAGGCGGGTAACAGAGAGATCGGCCAGCCCAGATGAACTCTATTTTCCTAACCCCTGTGACATCACGTCCGAACTGAAAGACAGATGGACACTGGACGGCAGGGCCAAAGAAAGAATGAGAATTCGCGGTAGTACAGTTCTCGTGAAATATCGGACAACGAGACTTAAATACACGTGTGTAGAAAAACGTGGACTTGTTTACCTGCTCGGGTAAGAGGTTTTTGTTGTTGTTGTTGCCGTCACCACTGTCGTTAATGTTTCTTAACCCTTACCACACGATCCCGAAGTTTTAACGACCATAAGAAAGAAGCCCTTTGAAAACATTGTGGGAAAAGGAGAAAATGCTGGTAACCAGCATTTTCTCATTTTCCCACAATGTTTTCTATCCTATTCAAGAACAGATACACTCATTTAGAAGACCTATTTACCAATCTTTGCATCCTTAATTTGCATTCTTATTCTTATACCATATATAGAAAGTAACACAATTTCTGATTGGCTAAACCAAACGGTTTAGCCAATCAGAAATTGCCTTACTTTTTAATTTAGCAATTTTTTCCAACAAAGAATATTATCGTCAAAAATGTTTTGTCTGTACCGTTTCTTTAATCACGAAGTCAAACAAGCATTTTACAAGCCTATTACACAAAATTGTTTTAACAGACAATAAGAATGAAGATAGCAGATGAGCTGTGTCACGCATACTGATAGATCCGTGCTAATTCTTATAACAGCCTAGAAACTCAGATTGGTGTTCCTTGGTGCTAACTTGGCATTAGTACAGTTTCAGGCATACATTGTATATGTACGAAAGAGCAATTTTTGCAATGGTGTTTTCGAAGTCAACTGAAATCAAACTTATCTTCTTGAAATTTGTTTTGAAAGGTAGTTCTGGCCTTTTGTGCGACAGTTTCGTGATTTAAACCAGAGCTTACTGGAATATAAAAAAGTGATAGATCTCTATAGATTCTACTTTCATTGCTTAGGCTACACGACTGGCTTGCAGGAGTAAGGATATTATTTTACTGCAAAGAAATTTCTCGCGATCCGATTGGATGATATGCCCCGAACATCTATTTTTGTACGCTGGCAAAATCCACGTCAAAGCAGTTTCCCTTTCGAGAGCCCCGTATACATAGCTACACTTCCAGCACAACATCCAAAATGGCGGCGTCGATCGATACGAGCCACCCACAAGACAAACGTACTAAGTAGTCTGCACTATACTACTTCTAGTTTCTATTGATGGTTGTTATAAAAGCGGAAAGAATGGATTACGTTATAAATAGATAAATATAATTACATGTATTATTGTATGTTGTCATTCTAAAACAAATACACATGTTAAAACGAGCCATTCCTTCGTAAGGTCGTTGTCTGCGCATAATAATGTAGAAGCTGTTTTGATGAATGGTCCATGCATAGGTTACATGCTAGCTTATTATAGATGAATGAATCGCAAAAAGTAGAATTTTATTTGGTAAAGGTTTATTTCATTTTGAAATTCAAAGTAGGGGTTGTTATTTTGAAAAATTAGGCCGCTTCTGAACCCAGCATGCCCAAATTAGATAGATGCGTATTCGTAGAAATCTTACGGGAGATGATGCTCGTAAGGTAAGCAAATCATCAGTGTGATGTGTTGAAACTCATACATTATAATGTTAGAATGATATCTTAACGGTCGTTTGGGGGCAAATAAAGGTCGTTTACTTTTGCAAACAAATCATTGAAATGCATAGAACTTGAAGTTGTTTAAATCCATGTTTAAAATACTTCGACTGTCTATCGCTTTGACATCATCCAGTTCATTCACCAAACTGCACGTTTTGTCAAGCTTTCGGTGACGTCAGTTTTCATTGAGTTGGAGTACTCAGAAGGAAATTCTAAGTCGTCAGCATAGTCAATTGGTGAGACTATAAAACAGGAAAATTTCGCTGACTGCACGTTTAATTAATTCCTTGTACGTTCAGGAGGCAGTGGATTTGGAAATTTGGTCACGGCTGTGGAGCATCATGTCACCCCGAGCCCGAGGCGACATGATGAACCACATCTGGGAACCAGTTAACAAGTCCCAACCACCTGACCATACAACAAATAATGTAACTCGTATTCTCTGTCTTAGATAAGTTTGGTTTCAAGACGGTGCTTTTCGGTGTACAAATAGATTCTTTGGTTCGACATTTTTTCTATGACACGACAAATTCGGAAGACTTCACAAGGCGATGTTGACAAGAGCGTCCCGCATAACCAGTTTATTATCACGTCCCCACGTGCCAGTCTGATAGATCAACGCGTGAAAAAAGATAATTACTACATGGAAAGAAAAATATCTCCTCTAATTAGACGATATATGAACTTTTGGTCTCTATTGAATCCCGAAATTATAATTTATCATACCAATAACACGACTACATCGAAGTTAGTCGACAGTTAAGATACAAATATGTACGTTTATCGTCTGACAGAATAAAAAAAAACTCGTAGTGCAGGTTCAGAGAGGTCTAAATTAATATTCACGAGCTATATCAAAATCTATATCTATTTCAATTAACTTTTTGAATGATAAAATTATGCAATTTTTGATTGGCTGTACTATATCGTCGGTTTACTTCCAAAACCTCGTAACTACAGCTTCTAACAAGCTGTACTTACGAAGTTTTGGATGTAAACCGACGATATTTGGCCAAGCAAATAAGAAATTTTGTTATTTAAACAATAGAAATGGGATCAATGGTTCAAGCTGGAATGGTTGATGGACATTTACCTTGCTCGCCAAAGCAGCATGAGATGCTACGATCGTGCTTTTAGGAAAAAAAAAACAACAAAATTTGCTTGGACCACATTATCCACAGGAAACCTTACGTTACGTTGCCCCTAAAAGCTGTTTTTAAAAGCACCTCAAGTTACTAGGATCACTTTTTCGAAGTACGCAAAGTTGTTTACTTCGACAACTTTGTCCTCAAAAAACTTCAGGCTACTTTTAACACTTATCATCCTATATAACAAAAATTGAATTTTCAAATCGATATAAATAACCCAAATAATGCTGTTTCAAAGTTATGTTTTGAAGAATTATATCTCCTTATCGGACATAGTAGATCAAGATCAGACTGCACGTTCTGTGCAGTCTGATCTTGATCTACTCCGTCCGCAAAAGGTCAGCTAGTGGTGCTTAGCAGGCAAAGGGTTAAAGCACCCCAAGTTGCTTCTGACGAGGAACCTCAAGTTTTTTTTTATATGCAGTATCTTTAAAGTTGCATTTACTAAGTACCTAGACAAATAACGCACCTCAAATTGCTTTGACCACATTATCCACCAAAACATCAAAATTTGCTTCTCTAAGTTCTGCAATTTGCTTTCACAAAACACCCAGAATTGCTTTTTACAAAGTACATCAAGTTGCTTTAACGAAATGCCTCAAGTTACTTGGAAGCATTGCCTTTGAAATGACCTGATGGTGCCTTTACAAAATACTTCACGTTGCTTTTTTCGAGCAGCTGATGTTGCTCGGGCCATATTATCCACTGAAGCATCTCAAGTTGCTTTGATCGGATATCCTTGTCCACCCCAGCTTCTCAAGATTCTTTTGAAAAGGACTTCAAGTTGCTTTTAAAATGTCCATTATGGTACTTTTTGCAATGTACTACAAGTAATTTTTACGAGGCCCACAAAGTTGCTTTAACAATTCACCTTAAGTTGTTTGGACAGCATTGTCCATAAAATCTGATCGAGTCGCATTTAAAAAGCAGCTCAAGTTGCTTAGAGCATGATGTCCGCCAAATCATCTCTCGCACAAATCACCTCAATTTGCTTGTACAGAATACGCACCTAAAGTTGCTTTGACCACATTGTATGCCATATAACGCCAGGGCAACTTAGGTTTTTTTTACAAAGAACTGCAAGTTGCGTTGAAAGAGTACCTCAAATTGCTCAAACTGTATTGTCTGTTCAAGCTCTTTAAGTTATTTTTAAAGAGCATCTCATGTTGCTTGGTCCCCATTGACCACCGAAACACCCCGAGTTGATTTTACAAAGCATCCAAAGTTGCCTTTACTCGACACTTAATGTTACTTTTATGAAGCATATCAAGTTGTTTTTATACTTCATCTCAAGTTGCTACATCTTTTACAAAGCAACTCAATCTGCTTTTACATCAGGTAAAGGGTTAAAAGATGAATTCTATAGTTGAAAGGGTAGAAGGCATTTTAGGAAAAGTGATAAGATACTGTTTACCAGGATTTTTCTATTTTTATTTTGTCGTTCTTGAAGGTCCTTTTCTTCTTCTGTCATTAACATTTGGGACTGTGTTTTATCTAGAGTGTTGTGTACAGTACAGTAACCATTGTATACTTTTCAAATTTTGCCATAGTTAACACGACAATTTCTGTTTCAGTACCTCTGGTTACCTGGGTACCACTCGAAGTGTACTTTGCCTCAGTTTTGCTCACATAATGGACCACCCGGTCGCTGAATACAGAATCACAAGGCTGAATAGTAAGTCAGGCGGTTTAACTCATTGCCGAATGACAAAATTTTTGACATGTCCAAATCGAAAGCAGTTGCAGACGACAAAATAAAAGTGACTGAAAATTTGAAATTTGTTTTGTGAAGGGTAGAAAACATTGTTGAAAAAGGAGAAAATGCTGGCTTCTTTCTCAGGGTCGTTAAAAGTAGGGATTGCAAGGTACATCTAATGGATTAAACATAGTGACTTCAAATATAGATCTAGAGCTCTATATTATAAACTTCTTACTAGCCATTTTTTTATGGTTTCTTATTTAATCAAGAATGTATTACGTGTTTTTTTGTCGTTTCGTTTGTGTTTTAACGCCGTTTATAACATATTTTGAATGAATTACCAATATATAACGATGGTGTAAGGGATAGAAAAACACAAGGGATTTATCATCATTTAAAACCGGAAACGCCATCAGCGATTGCTTTGAAGGTCTATAAAACAGGAAATACATTTTCTATCCATCGTAATCTGTGCAGTCGTGCAGCCGTCAGGGCCACCATTTGGCATGAAGATAAAAGAATGGTGATAGTTTCATAAAACAAGGATGAAATGGCCGAAATACCAGCTGAAAACAACCTGAAAATGATTGAAGATGTATTCTTAAGGATACGGCACCCTAATGGGATGATTCGTTTAACATCGCCTCTTATCGTGAAAAAAAGAAACATGCGGATTCGGCTACGACTCGGGTAAATCCGTAATCGATCGACCGATAGACACTGGTTTCTCGCTTCGATCACGTGTTACCCGAGTCTTAGCTGAATTCGTAAGTTTTTTGGCGATGAAAGGCATATTACACGAATCCCATTAGGTAGCCGTATCCTTAATATTCATCTCAATTATGGTTAGAGGGTCATTTAAGAAATAATCTTCTTTCTATCGTAGTTTATCGTTCAGTGAACTACAGTTGTGAGTTATGAGACACAATAAATAATCCACGAGGGCGATAGCCCGAGTGTTTTATTCATTGCACCTCATATCTCATATTGAACGATAAACCACGATAGAAAAAAGATTATTTCGATTCTAACATGACGAACTCTTAACCCTTTACTCCATAGATACTCATTTCAACGCATTGCTTGTTGGAGCCTTTGGAAAACATTGTGGAAAAAGGTGAAATTGCTCGTGACGAGCAATTTCACCTTTTGCCACAATGTTTTCTATGCTATCAGAAGGTGTCATATACACATAAGAAACAGCTTCATCCTTGCTGTTATTTAGGGTCAGTTAGAGATATCATAGAAATGCCTTATGGGGTAAAGGGTTAATCATGGGAAAACATTTTCATACTTGGAGTAAAAACGCGGATGAAAATGCGGATGGAATGTCGCAGATTTTGCCACGCTTTCTTTGTACTGTGTACACGTATAGGTGTGGTATGTTAGAATAATCTGTTAACAAATCAAACGAACCATTTTACTCACATTTTTACCTCTTTTTCTCACAGAACATGGTCCAGAAAACCATTTACTGAGTCCAAATCCCCTACCAGAGGAGAGTTCGAATTTTCCCGGTTTGAACGAGACGTGTTTTCTGTCGGAGACTGATAAATATAGCTATGCACTAATAAGACGGACAGGTAGGTTTGACTAATTTCGTATATTATAGGCAGTGGAAATAGAAAAACAGCTATTTCTACCATAATATTAACCTACAAAATTTGCTATTGTCAAAAATGAGTACTGGTGTACTACTTTACCTGAGCCTCTTTTTCCTTTTTTTCTCCTTCTTAGAATTATCATTTATAAATCTTGAACCACTATATTCTCATTATAAAGGGAGATAATAATTACCTCCCTTTTCTGGAAACTAACAAAAGTATTAAAACATAGTTTCAAGATAGACATCAAAGGAATTTCTGGTCGATTAAAAATGTGCAAAAGTATTATATCTGTATAAATTCATATTTATCGACTGTCAAGAAATTTTATTTCATGCTGCACTAGGGGTTTACTACCTTAACTCAATGGCTTCTACGCGCGATACATTGACCTTTTGCGGACACTGTAGATCAAGATCAGACTGCACAGGACGTGCAGTCTGATCTTTGATCTACACTATCCGATAAGGAGATTTTTTCCTTTAAAAACAAAATGAATTTGAAATTGCAACATTGTAGTTTTTACCGTCGGCTTGAAGCTTTCATTTAAAGTGTTTAGCACTTTAGTTTCGTTTAAATGAGAGTTTGACACTTTGATAGTTATATTTGTAGGTAATGTCTTAATATAGATCAAGATCGAACCGCCTTTTTCCTGACGAGGTAGATCAAAGATCAGACTGCATAGTACATACAGTCTGATACTTGATCGATAATATCTGTTAATGTGATAAAAATTCTGGCCAACAAACATTGCTTATGTAAGAGATTTTGCAGTACCAATGGTCTCGATATATTCATAGGTATCGAGATTACAGGCTACATTTACATGTATGTGGTATATATATCGAGCGTCTTAGAGTAACGCCGTAAGAAAGAAAAAAAATGGCGGGAAAATTTTAATGACGGTGTAAAGAGTAATTAGTGACTTCCGCTTTTCCTGTAAATTACTGTCTGTGGGTAAACAATTGACGTCAATTCTAGGAATGCTGGGATATAATGTCTATTATCGTGGAAATACGATGGCACCTAAAATAAAGATTCTTTTTTGTCCTTTTTTTTTTTTACTTTTTACCCCAAAATTCCTATACCTTTAACGACCGTAATAAAAGAAGACTTTTGAAAACATTGAGGGAAAAAGAAGAAAATGCTGGTAACCAGCATTTTCTTCTTTTTCTCTCAATGTTTTCTACCATTTGAAAGCCATTTTATTCATGGTTTCGGTAACAGTATGGCTTGGAACACGCGAGAAGTGCGTGTTCGATCATTTTAGGGTAAGTGTCGTTTCGGATCAGCCTGCGCCGTCCGCACAGGCTGATCTGAGACGACTCGATTTTGTCTTTCAGTTGACCTGCACAAAGCAAAAAATTATAGACGAACGGAAAGTTGAGTCGCATATGTGCTATTTATAGAAACGGTGTTAATGAAAATTTGAGTATGTTTCGTAAGATACAGGCGTTGCACCAACGTGCTCTAAGTGTTCGATGATCAACCAAGGAAAATCATAGTGTTCCGTGTATAGACCAGTAGAGACTCAAAATCCTGTGGTTATTGATTTTTTGACATTAACAAATTCTGGAGACTACGTATCCAGTTAAGAAAATACCATTATAAAAGCTTTTTTTTTTTTAAACTCTTTACCACACGAGAAAAATTTAGACTGGTCCAAATTGAAAGCATTTGCAGACGACAAAATAAAGGTGACTGAAAAATTGAAATTTGTGCTGGGAAGGGTAGAAAACAATGTGAGAAAAGGAGAAAATGCTGGTTAGCAGCATTTTCTCCTTTTCCCACAGTGTTTTCAAAAGGCTTCTTTCTCAGGGGCGTCAAAAGTAGGGATTGTGTGGTAATAGGTTAAGGAAGTGGACCCGTAATATAAAACGGCTATTTCCACTATAATAATGAAAGTAGTACAATAATACTCATTTTTAATCACAGCAAATTTTGTAGGATAATATTATAGTGGAAATAGCTGTTTTTTTTTTATCACTGGTCCACTACCTTAACCCTTTCCCAAACAATCCCTGGTTTTTACGGACCTGATATAGAAGCCTTTTGAAAACATTGTGGGAAAAGGAGAAAATGCTGGTAACCAGCATTTTCTCCTTTTCCCACAATGTTTTCTATCCTGCTTGTAACAAATTTCAATTTTTGAGTTACATTTATTTTGTCGTCTGCAAGTGCTTTCAATTTGGACCAGTCTAGAATTTTGTCGTTTGGTAAAGGGTTAAACAATTTAACACGAACAATAATTCGTATTCTGTTACAGAAAAGCGTTGTACTTTCCCGGATGAACTACAGAGAATGTGGAACTACACTTTTCACAACGCTAAAAATGTCGTTTTTTCCAAGAAAACTCTCATTTTAAATCTCTTCAAAGGGGGGACGTTCCGTTTCGACTGCAGTATTAGGGACGACGATCTGTATGTATTGAGGTAAGGACAAATTCACTCTAAAATGCGTTGTCTGCGCATGTCACATTCTTCGAAGATTTGACCTGTCTTACATGACGCACCACTCTCCCCGATATCGGGGAAACTGTAGTATACCTATTACGCGCTATAAAGTAGCAATGGACAAAATGGCTTTTATCAATACGTTTGAGGAAAAATCTATTTATTTCATTTCATTTATTTATTTCATCTCGTAAAAACACCAACAGTATTTTTTTCGGTGAAAGATAAAAATTTATTTCACAGAGTGAGCACCATCGGTGGCGTAGCCACGAGTAAAATTATTACCGATGGTGTTCACGAGATGAAATAAATTTCGATCTTTCACCGAAAAAAATAAATATTCTATTTATTTCATGCTTTTAACCCTTTCTTAGAGGAGCTTTATCAAAATCCAGTCGGCCTACAGTTCTTTTTCGTTATTGTCCGTGGCGTACCCCTCCCGCATAGCAACGCATTACAATATTACGTCAAGCGCGAGAAATGTAAGGTAAATGACGTCATATTTCCCATCTGGTTGTGAGGCACGCGCAATTTACCTAGGCAACAAGAACGTGAAAATCGGTATTTTCATGGTGGTACCAGTGTAAGATCGAAAAATATTTTCACTGCTATTTCTCGATATCCTACCAGAAAGCATAAAATAATATATTCATTTCGGTATTAAAATTTCCATTTTAAAGTGGGATAGCAAAAATTTATGTACATCAGAAGTTCCTACCTTTTACTCTGAATATTTATTAATTCCTTCTTTCCTGTGTACCAGATCGAAGATAAATTACTGCAAAACACGATAAAAGTAGTGAATGTTTTACCAGTCGAGGTGATACAGTCAGGCACATTGTTCAATTCATAGAAGAAATGTTTTTTTGTCAGAGAAAGATCGAACTCATTTCATCGAGTGAACATCATCGGTATTATTTTCACGAGTGGCGCAGATGATACTTGCGAGATGATACAAATTTCTATCTGTCACCGAAAGTGAAAATACTCTGTTAATTTCATTCTTCCAACCCCTTGTTCGGGGGGTACTCACATGTAAAACTCCAGCGCATTTTTTTTCTTCGATAATTTCCCGTGGCGTACCCCCTCCGCACTACAACGCATTACGATATTACGTAGAGCGCAAGAAATGTAGGGAATATTACGTCATATTTCAATCATGTTGATTGGCACGCGCTGTTTACCCAGGTAGCTAGTGCGCGGGGACTACATTTTCTGACTTCAGTTGAAGAGTTATAAAATAAAACCGGTATTTTTCTATAGTCGTAAATATGAAATATCGAAACCTATTCCACAGTTATTTCTCGATTAAAGGGCAAATCAACAAGTTTCTAATATGATTAATTTTCAAATCTACATTTATCAAATAGTAACCTGGTAATGTTGTAATTTGAAAAAAAGAATAGTAAAAGTACTTTTTTTCAATTCATATTTTTGCTTATTAGTTTTTCTTGCACCGCTTACCTCCCTTACTTATTGTAGCGTTCCTTGAATTGTGATGTCATAGGAGCGTTTGTTTCAATATTGACCTTGTTTAAGATAGTGAACTGAGCGAAGAAACAGAGGATTCTGGGCCGGTAAGGCCGTACATGTACCAGCCATTTTTTAAAGAAACTTAATAAGTTTCTGATGATGAGGATAAAAGTAATATTTCGCCCACTAATGGCGAAAGGCACGAAATGAATTAGGCTACAGAAGGCAGGCTTTGTCACAACACAAGTGCCTGTGCTCCCATTGGGTTGTAATGAGCTAATGACATATTCATTGGCTGTATGTTTTGGACTAGCGCTTACATATAATCAAAATCAAATACATCTCGCTTCTGATACGGCATTTGCTATTAGTGTAAAGGGTAGAGGGGACAGAGATTGTTTTCTTGCTGTAATATTGATGACTGCCTAAGATGTCGTTTTGATCCGGCTATTTTATTCTTCCCATCTTTAATCCCCGGGGAAATTTTTACATAGACAATTGATATGCTTCAGTATCAGAGAAAACATTTGGATAGAGCTCTAGTAAAAGGGAGTTTCATCCAACACATAAACTCCCTTATGGGCCCCACAGATTATGACGCAGCGTCAGCAATCCAGGTGGTCATAACGAGGCAATAGCGACCAGGGAACGGACATATTTCATAGACAATGATTACTAGTTCTAATTATATGTGATTTGAAAATAATTCGTATTTCATAGCAAAAAATACTAAGGAGTACTTTGAGGAATAGAATAGGAAGCGGTGAGTCCATTTAAATAATAGTAAAAAAAAAAAAAAAAAAATACTTTAAATATCGTAAGAATATTATTATTTACAACGGAATGAATTGCATTTTAAATGCACTTACAAACGATGGAATTACATCGCCCAAACAAAAGTTGTTCCTATAACAAAAGATGAAATTATGTCGCTCAAGTGCTCATGCAAAGTTGACATTTACCATATATCTAGATCTATTGACGATGGATGTACGTCGTCCTGGCAAAAGTTACTTCTATATCATAGATTAATTAAGGTCCGATTTACGTCTTCACAGCTAAAAACTGCTTCCGGATTTACATCAAAGATTTATCAACGCTAACAATTCCACACAGTTAAAACAAGTTACTTCAATATCAAGAATTCATTAAGGATGGATTTACGTCGTTAAAGCAACAGTTAATTCCATATCAAAGATTAACTAATGATGATATTTCCAACTTTCTGGCAAAAAATTGTTTTATATCAAATGGTTGAAAACAAAGAATTCACGTCGTTTGGCAAAAGTTGTCTTAATGCACGGTTCGTGGCTAAGAATGATCAATCTTGAACAGATTCACGCCGTTCTAGCATTTACGATTACTTCACAAAGTTCAACCAAAGGTTCATGTATCATGAGACTTATATAAGATGGATTTACATCCTTGTAGACAATTTTTATGTACAACAGATTATCAAGGATAGATTTACAATTCCTAAGCCAGAGATGTTCCATGTCAAAGTTCTTTTTACGATGGATTTACATCGTTCAAGCCAGTACAAGTATCTTTTCACAGCAAAGTTCAATTTAGGATGGATTTACGATGTTCAATCAAACGTTTTCCATATCAGAGATGTATTAATTGAAGGTGGATTTACACCGTTCAAGCCAAAGTTGTTTCTATAACCAAGTCCTATTGACGATGGACTTACATTGTTCAAGCAAAATTGCTTCTATATCAAAGTTCTATGAAGGATGGATTTACATCGTTCAAAAAAAAAAAAAAAAAATGTTTCAAAATCAAACTTCTTCTAACGATGGATTTACATCGTATAAGCATAAATTGCTTCTATATCAAAGTTCTATGAAGGATGGATTTACATCGTTCAAGAAAAAAAATTGTTTCAAAATCGAAGTTCTTCTAACGATGGATTTACATCGTATAAGCAAAAACTGCTTCAATATCATAGTTCTATTAACGATGCGTTTAAATCGTGCAAGCAGAAGTACTTCCTATATCAAAGGTCTATGAACGATGAACTTACATCATTCAACCAAAAATATTTCGTATATCAAAGGTCTATTAACGATGAACTTACATCGTACTTTTGAGCGAAATTCCAGTCATATAATTGAAGTTACCTTAAGGATCCAATTACGTCGTTTAAGCAAAATTCGCTTCTACAGCAGTGCTTTGATTGACGATGGATTTACATCGTTCAAAAAGCACTACGATAAAAAGATACCCCTCAGGTGCACAATTACACATACATGTATGTGTACATGGATACCACAGTTTCACTGAATTATATGGCACCTATATATGACGGGTTAAGTAAGTACACACACACAAAAAAAAAAAAAAAAAGCAGGAAGATATGAATAGTGAATAACTCGATCTACAGAAAATAGTTGAAAGCCGTAGTGAAGTTAATTTGTCACTTCACGGTAAATGTTGTCTAAGGTTTCTCATTTGGAGAAATCTATATGCCAAAGTGCGAACTCTACATTTCTAGAAAAACTTGACAGCCATATCGTAACAGCCGAAGAATCCGTAATCTTGCAAGGAATACACATGCATATTGCAAGACAACAAGAGGTGATTGACCGGCAATTAATTATCGGTATATCTCCGTGCAATTCAAATCTGTTAGAAAATAGCACGAATGGATAACTCAGCGGTCAGTTCAGTCCACGAGAACAAGGCTCGGAATGTGTCAAAATCACAACAGACATTAAACTATCCTATAATTAGCATAAAGGAAGATATCTTATCTGTGGAAGTATCACAGACAATACCTGGAAAATGCAGGGTAGAGCGACCACAGGAAATTAATGACCTTTCTTGCACGGTCATGACCTTAGCAGTGATTCTGACCATGGAGATAATAGATAAACATTTCCTTGAGACGAAATATACAGAGGCTCAATATGGGAAAACTCGAAAACAAATGGCTGAACATTTATGACTCCTTTCAAACAACAGTTCCGATTTCGACAGAAGAATTGTATAGATGGATCTAGCTACAGAAAATGGCAACTGTTTCGAAGGATATAGTAAAGCAGATTAAATTAAACGCACTTCAATATAAATGTAAATGACAAAAGGGGTGTCAAATTGACAAGACTCGAGAGTAGATGGCCACTGTGCCAACACTGAAACAGCCCTAAAGAAACACACACACAAATACCGGTATTACGAGACAACATCTCGACACAGAAAGTTGTAGCCTACAATCTAATAAGTTGAGGAAATGTGCGGAAATATCTCTTTCCCATGTACATGTCTCTTAATTCAACATTTCTTTTCTAGAAATACTGCCCGAGTTAAATTGTCTCAAATAATCAAAGGCTTCGTTCACTTAAAATAAAAGAGTTCCATAGCTGAAAGGGGAGAGGGGCCAACCATTTCCCCACACACTCCACACTGGAACAACCACAACCTTCAATCCAACAATAAAAGCGAAACCGGGAATAAATACAAATTAAGTCCGAGTATCAAATACAAGTTCGAGATAGGCTATACTTGGAAATTCCAAGGTGGTGAAACGGCTTCATCGTGACATGAGGAAAATGAATCCTTAACGACATAGATACCAGCAATGCATGCATATCAAAATTTCAGCTCAGTGAGTTATGGCAGGTAGAATAAGACTTATTTGACATCTGAAATTCTCGTTTTATTTAAACGAAAGTCTTTTCAAACGAAACCGCTGCATAGCAGTCAGCACTCACTATAATGAGGAAGATTTGCTGGTTAACATCTGTTGACCTTTCGGGTGATTATTTATTACTCAATCAAGACATGAGGACCGGTTTGTAAATATTTCAGAATCATTTCAGAGGACATAAATACTAATTAAACGGCATTAATTATTGGCTCCTCCTGCAGTCTTGAAATCCGAACCACTGAAACTTGTATGAACTCGCTTATCCAGGGTCTTATCTTGCAAGCGTGAATTCCATTAGTAATTGTTCTCAGACTGGCTTACGTAATATAAAAAGAGCAGTGCATTCAGTGGTGACTGAGGTGTTACAAAATTCCTGAGTTCATATCAGGTAAGATGATGGTTCAAGGTCTGTTCATAGTTAAGAATCCAAGACTACAAAGAACATGAGAAGCATGCGAGGATATTACAGCTAGGGAAACATGCCGATTATGGCCATATCATAGTATTTCTGATATTTAAATTAACATACCTCCTGTCCCAGAGGACAATCTGAATGTTGACATGGCAACAAAAGTAGCAGTTACATTCTTGAACGTAACGTTAAATCTAATACATACTTGTAAATCCATACAGCTACTGCACTATATGTGGCATGTGATTTATTGATAATGAAAGAAAAGTTATTTAGATCAAAGGAACATCAAATTCAAAAGAATGAAGATACGAGAAGATTTCGAAAGCGAGAATCACGCCTTCATGACGAACATGAGGAAAGTCTACATACGACTACATACGAACGATACAACAAGTTGTTTATGAATGAATAATCATGGAGGAAAAAAAAACACTATGATTCGGTAGATCGTATTTAAACCCAAAAGGAGAAATACACGGACAGAAAAACTCTGTGTAGGAGTGGAAATAATGTACTAGAAGGACTGTTTGATGAAAATGCTTTTTATTCATCACTTGTAAAAGTAATTAATGCCAGAAATGCACACAGAACATTGGTTGCATCACGTTGAATGCCAAATTCCTTTTATATGGTACTAGATATTCCGAACCAGGAGCAGCTGCTTATGAGACATTTGTATTCACATGGTGTAGGAAAAGGTATTACACATGTATATTTCCACTCCATTCATTTCCACGAATTCCGTTGGAAATTGGGGGATAACATAACTATGAAAATCCTCACACAAATCGACAAACAGAAGTCCGGGAGTCAAATGTTATTAACTTCGCCATGAGTTATTCGTTGATTTAAAAAAGAAAACGGCCATTACTAAAATTCATGCACAAACAATAGTTGAATATAAGGCTAATTAGCACATGGCTAAACGAGAATATTATCATACATGAAACAAAACCACCAGCCGGTTTTGTAAGATGTATCATGCAATGAGGAAACTCTTTCTCTGGCTAGTTCAACGCAATACGGACGTATGCGGCAGAATGCACAACGATATGAGGCAAGAATAAATCTTGTATTGTTACAATTAAGAATGTAATGGAAAGTACAAATACTTATAAACAGTAATAAAATAAAATACTTATGAGAAATTGTGAACATTTCAAGCCGTATATTACGCATAGGATAAGATCGGCGTCCTTGTTACAAATTCATCGTGAGGGAGGGCGTTTAAGAGAAGTCATATTATGAGCTGACCCGAGTAATGCTAACACACCTGCTCAATGCTACACTTCACAGGATTCCAAAATTGTTGTTAATGAAAGTCAGCACTTCTCTCTATGTTATGCTTGCCCATTTTATAAGAAATCAACTCTAAAGAATCTGTGGGGCCCATAAGGGAGTTTATGTGTTGGATGAAATTGAATGATTAAGCTAGACTTACCTTCGTAGAAGTAAGGCGAAGGTTGATCATAATTTCATCCGACACAAAACTCCCTTAGGGCTCACACGCCCACCCTCATCCACCCTTCCAACAATTCCTTACAAAATGATGCAACTACTGCGCCATAAGTACTCTAAAATATGACCACCTGGATTGCTGACGCTGCGTCATAATCTGTGTGAGCCCTAAGGGAGTTTTGTGTCGGATGAAATTATGATCAACCTTCGCCTTACTTCTACGAAGGTAAGTCTAGCTTAATCATTCAATTATATACGTCTCGGTGAT
Source organism: Tridacna crocea (assembly GCA_943736015.1). Classification (NCBI taxonomy): domain Eukaryota; kingdom Metazoa; phylum Mollusca; class Bivalvia; order Cardiida; family Cardiidae; genus Tridacna; species Tridacna crocea. The sequence goes on along the minus strand of OX031067.1, from coordinate 2,519,584 downwards.
GCAGTGTACAGAGTTATAGCCGATAGTCTATATACAAATGTAAGACTTGTCTTTATGGAAAGCATGTCTTTTTACTGTTTAACCCTTTACTCCATAGATACTCATTTCTACGCATTGCTGGTAGGAGCCCTTGGAAAACATTGTGATAAAAGGTGAAATTGCTCGTGACGAGCACTTTCACTTTTTGTCACAATGTTTTCTATGCTTTCAAAAGGTCTCATATACAAATTCAGAAACGGCTTCATCCTTGCTGTTATTTAGGGTCGATTAGAGATACCATAGAAATGTCTTATGGGGTAAAGGGTTAATCGTTTGGATTGTTTTGTAAAAGATTAGAAAACACTGGCGGAAAAGGAGAGGATGTTTGTTAACAGCATTTTCTCCTTTATTTTTGTTTTGATTTTCAAAAGCCTACATCATCGAGTTCCTTAACTCATTACCAAACGATAATATTTTAGGCTTGTCCAAATCGAAAGTATTTGCAGACGACAAAATAAATGTAATTGAAATTTTGAAATTTGTTTAGTAAAGGGTAGAAAACATTGTGGGGAAAAAGGAGAAAATGCTGGTAACCAGCATTTTCTCCTTTTCCCACAATGTTTTCTAAAGGTTTCTTTCTCGGGGTCGTCAAAAGTAGGGATTGTGTGGTAATGGGTTAAAGCTCGGGATTGTATTGTAGGGGTTAACCCATTACCACTCAATCCCTACTTTTGACGCCCCTGAGAAAGAAGCCTTTTGAAAACACTGTGGGAAAAGGAGAAAATGCTGGTAACCAGCATTTTCTCCTTTTCCCACAGTGTTTTCTACCCTTCCCAGAACAAATTTCAATTTTTCAGTCACCTTTATTTTGTCGTCTGCAAATGCTTTCAATTTGAACCAGTCTAAATTTTTGTCGTGTGGTAATGGGTTAAATATTTCTTCATTTACAAAAAAAAAATGGCTGACATAAATAATACCTACCTGTCACAATGTTTGTAATGAACTTAAACGATCAGATTACAAACTTTCAATTACCATTTTTCATTGATTTTAAGTTAGATTCAATTTTCATGTTTTCAGATTGCTTTTTACAAATCTGTTTACCAATAGATCCTGTCACAATAGAATTAACTGGGAGAAAAAGATTTAAACTTGTACAATGTTATCAGTTTTCTACCAAACCCTTGACAATTTTTGCAAACAAAAGTTTGAGGATGTCCCGTTTTTGTGTGCTTTTCTTTCCACAAAGCAAAAAGTCCTGTAAAACACCGATATGATTTTCACGACATGAGATAAAATTCGATCTTTCACCGATAAAGAAAATGTTGTATTTCTTTCTGCTTCATCGCCTTTAGGGGAAAACTTGCATTAAAATCAAGTACAGTTTTTCTTGATAATTCCCCGTGCCATACCTCCCTCTGAATAAAGCGCGAAAAATGTAGGGTAAATTACGTCATATTTCCATCTGGTTCGGTTGCACGCGCGTTTCGCCCTGGTAACTTTTGTGCTTGGGAACTATTTTTCCGTCTCTAGTTGAAGAGTTAGACACAGAATCGGTATTTTCCCTCGTCATGGCCCTTCAATATAGAAAAATATCCCAACGTTATTTAAGGAATGAAGAGGGTTTTTTAATTGTTGTGGTTTTCATGGAGGTATGAATAAAAAAAACCCCCTGATCAAACCATATGAAACCTCGAAGCTAATCATGTGATTTGCAGTTCAAATGAAAACGACTGTTAGATGTAGGTACGGAATCGGCCGAGTTGTAACGAGTGATAGTCATGTCCCGGGTATTTAAATGTGTGCGATGACGTCATATCTGGTGACCTGAAAATGGTTTCGTTCCTGATCGCAAATCGAACATCCCGTTATTCAAAAAATGAAATTGCACTTTCAGTTCAATGCAATAGTCCTTTACACTCGTATAGGCCTACAAAATCCAGTTGTAGATCTATTAGTATTTTAAAGGAAAATTTTAGTTTCACGGTACCAAAATCTTAATAGATCTATACCCTTGACCCTTTACAACACAAGGAGAAACCGTTGGTAGCCAGCGTTTGCCCCTTTTTCAACAAAGTTTTCTACCCTCTCAGAAACAAATTCCATCAATAAAACCAAATTTGAATTGCCGTCTGTATATTGTGTTGTCAATTACAAAGGTCTGAAAGTACTGTAGTGTGCTAACGACTTAAGGATTTAAAAACATTCCTTTTTGTTTTTTGTAAGATCTCCTGAATTCACGATGACAGAGCTGGACGGTGTTGTGTGCTTTAATATAACCAAACTAGATGACGAACCTTTCTATACGTATGAAATGTCAAGGCTAAACAGTGAGTATACATTTCTTCTTAGAAGTATTTATATTATAAAAAATAGCATTATAAACGAGTAAATTTTCCTGCTCCAATACATGTGTTGCAATCGGATTGAATGAAACACACGACAGGGAAAAGTCACATCTACACACTGTTGAATACTGTCCCAAAATTGATATGGTATGATCACGTATCTCGTTCACGGACTTAGTATGCCTTAATCTGTGATATATTTGTTCCAGATTTTATATTGTTATATTAATCTGCCATTCAAAAACAGAGTTAATACCATCCACTCAATTATTTTCCTTATTTGGTTTGCCGTTTGTGAATAAATGTCAATAACTGCAAAATGTTGTCGTTGAAAGCGATTGGTGTATAATAAAAGGAATATTATGTTGGAATAACTTTCCTAGAATTTGTATTTACTTCTGGCTGCGTAAGATATAGAGGATAATCAACTGGTTGTTTTTGATATGAAAAATATCTCACGAGGATGCGTTGTTTGGCGTTGAAAAAACGAGTGCGCAGCACGAGTTTTTTTAACACCTTACCACGCGTCCGAGTGAGATATTTTTCATATCAAAAATAACCAGTTGATTATTCTATTTATTATATACTTTATTAACATCATTATTTGTAATTTTGCGTTTGAAAGTCGAAAAAATGTAGTCGAAAAAAAGTAGTTCTCAAATTACGGCAGGAAGTGAAAGTGAAAGTTGATAACGTCACTAGTGATGATATCAAAATTTATTACACTGGGAAATTCCAGGATTTCACTGCTAGGTATATAACAAATCAAATTTTCTCACGCTGCTCGGATTAAACACAAGAACCAAGGAAGTTACTACAATACAAATTCCATATGTAACATTTCTTGCTCAGACTTGAAGGTCTTGCTTGCTTTACATCTAAACCGGTAACCAAACAAATTTTGTGAATCTTAAGAATCCTGACAATTAGTACATATTAGGAAAAGATGGAATATATCTTTATGCTAAGCTATACATGTGACTAGTTTCAGCACAACAAATACAGGGAAATTTTTGGCCTGCTATTCGCAATAAGGAGCTTTATGACATTTGCGTAAAGTTTCATCTCGGATCAGTCTTCGCAGTCCACGCAGGCTTATTTCACACACACCCACCTAATGGGATTCGTGTAACATCACCTGTCGTCGGCCAAATTCGGCTAAGACTTAATTAAGCCATTACCACACAAGGTATACAGTTATTTCGTACCATAACCATTTCGTACCATATATCACATTACCATTTCGTACCAAAGAATTACCATTTCGTACCATGCATTGACCATTTCGTACCATAATATTACAATTGCGTACCATAACTTACGAATTCGTACCAAGTTGATAGTTTATTTACCTAACGATTATAAAAATGTATTCTTCGATGAATTAAAATGTTGCTTTTATAATTGCCAAAAGTTTTATAGTTGCATTTGTTGCATACTTATAAACTAAATATTCGCTAATCAATTAAAGGAAGCAATCGATGTTTGACACAGTTGATAGATAATTACATTGTTTGGTTAATGTTTGTTACAAGATTGGTAATTACAATTTGAAAAAAAATTGTTTGGTGTTTGCCTTTAATTATATTTGTTACAAAATTGAATAGAAATGTCGAATGCAAAAAACATCATCATTGCATTTATCATCCACACATTCATCCATAATGTTTCGTTTATATCTATTATAATTTTATCTTATATTCGAGGATTATTAATCAAATAAACTTGTTTTACATCTAAATTCGACTATTATTTTCTATATTCAAATTGATTTTCTCGGTGAAATCATGATAAAAAAATGACCACACATATGGTACGAAATGGTAATATCATGGTACGAAATGACCAATCCTATGGTACGAAATGACTGGTACGAAATGGTTATGGTACGAAATGTCCATAATTCCCACACAATCCCTACTTTTGACGACCCTGAGAAAGAAGCCTTTAGAAAACATTGTAGGAAAAGGAGAAAATGCTGGTAGCCAGCATTTTCTCCTTTACTCACAACGTTTTCTACCCTTCACGAAACAAATTTCAAATTTTCAGTCACTTTTATTTTGTCGTCTGCAAATGCTTTCGATTTGGACAAGCCTAAAATATTGTCGTTTGGTAATGAGTTAATCCGAAATCGATGCTTAGGAACAGCATATATCGGCCGACCAATTACGGATTACTGGAGTCTTAGCCATATCCATACGTTTTTCAGGCGATAAAAGGCAATATTACACGAATCCTATGACGGTGTCATATCCTTCAGTGACACAATTTTGATATCAATCAATGAACTGTTTTATTACAGGCGGTACACTATTGGAAGGTCACGTCAAGCTGATACCAGCAGGGTCACCGACCTCATTTGAGAAGGACTGTGATTGGCTGGACAGTCCAGCACGCCCAGAATATCTGTACTAAAAAAATTCTGTTGCATATATATATATATAGGATCTGAAATGAGATGGTGTTTGAGATAAAAGTTTATTAAACGAGTTTAGAGAAAATGTTACTAAGCGAGCCTTTGGCTTACTTAATAACATTTTTTTTTCTAGACGAGTTTAATCAAAATTATCTCAAACGCCAACAAATGTCAGACTCTTTTTGTCACATGACGATATTTTCACAAATTAGAGATCAGAAAATATAAAACCATCTCTAGATGCGGTGATATCCAAAAAATCCAATTCACTTACATGAAATGCGTACAAAATGACGTCAAGGATGACGTCACACAATTGTGATATCAAAAGTGTACAACATAAGCAAACTCGTATTGGGTATATTACACTGTAAACAAGGGAAGTTATGTGATAAAACTCGTTTCGTTCTTTTTTTTAAAATTAACATCTGTGTGTTTGACATTTATTTGCTCTATAGAGTAAAGAGAAGATGATGGTATAACATTTTCCAACACAGCAAAATTTTAGACTTGTTCGAATTCAAAGCATTTGCTGACGACAAAATAAATATGACTCCAAAATTGAAGTTTGTTATTGAAAGAGTAGAAATATTGTTGGAAAAGGAGAAAATGCTGGTTGCCAGCATTTTCTCCTTTTCCAACAATGTTTTCAAAAAGAGTTATTCCCAATGGTCGTTAATAGCTAGGATTGTGTGGAAAAGGGTATTTAAAGTGAAAAATTCCGATATGGATGGAACATTCATACGATCTCTATGACTTCGACTTTTGAATGAAGACAAAACAAGTCAACAGTAAGTTACGAAATTACTATCAAGACGATGTAAAGCTTCTAAAAAGAAGGAGATGCACAGATAAGCCTGTGTAAATGATGACGATCACGTAATTTTATTGGTTGTGAGAATAAGGTGATCTCGGTGATTTCAGTGCTTTGAAGCATGAGCTGATTTTACAAAAGAACTATGACATCTAGTCTAGGCCACAGTTTGCCATGGTTTATTTATAAGAAAAACCTGTTCTGCAGCTGTTCACAACTAAATCTAAATATTAATCTGATTCTGAATTTCCAACTAGCCATATGATTGGTCAAGATGGAACTTTTCGACCTATCAGATTGCTAACCTTGTTACTAAGAAGATGGATATCAGAACAACCATTTGAATAGCAGAAAGTATCTCGAGTATTTCTTAAATCTTCCTATAAAACATCTAATATTTACGTACGGTTGTAACATTTCAGTGGCAGTGGCTTAGGTTGTGTTGGCAACATATTGTTGTAGTTTCACTGTTACTATGGTAACATGTCGATTGGGCTTTGTAGGATTCTAGTACCATACTATGTAAATGCCAAAAACCCGGGCAATAACTGTGTACAGAACAGTGTAAAAAAAAAAGCTAGATCTCTGTTATTCATTGATATAGAGTCGTTTCTGATTATAAAATTCTTTATCGATGACAGTGTTGTCATAGTTACACGGTTGCCATGGTAGAACTTTCTTGTGACTGTGTAAAATTTATGAATTGGAGGAAAATAATTGTTTATTGTGAATGGAGAAAGTGTTTGCTTGATGTTATTTACAATTATGTAGTTATCTCTTTATCATTAAATTCTTGGTCGATGACAATATATTGTAATAGTTACATTGTTACCATAGCAACGCAGCTTACAGCGTTTGCGTGATACTGCAATATGTATGACAGAAAGATTCGGGCAAAGACTTTTTTTTATAAATGGTGAAATTATATCGGTCATGCTCTGCGAAAAGGGGGCTTAATGCATCTGCAAAAAGTATCAGCCAATGTCAGCCTGCGCGGACAGCGCAGGCTGACATTGGTTGATACTTTTTGCTATATATAAATTTTAACATGTTAAAGGATCGGGCTACCTCATAATTCAGACGTTGGTAACACAAATTGGATTATCCATGTAAAGGCGTACTTAGTATCAATTACCAGAGAGAGATACTAGGGGATATCAATAGGTTTTGAGTCTCACATAGAAAGAGCCAGATGTCCGAATTTGAACTGTTTTATTGTTCAACATAGACCCCTTGCAACTCACTTGTTCCATCTAGTTTGACACACCAAAGGTATTTTTCAGCAGGGGAAAGGGGTGGAAGTCGTTGGGGTCTGGAGAATAGGGTGTCTGAGAGAGAAGTTCCTATCGCCACATTCACGCACAGCTTCCATTGCAACTTGGCTGGTGTGGACTGGCGCGTTGTCCTGGTGAAGCAGAATTCCAGGATGGATTTTCCCGCGGTGTTTCTCCTTGATGGTCCGGCGCACCTGCTTCAGTAGGTTATGCTTCTGTATGGGACTCTGTTGACAAATAAAGCCGTTTAAATCCGGGTATCTGGCTCTTTTTATGTGAGACTCAAAACTTTTTGATATCTCCTCGTATATTAAAAAGGGCTTCAGATAAGAGGGAGTGATGGTATTCTAAATCCATTATTTCTCTTCCAAACCCTATGTTGTGGGTACTCATTAGAATTGTCTCTTGAAGACAATTCTAATGAGTACCTATAACATAGGGTTTGGTGGAGAATAAACAATATTTTCAATTTTGAACTCAAAATCCCACCCTCAATCTGGAGTTCTGTATTAAACCTCCTTTTTGCAGTGGAGCTCATAATATTCGTGTTATTTATTGTTATTAGAACAGTTATTTCTTGGAATACGTTAGTTATTCAAAGCTTTTTATTACATGTAGATTTTTTTATTTGTATATGTTATATGTTTGTGGCTGATGATATTTGCCATTTTATACTGTAGGTATATATGTACTAACCTTTGAAACTGAAACACAACCAAACTTGAAATGAGTTAACCCATTACCACACAATCCCTACTTTTGACGCCCCTGAGAAAGAAACCTTTAGAAAACATTGTGGGAAAAGGAGAAAATGCTGGTAACCAGCATTTTCTCCTTTTCCCACAATGTTTTCTGCCCTTCACAAATCAAATTTCAAATTTTCAGTCAGTTTTATTTTGTCGTCTGCAAACGCTTTCAATTTGGACCAGTCTAAAATATTGTCGTTTGGTAATGGGTCAAAGACGACAAATTCAGTTTATCTCCTAGGACTCCTTATGTCTATGAGATGGTAGAAAACATTGTGGAACAAGAAAAAAAATTGGTGGTGTGGAAAAGGAGAAAATGATGGCCACTAAAATAAAGAAAGGGTTTTTCACTATTGTTATTTTAGATTCTTTAAGGGCTATCATGAATATTTTGATTAGGGCATTTCTGGAACACATAGCAAGGGAAATATCATCTCTTTGATTGATTGATTGATTTATTGATCGGTCGGTCGGTCGATCGATCGATCAATCGATTGATTGATTGGTCGATCGATCAATCGATAGGTCGGTTGGTCTGACTATTTTGTGCCTGTGACCTCGTAAAGGAAGATGTTCTACTGTGCTACGGCCTTATTTCTCTGTGAATTTAAATGGGTAGATGTGTTTGAGATGGGATAGCAAAAAAATGCAAAACGCATAAACAACTGAGCTGGAATTTCCAAGCTTTCCTCCTGGACTACATATTCTCGTATCTGATTGAATGAAACAGCAAAGCTTTCGGTTTTCTAATAAAATGACAGTCGATGGTCAAAAATGATGGTTTTCACTGTATTTCCGGTGTAAAAAAAAACAGAGTGATGTGACACCAACAGTAACACTATACCGGAGACGTTGTTCCAGTCAATAGAAATACATCATGGCCAAAGGGCGTGGAACCAGTCAATAGAAATATATTATGGCAGAGGGTCGACGGTCTCAAAAAGGCGTGGAACCAGTCAATAGAAATATATCATGGCCAAGGGTCGGCAGTCTCCAAAAGGCGTGGAACCAGTCAATAGAAATACATCATGGCCGCGGGTCGATTCACAAACAAAACGTAAAAAGACGGGAATAGCTACCGGCATGAAAAGAAAATCTTTGGGAGAGATAAATAACAGAGAACGATTGTATACGATCAAGCCAGTAATTCGTGAAGAAACACATTAGCACAATTCCAAGACTTACCGAGTTATGTATAGCATCCAATCTGTAACTTTAACTCCTTGGCGGACCACAAAATTTTGGATTTGTCAAAATTCAAAGCATTTGCAGGCGATAAATCCAATGTGATTCTAATGCTTAAATTGGTCTTTGAAAGGGTAGAAAACATTGTGGGAAAAGGAGAAAATGCTGGTTACCAGCATTTTCTCCTTTTACCACAATATTTTCTAAAGTATTTTTCCTTAGGGTCTTTTAACGTCTTTCTTTAACCCTTTACTCCATAGATACTCATTTCTACGCATTGCTTGTAGGAGCCTTTGGAAAACATTGTTGCAAAAGGTGAAATTGCTCATGACGAGTAATTTCACCTTTTGCCACAATGTTTTCTATGCTATCAAAAGGTTTCATATACACATAAGAAACAGCTTCATCCTTACAATTAGAGATACCATAGAAATGCCTCATGGGGTAAAGGGTTAAAGTATATTGTAAACATGCGATATTTGAACGACTTTTACGAGTTTTTTTTAATTGCCAAAGTGAAGATCTGGATCAGACTGCACAAAACATGTAGTATGATTTTGAATCCACATTGCACACTACTTTGTGACATACAGATAAGAGTATTCTGGCATAAACAACTTCAAAATGACAATATTTCAGGCGCTTTTACTGCATTGAAAGGGTCCTTTTCATTTGTTCAAGCCTAGCCTAGGTTGTATAGTCGGTAGCGTGCAGGACTTAAGAACGGGGGGTGGGGGTGGGGTTGTGGGTTCGATGCCTGGCTCGGTCAATTTCTTTCAGAGGATTGACTATAGTCATTGTGTCGTAATTCATTCCTCTACAAGCACTGACCATTGCCTCGACGATGGTTATGTGAGAAAGCAGCCAGTGGTTTGGAAAGAAAATTGTGTCGAGTACTGGTAAAAGAAACTCCAGGAAAGCATGGATAGGTTGGTTGGTTGTATTGGAGTTTAACACCACTTTAACAGCTAAGGTCATATCATGGCGGTCGGTGACGCACATGTGTTTGCTGGCTTTCTCATACCAGTATACTAACACTACTTTCTTTCCAAAGCCACCGACTACTTTTCTCACATGCTTCAGCAGAGGTGAGAGGCGAAAATACGCCAGAAAGAAAGTTTGCCTCAACCGGGTATCGAACTCACAACCACCAGGTCATAAGTCCAACGCGCTCACCACTGAGCCACCCGGGCGGGCGCATGGAGAGGTGCACTGGCCGCCGCGATATAACTGAAGTAATGTTGAAAACGGTGTTAAACACCATACAATTAATCTATCAATCATTTGTTCTGCACTCTAAGGGTTGATAAGTAAATTATTTTGTCCTTTTCTCACATTTTTTTTTTCAATGTTTTAAATGTTTTCTCTCTCTCTCAAGAGTCGTACAAACCTTACCGTATTATACAAGGTTAATGTGGCGGAAAGAACATTTCGTAATATTAATCTTCACTGCTTATTTAGTAATGATGTCACGGCCATTCTGCACTGTCACGTGTTGTTTACGAGAAATAGACTCCGATTGATGGAAAATACTTGTTAATATAGAGCCAAGAAAGTTACTCTAACGCTTTACAACGCAATCCGGAGTTTTTTTAAGAAAATGGCTTTTGAAAAGATTGTGGGAAAAGGAGAAAATGCTGGTTACCACCATTTTCTCCTTTTCCTACAATGTTTTCTACCCTAACACAGACAAATTCCATCATTGAAGAAAGTTACTCTAACCCCTTACCTCACAATCCGGAGTTGTTTAAGAAAATGGCTTATGAAAACATTGTAGGAAAAAGTGAAAATGCTGGTAACCAGCATTTTCTCCTTTTCTCACATTGTTTACAACCCTATCACAGACAATTCCATCATTAAAGTTACATTTAAACTAAAACGTTTTGTCGTCTGCAAATGCTTTGAATTTGGACAAGTCTAGAATTGTCGTAGGGCAAAGAGTCATTGTGTCTCAGACCACGTGACCATCGTCCGCCGTAATGGAGTACCATTGATGAAAGCAGTGCGTCTATCATCAATACATTATCGGCTGTGTACCTCTTGACCAGACCACGGTCTTTCAGACTTGTTCAAATTAACTGCACTCGAAGACAATATTCAGATTTTGTACAAGGTTGTCTTGAAAGGGGCATCAATCAATGGAGGGGGTGGGGGCGGGAGAGGAGAAAATGCTGGTCATCAGCATTTTCTACTTTTCTTTCCCCCTCACAATGTTTTCTAAAGCTATTTTCCTTGGCAGGATGCATGGGATACATGGATCCGTGGGGGTAAGCTTAACCGACTTCCTTAGTTACTGTTGCCAAGGGCTCCCAAACAACCATAGTCAATACATACACAATATAGCAGATAAGCTACTTAAATCGTGCTGTCATTATTTATTTATATCAGATAGAAATTCTGCAGGTCTAGGGTATCGTGGCACAAATATCTCACTTAAGTAATGGTGTGTGTGGTTGTAAGCATAAGTTCGATACACAGGAGCGGATGTCAACTTTGGGATTGTTCATTGGCCCACACATACGGCGCGAGTACTGGTATATTTCCCAAAACGTGGAATCGATAGCGGTTAGAATATGTTTTAAGAACTTTTTTCTCAATTGGTGTAATATAGATGAGCCATGCGCTCTGAAAAGGAGGCTTAATGCATCGGCGAAAAGTATCGACCCAGGACAGCCTGCGCAGTCCGCGCAGGCTGACCTGGGCCGAAACTGTCCGCTATTAGTCATTTTCCTGTATGTCAAACGACCAACCTACCTCATAATTAAGTCGGTTTTTGAAAAAAAATGGCTCCAATGGATCATTAATTATTTGGTGACTTGATCTAGTATCATTCATCACGGAGATGTACTAGGCCCCCTTTTGCCAGAGCATGGCTCAAATATGTTTAAACTAACAACGTTTTTCCTATGAAATCGGCTTTTTCCTTGTCTACAAGTTCTCCTTGCTTCGGTGATTAGTAGTCTGGACTTTTAGTTAGGAAATGCTCGTCTGATTTCAGCCGGCCGCGTAGATGAACGTGAAAGTATTCTTGGACAAGGCAGAGACTAGTAGAAACCCAGAAAATACATAATAATTGAACTGTCACCGTGATAGAACCGAAATGTTATCACAAATGAGGTAAATCTCAATTTTTGAGTACATCAAAACTGGTTAAATTGACGACAGACATAAGGAAGAGAGCTGATACTGTGGTACAAGTGCGCAACTTCCTTTAAACAATCTATGGCATCTCATCTAAACGCTCAACGAAGTATGGCTACGAATTATATTAATAAAATATATTTGTTTTTCTCGGTGAAAGATCGAAATTTATTTCATCGAGTGAACATCATCGGTAATATTTTCACGAGTGGCGCAGTCACGAGTGAAAATGATACCGATAGGATTCACGAGATGAAAAAAATTGATCTTTCACCGAAATAAAAACAAATATTCTATTTATTTCATGCTTTTTACCCTTTCTTGGAAGATCCAGTACAGTTCTTTTCAGTTATTCCCCGTGGCGTACCCCCTACACATAGCAACGCATTACAACATTACGTCAAGTGCGAGAAATGTAAGGTAAATGACGTCATGTTTCCATCTGAATGGGAGTCACTCGCATTTTACCTAAGTAACTAGAATATAAAAATCGATATTTTCACTGGTCATAACCGTGGAATATCGAAAAATATTTTCACTGCTATTTCTCGATATCCTACCGGAGAGTATGAAATTAGACACTTTATTCGACCGATTTCTACAGTCAATATGCTCCTCTAGAAATGACAGCTGCGTTTTAGGAAATGAAAATGATACTTTCTCGAAGAAACAATAATGTGCACCATAAACGTAGTATCACGTGACACCATTTGTCGGGCTTTAATCCTTTACCACACAATCTCGAGTTTAACAACCCTGGTGGATGAGGGCTTTTGAAAGCATTGTGGGAAAATGCTGATAACCAGCATTTTCTCCTTTTCTCAAAATGTTTTCTACCCTTTCAATGGTGAATTCCAACGTATGAGCCATATTTAATTTGTCGTCTGCAAAATGCTTTCAATTTGGACGAGCCCAAAATGTTGCCGTTTGATGAAGATTTAATTAGTCCTGCACCATTTTCTCATAAAGATGAGATAATCTGTTAATGGTTTTGAGGATTTTACCGACCAATAATTATGCCATTCAGAATATTTGTTTTGGAGGAAAAAAAATCATAAAACCGCAATATTGGATAATTTTTTGGACAAGTCCGGAAGGGGGGTGGGCGCGGGAACGAGAGTTTTTGGACAAGTCCATGGGGGGTGGGAAGAGGGGAACGAGAGTATACTAGTGGCACTTTTTTATTTTATGCACAGTATACAATTTTATTACATATGTATATATCTTTTATAAATAATAGAAATAGTTCAATACCTTAATATAGAAAATATAATTTTAATAAGGAAGACATATAAAACTAGATACAATATTGCAACGGTTTCAATGCCATACGAGTATGTGCGTCAATATCAATATCAGACGATCATAATTATATTTGTTTATGGATTCAAAGGCAATTGTTCGTATCAGACGACTTAACAACTTAGTCGTCTGCTGTCTTTTCAAATTCGGACATGAACATATTAGCAGACGAGACTTACAAACAAACAGACAAATAGATTCTATTCACCCGTGCGTTGATGAAAGGTTGTTAATCCTGTACTGGCTTTACTATAGATTGTGATATACAATGTAGAAGTAAAACGCCATTAGTTTAAGATTTGCACCTTGCAACAGACCCCTTCTGGAGACATTGCTTCAAAAAAAAAAATAAAGTTCTCGTAACGAAGAATTATTCTCTTCCTTTATCCTCAGTAGGTCTACAATTATTCATCTACTTAAACCACATTTTTGACCATACTGAAAACAATGATATCGACCTTCTTTAAAGCTTCACAGACCGCTTAATGACAAACGTTTTGCTTTTCCGTCTCTTGCTGTCTAAAGTAAGTCATTAGTCCTTCAAAAATACATTAAAAACTGATTGCGGTTTTCCCTAAAACCAAACATACAAGGGCAACATAGAAAATTCCCTCTCAAACCACCTGTTCACTGCCATGACCCGATTTTTTTGTTCCTGCAGTGCCACTAAATAGTCCACTCAATACAATAAAAACACATCTGAGTTGTCCCCAACTGTCTATAATTAAAGCAAATCTAAATCTCTATACCACTGAGCCCTCTTAGCTCCATGAAATAGTGCAACAAAAGTGCTGCTGCAAATCTTCACATGGGACTTCTTCGAACCGGAAGTAGTCTCGCAGTGATGCGACACCTTTTACTGAAAGGCTGACAAATTGTTTCTTGAATATAATGTTTAAGGTAAGACCTGTGTAATGCACTTCCGGTGAAAATTCTTGTTGGTTGATTAATAACGATAAATAAGGATTTCTGCAGAAATAATATTTGTGCACATTTCTAACGGATCAGAAATTCCGTTTATATCTGTCTTGAAATTATTTTTTGATACTTTTGTTAGTTTTCTGAAAAGGGAGGTAATTGTTATCTCTTTTTGAATTGAGAATATAGTGGTTTTAGATTTATAAATGATAATTCAAAGAAGGAAAAAATGGAAAAAATAAATCGGTGAAAGTAGTTCAATAATCCTCTTTTTTAATTATAGCTAATTTTGCAGGATGATATTTTAGTGGAAAAAGCTGTTTTCTATTACACAGGTCTTACCTTAAGTCTGGTCCCTTCGTGATATGATAAGGTTATCGGTATCATTTTTGCAACAGACTCTATGATGGGGGAAACTTGTCGATGTGTGACCGAATCTATAAATATTTTGGAGAGAAATTCTAGGGTCTATATTTATATCTGTTAGGTACGAAAGACTTTGACATATCAGTTAGCTACAATTAAGGCGTTATGACCAATGTCATTGAAGATTAGACCGTATAAATCTTGTAGTCCAATCTTAGACTTTTACACTACGTTTCTTAACCCTTCAGCTGCTAAGCACGACTCAATGACCTTTGCGGATAGCGTAGATCAAGATCAGACTGCACAGAATGTGCAGTCTGATCTTTGATCTACGCTATCCGATTAGGAGGTGTGTTTTTCCTATATTTCTTTCTGAAATAACAACATTTAGCTTTTTACTATCTACTTTAAAATTCCATCTCACCTATATAGCAGGATAAGGGTCAATATCAAGGCAATTATTAAAAAAAAAAAGACAAGTATTGCTCTTCCCACCGTAATATGGAAATATATTATGCCGCAGCGAATATGTTGAACGAATCTGATTGGTCAGGTAAACTTGAATGTAAGCTTTGAAATCACGGCGTGATGCTAAAAATAGTTTTGACCCATTAGCTTCGTCAATATGGCAAACATTAACATACAACAAACATTAGAATATTGTCTGTCACAATAAACAGACAATGGTTGACCTTGACCTACTTTCGAACAGTCAATAATCCTCACTTTTGCTTCATTCATACTATGTCTAATGAAGAGGAAAACCATTTTGTGTCCGAACCAATGAAAGTAATAAATTACTTGGGAGCCTTAAAAAAATCCATAGAGCCTTTGTGTGTATCGAGGTTTTACGAAGAAACTAGGTCATACATTAGCGTTTCCGGTTACACCATCCTTGTGCACTGAGATACTGTTAACATAGTATTTTGTAAAGCACAGAGGAGAGCAAAGAATAGGTCGATTTCCATTTTTTTCGGGCCTGCTTTTATACGTGCCGAACCCTGGAATCGTTGTCGGTAGCCTGCAGGACAGAGGGTCATGGGTTCGATCTCTGTCTGGGCGGGAATCTATGGTTGCCATTGCTTTCTCCACATTTTTTTCAAAAGGCTTCTATCTCAGGGCCGTAAAAACCAGGGATTGTTGGATTAAATTTTAAAAGATAGAGATCAGGAAACTGTAGACCAAGATAGTACCGCCATGTTTGAGCAGGTTTGTCCCTATTTCCATGTTGTCAAATTTGCTATGGTATGGTAAGAGTTAAACCTTTTTCCGATGACAAAGTTTAAGATTTGTTGTCCAGATATTGAAAGCATTTGCAGAAGAGAAATTCAGCGTGGCTCAATTGGAAGGATTTGTCTATAATAGCGTAGATAAACAAAGTGAGAAAGAAAAAAGGCTGGTGACCACAGTTTCTCATTTTCCAGCAATGTTTTCAAAAGCCTTTTTCTTTCCTTAAAGTCCTTAAAATATACGGCAGTCTTTGATAAAGGTCTTATACCGTATGAACTCCGTAATGACAAATTACGGGTAAATATAAGTAAGATAAACTACAAATCTATTTAAAGTTTCATGAAATCCCGTCTAGAGCAAGACGGGACGTCTTTTACGGGACACGTGACAGTCATATATCTTCTCCAAATTCCCTTTCTTCCATTTTAAGTGTGTGTGTGTGTTTTTTCTTTTTTTAACTTTGAGAATGCTGACACGACCCTTGTTGGTTTTAAAGACAGTGTTTATCAAGATATGGGCCCCTTTTTACTAACGATTATTAATATTTGGCTTGCAATATGCGAAAAGGGGCATTCGGACATTTGCGGAAAGTGTCGTTTCGGATCAGCCTGCGCAGTCCGCGCAGGCTAATCCGAAACGACACTTTCCGTTTTTATGCAATTTTCTGTTTTGCACAAATGTACTGTAGCACAAAATCAAATGCAATCGTAAAGTGCAGTCTTGGATTAGCCTGCGCAGACTGCGCAGGCTGATCCGAGACGACACTTTACGCATATGTCCGAATGTTCTTTTTCCCATGTTGCAAGCCAATAATAGTTAATTCTCACATGTTTTTCACAGTAAAGCAGTTTCTGATTTGCTAAACTCATGAGATTTCTTATATACAGGTCTTTATTTTACTGCAAATAAATTTCTTGTGATCTGATTGGAGAATATGCCTTGAACATATATGTCATGTACACTGGCAAAAACCAACGTAAAAGCCGTTTCCCTTTCGGGAGCTCCGTAAACATGACTACACTATCAACACAACATGCAAAATGGCGGCGTTGATCAAAATTAACATCAAGATTATGCGCCAACCTGCACTTTTTAGCACGTATTACCAAGGTTTCTGTGACGTCATTTTCCAGCGACGTTAGTTTTCATTGAATTGGTGCACTCAGGAAACTTCGTATCAGGACAATTCCCCCTGGATAACTGCCCCCCGGACAACTCCCCCCTGCAAATTCCCCCGGGACAATTGCCCCCTGGACAATTACCCCCAAGGCAAATTACCCCCCCCCAGACAATAGCCCCAAGGACTATTACCCCCTGTATAATGCCCCCCCCCGACAACTGCCCCCTGCTGCCAATTCCCCCGACAGTAACCCCCGGACAATTACCCCCCGCCCCCAACCTCAGTTGGCATAATCCTCTGTTCAGAATGTGAGGAGGAAGAACCGTTTGGGAGATAGAAATTATAGACCCTCGGAAAAGTGCTCACAAATTTGACGAGTTTCACTATGAAATTTCCTTACATGCATAATTATGGTGGTAAGAACATCCTGGGGCAATTGTCCAGGGGGTAATTGCCTGGGGGGCAGTTGTCTGGGGGGCATTTGTCCTGGGGGTAATTGTCCTGGGGCGATAATTTCCAGGGGGGTAATTGTCCGTGGGGGCAATCATGGGGGAGAGAGGGTAATTGTCCAGGGGGCAGTTGTCCAGGGGGTAATTGTCTGGGGGGGGCTGTTGTCGGGGGGGGGGGGGGCAATTGTCCTGGGGGATTTCGCAGGGGGGAGTTGTCAAGGGGGCAGTTGTCTTGGGGGAATTGTCCTAGACTCGGGAAATTCGGCGAGGTGGTGACATGATTCACCACAGCCGTGAACAAGTTTTCAAGTCCCCTTGCACCTGACCGACAGCTAATAATGTTTAAAAAGACAGCCATAAAATAAACTGAAACATTTTCTCGCAGCCAGTTATATTTTATATTAGATATGTAAAATTCTGTCTCTTTCACTTCCTGAAAGGCCCACTGTTTCCAAAAGTATACATTGGGAGTCGCAATAAAGGAAAATTTATATCATATCAGCTACAAGTATGGATATTGTTATAAATCAGGGTTTGGTAATAAGTTAAATGCTGCAGAATGTCAACTCTTTACCAAACAATCCTGAGATTTTCCCACAATGTTTTCTACCTTTCGTTTTGTTTGACGACCCTGAGAACGAAGCCTTTAGAAAACATTGTGGGAAAAGGAGAAAATGCTGGCAACCAGCATTTTCTCCTTTTACCACAACGTTTTCTACCATTCACTAAACAAATTTCAAATCTTTAGTCACTCTTACTTTGTCATCTGCAAATGCTTTCGATTTGGACAAGCCAAAAATTTTGTCGTTTGGTAAAGAGTCAACACGGAAGTTTTCAATGTCATCTGCTATAGTATTTTTTTTCCAGAGTGGGGAGGGGGTTAATGAGTTAATTGGGTCACAAAGAAGCGCTGTTGGAACCTTGACGAGGCCATTAGTCGGTAAATCGTCCAATTATACAGGATAACGACATTGATCGCTGGGTAATTGTAAGTTAAAGACGTCACATTTACTTCACACTTCGATGAAACATTTCTGTCTCTGTCAGGCTTCTTTTTTTTTTTTGTCCTCTTCTGGAAATTTAAACCATAGTTTAACTCTGTACCATAGTGCTGCATTTTAGACGTGTATACATTGAACGCAATTCCAGACAAAATTGTGACCCATCACGCAAGAAGGGACCATCTGGGAATTCTGTACACCAATTAGATGGAAACTGACCAACGATAGAGCAGGTCATTTTAAGTTGATAGTTAAAAAATGATTGTATAACAAGGTAAAATGACCACTTTTTTATACAGAAAATGTCATCAAAGCGAAAAGTGTCAACTCTGGTCAGCCTGCGCAATTCGCGCAGACTGACCAGGTTGAGACTTTTCGCAGTTCCCAGAAGGTCCCTTTTTCACGGTGCGATGGGTCACAATTATAAAACCTTGTACTGCTATATAATGAAACTTTCAAACCAATATCGAAATCCCATATTTTGCTATTTAAATGGTATTTTTGGGGGAAGATAACACCTGATCGGACAGTGAAGATACAAGAAAAGACTGACCAATATAGAAAACTGACCAATATCGAAAAGTTTCGGCCCTGGTCAGCCTGCCCAGACTGCGCAGGCTGATCTGAGTCGATACTTTTCAAAGATATACTCTTTTCACAGAGCATAGCTCATATATATCCAGTTTTAAAAAAATTACGATATTTCAAAAGAATATAATGAGCACCCATTCTTCAGTTATTTCCCTTGATTTCTCTTCAGTACTACATTTGTTCTGATAAGGGGATAACTTTGTTTTTATCCTTGATTTTCTTGCACTGAACATCTGTGTTCTTGAGATAATATTTCAAGTATATCTAGATAGATTGTTTTATAAAACGATAAGTGCATAGTTCCTGATGATAGAGAACAGAATATGATTTGAATTACACAGGGACCTTCTGCATATATCAGTAATCATTATTATATTTATTGCAACATCCCCAAGAGAACTAATGATAATGAAGCGTTGAGAACGCTGAAGTGGTATTTGTCAAGGAAACCCATTGTGTGGAATTAATAGTTTGAAAGAAAAAGACATATTTTTCAAATATTGGCTTAATAGTCAACCATTTAAGTAAATGACAACCTTATCGGTTGAAGGGAGCGTACTCATGTACATTAAAACTATAATTTTGAAATATCTTTTGCCTTTTACATTTAATTCCCAATATTACAATAATGCAATTACTTCGATCTATAAATATTCATGAGCATTCAAATGGAGTATCGCGCAATCATAGGATGAACAAGCCATGGAACGAATTGGTTTTGGAACGAAAAAGCCCAGGGTCAGTTGGCAAATTTGTATCATTGCACCAATAAAAGGATATGAGCGAGAGAAGCTATTTTCAATCAAAAATGTAAGTATATCAACGATCGATGGCTTCTCCCAATGTATTTTAATATGCCATTTCAAATTACATATCCGAGTGCCACCGAAAAACTCATTTGCCTGAGAAAAAAATGAGTTTAACTGGGTTTATTTCCTTCGGCTTTGCACAAAATAAGATACATGGTTATCAAAATTCAATCTTGAACTCATAGTGGTATTGTCTTCGACAAAAACCACAAAAACAAAGGAATGCAGGTGAAAGGAACAATCTGTTATGTCTCTGCTTTTAGTCTTTGGCTGACAAGGGAGACAATTTAATTTACAGGAATGGCTCCCAATATTTCGGCTAGGTTAGACCAAATACACGTGAGCCATGTTCTAAGAACATGGGGTCTAAAGCATCCACAAAAAGTATCGACTAGTGTCAGCCTGCACAGTCTACACAGGCCAATCCCGCTTGAAATTATTTGCTATTTGTACTCTGCATGCCAAAATACATTCTATTCCATGATTCAACCGAATGTTAGACAAAATGAATTTGTAACATAAACTGATTTATTTAGTGAAATGGCCGTGACCACGGCAGGAAATCACGTGACACAACAACAACAACAATGACCGTTATTTGAAAAAATTTCCCGACTCCAGGTAAGAAAATCTTCAATAATTCCGTTAATACATGACCGATTGGAATTTGGTTTGAAGCAGAGAAGGCGGAAGGACTCCAGGGATTTGCTTGATGTGTTAGATGTTTTAAAAAACACCTGATAAAAAAGTTATTGACGAGCAAACAAATATTTTACCCTGGATAATTTGTTTGCTCGTCAATAACTTTTTTATCAGGTGTTGTTTAAAAAATCTAACATATCAAGCAAATCCCTGGAGTCCTTCCGCCTTCTCTGCTTCAAACCAAATTCCAATCGGTCACGTATTAACGGAATTATTGAAGATTTTCTTACCTGAAGTTGGATAATTTTTTCAAATAACGGTCATTGTTGTTGTTGTGTCACGTGATTCCCCGCCGTGGTGACCTGTCTTTTTTTTTTGTCCTGCTCTTTTATAAAAATATATCTTAATAAAAACTTCACAAGTCTTACACAAATATAGGTAGTTCAGTGGTAGAGTATCCGACTTTCATGGTCGAAGTCCCGAGTTCGAATCGCATCGGACGCGCAATCATTTTTTTTTTTTTCACCTTGATTGGGACATCTTTTTTAACCACATTTTATTTCTTGTTGTCTCAAAGTATTTTCAATATTTGGACAGGTTGAATTTTGTCGACTGGTAAAAGAATTAGTATACCAAACTCCTGTGTATCACAAAAATAGGAATCATATATCGTGGGAATACAAGTCTGTGAATCAAAGGAAACAGGTGAAAAAGGTGAAGTGTCACGTTTTTATAGTTGAAATACTGTTTAGGAACGGTGAGAAAGAAATAAAGTCTATAAACGCATCTAATTGTTTGAGTTTAGGGGACAATTTAGCAGCGCCAAAGAAGGAATTCAACAGAATGACTCGTTGTAACAGGCTGTGAACGCAAAAGTTGCAAGTTCAAGTCGTTGCACGGCAAATAATGGATTGGAAATGAATTTTGACAAAGTCTTGCATCTCCTACTAGGAAACATTTAACCCTTACCTAAAAAGCACGTGTAATGGCCACCACGAGAAAGAGTGCCTTACAAACATATATAAACATTGTTGGAAAAGGAGAAAATGCTGAAAACCTGCAATTTCTCCTTTTACACAATGTTTTTTGTCCTTTGAAAGATAACCTATTCGTGCCATCTAGTTAATCGTCTTCCAACGGACAAGTTTAAAAACAAAATTGTCATCTACAATACAAGCAACATTATGAATGAACTGAAGTGCCTTGTGATTGGTAAAGCAGCATCAGAAACATTTGCAAAGGTGCACTGTTTGTACTGATAAACTTGACTCAATAATAAATAGTGGAGTCAAAGACCACACAATCCATATAAAACAAAAAATAATAAAGAACCATGTATCCCATAAAAGCTCTTAATTTGACCTGGGGTACGAATATGTAGGGGCCGAACAGCTTTCACAAAAAATTCTTGATTTCGATAACAAAAAACAAGCCACCAGAAAAGGGGACCGAAAGTTTAACTCATAATTTCGACTACTATATATTATTTTCGGAGCATCAAAAGCTCGCTATGTAATCCAGAGCAACTCCAATTAACTTTTGCCAGCAAAGAAATTCAAGAATTGCATCTCATGTGCTTGCAAATTGAGATATTTCCATGTGGTCCCTTTTCTTGTGCTGCAAAAGTTTTTCTTCAAAATGGCCGTTCATCGGTCCAAACTTTCGCAGCACCATAAAAGGGGGTTTTTCTTGTCGCGCATCTGTGGATTTTTTTTGTCAGGTACCTATTTTCATGCCGCGATTGGGTTTGCACGAGATACACGGGCACTATTGACTAAAAAGGGGGGGGGGGTGTCTTAACTGAATTATTCATGCAAATCCTGTTTGCGGCATGACAATAGGTACCCGACAAAAAATGTACGGATGCGCGACAAGGAAAATACCCCTTTTATGGTGCTGCGAAAGTTTTGGCCGATGCACGGCCATATTGAAGAAAAACTTTTGCAGCACAAGAAAAGGGACCACATGAAAAAATCTCAATTTGCAAGCACATGAGATGCAATTCTTGTTTCTTTTTGCTGGCAAAAGTTTATTGGAGTTGCTCTGGATTACACAGCGAGCTTTTGATGCTCCGAAAATAATATATAGTAGTCGAAATTATGAGTTAAACTTTCGGTCCCCTTTTCTGGTGGCTTGTTTTTTGTGGTTGACACCAAGAAATTTTTCGTGAAAGCTGTTCGGCCCCTAACTAATCGTACCCTAGGCAAAATTAAAGAGCTTTTATGCGGCAAATGGCCCTTTTTTATCAGTTTCTTTTAATGGATTTGTGGTCTTTAACTGTATTTATTTATAATATGAGTATTTTTATCGGTACAATCAGTGCACCTTTGCAAATGTTTCTGATTTTGCATTATTCATTACAAGGCACGTTATGTCATTCATACTACTGGCTGTTTTCCCAGACGGCACTTTTCTGTTTAAACGTGTCCGTTAACAGAAGATAAACTAGAAGACACAAAAAGATTTATCTTTCAAAGGACAGAAAACATTGTGGAAAAGGGGAAATTACTGGTTTTTTAAATTTTCTCTTTTTCCAAAAACGTTTCTATGTATATTTGTACAGCATTCCTTACTTGGGTGGTTATAACGCGTTTTGTTACATATGGGTTAACAAATGCAACACAATGTTTTAGAGTAAGAAATGTAGGAATTCACCAAAAATGGACTTCCAATCCATTGTATGCCAAGCAACGATTTGGACTTGCAACCCTTCCGTTCACAGTCTGTTGCAAAAATTGATTGGGTTCAACTCTTTCGATGGCAAATTTCCTACGAAACTCAAACAATTAGGAATGTACGTATGCTTGATTTCTTTCTCGCCTTTTCTAAACAGTATTTCAGCTCTACAAACGAGACAATTCATCTTTTCACGTGTTTCTTTTGTTCCACTGATTTTTATGCCCTCGTCATGGCTTGCAACTCGCGAACAGGGGCATTCTGACATCTGCTTAAAGTGTCGTTTCAAATCAATCTACCTTTACCTAAAAAGCACGCGTAATGATCACCACGAGAAAAAGTGCCTTACAAACATATATAAACCTTGTTGGAAAAGGAGAAAATGCTAAAAACCAATAATTTCTCCTTTTCCACAATGTTTTTTGTCCTTTGGAAGATAAACCTATTCGTGCTATCTAGTTAATCGTCTTCCAACGGACAAGTTTAAAAAAAGAAAATTGTTGTCTTGGAAAACAGCCAGCAGTGTGGATGACATGATGTGCCTTGTAATGAGTAATGAAACATCGGAAACATTTGCAAAGGTTGTCTGATTGTATTGATAGAAAATACTCAAATTATGAATGAATAGAGTCAAAGACCACACAATCCATAAAAAAAGGACCCACACACACATGAAAAAAAGACCACATGTCCCTTAAAAGCTCTTAATTTGACCTAGGGTACGATTAGTTAGGGATCGAACAGCTTTCAAAAAAAAATTCTTGATTTCGATAACGAAAAACAAGCCACCAGAAAAGGGGACCGAAAGTTTAACTCATTATTTCGACTACTGTATATTATTTTTTGAGCATCAAAAGCTCGCTGTGTAATCCAGAGCAACTCCAATTAACTTTTGCCAGCAAAGAATTTCAAGAATTGCATCTCGTGTGCTTGCAAATTTACATTTTTCCATGCGGTCCCTTTTCTTGTGCTGCAAAAGTTTTTCTTCAAAATGGCCGTTCATCGGCCCAAGCTTTCGCAGCACCATAAAAGGGGGATTTTCCTTGTCGCGAATTTGCATTTGTCTGGTACTTATTGTCATGCCGCGATTGGGTTTGCACGAGATACACGCGCTCTATAGACTAAAAGGGGGGGGGGGGGGGACGTACGTCTAAAATGAATTATTCATGCAAATCCAGTTGCGGTATGACAATAGGTACCCGACAAAAAAAATACAGGTGCGCGAAGAAAAACTTTTGCAGCACAAGAAAAGGGACCACATGAAAACATCTCAATTTGCAAGTACATGAGATGCAATTCTTGTTTCTTTTTGCTGGCAAAAGATTATTGGAGTTGCTCTGGATTACACAGCAAGTTTTTGATGCTCCGAAAATAATATATAGTAGTCGAAATTATGAGTTAAACTTGCGGTCCCTTTTTCTGGTGGCTTGTTTTTTGTGGTCGACATCAAGAAATTTTTCGTGAAAGCTGTTCGGCCCCTAACTAATCGTACCCTAGGTAAAATTAAAGAGCTTTTATGCGGCAAATGGCCCTTTTTATGTTTTTTTTTTATGGATTGTGTGGTCTTTAACTCTTTTTATTCATAATATGAGTATTTTTATCGGTACAATCAGTGCACCTTTGCAAATGTTTCTGATTTTGCATTATTCATTACAAGGCACGTTATGTCATTCATACTACTGGCTGTTTTCCCAGACGGCAATTTTCTTTTTAAACTTGTCCGTTAACAGAAGATAAACTAGAAGACACAAAAAGATTTATCTTTTAAAGGACAGAAAACATTGTGGAAAAGGGGAAATTACATGTTTTTTAAATTTTCTCTTTTTCCAAAAACGTTTCTATGTATACTTGTACAGCATTCTTTACTTGGATGGTTATAACGCGTTTTGTTACATACGGGTTAACAAATGCAACACAATATTTCCGGGTAAAGGAGAAAATACTGAAAACCTGCAATTTCTTCTTTTCCACAACGTTTTTTGTCCTTTGGAAGATAAACCTATTCGTGCTATCTAGTTAATCGTCTTCCAACGGACAAGTTCAAAAAAAGAAAAGTGTTGTCTTGGAAAACAGCCAGCAGTGTGGATGACATGATGTGCCTTGTAATAAATAATGAAAAATCAGAAACATTTGCAAAGGTGGACTGATTGTATTGATAGAAAATACTCAAATTATGAATGAACAGAGTCAAAGACCACACAATCCATACAAAAAAGAGCCACACACACATGAAAAAAGACCACATGTCCCTTAAAAGCTCTTACTTTGACCTAGGGTACGATTAGGGGCTGAACAGCTTTCACAAAAAAAAATCTTGATTTCGATAACGAAAAACAAGCCACCAGAAAAGGGGACAGAAAGTTTAACTCATTATTTCGGCTACTATATATTATTTCCAGAGCATCAAAAGCTCGCTGTGTGATCCAAAGCAACCCCATTTAACTTTTGCCAGCAAAAAAAATCAAGAATTGCATCTCGTGTGCTTGCAAATTTAGATTTTTCCATGTGGTCCCTTTTCTTGTGCTGCAAAAGTTTTTCTTCAAAATGGCCGTTCATCGGCCCAAACTTTCGCAGCACCATAAAAGGGGGAATTTCCTTGTCGTGCATCTGTATATTGTCGGGTACTCATTGTCATGCCGCGACTGGGTTTGTACGAGATACACGTGCGCTATTGTCTAGAAGGAGAGGGGTCTAAACTGAATTATTCATGCAAATCCAGTTGCGGCATGACAATAGGTACCCGACAAAAAAAAAAAAAAAAAAACACAGATGCGCGACAAGGAAAATACCCCTTTTATGGTGCTGCGAAAGTTTTGGCCGATGAACGGCCATTTTGAAGAAAAACTTTTGCGGCACAAGAAAAGGGACCACGTAGAAAAATCTCAATTTGCAAGCACAAGAGATGCAATTCTTGATTTTTCTTGCTGGCAAAAGTTTATTAGAGTTGTTTTGGATTACACAGCGAGTTTTTGATGCTCCGAAGATGATTTAAAGTAGTCGAAATAATGAGTTAAACTTTCGGTCCCTTTTTCTGGTGGCTTGTTTTTTGTGGTCGAAATCAAGATTTTTTTTGTGAAAGCTGTTCGGCCCCTAACTAATCGTACCCTAGGTAAAATTAAAGAGCTTTTATGCAGCATATGGCCCTTTTTTATGCCTTTTTTATGGTTTGTGTGGTCTTTGCATGTATTTATTTTCAATTTGAATATTTTGTATCAGTACAATCAGTGCACCTTTGCATTATTAATTATAAGGCACGTCAAGTCATTCACACTGCTGGCTGCCTGTTTTCCCAGACAACAATTTTCTTTTTATACTTGTCAGTTGGAAGACGATTAACTAGACGGCACAAATATGTTTATCTTTCAAAGTGTAGAAAACATTGTGGAAAAGGCAAAATCACTCTTTTTTACATTGTCTTCTTTTCCAGCAATGTTTTTATCTATATATGTGCGTACAGCATTCTTTTCCGATGTGGTTATTACGCGTGCTTGTTACATAAGGGTTAACAAATGCAACACAATGTGTTAGAGTAAGAAATGTATATATTCATCAAAAATGAATTTCTAATCCATTGTATGCCAAGCAACGATTTGGACTTGCAACCCTTACGTTTACTGCCTGTTGCAATCATAGATTCAGCTCAACTCCTTCCATGGCGCTGCGAATTTTTCTCTCAAACTCAAACGGTTGGATGTACCTGTATGCTTGATTTCTTCTTCGTCGTTTCTAAACAGTATTTCAGCTCTTAAAACGAGACGATTTACCTTTTCACGTGTTCCTTTGTTTCAGGAATTAACATGCCGTCGATATGGCTTGCAATGTGCGAAAAGAGGCATTCAAACATATGCAATCTACACAGGCTGATCCGAAACAACACTTTCCGTTTTTATTTACAGACAATAAAATGATTCAAAAGATAACAAAAAGCATAAAATTATAATGAGATAGATATGATTCATACGGGACTCGAACACCAGACCCCATGGTTGAAGGTCGAATGCTCTACCACTGAGCTAAGCGTTCCTTTGATTGCTTACGTAAATCTTTATCAATACATTTTTGTGAAAGGGTAATTAAAGAAAAAAAAAAACATGGGCAGACGTTGGTTATCCATTACCTCCCGCTAGATGGCATTCTAAAAATACATATCTATCTGATTGGGCATTCTGGGTACAGAACCGGACTACCTTTCAAAACAACCGTTACTTTGAATTTTAAAATGAAATAATAGTTAAATCAATAAAACACTACTAGGTGCCATTCATTCAGTTATGATCAGATAGCATTTAACCTATGCACCGGCCATTTATTTAACCCATTATCACACACTCCCTACTTTTGAAGACCCCGAGAAAGATGCTTTCAGAAAACATTGTGGGAAAAGGAGAAAATGCTGGTTACCAGCATTTTCTCCTTTTCCCACAATGTTTTCTATCCTTTCCAAATCAATTTTCAGTTTCTGATTCACATTTATTTTGTCGTCTGCAAATGCTTTCAATTTGGATCGATCTAAAATTCTGTCGTTTGGTAAAGAGTTAAACAGTCCCTACATGCTTGGGTAATGGGCTAATAGCTTCGGTATAAGCCCTACTTTACTGGCTGCTTTTCCACATACCCATCGTCGAAAGAATGGTCAGCGGTGAAAGAGGGATAAATTCATTTTACAATGATTGACTATCATCAATCAGAACCAAGAAAAACTTGGAAAATAATCAAAACAAGCAGCGTAAATTTGCCAACAAGTAGGTCCCGTAAAATAAACACGTCTACCTTTTTTACCAATCACAGATTTCCATTTATTCATTTGTTATCAGTGCAAAAAAAAACTAGGTCAACCAATATGGACCCGGACTAAACGTTCTGTGCTGATTGATCTTAATCTATAACGTCCACAACAGGTTTTGCTTTTGCCTTTGACAGGGTTATGGAAATTCAGTTATAGATTTATTTCCTGCAGCATACTGTAAATCGTAGGTTCACTTCAAAAACCTCGCAATCACAGCATGAAACAAGCTGTAGTTACGAGGTTTTTGAGGCAAACCGACGATATTTTCCATTATTGAATAATGAGGAAAAGCTGAGTCAATAATGAATCAAATGAACTTGTAAGTAAGATAAACTTCATATCTGTTCAATTATTCATGAAATCACGTCTAGAGTGAGGCGACACGTGACTTAAGAAGAATGACATGTGACAGATATCCAGCGCCATCTATCGTGAAAAAAGATTACGCCTTGCCCTTTCCGTCTCCAAGTCATTTGTCTTATACTTTTCTCTTTATTTTTTTGCCAACTAGCGGCAATTGAATACAATTCAGAAGTCAAAATGCAGGGAAGTTTTATAGATATCAATTTACGGTGTGGATATTATTTTTGATCCGACAATGTGTAAATATCCAGCCCGTCAAAGTTCTCGTAACGAGCAATTTCTCCTTTTCCCACAGTGTTTTCTACCCTTTTTGAGAACTTCCTGCCATTTTCTCAAAATCTGAAATTGTCGGCTGCAAACTTTTTCAGTTTGAAAGAGTCCAAAATTTGTCGTTTGGGAAAGGGTTAAATTGGGAGTTAGGGACCTTAGACTAACTCATCGGTAAAGATCGTGTAACATCGACGTTTCCGTAAAGGCTACTCGGCAAATCTCGGCAGCTTTCATCTCATATTTTGAGCTCAATGGGACCATAGACCTTAATCCTGACCCCTTAGAATTATTGCTTAATCAGAAAAAAAAATCAGGTCAAAGACTAGCCAATAGAGCTTCGCAGAAAGGAATCCGGAACGCCGATAAAACCGATGGATGCTCATCGATGAGCAACCAAATCATTGACGCACGGACGGACGGACGGACGGACGGACGGACGTACAACGTGATGGTTACACGGATGTCAAAATTCTGCCGAAAAGTATAACAAGAGGACCATGATGGTCCTATATCGCTCACCTGAGTACTGAGCTGTAAAATCAAACTTGTGACTCCTGGGCCGGGCCAGTTTTGACCCCAGGGGCATCCTAAGAAAAAAAGACTTGGTAAAGGTCCGCTAGGAGATGCTACTTACAAAATATCAAAGCTCTACACCTTCTAGTTTCAGAGAAGTAGAATTTTACAGTTTTCCTCCTTTGTTCCTATGTTTCGAAATTATGACCTCTGGGGCAGGGCAAATTTTGACACCAGGGACATAGTATGAAGAAACTTTGTAGAAGTCCACTAGGAGATGCTACATACCAAATATCAAAGCTCTGCACCATCTAGTTTCAGAGAAGAAGAATTTTAAACTTTTCATTCTTTGTTCCTATGTTTCGGACTTGGAATCCACTGGGCAGGGCCAGTTTTGACCCTAGGGGCATCCTAAGAAAAAAATTGGTAGAGGTCCGCCAGGAGATGCTACTTACAAAATATAAAAGCTCTACATCTTCTAGTTTTAGAGAAGAAGAATTTTAAAGTTTTCCTTCTTTATTTCTGTTTTAAACTTCTGACCCCCAGGGCAGGCCCAGTTGACCCCAGGGACATCATATGAACAATCTTGGTAGAGGTTCACTAGGAGATGCTACATACCAAATATCAAAGCTCTACACCTAGTTTCAGAGAAGAAGAAATTTAAAGTTTTCTTCCTTTGTTCCTATGTTTCAAACTTGGGACCCCCGGGGCGGGAACAGTTTTGATCCAAGGGGCATCATACGATCGATCTTGGTAGAGTTTCACTAGGAGATGCTACATACCAAATATCAAAGTTCATAAGAAATTTTAAAGTTTTCCATCTTTATTTCGCCAGTTTTGACCCTAGGGACATCATATGAACAATCTCGGTAGAGGTTCACTCTCTCTCAAACTCAAACTCAAAATGACTTTATTTGGTATTCGGCAAAAGAATTTTGCCATTGACCATTTTACAGTAATATAGCATGAAATATAGCATAAATATTTACAAATACAATATATAAACATCTGGAAAAAAAAATCACAACTATATACATCTGAAAAAAAAAATCACAACTATAGTATGATTAACATTAATTTTAAGAAACTGAGCATGTTTGACCTCTTTTGTGGACATTGTAGATCAAGATCAGACGGCACAGACCGTGTAGTCTGATCTGGGATCTACATTGTCCGATTAGAAGGTATTTATATTCAGAAAGAAAAAAAAAATAATAATAGTAAAAGATAAAGAGATAGTATCATTAGGGTTTTGCACTATGGCTTGAAACTTACATTTATTATAATATAATCAGCAAGATAAGGATCAATAATCAAGCGTTATTTAAAAAGATATTTCGTAAATCAAAAGCCCTTTTGATGAATTTTGCAGTATTTAATTGGATTTTTTTCGTTTTTTAGATGACATAATTCTATTAAATTTAACAATTGTAAACCAGTGTATATTTAAATATTTTGATCTTAATTCGCAATATTTTGGACAAACACATAAAAAGTGATATTCTGATTCTATTCTATTAATGTTGCATAATCTGCAAAGTCGATCTTGTCTATCAATATTTTGGACTCTCCCAGTTTCTATTGCAAGCTTATGCGAGGCAAGTCTAAAGCGTGTCAGCGTTTTTCTTAGTGTTTCATCCCTGATATTTGTTAAGTAATTTTCAAATTCGAAATTAGTTTTGTAATTACAGTAATAGTCTAACTTTACACAAGTGCGGGTCGAATTTTGCCATTCTTGTATGAAATTATCACGAAGTCTTCTTTGAATATTTTTGAATACAAAATTAAAATTGTCTATGTTATATCTTGTCCAAATATATGAATATCCAGTTTTATCTAAATTTTCCTTGATTTTTTTAGACCAGTTAAAAGCATTTCTACTAGCAATTTGAATATTGCAATTTTCACTAGGAGATGCTACATACCAAATATCAAAGCTCTGCACCTTTTAGTTTCAGAGAAGAAGACTTTTAAAGTTTTACTCCTTTGTTCCTATGTTTCAAACTTGTGACCCCCGGGGCGGGGCCAGTTTTGATCCCAGGGACATCATATGAAGAATCTTGGTAGAAGTCCACTAGGAGATGATACATACCAAATATCAAAGCTCTGCACCTTTTAGTTTCAGAGAAGAAGAATTTTAAAGTTTTACTTCTTTGTTACTATGTTTCAAACTTGTGACCCCCGGTGCGGGGCCAGTTTTGACCCCAGGGACATTATATGAACAGTCTTGGTAGAGGTCCACTATGATATGCTACATATCAAATTTCAAAGCTCTACTCCTTCTAGTTTCAGAGAAGAAGATTTTCAAAGATTTTGCTTCTTTTTTTCTTCCTTTTGGTTGCTATGGCAACCAGAGTTATGGGTGGAATTCAATCTCTTGAACAACTTTGGTAGAACTTTACCCAAGGAACATCCCTGCCAAGTTTCATCAAGATAGGTCCAACTGTTTAGGAGGAGAAGATGTTTAAAGAAATTGTGGACGAAGCACGACGGACGACTGACGACGCACGACGGACGCCGGACATTGGGCGATCACAAAAGCTCACTATGAGCACTTTGTGCTCAGGTGAGCTAAAAAGAAAGACGATTGGTACAAATGTTGACTCAGGGAATTAACGGATGTGTCTGTATGACAAAGGATACATAACTCAATATTATTTTGGAGACCAGAAAATTAACATACATATAAATCTTTTAACTCGTCACGACAAAATTGCAGAGTCCCGACGCCGGATTTTTATTTGACAAGTCATCTTATCTACTATACCAGTCACAAGTAGGACATCCAACCAGAAAATAAGATAAAGATTTAAACATATTTTATTCTACAGAAATACAATATATATGTATAAGTACTTGAACAATACAAAAACATTAAATTGACAAAATAAGGTAAATCTGTTGGTCCATTCTGATCTCTGAAAATGTACCCGAAAAGAGGTATGCCCTTTCTCTACAATATTATGGTGTTGGGACAGGCACTTATTTCATTTCTAAAATTAATTATGTCTGTATACTTGCACAACAATGAGACGGATGTATGCAGTTCGAGCAGTTATACTTAGATTTCAGGCTGGCAGGCAAACAGCTATCAAGAGCAACTCGAACCTATTTATCCGAATTAAAATTTGTCCTAAGGTCGTGTGGGAAACATATCCTCTTTTTAAAAGTTTTGAAAATTTGATTTTTTCCAAGCGATCAGTTGGGATTCATTTTGTACTGTCTTAGGAACCCAAAGCAACAATTAAACCCTTTTGTTGTAGACCAAGGAACAAGAACAAGACTAATCCTCCATAACCGGAACCGGAAACCGCTTTATGGTTGCTATACGTATACTGTTAGCAATGAGCTCGGTAATTATACAATTCCGACAGCCCACTATTCTACATCTCGTAATGCATTCGTCAACAATACAAAAAGAACAACTTTTGTTCAACAGCTCATCAATTCATCCCATTAATTACGTGTCAGTTTAGTGCTAACAAAGGGACGGTTTAACAGCCGTAAATTCTAAACGAAAAATCAATGAAAATTCATTAACTCTGTTACCTCACAGGCCCATCTTCCGGACCTCCTTTTGTGAATACATGTAATCTGACCAACCCTTACAGTGAAGAGTATGAAAAGTGAAAATCAAAAATTAAATTTAACTACTTTTTCAAACTTGCCTATTGGCTAAAATGTCTCAGGTAGGCGGACAGTGTAGATCAAATATCAGACAGCACAAAACGTGCAGTCCGATATTTGATCTACCCTGTCCACCAGAGTAAATGTACCTGTACAAATAGGTGCTGTAACTCTTTACCAAACGAAACAATTTCAGGCTGGTCCAAATTTAATGCACTTGCAGACGATAAAATAAAGACGACTCAAGAATTGAATTTTATTTTTAAAGGGAGAAAACACTGTTGGAAAAGGCATATATCTATCTCAGGGTGGTAAAAACCAGGGACTGTTTAGTAAAGGGTTAAAGATTAAGCTTTTCTCTGGAGCAGAAAACAAAGCTTAAGAGATTTATCTGCAGTGAGAGCATTTGCATACAATAAATTAAATATGCCTCGCATGGCTAGACCTATTACTGAAACATAAGGAGGAAAGATAGTAAAGGATGATAATAAAATTATCCTCTTTAACAAAGCATTTCTCCCCTAAAGCGTAAAAACACAAACTAGGCTCGTAAAAGGATGGGTCCCTTATCGTAATCGGAAATTTTGATACAAACAAGTCGGGGTTTAATAGATCTGTTGTACTTTTGGACGAAGGTAGGGCTATCTACAGAATTAAGTGAGACTTTCATTATTTATAAGCTCCCATTTTGTACTGTTTCTAATCAGATAATTGCTAGCATTCGGTTTAAAGGATTTAATAATCTGGTTCTACACTGCTAAAATTCATCTACAACAGACGTTCCCTTGTGCAAAGCGCTTCATAACAATGAAAGCGGAAGCTGATGACATAAAGTTCGATTCACTTCCGGTCGACCTCACTGCGTATGTGCATACTACACTCTGATAGATGTAGAATTTATTGTAATGCCAACACAATGAAGGTCCTTTAACTTCATTCTGTTGAATAGATCGAAAATTGATGGTCTGAATAGAACGCTTCAGACAGTCTTTGAATAACCCTTTATTAAACGACCCCTATGTCATAAATCTGAGGTATAGATATTTGTATCTCTACTTTCCCTAGAATGACTTAAATAAATTCTTCCATTCAAAAACAAATCCGATCAATTTATAATCACTCAACTTGTCGTCTGCAGATATTCGATTTAATTCACGACAGAGAAAGCCCTCGAAAGAAGTCTAAGTTTTCTGCTCTGAAGGTATTTCTTTAATTAGACCTAGATATTGACCTAAGGTGACCCAATTTTAAACTTATCCTAGATTTTATTAATGTACAGTTAATGTAGCCCTAGAGTTATATTTCTTTGATTCGGCCTCCTTGTTTTTATCAAGAGAAACAATTTACACTATTCTCAGGTGACCGAAATTTAGACTCATGTGAGATTTTATTAAGACAAACATTCTGACTAATTTTCAAGTCAGTTGAACAAGAAATGTGGCCACTAGAGGGCACACAAGGTATTTATTCAATTCAGCATAGTGACCTAGTTTATGACCTCTGGTGACCCAATTTTGAACTCACTTAACATGTTGTGCTCAGGTGGGATAACAAACTTAGAACAGGTTCACTACATACCAATTATCAAAAGCTCTCTGCCTTCCAGCTTCAGAGAAGAAGTATTTTAAAGTTTTCCTTTTTTGTTCCCATGTTCAAACTTGTGATCCCCTGGGCTTGGCCAGCTTGGACCCTAGGAGCATCATATGAACAAACTTGGTAGCGGTCCATAGGAGATGATACATACCATATCTCAAAGCTCTGTGTCTTCCAGTTACACAGAAGAAGAATTTTATAAGTTTTTTTCTTTGTTCCTATGTTTCGACTTTTAACTCCTAGGGCGGAAACAGTTTTGACCTCAGCGGCATTATATGAAGTAGAGATCCACTGGGAGATGCTACACACCAAATATGAAAGCGCTACACCTTCTAGTTTTAGAGAAGAAAAAATTTACAGTTTTCTTTTTTTGTTCCCATGTTCAAACCTGTGTGACCCACTGGGCGGGGCCAATTTTGACCCCAGGGCATCGTATGAACCAATTTGGTAGAGCTCCACTAGGAGAAGCTACATACCAAATATCAAGGCTCTACTCTTTCCAGATTTAGAGAAGAAGATTTTTAAAGTTTTCCTATGTTTCGAACTTGTGACCCCCGAGGCTGGGCCAGTTTTGATACCAGGGGAATCATATGGACAAACAAGGTAGACGTCTTCTAGAAGATGCTACATAATAAATATCAAAGCTCCACACCTAGTTTCAGAGAAAGAGATTTTTAAAGCGTTCCTATTTTGCTTTCATGTTCAGACTTGTGATTCCCACCCCCCCCCCGCGGCGAGGCTAGTTTCGAACCTAGGGGCATCATATTAACAGACTTTAGAAGATATTCACTAGTAGATGCTACATATTAAGTATCAAAGCTCTGTGCTTTCCAGTTTCACAGAAGAAGAATTTTGAAGTTTTTTTTCTTTGTTCCTATGTTTCGAACTTGTGACCCCCAAGTCGGGGCAAGTGTTGACACAAGGGGCATAATATAAACAAACTTGTTAGAGTTCTTCCAGGAGATGCTACATACCAAATATCAAAGCTCTACACCATCTATTTTCAGAAAAAGAGAATATTATAGTTTTCCTTTTTGCATTTATGTTCAAACTTGTGACCCCGTGGGCGGGGCCAGTTTGGACCTCAGGAACATCATATGAACACCTTTGGTAGAACTTCAGTAGGGGATGTTACATATTAAATATCAAAGCTCTACGCCTTCCAGTTTCAGAGAAGAAGAATTATAAAGTTTTCTTTCTTTGTTCCTATGTTTCGAACTTGTGACCCCGGGGGCGGGGCCAGTTTTAAAACCAGGGGCATCATATGGACTAACTTGGTAAAGGTCCACTAGGAGATGCTACATGCAAAATATGAAAGCTCTACGCCTTCCAGTTTCAGAGAAGAAGAATTTTAAAATTTCCCTTCTTTGTTCCTATGTTTAAACTTGTGAACCCCGGGGGGGGGGACACTTTTGACCTTAGGGGCATCATATGAACAAAGAGGTCCAATAGGAGATGCTACATACCGACTACCAAAGCTCTATGCCTTCTAGTTACAGAGAAGAGGATTTTCAAAGACTTTGCTATTACTTTCAATTTGGTTGCCATGTCAACCAGAGTTATGAGTGGAATTCAATCTCTTGAACAACTTTGGTTGAGCTTCATCCAAGGAACATCCCTGCCAAGTTTCATCAAGATTGGTCTAATGGTTTAGGAGGAGATGTTTAAAGAAATTGTGGACGACGCACGACGGACATTGGGCCATCACAACAGCTCAGGTGAGCTAAAAATAAAATCTCAAAAGTGATCTGCCAATATTTTCTGCCTCTTATCCTTTGCCAAAATATTCAACATTTTAATGACCCTAAGGAAGAAGGCTCAAGTTTGAAAACAATGTAGGGAAAGGAGAAAATGCTGGTAACGAGCATTTTCTCCTTTTTTCACATTTTTTTTTTCAATCATGTGAACTACGATTACTTCGTTTTCTACACAATTCATGCTTTGAGTTGGGACAACTTTAAAAAAATCTCATAATTCAGTTTGAAAAACAAATTCATGGAATGAACTATATTGAAAAAATTAGTGAACAATTAATGTCAGTTCCGATCATCAACAAATTTTCAATTACTGGCTTTTTTTTTTTACACTTTACCAAACCATCCAGGGTTTCAAAGGCCCTGAGAGAAAAAAAAAGAATGCTTTGCAAACAAAATGGGTCAGCATTTTCTCTCTTTTTCCCCCCCTCTTTTAAATGTAGGTACTATAATTACCACATTTTATTAGAGATCCGAAAATTCTTCGAGTTTGAAAAAAAAGTTAAAAACTACAGCTATCACTAAATGTTACCCCGACCAGCTCCTCACAAAAAAGGTCTTTGTCATAGTTTAGTATAAAAGTAAGAGTTGAAAAAAGTTCAAGGGGAGATAATTCCACGACAAATCACAGCAGTGTGATGGAAATTGCACATACACAACTTCATACATACAGGAACACTGTATGTAAATTTGAGTTTAATACCTGGAAAAGTATTGGAGAATTTTGCTGGACAACTTTTTGTCTATAGACAGGCGGTCGGACGGCCCGACGGATGGACTTACAGCCATGGTGATTCCAGCACATCCGACTCTTGCTTCATTTCTGGAGGGTACAAAAAATACAAGAGGGCCATAATGGCCCTGGATCACTCAAGTCAATAGACTAAATTTTCACTCCACGGGCATAGTTCAATTTCTGACCAATCGTCAGGTCAACAGAGCTTAAAATTTGAGCCTCTACAGGGTCAAAATGGAATTTCTGTAAGTTGGCATAGTGACATACTTTATCAGCATAGATGACCCAATTTAGTTAAAATGTGGCCTCTGTAGTGCCCTAAAGGTATTTCTATATTTGACCTAGTGACGTAGATCATAACCCCAGGTGGCCCAATATCAATTTCATCAAGACAAACATTCTGACCAATTTTCAAGTCTGCTGAGTGCCCACAAGGTAGTTCTTTAATTTAACATAGTAACCTAGTTTATTACCCAGGTTGACCCAATTTTGAACTCACTGAACATCTTGTCCTCGGTTAGGCGAATAAACTTAGAACAGGTTCACTACAAACCAAGTATCAAAGCTCTCCGAAGAATGTCAAAGTATTACATCTTTGTTCCTATGTTTAGAACTTGTGACCCCTGCCGCGGGGGCAGTTTTGTCCCAAGGGCCTTCATACTAATAAACTTGTTAGAGGTCCGCAAGTAGATGCTACATACCAAGTATCAAAGCACTACACCTTCTAGTTTCAGAGAAGAAAAATCTTAAAGTTTTCCCTTTTTGTTCCCATGTTCAAACTTGTGACCCCTGCCGCGCGGCCAGTTTGAACCCAAGAAGCATCGTATGAATACTCTTGTTAGAAGTCTACTAGAAAATTATACATAACAAATATCAAAGCTCTACACCTTATAGTTTCATCAGAGAAGAATTTTAAAATTTTCATTTTTTGTTCCTATGTTTCGAACTTGTGACCCCTAGGGCGGAACCAGTTTTGGCCCCAGGGGAATCATATGAATAAACTTGGTAAACGTCCACTAGAAGGTGCTACATAACAAATATCAAAGCTCTACTCCTTCCAGTTTCAGAGAAAAAGAATCTTTAAGTTTTCCTTTTTTGTTCCTATGTTTCGAATTTATAACCCCTGGGGCGGGACCAGTTTTGACCCAACGAACATCATATTAACAAACACTGCAAAGGTCCACACAGAGAAAGCTCTAAGCCTTCCAGCTTCAGAGAAGAAGAATTTCAAAGCTTTCTTTTAACTTTTTTGTTCCCATGCTCGAACTTTTGACCCCCGAGGCGGGACTAGTTTGGACCTCAGAGGCATTATATGAATTAACTTGGTAGAGGTCCATTGGGAGATGGTACATACCAAATATCAAAGCTCAACACATTCTAGTTTCAGAGAAGAAGAAGTTTCCTTTTTTTGTTCCCATGATCAAATCTGTGACCCCTGCCGCTGGGCAAATTTGGACCCAATGGGCATCATATGAACAAACGTGGTAGAACTCACCTAGGAGATGCTACATACAAAATATCAGAGCTCTACACTTACCAGTTTCAGAGAAGAAGAATTTAAAAGTTTTCATTTTTTGTTCCTATGTTTCAAACTTGTGAGCCCCAGAGCAGGTCAAGTTTGGACCCCAGGGGCATCGTATGAATAAACTTGGTAGAATTTCACATGGAGATGCTATATACCAAATATTAAAGCTCTACACCTGCCAGTTTCAGAGGAAAAGAATTTTAAAGTTTCCCTTCTTTGTTCCAAAGTTTAAACTTGTGGCCTGTTTTGACCCTGGGGACATTGTATGAACAAACTTGGTAGAGGTCCACTAGGAGATGCTACATACCAAATATCAAAGCTCTACACCTTTTAGTTTTAGAGAAAAAGATTTATAGAGATTTTGCTATTTTTTTCCTTTTGGTTGCCATTGCAACCAGGGCTATTGTCGGAATTCAATCTCTTGAAGACCTTTGGTAGAGCTTCACCCCAAGTTCATCCCTGCCAAGTTTCATCAAGATTGGCCCAGTGGTTTAGGATGGGAAGATGTTTAAAGAAATCATGGTTGACGGATGACACCAGACGCACCACAGACGACGGTCATTGGTCGATCACAATAGCTCACATAGTGCACTAGGTGCACAGGTGCGTTAAAAAGGGTCACCTAAGGAACATCTCTGTGAAATTATTTCAGAATCAGACTAGCCATTTCAGAGAAGAAGAAATTTTAAGAAGAAAAAAGAAATTTTAAGAATTTCTTCATTTCAGTACAGTGCAAGTAGCCCCCAGTCACCAGAGCCATGTTTCTTGACGGATCAAAATTTCGTGAACATTATTTGAAAAGGGTCACCCAAAAAACATCTCTGTGAAATTATTTTAAAATCTGACTGGCCTTTCAAAAGAAGCAGAATTTTTTAAGAATTTCTTCATTTCTATATAGCGCAAGTATCCCCGTCAATGTTTCTTGACGGATCAAAATTTCGCGAACATGTTTTTTTAAAAAAGGGCCACTCAAGGAACATCTCTAAAATTATATCAAAATCTCACCCTCGGTTTCGAGATGAAGAATTTTAAGGAATTTCTTTATATCCGTATCGTGCAAGTAGCCCCCAGTCACCAGAGCCATGTTTCTTGATGGACCAAAATTCCACGACCCTATCTTTTAAGAGGGTCTCCCAAGAAACATCTCTGTGAACTTATTATTTCAAAATCTGACCACCGCTTTCAGAGGAGAAGATTTTTAAAGAATTTCCTGGAAAATTAAATTTGGTTGCAATGGCAACCAGATTTTTGATGGAATCCAATTCTGTGAATCTTTAAAGAGGACCCCCAAAGGAACATTCCAGCCAAGTTTGGTCCAAATTGGCCTTGCGGTTTAGGAGGAGGATTTGATGTTTAAAGAATTGTTGACGACGCAAAACAGACGACGGACACCGGGTGATCCTGAAAGCTCCCCTGGAGCACGTTGTGCACAGGTGAGCTATAAAAACACCTAGTTTCAAAGAAGAAAAAAATTAAAGCTTTCCTTTTTTTCCTATGTTCAAACTTGTGACCCCCGGAGGCGGGGCCAATCTGGACCACAGGGGCAAACTTAGTCGAGGTTCACCAGGAGATGCCACATACCAAATATTAAAGCTATACTCCTTCCAGTTTCAGAGAAATAGGGGCAAATCTGATCGAGGTCCACTAGGAGATGCTACATACCAAATATCAAAACTCTACTCCTGCCAGTTACAGAGAAGAAGAATTTTACAGTTTTCCTTCTTTGTTCCTATGTTTCGAACTTATGAACCCTGAAGTGTCTTGCCTAAGGAAACTCCAACGAAATATCCATTGCTTGTTCGGTAAAGGATTAAATTGTGATTTAGGGATCTTAGTATTTATAGTTTTTTAACCATTTACCAAATAATCCTATGTTTTGAAAACAATGTGGGAAAACGGGAGGAAATGCTGGGCAACAGTATTTTCTCCTTTTCCCACAATGTTTTCTACCCTTTCAAAATAAAACTACAGCTTTTACTGAATGTGACTTAATACCCCCGCCAGCGCTTTGACTGCAACAGGCAACTACTAGCATTTTGTACACAGACCAACACACTGACAGACACACAGACGAACACATGAAGGGACACGCGGACGCACTGCCAGACAGGCTGATTCCAGTAAACCCCGAAAACATTCGTTTTGTAAGGGTATGAAAACATTATTCCTGCTACATTTTCGTCCACTAATGTTTCCAATTTAAAAGATTACATTTTTTTTTGTCATTTGGAAAGAAAAATGCTAACCCAGATGAACTGTCTAGTTTAGAACATTACAAGCCATGCTCTGGCAAAAGGGGGCTTAATAAATGTCCATGAAACTGTACCAATGAAACCATTACATAGCACTGGATCTATAATAGTGACTTCTTCCAACAAACGCTTGGTTCATGAGGTAGACTGTTCCATGAACATACAGAAAATTGACCGATG
Source organism: Tridacna crocea (assembly GCA_943736015.1). Lineage (NCBI taxonomy): Eukaryota > Metazoa > Mollusca > Bivalvia > Cardiida > Cardiidae > Tridacna > Tridacna crocea. The sequence goes on along the minus strand of OX031067.1, from coordinate 2,478,978 downwards.
GCGAAAGGTCTCGGCCCTGGTCAGCCTGTGCAGGCCTTGGTCGATACTTTTCGCAGTTACTTTAAGCCCCCTTTTCAAAGAGCATGTATTGTAATATTTCTGTTACAGCCAGTCATTAGGAAATATAAGCTGATAATAAATAGGTCTTATCTCAGTTGTACCTTATCACACCATCACAACCCTTTATCGAACAGTAATCAAACCCTTTATATATCTCGATTTTTTAAACAACCCCTGCAAAAAGGCTTTTGAAAACATTGTGGGAAAAAGAGACAAGAGGGCCATTGGCCCTGGAACGCTCACCTTAGACTATAGCTTATGAGTGAAATTCAATTATTTGAACAACTTTGGTAAAGCTTCACCCAAGGAACATCCCTGCCAAGTTTCATCAAGATTGGCCCAGTGGTTAAGAGAAGAAAATGTTTAAAGAAATTGTTGATGGACGACAGACGCTGGACGACGGAAAACAGACGCCGGACATAGGGCATTCAAATATCAAAGCTCTACACCTTCCAGTTTCAAAAAAGAATTTCGAAATTTCCTTCTTTGTCCTACGTTCGAACTTGTGGTCCCCGGGGCTGGGCCAGTTTTGACCAAAGCAGCTACCTTGGAACAAAATTAATACAGGTCCACTCAAAGATGCAACATACCAAATATCAAAGCTCAACACCTTCCCATTTAAAAGAAAAGGAAATTCAAAGTTTTCATTCCTTGTTCCTATGTTCCAACCTGTGACCTCCGCGGCAGGGTCAGTTTTGACGCCAGGGACATCATATGACCAAACTTGGTAGAGGTCCACAAGGAGATGCTACATGCGAAATATAAAACCTCTATGCCTTCCAGTTTTAGAGAAAAAATTTTAGAAATTAAACTAGAAGATTCTGCATACCAAATATCAAAGCTCTGCACCTTCAAGTATCAGAGAAGAAGATTTCTAAAGTTTTCCTTCTTTGTTCCTATGTTCGAACCTGTGACCCCCGGGGAAGGGCCAGTTTTGACCCCAAGGGCAAAATATGAACAAACTTGGTAGATGTCCACGAGGAATTGCTACATGCCAAATATCATAACTCTATGCCTTCTAGTTTTAGAGAAAAAAAAATGTAAGGTTTTCCTTTTTTGTTCCTGTGTTCGAACTTATGAACCCCGGGGCTGGGCCAGTTTTGACCCCAAGGGCATCATATGAACACACTTGGTAGGGGTGCACTTGGAGATTCTACATACCAAATATCAAAGCTCTCTGCCTTTTAGCTTTTGAGAAGAAGAATATAAAAGTTTTCTATCTTTGTTCCTATGTTTGAACTTGTAACCTGTGGGGTGGGGCGAGTTTTGACCCCAGGGGCATCCTGTGAACAAACTTGGTAGAGGTCCACTAGGAGATGCTACATACCAAATATCAAAGCTCTACGCCTTCAAGTTTCAGAAGAGAAGTCCCCCTGGGCGGGGCCAGTTTTGACCCCGGGGGCATCATTTGAACAAACCTGGTAGAGGTCTACTAGGAAATGCTACAAACCAAATATCAAAGCTCTACGCCATCTAGTTTCAGAGAAGAAGAATTTTAAAGTTTTCTTTCTTTGTTCCTATGCTCAAACTTGTGACCCCTGGGGCAGGGCCAGTTTTGACCCCAGGGGCATCATTCAAACAAACTAGGTAGGGGTCCACTAGTAGATGCCACAGACCAAATATCAAAGCTCTCCGCCTTCTAATTTCAGAGAAGAAGATTTTTAACTTTTTCCTTCTTTGTTCCTATGCTCAAACTTGTGACCCCCGGGGTGGGGCCAGTTTTGACCCCAGGGCATAATTTGAACAAACTACGTAGAGGCCCTCTAGGAGATGCTACATACCAAATATCAAAGCTCTACGCCTTCAAATTTCAGAGGAGAAGATTTTTAAAGTTGTCCTTCTTTGTTCCTATGCTCAAACTTGTGACCCCCGGGGTGGGGCCAGCTTTGACCCCAGGGGCATATTTTGAACAAACTTGGTAGAGGTCCACTAGGAGATGCCACATACCAAATATCAAAGCTCTATGCCAGCTAGTTTCAGAGAAGATTTTCAAAGATTTTGTATTTTTTTCCTTTTAGTTGCCATGGCAACCAGAGTTATGGGTGGAATTCAGGTCTTTGAACACTTTTGGTAGACCTTCACCCAAGGAACATCCCTGCCACGTTTCATCAAGATTGGCCCAGTAGTTTAGGAGATGTTTAAAGAAATTGTTGACGGACGACGGACAAAGGCCGAGCACAATAGCTCTTCTTTTAGCTCTTTGTTCTAAGGTGAGCTAAAAATGCAAGTAACCAAACTCTTATTTCTTTACCAAGCGACAAAATTTTAGACGTGACCAGATTGAAAACACTTGCAGAGGACAAATTTAAGGTAAAAAAACCTTGAAATTTGTTTTAAGCAGGGTAGACACATCGTGAGAAAAGGAGTAAATGCTGGTCACCAGCATTTTCTCCTTTCTCTACAATGTTTTTAAATTTTTAAAAGGCTTCTATCTCATGGGTGGTAAAAACTAGGGATCGTTGGTTAAAGGGTTAATCTCATTTTTTTGTTAAAAACTCTGTGGAAATTTTTTTTTTTTTTATAATAATGTTGAAAAAGGAGAAAATGCTAGTAACTAAACTATCAATTAATCATAAATTTTTTAAAAACTCTATGGAAAAAGGCTTTTGAGAAATGCTGTGGAAGAAGGAGGAAATGCTAGTATCCAAACCCTTAATCGATCTCGAATTTTTAACAACCCTGTAAAAAAAGCTTTTGAAAACATTATGAGAGAAAGAGAAAATGCTAGTAACCAAACCCTTTATCAGTCTCAAATGTTTTAACAACCCTTTGGAAAATACATTTTTGAAAATACTGTGGAAAAAGGAGAAAATGCTATTAACCAAACCCTTTATCAATCTCAAATTTCTTCAAAACCCTGTGGAAAAAGGCTTTTGAAAATGTTGTGGAAAAAGAAGACAAAATGGCCATAATGGTCCCTAATCCCTCACTTGAGTCAATAGGCGAAATTTCACTCCACGTGCATAATTCAATTTCTGACCAATTGTAAGGTCAACTGAGCTTAAAATGTGGCCTCTAGAAGGTCCACATTTTCAATGGAATTTCCCCAGGTTGGCATAGTAACCTACTTTATCACCAAAGGTGGACCAATTTAGAACTCATCAAGACTGATCAAGACAAACATTCTGAACAGTTTTCAAGTTCAGTGAATAATAAATGCGGCCTCTAGAGTGCCCACAAGGTATTCTTTAATTTCACCTAGTGACCTAGATTATGATTCCATGTGACCAAATTTCGTACTCATACGATATTTCATTATGATAAGCCTTCTAACAAATTTAAAGCCATTTGAGGAAGAAATGTGTCCTCTGTTGTGCCCTAAAGATATTTCTTTCATTTGATCAAGTGACCTAGATTATGACACTAGGAGATCCAATTTTGAACTAATCTTAGATCTCGTCAAGAGAAAACATTTTACCCAATTCTCAAATCAATCGAACAATAAATGTGGTATCTATAGTGCCCTAGAGATATATTTATGACCCCCAGTTGACTCAAATTCAGACTTACGTGAGATTTCACCGAGACAAACATTTTGACCAATTTTCAAAGTCAATTGAGCAAGAAATATGGCCTTTAGAGTGCCCACAAGTATTTCTTTAATTTAATCTAGTGACCCAGTTTATGACCCCACGTGACCGAATTTGAACTCACTAAAAATGTTGTGCTTGGGTAGGCTAACAAACCTTAGAACAGGTTCACTACATACCAAATATCAAAGCTCTAAGCCATCCATTTTCAGCAAAGAAGAATTACAAAGTTTTCCTTGATTGTTTCTATGTTTGATCTCGTGAAACTGGGGCACGCCAGGTTTGATCCCAGCGGCATCATTTGAACAAACTTGGTAGAGGTCCACTAGCATACCAAATATCAAAGCTCTACATATTCCCCTCTTAGAGAAGAATTTTAAAGTTTTCCTTCTTTGTTTCCTTAGTACGAGCTTGTGACCAGTGCCAGTTTTGACCAAAAGGGCATCATATGAACAAATTCAGTAAAGGTCCTCTAGAAGATGCTAAAGACCAAATATCAAGCTCTACACCTTTTAGAGAAGGAAAAATTAAAGTTTTCCCTTTTTATTCCTATGTTTTGATCTTGTGACCCCCTTGGGGTGGGGCCAGGTTGGGCCCCAGGGACATCGTATGAACACAGTAGGTAGAAGTCCACTAGGCAATGCTACATAGTAAACATCTAAGCTCTACTCCTTCCAGTTTTAGAAAAGAAGATTTCTAGAATTTCCTTCTTTGTTTCTTTGTTCTAACAAACTTGGTAGAGGTCCACTAGGATATACTACGTAACAAATATCTAAGTTCTAAGCCTTCCAGTTTCAGAGAAGAATATAAATTTCCATTTAGTTACTATGTTGGACTTTGTGAACCCCTACCCCCCATCCCCCAGCCGAGGCCAGGCTTGAATCAAGCGGCATCGTTTTAACAAACTTGGTAGAGGTTCACTAGATCATGCTACATACAAAATATCAAAGCTCTATGCCTTCCAGTTTCAGAGAAGAAGAATTTAAAAGTTTTCCTGCTTTGTTCCTATGTTTCGAACTTGTGACTCCCGGGGCCGGGTCAGTTTGGACCCCAGAGCCATCATAAAAACTTGGTAGAAATCCATGAGGAGATGCGACATACCAAATATTAAAGCTCTAAGCCTTCCAGTTTCAGAGAAGATAAATTTCAAAGTTTTTTTTTTTTACTTTTTTGTTTCCATGCTCAAACTTGTGACCCCCGAGGCGGGGCTAGTTTGGACCTCAGGGGCATTATATGAATTAACTTGGTAGAAGTCCATTGGGAAATAATACATACCAAATGTCAAAGCTCTACTCCTTCCAGTTTTAGAGAAGAAGAATATTTTAAAGTTTTCCTTCTTTGTTCCTATGTTTCAAACTTGTGACTCCCATGGCAGGGCCAGTTTTGTTCAAAGGGGCATCATATGATGAAACTTGGTAGAGGTCCACTAGGAGATGCTACGTAATAAATATCGAAGCTCTACGCCTTCCAGTTTCAGAGAAGAAGAATTTTAAAATTTTCCGTGTTTGTTCCCGTGTATCAAATATCAAAGCTGTATGCCTTCTAGTTTTTGAGAATTTTGCTAGTTTTTTTCCCTTTGGTTGCCATGCCAACCAGAGTTATAGGTAGAATTCAATCTCTTGAAAAAGTTTGGTAGAGCTTCATCCAAAGAACATCCCTGCCAAGATTCAAGATTGGCCAAGTGGTTCAGGAGATGTTAAAAGAAGTTGTGGACCAACGACGACGGACACTGGGCGATCACAAAAGCTCACCTTGAGCACTACATGCTCTGGTGAGCTAAAAATGCTCAGGTGAGCTAAAAATGCTGGTAACCACAATGTTTTCGGTCCTTTCAAATTGCTACTTTTCCCACAATCTTTTCTGTCCTTTGAAATGTAAATCATATCATTTGAACCATATTTCCTGTGTTATCTGCCAATGTTTCAGTATCTGACGAGTGCTTCTGTTTAAATTTTCACCACACAAACCCGACTTTTAACGCCCCTGAGAAAGATTAAGCCTTTTGAAAACACTGTGGGTAAAAGTATTGAAACTGTGGAAAGAAAAGCATTATTTTGCAAAGCAATTTTGAAAAGGTCACCTGTAAAAGTCATTTCAAAATCTGTCACCGCCCTTACAATTATCACTACAGCAAAGATTTTGATGAATAAGAATTCTGCAAATAATTTTTTTGATGGATCACCCAAGGACAATTTCTTGAAGAAGAGCACATGCTCAAAAATGACTAAAAACATAAGTCGAACAAGAGAACCACATGCATAAGCCAACAATAAGCTGTTGTTTTTCGACAGATAAAAATTTCCCTAACATTTTTGAAAAGGGTAACCCTAGGAACATATCTGTGAAATCATTTCAAAATCTGACCAGCCGTTTCAGAGAAGAACTGAGAAATTCCTCTTCATGTACCTATAGTGCAAATAGCCCCCACCATCAGAGCCATTTTCTTGACAGATCACAATTTTGTGAACAATTTTTGAAAAGAGTCATCCAAGGAACATATCTGTGAAATTATTTCAAAATCTGACAAGAGGTTTCAGAGAAGAAGGTTTCTTATGAATTTCTTCATGTCCATATAGTGTAAATAGCCCACAGCCATCAGAGCCATGTTTCTCGATGGATCAAAATTTCTCATACACTTTGCAAAAAGGGTCACCCAAGGAACATTTCTGTGAAATTATTTCAAAATCTGACCGGCCGTTCCAGAGAAAAAAAAAATCATATCCATACAGTGCAAGTAAGCCCCCCCCCCCCCCATCAAGCTATGTTTTTAGACGGATCAAAGTTTCATGAAATTATTTCAAAATCTGACCCGCCGTTCACAAAAGAAGAATTGCTGTATAGTGCAAGCAGCCCCCAGTAACCAGAGCCATGTTTCTCGATGTATCAAAATTTTGCGAATTTTCTGAAGGTTGTCACCCAAGGAACATCACTGTGAAATTATTTTAAAATCTGACTAGCCTTTTCACAAAAGAAGAATTTTTATGAATTTATTCATTTCCTTAAAGTGTAAGTAGCCCCCTGTCACCAGAGCCATGTTTCTTGATGGATGAAAATTTCAAGAACAAGTTTTAAAAAGGTTTACCCACGGAACATTTCAGTGAAATTATTTCAAAATCTGACCAGCCGCTTTAGAGAAGAATAATTTTTAAAAATTTCTTCTTATCCGTAAAGTGCAAGTAACCCCCCATTCACCAGAGCCATGTTTCTCCATGTATCAAAATTTTTCGAATACCTTTTGTAGGGTGTCACCCAATGAACATCTCTGTGAAATTATTTCAAAATCTGACCACTCATGTCAGAAAAGAAGAATTTTCAATAATTTCTTCTTATCCGTATAGTGCAAGTAGCTAGCCCCCATTCACTAGAGCCAAGTCTCTCCACGGATCAAAATTTCGCGAACAATTTTTGAAAAAGGTCACCAAAGGAACAATTCTGTGAAATTATTTCAAAATCTGACCAGCTTTAAAACAAGAGGGCCATTGGTCCTGAAGCGCTCATCTGGGACTTATTTCTCTTATGTTTATGTGATGAATTTTACACTGTCTACTTAACCTAACCTTACTCCAATGTCTTGACTTTGACAAGGGGGGGGGGGAGGGGAAATCCACGTATTTTTTTGCTAATGATAAATGTTCCTTTTAAAATGTGAATTGGTGTTCCCTCTAGCCTCTCTTTAATCCCTCATTTATGGGAAAATATGAACAAACTTGGTAGAGGTCCGCTAGGAATAGCTATATGCCAAAAATCAAAGCTCTATGCCTCCTACTTTTAGAGAAGAAGAATTTTAAAATTTCCTTTCTTTGTTCCTATGTTTGAACTTGTGACCCCCGGGGGAGGGCCAGTTTTGACCCCAGGGGCATTATATGAACAAACTTGGTAGAGGTCCACTAGAAGATGCTACATACCAAATATCAAAGCTATTCGCCATCAAGTTTCAGAGAAGAAAATTCTTAAAGTTTTCCTTCTTTGTTCTTGTGTTCGAATTTTAGGGGGCTTGGCCAGTTTTAACCCCAAGGGCATCATATAAACAAACGTGGTATAGGTCCACTAGGAGATGCTACATACCAAATATCAACGCTATATGCTTTTTAGTTTTTGAGAGGGAGAATATTAAATTTTTCATTCTTTGTTCTTATGTTGGAACTTCTAACCCCCAGGGCCGGGCCAGTTTTGACCCCAGGGGCATCAGTTGTACAAACTTGGTAGAGGTCCACTAGGAGAACTACATACCAAATATCAAAGCTCTACGCCTTCAAGTATGATCAGAGAAGACTTTTTTTTAAAGTTTTCCTTCTTTGTTCCTATGCTAAAACTTGTGTCCTACGGGGAGGGGCCAGTTTTGACCCGAAGGGCATTATTTAAACAAATTAGAGGTCCACTAATGAATGAATGAATAGTGTTTTATGGCCCGTCGACAACTTAGGTCATATTGGGCACACTTACTTAGTAAACAATAATGCAAGGTGAAAATAACACACATGTGCACCAACATAAGACAAACATGATAAATGAGGAATGGATGAAACACAAAATGATGCCCCTTTTGTCGCCTTTTACGACATGCATGCTGTCACTTTTGTTCCGCCAGATGAAATGGCAGATGTGACGATCGCGGGACTGCAGTGGTTTATTCTTATACCCCCGATTAAACCACACGGGGTCCCACAGGCCAACTGATTCCCATTCCAAACCCTATTTACATTAAGAAAAAAAATATAGGATTTGGAATAAGAACTACCCAGCCTGCTGCAATCCTACGAATTACGAGGAAAGCAGCCGTTTGTCTCTAATTTTAGTCGCCTTGTACGACATGCCATAGAGAAAGGCCGAGGTCCTATTCTATAAAGTAAAAAACCCCCGGGACCCCACGGGGAAGAGGTCCACTAGGAGATGCCACAAAGCACATATCAAAGCTCTACGCCATCTAATTTCAGAAGAGAAGAATTTCAAAGTTTTTGTTCTTTGTTCCTATGCTCAAATTTGTGACCCCCGGGGTGGGGCCAGTTTTGACCCCAGGGGCATCATTTGAACATACTTGGTAGAGGTCCACTAGGAGATGCCACATACCAAATATCAAAGCTCTACGCCTTCTAGTGTCTGTGGAGATGATTTTCAACGATTTTGTATTTTTTCCCCTTTTTGTTGCAATGGTAACCAGTTATGGGTGGAATTGATTTGTTTGAACAATTCTGGTAGAGCGTCACCCAAGGAACATCTCTGCCAAGTTTCATCACGATTGGCCCAGTGGTTTTGGAGAAGAAGAAATTGGACGACGGACGCCGAACGACGAGCACTGGACATAGGGCGATCACAATAGCTCATCTTTAGCACTTTGCTAAGGTGAGCTTTAAAAATCTAAGAAAATTCCATTTGGTTGCCATGGCAACCAGAGTTTTATATGGAATCAAATTTTGTGAAGAAGTATTACAGATGACCTCCCAAGGAACATTCCAGCTAAGTTTGGTCCAAATCGGCCTAGTGGTTTAGGAGGAGAAGATATTTAAGGAAATTGTTGATGACGGACATCCCAAAAGCTCCCCTTGCGCATATTGTACTCAGGTAACCTAAAAATGCTGGTAATCAGCATTTTCTCCTTTTTCCCCTTCCCAGACCAAATTTCAATTTTTCAGTCACCTTTTTTTTTTGTTGTCTGCAAATACTTTTAATTTGGACCAGTTTAAAATTTTCTCGTTTGGTGAAGACTTAATGCAGAGTATTACTCTTCAGAAAGATGATTTGAACTTGTGACCTTCTGGTTTCAAGCCAAGCATGTAACCAAATGACCTTCTGGACTTGGCACACACGAACCAATGTCTCCGATACACAAGAGAAAAAACAACATTAAATCATCTTGCATTCATTTATTTGATATAGGTGTAAGTTTATTTACCAACAGGTATGTAGATTTGAGATTTCTTAAAGGCCCACAAGTCACTGAAAATAAACATTGCAGGGGTCAAAATATAGGCTTGTTTTAATTCATTTCTCTTAAACAGTAGGATATTACCATGAGTCTGACAGGGACTTTGGTCTTTGAGTGATGTCTGTAAAAGATCCAACATCTGGCACAAATTTGAATCTTAACACAATTACATTGTATTCTGACATGAAGCTTGAATTCTGTAATATAAACATAGAGCAACAAAATCATGGTACTCTATGAAATTTAATGTAGAGTGACGTCATAATATACAGGATGACGTCATTCCATATAAAGTAAGCAATTCTATGGAATATAATCTGTATCTGTTTTTTTTACTCTAAGTATGAACTTGTTTTCCTTAAATTAAGAGTTGGTCATATTAGATTCAAAATAACCTTTCTTTTGTGGTTTATGATTCAATAAATAAACCATGTTGTGAGTTATGAGGCACAATGAAAACAAGAGGGCCATGATGGCCCTGGATCGCTCACCCAAGTCAATAGGCAAAATTTCACTCCACATGAATAATTCAATTTCTGACCATTTGTCAGGTCAATTGAACTAAAAATGTGGCCTCTATAGTGTCCACAAGGAATTTTTTAAGTTGACCTAGTGACCTACATAATCACCAAAGGTGACCCAATTTTGAACTCATCAAAAATTTGTCAAGACAATCATTCTGAAGAGTTTTCAAGTCAATTGAGCAATAAATGTGGTCTCTAGAGTGCCCACAAGGGATTTCTTTAATTTGACCTGGTGACCTAGTTTATGACTTAGGTGACCCAATTTCAAACTCATTCGATATTTCATTAAAACAAACATTCTGACCAATTTTTAAATCAACAGCAAATAATGTGACCTCTTAAGTGTGCTAAAGGTATTTTTTTTAATTTGACGTAGTGTCCTAGATTATGACCCCAGGTGACCCAATTTTGAACTCGTCTTAATTTTATGAAGACAAACATTGTGACTAACTTTCAAATCAATTGACCTGGGTATGTGGCCTCTAAAGTGCCCACAAGGTATTTCTTTAATTTGACCTAAAGACCTCATTTATAACCCCAATTGACCCAAATTCAAACTCATGTGACATTTTATTAAGACAAACATGGTGACCAATTTACAAGTCAATTGAGCTAAAAATGTGACCTCTAAAGTCCTCACAATCTATTTCTTAAATTTGACCTAGTGACCTAGTTTATGATCCCAGGTGACCCCAACCCCAACTAATCTGAGACTTCATCAAGACAGCCATTCTGACACAATTTAAGTTCATTTGAGCCATAAATATGGCCTTTAGATCGCCCACAAGCTTTTTATTTTCATTTGATCTAGTGACCTAGAATATGACCCCAGGTGACCCAATTTCATACTCATCCACTATTTTATCAAGACAAACCGTCTGACCAATTTTTAGTGATTATTCTATACAAGGCAAAAGGGCAGGGAGGCAGGAAAAATGGGCAAGTAGGCAGGAAAAAGGGGCAGGGAGGAACAGTGCCTTGATGAATGACCTCTCATATCAGACAAAAACAAAACAGTGTCCTTTACTCTTTTCGAAACAAGTTCTAACTAGAACTTTTGATATGAATTGCATATTAAAAAAAAAAACATAAGAAAAGATTCTTATCAACTCATAGACTCAAAGCGACACAATCTGACTATACAGGTTTTGATTGCCATGTAATTTTTGATCCCATGATGCACAGTCACACTTGGCTTTAAGGTAGTAGACCTGTAACACTTCTACTGCAGCATGGAATAAAAGTTCTAGATAGTTGATAAATACAGATTATTACATAGAAAGAATAACTAATGTGTAGGCCTTCTGAATTATTACATAGAAAGAATAACTAATGTGTAGGCCTTCTGATGGTGTAGTGTACTACTGCATAGCCATTCTATAAATAGACTGCTAAAAATAGAACACTGTAATGCAGATTTTGCTTTCAAACATTGCCGATGCTTGAATAGCAAACATCGTGTATTTTCAAGACTGTTGGCAACTTTAATTTACCATCCATACTTGCAATTTATGCAAAAAATATAGGAAATGATAATTTCTTATCTTTTTTGTTGCCATGGCAACCAGAGGTATGGGTGGAATTTCAATTCTTTGAACAACCTTTGTAGAGCTTCACCCAAGGAACATCTCTGTCAAGTTTCATCAAGATTGGCCCAGTGGTTTAAGAGATGTGTAAAGAAACTGTTGACAGACAACGGATGACCGTCATAGGGCGATCACAATAGCTCACTGTGAGCATGTTGTTCTCAGGTGAGCTAAAAACTCTCCATCTATTGCCCTCCTGGATTATTTATTGTGCCTCATTACTCACAACTGCGGTTTTTTAAATAATTAATCACAATAGAAAAATTACTTCTTTAATTAGAGTTGCAAACTTTTAGACCTACCCTACTTTTACATTTTATTTTTCTTCCAATGATAATCACTTTGACAGATGTACTTAAACATATTGTCGAGATAATATCCCTACTACTTAATGGTATGAATTTAATTTGCCTGGAATTTGGCCCCCCAACTCTTTCTTTTTAGCAGCTAGTGAGCCTTTAGGCACAACCTTGATATAAAGTCACTGACATGTACAACATTTTAAAAGCTTAACATGTAACTGAAGTGTTGCGTAGACAATCAGTTTTACTGTTGACTTATTCTTAACTAAATGACAAAATATGGTCACTATCTGCCCAAGAGATTTTTTTCTGGTCACAATGTTTTCAGACATATTTGTTTATCAAACCATAAATGGCCTGCAATATGTGAGAAGGGGCATTTTGACATTTGCATAAAGTGTCGCCACGGATCAGCCTGCGCAGTCTGCACATCGGAGACAGTATTTTACGACTGCAGAAGATTTTGTCCTACAGTAGACTTGCGTAATACAGAAAATTACATAAAAACGTCAAGTTTTGCTTCAAATTAGTCTGCGCAGAATGTGCAGGCTGATCCGATACGACACATCACGCAAATATCCGAATGTCCTTTTTTGAGTGTTATAGGTAAGACAGTGGTGATAATCTTGTAACAAAAAAAATGCATTCATACTAAATAACAACCTATCTATAACTACAACAATTTAATCCTTTCCCTTGCCATATCATTAACCCTTTACTCTACAAGAAAAATCAGGTTTGTCTAAACTGAAAGCATTTAAATTTGCAGATGTTTAAATGTGACTAAAATGAAGTGTTTTCTTCAAAAGGGAAGAAGACAATGAGGAAAATGAAGAAAAAAAAACTGGTTTCCAGCATTTTTTCCTTTTGCAAAATCAAAGACAGAAATCATTATTTGTGTGACATTTATTTCTTCATACCAAATGCTTCCAGTTTGAACAAAATCGAAGTTTTATTGCTTCGTATTATACAGCTACATATGAACTAAAATAAAACTATTGTGAAATAAACTTCTAAAAAATCAACATTGCTAAAATGACTAGTTTGAAATGAGGGAAAACCAATAACTGTAATCAAGTGTTGTACAAGGACAACTTTTCCTGTACCTTACATAGACTATCTTTTGAGTATGAACTTGTTTTTCTTACATTAAAAGTTAATCATGTCAGAATCAAAATAATCTTCTTTCTATCGTGGTGTATCATTCAATAAACCACGTTGTTAGTTATGAGGTGCAATGAATAACAAACTTGGGCTGTCGCCCTTGTGGATTATTTATTGTGCTTCATAACTCACAACTGTGGTTTACTGAACGATAAACCACGACAGAAGAAGATTATTTCTTAAGTAACGAGAAAGGAGTCAACAATGATCTAGGAACAGTATGTCTCTCTCTCTCTCCCTCCCTTTTTCTGTCTACCTGTCACTTTTTAAATTTCTTTTTTTTTTCATCACAAACTGAACATCACTACCACAGTAATCTTTCGAAATCATGCAAAAAAAATAACTATTTCTCTGTTTCATTTTTGGCATAATATACATAGTCTTTAACCCTTTACCAAACAACAAAATTTTTGACTAGTCCAAATTGAAAACGTTTTCAGACGACAAAATGAATGTGAATGAAAAATTAAAATTATTTTAGGAAGGGAAGACATTGTGGGAAAAGGAGAAAATGCTGGTTACCAGCATTTTATCCTTTTCCCACAATGTTTTCCAAAGGCTTCTTTCACAGGGGTGTTGAAAGTCGGGATTGTGTGGTAAAGGGTTAAACCATGGATCTAGCTTGACGAAAAAAAATTCTCAACTTTCATTCATTTTACATCCTTTCCAAACTTCATCCAAAGTTATCTAATGCTAATCATAAAATGCTATGCTTGTATCCAGAAACAGCACTCTATCTCAAATAGTACAGTTTCAATAATGATTATAACTCTTAATCAAACAACAAAAATTTGGACTAGTCCAAATTGAATGCAGATGCAGATGACAAAATGAGAATCAAAAACTGAAATTTGATTTGGGGAGGGTAGAAAATATTGTGGGAAAAGGAGAATGGATTGTATGGTAATGAGTTAACCCTTAACCTACCTAGTAAGTGAAATGACACTTTTAACCCTTTACCACACAATGACAACTTTTGACAACCTTGAGGAAGAAGCCTTTTGAAAACATTCTGGGAAAAGGAGAAAATGCTGGTAACTAGCATTTTCTCCTTTTCCCACAATAGTTTCAACCTTTTTCTAGCAATTCATGTCATCTGGCTATGGGCTAACAGCAAGGCAGAAAGACAAGCATTATATTGTAAGGAATGTTGTGTCTTGTATACATGTACATGTATATACATAAAAATAATTGAAACAGATCCTGAAATAAACATAACAAAATAAACAGTACATATCGTTAAATGCTTTTGTAAAAGAATTCCTTGCTAAATCAAGGATTTTTATATTCTTAATATATATGGGAATGGAAAAAACAGAAATAAAGTCATGGAATGTTAGTTAAATCTGAGTACACTATCAGGGCTTACATTTCTTTTTATGGTAGATGACACAAACCATTGGCTTTTTGCCACACAGTAACAAGTTTTAACATCTTTAACTCTTTACCAAATGACAAAATTTCAGACTAGTCCAAATTGAAAGCATTTGCAGACGACAAAATTAATGTGACTCTAATTTTGAAATTTGTTTTGTGAAGGGTACACATATTGTGGGAAAAGAAGAAAATCCTGGTTACCAGCATTTTCTCCTTTTCCAACAGTTTTCTAAAGATTTCTTTCTCAGGGTCGTCAAAAGTAGGGATCGTGTGGTAATGAGTTAAGGAACATGCATTTTGAAAAACATTGAAAACCAATACATGTATTTTATCTCAAGGAATAAAATTTCTAAACAAGAGAGCCATAATGGACCTGTATTGCTCCATCTGATTACACATTTAAGATTCTTAATTGATAAGAAACTAAAAGAAGAACTGGAATGTTCCTTTGAGAGGCTTTTTAGCAAACGGATTTGCAGAAGACAACAAATTTTTAGACATCTATTATACAAAACAAAAGCAGGCAACATATTAACTCTTTTTACCACACAATCCTGACTTTTAACAATCCCCAAAAAGAAAGCTTTTGAAAACATTGTAGGAAAAGGAAAATCCCCAAAAAGAAAGCTTTTGAAAACATTGTAGGAAAAGGAAAATCCCCAAAAAGAAAGCTTTTGAAAACATTGTAGGAAAAGGAGAAAATGCTGGTAACCAGCATTTTCTCCTTTTCCTACAATGTTTTCTACCCTTCCCAAATCAAATTTCAATTTTTGAGTCACATTTATTTTGTCGTCTGTAAATGCTTTCAATTAGGACAGGTCCAATATTTTGTCATTTGGTAGAGAGTTAAATATAGCAGAAATCATCACAATGTCTCTGACAGAGAATAAAATATTGTAGGAACAGGAGAAGATGCTGGTCACCAGCATCTTCTCCTTTTCCCAAAATGTTTCAAAAGCTTTCTGCTGTTTGGTAAGGGCTTGGTATGGGTTTCACAAAGACTGTTTTAGACAAAATTAGTCCATATATCCAAAGCAACATTCTGGCCGTGCGTCATATTTTTGAGTATTAAAACAATAGCTCATCACAGAAAATTATGTTGAATGTAGAAGTATTTAAAGAAACCTTATTCAAAATTTTCTTAAGCGGATTTTGAAAAAACATTTTGATCATTTCACTTTTATACCTATTTTGTTTGTACTCATCAGAATAACAATCGTGAGTACCCACAACATAAGTTACATAAACAAAGAAAATATTAAATATCGCTGTACAGATTTATACCACACCTTCCCACATATACATGACTCTACATGATTTAACTTGGGAAATTAGTGTGGCAAATGTAGAAATCAATAATTACAGGGAATTTTTCCGTTTCTCTATTTGCCACAATGTTTTCAGACGTCATCTACACATGAGTCTATGTCACAATAACATTGGCTTTCAGTCTATCTCATAATTCTCTACCAACTGCAGAAATTAAAGGCTTTTCTAAATTGAAAGCTTTTTGCATGTGGCAACATAACTCTTTAGCAAACAAAAAATTCTCGACTGAACCAATTTCAAAGCATTTGCACGTGACAAATCTTCTTAAATGATGATTTCTGTCTTGGACAGGGAGGAAAACATTGTGGGAAGAGGAGAAAATGCTGGTCACAGCATTTTCATCTTTTCCCACAAGATTTTCAAGAGCCTCCCCTCTCAGGCTTGTTAAAAGTCTTGAACACCTGGTTAAGGGCTAGATATTAAACTTGACAACTGCAATACAAAGAAGGCATTCAAAAGAACACAGGAAATGTTTGTTGTACATGTAACAAGTATGTTTACAACCAAAATAACACAACCATGAATAAAGAAATAAATCATGAGCAATATTGCACAACAGAACAAAAAAGTAAAACATTGAGACGTTACTAAAGATGTAACAAAGCGAAAACAAGCAATTTCAGTGAAATGATATCTCCTGCCGAAAAGAATTTATATGACCGTGTAACATAAAATCGCTCCTAGTCAGCCATTTAGCATTGTATCAAAATCAACAAAAACTATATTGGCAGAATAGGTTATTGTATAAAGTTTCATGAAATTCTATCTAAGGTATTGGATACATTTTCATGGATGGAGACAGCAAATTGACAGACGGATGAACAACGCTAAAATTTTATCTCTCCGCCTTCGATGGGGGATAGTAAATTGTCTATGGTCTTCAATCACTTGAGAAAAAAAGGAAAAAAATTACAAGAACCTAGAGAATAACATCACAAAGAGAAAAAAAAGTTGTCACTGAATTTCCCACACTTGAAACAATAAAGAAAATGTATAAGTAAGTATTTAGATGATCCCACAGATATAATATAAGAAAGAAAAAAAGTTGATGGATTTCAAACAAAATTGAGTAAATGTCAAGATAGATAGCATAACCTTCAAAAGGGAAGTAATTATGTATATAACAACCAATATGGTGAACAGATCTGGATTTCAATATCAGATAAATTGTCAACATAAATTTAACTTTCAAATTAATTCGTTTAACATTCACTCTAACATAAATCTCAATGTCATATTAATTTTCTAACATCCTCTCTCTTATAAATATAATGACAAATCTAAGGAATGTTATGTGACCAAACAATGTAAACCAAGAAGTCTAAACCCACTGTGCAAGCTATTTGTAGATGTACTCGCAACAGAAAATCATTTCAGGGTGAGAAAAACTTAATTTTACTAATGTTGAACACAATGTAGGAAAATGAGTAATTACTTATTTCAAGTAATTGCTCCTTTTACCACAATTTTTCCACTGTTATCAATGTAAAACATATATGTGTATTTGCACACTAAAATGAGATAAAGCCTAGTTTCCTAATTGAGGAAAAATAAGCATGCTTAAAAAAAAGGCATTGGAAATAAATAATATGCCAAGATCATCAACAGACAAACACAGACAAACACACATGTGCTCTCCCTCTCCCTCTCTCTCTCTGTAATTCATTCTTTGGTCTCTTTTTTTGGGCGATTTGAAAGTAAAACACATTGACAGAGAACTGCATGCACTTGTAGTTGAAATATTGATTTCAACAGAAGTAAGTAAATCAAGTGAGTTTTCTTTGGTTCTTCAAATCCTCTGACAAACGTTTTGGAAGAAGTCTTTTGAAAACATAATGGGAAAAGGAGAAAATACTGGTAACCAGTATTTTCTACTTTTTCCACAATGTTTTCTACATTTCAAAGACAGGAATAACCTTTCAAGCCACTTTGAACCTATTGTCTGCAAACTCTTTCAATTTGGTTAAGTCTACTATTCTGTCCTTTGGTTAGAGTTTAACCCTTTCCCAGATGACAAAATTTAGCCTCCAAATTGAAAGCATTTGCAGACGACCATTTCAATGTGGCTCAAATGGTGAAATTTTTCTTTAACTGGGTAGAAATATTGTGAGAAAAGGAGAAAATGCTGGTTACCAGCATTTTTTCCTTTTCTCACATGTTTTCAAAAGGCTCTTCCTCAGGGTCGTCAACAGTCGGGATTGTGTGGTAATGGATTAACACTGAGCAGAAAAAATTATGAAGAGCTTCAAAGAGTGATAGCAAATATGTCAAGAGTTTGTGTATGTATTGATGTACAAGAAATAGTGCACCAATGCTCAAATGAAGGGCATATATGTGACCAGTCACACAAAAACGGACCATCTCGGAACTGTGAAAAGAGTCAACTCTGGTCAGACTGCGCAGATTGCGCAGTCTGACCAGGGTTGACACTTTTCATTTTCACAATATTCTTACTAACAAAGTCCGTAACAAAGGAACAAATAAATGCATAGCTCAAGAACAAACCGCATCTGGCAGGATTCAAATACACGAAGGACAAATATCCTCCTTTTTCAAGGATTAAAAGACCACTACCATAACCACTGAACCAAGGACATATCTCTCTGACACAGTTGTCAGGTATTGTATTTAAATCAAGGTGAAGCTATGCAAAGAGGAGTGCTCTCCCATAACAATATTTTCTGTACGGGAAAATGGTCATTCTACCGAACAATACAATCATTTTTGAACTATCAACATAAATTGACCTGCACTATCTTTGATCTGTTTTAATCTAATTGATGTACTGAATTCCAAGATTGTCCCTTTTGTGTGACAGGTCACATATTCAAAATAAAGAAGTGTTTACATCCCCATTGTACGAATCAGAAAACTTCACATCCCTCGACTAGAAAGCATCTCGTATGTTACTGAAGGGCCTCACAGCAAGGTCTACGGGCAGTCGGAACTTGATCTCATTCAGTTTGTCCAGGGACTTCAATGAATCATCAAATCCTGTGATGAATATATGAAGGGTGTACAGGTAAAAGATTACAATAAGCACAAACAAAAGCTTTGGTTGCTTACCCTTCATGATACAATGACGATTTTCAACAACTCAGAGGAAGAAGCCTTTTGAAAACATTGCGGGAAAAGGAGAAAATGCTGGTAACCAGCATTTTCTCCTTTTCCCACAAAGTTTTCTATCCTATCAAAGAAAAACTGTGTCATTTGAGCCAGTATGAAATTTTTGTCTGAAAATGCTCTCTATTTAGACAAGTCTAAAATTTTGTCTTGAGGTAAAGAGATAACAAACAAAAGGAGGCCACTAAAGGCCTGAATTGCTCTACTGGCAGTTGTATACTGTAATGTGAAGGAAACAAATGATATGAATTATACACTTTCCTCTACAAATTCAGCTCTTGGCCAAGACTAAAACGTTTTTTTTCTGTTGCAATAAAAACTGGCAATCCTCATGTCACACTCTGGGATATCATGCACATCAGACTTGGAATACCCCCTCCACACATGCAAGCATACACACACACCTTTGAAGATACTCGAAAAGAAACAAACATCAAACAGGTTGTTTTTAATAATTTGAGCTGAAACATACTACTCAAAATTTGCTAGGGATCACCCTAAAAGATCCATTCTAAATATATATGTGGCATGTATCATTTATGGTTTTACAATAAGTTACATTGCCACACTGAGCAATAAAATGACGTGTAGAAATGGATCTTTAAGCCTTTACCTCACAATGCGGACTGTTAAAGACACTGAGAAAGAAGCCTTTGGAAAACATTGTTGGAAAAGGAGAAAATGCTGGGTACCAGCATTTTCTCCTTTTCCAACAATGTTTTCTAACCAATTACAGACAGCATAGTGCATGTTGCATTTAGTTTTGGGTCAGCAAATGCTTTCAACTTGAACAAATCTAGAATTTTACTGTATGGTAAAGAGTTTATGCGAAACTGTTGTTATTTATAAACCCATACAGAAATATGTAAGTGATCCCTATCAAAGTTTGAGTAGTATAAATTTTACACATCATTATCAAATACATACCTGTTCTAGCTACGTAACTCCAGTCCTGGTAGTAGTTATCTATCAAACTTTGTGTACGGAAGATCAGCTTCAACCACTGGGACAGCTTGTTTTCACTGGAAATATGCGATACATTACATGATATAAATATCATTCTAAAGGTCCATTTATACAGAGCGCGAATGCGAATGCGAAAGCGAACGCGGTTTTTCATCCTGGAATATTTTCGTCATTTGTAGAGGAACCATTCAAACAGAGTGTGAACGCGAATTTCATGGGATTTGCGAAACATCCCCTTTCGTCCCCAAATTGTACGGATTCCGCTAAGACTATGGTAATCATTCATCAATGTGAGGGAAGCACTATCTAACCAACAATTGATTACGAATTGCCTGAGTCTTAGACGAATCTGTACATTTTTTTCCCTGCGATGGAAGGCAATATTATTCCAATCTCATTTGGGTGCTCTATCCTTCAGATATATTTTACTTTTCCACAGATGAGAAAGCTAATATGCTTTTGGAGACAACAATTCAAAGTTGTCAAAGTAATGGGACTTGTATTTGAAAGAGAAAATAGTATAGTGGAAAAAGGAGAAAATGCTGGTTACCAGCATTTTCTTCTTTTCCAACATTATATTCCCTAGGCTTTTGCATTGGAGTTTTAAAAAAACAGGTGACTGCTTGCTACAGGTTCAAAAAATATTTTTTAACCCTTTACCTAGCATTCCCTGGTTTTTAAGACCCTGAGATAGAAGCCTTTTGAAAAGATTGTAGGAAAAGGAGAAAATGCTGGTAACCAACATTTTTTCCTTTTACCACAATGTTTCTACCCTGATGGAAACAAATTTAAATTTTTGAGTTACCTCAATTTCTGACTCTTCAAGTGCAAGTGCTTTTGATTTGGACCAATCTAAAAATTTTGTCGTTTGGGAAAGAGTTAATCAGGTAAATTCTCCTATAAACTAGTTGACCATTTTGCAAGCTTACTAAAAACAGCAAGTCTTTTTCAAATGCTAAAAAGGCAGCTGGCATAACTATAACTTCAATTAAAGTGAAAAAATACGCAACTTACTTCAGAGCCATGGAAATGAATGCCTTTAAATGTGAGTCATCTGAACGTTTGAGATGTGTGTGTGTAGAGATGACAGTATCTATAGCACCGAGCAGTGTTTGTCTGGCAGTGATTGGCTTACCCCCGACTATCTCCAGGTGAAATGATTGTGACAGTTTACGGGCTGGTGACTGATTGTACTCATGGCCATGCTGTTCAATACAGAAAAATTAGTTATGAGTCAATGAAAAATGAGAATTACAGACTTGTAATGCACAAGAAAATGTTTGCCAATGCATTTCCAGACAATCCCAATTTAACGAAAATGTAGAAAAAGACTTTTCAAAACATTGTGGGGAAGGAAGAAAATGCTGATTACTAGTATTATGAACAAAGTCTGTAACAAAGAAACAAATGAATGGCAGAAATACATGGACCAGGTAGGATTTGAATCCTAGAACGCCCGTACAAAAAGCGAACACCATAACCACTGAGGCAGAGATATCTCCCTAACGCAGCCTTTACGTATTGTATCTAAAGCAGGACTAAGCCATGCATGACAGAGTGGTGTCCCATAATACACACCCTCTTAAAGTCATCATTTATTGATGACTCATAGCCTTTTCTAGGCACAAAGTCCATTTTTGGACAGCATTTGGGATTAATGGCTCAATGACAAATCTTACTAGCAAAGTCTGTAACAAAGAAACAAATGAACAAATGCATGGCAGAAATAAAGGGACGGTGCAGGATTCGAACCCTAGAATGCCCAGACAAAAGGCCATCAGCATAACCAGAGCCAGAGATATCTCCCTAACGCAGCCGTAAGGTATAGTATTTAAATCGGGACAAAGCCATGCATGAAGGAGTGGTGTCCTGTAAAACCAGCATTTTCTTCTTTTCCCATAATGTTTTCCACCCTAATGGAATAAACTACAACATTCCTGGACACCAGCGTTATCTCAGTGTTCTTCTCCCGGGGAATTGTTTTGTAATATGACAAATAATTTCTTCACGGTAATTGTTTTCTTTCCGGCAAATGTTTTCCTACCCGGTAATTCTTTCATAACACCGCAAATGCTTTCTACTGGGCATTTGTTGTCTAACATGGCAAATGATTTCTTCAGAGCAATTTTGTTTTCAACCTGGCAAATCTTTTCTACTTCGTAAATGTTTTCTACATGGCAATTGTTTTCTACCAGGCAAATGTTTTCTACCCAGCGAACGTTTTCCTACCCCACAAATCTTTTCTACATGGCCAATGTTTTCTTCTCGGCAATTGTTTTCTAACACAGCAAATGTTTTCTACTGGTTAATTTGTATCGCATATGCTTTCCACACGGCAATTGTTTTCTACCAGGCAAATGTTTTCTACCCAGCAAATGTTTTCCTACACCACAAATGTTTTCTACACAGCAAATGTTTTCTACCCAACAATTGTTTTCTACCGGGCGAATGTTTTCAAACACAGCAAATGATTTCTTCACTGCAATTGTTTTCCAACCCGGAAAATGTTTTCCAGACAGCAATATTTTTCTACCCTGAAATTGTTGTCTACCCAGCAAATGTTTTCCAACCCAGCAAATGTTTTCAATATGGCAAATGATTTTCTTCACTGCAATTGTTTTCCAACATGGCAAATATTTTGTAAGCAGCAATTGTTTTTTTAACATGGCAAATGTTTTCTAACACAGCAAATGATTTCTTTGCGGCAACTGTTTTCTAACTGGCAAATGTTTTCTAACACGGCAAATGTTGTCTAACACGGCAAATGATTTCTTCACGGCAAATGTTTTCTAACAAGGAAAATGTTTTTCTTCACGGTAATTGATTTCTAACACGGCAAATTCATGGCAAATGTTTTTTAACCGGCAAATGTTTTCTAACACAGCTAATGATTTCCTCACTGCAAATGTTTTCTAACACGGCAAATGTTTTCTACCACGGCAAATGTTTTCTTCACGGCAATTGATTTCTAACACGGCAAATAATTTCTCCACAGCAAATGTTTTCTACTATGGCAATTGTTTTCTAACACAGCAAATGTTTTCTTCACGGCAAATGTTTTCTTACAAGCAAATGTTTTCTAACACGGCAAATGTTTTCTTCACGGCAAATATTTTCTAACAGGCAAATGTTTTCTAGCACGGCTAATGATTTCTTCTCGGCAAATGTTTTCTAACTGGCAAATATTTCGTAACATGGCAAATGTTTTAAAACTGGCAAAAGTTTTCTAACACAGCAAAGAAATGTTTTCTAACACGGCAAATGATTTTTAGTAAGGCAAATGATTTCTTCACGGCAAATGTTTTCTAACAGGCAAATGTTTTCTAGCACAGCTAATGATTTCTTCTCGGCAAATGTTTTCTAACTGGCAAATATTTCGTAACATGGCAAATGTTTTAAAACTGGCAAAAGTTTTCTAACACAGCAAAGAAATGTTTTCTAACACGGCAAATGATTTTTAATAAGGCAAATGATTTCTTCACGGCAAATGTTTTCTAACTGGCAAATGTTTTCTACCATGGCAAATGATTTCTTCACGGCAAATGTTTTCTAACAAGGAAAATGTTTTTCTTCACAGTAATTGTTTTCTAACACAGCAAATTCATGGCAAATGTTTTCTAACCGGCAAATGTTTTCTAACACAGCAAATGTTTTCTACCACGGCAAATGTTTTCTTCACGGCAATTGTTTTCCAACACGGCAATTGATTTTTAACACGGCAAATTATTTCTTCACAGCAAATGTTTTCTAGCAGGCAAATCTTTTCTAGCACAGCTAATGATTTCTTCACTACAAATGTTTTCTACTACGGCAATTGTTTTCTAACACAGCAAATGTTTTCTACCACGGCAGATGTTTTCTTCACAGCAAATGTTTTCTAACAGGCAAATGTTTTCTAGCACAGCTAATGATTTCTTCACTGCAAATGTTTTCTACTATGGCAATTGTTTTCTAACACAGCAAATGATTTCTTCACGGCAAATGTTTGTTTTTCTTCACAGTTATTGTTTTCTAACACGGCAATTCACGGCAAATGTTTTCTAACCGGCAAATGTTTTCTAACACGGCAAATATTTTTCTTCACAGTAATTGTTTTCTAACACGGCAAATTCACAGCAAATATTTTTCTTTACTGCAAAATTCTTTCTAACATGGCAATTGTTTTCTAGCACAGCTAATGTTTTCTAACCGGCAAATGTTTTCTACCACGGCACATGTTTTTCTTCACTGCAAAATTTTTTCTAACACGGCAATTGTTTTCTTACACGGCAAATGATTTCTTCACGGCAGATGTTTTCTAACACAGCAAATTCACGGCAAATGTTTTCTAATAGGCAAATGTTTTCTAACACGGCAAATGTTTTCTAACACGGCAAATATTTTTCTTCACAGTAATTGTTTTCTAACACGCCAAATTCACTGCAAATGTTTTTCTTTACTGCAAAATTCTTTCTAACATGGCAATTGTTTTCTAGCACAGCTAATGTTTTCTAACCGGCAAATGTTTTCTACCATGGCAAATGTTTTTCTTTACTGCAAAATTCCTTCTAACATGGCAATTGTTTTCTAGCACAGCTAATGTTTTCTAACCGGCAATTGTTTTCTACCACGGCAAATCTTCACTGCAAAATTTTTTCTAACATGGCAATTGTTTTCTAACACGGCAAATGATTTCTTCACGGCAGATGTTTTCTAACACAGCAAATTCACGGCAAATGTTTTCTAATAGGCAAATGTTTTCTAGCACGGCTAATGATTTCTTTATTGCAAATGTTTTCTACTACGGCAATTGTTTTTCTAACACAGCAAATTTCTTCACTGCATTTGTTTTCTACTGCAGCAAATGTTTTCTAACACGGCAAATGTTTTGTAACCTGCAAATTGTTATTAAATGCATCAAATGTTTTCTAACTGGCAAATGTTTTCTAACACAGCAAATGATTTCTTCACGGCAAATGTTTTCTAACAAGGCAAATGTTTTTCTTCATTCATGGCAAAAGTTTTCTAACCTGCAAATGTTTTCTAGCACGGCTAATGATTTCTTCACTGCAAATGTTTTCTACTACAGCAAATGTTTTCTAACTGGCAATCGTTTTCTAACACGGCAAATGTTTTTCTTCACAGTAATTGTTTTCTACTACGGCAATTGTTTTCTAACACGACAAATATTTTGTAACCAGCAATTGATTTTTCGCTAGGCAAATTTCTTGTAACACAGCAAATTATTTCTTTACAGCAATTGTTTTCCACCAGGCAAATGTTTTCTAACCGGCAATTGTTTTCCAACACGGTATGGTTTCTTCACATGGTATTAGGACATTTGCCCCCTGGATATCTGCCCCGCGGACATTCGCCCCTTTAAGACATCCCCTCCAGACATTTGCCCTGGTAGGACATCTGTCCCCGGATATTTGCCCCCGTAGGACAACTGCCTCCTGGGAAAGGAGAAGCCTCTTCTAAATGATGTTGAAGAACTAATAACATCCAAAATTTTGCTTTATTTTTCCTAAAATGCAAAAAGAAGAATTTTAATCAGGGTTTACAGCAGGCGTGCCAGATGAGTAAATAACTCTATAGCTATCATACTGGAAGTTTGATATCAAAAACTGAAATCAATTAATCAAACGAAGATTTTAATCAAAATAGCACTTAACAATACAACAGCTGAGAAGTCTTTTTCATAGTGACGGTCAAATTTACCATGTACAATATAAAGTTGCTTTTTTTTGAGACTGTCCCTTAAATGAGCTTGACGTCCAAGTTGTAAACAAACTGAGGGGGCACATGTCCTTAGGGGGCAGATGTTTGAGGGGCACATGTCCTACGTTGGCCGATGTCCGGGGGGGGGGGGGGGCGGCAAACGTCCAGGTGGCAGGTGTCCAAAGGGGGCAAAAGTCTAAGGGTACAAGTCCCAGGGGCACAAGTCTGGGGGGCAAATGTCCTAGAGCCCTTCATGGCAATAGTTTTCTACTTAGCAAATGTTTTTCTAATCAGCAAATCTTTTCTACACAGCAATATTTTTCTACCAGGCAAATGTTTTCTACATGGCAATTGTTTTCTAACCGGCAACTGTTTTCTACCGGGCTATTATTTTCTAACACGGTAAATGATTTCTTCCCGGCAATTGTTTTCTACCCTGCAAACGTTTTCCTACCCGGCAACTGTTTTCTACATGGCAATTGGTTTCTATCAGGCAAATGTTTTCTACCTGCCAATTGTTTTCTATCCAGCAAGTGGTTTCTAACATGGCAAATGGTTTATTCACGGCAACTGTTTTCTACCCAGCAAATGTTTTCCTACCTAGCAAATGTTTTCTACCCGCCAAATGTTTTCCTACCCTGCAAATGTTTTCTACAAGGCAATTGTTTTGTATCAGGCAAACTGATTGATTGTTAATAGTCTGGCGTTTAACACTGTTTTCGCCATTTTTTCGGCTATACTGCGATAGCCAGTGCACATATCCCTGTTATCCTATTCTGGAGTCTCTTCAACTAGTAAGTTGCACAATTTTCTTTCCAAGCTACTTGCTGCTTTCCAACATAACGATCTTCGAGATATGAGTCGTAAGTGGAAGAAGAATGGATCTAGTAGCAATGACTATCCTCAATCCCTTGGAAAGAACATACTGCCCCTGACGTCAAGTCTTGCCGTCTACTGACTGAGCTACCAAGACTCGGCACTGACAAGTGTGAGCTTTTGTCATCTGATAACGAATCAGTATATGAGCATCAACAATCTATCAACTATCACCTAGCCTTGTATCAAACACTTTATTTTTTCTTTTAGGACCCTGAAGAGGACAGTTTTAAAAATACTGTGGGAAAAGAAAACAAGAGGACCATGATGGTCCTATATCGCTCACCTGAGTACTAAGCTGTAAAATCAAACTTGTGACCCCTGGGCAGGGCCAATTTTGACCCCAGGGGCATCCTAAGAAAAAAAAAAACTTGCTAGAGGTACACTAGGAGATGAAACTTAAAAAATATCAAAGCTCTATACCTTCTAGTTTCAGAGAAGTAGAATTTTAAAGTTTTCCTTCTTTGTTCATATGTTTCGAACTTGTGAACCCTGGGCAGGGCAAGTTTAGACCCCAGGGGCATCGTATGAAGAAACTTTGTAGAAGTCCACTAAAAGATGCTACATACCAAATATCAAAGCTCTACGCCTTCTAGTTTCAGAGAAGAATAATATTGACATTTTCCTTCTTTGTTCCTATGTTTCGAACTTGTGACCCATGGGGCAGGGCAAGTTTTGACCCCAGGGACATCATATGAACAGACATTGTAGAAGTCCACTAGGAGATCCTATTTACCAAATATAAAAGCTCTACATAATCTAGTTTCAGACAAGAAAAATTTTCAATTTTTCCTTCTTTATTTCTATGTATTAAACTTGTGACCCCCAGGGTGGGGCCAGTTTTGACCCCAGGGACATCATATGAACAATCTTGGTAGAGGTCCACTAGGAGATGCTACATACCAAATATCAAAGCCCTGCACCTTCTAGTTTCAGAGAAGAAGAATTTTAAAGTTTTCCTTCTTTGTTCCTATATTTCAAAATTGTGACCCCCGGGGTGGGGCCTGTTTTGACCCCAGGGACATCATATGAACAATCTTGGTAGAGGTCCACTAGGACATGCTACATACCAAATATCAAAGCTCTACATATTCTAGTTTCAGAGAAGAAGAATTTCAAAGTTTTCCTTCTGTGTTCCTATGTTTCAAAATTGTGACCCCCGGGACGGGGCCAGTTTTGACCCCAGGGACATCATATGAACAATCTTGGTAGAGGTCCACTAGGAGATGCTACATACCAAATATCAAAGCTCTACATATTCTAGTTTCAGAGAAGAAGAATTTCAAAGTTTTCCTTCTGTGTTCCTATGTTTCAAAATTGTGACCCCCGGAGTGGGGCCAGTTTTGACCCCAGGGATATCATATGAACAATCTTGGTAGAGGTCCACTAGGAGATGCTACACACCAAATATCAAAGCTCTACGCCTTCTAGTTTCAAAGAAGAAGATTTTCAAAGTTTTCCTTCTTTGTTCCTATGTTTCAGAATTGTGACCCCCGGGGCGGGGCCAGTTTTGACCCCAGGGACATCATATGAACAATCTTGGTAGAGGTCCACTAGAAAATGTTACATACCAAATATCAAAGCCCTGCACCTTCTAGTTTCAGAGCAGAAGAATTTTAAAGTTTTCCCTCTTTATTCCTATGTTTCAAACTTGTGACCCCCGGGGCGGGGCCAGTTTTGACCCCAGGGACATCATATGAACAATCTTGGTAGAGGTCCACTAGGAGATGCTACATACCAAATATCAAAGCCCTGCACCTTCTAGTTTCAGAGAAGAAGATTTTTAAAGTTTTCCTTGTTTATTCCTATGTTTCAAACTTGTGACTCCCGGGGCGGGGCCTGTTTTGACCCCAGGGACATCATATGAACAATCTTAGTAGAGGTCCACTAGGAGATTCTACATACCAAATATCAAAGCCCTGCACCTTCTAGTTTCAGAGAAGAAGAATTTTAAAGTTTTCCTTCTTTGTTCCTATGTTCCAAACTTGTGACCCCCGGGGCGGGGCCAGTTTTGACCCCCAGGACATCATATGAACAATCTTGGTAGAGGTCCACTAGGAGATGCTACATA
Source organism: Tridacna crocea (assembly GCA_943736015.1). Classification (NCBI taxonomy): domain Eukaryota; kingdom Metazoa; phylum Mollusca; class Bivalvia; order Cardiida; family Cardiidae; genus Tridacna; species Tridacna crocea. Next base: position 2,450,447 of record OX031067.1, on the reverse strand, counting down.
CCAAATATCAAAGCTCTACGCCTTCTAGTTTCAGAGAAGAAGATTTTCAAAGATTTTGCTATTTTTTTCCTTTCGGTTGCCATGGCAACCAGAATTATGGGTGGAATTCAATCTCTTGAACAACTTTGGTAGAGCTTCACCCAAGAAACATCCCTGCCAAGTTTCATCAAGATTGGCCCAGTGGTTTAGGAGGAGAAGATGTTTAAAGAAATTGTGGACGACGGACGACGGACGCCGGACATTAAGTGATCACAAAAGCTCACCATGAGCACTTCGTGCTCAGGTGAGCTAAAAATGTTGATGGCTTTTTCAAATCAAGTTCTTGACCCTGTGAAACACAAATCTCGTTTTTTGAGTCACACTCAATCTTTAAATGCTTTTAGTACGGACAAGACCTCCATCCTGCTGTTTGGTTGAGAGCCAAGAAAAAAATCCTTACCTTCAGTTCATAGTATTTCAGTATGAGGTCCCAGGCATGCATGTCTCGGGTAATTGCAGCTGACCTAGAGGGTAAACATCCCCAGGGAACAAGGCTGGAACTTTGGCCCATCTATAAAACAACAATGACAATCATCTGCCAGAAGTCAAAATAAGTGAAGAAACTCTAGACCTAAGACAAAAGCTTTTCTTTTTTTACATGCATCAGAGGTGGAAGGCAAAAAAAGCCAGAAAGAATGTTTGCCTCAATTGGGTATCGAACTCACAACTGACAAAGCACAGGGGTGCATTACATTAGCCCCTATCTTGCCAAATTAACTCTTTACCAAATGACAAAATTTTGAACACAACCAAATTGAAAGCATTTGCAGATGACAAAATTATTGTGGCTCAATAGGTGACTGCACTCTTTGATGGGGTAGAAAACAATGTAGAAAACAGGAGAAAATGCTGGTTTCCAGCATTTTCTCCTTTTCCCACAATATTTTCAAAAGCATTCTCTTTCAGGGTCGTTAAAACTTAGGATTATGTGGTAAGAGTTAATGAAATTTCCACAATAAAATGACAATTTTGCTACTCTAAAAGAATGGGTGGGGGCCTAATAGGACAGTGTAGATCTAAGATCAGACTGCACAGAACATGCAGTCTGTTCTTGATCTATTTGGTCCTCAAAGATCCTTCATTCATGCTTGATAGCCACAGGATCAACAGAACAACGTTTTAAGATTTGCTGTGTGCTTACCTCCATCAGTCCATGCTGCACTAAGTCTCTGACAGCCATAGCTAGATCTTTTCTTACTGTCTGTGTTAACAAAGGACTGCTCATCTCCTGACTCTACAGTAACAGACAAAAAATGCATAATCATAATACTTCTATGATCAGAAATTAATTAACCTTTATGATTTACATGAACCACTGGCTTGTCAAATTTCTTTCAGAGGATTGATGACAGTCATTGTGACAGGAGGTTGTATAACTCGGAATTATGAAGAATTAATTGTGAGAGACCAACCTGTGGCTCTGACAGAAGAGTTCATACATTATTAGCAAAGAAACTCTACTATCAAATACTCCAGCTGAAACAGTGACTTAACGATAACAAAAATTCTGATGACAAAAAAAAAAAAAATTCTCCTGATCCCTGGTTGCCTTCCCATCATATAAAGTGAAAATTTAAAAAGCTATAAATCATAAAATAATCTACAATGCTATCATAATTTTAGCCAAATTAGTTGAAAACTGTAGAAAGGGATGACGACACAAAATTGAATCTAGGATGGACCAACAGATCGAAAAACCTGATTCAAGCATCTATCTACTACACTTTGTTGCTGTGATTTAAACATTGTAGAACACACACATATACCTGCAACTTCAACAAAAACAGAAAGTCCCACTAAATAAATCCCTCACCTCCTCGGAGTCACTATTATAATCATTATGCCCAGAGTCGTCATCATTATACTGATATTTGGCTGCTGTTAAGACTTTATCTATGGCCAACTCCAACCTTGCTCTCAAGTCTCTGTGTAATAAATAAAATGAAATAGCATTTCTAAATTCATTACTTTGAGGAAAACTTTGGACATCATTAGGAAATAAGTCAGCAGAAAAGGAAAACAAAAAAGGTATAATGACCACATAATTATGGCTTCAATCACACAAAAAAGGTCATTCAGACATTTGTGTAAAGTGTCGTCTCGGATCAGCCTGTGCACTTTGTGCAGGCTAATCTAGGACGGCACTTAGCAACTACATTAGATTTTGTGGTACAGTAGACTTGCCTAAAACAGAAAATTGCATAAAAACAGAAAGTGTGGTTTTGGATTAGCCTGCACAGACTGCGCAATTTAAGCAAATGTCCAAATGCCCCTTTCCACATGTTGCAGGCCACATAATTTATACCTACTAATTACAAGCTAACCAAAATGAAAAAAAAAAACTATTTTGGAAATAATAACATCTCTGACAGAAAAAGCCTGCCACGTAACACAAAACTTTATGAGACAAGTTCTTTTTTTAAGAATGACAAACCTTTTACAGGACTGTTCCTGTAGAAAACAAGATCATCAAAACATGGTGGCAGGTCTTTTACTATATCTTTGAGGGTTTATCTCCAGACAGTTCAAGCCCTTTTGTGCAGTATGTCACAGAAATTCTAAGTGTTTAAAGTAAATCATAATAATTTTCCCATAAAGTTTAGCAAAAACCTTCTTCTTTAAGGATGTTAAAAATTTGTCTGTGAAATCATTGTCAGAAAAGGAGAAAATGCTGGTTACCAACATTTCTCCTTTTCCCACAAAGTTTCCAAAAGCCATCCTGTATGGGTCCTTAATCCTTCATGTAACTTGAGTAACTTAACGGACATACCCCCAATGATTGCCCTTAGCAGTTTTCTTCATGGCATTTCTCTTGAAATCACGACTTGCACAACCAAGCTGTGTAACAATAAACATCTGTAGCATCTGTATGGTTTTCTTTATCATCTTTATGTTGGAGGCTTGGTCCTGTAAAAGAGAAAACAGGGAAACTTTACTCATACATTATAGGCTTGGTCACATCAAGCTAACAAACGAGTAATGAATAAAAAAAATATTTTATCCATTTGTGTCCTTTCTTATTCGTTTTGTGTCCATTTCTTACACAGTGAATCTTCTACCTGTCTAGCGATGTCCAATGATGTTCATTCCGTCATGTTGGAAGTTTTGAGAATGTTAAAAAATTTCCATCATACAACACGGACAGAGACATGCAAATGACAGGCTTTGGGTGCATCTGACTATTTTTACCCTCAGCATGTCACATGACCAGTATGTTCCTCATACGTTGGTGTTCAGTACATTTCCATTCATTGTACGTTGGAGGGATGTTTTGTCAGCTGTTGGTGTATAATATGTGAAGGCTGCATGCATGTTGAGGAATCTTGGGTCAATCCAATCAGGTACTACTGTCAATCCAATTAGGTAATGTACTGCTTTTTGAAATATTTTACACACACAGCACCATATGTATAATGTTCAATGATTAACAAGTGACTGAATGGTGCCTTAACCCTTTACCAAATGACAAAATTTTAGACTGGTCCAAATTGAAAGCACTTATAGATGACTAAATAAACATAATTCAAAAATTAAAAGTTGTTTCTAGCAGGGTAGAAAACATGTGGGAAAAGAAGAAAATGCTGGTTTCCAGCATTTTCTCCTTTTGCCACAATCTTTTCAAAAGGCTTCTATCTCAGGGTCGTAAAAACCAGGGATTGTTTGGTAAAGGGTTAAACAATATTTAAGTCATAATACAGCCATAAGTCACAGATTTGTGTGTGTCATGGGTTTCAATAATGCTAGGCAAGGGCTCTGAAGTGTCCTGCCCATTGACATTCTCACAAAAATCCCAGAACTTAGCGTGAAGACCAAACTTGCGCCTCGAGACAGTTTGGAACATACCACATTGAGAATAAGCTAAAAGTAACTACAGCTATCACTAAATGCAATTATAACACCCCCCCGACCAGCTCCTTGTCATAAAAACAGGTCTTTGTTACAGAATGCAGAATGGCGTCGTACAAAAGTAAGAGTTGAGAAAAGTTCAAGGGGAGATAATTTGGCAACAAATCACAGCAGGGTCATGAAAATTGGACATGCACAACTTAATATATGTGTAGGAACCCTGTGTGTAAATAACTTCAAGTTTAGTATGTGAAAAGCTGTTGGAGTATTGCCTCGGACAAATTTGTGTCTACAGACAGAGGGACAGACTGCCATGGCGATTCCAGTATACCCCCCTCCACTTGGCTGGGGGGGGGGGGGGGGGGGGGGTTCATGACCTTTGAAGATTTGTTCAGCTGAGAGTACTATAGGAGGAAATGTTTCACTATCAAGAGTTACAGATAAGATGGTGTGGGTATTCTAAATCTATTGTTTCTCTTCAAAACCCAATGTTGTGGGTACTCCTTAGAATCGTCTCGTTGTGACAATTCTAATCAGTACCCACAACATAGGGTTTAGTGGAAAATAATTAATATTTTTAATTTAGAAATCAAAATCATTCCGTCTGTCTGGAGCTCTGACTACCTTTGCTTGTAATCCAGGCTTCTTTGTGTCTTTGCTGACTGTTTTATCACCAAACTGAAACTACAATGGGCATAGTTATCAATACATTATCTCCTGAAAGGAACGATGCTCATGACAAGAAAGTTTTACTTCTGTAACTCTTTACATGTTTTAACCCATTACCACACAATCCCTACTTTTGACACCCCTGAGAAAGAAGCCTTTTGAAAACACCATGGGAAAAGGAGAAAATGCTGGTGACCAGCATTTTCTCCTTTTCCCACAGTGTTTTCTACCCTTCCTAGAACAAATTTCAATTCTTCAGTCACCTTTATTTTGTTGTCTGCAAATGCTTTCCATTTGGACCAGTCTAAAATTTTCTCGTGTGGTAAAGAGCTAAGTGGAGGTTTCCAGTAAGCTCTTTGACAGAATTCATTGGCCTAGGAAGAAGTTTTAAACAGCATACTCACATTTACATATCTAGCTGATTATTAATATGTACTTTTATCCAAAAATTTTCACACTAGGAAAAAAGAAATCGTAAGCTTACTCATATCTTGTTACAACACACTTATGAAAAGTTTTATTGCTTTATGGTACAAGTTACTTTAGACATAACCAGAATTTATTACACATACTTGAACTAAAACATATTTGAAGAAAGAAGATTTCTTTTTTAATAGCTGATTTTGAAAACATGGAACGAAGGTAAAAAGTGGCTTATTATTAACCCTTTGCCCCATAGATACTCGTTTCTACACATTGCTTGTAAGAGCCTTTGGAAAACATTGTGGCAAAAGGTGAAATTGCTCGTGACGAGCAATTTCACCTTTTGTCACAATGTTTTCTATGCTATCAAAAGGTGTCATATACACATAAGAAACAGCTTCATCCTTGCTGTTATTTAGGGTCAATAAGAGATACCACAGAAATGCCTTATAGGGTAAAGAATTAAGGCATTCCTTTTCTTTCCTCAGTGTTTTCAAAATCAATTTCTCTTCTTCCTACAATATTTTCAAATATTGTTGGGGTTGTAAAAAAAGTTAAATGATAAGCAAAGAATTCAGGAGATAATCTTTTTTTGCCTACTTCACAATAATTTCAACCCTTACTTTATTTCCAGACATCCCATGAACAGAGCACATACATCTCTCTTTACCAAGAGGTCCTGGACTTGTAGCTTCACCTGTACAAATCATTATACATGTATTTTGAAGCTATCAATATCTGATCTGTGCTCTGTGAAAAGGAGGCTTAACCCATTACCAAACAAAAAAACTTTAGGCAAGTCCAAATTGAAAGCATTTGCAGACAACAAAATAAAAGTGACTGAAAATTTGAAATTTGTGCTGTGAAGGGTAGAAAACATTGTGGGAAAAGGAGAAAATGCTGGTTACTAGCATTTTCTCCTTTTCCCACAATGTTTTCAAAAGGCTTCTTTCTCAGGGGCGTCAAAAGTAGGGATTGTGTGGTAATGGGTTAATGCATCTGCGAAAAGTATCCCTTCATATCAGCCTGCACATTCCATGCAGGCTATCCTGGGCACAAACTTTTGCTACTGGTCAATTTTCTGTTTGTCAAAGGACCAGTCTACCTCAGTACTAGGTCCATAATTGAAAATAGTAGTTCCTATCTATCCATAATTATGTGATGACTTGCAATAAGCCCCCTTTTGCCAGAGCATGCACCATTTATAAATCTTTCATCAGAAGATATTAAGTTTCACAACCCTGTAAAAAATGCTGCTGAAAACATGGAAAATATAAGGGAAGAAAATGATAATCATCAGCATTTCCTTCTTTTCCAATTGTCTAAAGTCTTAACCAAGCCACAAAATTTTGGTCTTGTCCAAATTGGGAGTATTTTGCAAATGAAAAAAATACAAACTATTAAAAGATTTTGAAAATGTTTTGGGAAGGGTAGAAAACATTGAGGGAAAAGGAGAAAATGCTGGTTACCAGCATTTTCTCCTTTTCCCATCATGTTTTCAAAAGACATCTTTTTAAGGGTTGTTACATCTCAGGTTTGTCTGGTCAAGTTTTAATTGTAAAACAAATTCTTCCAATTTATATAAATCACATTGTTAATTACTTCCTGGAGATCTTTACCAATACTCACGCTGCACTGTCAGTACTTCAAAGGCTTGACCCCCACTCATCAACTGCTGTCAGAACAAAATAACCTACCTTGCAGGAAATCAATGAACCTTTCCAGATCTGCAACTTGAGTTTTCAGTTGTACAACTAGTTTTTCTTTCACTTTTGCTGGATTCACAATCTGGAATGTGAATAATGTATGGTGTTTTATGGTGCATCAACATGTAGGATCATTTAGCATGCAGAAAATTAAGTAATGAAAGGACAGAAACAATCCTGAATGTAACACCACAGAATGACAAACACCTCATTTTACTCTTTACCCAACAATCTAGTGCTATAATGACCCGGGTGAAAGAAAAAAAAATTGAGCACCCAGCATTTTTTTTTACCTTTACAGGTCATTATTTCTGTCTTTCAACAGTCAGATTCTATCAATTTAACCCTTTACTCCATAGATACTCATTTCTACGCATTGCTTGTAGGAGCCTTTGGAAAACACTGTGGCAAAAGGTGAAATTGCTCGTAACGAGCAATTCCACCTTTTGTCACAATGATTCCTATGCTATCAAAAGGTGTCATATACACATAAGAAATGGCTTCACCCTTGCTGTCATTTAGGGTCAATAAGAGATACCAAAGAAATGCCTAATGGGGTGAAGGGATAACTCATTATCTGTGTCATTATATGAATGCTTTCTACGTGTCTCAAGTTTCACTGTTAGGTACAGAATTAAATCAATATCTATTCTTAAGAACAAAATCCATAATAAAGAAACAAATGAGCAAATGCATAGCAGAAATACAGGGACCAGGTAGAATTCGAACCTAGAACACTTGGACAAAAGCCCAACACCACAATCACTGAGCTACAGGGAATTCTTCCTAACCCATTACCAAACGACAAAATTTTAGACTGGTCCAAATTGATAGCATTTGCAGCTGACAAAATAAAGCGACTGAAAATTTGAAATTTGATTTGTGAAGGGTAGAAAACAATGTGGGAAAAGGAGAAAATGCTGGTTACCAGCATTTTCTCCTTTTCCCACAATGTTTTCTAAAGGCTTCATTCTGAGGGGTGTCAAAAGTAGGGATTGTGTGGTAATGGGTTAACACAGTTGTTAGGTATTATATTTAAGCCATGCATGAAGGAGTGGTCTCCCATAACACTATATTCATGTTTATCATACATTTTTTACATAAAATCTTCCAAAATCATCTGGTTCGATGGAGATTAGGAATTAAGCCCAATAAAAAGTTTTCAGGGTGAAATCCTTATCTGTGGTTGAGAGATATTGGGACTTTGAAAAACTACACAGTTAATATAATTTCTATACTCACTTTACCGACTGCAGTTTCCACGACTTGCTTTAATTCATCAGTACTAGAAATACAAAGAAAATATATCAATTTAATCCTTTCATTAAAACTTGAGAAATTAGTAGCTTTTGAAACAGGACAAGATTGAGTAAAATAGTCAGACTGTGGACCTATATCAACTCCATGTTACTGGATTCTGAACTATGACTAAAGCACAACTCTTCCACACAACAGCATTCTATTGCAAGTAGTCCCTCCACCCCTACTGGGGGTCTTGACTGGCTCAGTGGTGAAGCATAGAACACATGAATTGAAGGACCTAAGTTCAAGCCTCACTGGATCCCCAGTTTTTTTGGGGGGAGTGCCCATGGACAAGACACCTCAGAGCCCTGGTCCAATACTGGTGGAACCCATGAAATTCATGAATATGTGAGCTGCTGTCATGGTATGACTGAAATAATGTTGAAAGTGGCATAAAAGACCAACCAATAAATCAATCTATTCAACCCATGTGTACTTCCATTTATACATTGTCCTGTATATCACATATCATGCTTCAGACTAAATACCTCTTTTTTTTTTACACTAATCCTAAACTTACAAATAAGCAAGAAAAAACGTTCTATGAAAAGAGGGCTTAATGCATCTGCAAGAAGTATCGACCCAGGTCAGCCTGCGCAGTCTGCGCAGGCTGACCTGGGCCGATGCTTTTTGCTTTCCATAAATTTTCTGCAAGTCAAACGATCAGTCTACCCCAAGATTTAGTCAATACACTGAATGCATTTTATGGTTCCTTGAGAATATTGTATTTTGCTTTCAGTTATACATCGCCAAGATATATAAAGCCCCCTTTTCACAGATATTGCCTCACATATTACTACTCCTGTCAGAGGTAACACCAGACATTGCCTACCTCAGTTTATCCAGTTTATCTATATTCAAATCCATACTGCTTCTAAGCTGCTCTAGAATCACTTTCTGTTTTTCTATTTGTTTACTTGTTGGTAATTCTTCAACTTCCCCGGTCTATAATAAAAGCATAATAATACATCAGAGCTTCAGATAGAGGGAGTGATTTTGAATTCAAAATTGAAAATATTAATTATTCTACACTAAACCCTTTGTTGCGAGTACTCATTCGAATCGTCTCAATGAGACGATTCTAATGAGTACTCACAACATAGGGTTTTGAAGAGAAATAGTGGATTTAGAATACCATCACCCTCTCTTATCTGGAGCTCTGATACATCTAGGTATAGAATCTTCAAACTTAAAACTCTTTACCAAACAACAAGTTTTAGACAGGTCCATCTTCATACCCTTAGCAAACAGCAATCAAACGAGCCATATTATAGTAGGAAGAGATTTTAACTCTTTACCAAACAACAAATCTTATAGAGTGATCCAAATTGAAAGCATTTGCAGACAAAAAAATATATAACTGAAAAATCAAAATTTGATTTGAAAAGGATAGAAAATACAGTGGGAAGAGGAGAAAATGCTGGTTACCAATGTTTTGTTTCTTTTACACAATGTTTTCAAAAGCTTAACTGCCTGGGATCATAAATACATGGGATTGTCTGGAAACAGTTCATTGTGTACAAGTAAGTTTAGGCAATGATAGGCTAATTTCTATGTTACATAATATGTATAACTCATGTTGAATTTAACTTTTTCACCAGAATGCCTGCCTGGTCCATTATGAGCACAATGCTCTAAAAGACTTTTACCAGGGCTCCCGCTATCGATCGCCAGTGGCGCCAAATGCGAAAATTTAGAAAAAATGGCACCAAAAATGAAGCACTGGCGAATGTATTGGCGACAAGTAAATGTCTATGAACTATCCTCTGACATACACAGTATGTATCATGTGTAAAGGAAGCCCGCGTAACTGTTTATCACACCTTATCAGGCTGGCATTCACTTTGGATTACACTTTGTAGGCCACTTTGTCTTAGTGATAGCACAGGAACAAGTAACTATACAGGACAATCATACTGAGAGAAAAGACCAGATTACACTTTGTAGGCCACTTTGTTTTAGTGATAGCACAGGAACAAGTAACTATACAGGACAATCATACTGAGAGAAAAGACCAGAATAAAAGGACCTAAAACTTAAGTATTTTTAGGACAAAAGAAATGATGTAACCCTTCACCACACAATCCCAAATATCTTCCTGAATTTCTTCAAAATTGATGGAATTCTAACAGATTGGCAGTCATAGAATTAAGAGGCTGTGTTACTTTTGAAATACAAATTCTATGTCCCTGCAGCTCAAAACCTTGAAACCATTGGGAAAAAAGAAACATAAGTAAGCTTGTAGAGCACTATTGAGCAATGTATTTAGAAGCTTTAGCATTGGCCAATAAACAAGTATCTAAAGCACTACGAGGCTACCTCTGTTGGCTCCTACTGGCCCCAATTTTTATGAAGTGGCGAATTTGATGGCGCAAAAATTAAAACTTGCAGGGGAAGCCCTGCTTTTCCTGAAAGTTGAAAAAAAAAAAACAGCTGTGTACTGGAGATGTGTCAACAAATGTAAGCTGAACTCTTTACCAGCAAAAATAAAATTTTAAACTAAACTGAAAGCATCTGAAGATGACAAATTAATTATTGGTCAAATGATGGAATTTACCTTTGATGGAGTTGCAAACACTATGGGACAAGGAGAAAATTTTTGTTACTAGCATTTTCTCCATTTCCCACAATGTTTTCTAAGCCCTTCTTGGTCAGGGTCACCAAACAAAGGATTATATGGTATGGGGTTAACAATTAATATTTCTACCTCATAGGCATAGGTCTCCAGGTCCTCTAACTGTGACTTCAACTGTAAGATCAACTCTCTCTGTTTTTCTCTCTGTTGTGATATCTTCACTTCATGTTCTTTTTCACTCTGTAAATAAAATAAAATAAATTAATAAGGTAAAATAAAAATCTTAATCTCACATAGACAAAGAATTTACCAACTCATAACATGGATAACATATGAGAAATGAAAATGTTATCATACTTGTAAGACACTGTATTGCAATTTGCGATTGCCTCCATGGCATTTGATTTTATAATATTATAGTCCTGCAATATTTCAAAAGCAATCTTAACTAGAGCTATCACTCAACGTGATCATACCCCCCACCAGCTCCTTGCTACCAAACAGGCCTTTGTCACAGAATGCAGAATGGTTGAGTAAAAAAGTAAGAGTTGAACATGAGTGGCAAATTGTCGCAAGATACGCCCGTCTTACCCCAAGTTGTTAAGCTGGCGCACGCACCGGACCAAATTCAAGTATGAAAAACGACAAATGGCAATAACTCAAAAATTAAGCGAGCAAGAGTTATGATTCCTGTGCACTGCACTCCCCCTTGATAAGATCTATCCATCCATGAAATTTCATAACCCTAGCTAGTATAGTTTTGGAGATACCCTACGGACAAAATTCAAGTATGAAAAACAACAAAGGGCAATAACTCAAAAATTAAGGGAGCAGGAGTTATGATTCTTATGCACTGCACCCCCCCTTGATGAGATCTATCCACCCATGAAATTTCATAACCCTAGCTAGTATAGTTTTGGAGATATTCACCGGACCAAATTCAAATATTAGAAACGACAAAGGGCAATAACTCAAAAATTAAGTGAGCAGGAGTTATGATTCCTGTGCATTGCACTCCCCCTTGGTGAGATTTATCCAGTCATGAAATTTCATAACCCTAGCTAGTATAGTTTTGGAGATACGCTCCGGACCAAATTCATGTATTAAAAACGACAAAGGGCATTAACTCAAAAATTAAGTGAGCAAGAGTTATAATTCCTGTGCACTGCACTCCCCCTTGGTGAGATCTATCCACCAATGAAATTTCATAACCCTAGCTAGTATAGTTTTGGAGATACGCTCCGGACAAAATTCAAGTATGAAAAAAACAACAAAGGGTAATAACTCAAAAATTAAGCTAGCAAGAGTTATGATTCGTGTGCACTGCACTCCCCCTCGATGAGATCTATCCACCCATGAAATTTCATAACCCTAGCTAGTATAGTTTTGGAGATATGCTCCGGACAAAATTAAAGTAAGAAAAAGAAATTTGTCCAGAATCATCAAAGGGCCATAACTCCACCAAACCTAAATAAACCATAACCAACATAGGATATGCACATCTCTGCTTTATACTGAGTCTATCTGTGTAGTTTGAACCAAATCTGTCCAATAGTTGATGAGAAAAAGAGCGGACAAGAAATTTCATGAAAGGGCCATAACTCGGTAAAAAATGAATGAACCATAACCAACATTTCATGTGCACATCTCTGCTTGATACTGAGTTTACCTGTGAAGTTTGAATAAAATTCGTCCAGTAGTTTATGAGAAATAAAGCGGACAAAAAGCTACAGACCGACCGACGAACGGACGGACGGACCGACCGACAAGCTGACTCCTATATACCCCCCAAACAGAGTTTTGGGGGGTATAATTAAGGTCATTAAGGCAAGGGAATATTTGGTAAAGGGTTCAACTTTTGACAGTAAGGGATATATTTTCACAAAGTAAGACTAAGCATAATGAACTCTGCCTCACAATAACTGTTTGTACAAGGTTATCCTAGGACAATATTAATCATGTAATACTCCGATAAATTTTTCAGCTGAAATACATGAATCACACACAGATTAACTCTGAAGAAGCATTTAGAAAACATTGTTGGTATGGGAGAAAATGCTGGTAACTAGCATTTTCTCCTTTTCCCACAATGTTTTCTACCCTTCACAAAACAAATTTCAAATTTTCAGTTACTTTAATTTTGTCGTCTGTGAATGCTTTCGATTTGGACAAACCTAAAATTTTGTCATTTGGTAATGGGTTAAGAAGCACAGGTGGGAAAAAAATGTAGCAACAAAGTGAAAAATATTGGTCGAAATATATTGTGATGTTCTAGACTCTATTCAGAATTCATTCACTTTGGTTTAAGATTTGACTTGTCAAAATATGACACTATGAATATCATTTGCCATTCCTAAAAATGAAGTTGTTTCACAATCAAAGCACTTTGTGTTTAAATTTTCTTTCATTTTTTTTTTTTTATAGAACTGTCATTTACTGAAATGTTATGTTGCTACAACTGGTAGGTATTTAATAAAAGAAACATCATGTCCTAGTAACTTCCTGGGGCCTGTATTTGCATCTTATATGCGAAAGAAAATTTTCAAATCTTGATAGACATACAGTCTCTGGGAATGTCCAATTTTCTCCAGCAGCTTGAAGCACTATAGCTCTTTAACAAACGATAAAATTTCCAAATTGAAAGCATTTGCGGACGTCAAAATGAAAGTGACTGAAAATTTGAAAATTATATCGGGAAGAGTAGAAACCATTGTAGGGAAAGGAGGAAATGCTGTTTACAAGCATTTTCTCCTTTTCCCACAATGTTTTCAAAAGACTTCTTTCTCAGGATCTTCCAAAGTCGGCATTTTGTGGTGAAGGGTTTCATATATTTCATATAATACATATATAAACAATCACTCTTCCATTTATCTTATTTTAGAGTTAACTTCACTACATGTATTTACCATTTCCTCCAGTATCTGGGCATCTTCAATGTGGCAACCTCTCACATCTGGTATCCCTTTAAAAGCAAACTCTTCAAGTTCTTTTAGGAGGTGCTGTGAAGAAATAACAACATTACTTAACTCTTTACCAGACAACAACATTTTAGACCCGTCCAAATTGTAAGCATTAACAGATGATAAATTTAAAGTTACTAAAATACTGTATTAGAACATGTTTTGGGAAGGGTAGAAAACATTGTGGGAAAAGGAGAAAATGCTGGTTGCCAGCATTTTCTCCTTTTCCCACAGTGTTTTCTACAGACTTCTATCTCAGGGTCATATAAAACCAGGGATTGTTTGGTAAAAGGTTAAATTTGATCGCACAATACAATTCTACACATGTCCAAATTGAAAGCAATTACAAACTTTGACTCTGAAAGGGTAGAAAACATTGTGGGAAAAGGGAAAATAGTGCTGTTCACCAGCATTCTTCATTTTCCCACAATGTTTTAAAAAGCCTTTTCCCTAGTGGCTAGCACAAAACTTGGGAATGTATGGTACAGGATTAAACACAAATTTACATTTACATCTAAAGTATCTTGTTCCTTACCATCTTCTGCAGTTGATATTTTTTGTCGAACATATTTTAGAAAGACAGCAAGTTTCCTACAAAACGAGCCAAAACTGGAGCCATATTTGTCCTCTGGAAATACTTTCAGCTCGCCCCTATTTCCTCCCCTGGTGAAGAGTCCTACTACAGACTGCTAATTACTTCACCCATTACCACACAGTTCCTACTTTTGATGACCCCGAGATAGAAGCTTATAGAAAACATTGTGGGAAAAGGAGAAAATGCCGGTAACCAAATTTTCAAATTTTCAGTCACTTTTATTTTGTCCTCTGCAAATGCTTTCCATGTGGGCAAACCTTAAATTTTGTCGTTTGGTAATGAGTTAAAAAAATTACATCACTATCTTTTGTTTGCTTCTCTAAATGACCTCTTAAATGAGCAAGTACTATTCAAGCACCGTTTTCAAGACCAAGCGAAAATAAGATACCCTTTCAATACTTGAGATCATATGATTAACTTCTAATTCTTCCATCCTTTGTTCTGTGTGAGTATAAAACAAGCCTGGCTTAACTCATCCAAACAAATATAAACCTGTTAAAATTTAGAGCACTAGAATACAACAAAAAAAATGTGTATAAAAAATCCAAATCTCATTTTAGAAAACAGAGAAATATTGTGGGAAATTGAGAAAATGCTGGTAAACCAGCATTTCCTCCTTTTCCCCCAAAGTTTTCAAAATCTCTTCCATAGGGTTCATAGACCTCGAGCTACTCTTTACTATAGGACTGAAATTGGCAACCAATATTCATAGATTTCACAATTTCTAACCTCTTTGTCATCAGCTTCCGCATTCACAATCTGTTTAAGTCGGAACTGTACTTGTGCAAAATGTGTAGTAAGGGCCAGAAGAGACGAGTTCAGCTGTTCCTGTTCTTCTTCCAGTCTCTGCAATTCTTCTGATTCACTCTTGTGACTGTAGAAAAAACGTTTCTTTAACTAACTACATGTACCACAAAATCAAGAGTTTTAACGACCCTGAGGAATAAGGCCTTTGAAAACATAGTGGGAAAAAGAGAAAATGCTGACACCCAGCATTTCTCCTTTTCCCGCAATGTTTTCTACCTTAACCAAGACTGAAATCATCATTTGTCTTCTGAGCTACATTTATTTTGTTGTATGCAAATGCTTTCTATTAGGTCAAGTCCGAAACTTTGTCGTTTGATAAAGAGTTGATAACTTTTAAGACAGAAAATTTTATACCTGTAAATCAGAAAAAAAATGCAAACAATATAATACAAGAGCTTTGCAGAGTGGCACATGTACACCTAAAGGGGCTTGTAAGTAAAATGGGTTAAGATCTAGAATGCCTACAAACAGTGTTTCTTACCTGAGCTCTATAGATGATGAAGAGGGTTCTGGGTTTGAAACAGCGCCTAGCGGAGCCCAGCGCTCTGTGGGTCTGTCAGAATCATTGTCCGCATCGTCATCAAAGCTATCATAGTCATATCCCTCCGTTTCTAGAGATGTTTCAGCCATCATTCTGAAACCAAAGTACCAGATAAACCTATTAGAGCTTACAGAGTTTGTTTCAAAACTCATGTCTTTCTTGAAACCCCTTGTTTGCTTTTGAAATTATTCAAGCTGAGTAAATTCCCAATTTGCTACAATGCTTTCAATAAAAGTTTCTCAAAATACCTCAAAAGTCATCTTCAGTTTAATGACTGAATCAGTAATAGATTGTTTTTTTAAGACCAACCGAAAATCTTTGCAATTTTCAGTCAAACATCTGAAGCATTGGCAAATATTATGGATCTTGTTTCAACAGTATGGAAAACATTGCAAGAAAGGAAACATGCAATTACTCTGTTTTTCAAATATTCTTTCATCTGTCATCTGTGGGAGAATAAAAATAATATACGTATTTCAATATATATTCAATTTTCAAAAAGGTATTAAGACTTAATCCTTTACAAGCCTTAGTTTAAACATATTTACTTCACCTCCATTGAGAAATAAGTTCTTACATCTTATACTAATCGCTCTCAATTCTGCCTCCTGGGAACTACACCAGTACTCCCACAGAATGTGTGAGCAAATGAGAGCCCCAAAGTTGATACCAGCTCACAGGTATCAAACTAAGGACCTTGTGGTTACAAGATCAATGCTCTACCTCAGAAGCAATAAATCATTTTGCCATAGATCTGTAAGCATGGTGGTAAAAGATTTTAATAAGGACTGATTGGAAGATTGATGCAGCCTGAACAAAAGATAGGTAAAGCACAACACATTCATAATAAATTTTCATTCAAGTTAATTTTATCATTAATTTTATCACTATCGAACCCATCAGGATTTTCAATAATGCACAAATCTCACATGAATGTCACAATGTCATTTCAAATGACACCCAATTAGAAACAACAGTGAGACATCAGTGACACAACTTCCCTGAATATAAATCAGCTAAGAAATTGATAAAATGACATTATTTCAGGTCTATCCTTCACGCCCTGTGATAACCCTCTACCACACAATCCAGACTTTGAACAACCTTGAGAAAGAAGCTCTTTGAAAACAGTGTGGGAAAAGGAGAAAATGCTGGTAACCATCATTTTCTCCTTTTCCCACTATGTTTTCTACCCTATCAAAGACAGAAATCATCATTTTAGCAACATCTATATTATTGTCTGCAAATGCTTTCAATTTGGAGCAGTTTAAAAATTTTGTCAACAGGTAAAGTGTCAATATAAGATAAAGACTGCTCTTTTAACAGCTTTAACTACAAAGTTTATTATAGATTGAAGTGGTTCTTTGGTAATCTACTCATAGGATAACAGTGTTTTATACAGCTAGGCTGAGACAGCTTACAGTTGTAAATATTGGCATATAAAACATAATTCTAATGCTTGGACAGGTCTACGAGATAGGGAGCATTATAAGACAAAGAGAAAATACTGGTTATCGGCATATCTTTCTTTTACAAAAATAGTTTAACCAGACTTGCTTCTTTAAGATGTTGAAGCATACAGGGTTGTTTGGTAAAAGGTCAATGGTCTGCAAAAACTACCAAGTTACAGTTGTGTACAGTTTTGTTGTCTTGTAAAGTGTGATTTTATTATTTCAGCAGTTCTATTCTGCATTAACCCATTAACACACAATCCCTACTTTTGACGCCCCTGAGAAAGAAGCCTTTAGAAAACATTGTGGGAAAAGGAGAAAATGCTGGTAACCAGCATTTTCTTCTTTTCCCACAATATTTTCTACCCTTCACAGAACAAATTTCAAATTTTCAGTCACTTTTATTTTATTGTCTGCAAATGCTTTCTATTTGGACAAGCCTAAAATTGTGTTGTTTGGTAATGAGTTAACCTAGCTGTCATATTTAAATACGACTGGTAATTTGGACTGGTAATCTTCTTTTTACTCCTCACCGTATTTATGGAAAAAACTATTGAGATTTGTCTAAGATACTAAAGGTGCCGGGGGAGGGGAGTTGTTGGGCAAATGTTTTGCCAGACTGATTCATGTTGAACTTATGATTTGGGGGAGTGAGACACTTAGACCCCTGACCATTTAGACCCCTTAAAATATTGATTTTTGGGTGAAAACTAGACCCCTTTGAGACACTTTGACCCCTTAACATTCGAGACACTTAGACCCCTATTTTCATTTTTGGGACATAGATCGTTTTTGGTGGTTTTTTTTTGGTATTATTGTTGTTTAATTTACCTCTATTCAAAGGTCAAGAATTTGTTTTTCAATTCACTTCTTTATGAAATTTAGGTATTTTTTTTTTATTGTTCTTTCATTTACCTGGTTATTGATATTGTTCTTTCATTTACCTATATTTTCCAATTCACACCTTTATGAAATATTGATTGTATTTTTTTTTTTTTTTTTATTGTTGTTTAATTTACCTGTATTTGCCCATTCACACCTTTATGAAAAATATCATATAAAAATAACAAATTGGATTTGGGAAAGTTAGACAGCACTGTGGGAAGAGGAGATCCTGCTTACCAGCATTTTCTCTCATACTACCTATGATTTAACCCATTACCACACATTCCCTACTTTTGACGATCCTGAGAAAGAAGCCTTTACAAAACATTGTGGGAAAAAGAGAAAATGCATTTTCTCCTTTTCCCACAATGTTTTCTACCCTTCACAAAATTTCAACTTACAAATCTAAAATTTGAAAGCTGTTCTACAATATTAAAATCTTTTCTATTTGTTCTCCTTGTACCCTTTTTATGACATAATCCTGACTCAAAAAGATCCTGAGGGCGAGGGCTTTTGAAAACACGAGAAAAGGAGAAAATCCTTGCAGACAGCATTGTCTTCTTTTCCCACAATGTTTTCAACCCTTTTAGAGGTAAATTGCATCATTTTAACCACATTCAACTTATTGTCTGCAAATGCTTTCAATGTAGACAATTCCAAAATTTTATGGTGCTGTAAAGGAGTAATGTAAATTGACGGATTTATTAATGATGACTGAAGGATTGAAAATAGATACAGATAGAAAGAAAGAAGGGTGGATAGATAAATACTAAGTGCATAAATTCAAGTGATGAAAAAAGGGATAATCTCTGTGTAATGATTTATTGTCCTTATCTTACCTATCCTCAAAGGTGTTAATAGGATCATGAAACATCCTTTCAGAAATCCCTTAACTCTTTACCAGACATTAAAACTTTTGACTTTGTTAAATCATTAGCACACAATAAAGTATGGCTTTTATTTGTTGGTTCTGTCTTTTGAAGACTGAAAACAGACTGGGAAAAGAGGAATTTTATTGATTTATGATGGTCACTGGTCGTGTTGAACAGTTTGAGTCTGTCAATTATTAATTGAAGCTTTATAAAATTTCTCATACCCCTTTGCAATGAACCTGCATATTGTAAATTTTGTTTATATCCATTCTTGACCACTTTCTGCCTCACTGTTTACTATTAAAGCTCATTAACTCTTTATGAAACAACCAAATTTTAGACTGGTCCAAATATATTGAAAGCATTTGCAGATGTCAAAATAAAAGTGACTGAAAATTCAGAATTTGTATGGAAGAGGAGGGAAAACATTGTTGGAAAAGGAAAAAATACTGGTAACCAGCATTTTCTCCTTTTCCCACAATGTTTTCAAAAGGCTTCTTTCTCAGGGTCGTCAAAAGTCGACAATGTGTGGTAAAGGGGTCATACAAATTTATAAAGGTAATTAATCTATGTACTAAAGTCATACATTTACTTTAACTTACCAGACAAAAGTTTGTTACCCATATTCTACTAAAAATACAAAACATTATGTGGAATTTTGAAAAACAAAAGCAATTAGCATACCATGGAATAGAACTAAAAATAGAGATGCCTGTTTAAATTTTCTGTTGAATTTTTGTAATTCAAAATCATTTCATCATCTACTGTATTTCTGTATCAATATATGGTCTCAAAAGTCAAAATACTTGTTTTATGTTTCAAGGCAAGATTTACAAGTAAATCAATCCATAAACATTGTCATTTAATATGTGAATTTTCTTTTTGAAAATAGGGGTCTAAGTGTCTCACTAAAATAGGGGTCTGTGTGTCTCAGGGGTCTAATTGTCACCCAAATTTTAAGGGGTCTAAATGGTCAGGGGTCTAAGTGTCTGACATCCATGATTTGGGAGGGGGGGAGGGGTCATTCTGATATAGAATGAAAGATGAAACTATACAGTTCATGCAGGAATACGACACAACAACTGTCCTACGCATCTTGCGTAGAATTTACAACATAGGCGTATATTTACCAAATCAGAATCTGTTTCGTGTCAATGTTGAGTTAAAAAATTGTGATCGTTTGCAGAATTCGCGAAGACACCATATGCAGAGAGAATTTGCAGTACTAGGGAAAGCAAGCTGTTGTTGAAAGCAAGAAATATGAAATATACAAAGTTCTCATTACTTTACGGCTTTTCAAGGTTTTGTTTCAAACATAAGATGCCCGATTTTGACGTTTAAGTGTGGATAATTTATCTGTTATGCCCACGCGTTTACTGTTATTATTATCCGGGCACTTACCGAAGTAGAGTTAGCATCGACATGAGTTTCGTATTTATGAATCAAAGTACTGAGTTACTAGATTTGATTCGTGCATAAATAATCTCGCTCCCTCTACATTTGACAGACAAACAAAATAATGTAACAAAGTAGTTTTAACCAGCTTGAGAGAGAGAGAGAGAGAGAGAGAGAGAAATCTATTACATGTCATTGTATTTAAAACTCAGTGACACAACCGACCTTCGGGGGTCTAACAGTCGGAAATGTATGGCAAAGGGTTAAGGGCTCGACCTCTTTCCACAGCTAAACTTATAATCAAGTAGTAAAACTCAGACAGGTCATTCTTTATCTTCTTAAAGGCTTTCAAGGGCAGGATATAGACCCAAAATCTGGCGCTGCAGTCTGATCTTGATCTATGCTGTCAGCTCACCCATCTTTTGGTCTATAGCGCTGACCGACTTAACCCTTAACTCTCAACCAAACGACATTTTTTAAGAAAACGTTTGATCAATGCCGACTATTTCATAGCACTTGCCTCAATTGACGCAATTTTATCTGATAGGGTAGAAAACTTTGTGGGAAAAGGAGAAAATGCTGGTTACCAGCATTTTCTCCTTTTCCCACAATGTTTTCAAAAGGCTTCTATGGCAGGGTTGTTAAAAGTAGTCATTGTGTGGTAAAGGGTTAAGATGAGAAAATGTTTGCGTTTCAACATTCATCAAAATCAGTGGTTTCCCTAGCGGTCTTAAACAAAAGGCCTAATATCTGTAACACCATCAGGAGATTCATTATCTTCCGCTAGATGGCTTCTACACATACACATCCATCTAATTTAGTCATTCTGGGTACAGAACCCAGCTACTTTTCTACCCGACAACCGTTACTTTGAATTTCAAAATAAAAATAAACGTTTACTCAGTATAACGTTACGCTACTCAGCTATGATCAGTAGTTTAGTGAAATCTGGAGCTATTTAAACAGGCCTGATTTCTCCTGGAACGTATTGATAAAAGCCATTTTCTCCATTGGTACTTTATAGCGCGTATTACTACAATCCCCTCAAACTGAATAGGGGGAGTGATGCGTCATGGCAGACAGGTCGAATCTTCGAAGAATATGACTTGCAAAGACAAACGTAGGCACCCTTAGAATTTGTCCTCTCAAAAACACTTGTTCACGGCCATGACCTCAAATTTTTGTTCCTACATTGACACGAAATAGTCCAGTCAATATACAACAAAAACTTATCTAAGTGTTATTTCATGCTTTCCGGTAGGATATCGAGAAACAGCAGTGAAAATATTTTCCGATCTTACACTGGTACCACCAGTGAAAATACTGATTTTCACGTTCTTGTTGCCTAGGTAAATTGTGCGTGCCTAACAACCAGATGGGAAATTTGACGTCATATACCTTACATTTCTCGCGGTTGACGTAACGTTGCTATGCGGGAGGGGTACGCCACGGGGAATAACGGAAAAGAACTGTACTGAATTTTGATAAAGCTCCTCCCAGAAAGGGTTAAAAACATAAAATAGATAGAATATTTGTTTTTTTCGGTGAAAGATCGAAATTTATTTAATCTCGTGAACACCATCGGTAATATTTTCACTCGTGGCTGCGCCACTCGTGAAAATATTACCGATGGTGTCCACTCGATGAAATAAATTTCGATCTTTCACCGAAAAAAACAAATATCCCCTATATCACCCACTGCCAAACTTTGAAGCAAATCTAAATTATATATCTCCAGGCCCTCTCAGCGCCATGAAACAGTGCATTAAAAGTGCCATCACGAAAATTCACATGGGATGACTTTTGACTTAGAGACTACGAACCCGGAAGCAGACTGGCCTTGGTGCTACATCGAAATGCCTGTTCCCCCGTCCACTACCCATTTTCCTCGCCCCTCCCCCCCTCCTCAATCCGCTCATCTCTTTTACATTTACCTTTTTTTATTCATCTTTGACATGGCTGATTCATTATGGAATGTGGAAATAACTGATGAGGTTAATTAGTGTACACTTTACTGGGACGATGACCTCTAACGGATTGTACCATATTTGACTACAACTCACACTGATTGTTAGAGAGAGAGAGAGAGAGAGAGAGAGAGAGAGAGAGAGAGAGAGAGAGAGAGAGAGAGAGAGAGAGAGAGAGAGGGCCCCTCTTTCTCTCTCTATCAATCGGTGTGAGTTGTAGTCAAATATGGTACAATCCCTTAGTGGTCATCGTCCCTGTAAAGTGTATACTAATTAACCTCATCAGTTATTTCCACATAGAAGGGTAGAAAACATTGTGGGAAAAGGAGAAAATGCTGGTTACCAGCATTTTCTCCTTTTCCTACAGTGTTTTCAGGAGGCTTCTATCTATCTATCTATCTATCTAATATATACGTAAATGGTTTATATATGATATACAGCATTTTTTGTCAAATAAGTGAAATTGAAAGGTTCAGCCATTCCAAAAACTTTTTCTGCCAGTAGAACATAGACACTAAGTAGAAAGAAATATCTTGGTCAACATGGAATACTAGTAACATCTATATTGTACGAATATAAAGAAGTTTTCGTCCGGCGTTCTAGAAATGT
Source organism: Tridacna crocea (assembly GCA_943736015.1). Lineage (NCBI taxonomy): Eukaryota > Metazoa > Mollusca > Bivalvia > Cardiida > Cardiidae > Tridacna > Tridacna crocea. The sequence continues at coordinate 2,427,805 of OX031067.1, read as the reverse complement.
GGTCTGATCTTGATCTACACTGCAAAAAGTACCAAATAACCTGTTCACCACCTTAGATGAGAAAAACTGTCGACCCGTAACACAAAATCTCCAGTTTCGATCCTGTCCGATAATATTACCCGTGGGCAACGTACTTTGCCAACAAAAATCGACATACGACAAGCTTTCGTAGATCATGTCCCATATTTAACGGGTCAAAGCATCTTATTACAATATCTTCCTATTCTTTGCATTGTTCAGATATAGGTCAAATCTGGTCAGTATTAGTGACTAGATATGAGATGCATGAAATGAATAGAATGTTTGGGGTTTTTTTTACGGTGAAAGATCGACAATTATGATAGGCCGTTTCTTCAATTTTAATTGTAACCAATAACACTCCACACCTCTATGTTCTATTATCATTTTTCCCCTACCATTTTTAGTTCTGACTTATGTGTTCTATAATTAGTAATGATAGGATCACTTATTAACCGTATTAGCCATTACCTGAAATTTGGAGAAGAACTTTATAAACCTACGCTTTCGATCTCATCCTTTTCTTCAGTATATTTGTCATATGATTGTATTTTATTTTCTCTTGTAAGCTTGTATATTACTGATGAATAAAATATCTTTAAACTAAAATTATTTCATCTCGTGAACATCATCGGTAATATTTTCACGAGTGGCTGCGCCACTCGTGAAAATATTACCGATGATATTCACTTGAAGAAATAGCTAGGTTTCGATCTTTCACTGTAAAAAAACAAAGATCCTCTGTATATTACAGAGGATAACTGGAGTCAGCACCCCGAATCGAGATCTTAATAGGGGTGCTGACTCTAGTTATACCCGTATTCATATTTAAGTCAGCAAAAATGAATCATTCATACTACAATTTAAGCATATCTGGTTAGGATGTCTAAAATATATTGAATATGTGCACTCAATATCGGAATGCACCTTTCAAAAAAGTAAAGTGTGTGCTGATCTTGATCTTTAGTTTCCCAAAAGCCAACCAACTCTAACGGTTAAACAAGTACATTGATCATTGATTTTCTATCGGCGATGAAAATTAATGACGTCATCTCGCTCAGTCTGGCCGAATATTACCGCGGGCTACTAAAAACCCTTTTCCGAGCTATGAAATTTTGTCCGCAGTATTTATTTATTTATTTATTTATTCATTTATTTTCACTTATTTATTAAATAAATGGAATATATACATGTATGTCAAAGAAGAATTTAAAAAAAAAAAACACATTTATCCATAGGCTACTAAGAGAGACTTAAAGATCCCATGAAGATATTGTTGATCGAGGTCAGACTGCACAGAACGCGTCGTCTGATCTTAGATCTACACTGTCCTGAAAAGATTTTTCTACCCAAAAGTATCTTAAAATAAACTTTATAAAAAAAAATTGTTTAAATTCTCATTCCATTCGTTTAGTTGATTATAGATTTAAAAAAAAGAAATGATTTATAAACTCTGAACAGATTAACCTTTCTACATTTTGTTATGTACTATCTTCCAATTCAGCTGCTCCGTGGAAGTAGAAAGAAAATGATCAGTCTGTCTGTCTGTCTCTTCTCTCCCCCCCCAATCCCCAGTGTACTTAAGCCTTTACCAAACGACAAAATTTTAGACTGGTCCAAAATTGAAAGCACTTGCAGACGACATAGTAAATATAACTCAAAAATTGAAATTTGTTTCTAGACGGGTAGAAAACATTGTGGGAAAAGGAGAAAATGCTGGTTACCAGCATTTTCTCCCTTTTCCCACAGTGTTTTCTGGAGGCTTCTCCTCGGGGTCGTAAAAAACCAGGGACTGTTTGGTAAAGGGTTAAATGGCAGAAAAATCAGAAAAACAGGATATTTTGTTAGACTGATAAACTAACAACAGATTACAACATTTCTATCGAAAATCAGAAGTTCAAGCGCAAAGTTCACATAACCCCTTAACCCCCAGGGGCTACAATCTTGACCTTTCACACTGAATAGTCACACAGCCCCCACCACGACAGAGAGCAAGACTCTACCCTTGTAACGTTAGTACCAAGTAAAACCCAATAAACATAATCAAACTGAAAAAATAAATTATTGCATTTTCATGGTTAATTTCGCCGAGAAGGTCTAAGCGGACACTGGAGATCAAAGATCAGACTGCACGTTTTGTCCACGTTTTGTGCAGTCTGATCTTTGATCTACACTGGCCGCAGGAGGCAATTAAGGTTCGATAGGCATTTCAAAGGGTAAAACTATGACTTGATTGAAGATCTACCTGGATGTACTTTCTGCTCGGAGATGTGTCCACTCTATATGGTGATCTTTTAATACGAAATGATTCGAGAGCAGAATGGTAAGTTAAGCTTTTTTTGCTTTCTGTTTATAATGTGCCTTTTTTTTTTAAAAAAAATGTCTTTAAAAAAATGTCTATTCTCTCTCTCTCTCTCTCCCTCTCTCTCCGTGTCACTCTCTCTCTCTCTCTCAATATATATATTAACCTACGTCGCCTAATAACTGATAATATACAGCTTATAAAGATGATGATGATGATTTTTATTATTACATTACGACGACGACGGCAACGACGAGGATGATGATGATGATAATAATAACAATAATAATAATAATAATAATAATTATTATTATTATTGATATTATCATTATTATCATCATCATCATCATCATCAGCATCATTAATATTATTATGATGATAATTATTATTATTATTATACTTTGATAATGTTGAAAATATGATAGAGAGATGTACATAAGAGTTTCTGATACGAAAAGGATACGTAGCCCATCAAAGAATACTATTATGAAATATTTCTTCCTTACATTTGTCTTTCTTTTGTTCAGATGGTTCTCAAGCCATCACCTTTCTTAATTCAGATAGATTTTAAGTTTCATAATATTAAAAAAAAAACTCTAATAAGCCCCACCTTTTAAATACTAGTATGATGTATGATGCATTTATTAACTGTTTACCACACGAGAAAATTTTAGACTGGTCCAAATTGAAAGCATTTGCAGACGACAAAATAAAGGTGACTGACAAATTGAAATTTGCTCTGGGAAGGGTAGAAAACACTGTGGGAAAAGGAGAAAATGCTGGTTACCAGCATTTTCTCCTTTTCCCTCAGTGTTTTCAAAAGGCTTCTTTCTCAGGTGCGTCAAAAGTAGGGATTGTGTGGTAATGGGTTAAATGTTATCAAACTTTAAACTAGTACTTTTGAAACCAGGAACATACGGAAATATAGGTGCTGTTGCCGTGAAATGACTGAAACAATGCTGAGAGAGGCGTATTTATTTATTTATTTTATTTATTTACTAAATTTTATTTTTTTTTATTTGTTAAGAAAAACACCTGCAATTGACCAGAATGCATAACGCATGCGCTGTAGGCCTACATTCAAGATCAAAATGCGCACTAATCAATTTTAAAGCATTTATACATGTAGAACTGATAGGCAGAAATGACGACGAAACTATGGATTAGAATTTAACCCTTTACCAAACAACAAAATTTTAGATTTGTCCAAACTGAAGGCATTGCAGGTGATAAAATAAACACAATTCCAAAACTGATACCTGACTTTAGAAGAGGAGAAAACATTGTGGGAAAAGGAGAAAATGCTGGTTAGGCCTACCAGCATTTTCTCCTTTTCCCACATTTTTTTTCAAAAGGCTTAAAAACCAGGGATTGCTTGGTAAAGGGTTAACTTGAATTGGATTTTAAAAAAATGCTCCTTATGAGCAATTTCTCCATTTGCAACAATGTTTTCAAAAGTTTTCTGCTACAAGAGGAAAACTAAAGTCGTGTGTGGGGGTGGGGTCCGAGGTATTAAGTGACGTTACTATTATCCACCATTATGCGGTTAACAGCCCCTTGGTGTGACCATCTCCAATAAATTCAATGATAAAAATAAACAACCAGACGATTTATTTTTAAGAGCTCTGCACCAGACGACAAAACTTTGGACTGGTCAATATTGAGAGCATTAGCAGACGACAAAATTTTTAATGAAATGCAGGTGAAGTGAAAGGAGTTTTCATTGTAAGGGATGAAAACATCGTTGGAAAAGGAGAAAATGCTGGTTTAACCAGCATTTTCTCCTTTTCCAACGATGTTTTCAAAAGCTTCTTTTTTTGCAGGATTATACAATCACAGGATTATTTACCTCTTTACCAAACAACAAAATTTTAGACTGGTCCAAATTCAAAGCACTTGTAGAAGCTAAAATAAACCGATGACTCAAAAATTGAAATTTGTTTCCAGTGGGGTAGAAAACATTTTAGGAAAAGGAGAAAATGCTGGTGACCAGCATTTCTCCTTTTCCCATGTTTTCAAAGGCTTCCATCTCAGGGTCGTTAAAACCAGGGATTGTTTGGTAAAGGGTTAATTTGGTACAGGTTTTAGTAAAATGACGTCATATTTCTTTGTTAAAGGTGCGCCTCTGGAGTAAATTAGGTCAAACAAGTACGGACCCATTGAAAATGAACACTTTTGCAAGATGTATACCTTTTCAAAAAAGAACAAAAATCTACATGAATGGTTTCTCGAATATAAAGGAAACTTGACAAGAACTTTTACCACATGTTTGCGTATTAAAGCAGCCGTTGGACAAACGGCAAAATAAAACATTATGGGAAAATGCTAACCGGAAGTTTTTGTTGGTCTAGAACCGTTTATATGCATTCAAAGGAAGAGCCCATAATTTAGGTTCCAATTAATCATAATATCAAAATATTGATTGAGTGACATTCCCACAAACCTTTTCAAAATTTTCATGAATACTTAAAGAGGCTACGAAGCCGATTTAGGAAACATCACTGAAAAATATGATTGTCTCACATTCATTTTTTTTATGTCATAAATGATGTGCTCTCATCTTACTTGATTTAATCAACCCATTATCATAAATTTGCCGTAAGTTTTTTTTAAAAGTAAGACGGAAAACACAAATGGGGGAAAAGGAAAGTAACATCTTAACCCTTTCCCAAACGGCACATTTTGGACCGGACCAAATTGAGAGCATTTTGCAGATGACAAATTAACAGTTGCTTAAAAGATTATTTTTCTATAAGATAGGGTAGAAAACATTGTGGGGAAAGGAGAAAATGCTGGTTACCAGCATTTTCTCCTTTTCCCACAATGTTTTCAAAAGGCTTCTATTCCTGACCCGTAAAAACCAGGGATTTTTTGGGAAAGGGTTAATTAATTAATGAGGACAGCAAAAATATCATCAATCTGAAAGCTGTAAATATTTTTGACACTTGTAATCAGTTTGCATAGTTTTGAGATTCAGATTAACTCCTTACCAGAAGACAAAATTTTAGACATGTACATCTTGCAATGACAGCCGAGCGTGATTTGCAGAAGATAAAATGAAATATGATTTAAAATGAAGAGAGAGAAAACATTGTAGAAAAAGGAGAAAATGCTAGATTTTTATACCAACTGTTTTCAAAAGCACGCTTTCTATAAGATTAATCCAAAACTAATTAAATATTTTTTAAAAAGCCAACTTAAAAATCTATCCCAAGAACACAGCACGCCTTTGTTGTAGTCAAAGTTAAAAGCATTTGCAGGTATAAAATGAATCTCAAATAAAATGAATCTCAAATGCTAAGTTTTGTCGGAAAAAAAAAACGAAAAAAAAAAAGTAGGAAAATAAGAAAATGCTAGTTACCAGCATTTTCTTCTTTTCTCATGTTTTCTAACGCTCTCTTTCTAACGGTCGTTAAAAATCGGGGCCGTGTAGTAAACGGGGTTATGGCGTAGAACTTTCTAAAGCTATATTAAACCAGGAAACTTCGTAATCGATTTTAAGAACACAGTAGCCCTTTTTTGTATTTTTTTAGGATCAATTTACCGGCTCAAAACCTTTGCGCTCACTGGTGTGCGATGTCCACGACTCGAACATGGGTACTTGCCTCAGAACCATTATCACAGCCAGCTAGAACCTATCTATGAGGAAGGTATAACAGCAGCCACGGGCAAATACCAGAAAAACTCATCCATGAGGCGAACCCCAAGCCCAATAAACGTTTTAACAAATGGAAGCTTTTTCAGTGGATACGATAATGACAGAACTGGAAATAGTTCCAAAGTGCGAAGGTCATCAAGTGACGTTAATTTGAATCATAGTAAAATGCTGAACGAGATTATGGGAAGGAAATACCGTAGAAATTCTCTGCCATGCTTAACTTCATTCAAATCTACAAATATTGATATCGATGATGGATTTCAGACAGAGTCCATCAGCAATAGTTTAGAATCGCTTGTGATTGACTTCGAGCATTCGGCGAATACCGGAAGTACATTGAGTAGGACGGAAGTGACGTCAACAAGTAGAAGCAGCCTGTACCAGGTACTGGAAAAGTTTATATACAGTAGATTGTGTAGTGTCGAATCAAAATGGCCAATAATAAGTCAATAAATACAGATCACAAACAGGCCACAAAAGGTATCAACATAAAGAACAATGTAGGTTTGAGATCATTCTGATCTTGATTAACACAGGGATCATATACACACTCTATATACGATCCCAATTCACCAACCATTATTGAGAATATTCTCCGATTGGTTTGGCCTATCAGAAGTTGTGTTACTTTCAAATATAGAACTTCTGGAGAATAAGGCAAAGAACGTTCTTAAGAATGGTTGGTGAATACGAGCCCTGAAATGGTTGAAGCTTATAAAGGTATTGTATGAAGAGCATTTTTTTTTTTCCATTTCGATATGCTTTTTTGACCCCTGATTGACCAACCATTCTTTAGAGCATTCATAACTTTACTTGCAATAAGTGTTCACTTAATTTGTAAGTAACACAACTTCTAATTGGCTAAACCAAGTGGTTTAGCTTATCAGAAGCTGTGTTATATATATTCTAAATCTACAGCTACTTAATCTAGTTTCAGACTTAGTAACTATGAAATAAAAATGACTTAAGAATACGCACCCTGATTTTCAGGCTACTGAAGGATACTTAAGTGCCATCTGCAAATGCTTTGAATATTGGCAACTCTAAAACTTTGTCGAACGGCAACGAATATGGTGATCTGATCGATATAATTGTATTACCGACAGCCATTCTAACTTCAGGGTCACTTTGGGTCACCAATATTTTCAAAATACATGGTGGACCTCACAGCACGACAGGAGTCGACAGAAACTTTCACACGTCCAAAAACAGTGGAAAATAACTTCAAACCTTATTTGCTGGTTTGTATTCCTTAACCAGAGGCCTCTGAAATGCTATTGGTCTATCATGGAACTCTAAATTTTTTCTTGGTCGAGCATCTAACATTTACAGTACATTAGTGCATCACCTGTATGATACGGAATATACTCTAATTTTCATTGACATCGTTTCTACAAATATCACATTTGCGACTCCCTCAATATAGTATATAGTAAGATATGTAGGAATAAGACGGAATCTCCAATGTGCTATTTATAGTAACGGTGTCTGATAATGAAAATTTCTTTATCTCCTGATAGACCAATGGAGTTTCAGAGGCCTATGACATAACCCTTTACCAAATGACAAAATTTTACACTTGTCCGAATTGAAACCAAACGCAGACAACAATTTAATAATAATAAATAACAGTTATTCAAAACTTGAAATATGACTAGGAAAGTGCAGAATTTACTGCTTTCCACAAGCAGTTTTTATTGGCTTCTTTTTTACGGTTCTTCGAGTGTTTGGTAAAAGCTTTAGCTGCTGTAACCAAATTTTTCGTTGGTATTTCCCCATGTCTTTTCTTCTTTAATCCGTTAACTCACAGGCACTTGTTTTTTTGACAAGTGCCATGCTTTAAAACCTGATCTATTTATAGGACAAACTGTCCAACAGTAATACCAGCCGAACAACACCCAGAGTCAAGTTCATGTATCACTACTTTTCACGTATTTCTTAACTCAAATGGGAAAAAAGTTGTAACTGTGATCGTTTTCTGCGATAACTTATCTTCAATCTGGTGCATAGAATTGGGAAAAACAAATGTTATCGAAACAATAAAGGTCAAAACCTTAGAAGTAGGCAAAAATTTTCAAATCCCACCGTAAGATGGAAATTCCAATTTTGCAGTGAATATACTGAACAAATCTGATTGGTCAATAGACCGGAGACCTGCATTTTTCCGTCTCAAAAAAGTTTTTTTTAACCCCTTCAGAGAGAAATCCCATCTTTCGAGTTACATTTGATTTGTTGTCTAGAAATGCTTTCAGTTTGGATCTGTACTAAATTTTGTTGTTTGGTAAAAAGGAATTGTTCATATTGGAAGCATTTTCTTATTTGAAAGCACTTGCCATTGAGTAATCAATTGGGGCTTAACTCTTTACCAAACAACAAATTTATGGGCTGGACCAAATTCAAAACGTCTGCAGACAAATTAAATCTTCTTGATGTGATAATTTCTGACTTTGATTGGGTAGAAAATGTTGTGGGAAAAGGAGAAAATGCTGGTTACAAGCATTTTCTCCTTTTCCCACAGTGTTTTCAATGGGCTTTTTTCTCTGAGTCGTTAAAGTCAGGATTGTGTGGCAAAGAGTTAAATCATGAGATTTTGTCAATGAAATGGGTACTTAACATTTTGAGGAAAGAATAAAATACTTGCTACTAACATTTTCTCTTTTTCCTGCAATGTTTCGTACTGCCTTTCGTCTTCCTTTGGGTCACAAAAACACGACATCTTATTATGCAGGGTACACTAAAATATTTTTTTTTAAACTTTCAGTGTTCAGGAGAAAAGATAATAAAGAAGAGGCTGTTCCTACTGTGTTTTGCCATATTTGTTGCCATGGTAATTTTCTTTTTAATCAGTATCCTGACGGGACTGTTTTTTCCAAACTTCAAGTTCACGGAACAGACCAACCATAACCAGAACTGGTACCCTGACTCCACAATGACAAGTCTGTTTACTCCAACCAACATGAATTTGACTTCGGTGCAATAATAGTGAACATCTTTTGCAACTCATTTTCATAAATATGTTCATATTGGAACATTTGTGAAATTAAAGAGAAAACTTTTTACCATACAGTTAACCATGTACCAAACAATCCCTAGTTTTAAAGACCCTGGGAAAAAGCCTTTCAAAAACATTTAGGGAAAAGAAGAAAATGCTGGTAACCAATTTTTTCTCCTTTGTCCACAAATGTTTTGCATCCTTTCAAAGACAAATCTAATCACTATAGTTGCAATTAAACTGTGCCGTTCACATCTATCATTGGAAGAGCAGAAAACACTGTGAAAAATGAGAAAATGCTGATTATCATGGTTTCAAAAGCTATCTACCTCAGTATTACTCGGGACTGTTTGGTAAAGGGTTTCCTCTTCACCAAAAACAATATTTCATCCAAATTAAAAGCATTTGCAGATGACAAATTAATGATGACTTTAAAAACAAAGATTTGACTTTTGCCGAAAACATTGTGTAAAATATAGTAGCTCCTTTCCCCATAACATCTTCAAAAGCATTGTGCCTCAGAGTCATATAAATAGGGAATTGTTTTGTAAATGGCATGAATACAGGTTGTGCAGTATATTCCATTTTAACCCTTTACCACACAATGACGACTTTTAACCCTTTACCAAACAATCCCTGGTTTTTACAGCCCTGAGATAGAAGCCTTTTGAAAACAATGTGGGAAAAGGAGAAAATGCTGGTAACCAGCATTTTCTCCTTTTCCCACAATGTTTTCTACCATGCTGGAAACAAATTTCAATTTTTGGGTTACGTTTATTTTGTCTTCTGCAAGTGCCATCAATTTGGACTGGTCCAAAACTTTGTTGTTTGGGAAAGAGTTAACGCTCCTGAAAGAGACAGCTTTTGAAAACTTTGTGGGGAAAAAGAGAAATTGCTGGTCACACTGAAACTGTCATCTGCAAATGCTTTCAATTCAGACAGGTCTGAAATTTTGTTGTGTGGTAATGGGTAACCCATTACCACACAATCCCTACTTTTGATGCCCCTGAGAAAGAAGCCTTTTGAAAACACTGTGAGAAAAGGAGAAAATGCTGGTGACCAGCATTTTCTCCTTTTCCCACAGTGTTTTCTACCCTTCCCAGAACAAATTTCAATTTATCAGTGACCTTTCTCGTCTGCAAATGCTTTGAATTTGGACCAGTCTAAAATTTTCTCGTGTGGTAAAGAGTTAAATGTATCATAAGAATCAATTCATTATATTTTGATACTGATCATTACATTTTCAGTTTTTTTACCAAATTATTTTTTCCCATCATCTTTGTACTTTTTTCTTCTATAGCTTACTTTATTTTAATAAACACAAAAAAGAAGCAAGAGGGCCAGAATGGCCTTGTATGGCTTCACTTGCTTGTTCACCCTTAACCACACAAATTGAAGTGTTCATGACCCTAAAAATGAGGGCCTTCCAAAACATTGAACACCGTCAGGCAATACAAGCAGGTTAATTCATTCAATTTCATTGGCATGAATGGTAAAGTTCTAGGAAAAAAAACCTGAATGACAGAAACCTTACTCTGAGTTTATTATTCCACTCATGTGATGTATACTCAATGCGATTAGCATCAAAATGAATCACTCTCACTGAAAACTGAGTATTTTCCATCAAAAAACTTACAGCAGCTTGATAATCAAGGGAAGTAAGTAGTCAGATACTGTATCCTTCCTAAAAAAAATAAGAAGTTGTTTCCCTTGATTAATGGTTAAATTGCAGTGACTATATTTTGAAGCCCATGCTAAACTTGTGATCACTGGAATGAAGCCAATTTTGACCCCCAGCCAATAATATGAAGACACTTGTTATAGGTCCATTAGATAAAGCTACATGCCAAATTCAGTAGCCCTTGGCCTTGTGGTTTCAGAAAAAAAGAATTTTAAAAATGATTTTTTTTTCAGTTTTGTTTCCAAGGTAAGCAGAGTTTTTGAAGGAATCAAATTCTTTCAAGAAATTCTGAAGAGGACCATGGCAGGATTATTTCTGTGACGTTCCATCAAATTTGGATGGGTGGTTTCAGAGAAGATGTTTGAAATGAAACTTAACGCATGCACACACGGACGAACGTATGCAATACGGACACCAGGCCATGACATAAGCCTTTTCAGGCAGTGGAGCTAAAAATACTAGATACATAGTATCATAGTAGTCATTGTCTTTCACAACTCACAATTTGACAACCATGTATTTAGTATAAACCTTCTTGTAGATGCATTTAGTATACAGTACACTCCTTTTTTTAACATGGACAGTACAAGTACTTAAAACTTCATTAACAGCTCTTCATGAATGCTTAGAGCTCCAGATAGAGGGAGTGATTTTGATTTCAAAATTGAAAATATTAATTATTTTCATCTAAACACTGTGTTATGGGTACTCATTACAATTGTCTCATCAAGACGAGTCTACTGAGTACCCACAACATAGGGTATGGAAGACAAATAATGATTTAGAATACCATCACTCCCCCTAATCTTGAACTCTGGTTTTATGCTTCCTGGAAACTCTCACCCTTAACCACACAATCCCGAGTTTAATGACCCTAAGAGAAAAGGCTTTTGAAAACAATTTGGGAATAAAGAGAAAATACTGGTAGCAAGTATTTTCTCCTTATCTAAATTTTTTTTTCAGAAAAAGTTTGAAACAGCAATATTCCTGTTTTAATTATCAGCTTGAATGTTTAATTCATTTTAAAGATTAATTCTAAAGTCAACATCAACATAAAAACAAACCCTTTAAATCCAGCCATTAACAAAAGTTCAGTTTAATAATGCAAATACCGGTACCATAGATACAGCAAGGCTCATATTTCAACAACTTCCATAGCACACTACTTCAAAGAAGAAAATATAAAATAAATTGTTTCTAGTTGATGGTTTCTATCATACAGTAGGTTTGACCTTTGATGATGGTTGCCCCACCCGCCTTGCTGTCATCTGTGCCTCTGTGTTGTAGAAAGACCATGCATCATGGTTTAAGTAGATGTCACACTGGTATTTTGTATTATCTGATGGGGGTTCTTCAACTGGGGCTACTTTAGGCGCACTTTCTTGCACTGGCTTTGGCGTTTTAGAGGCTGCCTTAGCTGAAACGACAAAAAAGTTCGAAAGATTGATTGATTGTATGGTGTTTGATGCCGTTTTCAACATTATTTCAGTTATATCATGGCAGCAAGTGTACCTATCCATGCTTTCCAGGTTTTCTTTTTTTTTAACTCTTTACCACACAACAACATTTTAGACTGGTTCAAAATGAAAGCATTTGCAGACAACAATATAAAGGTGACTGAAAAATTGAAATTGGTTCTGGGAAGGGTAGAAAACACTGTGGGAAAAGGAGAAAATGCTGGTTACCAGCATTTTCTCCTTTTCCTACAGTGTTTTCAAAAGGCTTCTTTCTCAGGGGCATCAAAAGTAGGGATTGTGTGGTAATGGGTTAACACTGCTCCAAACATGTTCTTGCCAATCCACTGGCTGCTTTCCCAAATAACCATCTTCCAAATAACAAAAGGGCCATAATGGCCCTGTATCCTCCACTGGCTAATAAGTAAAACCACTCCATGCCAAACTTTACAACAGTTAGCAAATTGGTTTAGAACACGAAACCCCTGAAACAGGACTAAAATTGGTAGCCCTAAGTCTTATGGTCCGTAATAAGAAGATTTTCAAAGTTTTCACTATATGAACTGATGTAACACTTCTGACCCCTAAGATGGGATCAAATTTGACCCTAGGGCTATTTGGGCACTCCCGGTAAAGGCCCATTTACTAGGTAAAGCTACATGTATATAAAAAATTTGTAGCCATAGGCTTTCTGATCAAAAACAGGGAGATTTTTTAAGTTTTCACCATATACGTTAATGTAAAACTTGTGATGTCTTGGGCGGGGTCATATTCAACCCCAGGACTATAATATTTGGTAGCCCTAGGCCTTATGGCTAGAAGACTTCTACAGCTTTCTCTATATACGCCCATGTAAAACTTGTGACCCCCCAGGGCCACCACAATACAACTGACATAACTCTCTAAATAGCTAAATCCACAGTTCTAGCTTTTAAATACCATTACATAAAGAACATTAAATTTGCCTTCTGGAGACACTTTTTTCTTTTAACCCTTTCCCACACAATGACTTTTGACGCTCTTGAAAACATTGTAGCAAAAGGAGCAAATGCTGGTAACCAGCATTTTCTCATTTTCCAACAATGTCTTCTACCCTATCAATAAATGTAACAGGTGGTAAAAAATATCATGGCTGGACCGGGATTCGAACCCAGGGCCTCAGGAATACTGTTCCTGCACTCTAGCCAACTGAGCTACTGAACCACATGTCGATACGGCTGCACGATATACATGTATCACCAAATACCTGTACCCAACTACATTATACCTTTACATCTATCTATGGGATAGACCAGTATACTACATAAACAACCGAGTCACACTGAAATTGTTGTCTGCAAATGCTTTCAATTTGGACAGGGCTAAAATTTTGTCGTCTTGTAAAGGGTTAATCACACTCATCTGAAATTTTGTTGCTTGGTAAATAGTAAATATTTGTAAAAAACTTACCAGGTTTAGGGGGTTCACCTCCTGTTGACTCTGTACTGTACAAGCATCTTGACACTCTAGGTAGAGTTACCTGAAAGCATAGTTTAAACATATTTATCTTACTCCAATTCATTATAATTGAGAAAAATGTTCTAACATTTTATACAAATCTCTCATGATTCTGCTTCCTGTAAACTACACTTGTACTCATGGTGATTGTGTGGGCCAATGGATGGTCCCAAAGTTGACATCCACTCACTGGAGTCGAACTTTGGACTTTATGGTTACAAGGCGAAACCTCTACCTCACTAGCATGGAAAACCACCTGATTTATATACATGTACTTTACAAATTAACCCTCACAGCTTCAAATATGCCGTGAGGGGTCCTTACAGCCCAGTGGTAAAGTATAGGACTTGTGCCCTGAAAGCCCAGCTTTCAAGCCTCACTGGCTCCACTAGGTCTTTCACAGGTGTATCCTTGAGCAAGATACTTCAGAGCCCCAGCCTAACCTGGAGAAACCCAGGACATAAAGTTATGTGAACTGTTGCCATGAAATGATGTTGAAAGCAGTGTAAAACATCAATCAATCAAACAAACAAATTCCAAATACGTCCTTGGGAAATTTTCAGTCAAGAAAATAGTCCCATTCAATTTCAAGTTTGGTCTTTTCAAGAGAGTTTAGGCAAAAAGGACAGTGTAGATCATAGATCAGACTGTGCATTTTGTGAGTAGTGCTTTAAAGGTGGGTATTTAGAATTTTTACATCTCACAAAATTAAATAAAATATGTATCACTAAAATTTATATGAAAAAATAATATTAATCATCAATAATTTAGACTCATAAAATTACAAAAAAAAAAAATTCTTTTTTTGACGGTATTCCCTTAAAAGGCTACGCAGCCGCTTATGGTATTTTTAGATATCGCGCCAAAAATCAATAAAGCATTGATGGAAAGTCAAGTGATTGGCACATGACTAGATCTAATAATGCTTAAATTTCATTACTTAACGAACATGTAATAATTATTTTCCATAATGTCTTCTTCGGACGCTATGTTTGACACTTCGTCTGTATATTCCTGTTTGTAAATAGGAAAATTAATCATCTACAAAAAGAATGTGTCTCCCGTTGGTGTCAACCTGGGCCATAGTAAATTTCTAATTTCTTGTTGTCGGATGGTTTTTGACTAGATCTACTGGGGTTTTATGAAAGCAAATTAGAAGGCTTTTGGAGTAGATCTATATGAATGATTTTTTTTCATTTTTGTAAAATGTTCATCCCAAAACCTAAAGTGCCACCTTTAACCCATTAGAGCCACACAATCCCTACTTTTGACGACCCTGAGAAAGATGCCTTCTGAAAACATTGTGGGAAAAGGAGAAAATGCTGGTAACAACCATTTTCTCCTTTTCCTACAATGTTTTCTCCTCTTCCTTAAACAATTTTCAATTTTCCTGTCACTTTCATTTTGTCGTCTGCAAATGCTTTCAGTTTGGACCAGTCTAAAATTTTGTCGTTTGGTAAAGAGTTAAAGTCCTTTACCACAAAGTCCAGAGTTTAAAAAAAAAAACTGTGAAAACATTATGGGAAAAGGAGAAAATGCTGGTAACTATCATTTTCTCCTTTTCCCACAAGGTTTTCTACCCTATCAAAGACAAATTGCACCATTTGAGCCATACTGAAATTGTCGTCTGCAGTAGGTCGAATCCTATAGGAGACGATGCAAAAGTGTACCACTGGCGCATATTCAAACCCAAATAACGAAAGCTACAATGAAAGAAAATAAAGAATTAGGTCAATAAACATCGTAAACAATTTAAAGAGAATGTTAATTGCACCCGCAAGATAGTTGTTGCTTTGGACCGGATTGACATTTTCTCCTTCTGAACCGGAAATGATTTTTCTTTCTCAACACCGTTTGACGTTGACTGGTTTGGTGTTACTTCATAAAGCACATGGTCACCGATCACTCAGTAGGCGCTTTTTTGGTACCAGACTAATTTTCCCTGAAAAAGAAATTGTAAGACCCTTTCCAACTTCCTTTCAAACCTTCAACATGACAGATCCGGTAATGAAAGAAATAGTGGCATTTTTTTTTGTCTTCTTATGACTTTGCATAGAACATATTCGAGTCACTGAACTGAAAAAATGTTAAATTAAAACAGGGCCCCTGAAACCGATCCCATAAATGGAGCACAAGATGTAGAATCACGGCGAAATTAACAAAATCACTAGTTTTCGTGGCTTTCAAATAAACGCTTTACTCTCGTAATCAGCTGTAAAGCATGTTAGACATCGTTTTATTTTCCAAGTTTTTCTTTCGCATGTTGAAATAAGCCGTATCGATGCGATCCTGTCGAAGAAAGCAGAACAAAATATGAGGGAAGACTTGTTTCCATTAACCCTGTCACAGACCTTATTGTTTGACCGCAATGCTTTCATTTTGGATAAGCACAATTTTGTGTGATGTGATTTAGATTAAGGGGAAAAACTTGAAAATTAGGAATTTTTCAGCAGTCAAGCTGAAGCAGTACTGTACAGCAAATCATGTCAGTTGTCACGGCCTCCTTCGGTCTGTAGGGTTTCGCCATTGTTATTTTTATGATTGGGTACCTGCACACCTTCATAGCAGCCCCACTCTAACATTATCTGCTTGTCAGCTAGAAATGTTGGGATGAATCAATATATAAGTACATATTTATGTATGGTTACCCTGTTCAAATTTATCCGAACTTTTAACAACCAAGAGAAAGAAGTCTTTTGAAAACTTTTAGACATAGGGAGAAAATGCTGGTTCAGCATTTTCTGCTTTATCCGCAATGTTTTCTTCCCTATCAAAGACAAATCTTATCATTTCAGGCATATTTAAATTGTTGCCTCAGGATTGCAGAGAAACAGCACTAAATGTCAAAAAGTTCCGAGGCGGTTTTTGTCCAGTTTTACTCATGCTATATTTTTCTTCACAGACTGCGAAGTCATTCCAAAAACAGCCAACGGTCTTTCTTAACAAGAAGGCGAGTCTGAGGACACCCAAAGACAAGAAAAAGCTCAGGTTCACCAGAAATATTGGTCTGGGCTTCAAAACCCCGAAGGAGGTTCGTACTCTGTTATGTTTGGAGTTAATTTTGTTGGTGCTGTTTATCAATAGAGGAGGCAACTGGTTACCAGCATTTTCTTTTACTCAGAACATTATCAGAAGCCTCCTGAACAGGTTAGTTAAAATGATTTACCAACCAATCCTAGGTTTTAGCAACCCTTATAAGGAGCCTTATGAAAACAGTGTGGGAAAAGGAGAAAATGCTGGTAACCACAATGTGTTGACTCTATCAGGGACAAATTCCATCATTTGAGTTGTCCTTAACTCTATTCCACACAATCCCAAATTTTAACGACCCTGAGAAAGAGACTTTTTGAAAACATTGTGAAAAAAGGAGAAAATGCTGGTAACCAGCATTTTGTCCTTTTCCCACTGTTTTCTACCCTTCTGAAATCTGAAATCAAATTTCAATTTTCTATTCACATATATTTCGTCGTCTGCAAATGCTTTCAATTTGGACACATCCAAAGTTTTGGCATTTGGTAAAGAGTAAATTTGTCGTCGGCAAATACTTAAAATTTGGACGTCTAAAGGTTTGGCATTTGGTAAAGAGTTAAGGGAAATATTCAGGAATACCTAGACTCTGGACTGATGATGGTTGGTTGTATTTGGGTTTAACGCCACTTTAAATAGCTAAGGTCATACCATGGCAGTCGGTGACGCACATGTGTTTCCTGGCTTTCTTACACCGGTACTTACACTACTTTCTTCCCAAAGCCACGGACTACTTTTCTCACCTGCTTCAGCAGAGGTGAGGTGCGAAAAATATGCAGGAAAGAAAGCTTGCCTCAACCAGGTATCGAACTCGCAACCACCAGGTCATGAGTCTGACACCCTCACCACTGAGCCACCCGGGTGGGCCTGGACTGATGTACATGTAAAGAGATACAATTCAGTGGCATGAAAATGTCATGGAATTTTTGTAACAGTATTATCCTGTATTAACTTACAACATCACATAGATACATTTTTTACAATTAGCAGCTATCGAAAATTACTGCAAGAAGAGCACTTGGGGTAGCAAGCAAAACTTACGCTCCTTTTCCCATTTTTAGCTTGGCTGTTTTCTAAGATGTTGAGATGCTTTTATAGCCCTAATGTTTTCTTTATTGTCATATCTTTGTTTATACTGAAGATACTTATTTCAAATTTGGACTATTTGCTGTCAAATTGCAATCCTTAACTCATTACCACACGACAAAATTTTACACTGGTTCAAATTGAAAGCATTTGCAGACGACAAAATAAAGGTGACTGAAAAATTGAAATTTGTTCTGGGAAGGATAGAAAACACCGTGGGAAAAGGAGAAAATGCTGGTTACCAGCATTTTCTCCTTTTCCCATAGTGTTTTCAAAAGGCTTATTTCTCAGGGGCGTCTAAAGTAGGGATTGTGTGGTAATGGGTTAACACAGAGACAGGTAGTTAGAAAATTTATCCCTGCGACTGCAGCTTTGGCGCCAGCATGTGGTGTTCTTGTTCTTTAGTTATTGCATGCGATTGTAATTGAATTCTTTTATTTGAATCAAAGGTATTTGTTAGTCGTAAACAGAGTTCCAGAAAGAGGAAGTGATTTTGATTTCAAAAGGGAAAATATTAATAATCCTCCACAAAATCCTACGTTGCGAGTACCTACAACATAGGGTGTGGAATAGAAATAATGGATTTAGAATACCATCACTCCCTCTTATCTGGAACTCTGGTTGTAAAACACGCTATTGAAGATTGCGATTACAGAAGCCCGTTTCTTGTTGTTTTCAGGCTTTAGAAGGTACCTACATTGATAAGAAATGTCCATTCACTGGAAATGTCAGTATTCGAGGCAGAATCTTGTCTGGTGTCGTCACCAAAATGAAGATGCAGAGGACTATTGTCATTAGACGTGACTATCTACATTTTGTGAGGAAATACCAGAGATTTGAGAAGCGCCACAAGAACATGTCTGTCCACATGAGTCCATGCTTCAGGTACTGTGGAATGAAAACTATTTATTGGATTCTACTTTTTTCAATGTCATGGCGGCTTACCCTTAACTGTTTACCTCACGAGAAAATTTTGGAATGGTCCAAATTGAAAGCATTTGCAGACAACAAAACAAAGGTGACTGAAAAATTAAAATTCGGTTTGGAAGGGTAGGAAAAAGAAAAACACTGGGAAAAGGAGAAAATGCTGGTTACCACAGTGTTTTTGAAAGGCTTCTTTCTCAGGGTTGTTAAAAGTCTGGATTATGTGGTAAAGAGTTACAACTTGAAATTCTCATGAGAGCAAAATCATTGTTTTGTTTCAAACTTGATTTGATAACAATCAAAGATCTAGGTCTGTATTTACCAACCATCCATAATTTCATTTGAATACTAAGTTAGATTTAGAAAGTAACAACAATCATACTGGTTACACATGATGTTTTACTCACGATGGTCTGCAGAAAAGACTTGTTGAAAATGCCCGTGGCTTTGCTGATGTAACCAGGATTCATAGTCAGCAAGCATTTCTAAGAACATTCTCAGTTTTGATCAATGACAGTCCTATCAGCTTATCTAAACATACATAGGATTTGAAAATATATAGAACATATACCAGCAATGCTCTGTGAAAAGGGTGCTGAATGAATCTGCGAAAAGTATCAATCCAGGCCAGCCTGGGCAGTAGGCGTAGGCTTACCTGGGCCAAAACTTTCCGCTATCGGTCAATTTTCTGTTTGTCAAAGGACCAAGCTTTCAAAGAACCAAGCTATCCCATGACTTAAGTCAGTATTGAAAAAAGTGGCTCGTACGGACCCATTATTATGTGATGACTAGAGCTTGTATCGTGCACAATGGAGATACATTGAGCCAGAACATAAATAGTTCAGTGAGAAAAGGTCATTTAAGACTTGCTCAAATTCAAAGCACTCAGAGAGAACATTGTAAATATACTTCAAGTTAAAGGATTTAGCTATGTAAATCTACCTAACAAACATGTTTAAGACTTGACCAAATTAACCTTTTACCACACAACAAAATTTTAGATCTGTCCCAACCCAAAGCATTTGCAGGCAACAAATTAGATGTGGCTCGAATGTGGAAGTTAGCTTTAACTTCTTGTCAAATGATAAAATTTTAGACTTGTCCAAATTGAAATCATTTGCAGATGACAAAATAAAAAATGAAACTTGATTTCAGAGGAGTTGAAAACTGTGTGGGAAAAGGAGAAAATGCTGGTTACTAGCATTTTCTCCTTTTCCCACATGGTTTTCAGAAGGCTTCTTCCTCTTGGTCGTAAAAACCATGAATTATTTGGGAAAAGGTTAATGGGTTAGAAAATAACTAGGAGAAGAAGAAAATGTGGATTGGAAGCACTTTCTCCTGTTACCACAATAATTTCAAAAGCTTTTGAAGGGTTGTTAAAACTCAAAGACCGTTTTCTAAAGGATTTAAGGGTAGAAACTACCAACATCATACTGGTTACAAGTGATGTTTTACTCACGATGGTCTGCAGAAAGACTTCTTGTTGAAAATGCCTGTGGCTTGACTGATGTAACCAGTTGATGTTGAGTAGACAAATGTAAAGGGCGCAATAAAATTAAATATACAGACATTGAGTGCACCTATCATGTTTTTCTGGAGTTAGCTGTACCACCAGTACATCCTGTGATATTCTGTTAAACCAACTTGCTGCTTTTCCTCATAAACATGGTGGATACAAGGTTCACAAATGGGAAAGGAATGAACTTTGTCATAATGACTATCATAGACTTACAACTGAGTAATTCTTAACCCTGAAGGGTACAGTCCAGAGTTTTTACAATCTTAATATAAAGGGCTCTTGAAAACATTATGGGAAAGGGAATAAAATGCCGGTAACTAGCATTTTCTCCTTTTGTCACAGTGTTTTCTAGATAACCGTTCACAAAAAATTCTCAGCATAAGAGTAAGAGTCGCATAAAATTTTGTAATTTTTTTGCCTTCAAATGCTTTCACTTTGGATCAGTCCAAAATATTGTAGGGTAATGGGTTAAATCCCCTACATGTATGTATATCCAATTATTTTTCCAAAATTTCTGCCTTTTCTTAACATTTTAAAAAGCAAAGTGCAGCTGGTATTGATAAGTAAAACATCTCTAATGTTTGTCTATTTCAGAGATGTGGTGATTGGTGATGTGGTGACAGTGGGAGAATGCAGACCTCTCAGTAAAACAGTCCGGTTCAACGTACTGAAAGTTACCAAGGGCACTGGAGCAAAGAAGGGCTTCAAAAAATTCTGAAATGTTAAATAGGGGAAAATAAAGTTGAAAAAAAAAAAATTCTTGTTGTAGTTTAAGATATACTGGAATCAGTTGAATAATCGCACAGTGTTTCATGCCACTTTCAACGTTATTTCAGTTATAGAAAGTACCTGTTCTTTTCTTCAAGAATTGCTTAACCCATTACCACATAATCCCTACTTTTAACGACCCTGAGAAAGGAGTCTTTTGAAAACATAGTGGGAAAAGGAGAAAATGCTGGTAACCAGCATTTTTCCTTTTTGAACCATGTTTTCAACCCTACTCAAAACAAATTTCACTTTGAGTCCTGCTTATTTTGTCGTCTGCATGTGCTTTCAATTTAGACCGGTCCAAAACTTTGTTGTTTGGTACAGAGTTAAACCTGAAAATGACAAAATTTCCTTATTTGCTAAAACAAAGCTGCATAAAATGGCATGGGAGTGATGAATTGACAAAATTATAATGTTAAAGCAACATTAATTTTATTTATCTATTCCTGGAGTCAATTTGATATGTCTAATATTAAAAAATTAAGAAGTAACAAATAGGATGATGACTATGGTGACATAGAAAGGAAAAATATGTAACAAGTAATTATTGATACTATCTACATGTACATGTATATGTATGGTTAAGCCTTTTACCCCCCCCCCCCCCACAAAAAAAAAAAAAAAAAAAAACCCAAAGAGTATAGACCCTGAAGAAGGAGAGTGTAGAAAACATTGTGAGAAAAGGATAAAATGTTGAAAACCAACATTTTCTCCTTTTCCCACAATGTTTTCCGCCATTTTACGAACAAGCCCCATCACTAGCCGAATTTAATTTGTCATCTGCAAAGGTATAGATTTAGCCTTTTTGCTACATGACAGAATTTGCAACTTTACAAAACCCAAAGCAGTTGTAGACAACAAATTAAATGTGGCTAAAATTGGACAAGTTTTTATCAGGGTAGAAAACATTGTGGGTAAAGGAGAAAATACTGGTTTCCAGCATTTACTCCTTTTACTACAATGTTTGTAAAAGCTTTCTCCAGATTTTTTTACACTTGAGATCATGTGGCACAGGATTAAGACATTTCCTTCAAAATACAATTTTTATGGTGCCAAAAAATATGAAAGTACATAATAATTCAAAGCTGTTGATTTCAAAAATACAAGTTAACTATTTACAGACAACAAAATTCAAATTGAAAGCATTTGCTTTGACTCAACAAGAGCTATGCAGAGCAGGACAAATATGTCTAATGGGGCTTGTCAGTGAAATGGGTTAAAATCTAGAATGCCTAAAGAGATCCAAATTTTAACTCGCATGCACAGATACATTAGAGATTCATCGAGGTAAGTTTGAACTTACTTGAATGGAACCTACAGGACGAGTTTGGCACACAAGAAATTGCTAATGGAAGGAGTGCTGATGGACGGAGTGACGACCTCAGCCATAACATAATACAAACCATCAGCATATAAAAATGAAAAACTGCTTTGGGAAGGGAAGAAAACATTGGTTACCAGCATTTTCTCCTTTTCCCATAATCTTTCGAAAGCTTCCTTTCTGAGGGTGGTTAACCCTTTACCACATGACAAAATTTTAGCCCTTTTCAAATTAAAAGCATTTGCAGACGACAATTATAATGTGGCGCAAATGGTGAAACTGTTTGATAGGATAGAAAAAATTGTGGGAAAAGGAGAAAATGCTGGTAACCAGCATTTTCTCCTTTTCCCACAATTTTTTCAAAAGGCTTGTTTCCAAGTCATCAAAAGTTGTCATTTTGTGGTAAAGGGTTAAAAGTCGAGATTGAGTGGTAAAGAGTTAAAACATAATTTCTCATCATCCTTGTACCATGGATTGAATCATTTTCTAAAATAATTTAAACTTTTTCTTTAATAGATGACAAATTTTGACTTGTTCGCAATAGAAGAATTTGCGGAATTTTAACTGGTCTAAAATAAAAGGAGTTATAAGAAAGGGTACAAAATGTGGAAAAAGGATGGCTTTTTTTCTCCTTATGCCACTATATTTTCAAAGGCTTCTTCCTCTTGGTAATTAAAACACTGAGATAAAACAGTTTAGGTGCAAGACAGGAGTGCACATTCTGAGTAGTCCGATCTTGATCTACACTGAGCAACAGAAGTTATTGTAAATACTCTATCAGTTATAGGTGCTGGATTTGTCAGATCAATAAATAAACACATGACTATGTACAAAATATCACAACCCACCCTATACAGACTAGAGTTTACTATAATTATGATGCCTCTACGCATATTTACAAAGTGAATAAATAGCTTGAAATGTATAAAACTTAACTCATTACCAAACGACAAAATTTCAGACTAGTTCAAATTGAAAGCATTTGCAGTCGAGAAAATAAAGGTGACTTAAAGATTTAAATTTGTTCTAGAAAGGGTAGAAAACACTGTGGGAAAAGGAGAAAATGCTGAATACCAGCATTTTCTCCTTTTCCCACAGTGTTTTCAAAAAGCTTCTTTTCCAGGGGCTTCAAAAGTAGGGACAGTGTGGAAATAGGTTAAGTTACTTGAAATACAAGCTTCAAGTAATTCTACACATGACTCTAAAATTGTTTTTCTATGGCTGTGACAATTACATTTAAATTGTAAATTCGTAGCTAGCAATCTGATTGGCTAAAGCAGAATGTATCCTTTGTCAGCCAATCAGAGGCAATTCTTTTGATTTATAAATAGGAACAGAATGGTTTAGGAAAAACAGCCAAGACTCTGGAGTCTATCCTCACAGGTTTTCAACTACATTGTAAATATTCTTAGCTTGCCACACAACAAAGATTTAGATTCCTCATCATTGAAAGCATTAACTAATGACAAATTTTTATGTATCTGGAATGATAGGATCTGTCTTTGGTAAAGTAAACAGTATTGTCAGAAACAGACATTGCCGGTTACTAGCACCTTTTCCTTTTCTAACATTGTTTTCAAAACCCTGTCTACTTGGGGTGGTTAAAACTTGGTATTGTGTGGAAAAAGGTTAACTTGGCACTTCCTGGTATAAAACTAGCCTTCAACAAAAGCCTGGTTATTCTAGATAATCAACATTAAAGTTTCATAAATGAATAGGAACAAAATGCATTAAGATATCATTCATTGACAACCATGGAAAGACAATTGACTATACATTAAGTTGATGAGCATTGAAAAGCCAATGTTTTTGAAGTATAATTAAAACAAACATAAATAAAAATTGTATACACAAGTTTTCTTTGTAGAAAAATATAATGTGACCCTTCACAAGAAAAGGAACAATCTAGAAATTCTGTACATCAATCAGATCAAAGATAGGTAGGTCAATTTAAGATGGTAGAACAAGAAACTGACTGGAGGAGGTCTCACCTACTACCCTTCCTCAGTCAATTTTTTCTTTCTCAATATAAGTTGGTATTTCAAAAGCAATTGTAAAGTAAGGTAGAATGACCACTTTTCATACAGAAAGTATTATAAAGGCATAAAGTGTCGACCCTGGTCAGCCTGCCCAATCCACCCAGTCTGACCAGGGTCGACATGTTTTGCAGTTCCCAGATGGTCCCTTTTCGCGTGATAGGTGGCATATGTATATTTTTTCTTATTCGTAGAATGGCAATGTTCATTGATCCTGAGCTTTAACTGGAAGATACTAGATCTTGTCACACAAACATTTTGGAAGTCGAATATGAGTCATGTTCTGTGTATCTCCTTCATACTTTGTTCCTACAGTAAATCTGAATTTATTTTGATTATTCATATCATAAAAGGATGTCATCAAAGTTACCTTTGAGTATCTTTTTTTTTAAAGATAACCAGAACTATCACTAAATAAGATAATACCCCCCACCAGCTCCTTATCACAATAGCAGGTCTTCGTCACAGAATGCAGAATGGTTTAGTACATAAGTAAGAGTTGAAAAAAGTTCAAGGGTAGATAATTCCACAACAAATTGTAGCAGGTTCATGAAAATTGCACATGCACAATTTCATGTATATAGGAACCCTGTGTGTAAATTTGAGTTCAGTAGGTGAAAAACTGTTGGAGTATTACTCGGGACAAATTTGTGTCTACAGATAGACAAACTGACAGCCAGCCAGCCATGGCGATTCCAGTATACCCCTCTCCACTTCGTTGTGGGGGGGGGGTATTAAAAATGTAGAATTTAAAAAAAATGTACTTTTTTAAACCATCAGCAAATATATTTAAAAATATATATAAAAAGTGGTATAGAAGATTGAAAAAGACATTGTAAAACAGAACAATACAAAAAAGTTAACAGTACTTAAAATACATTTACATTCTACAAAAGTATGTACATAATTTTGATAAAAGTACAGTAATTGACATTATGGAATTGAAATGAACATTTAGCTACATTTAGATATCACAGTGTTGTCTGTTGAGAAATAAGTAAAAAATGACAAAAGAAGTAATTACATGTTAAAATATTAGTTTGATTGCTAACAACTAATATAAGACCAAAATGAAAAAGATTTAATAAATATAAATTTCTAATTAAAAATGAGGTATAAAGGATCCGACAGTGGTTGGCATTTGAGATAACATTTGGCATTTGAGTTAATTAAAAAAGTATAGAATAGCATTTTTACCAATCCCTACTTTTAACAAGCCTGATAAAAAAGGCCTTTGAAAATATTGTGGGCAAAGGAGGTAATACTGGAAACCAGCATTTTCTCCTTTTCCCACAAGGTTTTCTAGCCTTGCAAAGAGAAAACAAATTATTTAATTTGCATCTAATTTGTCTGCAAATGCTTTCAATTTGGACAAGTCTTAAAACTTGTCGTCTTGTAACTCTTTGAAGCAAGCCTACAGCCAGGTCAATGACATTTTTTCTAGATGAGTAAATAAAAGTTTATCTAAAAAGCCAACAAATGTCATATTCTTCTTTACAATACCTCTTCTTTACATTGAAATATAAACATAGAAAAAAATGGGCAGTCGGTTGTTAAAGGCAAATGCATGCAAATTATGCCTTAACCCTTTACCACACAATGAATACTTTTGACGACCCTGAGAAAGAAGCCTATTGAAAACATTATGGGAAAAGGAGAAAATGCTGGTAACCAGCATTTTCTCCTTTTTCCACAATGTTTTCTATCCTGTCAAGGAAAAATTAAACCATATGAGCCGCACTGAAATTGTCAATTGCGAATGCTTTCAATTCAGACAAGGTTAAATTGTTTTGTCTGGTAAAGGGTTAAGTGTTTTTCACCCTTTACCAAACAATCACCAGTCTAAATGATCCAAAGAAAAGAAGCTTTTAAAAACATTGTGTGAAAAGGAGAAAATGCTGGTTACCAGCATTTTCTCCTTTTCACACAATGTTTTCCACATTGATAAAAACAAGTCTTGGCATTTGAGTCATGTATAGTTTCTCCACTTCAGATACTTTCGAAATGGACAAGTCTAAAAATTGTGATGTTTGGTAAAGAGTTAAAAATTGTCTTCATTATAGATTACATACATATTACATGTACATGTTACTTAACTGGCTGCCAAAAAAATCAAAATATACTAATTACCACACAAGCAAACTGTAGACCATCCAAATTGAAAGTATTTGCAGATAACAAATTCAGTGTGCCTCAAATAGTTCAATTTGTTTTGGTTACCAGCATTTTCTCCTTTTCCAACAATTTTTTTCAAAAGGCTTCTTCACGAGGGTCGTTAAAACTCGTCATTGTGTGATAACGGGTTAAAATGACCGAAATGTTTTCTTTTTCTACAATGTTGTTCTTTTCTAAATTCTTTTTGAAACTTTCAGTTATTATCTTTCAGTTAAATTTCAATCATGGTTTTTAATGATCAATCATGCAGAGTTGATGGTCAGATCTAGACATTAGAAGGTCATGGCTGTTCACTTTTCAAGGTCACTCTAATCTTTGGGATAGAGATCTCGGGCTATCTGCTGGTCGCCGCTATCCTTGTCCAGCCATTTTTCACACGGGAACACGGTTGTATCATTGGTCATCGTGTTGATCACCTCTATCCTGTCTAAATACCATTTCGGTCTCCAGCCACTGTTATCATGCTCTACATGTAGCTTGGTCAGCTTGCCTGCAAAGAAAAACAATGAACAGAATGTATTGCATTCCTTAGGCAAACCCTTTTTCCTATGGATATAGAATACCCAAAATATACAGAGATTCTA
The DNA here is from genome assembly GCA_943736015.1 of Tridacna crocea. Taxonomy (NCBI): domain Eukaryota; kingdom Metazoa; phylum Mollusca; class Bivalvia; order Cardiida; family Cardiidae; genus Tridacna; species Tridacna crocea. Next base: position 2,400,763 of record OX031067.1, on the reverse strand, counting down.
CACAAAAATAACCTTGAACTTATAAAGTATTGTATCCTTATGACTGTGTTGATTTTTAAGTGAATTAACCCTTTACCCAATCAGGCATTTCTATGGTATCTCTAATTGACCCTAAATGACAGCAAGGATGAAGCTGTTTCTTATGTGTAAATGACACCTTTTGATAGCATAGAAAACATTGTGACAAAAGGTGAAATTGCTCGTCACGAGCTATTTCACCTTTTGCCACAATTTTTTTTTTCAAAGGCTCCTACAAGCAGTGCGTAGAAATGAGTCTATATGGAGTAAAGGGTTAACTCTTTACACACGATCCCAACTTCTAATGAGTACCCAACAACTCCAAGAAAGGAAGCATTTGAAACATTTTGGGAAAAAAAAAATGCTGTTGACCAGCATTTCTCTCCTTTTCCCACAATGTTTTTCACTCTTTCCAAATCAAATTTCAATTTTCGATTCATATTTATTTCGTCGTCTGCAAATGTTTTCATTTTAGACTAGTTTGTAAAGAGTTAACACTGTTTTAAACATCATTTCAGTTATACTGCAGCAGCCACTTCACCTATATCCATGCTTTCCAGGAGTCTCTTTTTACCAGCCCTCTGAAGTTTCCAAGCCACTGGCTGCTTTTCAACAGAGCTATAGTAGAGACAACAGTCAGCCGTGAGAGAGGAATTAATCCTGTCATAAACCAGCCTTTTCTCCTTGTCCCACAATTTTCTACTCTTCATAAACCATAAATCAAGTTTTTAGTCACTTTTTTTGTCGTCTGCGAATGCTTTCGATTTGGATAAGCCTAAAATATTGTCATTTGGCAACGAGTTAACCCATTACCACACAATCCCTCCTTTTGACGCCCCTGAGAAAGAAGCCTTTTGAAAACACAGTAGGAAAAGGAGAAAATGCTGGTAACCAGCATTTTCTCCTTTTCCCACAGTGTTTTCTACCCTTCCCAGAACAAATTTCAATTTTTCAGTCACCCTCAATTTGTCGTCTGCAAATGCTTTCAATTTGAACCAGTCTAGAATTTTGTCGTGTGGTAAAGAGTTAAGCCCCCTTTTCAGAGCATAGCTCATTTCTATGTTATCAGTTTGACAAAAGCTGATTGGAATCGATGCAAATCTTAATATATGTTTTGTGCAGTCAGATCTTGATCTTTGCCATATGCAAAGGTCAGTTTTTGCCGGTGATGCTTACAAAAAATAATCAAATTTTCCTCCACAAACATTACCTAGATCTATAGATTCAAAAGTAAACTGGTCCACTTGTTTCCTTTCAAACAGATCTCTAAACTTCTGCGTGAGTGGACGTTTGCCTGTGTCTCCATTCTCGCCATACAGAATGATAAATACGTTAGCATTGGTTCCAGCTCCGAACTTGTCGCCTGTGTACACGATGATGTCATACTTGATGGATGCAAGATCTGAAAATGAAAACAAGTCATTGAAAACTAGAGCTGTTGATGAATGTGACAAAATTGATTTTTTTGTTGGTCTTGTATCTGGATTGAAAATGCCTTTCATTTTTATTCAACACTCTAATTATAGTTAACTTTTTGCCAAACAATCCCTGGTTTTTCAACCCTGAGACAGAAGCCTTTTGAAAACATTTTGAGAAAAGGAGGAAATGCTGGTATCCAGCATTTTCTACTTTTCCCACAATGTTTTCTACCCTACTGGTAACAAATTTCAATTTTAGAATTACATTTGTCATCTGCAAATGCTTTCAATTTGGACCAGTCTAAATTTTTTGTTTGGTTAAGCTTAACTCTTTACCCAATGACAAAATTTTAGACTGGTCCAAATTAAAAGCATTGCCAGCATTTTCTCCTTTTCCCGCAATATTTTCAAAAGGCTTCTTTCTCAGGGTGGTCAAAAGTCGAGATTGTGTAAGGAGTTTAGTGAGGGTGTGCCTGTTATAAGAGTGATACACATGTTCTAATGTGACAAATGTCTCAACTATGTTAAGTACACTTACTTCTCACAATGGAGGTTTGGCTTTCCTCAACTTTCTTAACATCCAACATCTTGCCAGCTCTCTTGTTTATTTTCTCATAGATAGGAATCCAGTCTTTACAGGGGAAAATATACCTGGAAAATACCTCAGATGTTGAATAACTGCCATCAAATGATATCAAATGGTGAGGTTATACATAGAAGGTAAGTTCATTTTCAGATGAACTCACTGAATCATTAAGTATAAAATTACACAAATATTTTAAAAAAACTTCATAGAAAACTTTAACCCTTTCCCAAACAATCCCTGGTTTTTACGGGTCTGGAATAGTAGACTTTTGAAAACATTGTGGGAAAAGGAGAAAATGCTGGTAACCAGCATTTTCTCCTTTTCCCACAATGTTTTCTACCCTATCATAGACAGAAATCATCTTTTCAGCAAGAATTGAATTGTTGTCTGCAAATGCTTTCTATTTGATCTAGTCCAAAAATTTGTCATTTGGGAAAGGGTTAAACAAACACACATGAAAAAATATCAAGTATTGCATTTACAAGATTACCAATTTATTTTCAAATAATCTAAAACAAAAAACATTTAACTCTTTTTACCAAATGACAAAATTTTGAATGAGTCCAAATTGAAAGCATTTGTAAATGACAAATGCGAATAAAGAATTAAATTTTGATTTTGGAAGGGTAGAAAACATTGTGGGAAGAGGAAAAAATGCTGGTTACCAGCATTTTCTCCTTTTCCCACAGTGTTTTCCAAAAGACTTCTTTGTTGTGGTCGTTAAAAGTCAGGATTGGGTGGTAAAGGGTTATATAAAACTGAGATGTTACTTTTTGCCCTTTGCTGTGTCTGTCACACTAATTTCAAAACAGTGCCATTCTGCTCCACGTCCATCATTGCCCGACAAAGGTCTGTCCTCACGCTCGTAAGCTCCAACTATACAGCCTGTCAGATCACCTAAAGATGCACTCGTCATTGTAAAATGATCCACATTGCCTCTGAAATAAAGTTGTATAATCAAGAAATAATAAGTTGTATTATTTCAGCAATAATCTACTTTCTATCCTGGTTTTTCTTTCAATAAACCACAGTTGTGAGTTATGAGGCACAATAAATAATCCAGAGTGGTAAAAATAATTATTCTGAGAGGTTTATTCATTGTGCCTCATAACTTATGTGGTTTATTGAACAATAAACTATGATAGAAAGAAGATTATTTCGATTCTAACATGACCAGTGCTTTATGAAAGGAAAACAAGTTTATCCTTAGATTAAAACACGGATATAAACTATGTTCTATTGAATAAACTCACAAACTTACTTTATACAGAATGATTTCACTCTGTATGGAATGTCACAAATTTTACCAGGCTTTTCTTGCACTGTGTTTATAGAGCCAAATTCGCATGTCATGTTAGAATACTAAATATAGAGACTGTTTTTTCGGCAAGATCTATGTCCAAATGGAAAGCAATTACAAAGGACCAACAAAATATGCCACAAATAATAGGATTTGTCTTTTAACCCTTTCCCAAACAAGCCCTGGTTTTCATGTGTCTGCAGTAAATGTCTTTTGAAAACACTGTGGGAAAAGGAGATATTGCTCATAATGAGCAATTTCTCCTTTTCCCACAGTGTTTTCTAGTCCCTTTTTGAGAACTTTCAGCCATTTTCTCAAAATCTAAAATTGTCGTCTACAAACTCTTTCAGTTTGAAAGAGTCCAAAATTTATTGTTTTGGAAAGGGTTAAGTAAAAATATTGTCAGAATGAGACAAGATGCTATTTGCTAGTACTTGCTCCTTTTCCTACACTGCTTTTAAAAGTCTTCTTTGCTGGGATCATTAGAATTCATATTTAAAGGGTTTATCACATCTTTTTTAACCTTTTACCACATGATGAAATTTAGACCAGACTCAAGGCATTTATAGTCAACAATTTAACCCATTACCACACAATCCCTACTTTTGACGCCCCTGAGAAAGAAACCTTTAGAAAACATTGTGGGAAAAGGAGAAAATGCTGGTAACCAGCATTTTCTCCTTTTCCCAAAATGTTTTCTACCCCTCAGAAAACAAATTTCAAATTTTCAGTCACTTTTGTTTTGTTGTCTGCAAATGCTTTCAATTTGGACCAGTCTAAAATATTGTCATCTGGTAATGGGTTAAATGAAGTTCAAATGATGATTTTTGACTTTGATAGGGTAGAAAACATTGTGGGAAAAGGAGAAATTGCTGGTTACCAGCATTTTTCCTTTTCCCACAATGTTTTTAAAAGTCTTCCTTCCCAGAGTCATGAAAATCAGGGATTGTTTGGTAAAGGGTTAACTCATTACCAAACGACAAAATTTTAGACTGGTTGAAATTGAAAGCATTTGCAGACGACAAAATAAAAGTGACTGAAAATTGAAAATTTGTTTTGGGAAGATTAGAAAACATTGTGGGAAAAGGAGAAAATGCTGGTTACCAGCATTTTCTCCTTTTCCTACAGTGTTTTCAAAAGGCTTTATTCTCAGGGGCGTCAAAAGTAGGGATTGTTTGGTAAAGGGTTAAATGAGCTTCATGGATCTTCCATGACATCAAGTTTTATACTAAATATCGAAAAAGATTTACTGGCATTTCCTCCTTTCCTCACACTGTTGCCAAAAGCCTTTTCCCTGGTAACATTAAAACTGGATCATCCAAGACAGGGTCAACTAAAGGTGTCACTAAATGTGACAATACCCCCACCAGCTCTTTGACAGAAAAAAAAGTGTCAAGTTCAAGGGGAGATAATTCTTCAACCAGGAAGAGATGATACTACAAAATTGTGTCTTGCAAATCTTCAATATATGATCAATATATGTGTAAAGTTTCAATGCAATGGAAGGAAAACTGTAGGAGGAATTTGAGACACGAAATTATTAGTACTTTGTACACAGACGGACAGACACACATACAGACAGGCTGATTCCTGTATACCCCCGAAAATATTCTTTTTGCGGGGATATACATGTAAATACAAAATGACACCTACTTGCGTAGAATTTTGTTAGATGCACTATTTTCTAATTTGAAGATCTTTGACAGGTTTTTCTTTCCCTCCAAAATAATCCATCCATTATGTATTGTACCTCCCTCTCTCTTGTCTGATGTAATAACTTCTATTTCGTAGGCTATAATGGAATAAATATTTTACACTTAGAGCAGTGAATCAGTCAAATAAAATTTTTCGTTTTGGAAAAGCTGCCAAAATATTGTACTTTGAGGTTATTTTGGCCAGAATGTGCCAGTATTTTTCTGTTGTGTGTTACTGTATTACTTCATGTATGATGCATAAAAATTTACAGGAATATAATAATAAGAGGTCATTTAACATACTTAGGTACAATACTGAATTCTATTGGATGAGTACACTGCAGAACCATGCAGTCTCCAAAATATAGACTTATTGACTTTAACCCTTTCCCAAACAATCCCTGGTTTCTACGGGTCTGGAACAGTAGCCTTTTGAAAACATAATGGGAAAAGGAGAAAATGCTGGTAACCAGCATTTTCTCCTTTTCCCATAATGTTTTCTACCCTATCATAGACAGAAATCATCTTTTCAGAAAGAGTTGAATTGTCGTCTGCAAATGCTTTCAATTTGGTCTTGTCCAAAAGTTTGTCGTTTGGGAAAGGGTTAAAGTAAAGCACAAGTATTGGGCCATTTCAATTTGATTAATTACAAAAAAAAAGAAATCAAAAGAGGGTTTTGAAGTTGCCCTTCGGTAGACTACTCCTCTGGTCCAATATCAATATTCGGGACTCTTGCCTTGTTTTGAAAAATCCATATTGGACTCTTGCCTCGTTCTGAAAAATCTGTATTGGCATTTACAGTGTCCAACATGGGCTAAGATATTCTGTACTCATGTGGTAGTATTAAAGCAATTTTATTGGTAGTTAAATTGTAGGTGTGAAATAAAATATTATATAATTATTACTGTTCTTGTCTTTAGAGTCTGACGCCCCTCCTCTAGCAGACGTCCCACAGGTCAGTTCTCTCAAGATCTGTTTGTCATCATCCGACTTGGACAACCATTTGTTACATGGGAACATATAGGACTTCCTGGTACCCAGATCTTCCACTTCAATATGAGCCAGGTGCCAGGCAGCTCCAAAACCTGAAAATGGGGTCAAAAATTATATTTATACTTACTAGAAATGTTTATACCTAAAGTAAAAAATCTGTAAAATCTTGGAAAATTTACATCCAACAATCATTGTTACTTTAACCCATTACCACACAATCCCTACTTTGGACGCCCCTGAAAAAGAAGCCTTTAGAAAACATTGTGGGAAAAGGAGAAAATGCTGCTAACCAGCATTTTCTCCTTTTCCCACAATGTTTTCTACCCTTCACAAAACAAACTTCAAATTTTCAGTCACTTTCATTTTGTCGTCTGCAAATGCTTTCGATTTGGACAAGCCGAAAATATTGTCGTTTGGTAATGAGTTAAAAAGTTTATTGGAAATCCCTTTATAAAGCAATCCTGTGTTTTAATCACCCTGATGACACATGAATTTGTCTCTACGCACAGTGTAACAAAAGCATGTTAAAATTAAAATCTACATCATTCTATATTGAGTGACCTCATTCTGTATTGAGTGACCTCATTCTGTATTGAGTGACCTCATTCTGTATAAAGTAAGTAATAAAAGTAATTCAATGGAACATAATCTGCATCTGCCTTATTACTCCAAGTATGTACTTGTTTTCCTTTCATTAACCCATTACCACACAATCCCTACTTTTGACGCCCCTGAGAAAGAAGCCTTGTGAAAACACTATGGGAAAAGGAGAAAATGCTGGTAACCAGCATTTTCTCCTTTTCCCACAGTGTTTTCTACCCTTCCCAGAACAAATTTCTATTTTTAAGTCACTTTTATTTTGTCATCTGCAAATGCTTTCAATTTGAACCAGTCAAAAATTTTCTGTGTGGTAAAGAGTTAAGAGTTGGTCATGTTAGAATCAAAATAATCTTCTTTCTGTCGTGATTTATTGTTCAATAACTCATGTTGTGAGTTATTATGAGGGGCTATGAATAAAACACTTGGGCTGTTGCCCTCATGTATTATTTATTGTGCCTCATAACTCACAACAGTGGTTTATTGAATGATAAACCATGATAGAGAGATTAAAATTCATTCTTTTGTGATTCTGACAATATACTGCTCTCCCTAAAGATGACTTACTTTAACACACAGAAAACCACAGCAGATAGAATACAAGTGGTATCTTAATTTTCGTAAGAAAATAAATGACCTTACTTTCCTGCCATGACCTTGGCCATGATTCACTTAATTATCATTGTTTTACATGATTCTAAGTCTAAGGTTTCAGATGCTTTCTTAATTTGAAAGTACTGCTATATCTGACTGGCAAAACAATTTGCTATGTTTCTTCATACTAAGTTAACTCTTTCCCAAATGACAAAGTTTTAGACTGGTCCAAATCGAAAGCACTTTCAGATGACAAAATATACATATCTCAAAAATTTAAATTTGTTTCCAGCAGGGTAGAAAACATTGTGGGAAAAGGAGAAAATGCTGGTAACCAGCATTTTCTCCTTTTCCCACAATGTTTTCAAAAGGCTTCTATCTCAGGGTCGTAAAAACCAGAGATTGTTTGGTAAAGGGTTAATCAAAGAATGAGGTTTAAATCATAGGTAAATTTAGGCCCTGCTGTCACAGGCTGAAATGTTCTTACATCTAAATATCCTAGACTAGCACACAGAATATCCCTGGCAAGCAAAACACAAGGTCTAACAAAGAACTTTGAGTTTTTCTACACGTTGGTGATAACACAGCCACTTAGGTAGCTAGCAAAGCTTTTGAATCTTTAGCAGTGTAGATCAGATAGCACAGTGTGTGAAACATAATCTTTGATCTGCCTTGTCCCCGACAACATTGCGGTAATTGGGTTTTATCTACTGACTCCAAAAACCTGTTCATATATGGCTTCCAACACATGAAAAGGGGCATTCGGACATTTGTGTAAAGTGTTGTTTGGATCAGCCCGCGCAGTCCGTTTGTATACAATTTTCTGTTTTGCACAAGTCTCACGAAGAACAAAATCTAATGTATTAATAGAGTGCTGTCTCAGTGCCCCTTTTTGCCCATTGCTAGGCATTATATATCTGACAAGGGGTTTGGCTTCTAGCAAACAGCAGTAAATTGGTACCTTAAGGCATTTCAAAACAATCCAATATTTTACTTAATCCTTTACCAAACATTCCTGAACTTTAACTACACTGAGGAAAAAGGCTTTTGAAAACAGTGTTGGAAGAGGAGAAAATGCTGGTATCCAACATTTTCTCCTTTTCCTACAATATTTTCAAAAGCCATTTTCCTGAAGGTGGTTTAACCCATTATCACACAATCCCTTCTTTTGATGACTCTGAGAAAGAAGCCTTTAGAAAACACTGTGGGAAAAGGAGAAAATGCTGGTAACCAGCATTTTCTTCTTTTCCCACCACGTTTTCTACCCTTCACAAAACAAATTTCAAATCTTCAGTCACTTTTATTTTGTAGTCTGCAAATTACGTTCGATTTGGACAAAAACTTTGTTGTTTGGTAATGAGTTAAACCAGGGACTGTTTAGTGAAGGATTGAATAGAACAGGAAGATGAATGAGAACAGAAAGCAAAGGGACTCAGCCGGTTAAAGACAGGGCAGAACTGTGGCAGTGGCAACTGACTATGGCATTATATGGTGGTGGATAGACATTCTTACTCTTGCCCTTCATCATTTAAGGCAATTGATTTTTGAAATACATAGAAAAAGTGTACAGATAGCCACACATGAATGCTTGGATGGACAGAAAGATGAAAAGACAGACTGACAGACAGGAAGATACACAGGCATGGCATGACTGAATTCCTCTGAATCAGAATCATCACTTTTCAGGCCATACAATATCATCAACCAGAGGCAATGCACAATGCCAGATAGACAGACAAGACAGGATGGATGGATGGATGAATTGATGGATGAATGGACAGATTGATGGATGGATGGACAGACTGGCGGATGGACAGACAGATGAACTGACAGGTGGATGGGTGACTAGATGAACTGACAGAAAGGCAGATAAGCAGACAAGCATAGCAGAAAGAAAGCCAAATACTTCTGAATAATCTTGTAATCATTTCTTCAAAGGCCATACAGAATGTTTGTATATATCAAGGGGTTAAAGCAAGACTATTGTTAGTACATATTAACAATGTATATGTACTTACAATAGTCTTGCACTTACCCCTCAAATTATAAATTAACAAGGTACAAAATCCTAGTTATCTGTAGCTAGAAATTTCTTTATCCATTTGAAGTGTATATAAAAATGCATTGTGAAACTAGCACAAAGCTGGCAACTACTATTCTAGTTTGCCAATACATTTTTCTGCTAGGGGTTGGAACTTTGACACAGATTCCACTAAAACATACATGTACTATCAAAATCAAAATAACATCCATACTTTTAAATGGTATTAACTAAAATTGTCTGCTAACTGATCCCCAAACTGTTTACATTTAGCTGCTGGTGTGCCTTTACCAAACAATCCGGAGTTTTTATAACCCATGTGGAAGACGCCTTTTGAAAACTATGTAGGAAAAGGAGAAAATGCTGGTAACCAGCATTTTCTCCTTTTCCCACAATGTCTTCTACCCTGTCAAGAAACATCAATTTATTAGTACAATGTTCATTTACACAACTTTCAAATGTATTATCTTTTCAATATTTAGTTTCAATTTGAAAGGGTGTAAGATTGTTTTTTGGGAGGATAAAGGGTAAAGATGAATGTTTTGTATCTCCCAAAAGCCGCTGTGCTATAAAGCAGTTTATGGTCTATGATGATGTAGCAATATCTCTGGCACAAACACTCGTATAATACAAGACTTGGACACATATAAAACAAACCTTGCAGAAAACCTAGATTCAGAAAAAAAGGAGATTATAACATAATTTTCCACCAGATGACAAAACTGTAGACTTTTCCTAATTGAATGCAATTGCAGATATATAGGATCTGACATGGGTTGGTTTTTGAGATAAATAATTATTTAATGAGTCTTCAAAAAAAGTTATTAAGTGAGCGTTTGGTGAGCTTAATAATATTTTTTGTGGACAAGTTTAATAATCATTTACCTCAAAAACCAACACATGTCAGATTCTTTTTATCACATTACTGTATTATAAGAATTATAGTCCTAAATGTGTTAAACCAGAGGCATACATGTATCATGTGTAGAGAAATCTGCCTGAGTGTTCCCTATCATGAACATAAACATAATCGAAATCTGCCCGAGTATTCCCTATCAGGAACATAAACATAAATGAAATCTGCCCGAGTGTTCCCTATAAGGAACATAAACATAAATGAAATCAGTCAGAGTGTTCCCTATTATGAACATAAATGAAATATGTCTGAGTATTCCTTGTTCTGAACATAAACATAAATGAACTCTGCCTGAGTGTTTATTATTATGAACATTAACATAAATGAACTCTGCCTGAGTGTTTACCATTATGAACATTAATATAAATGAACTCTGCCTGAGTGTTCCTTATTAGGAACATAAACATAGATGAACTCTGCCTGAGTGTTCCCTTTAAGGAACATAAACATATAAATAAACTCTGCCTGGATGTTCCCTATTATGAACATCTGAGTGTTCCTTATCAAGACATAAACATAAATATAATCTGCCTGAGTTTTCCTCATTACAAACATAAACAAATACAAACCTTTGTTATCATGCCATACTCGACACCTTGACAATTCACCGAGGCTGAGTATATCATTGATTGTAAAAACATCCTCTTGGTCATTCTCGAAGGGATCTTTAAATGTCTCTGACTTCTTCAGATGTATCTGACCCGAATCTCCATTGTCCCCAAACAATACAACATAGACATTGGCATCTGTGCCCGCACCACTCACATTGGAAGTCTTGACTTTGATCTTGTATGACGTAGCTGTGAAAAGAAAATTAGTCATGCTCTGTGAGTATGGTGTTTAATGCATCTACAAGAAGTGTAAGACTAGGATCCGTATTCACCAACCATTCTTAAGAATGTTCTTTGTCTTAATCTTCAAGATTGTCTGACTGTTCAAGCAACAGACCTTCTTACTGGCTAAACCAACTGGTTTAGCCAATCAGAAGTTCTGTTACTTTCACATGGACAAAATTCCAAAGAATAGGACTAAGAATATTCTTAAGAATGGTAGGTGACTACAGACCCTGCTTGGCAGCCTGCACAGTGTGGGCAGGCTGACCTGGGTCAAAATGTTTTGGTATTGGTCCGGTCCTACTAAACACTGCAAAAGACATGCAAAGACACACAAAGACATGCAAAGACACCACAAAGACACACAAAGACATGCAAAGACACCACAAAGACATGCAAAGACACCACAAAGACGTAAGAAGACATTTATTTGTGATATTTAATAACATTTAGTTTGGTTGTGGATACAATATCATGCTTTAGATTGTTCGCATTTTTTTTTTTCTCTGTAAATCTTTCGGTCTCGCACTTACGATTTACTCACCGACAAGAGACAAGACCAACTAAGGCTGCTAAATGAGTAACGCCACCAAAAAGAGAGAAACAGCTTAATCTTGCTATTACTGAATACATTTTTTTTTCATCTATTTCAATATTATGTGTTTTAGAACGACGGTTTTTTAAATAAAAATAACTTTAGCTTGTATTGGGTTTTTGCATTATTTAGCTTCCCTAGCTCCCCGAAAATTTCGCACATAAACATGGAATGGACTGGTCTCAAGATTTTCTTGGCAATTGGAAACATACAAATGGTTTCTTTTGTTTTAATGCAAAGTTTAGTCTTTAGCATAGCCATCGTATTTAAAACAACGTAAAACTGATCAATTCTATTAACAGATACTTCAAATGAAAAGCTTTCGCATATGTGACACTTGTACACACTTACATGGTGATATACTGTTGATTTGATATGACTTTAAATTAGATATGCAAAATTATGGCAATTATATTTCCTTGTGGAAAGTGTCAAAGAATTTTGTGATTTTGGTACCCACGTTGACACGCGTCAGGGGGACATTAAAAGAGAATGAAAAAACTTATCAGTCCTTCATTGATAAAGTTGCTCTCGATAGATACGTATAATAAAATTTCTTTCTGTAATAGCACAAGTTGATTATTCTTCACATATTTGATTTTAACAGTCGTGACTTTGCGTAATTTTAAACCTATAATAATAATTGTCAAGGATGGAATTCAAAGGTAGACACAAGCGGTTTCCGTGTGGTTCTTGTAATGTTCAGTGTCAAACTAAATTCTCTAACAGCTGTTTAAAGTGCACAATGTGTGAACAGTGGTACCATACAAGATGCCAAGGACTCGAGAAAAATGAAATGGAAAAATGGACTAATTTGAACATAGACTACTTGTGTGTATCCTGCAGAACGATCGGAGACAATGAATTTGACTATGTCTTGGGAATTCATCGGCTTGAAAAGGTAAAACAAAATTTCTCCCGATCTTCCTCCTTCCCTCTTTGTATATCTTAACCCTTTCCCATGCGACAAAATTTTAGAATTGTCCAATTTGAAAGATGATGTAGACGACAAATCAAAGTGAGTGTAAGTAGGGAAAGAACCGTCGTATAGGGTAGAAACAGTATAGGAAAAGAATGAATCGCTCGTCAGAATCAATTTCTTCTTTTCCCACAATTTTTTTCTCTCGTATAAAAATTTTAAGGTATTGAAAACACGAGATTGAGCGGGAAAGGGTTAAGGCATTAGTTTAAGTGAAAATTTTCTTCTTCCAATACAATACAATACAATACATTTGCTTCAATGTAAACAATGTACATTTTGCAAAATATCAATAATAAAACAATAGAGTAGTCAACGTGATTTTTGATTTACTTGAAACTATCAAGCGGGAAAGAGAGTGAAGAGGCTGTTATGTAAGTGAAAATTATACGTGACATGTTTTGATTGAAGATCTTGTCCATTTTTTAGCGAAATTGGGATAATTCTATTGTTGAGAATTGCTTGAACTATTTTGCTGGTGTTTATGTGGTACTCAACATTACTCATATTAAATTGACAAGTGCACTTATTCATGCTGACTTGATTTCGTTCTCGAACACTTACGATTCACCGTAAACAATCTTTCGAAGAAACTGGCTGCTTTTCAAGAATATATATAAATACTGTCGACAAAAAAAAAAAAAAATGTTCATTTTATATTAAGATTTTTTTTTAAATGAAAGATAGAAAATGCATATAAAGAGACTTTATATAAAAAGACTGATATGATATTTTACACCACCTATAGTGATCAGATATTCAATCAGTCATATCTTTCATGTGGTACCTTAATTGCCCAATAATCCACTTAACACGTGATTATACGATAGTGATAAAGGCACGTGCTCGCACTATGTACATTGTACTTGACACGTCGATAATTAAGTAGGTGCTAAGATGCTCCATAGGCACGCGACACAGCCAATTACCCGGATAAAATTTATTCAAATCCTATAAAATCAGCCTAGAGGATCGAATAGAGGGAAAACAGTCACAGTTCTGAGTAGGAAGAAAGTCATAGGAAAAGCAAAAATTTTGTTTGGTCACTAAAGTTAAAAAAGAAAGGGAGTGGGGAATTTGGGGAATTTATATATTGTCTGTATCTATCGGCCTAAAGGAAAAGAACCATTTTGAAGAAAAAAAAAGGGAGGGGGGGGGGAATGCCTGTTTTAATCAAGTTTTTCCTTTTTCAAAAATATTTCCTTAATGTCATATCTCAGGTATGCCAGATTTTACATTTCGTCCATGGGCAACCAAAATCTTGTAACAACGTAATATATGTACTTTGCTTTTGAACCATATTACGAGCCATATTCATATGTTTCGTCAGCTGGTCAGTGGTCCCTTTTATGTACAATATGGTCTATCTCAAGCCGCTCATACATAGTTTGTTGTTATCTGCATGAGAGGTACGAAATAATTCACTACATCAACACCAACAGCGCCATTGTTCTAGTCAGATCAGACTACCAGTCATGAGCATTCAGTTTGTTTTGTTCAAGATCAGACATCCACTCTAAAAACGTACATTCAGTTTCAAGAATTTCTTCATTATCCACATTGTTTTCTATCATAGAATGCTGATTTTTTTTACCCATTTTCCCCTTTTTTACGCACATAAGTATAATATTTAGGAAAATATTGTGAAAAAGGAGAAATTGTTTTTAACAACAAATTTCTCCTTTTCTCACAATGCTTACTACCCTCAATGGTACTTGTATTTCAGTTTAAATGTACTTTTAATTCTCGTCTGTAACTGCTTTCAATTTGGACCGGTGTAAAATTTTGTCGTCTAGTAATAGGTCAATCTATATTTATTTCATTTTTTTTTTTCAACAATATTTCCCTGAAGTCATATATCAGCTTTGTCAAACAAGGAAAATAATCTTAAACCTTTGTGACCGTAACTGTAAGATGTTGCGAATTCTGACTTTGGGTTAAAACTGTGTCTAAACCTTCGGAGGGCACTGTATGCTTTTTGTTTACTAACGAATAATTTTCCATTCTTTTATTTTCAGGCTGCTCTTTCCAAGAATATCAATCAGCTTCGCAACGCAGTTCAGCGGGAAATGTTGTTCAAAGTTAAACTACATCTACCCAAGGAGCCAGTATATGATTTCCCAAGGGTGGATCCTCAAGCCGCACATATCATCGACAATTTCGTGGACGACATTATTGGAAACCCAAGAACAACGTCAGGCGATGGCGACTGCCTTTTCAATGCGGTGTCTATTCTTTTACAAGGCAACGAGACACTTAGCGCCAAGCTACGTTATCACACATGCCTGAACCTTGTCAACAACATGGATCAGTACATGCGGCACCCTTTGAGGCCAAGAATCCAGAATCTGTCATGCAGTTACGAAAATGTTTGTTTAACTGCAGCCAAAACAGGTGGGTTCTCCGGTCCTTGGACCATCCTTGCCTTGTCAGATGCAATTGCTATGCCGATCAGAGTAATTTACC
This sequence comes from Tridacna crocea, assembly GCA_943736015.1. NCBI lineage: Eukaryota > Metazoa > Mollusca > Bivalvia > Cardiida > Cardiidae > Tridacna > Tridacna crocea. The sequence continues at coordinate 2,385,733 of OX031067.1, read as the reverse complement.
CGCATGCTAATGGTAGAAACGATGTTTTGCATCAGTCACTCAACACTATTTTTACACACGGTCAAAGCAGCGGACGGGAGCTGGCTGTATTATGGCACAAATTGGGCTCCATTCCGGTCAGGGATATGTGGTATGACGTGAACCATTTCAGCGCGGTAACAGACACCGAAACTCTCACGACCAAATCCAGATTGCAAGAGAACAATTCCAGCACACCAATTAATGCAAATATTAAGAAGACTACCTTATCAACAATGCCAGAGGAGTCTGTAATAGATGAGGAATCACCAGTCAGTGCGCCATATAAGAGGAGGAAAATTTCTAGAAATGTGGTTTCTCCCGAAATTTTGAGTGGTAGTGCCGTCAAAACTAAAAACAGATTCGATATTTTAAGTGATAATGATTCGGAGGAGGAAATGGTTGTCGACGGTGATGAATCCCATGATTCTAATCATAAGAAAAAGACTGGAAATCGCGAAAATAATGTAGATGTGACGGATGAACATGAACCTACTGCCATCAACGGTACACATTCTCTACCCGGTAGAAGCACATTAACTCCAACAGAAGTCCTTAATATAATTGTAAGTGATATACCATGTGTGACCAAAGTTCCGACTGGTATCAAAGAAAATGTTTATGTAGTGTTAGACAATAAGGATAATTTAGACAATATCAGACATAAAAGGGCACCAAAGTACTGGGATGAATGTGGGGCTTGGGATTATAAAAAAGCTCGCACGATCAAAACAAAGTTCCTCCTAGGAGATCGTGAGGATAATGGCGGACACAGGTTGAGCCATATTATAATTAAGGGTGACTTGGTGTATGTGGAAGCTAGGGTAAATGGCGCGAAAGAACTACAGGCACTCGATCCCCAACCGGAAAAGAACAAAATAATAACTTTTCATCGTTATTATGCAGCCCTTAAAAGAAAACATGACTACAAACGACGAGTAACGTGGGTGGAAGGACTTCCAGATTCAATCCCAGGTCTTCGAGATGTTGCGATTTTGGAATACACCGGAGAGTTTGACAGGAAACCGTCCTATCATGGCAATGCAAAACTGTCGAACGAAGCATACGAACGAACCGACCCCGATGTAATCTCTAAAATGAAAAGTGAGTTACAACACCAAAAGGCCAGTAACGTTTACGCTCGAATGACGGACCCAGCTCTTAACACTACAGTTGATCATCCACGCGATCTCAAACAGTGTCAGAATTTTAAAGCGGCCGTGAACAGAGAAAAGAGAGGTAGCCAGAGCTCAAACAATGTGGCGGACGAACTGTTAAACGTTTTGAAAATGTTACATGACAGCCATCCGTATATTGCTGAGATTATTCACTCACGTAATAATCCACTTCCCTCTGTCATCTGTTATACCCAGGACCAAATTACAGATTTGAAATCATTCCTCACAACAAAAAATGGCGTCATAGGCATTGACAGAACATTTTCTCTAGGCAAATGTTTTGTCACGACAACTGTGTATAAATCCCACAAGGTTATACGGAAAAGTACGGGTGAGCCACCTATTCTTATTGGACCAGTACTGTTACACTGGGATGGAAAACAGGAGGGCTATTTCCGCTTCTTTTCCCACATCAGAGGAATTTTAGGGATAGAATTCTCCAATGTTGAGATGATGATGGGCACAGACGACGAAAAGGCCATGACAAATGCTATAGACTTGGCTTTCCCTGGTGTGAACAGGCGACTGTGCACTAAACATATTAAAGACAATTTGATTCGACAAATGACTGACAAAATTCCGAAGACGACCAAGGACCGACATGAAATTGTGAATTTAATTTTTGGAGATAACGGAGTGGCGAAAGCAGATGACTCTGCAATTTTTGACGAAAGAAATAATAAATTAAAAGAAACTTTAAAATTGAAACAGCACGACGATTTTCTGAAATATTACGAGAACTTTGTCCAAGAAAAGATTGAAAGTCACGTTGTTGCAAAATCAGATGATCTGTGGACGAACAACAATACTGAGAGTATCAATCATAGACTGAAGGTGTGGCTTAGTTGGGAACCGAAAAAAACAGACGAATTAATACAGAAGTTATACGAGCTAATCAAAGTTCAAATGGTTGACATGAGGCGGGCATTATACGGCACAGGAAATTTCAGTTTACGTGGACCATTCCAGAAATTGAAAATAACAAAACTTGTGTGGTCTATGAAATCATCAGAAGAAAAATACAATTTATTCTACAAATTTCTAAAAGCTGGAAAACATTTAACTGACAACAATAATGTAGTGACATCAACTGACGGGACGTACAGTGTGAGGAAAGTGCCAAGACTTGCAAAAAAGCCAAACCAAAAAACGCGTTGCCGTCCTCACAAGACTTCACGGAAGTAGACTAGAGATTTCCAAGGATTGAACTCATTACCACACAGTCCCACCTTTTAACGCACTAGCAATTAACAAGCAATTTCTCCTTTTCTCACAATGTCTTGTACCATATGTGACACTTATTTTTCAATTTATACGCACATTGAATTGTCGTCTGCAGCATCTTTCAATTTGGACCAGTCTTAAATTTTGTCATTTGGTAACGGGTTAAAAGGAAAATATTCGTTTCACATCGTGGAAGCAGACAAAACGCTATTAGAAGACAGGAAACACATGCATAGGTACACTAACCACCGTGATAGGACTTACGCTGTTTAAACGGTGTTTAACTCCGATATAAACAAAACTCTCTTTGTCAGGGTCATTAAATCACGGAATTGTTCGCAAAAAGGTTAACTCGTTACCTTCTTTGAGTCTATTTTTGTTTAAAACGAATTGAATTAAAATTGCTGACGGACGGACGGGTAATAAGCCATTGCATAAATGATCTCTTTTAGTCGAAAACGATATAAAATATACTAAATGAATGTCTTTGCATGTCTTTGCATGTCTTTGTGGTGTCTTTGTGTGTCTTTGCATGTCTTTGTGGTGTCTTTGCATGTCTTTGTGTGTCTTTGCATGTCTTTTGCAGTGTTTAGTAGGACCCGTATTGGTCATCTTTTTTGCACCAAAATGGTCACTCTACCTCATAATTCAGCTGAATGTAAGATTTACCCCTTACCATACAATGAAGAACCAGTGGAAGAAGCCCTTTGAAAACATTGTAGGAAAAGGAGAAAATGCTGGTAACCAGCATTTTCTCCTTTCCCACAAAATTTTCTATGATTTTATCCTATCACAGAACAATTGTGTCATTTGGCCACTATGAAATTGTCATCTGCAACTGCTTTCAATTTGGATAGGTCCAAAAGTTTGTTGTGTGGTAAAGAGTTAAACAGACTATATGTGTCCATAATACTGTGATGAACCTGCATTTTACATATAAAAAACACTCTCGTGTATACAAAGATTATTTTCCAATTACTACATAAAACAGCTACAAACCAAAATATTCTTGACTATAATTATCAAAAGCTATTCACAAATAACAAATACTGAAGAAAATCAGATATCTTTGCAATAACTTACTCCATGAAAATGTAGGAATCAATTATCAAGCTAGAAACAAAAACACTTTTCTATTAACTCTTTATCAAACGACAAAATTTTAGACCTGTCCATATTGAAAGCATTTGCAGATGACAAAATAAATGTGGTTGAAAAATTGAAATTTGTTGTTGGAAGGGTGGAAAACATGGTGGGAAAAGGAGAAAATGCTGGTCACCAGCATTTTCTCCTTTTCCCACAATGTTTTCAAAAGGCTTCTTGCACAGGTTTGTCAAAAGTCAGGAGTGTGTGGTAAAGGGTTAAGAAAAAAAATTGTTGTCTTCACATCAACTTACTTTCCACCATGATTCGTCTTCCTTCTTTAGCTGGAATGTCCTTGACTAATTCACCTTTAGATTTACTGAACCAGGCACGGACATCGAAAACCGAGAGAATACCGGTGGCCATATTGCGCAGATCAATCTGTAAACAAAGTTGTACATGTATGTAATGTTTCATAATGTGTGTTCATTAACAAGATCAGAAGACCTTTACAGAGTAGATCAAGATCAGAATCCACAAAAGATTATCACAAAATTCAAATAATCAATCTTATATAAAGCTTAACTCTTGACCAAACAACAACATTTAGACTGGATCAAACTGAACGAATTTGCAGATCTATGACAAATCAAATGCAACCCAAATGACGATTTCTGTCTTTGACAGGATAGAAAACATTGCAAGAAAAGGAGAAAATGCTCCTTTTCCTGCAATGTTTTCAAAAGTCTTTTCTTTAAGAGGAGTTAAAATTCAGCAATGTGTGGTATTAAACTCATCAAGAAAAGGTGTTATTTAGCCGCACAATGGCTTGTTTAATAAAGTTTTATCTAAAAGAGCAATTCATGTCAGATCCAACAAATCTCAAATGTTTACAAAGCATTTTACAATTAACTGTTAAATCTTCAGGAGTCTCCTGTCAGAAAATAAACTTTAATGATCTCTTGATAATTTGCTAAATTCAACTGATATACAATTAACAATGAAGGTGATGGCTTTATAAAAACCAACCTTTTCCAGGTACCAGTCTGGTCGACTTCCTTTCCCATCTGTCTCGACACGCATTTTCTTGATAGGAGCCACGTCATCCAACTCACAACGAATAAGATCAGCCCTATCCCGTTCAAATCTGTCTCCACTTTTATCCAGTACCAAGGGTGAGGTTGTTCCTTTGGCACCAAATAAGGTAATTGTGATAGTTTGGTCGGTGCCTGCCTCATCTACATCTCCAGTGAATACAGTCATCTCGTATGGAATCACTGAGAGAAATAAAGTTAATTGGCAATTAACTCTTTATCACACAATCCCAAATTTTAATGACTTTTAGAGAGAAAGCTTTGAAACACTGTGGGAAAAGAAAAAATGCTGATAACCAGCATTTTCTCCTTTTCCCACAATGTTTTCTACCCCTCAAAAATCAAAATTGAGTCACATTTTGTTGTCTGCAAGTGCTTTCAATATGGACATGTCCAAGTTAACCCTTTCCCACATAAGGACAACTTTTGACGACCCTTAGATAGAAGCCTTTTGAAAGCATTGTGGGAAAAGAATTTTTTCAAAATGCTTCTTTTCCAAGGGTCATCAAAAGTCTGCATTGTGTGAAAAAGTGTTTATGTGATATCAGGAAGAGATGAATCAGTGTGGAAGTAGATATATCTAAAACATGGCTTACTCGGTCTAAATGAAGAAATAGAACTGATTCCATCTTCCACACTGAATGTTCGACTAGTCTTTCCGTCCCCTCTATCCCGGGCCAACCACTGTTTACAGGCAAACATGTAGTGTTTGCCTTTCGTGGGCATATCTACCTCTATCTGCTTCACAAACCATCCGCTCCCTGGAGCTGTCCCGTCATGCCCAATCTGAAATCATGTATAGTATGAGTGTAAATGTTTGCGAAATGGATATTTTTTTCAATTTTGCAAATTTAAAATTAACTTTTCTGTTCACATGTTTTACCACAAGTATACCAACTAATAACAATTGTCTTGAATTCGCAAACATTTTTGGGCACAAAATGTCCATATACTTGGTAATTTGCAAATTTTTCGACAGGTGTATATATCCATGTATGCAGTTAATATAGCTAGAGCTATGCTCTGTAAAAATGGGGTTAAATGCATCAGTTCTGCAAAAGCTATCAACCCATATCAGCCCATGGATCTAAGACAGGCAGCCCCAAGTTAACCCTTTACCCCGTAAGGCATTCCTATGGTATCTCTAATTGACCCTAAATAACAGCAAGGATGAAGCCGTTTCTTATGTGTAAATTACACTTTTTGATAGCATAGAAAACATTGTGACAAAAGGTGAAATTGCTCGTCACGAGCAATTTCACCTTTTGTCACAATGTTTTCAAAAGGCTCCTACAAGCAGTGCGTCGAAATGAGTATCTGTGGAGTAAAGGGTTAAAACTTTTCCTATTTCGTAAATTTTCCGCTTGTCAAAGGACCAGGAGCCGCATTAACTCATTACCACACGACAGAATTTTAGGTTCGTCCAAATAGAAAGCATTTGCAGACGACAAAATAAAATTGACAGAATGTTTGAAATTTGTTTTGTGAAGGGTAGTAAACATTGTCGGAAAAGGAGAAAATCCTGGTAACCAGCATTTTTTCCTTTTCGCACAATGTTTTCAAAAGGCCTTTTCCTCATGGTCGTTAAAAGTCAGGATTGTGTGGTAATGGGTTAACTCATTACCACACGACAGAATTTTAGGTTTGTCCAAATAGAAAGCATTTGCAGACGACAAAATAAAGTGACTGAGAACTTAAAATTTGTTTTGTAAAGGGTAGAAAACAGTGTGGGAAAAGGAGAAAATGCTGGTAACCAGCATTTTTTCCTTTTCGCACAATGTTTTCAAAAGGCCTTTTCCTCATGGTCGTTAAAAGCCGGGATTGTGTGGTAATGGGTTAACTCATTACCACACGACAGAATTTTAGGTTTGTCCAAACAGAAAGCATTTGCAGACGACAAAATAAAATTGACAGAATATTTGAAATTTGTTTTGTGAAGGGTAGTAAACATTGTCTGAAAAGGAGAAAATGCTGGTAACCAGCATTTTCTTCTTTTCCAACAATGTTTTCTAAAGGCTTCTTTCTCAGGGTCATCAAAAATACGGTCTCTATCCAATTGGTAGAGACATTCTGATCTAAAGCAGCCATACGTAGTCACTTTGGTCATCTTTTATTAATGTACACTGCAGAATGTAAGTGGAACTTTAACAAAATACTATGGTAAATGACTTTTTCTTAATATTTCTTTTGTAAATTTGGGTTTCTACAGGTTAAGATAATGAAATCATTTTACCTCTATCTTTTTCACTTCCTCTACATCGACAGCTTCTATAGAAAAGATTTCTGTTGACCCGGGGTTGAACTTGTTTTTCTGCGCCAACTCGAGGAACAGTCGCCCGGTGTGTTTTTTCTTCAAGCCCATGATTTTAATCCAGACATTGCTCTCTGTCCCGTTATCCTCACCTTCTCCTGTACTTACACGGATTGTGTACGGAATAGCTATAATAAGATTGTAAAGTCATTTATTATATAACAGTGAATTTTCCAGGATCAAATACACGCATTGAATCAGATGAAAAATTCACACGACAGAGAAAAATATGTATCTCCACATGGTGAAATACGGTCCCAAACATCGTATGATGACAAATGTCATGCGCAGACTAAACATGAATTGATTTGCGCTTTCATTGGTCAAAATAATAATTATGCTGTAATATTAATCCAGCTTTCACTGAAACAGAGTTACTACCATCCAGACTAATAATTGTGTTGTTTTGTTTGCCGTTTTTGAATAAAATGTCAATAATTGCAAAATGTTCTCGTTGAATGTTGTAACTACATTATAAAAGGAATACTATGTTGTAGTAACTTTCCTGGCGCTTGTGTACACCTCTTGCTGCATAAGAAAATTTTGACATTGCAAGAGACCTTTGGTCTTGCACGATATCAAATTTCTCACGCTGCTCTAAGTCAATACAAGCACCCAGAAAGTTACTACAACATAATATTCTATATTCATAACATTTCAATTAACTAGCAACATAGTGTTACCAGCAAAGCTGATTATCATGCATTTTCTCTTTTACCAAGAATGTTTTCAAAAGGCTTCTTCCTTAAATTGGTTGAACTGGAGACTGTGAGTTAAAGAATTAACCCTTTACCACATAATCACGACTTTTAACACCCCTGTGAAAAAACCCTTTTGAAAACATTGTGGGAAAAGGAGAAAATGCTGGTCACCAGCTCCTTTTCCCTCAATGTTTTCTAACCTTCCCAAATCAAATTTCAATTTTTCAGTCACATTTATTTTGTCGTCTACAAATGCTTTCAATTTGGACCAGTCCACTTTGTCATTTGGTAAAGAATTAAAGAAGCATATACACTTACTTGGTCCCTCTGGTATATCCTCCATACTGAGTTGTTTTCTTGTCATTTTGGGGCTCTTTGAGAAGGGATCTGAGCTCCTTAGGGAGTCCAAACTGGCCACTGACCCATATTTGGTTGACCTCAATGTTCCTGTACTGGACATTTCACCATCATAGCCCTGGAACAACAGGAAACAACAGGATGTAAGTGCTTGTAACTCTAACTCATAGCAAGATCAAAATACATAAGATGCAATTCCAAAGTTGATTCACATATTATCGGACACTGTAGATACAAGATCAGACTGCACAGAATGTTCAGTCTGGTCTTGGATGCACATTGACTAAAAACATGAGTCATTTTCTACTTCTCCCACAATATTTTCTTCACTATCAATAACAAGTTTCCTCATTCAGGCCACCATTAACTCTTTACCACACAATCCCGACTTTTAACGACCCCAACAAATACACCTTTTGAAAACATTGTGGGAAAAGCAGAAAATGCTGGTAACCAGCATTTTCTCTTTTTCCCACAATGTTTTCTACCCTTCCCAAAACAAATTTAAATTTTCGAGCCACATTTGTTTTGTCGTTTGCTAATGCTTTCAATTTGAACAAGCTTACAATTTTGTAAAGATTTAACTCTTATTCTGCCCAATTAAAATCATTGATGATTACAAAATGATATTAAATTTCATTAGGTTGATGTTTATTGAATGGGTAACAATATGATCAAAACTATTCATAGAGCAGGCTGTGAAGAGTGTACACTGGGATCAAACTACAGGTATGTGCAGGCTGATCTTGAAGGCAGATCTTGCTGTACACTTTCCACAAACATCTATGGTCACAAACAACATGGCAAGTTTGTCATCCGCAAAATTAATGCTTTCCGTTTGGAATAGTATAAAATTTTGCAGTTACGTAAAAGAGTTGACTCTACCTTCACATAGAATGATCTTTCAATCTTGGAATCATCTTTATTCTTGGCCAGCCAACGTTCACAGTGGAACATGTACTTCTCGTTTTCACTGCTATCAACAATCTCGACGTACTGAAGGTACCATGCAGGACTAAAACCAGAGTTATCATGGCGAATATGAATTTTATAGATTCTACCTAGATCAGCTGCCTCCATCTTGAAAACATCCACCTGAAAGTGAAAAGTAATTGAGCAATTCTTTGTGAAAAGAGAGCTAAATACATCTGCAAAAAGTGTCGATCAGGTCTGCCCAGTCCACAGAGGCTAACATTTTGTTATTTGTCAATATTCTGCATGTCAAATGACACTGTCCCCTTACACTTTTGTAATACATGTACTAATCAACTAATCAATATATGACGCATTTTCAGTACCAACTGTGAGCATGTTTTCATTGATGTACATGTAGTACTAAAGAAATTTCTATTTCCTTTCAATGTTCCCTCAGCTATTAATTGTAACAGATAAGGGTATACATGTATGTATATATAGAAAGATATTTACAGTTACAAAGTACCCTTACTCACCTGATTCTTCTCAAACTTGTCGAAGAAAGTTTCAGACTTGGCCAGTTTTCTCTCCCCAGTGTCACCACGGTCACCAAACACATTCAGGAACACATTAGCATTTGTACCACAACTCGACTTATCTCCTGTTTTAACGTTCACTGTGTACATTTTCTCTGAAAAACATTGTTCATAAATTTATCATCAAATGATTTCAAGTTCTATGTGAGCTACACATACATTCAAACAAGTATTTTACTTCATGTGGGAGACCACTCCTTCATGTATAACTTTGTCCCAATTTAAATCCAATATCTGACAAATGCGTCAGAGAGATATCTCTTTGGCTCAGTGGTTATGGTATTGGTCTTTTAATCGTCAAAAAACAAGGATATTTGTCCTTTCAAGGGTTCGAATCCTACCAGATGGGGTTTGTATTTGAGCTATGCATTTATTTGTTTCTTTGTTATGGACTTTGTTCGTAAGATACTTTTTAAGGATAGCAAATTTTTAGACTTGCCCAAATGATGTCCATAAGATACCCTCCATCTCCCTCTGTTGAGTCGTAGTTCATGAATTAAATATCAAATGCATAATTTTGTAATTCAAAAATGGACTTTGTCAATATTTCTACACATGTTACATGACACAAAAGTTTAGCTAAACATTACACAAATTTAACAGCCATTTCAACAAACTCAACCCTAAAATTCATCAATATTGTGTATGGCCTCCCTGACTTGCTATCAGTGCCTGCAGTCACCATCTAATGGACCCACACAGATTACGCAGGAGATAGCATGGAATGCGAGCCCACTCTTCATGAAAAGTATTGTCAATTCTTTTTTTTTTTGATATTTTGTAGCTGTGGGTTACATCGACTAAACGACGTAGAAGGATGTCTGTTTGACTGGGTTACAATCGGAATAGTTAGCAGGGCATGGTAGTGCGGTAATATTAGTGGGTGTGAGAAAGTTTTTGGTAAGTCTAGTTGTGTGAGGCTGGTTACCAGCATTTTCTGCTTTTCCCGTAAAGTTTTCGAAAAGCCTCTATCTCAGGGACGTTAAAAACCAGAGATTGTTTGGTAAAAGGTTAAAGATGCCTGTCTACAGCCGGTGAGCAGAAACGCTGTTAAATTTAAAAAAGAAAAATAGAATGGTACAGAAATCTGTCCTTCGTGTACGCAAGGATAAATTACTGACATATATCGTGTAAATGAAAAAAGAAACACGGGGGTTTGTGTGAAATATCAAAAATTGGCCAGAAGAAAACTGGCTGACGATCGAAGCTGTAAACAATAGCGGTGACTCACGGAAATTTATCGTTCGTTTCCGCCTAGAGTCGGATACGGTGTAACTTACATATAGGCCTCGATCTCCGTCTAAAAATAGAAGCTGCAACAGAGATGCATACATTTTCCTTCATTTACCACATCAAGGCCAAGGTCAAATATAGTCATGTTACAGAATGCATGATCATCATAAAAATCTACCCGGGTGTATAACTGATATCGAAAATCTTCGATTCAAAATCAAGAATCGACCAGTCTGTTTACATTGAAGGCCACAAGTCCGCAAAATGCATTTTCTATCAGGCGTAATCTAAGCAACCATGCAACCGTCAGGCGCAATATTTGGCACAGATATATAAGAATGACTATATTTTGATAAAATAAAAACAAAATGAGTTAAAACTGGCTTAAAATGAGTATTATGGCCTCTTTAAATTACTCACTCTCCAGTTTATCTTTGATCCTAATTTCTTTACTCTTGACTTCGCCATTCTTGAGGACCTCTTGGATAGCTTTCTCTGCCACCAGCTCTCTCTCTATAGCATGATCATCTTCATCTCTAGCCAGCCATCGTTTACATGGAAATATGTAGGTGATAGACCCCTAAGATACAAACATTACATGGAAAGTTATGGAAATATTATTAAAGGTATGAGATTCCTAAAATACAAGCCAAACATTACATAGACTCTCTACTAAATGACAAAACTTTTGACTGGTTCAAATTGAAAGCACTTGCAGATGACAATAATTATAAACACAATTCAAAAATTGAAATTTATTTCCAGCATGGTAGAAAACATTGTGGGGAAAGGAGAAAGTGCTTGTTACAAGCATTTTCTCCTTTTCCAACAATGTTTTCAAAAGCCTTCTATCAGGGTCGTAAAAACAAGGGATTGTGTGGTAGAAGGCTAAATACAAGCCAAACATTACATAGCAATTTTTCTTAATATTACTCTAGGTACAAGATCCTTAAAACACAATAAGCATGGACACATACACTTAAAATCAAGGAAACTGGTTACTAGTAAAATTTACAAGCATGGAAAATGCCTTGCTTATCTCATTCTGTACAATACCTGTAATGCAAGATTTTAGCAAAAGAAAAAAGTTTGTAATACTGATAATTCACTGAATTTGCTCTTTTTAAAGGCCCATAATACTGATAATTCACTGAATTTGCCCTTTTTAAAGGCCCCATAATGGCCAATTGTTAAACAGTTATGTGTGTATAATACAAGTAAATTTTACTTTGCAATATTTAAAAGTACAACAATTATTGTAACAATTATCTGTTAACGTGTAGTTGGTCTAAGGTCCAATTATTGGCCGAACAATAAATATCTTAACTAGAATAAATTTTGCCAACATTAATTCTGGTTTTAATGTATTAGATATATGGACAATTTTCCATCAACTCTTTACCAAACCACAACATTTTGAGCTCAACCAAGTCGAAAGCATTTGTAGATAGTAGCTCAAATGAAAATTTATGTCTTTAACCCTTTACTCCATAGATACTCATTTCTACGCATTGCTTATAGGAGCCTTTAGAAAACATGGTGGCAAAAGGTAAAATTGCTCGTGACGAGCAATTTCACCTTTTGCCACAATGTTTTCTATGCTATCAAAATGTGTCATATACAGATATGAAACAGCTTCATCCTTGATGTTATTTAGGGTCAATTAGAGATACCATAGAAATGCCTTATGGGGTAAAGGGTTAACAGGGTAGAAAACATTGTTGGGAATGGAATGACATTTTGGACTTCACTAAATTGAAATTATTTTAAGATTATAGATCAAATGAAGATTTCTGTGGAAAACGTGGGAAAAAGAGAAAATGCTGGTTACCAGCATTTTCACCTTTTTTCACATGTTTTCAACAGCTTTCTTCTTCAGGGTCGCTAAACTTAGGACTGTGTGGTTACTGATAAATTCTTAGTGACCTTTGGGTAGATTAGTAGATGGCACAGCAAACAAAACAGTGAAGCAAAAGGCAAGCTTTTATTTGATAGGAAACTGTTATGTGTAACCATATTATCATCCCCATTATGCAGCAGATCTCCCCAAAAGCATTGTGGGAAAAAGAAAAATCACTTCAAGAAGCACCTCTTGTTTTCAAATGTTTGCACATGCATTTATGCATTAGCTCCATAGCAGAATGATGATAAAAGTTCTACAAAGATGAACACGTTAAATTTTGCAGATGACAAACAAAATGCATATCAAATGATGCAGCTTGTTTTGAAAAGGGTACGAAAGATTGTGGAAAAAGGAGAAAATGCTGGTTACCAGCATCCTCTCCTTTTCTCAAAATGTTTTAAAAAGCCTTTTTCCCCAGGGTGTAAAAAAGAAACATCATTATACTGCAAGAAATTTCTTGTGATCTGATTGGATAATATGCCCAGAACATAATTATATATAATGTACACTGGCAAAACCGATGTAAAAACAGTTTTCCTTTTGAGAGTTCCTTATATACGACTACACTATCAACACAACAACCGAAATGGCAGCATTGATCCAGATTAACATCAAGATTATGCACCAAGCTGCAAGTTTCAGTGACATCAGTTCCCAGTGACGTCAGTTTTCATTGAATTGGGGCACTTAGAAAGGAAATTCGAACTCATCAGTATACTCAATTTTTTAAACCAAAAAACAAGTAAAATTTGCTTAACAAACGTCAGAATGATAAAACTTTGCAGTATAATAAATTTCTTGTACAGTTTGTCGGCAGGGGACTTGGAAACTTATTCACGGCTGTGGTGAATCATGTCACCTCGAGCTAAAGACAAGGCTCAAGGCGACACAGATCACCACAGCCATGAACAAGTTTCCAAGTGCCCTGCAACTTGACCATACAACTAATACAGCGAGGATTGTTTGGAAAGGGTACAGCAAAACACATATTAACAGATGAATAGACACACCACACAAGACAGATACATGGAAACACATAAACATTTCAAAACAGGGTACATGCACATTCAAACATGCTGTTATTGTGACATGCAATAAATACACCGCTCTAGCACTAATCGTCACACTATTTACCGGTAAACTCTCCTCGTCATAATGCGTCAATATCGACGTCTGCAAAAATTCCACACAAGTTTATTTTTACTCTTCAGATTCCAGAACACCCAATATAATTATATTTTCTCTCAAAAAAAAACCATGTAAATATACTCAGTTCCATAAATAAGGTTGCACTTAATTTTATTTCTTGTCGCATGTTTTACTGAAGACCAACAAATTTGGTTTATACTTTAGTTCAGGGTCTGTAGAAAATGCCAGGCTTATCAAATTGCACATGCTGCATACTATCATTTTCTCTTTTCTCCACAATGTTTTCAAAAAAATTCTTTCCATGGGTCCGTAATATCCGATATTATTTGGTAAAGAGTTATGAAAAAGTAATTAACCCTTTACTCCATACATACTTATTTCTACGCATTGCTTGTAGAAGCCTTTGGAAAACATTGCGGGAAAAGGTGAAATTGCTCGTAACGAGCAATTTCACCTTTTGCCACAATGTTTTCTATGCTATCAAAAGGTGTCATATACACATAAGAAACGGCTTCATCCTTGCTGTTATTTAGGGTCAATTAGAGATACCATAAAAATGCCTTATGGGGTAAAGGGTACAAAAACTGTAAAAACACATCTTCAATATTCCACTTCTTTGTTTTGCAGCGAGGATTCTAAAAAACATGCTGATACAACATTCTAAAGAAAGATTGAAAAAAGTATACCAGAAATGCATATTGCGCTATATACTAGTGTATGTAATCTAAAATTAAGCGTAAACAGACCATTAAGGATACAGAAATTAAAGATATTTATAACAATGTTGGTAAAAATTCAAATGAAAGCTAACATAGATGAACAGAAATTGAAAACTAGTTCAAAAGGAAGTCATTACAAATAAACAGAAATAGTAAACTAGTTGAATGTACAGTCTTTTAACCCTTTTACTGTCAAGTAAACTATGTTTCAACTTTCAGACTGGTCCAAGTTAACTCTTTACCAAACGACACAATTTTAGACTGGTTTAAATTGAAAGCATTTGCAGACAACAAAATAAATTTGTTCTGGGAAGGGTAGAAAACACTGTGGGAAAAGGAGAAAATGCTGTTTACCAGCATTTTCTCCTTTTCCTACTGTGTTTTCAAAAGGCTTTTTTCTCAGGGGCGTTAAAAGTAGGGATTGTGTGGTAATAGGTTAAAAGCATTTTGCAGGCAACAAAATTAATGTGACTCAAAAATAGGAATTAGTTTGCAGAGGGTAGAAAACATTGTGGGAAAAGGAGAAAATGCTTATTACCAGCATTTTCTCCTTTTCCCATGATGTTTTCAAAAGGCTTCTTCAAAGGGTCGTGTAAACCAGGGATTATTTGGGAAAGGACTAAAGCATTATGGCACAATGTTCAAGTTTCAAGCTATTTTGATGTAACATAAAATATCTTGCAAACCATAGAGCAGAGCAGATCAAAGATCAGCTAACAAATGCAGTGCTGTCTGATCTTAATCTACACAGCCCACGAAAGCATTGTAAGTCATACAGCAGGCTAACGAATTATGTCTTCTTTCTCCTAACAAGATGACAAAAAGTTACACTTGCCAATATTAAGTGTAACTGTTGATATGTAATGTTTTCGAAGGGATAGAATAATTTTTGAAAAAGAAAAAAAGAGAAAGCAGCTGATTACCAGCACTTTCTTCCTTTTCTCACAATGTTTTCAATAGCTTGCTTCTTCTCTGTCATAAAAAAACACATGAAATTTTGGCAGAGAGTCCTACAATTCAGTCTTTTCCAGTTGACAAATTTTTAGATTTTTCTAAATTGAAAGCATCAAAATTTGTTGACAAACATATAAAAATAAAGTTAACTGAAAAAAATAATTTTGTCGGTCAAAGGGCAGAAAATATTGTGGGAAAAGGAGAAAATGCTGGTTACCAGCATTTTCTCCTTTTCCCACAATGTTTTCAAAAACCATCTGCACCAGGGTCGATAAAATTTGCTCTTGTTTGGTAAATAGTTAATAAACTAAAGGTTGTTTAGAGAGGGGTGAGAGAATATTAAAGTTTACATGCAGTCTCTAGTATACTGGGGATATACTGTTTTTAACTTACTTGTACTTTGTTAGATCCCTAGATTGTGTAAGTGAAATATTTACAAAAGTGTCAATGTATGAATAAAATGTACAACTTAATGCTAAAATACATTTACTAAATATTAATTTAAAGATCCGATAGAGACCAAAAAACAATGCAGGTATAAAAATGCATTTAGATTTAAATTATACCATTTAACCCGTTACACCATAGATACTCGTTTCTAAGCATTGCTTGTAGAAGCCTTTGGAAAACATTGTGACAAAAGGTTAAATTGCTAGTGACAAACAATTTCACCTTTTGTCACAATGTTTACTTTGCTATCAAAAGGTGTCCTATACACATAAAAAATGGCGTCATTCTTGCTGTTATTTTGGGTCAATTAGAGATTTCACACTTGCAGAAAAATGAATTCCAAATTTAGGCAAATACTAAACAAAAGATTAGAGTGACATGGTAACTTTTAACTTAGTTTTGAAATTAATTCCTCTGCCGGCAACTAAAACCTGCACTATGCCTACAATAACAATGTCACCCTCGCAGATCTTCTTTCTTCTGTGTTTTATCGTTCAATAAACCACAGTTAAGAGTAATGTGGGACAATAAAAAATCCATGAGGACTATAGCCAAAGCAGTTTATTCATTGTGCCTCATAACTCACAACAAAGTTATTTAAGAAATAATCTTCTTTCTATCGTGGTATATTGTTCAATAAACCACAGTTGTGAGTTTTGAGGCACAATAAATAATCCACGAGGGCGATAGCCCGAGTCGGTTATTCATTGCGCCTCATAACTCACAACGTGGTTTATTGAACGATATACCACCTTAGAAAGAAGATTATTTCAATTCTAACTTGGCCAATTCTTAATGAAAGGAAAACAAGTTAAAACTAAGAGTAAAAACGCGGATGAAGATTATGCTCCATTGAATAACTCACTCATTGAATGACGTCACTCTACATGGATTGTGGCAGATTTTATCACGTTTTCCTTGCACTGTGTTTATAGAGCCAAAGTCACGTGTCATGTTAGAATAAATGATAAACCATAATAGAAATAAGATTATTTTGATTCTAACATGATCAACTCTTAATGAAAGGAAATCAAGTTTATACTTAAGAGAAAAAACATGGATGCAGACTATATTCCATTGAATACTTTACTTAGTTACTTTACACAGAATGATGTCACTCTATATATAAAACAACGTAGATTTTACAATGTTTCCGTTGCACTGTGTTTATAGAGCCTAATTCATGTGTCATATTAGAAAGTGCAATATTCTACATAAATGTCATACTCTGTAAACTCAAATAGTCTACATACTTAGCTCTATATGTGTTAAGTCTATTGTTTGTATTGTAAACTTTTGTTTTCAATCGGGTTGTCAACAACTCGAAAATGTTTGGCTAAGGGTTAATGATTGAGTTAAACACAACTGATAACTAAAAATGCACACTTAGCTATAAATCTAACTATTCCTTTTACCTCTTTCATAAAACTTTTGTACACATATTGACATAAGGGTTAGGTGTTTGTAACAAGCAAATTTTCTCATTTTGCCACAATTATGCAACTATGTATTTAACCTCAAATCCTGTTGAAATTTCTTATTCTTAA
This sequence comes from Tridacna crocea, assembly GCA_943736015.1. Lineage (NCBI taxonomy): Eukaryota > Metazoa > Mollusca > Bivalvia > Cardiida > Cardiidae > Tridacna > Tridacna crocea. The sequence continues at coordinate 2,368,301 of OX031067.1, read as the reverse complement.
AGGATTTTTCATAGGTGCTTGCTTTGAAATTATTTGGATTGAAATGTTCCTATTTTCTTTAATTAACCCTTTACCAAACAATCCCTGGTTTTCACGACCCTGAGATAGAAGCCTTTTGAAAAAATTGTGGGAAAAGGAGAAAATGCTCCATTTCCCATAATGCTTTCTACCCTGCTTTGTACCCTTCCCAAAACAATTTTCAATTTTTGACCCACATTTATTTTGTCATCTACAAATGCTTTCAATTTGGACAAATCTACAATTTTGCTGCTTGGTAATGAGTTAACTGAAAAACATGGCAGTTACTGCAGACTATAAAATGTTGTCATCGTGCCACAATTACGCTGTAATATTTACCTTTCCAGTGTCATGTAATCTTCGCACTGTGACTGTATCAAGGTGCCACCCTGGGGTCAAACCAGCATTATCGTGACCTATACGGATCTTTTCTATGGTTTCTCCGATATCTTCCAACTATAGAAATATAAACATTATCAAGAAGTAGCGAGGACATCGCCTCTGTGTTAAGATATAATGAAATCTATTTGAAATACAAAGTTCTTTATCCTCCTGAGTTGATTTTATAGTGAAATTTACTTGAAATACACTGAAGTTTATCCGCTTGACCTATTTGCTGCAGTATCACAAAAATCGACTTTGTTTCATATATTTTCATGAAGCCGTTTAACAACATGTTTAACCCTTTACCACACAATGACTCCTTTTAACGCCCCCTGAAAGAGAAGGCTTTTGAAAACATTGTGGGACAAGTAGAAAATGCTCGTTACCAGAATTTTCTCACAATGTTTTCTACCTTACCAAAGAACAATCATTTCATATAAGCCACGTTAAAAATGTTATCTACAAATGCTTTTAATTTCGACAGATCTAAAATTTTGTCGAGTGGTAAAGGGTTTAAATTATATCTATACCACTTTGACTTTTCCTTCTCAAATTACCTGACCACGAAAAAAAGTTTTACAAGCACAGAGCCACGTCAATTCTCAGACGTCACAACGAGAACTTTGAGCTCACCTCTAATACGAAGGTGTCAGCTTGATTGCGTTTAAACCTCTCCTTCCTCTCTAGTTTACTGATACACAGGTCCTTCTGTTGAGTACACATGTCTTTGCCATACAGCTGTATGTAGACATTGGCTGAGGTTCCTGCCGATGATACATCAGATGTGGTTGTGACAATTTCATATGGTTTACCTGAAAATATACAGACAGTAATTTAAATTGAATCCTTACAACTCTCAACATTTCTGAGTAACCCTATATCAAATGGCAAAATTACATTTGTTGATATTGAAGAAATCTAGAGACCACAATTCAATTTTTGTTTTCTCAGATTATAAAATTTCGCCTTAACCCCTACCAAATGACAAAATTCTAGACTTGTCCAAATTGAAGCATTTGCAGACCACAAAATAAACTCCACTCAAAAATTGAAACTTGACTTTTGAAGAGTAGAAAACATTGTGGGTAAAGGAAAAAATGCTGGTTATCAGCATTTTCTCCTTTTCCCACAATGTTTTCAGAAGGCTTCTTCCTTTGATTCTTAAAAACCAGGCATTTTTTGGTAAAGGGTTAAATAGATAGAAAAGACTTTGGAAAAAGGAGAAAATCTGACAGAGTATCTCAACCAATCACATAGCTCGCCATGGATACTAGAACAATACTGAAGAATTGTTGGAGTCCCCCATCCTACATACATTTTTCATATTCCTCTGTGGCCAGTTCTTGAGGAAAGAGTTCCACTTCCAGCTGATTGTCACCTTTGTTTTTGGCCAACCATCTATTGACTGGGAAGGTCCAGTTTCTACCCAGTGAAGGACATTCAACAACTACCTTATCCACAAACCAGGCAGCTCCACCTCCCTTGTTGTCATGGCCAATCCTGGAAGAGAGTTAGTTAATGAAAACATTCAAACTATGTCATCACTTTCCTAAATTTCCTGAGGAAAAAAAGTGATACAATTTGTTGTCTAGTAAAGCAATATACAATTTGATGTCTCTTTTTCAGCATCTTTACTTTGAAATCAAAATTCAGGAGAGTCATGACAGTACATTGTAATATCAAACAAAACTAGAGCCGTCACTAAATGTGACTTTATACCCCACCAGCGCTTTGACAGTATTTTGTACAGACAGACAGATACAAGAAAGGACGGACACATGGACGGACACACGGACAGACAGGCTGATTCCAGTATACCCCTGAAAACATTCATTTTGCGGGGTACACAAGTATGAGATGAAAAAAGTTCAAGGGGAGATAATTACATAACAAACTGTAGCAGGGACATGAAAATTGCACATGAACAACTTCATATACATGTATATAGGAACCCTGTGTGTAAATTTGAGTTCAGTACGACAAAAAATTGTAGGAGTATTGCTGTGGACAAATTTGTATCTATGGACAGAGAATGGACACACAGCTATGGTAATTCCAGTATACCCCTCTCCACTATGTTGTGGGGCTATAACAAGGATAATAATGATTCAGTCGATATCAAATATAAAATGGAGGACAAATTCTAGTTATCAATTTGTAAAATTGTCACCAATCAAGTAAAATTTTATTGATAAAGCTACAGGTTCTTGGTCTGCAGTATTAGCTCAAAGGCAAAGGGCTAATAATGCAGGCAGAGTACCCATAACTCGGTAAACATAAAATTAGGGTCAATCCGGGTAAATACGTACAGAGGTATAATTACGGACATACACCATATTTTCGGAAAATACCCGAGCGTATTTCATCTCCCAATATCCATGTCACAATCTATATATAGCACTCCCATCTTATTTCTGTGTCAGTGCGCTATTTTTGATGACGATTAAGTTTATGTGATGATACAAGCACGTTTAGTGTCAAACTTGATTCACCCTTTCTCAACTATGCTTGCATTTAAAAATTTGTGCTACAACTCTGACAGGTACTTGAACGCTTTCACAAGTTAAAGATTTTTTTCACTAAGCCGTAATGGTGTTAAAAGCTATGAAAAATGATTGAAGAAAAGTAATAAATCATCAAAATAATGGCAAAATACACGTTAGCAAAAATAAAGAAGAAAAAGACAACTGTCTGTAATAAACCAGTCGTTTGAACACACTGTAAAATTACGGACACTTACAAAAAGTATCTACAGAATTCATGTTTATCAAATATTTGAAAAGGACGATAGCTAGAAGTTAAGTTATAGCTCGAGCCTTACAAGTAGAATCCAATACTTTTCCGAAATTAGACACAATGAGCCACCGATGTACAGGCTACAGGAATGATCTTTCATTTCACTGCATTTTGTAATTGTTGTCCTGCCTAATGTGCAGGTTGTGCTAGATCTATTGCTATTATTGCCCGTTTAGGCCACAAACAATCCATTGTTTTATTAGGTTTTGGCAGTATTATTCTTTTGAAAACATAATAGGGAAAGAAGAAATATCTTGTGCCGAGCAATACCATATATAACCCATTTAAAGTAAGGTGTCCGTAATTTTCAAGTCTGTGTCCGTACTTCACCCCCATGTCCGTATTTACCCGGATTCGACTAAGTAACTTCAACTGCATTTTCGCAATATCTTGGGCAGAGTAAACTATACAGTATAGCAAAAATATCAGAGGAGAAAGTCTTGAAATGTTAACTCATAGGTTCTAGTGGTCATGGCTTTCACATTGTAACAGTAGTTGACTGGCGAAGTGAGCTGTGTAAAAATCGTCCATATTTACCCGGATTGACCCTAGATAAATATCATTATAATCTCCAGACTTTGTACAATCTCAACCCATCACTACACAATCCCTACTTTTGATGACCCTGAGAAAGAAACCTTCTGAAAACATTCTGTGAAAAGGAGAAAATGCTGGTAACCAGCATTTTCTCCTTTTCCCACAATGTTTTCTACCCTTCACAAAACAAATTTCAAAGTTTCAGTCACTTTTATATTGTCCTCTGCTAATGCTTTCGATTTGGGCAAGCCTAAAATATTGTCGTTTAGTAATGAGTTAAAACTTACTTCATTTTCTTCAGTGGACCAATATTGACTGCTTCCACTGTAAATTCATCAGTGTTACCTGATTCAAATTTGTTTGAGTGAGTTCTGGATGACTTGAGCATGACAAGACCTAGAAATAGGGGAAAAAAAACATTGGAAATTAAAATGTTTAAAGGTGGGTATTTCTGTTTTTCACATCACACCAAATTAAAATATATAATATATATCACTAAAACTTATATGAAAAAACAATACAAATTGTCAATAATTAACCCATTACCACTCAATCCCTACTTTTGACGCCCCTGAGAAAGAAGCCTTTTGAAAACACTGTGGGAAAAGGAGAAAATGCTGGTAACCAGCATTTTCTCCTTTTCCCACAGTGCTTTCTACCCTTCCCAGAACAAATTTCTATTTTTCAGTCACCTTTATATTGTCGTCTGCAAATGCTTTCAATTTGGACCAGTCCAAAATTTTCTTGTGTGGTAATGAGTTAAGAATTGTAATATTACAAAAAAAAATGTTATGGTTGGTATTCCCTTAAAAGGCTACGTAGCCCCTTAAGCTATTTTTAAATGAAAAATGCATCACCTTTTGTTCATAAACTGCTGATGGATTACTTTCATGAACACACTGATTATTGATGAACAGTTCATGAACTTTTTTAAACAATAGACCATTAGGAAATGAACAAGAAAGGTTTCAAACCTGTATCATCCTCTTCTCCATACAATACACAGTAAACATTGGCATCTGTACCCGCACCCCACACTGTCCCAGTCGTGACCTTCACATAGTATGTTGTCATGGCAGCTGCAATCAAAGGTCAAATTTTTAATTAACACATCATGGATCTAATCTAAATGTGTTACAAAGCTATCCCAAGTTCTAACAAACCTCAGAACAAAGGCTTTTGAAAATATTGTGGGAAAAGGTATAAAATCATGGTGACTTGTATTTTCTGTTTCCCACCATGTTTTCAATCCTTGCAAAAGCAAATACCACCATCTGAGCCACATTTAACTCTTTACCAGACAACAAAATTTTGGACTGGTCCAAATTGAAAGCATTTGCAGTTGACAAAATTGATTTTTCTAAAAAATTGAAATTTGTTCTAGGAGGTTAGAAAACATTGTGGGAAAAGCAGAAAATGCTGGTTACCAGCATTTTCTCCTTTTCCCACAATGTTTCCAAAAGGCTTCTTTTTCAAGGGTTGTGAAAACCAGGGATTGTTTGGGAAAGGGTTAATCTATTGAATGAAAATGGTTTCAATTTATACAAATTTAAAATTTCGTTGACTGGTAAAGGGTCTAAAAGATGGTATAACCTTTCTTACCAACATGAAAGTTTGCAACGAATCTATAGCTGAAATACAAACCACATCTGGCCGGATTCGAACCCATCTAGACAAATATCAAGGCTTAAACGGCCAATACCATAACCACTGAGCTAAAGAGATCTCCCTGACACAGTAGTTAGGTACGAAGCCAAGCACAGAGAAGTGGTCTCCCGAAACACCTTTAACTTTTTACAAATATTACTTCTAAAAGCCACAGACATTAGAAAACATTTGAGTGCACAAGACACCACCCACCTTTGGTTTCCAAGGCAATTTCTTTTCTAACTGCCTGGGAGTCCCGCCTCTCTAGTTTCTTCCTCAAACTTGGATCCACAGGTACAAGCTCCCTGCTTATCTGCCCGTCATCCTCTTTTACAGACAGCCATCTCTGACATGGGAAAAAGTATCTGGAAAATAAAACCATAAGTACCCTGAGCTCCAGACAGATGGAGTGATTTTGATTTTGAAATTGAAAATATTACTTATTCTACACCAAGCCCTATATTGTAGATACTCATTAGAATTGTCTCATTATGCCATCTTTAATTTGTTGTCTGCAAAAATTTGACAAGTCAAACTTTTTTTATGATTGGTTCAGAGTTAATATTAATCTATTTATTCCATTCTATTAATCGGATTTAAGATAAATCATTACAAAGAAAGATAAAAGTAAGAACTTCTGCTATTCGAGTTTAGAAATATGTAAAAATGTTAACAAATGACTGTGGGTATTAGTAATATACATGTAATTGGACATCTTAACCCATGACCACATGACAAAATTTTAGACTGGTCCAAATTGAAAGCATTTGCAGACGACAAAATAAAAGTGACTGAAAATTTGGATTTTGTTTTGTGAAGGGTAGAAAACACTCTGGGAAAAGGAGAAAATGCTGGTTATTAACATTTTCTCCTTTTCCCACAATGTTTTCTAAAGGCTTCTTTCTCAGGGGCGTCAAATTAGGGATTGTGTGGTAATGGGTTAAATGATGTGCTGGTAATATAGTGTGAAGGTTGTCAAAAACCAAGCATTTGTGACCAGTGTATTAAGTCATTACCACACAACAATAGTTTAGGCATTTTGCAGACAACAAAATAAAAGTGACTGAAAGTTTGAAACTTGTTTTGTGAAGGGTAGAAAACATTGTGGGGAAAGGAGAAAATGCTGGTAAGCAGCATTTTCTCCTTTCCCCACAATGTTTTCGAAAGGCTTCTTTCTCAGGGTCCTCAAAAGCAGGAATTGTGTGGTAATGGGTTAAAAACAGAGCCAGTACAACTCAGTCATTTATTTCAACAACATTCCATGATAACATACGAGAAAATTTTAACCTGTGTACAATCACTGAGTTTTTTCACTTACAACTTCTTGCTCTTAGAGTCAGTAACTTCAATTCGGTCCAAAAACCACGCTGCTCCGCCTCCTTTGTTATCATGGCGGATCTTTATTTTGTTGAGACTGCCAAGCTCGATCGCTTTTACTGCAAAAACGTCCTCCTGAAGTACAAAAACATACAAAAGTATTACACCAAAACTTTCTGAGAAATTTACAAATTTCCCAAACCTCGTATATGGTGTAAAAACAAGCTCTAACATGATACAAGAATTTTCTTACATGTTCAATTTCCATTTTCTCACCAGTGTAGAAAATCTGTACAACTTTATCTCAATTATATACTTTTATGAAATCACAAAATTTTTGCTTTATGCAATTAACACTACACTTTTTTTTACCAGTAATTCATATCGGTTTGCATTTTTTCTCCAAAAGCTGTACAATAACTTTTATGAATTCACAAAATTTTTGCCTTATGCAATTAACACTACACATTTTTACTACCAGTAATTCAAATCAATTCGCATTTTTTCTCCCAAACCTGTACAATAAAATTATGAGTTTTTTGAGCCACCCCCACGACAGAAGACTAAAAACTCCTGTACACCTTGAAGGAAAAGGAGAAAATGTGTGGAACCAACATTTTTCTCCTTTTCCAACAATGATTCTTACACAGTTCATTGCAAATCTAATAAGGAGAGCTTCATCTATAAGTGCTTTAAATATGGAGGCATCTCAAAAAAAGTTCTTTTTTTTTGTGGACAGGTAACACAGAAATACAAGAGAAAAATGAGAAAAAGACAATCTTGGCATAAAATAAACACAGAAAATTGTAGCATGCACTAGGCTACCAAATATATTGACATCAAGAGTCCATATTCACCAACCATTCTCAAAATCATTCTCAGTCTTATTCTCAAGAAATTTCTGAATTTGAAAGTAACACAACTTCTGATTGGCTAAACCATTTGTGTTACTTTCAAGAGTGCTTGGTGAATATGCCCAAGAATGTCAAAATATGCCCTTTTCGTAACCTGCTAAATAAATGCAACACAAATAAGTGTAGTATCCAAACTCTAATAACAGCAATTCAAGTCTAGTACTGTATAAGAACTCTACTTCTAATAAAACCAATTTCAACCTTGCTTTGGTCTAGAGTATCTCAGCAAAGTGGACAGTGTAGATCAAGATCAGACAGTATGTTCTGTGCAGTCTGATCTTAATCTACATTGGCCACAAAAGGCAAAAAATAGTACCTTCTGTATCTGAGTAAAAATGTTCTTTTGCCCATTTGGCAATCTGTTACACTGACATGATCCATAACTAAATAGTTTTCAGCAAATAAACATGCTTTAAAACATTAACCCTTTACCCCATAAGGCATTTCTATGGTATCTCTAATTGACCCTAAATAGCAGCAATGATGAAGCTGTTTCTTATGTTTATATGACAACTTTTGATAGCATAGAAAACATTGTGGCAAAAGGTGAAATTGCTCGTCACGAGCAATTTCACCTTTTGCCACAATGTTTTCCAAAGGGTCCCTCAAGCAATGCGTAAAAATGAGTATCTGTGGAGTAAAGGGTTAAAGTTAGTTTGTACACTAGAATTGACAATCATGCATAGAGTTCCATGCAGCAACCCACAGCTAATAGTTACAAAACACATCCCTACAGTCTAGAGCAGTATAAGACATAACCATCTCCTAGCCACTTCTGAAAAATGTTCTGACAAAAGGAGAATTCTAACATTACATGTCAATTTGGCTGTATAAACACAGCGCAATGAAAGCATGGTAAAATCTATGACATTCCATTAAGAGTGACATCATTCTATATTGAGTGAAGTCATTCTGTATAAAGTAAAGCAAGTTATTCAATGGAACATAATCTTCATCCATGTTTTTACTCTAAGTTTGAACTTGCTTTCCTTTTATTAAGCATTGGTCGAGTTAGAATTGAAATATTGTTCTTTTTATTGTGGTTTATCGTTCAATAAACCATGTTGTGAGTTATGAGGTACAATGAATGAACCACTGGGGCTATTGCCCTTGTGGATTATTCAATGTGCCTCTTAACTCAAAACTGTGGTTTATTGAATGATATACCACAATAGAAAGAAGATTATTATGCTACTAGACAATTCTGCTTAGGATGTTTTTTTTTCGACTTCTAGAAACGGACCAATTTCAGTTGGTTAAAAATGTTTAAAATATACATTAACACACATATAAAAGCAAGCTGGAAAAGCAAATATCCCAAATACCAAAGATGTGTGACTTTATATGATCATATATAACATTGTGAGATAAATTTATGAATGCTTACATAATACAAGTATTATTACATACATGAAAATCAGTCTTTATAAATAAGCCTCCCACAATAAATAAATAAGAATTTTTTTTTAACAGATACATGTAAATAGGCAAGTCTGACTTGCAAGTAAACCAAGAAAGTTTAAGACTTTTCCATTTTGAAAACCGTTTTCTTCTAAGGTAGAAAAGTTTCCATTATGCTTTCAAAATTTTATTCCTTAGGGACTTAAAAAATCATTATCATGTTGTGGAGGGTAAAAATATTCTCAAACAGTTACTCTTTTCTTAAGGTTACTTCTGTACACCTCCTCTTATATATCACCATTTTGATCAGCGAAAGCCCTATAAGGCAGTAAGTCAATTATTTAGACAACAAATGGCTCATTGGCCAATGCTGGACTATTTGCAAGCCCCCACATCTTATAAACATGAAAGTTAACCCATTACCACACAATCCCTACTTTTGACGCCCCTGAGAAAGAAGCCTTTTGAAAACACTGTGGAAAAAGGAGAAAATGCTGGTAACCAGCATTTTCTCCTTTTCCTACAGCGTTTTCTACCCTTCCCAGAACAAATTTCTACTTTTGAGTCCCCTTTATTTTGTTGTCTGCAAATGCTTTCAATTTGGACCAGTCTAAAATTTTCTCGTGTGGTAAAGAGTTAATAACAAAGGCACAGCTGAAAATACAAACTGCACCTGACAAGATTCGAACCCGTGGGTAAAAGTCCATCCTTTATTTCAGGTTTAACTCTCTACCAAACAACGAAATTTTAGACGGGTCCAAATTGAAAGCATTTGCAGACGACAAAATTAACAGGACTTAAAAGTCAAACCTTGTTCTGGGAAGGTAGAAGACAAGGTTGGAAAAGGAGAAAATGCTAGTGACCAGCATTTTGCCCTTGTCTCGCAATGTTTTACAAAGAATTGTTTCTCAGATGATACCGGATGAAACTATGCAGTCAGGTATTGTTTTTTTATATCAGATGAAGCTATGCAATAAGGCTTTGATCTTATACCAAATGAAGCTATGCAGTCAGATATTGATTTTATACTGAATGAAGCTATGCAATCAGGTATTGATTTTATAGCAGATGGAGCTACGCAGTCAGGTATTGATCTTATACCACATGATGCTATTCAGTCAGGTATTGATCTTATACAGGATGAAGCTATGCAGTAAGGTATTGATTTTTATATCGGATACAGCTATGAAGTCAGGTTTTGATCTTATACCCAATGAAGCTATGCAGTCAGGTATTGATTTTATACCTGATGAAGCTTTGCAGTCATGTATTGATCTTACACTGGTTTAAGCTATGCAGTCAGGCATTGATTTTATACCAGATGAAGCTATGCAGTCAGGTGTTGATTTTACAACAGATGGAGCTTTGCAGTCAGGCATTGATTTTATATCTGTCAAAGCTATGCAGTCAGGTATTGATTTTATAGCAGATTAAGCTATGCAGTCAGGCATTGACTTTATACCGGATGAAGCTATACAGTCAGGTACACATTTTATACCAGATAAAGCTAAACAGTCATGTATTGAATTTATACCGGATGAAGCTATGCAGTCAGGTATTGGTTTTTATATCAGATGAAGCTATGCTGTCAGGTTTTGATCCTATACCGAATGAAGCTATGCAGTCAAGTGTTGATTTTTTGAACTGGATGAAGCTATGCAGTCATGTTTTGATCTTATACCGGATAAAGCTATGCAGTCAAGTGTTGATTTTTTAACTAGATAAAGCTATGCAATCAGGTGTTGATCTTATACCGGATGAAGCTATGCAGTCAGGTATTGATTTTTATATCAGATGAAGCTATGAAGTCAGGTCTTGATCCTATACCAATGAAAGCTATGCAGTCAAGTGTTGATCTTATACCGGATAAAGCTATGCAGTCATGTATTGATCTTATACCGGATAAAGCTATGCAGTCAGGTATTGATTTTTATATCAGATGAAGCTATGAAGTCAGGTTTTGATCCTATACCAATCAAAGCTATGCAGTCAAGTGTCGATTTTATACCGGATAAAGCTATGCAGTCAGGTGTCGATTTTATACCGGATGAAGCTATGCAGTCAGGTGTTGATTTTACAACAGATGGAGCTTTGCAGTCAGGCATTGATTTTATATCTGTCAAAGCTATGAATCAGGTATTGATTTTATAGCAGATTAAGCTATGCAGTCAGGTATTAATTTCACACCAGATGAAGCTTTTCAGTCAGGTATTGATTTTATAATGAATGAAGCTATGCAGTCAGGAGTTGATTTTATACCTGATGAACCTATGCCATCCTCGGATACCCCGGAGTCTCCCTATTTGCTACGCTACATCGACCCCTGGGACAATTAGTTGAATTTCCTTCGCTTTACCGCTGGCCGAATGCTGGCTTTTCATTGGTTCCATCATCATTTTGTGATGGGCGAGTGTACTGTACGCTATGACGTTTCGTATCGATTTTCGGCGGCTCGCTTTACCGCTGCCCGAATGCTGGCTTTTCATTGGTTCTATCATCATTTTGTGATGGGCGAGTGGACTGTAAGGTATGACGTTTCGTATCGATTTTCGGCGGCTGATTCAAAGTTTTATTAGTCAATTGTCTCAGGGTCGATGTAGCGTAGCAAATAGGGAGACCCTGGGGTATCCGAGGATGAACCTATGCAGTCAGGTATTGATTTTATATCAGGTATTGATTTTATATCAGATTAGGCTATGCAAGAAAGTAGGAGTGGTCTCCTGTAACAGACAATATAACTCTAACCTTAGTTGTGAACACTTTTAGACTGCATGATGAATTTTTATCTGTCTCTAAAATAGTAGAAAACATAAAGTGTAAAGAAGAACACACTGAAAATCATCATTTTCTCCTTGTCCCTCATGCTTTTGAGAGCTTTTTCCTTATGACTGTAAAATAATTGGGTTTTCTGTATACTAATGCAGTAAATTCCTCTTGAAATGATATTAGGTGTAACAACATACCATTTATAAACAGTATGTTGGCGGTCACTGCTAAGATCAAATATATTTCACAGAATTAACTCATTGGCAAACGGCAATATCTTAGGCTTGTCCAAATCGAAAGCATTTGCAGACGACAAAATAAATGTGACTAAAAATTTGAAATTTGTTTTGTGAAGGGTAGAAAACATTGTGGGAAAAGGAGAAAATGCTGGTTACCAGCATTTTCTCCTTTTCTCACAGTGTTTTCTAAAGGCTTCTATCTCAGGGGCGTCAAAAGTAGGAATTGAGTGGTAATGGGTTAAACATCAGTTGTTACAATATCAATTCTTGTGATATTTTAGTTATTACAATGTCACTGCAGTCCAGAGATATTCAATTCAATCAATATAGCGATAATCAGCGCCCCCAAATGACATTACAGAGGTGTCAAACCCCAGTGGTGATAGATGTGACAAATGTATCGAACATTTGAAAACCAATTCATGACCTTAGGCTACAGTATAATCACGTCCTTAGTATATGCATGATGCATAGTATAAACAAAATTTGATAATTCTATATTACACAACTTCCATGTTTTTTGTTGTACCTTTCTCTGTTTACCATTTGGATCGACCTAAAACAAAATTGTTTTTTAGCTGTGTATTTCAGACACATTTATGAATATCTTTCTACAGCAATGATATCAATGCATTTGAAAAAAAGATCCATGTAAGGGGATGATCTTTCATAACTGTCAAATGGAGATGACAGTTACTGCTCAACAATACATGGGTGCCAAGATGAAGTCTGCAGCAGGTCACTATATTTTTGGAATTTGAAAAATAAACAAAGGTCACAGACAGCAAAGATGTATCTCAAGTTAATCCAAAAGATAATTGGGCCATGCTCTGGCAAAAGGGGGCTTAATGCATCTCTGTGATCCATGATACCAAGTGATTCATCATTCAATTATCAATCCATAAAAATCCATTTTGACTTTCAACAGAGATGTGGTAAACTGGTCCCTTGAAAATCACAAAAAATGCAGAAAAGTCGCAAAATGAACGTTTAGACCCAGGTCAGCCTGCAAGGACTGTGCAGGCTGACCTGGGTCTATACTTTTTTGCAAATGCATTAAGCCCCCTTTTCACAAAACATCTCTCAAATAAGTGACACATTAACACCATTTACATATATCAATAATGTTTTATAACGAGCAAAAGTGGGCTTTATCTCTCTACCAAGAAATCCAGCATTTTAGTATCAACCTGACAAAAGAGATCTGCAAACACATGGGCAAACAAGGAACTGATTGTAACAAAAATTTTTCCTTCATTTCCCACAATGTTTTTTATCTGCTGAAAGATCAATCCCATCATTTTAGCTTTTAATGCTGGAAAAGTTTGAATTTCAGTAATCTGGATAAAACTTAACTCTTTACTGAACATCAAAATTTTAGACTCCTATAACTCTTTACCAAACAATCTCTAGTTTCAGTATCCATTGAGGAAGAGGCCTTTAGAAAATACTGCAGGAAAAAAAAGAAGATGCTGGTAACCATCATTTTCTCCTTTTCCTACAATGCTTCCTATCCTGCCACTGACAAATCATACCACCTGATCAATAGTTAATTTTTTATCTGTAAATGCTTTTAATTTGGACCAGTCTAACATTTTCTTGTTTATTAACTCTTTACACACAACAAAATTGTAGACTTATCCAAATTGAAAGTGTTTGCAGATGACAATTTGAATGTAGTTAAAATGATGGAGTTTGTTGCATAATGTTTTCAAAAGGTTTCTTTTGCAGGGTCGTTAAAACTCAGGAATGTGTGGTAAAGAGTTAAAGGGTTGAATTGCAGGCAGTTTGTATGTGAAAACTGACATTGCTCAAATGATGAAAATTGTCCTTGAAAAGGTAGAAACGAATCTGGCGAAAGAGGAAACAATCGATTGCCAACATTTTCTCCTTTTCCCTCATGTCTAGGAAAGCCTTTGTTTTCAGGGTTTGTTAACGTAAGACCATTTCAAAGGTTAAACATATTGGTAACGTAACTTTAAAATACACCATGTAAATTATGCTGTGGCCTACAACACACGAAACTTTTGGCATACTGACATTTGTGTAAACATGTATAGAACAGAAAATTACATAAAAAAGGAACAAGTTGTATTAGATTAGCCTGCGCAGATTGCACAGGCTGATCTGAGATGACACTTTGTGGAAATGTCCCAATGCCCTTTCTGCGTGTTACAGGCCATATAGTGAGGGGATATGATTTGAACATGCAGTCCTGTGGTACAAAGGTCATGAGCCTGACAAATGGGGCTACGAAGAGTCCAAAATACCATTTGTCGATACCATTTTCATGATAAATAGTGTAGGCACAGTACATACCACCAACCAATGGAATGATGTCCATGCATATGACAATATACATGAGCCAATGTTATATTATGGTTTCTTGATTGTAGTGTGAATGATGGATGGATGGATGGATGGATGGATGGATTGGAGGATGGATTGGTGGATGAATTGGTGGGTTGTGGATCGATGGATGGATGGATGGATGGATGGAAGGATGGAAGGATGGAAGAAGGATTAGGAAAAAGGTTACCCAGAGAGTCTAAATACTTCTGTACTTTAATCTGCCATCCATCCTTTAGTGAGCATTATGGGTAATAGTCAAGTTTGAAATTACAGATTAAGCTTCAAATACCCTATGGACATTTTCAGGTTTGAGTAAGACTTAGATAAGTGTAATTACAGCCAGATAATTGTATACAAGCCACAGTTTGGCAAAAAAGGGGGCTTAATGCATCTTAATGATGCATAATACCAGGCAATTCATCACATGATTATGGATTGATAAAATCCATGTAGTCCAACCTTCAACTGAATCTGAAGGTAGCCTGGTACTACAACAAGCAGAAAATTGACAAATTGCAAAATGTTTAGACTCATGTCAGCCTGGGTAATACTGCCCAGGCTGACATTGGTCGATACTTTTTGCAGAGGCATGAACTGTTTACTAAAAATAAATTTTAGGCTGGTCCAATTTAAAAGCATTTGCAGATGACAAAATAAATTAATGTGACACAAAAAATGAAATTTGATTTGGGAAGAGTAGAAAACATTGTGGGAAAAGGAGAAAATGCTGGTGACCAGCATTTTCTCCTTTTCCTACAATGTTTTCAAAAGGTTTTTTTCTCAGGATCGTTAAAAATAGAGATTATGTGATAAATAGTTAAGCCCCCCAATCATAGAGCGAGGCACATATTTTGATGCCATATGAACACATAAAAGACAGAAGCACCTGGCATCAACAACAACGACAACAAAAAGCAAGCAAATAAACATTTCTTTCACTTAAAACCCTTATCAGACAAAGAAATTCTAGACTTGCTCAAACCCAAAGCACTGACAGTCAACAATTCAAATACGCCTTCTGGTCTATGGCCCCTTACTCATCGGTAAACATTAACGTTTTCGAAAAGCCTATTCTGGCAATATCTGTAGCTTTCACTGTGTAACTCTTTACCAAACGACAAATTTATAGACTGGTCCAAATTGAAAGCATTTGCAGACGACAAAATAAATGTGACTGAAAAATCGAAATTCTCTTTGGGATGGTTAGAAAACAATGTTGGAAAAGGAAAAAATGCTGGTACCTAGCATTTTCTCTTTTTCCCTCAATGTTTTCTACCCTTTACAATACAAATTTTAAGTTATGAGTAAAATTCAATTTGTCATCTGCAAATGCTTTAAATTTGGATCAGGTTAAAATTTTGTTATTTGGCAGCGATATAGGAGACATACATTTTGAAAGAGAGAACAGATGGCGCCACATTTAGCAACATATAGATTTTATGATTTGTTGGAAAATTAAACTCTTTACCACACGAGAAAATTTTAGACTGGTCCGAATTGAAAGCATTTGCAGACGACAAAATAAAGGTGAATGAAAAATTGAAATTTGTTCTGGGAAGGGTAGAAAACGCTGTGGGAAAAGGAGAAAATGCTGGTTACCAGCATTTTCTCCTTTTCCCACAGTGTTTTCAAAAGTCTTCTTTCTCGGAGGCGTCAAAAGTAGGGATTGTGTGGTAATGGGTTAAAACACAAAATTTGTTACCCTAGGTCAAGAACATTTCCATAAAAGTAAACAGAACTTTACACAAGTGTTATATTAACAATGCAAGTTAGTAATTTCAGGATCTTACAGAAATTATTTGATTCAAACTCTTTGCATGCAAAAGCTAAGATTGAAAAGCAACAAGAAAAATTAAAATTTTCACCAGTCTTTTTCCATAGAGGTGTACCTTTTCATTCTTAGGTTTGTTTACCACATAATTATTGTGTCATCTTAAACATCATTTTTAATGAAAAGAATTGGACCTATCCCTTTACACACAATCAATACATTTAACAACCCTGGGGAAAAACACTCTTGAAAACATTGTGGGAAAAGGAAAAAATGCGGGTAGCCAGCATTTTCTCCTTTTCCTCACAATCTTTTCTACCCTACCAAATACTAATTTTGTCATTTGGATCATCCGTAAATTTTTGTAATTTACTGCCTGCAAATACTTTCAATTTGGACGAGTCTAGAATTCTGTTGTTTGGGAAAGAGTTAACCCATGCAAAAATTGCACAAATACTTCTAGTTCTACCATAAAGAGCTAAGTTTGAATGCAAAATTTATTTCATGACCAAACATTATTGGCAATATTTAATGTTCCTCAAATCTACATGTATATTTGTTAGCAGACAAGATAGCTGAACAGTTTCCCTTTACCACACAATCCCTACTTTTGCCAACCCTGGGATAGAAGCCTGAAAACATCATGGGAACAGGAGAAAATGCTGGTAACCACCATTTTCTCCTTTTCCCACAATGTTTTCTTCCCTTTCCGAAAGAAATTTCATATTTTCTGTCACTTTTACTTTGTCGTCTGCAAATGCTTTCAATTTGGACCAGTCTAAAATTTTGTTGCTTGGTAAAGAGTTAAATTACAAATGACCACATACAGGCTTTAACACAGGAGAAAGCAAATAGTTTTTTACTTATAAAGCAAACATTTAAGTAAAAGAAGCAATTGTTTATAACAGAAATCCGCTCGTTTTCACAAAATATTTTTAAATCTTTTCACTGGAGGGGTATGAAATAGAGGATATTTGTATTTTTCGGTGAAAGATCGAAATTTATTTCATTGAGTGGACACCATCGGTAATATTTTCACAAGTGGCACAGCCACGAGTGAAAATATTACCGATGGTGTTCACGAGATGAAATAAATTTCGATCTTTCACGGAAAAATACAAATATTCTATTTATTTCATGCTTTTTACCCTTTCTGGGTGGAGCTTTATCAAAATTCAGTACAGTTCTTTTCCCTTATTCCCCGTGGCGTACCCCACCCGCATAGCAACGTTACGTCAAGCGCGAGAAATGTAAGGTATATGACGTCATATTTCCCATCTGGTTGTTAGGCATGCGCAATTAACCTAGGCAACAAGAACGTGAAAATCAGTTTTTTCACTGGCGGTACCAGTGTAAGATCGAAAAATATTTTCACTGCTATTTCTCGATATCCCACCGGAAAGCATGTAATAAAAGACATTTTGGCATGGCAAGGGATATTACAATAGGAGATCAACACGTAAATTTTGCATCAGCACATGTAAAAAAACAAGAATTATCTGCATGCAATATGAACTGTTCTTTATCCTAACAATATAAATCTCATACAGTTACCTGATTCCTCTCAAATAACTTTGACTCCTGGCAAGTAAGAAAGAGCAATAAAAACAATAGAACAGGGTCAGAATAATTAAAAAGCTTATTCCGAAATTCCATGACAACCCTATTCAGATTTTAAAAGACAAAGTAAATCATTAGATTGGCTGAGCCACTCAAATTCCAAATGTAGCAATATGGTTGGCTGGGCTACTCAAATTCCAAATGTAGCAATATGGTTGGCTGGGCTACTCAAATTCCAAATGTAGCAATATGATTGGCTGAGCCAATCAAATTCCAAAAGATGCCATCAGATTGGCTGAGCCATTCAAATTTCAAATTTTGTAACCCTTTACCACACAATAGAAACATTTCTAACAACCCTAAAGAAGAAGAGTTTCCAAATATTGTCAAAAAAGGAGAAAATGCTAGTAACCAAATCTTCTACTCTACCATAATAAACAATAAACAATGTTTAAGTCACATTATTTTGTTCTTTTCAAATGCTTTGAATATGGTAGTCTAGAATTTTGCCTTCTAGTGAGGAATTAACCCACTGAAAACAGTGTAGGAAAAGGAGAAAATGCTGGTAAACAGCATTTTCTCCTTTTCCTACAATGTTCTCTACCCTTTCATAAACAAAACTTGTCATTTGTACAACATTTAATTTGTAGTCTGCAAATGCTTTCAATTTGGTCTGGTCTAAAATTTTATTATATGGCAAAGAGTTAACTAACCAGAAATTCTTACATTTCGACCATAGAAGTATAACACAATTCAGAATGGTTTGTGGATATGAATCTAGATCTTGTGTGAATGTAAATAGCACATCAACCAACGGGGAACCTCACTGCAACCATTCATACTCAAAAAACCCACACAAACAATCAATTTGCCACTTTATTGCTACAAAAGATTAGTACACACACACTCATAACTTCATTTGCTTATTTCTGCTGATCAAAATCAGGGCCTTTATTCACTAATGCTCCGATTGTTGTTTTGTATGTAACAAATAGTCTCAGCCAATCAGAGTCCTAGGCCTGTATTCACCAACTCCTCTTAAGAACATTCTTAGTCTTATTCTTCAGTTTTTGGTCAGTGTGAGAGTAACAGAACTTCTGATTGGCTAACCCATATGGTTTAGCCAATCAGAAGTTCTGTTACTTTCACTGTCAGAAAATCTTGAAGAGTAAGACAAAGAACGTTCTTAAGAATGGTTGAAGAATATGTACCCTGGTCTTGGATTTTATCATAACAACAATACTCAGGATGCGATTGGCAGCCCCAATGAAATTATCTACCTTGCATATTTTTGTACATATTTATGAAAAAATTAACAATTCTGTCAAGACAGCATGATTATGGGCGCATACACAGTAATCCACAAAGTAAACAAAAAGTCAACCAACACAGTAAGAATAACAAAACAGAAATGAAAGCCTAATTATGCTGGTTGACTCCTGTCACCCATAGATTGTTACATTATATAGAGGGGTTCTTTCTTTATACAACCCGTTACTTGTCCCTTTGTGTGACAGGGCACAAATAAAAAAATGTTCAGTGTACATTCAACCTCAAGATTAGTATTGTGATCTTGCAGTTTCCTAAATGTAGATAAAGCTCACTATTTCTGACAATCCACATAGTCTGATTTTGATCTGCACTGTCCATCAAGTCTTGCCATGTGGCTTGCAATACACTAAAAGGGGCATTCAGACATCATAATTTTTTCAACTACAGTAGATGTGTTCTGCTGTACATTTGCGCCAAACAGAAAATTGCATAAAAACAGAGAGTGTTGCTTTGGATTAGCCTGCACAGACTGTGCAGGCTGATCCGAGATGACACTTGATGCAAATGTCCAAATGCCTCTTTTCATGTGCTGCAGGTCATAGTTTTATAGTTCTTAGCAACTAAAGGGTTATACTTCAAAATGCAACAAAAGATTATTTTCCCACAACCAAAAATGTCCATTGTACTTATTACCATGGCTTGCAATATGGGAAAAGGGGCATTCGGACGTTTACGTAAAGTGTCATCTTGGATGAGCCTGCGCAGTCCGCCCAGGTAAATCAGAAACGACAATTTCCGTTTTTATGCAATTTTCTGTTTTGTGCAAGCGTACTGATGCACAAAATCTAAAGTGTTCGTAAAGTGCCATCTCAGATTAGCGTGCACAGATTGCGCAGGCTGATCCGAGATGACACTTTACACAACTGTCCAAATGTCCCTTTTCATGTGTTGCACACCATATTGGATATGACATAAGTGGGCTTTTGAGATAAGATTTCATTGAATGAGTCAAGGGAAATGTTATTAAGCGAGCCTTTGGCGAGCTTAATAACATCTTTCCTTGACAAGTTTATTAAAATTCTAAGTTTATTAAAATTTTATCTCGCACACCCACTCAAATCAGATTCTTTATCACATAATGACATTCACAAAATATAGATCAGATGATGCAAAAACATTCATAAATGCACCCGGGGTAATATCCGTAAGACCCACTCCTACAAAATACGTACAAAATGATGTCAAAAGTGACGTCACACAAATGTAATATCAAATGTGTATAATAATGTACATGAGCTTTCATTGGTACAACCGCCTTCTTCTAGTGTGATCCTGTGATACAGTGCCTGCAGTAATGTTCAGTTGTTTTGAAAACCACTGAACATTACTGCAGGCATTGTATCACAGGATCACACTAGAAGAAGGCGGTTGTACTGCCGAAAGCTTGTGTACATTATTATAATTGAAAGTTACATTTCTTGAGAAGAGCATATATCATGGTTTATGAAATGTGTACAAGATAAGAAAATTTGTAATGGGTATATTACACTGAAAACAAGGGAGGTTATGTGATAAAAAAATATCCATTGTAATTAATTATCACACTAGATTTCCTATGTTTTTCTACACACTACAGGTGATGATTTTTTTACCTGTTTCCTTTCAAACTTGTTCATGTTGGTTGAGGAATCTTTAAGCTGCCGTTCACCGGTATCCCCATTCTCTCCATACATGTTGAGGAAAACATTGGCATCTGTTCCGGCACCAAATACGTCTCCCGTATACACCTTGACTGTGTACTCGATTTCTGTAAAAATACATTATGGTGCATGACAACACAGCTTATCTTTAGCCCTTTACCAAACAATCCCTGGTTTTTACGACCCAGAGGAAGAAGTCTTCTGAAAATATCTTGGGAAAAGGAAAAAAAATGCTGGTAACCAGCATTACACTGGTAATTAGCATTTTCTCCTTTTCCCATAATGTTTTCTACTCTTTTAAAGTCAAGTTTCAATTTCTGAGTCAAGTTTATATTAAGACCCAAAGGAAGAAGTCGTCTGAAAACATTGTGGGAAACGGAGAAAAATAATGATGGTAACCAGCATTTTCTCCTTACCCCATGATGTTTTCTACTCTTCTATAGTCAAGTTTCAATTTTTGAGTAAAGTTCATTTTACAACCCAAAGGAAGAAGTCTTCTGAAAACATTGTGGGAAAAGGAGAACATGTTGGTTACCAGCATTTTCTCCTTTTCCAACAATGTTTTCTACTCTTCTATAGTCAAGTTTCAATTTTTGTATCAAGTTTATTTTTTTGTCATCGGCAAATGCTTTCAATTTGGACAGATCTGAAATTTTGTCATTTGGTAAAGAGTTGAATCGTGACCAAAAAGCAGCCAAACTAATTTTGTTGATTTAGCACATGACTTACAATCATCAAGTTTGGGACCATTTTAGGATGTGGGTTTGATCCCAAAACTGGCCATCTAAAATTACCAATAATCTTCTGGATGGGAAGAGGTCCTGTGTGATGGTGCTACTAGTATACATCAGGCACATTAACCCTTTACTCCATAGATACTCATTTCTACGCATTGCTTGTAGGAGCCTTTTGAAAACATTGTGGCAAAAGGTGAAATTGCTCGTGACAAGCAATTTCACCTTTTGTCTTAATGTTTCTATGCTATCAAAAGGTGTCATATACACGTAAGAAACAGCTTCATCCTTGCTGTTATTTAGGGTCAATTAGAGATGCCATAGAAATGCCTTATGGGGTAAAGGGTTAAAGAACCAGCCGATACTTGGGCTGGATTTCATCCTGTATCTTGTACCATACCCATAAAATAACTAACAGCCTTCTGTAAAGCTTATATGGGCTACCAGTAGTGGCAATAGATAGATGCAAGATTAATCTATCAAACCCATCACCAGCCAGTGCCAAGGTTTAATGACCCTGAGGAAGAAGGCCTTTGAGAAAATGGTAAAAAGCATTGTGAGAAAGGGAAAAAATTTTGGTGAGGGTATAAGGTGACCTCATTACTACTTGCCAGTATCTTTTTCTGTTATTTGAAGACAACAAATTATGGAATTTGTCAAAGTTAGAGATGAAAACATTGTAGGAAAAGGCAACAATGCTGAGAGCTCATATTTATACATGTACAAACTTTCCATCCAATAATGGAAGAGAGCAAATATACTTATTTGAATGTCACAAATCAAGTCCCCCCCCCTCTTCATTGCCATGATTTAACCCCTTACCAAACAATCCCAAGTTTTTAACAATCCTGCCCATTTAAGCTATATTTTATTTGCCATCTTCAAATGCTTTCAATCTGGTCTAGTCCAAAATTTTGTTTTTTAGACAAGGTATTTTACCTTCAAGTCCTCCTAAAAGTGCCCTTCCTTTCTCATCAGTCGGGATCAACTCTCGAATAATCTGCTTGTCATCTTCACTTCTAGCAAACCAACGATTTACAAAGAACCAGTAATCTTCTGTTTCTGTTCCATCATACTCGTCTGATTCTTCCTCCACCTTTCAAAATGTGGAAAAGAAGTTATCAAGTTCCTCTTTCTACAGGATACTATTGATCAAGACAGGACAATAAAATGCTCAAGTTTCATCCATTGGTTTAACCCTTTCCCATACGACAAACTTCTTGACTAGACCAAATTGAAAGCATTCATAGACAACAATTCAACCCTTCCTGAAAAGATGATTTTTGTCTATGATAGGGTAGAAAACATTGTGGGAAAAGGAGAAAATGCTGGTTACCAGCATTTTCTCCTTTTCCCACAATGTTTTCAAAAGGCTACTATTCCAGACCCATAAAAAACAGGGATTGTTTGGGAAAGGGTTAATTTTGGCCTTTTGGCTTGAATTTCGCCCATTGGTTTGTATTTTGCCCTTTGGAATAAATCTAACCCTTTGGCTTGTACCCAGGACTAAATTTCATTCTTATTACTTAATTACCAAATGTTTTCTTTTACCAGGGATATTTTCAGTCATTTGCCATTGTCTGCACCTGTCATATTCCTCAAAGAATTGACCTGTCTGCAATTTTGACAAACCTGAGAAAGAAGCCTTTAGAAAACATTGTGGGAAAAGGAGAAAAATGCTGGTAACCAGCATTTTCTCATTTTCCCACAATGTTTTCTACCCATCACGAAACAAATTTCAAACTTTTAGTCACTTTTACTCTGTCATCTGTAAATGCTTCTGATCTGGACAAGCCAAAAATGTTGTTCTTTGGTAATGAGTTAACCCTTTACTTCATAGATACTCATTTCTACGCATTGCTTGCAGGAGCCTTTGGAAAACATTGTGGCAAAAGGTGAAATTGCTCCTGACAAGCAATTTCACCTTTTGCCACAATGTTTTCTACACTATCAAAAGGTGTTATATACTCATAAGAAATGGCTTCATCCTTGCTGTTATTTAGGGTCAGTTAGAAATACCATAGAAATGCCTTAAGGGGTAAAGGGTTAAAATCAAGAATGCCTACGGAGATCCAAATTTTAAGTCACATGCACAAATACACATCACAGATAATCATTTTGGTAAGTTTGAACTTATTCCAATGAAAACTCTAGAAGGAGTTGCACGCACTAGAAACTGCTAATGGACAACCGGCGTCTTACCATAATATGACCCTTCTGGCATATAAAAAGTCATTTGAACAAGTTGTTATGGTCTACCCAATACAATTTGTAAAAGAAAACAGAGAAGAAAGAAAATTTGAGGCAAAGCATCATTTTACTAACAGTTTTCAAATTCTGTTTCCGTGGTTTACGTGCGCTATTTCTTCGTCTGGACTGTGAAACACTGCTGATATCTGAATCATCCGAGTCGGATAAATTGCCCATACGGGAGTAAATTGGTGATTCCGATCTGCGATCTCTTCCAGAGTATAGCGGAGATTCTGATCTTTTGTCACGGGCTGACAATGATCGACGACGGTATTTCTTTGTTCCCTTTCTTGGACGTCTTTGAATCAACATCTGTAAATTAGGTTCACTTATGTTAAAACCAAACAAAGAGAAGTCTGTCTAAACCTTTTTCTTTTTCCTAACCCTTTACTGAACAAGCCCTGTTTTTTTTAGGACCCTGAGAAAGAAGCCTTTTGAAAATGTTGTGGGAAAATGAAAAAATGCTGGTAACCAGCATTTTCTACTTTTCTCACATTCTTTTCTACACTGTTGGAAACAAGTTTCAATTTTTGAGTAACATTTATTTTGTCGTAATGCTTTCAATTTGGACAAGTCTAAAATTTTGTCATTTGGTAAAGAGTTAAGAAAAAGAAAAAGTAGATAAATTCATCTTGATAATGATTTAAAGATACAAATTTTTATGAATTAGGTATTTCATATAACACTGTGTGTATTACAGTAAATGGTCGAAAGAAAGTTAAAATAAATTGAGGATATTTGTTTTTTTTTAAAGATCGAAATCTATTTCATCGAGTGAACATAAAGAGTATTATTTTCATGAATGGCGCAGCCACAAGTGAAAATATTACCAATGGTGTTCACAAGATGAAATAAATTCCGATCTTTAATGCTGAAAAAAACAGATATTCCATTTATTTTGTGTTTTTAACCCTTCTCTGAGCAACTAGATCAAAATCCAATACCGTTCTTTTCAGTTATTCCCCATAGCATACTTCTTCCACATAGTAAAGCATTACGTAAAGCATTACCTAAAGCATGAGAAATGTAAATTAATGATGTCATATTTCCATCTGGTTTTGAGTCATGCACATTTCCATAGGTAACTAGAATGTATAGATCAGTATTTTCACTGATCATAACCATAAAATACTAAAAAATATTTCACCGATATTTCTCAATAACCTGCCGTATAGCATAAAGAAAGAGGACAGGTACTTACTTTTTCCAAAAACCATCCGGAGAACATACCAGTTCCATCATGCCCTATTCTGACCTTCAATATTCGGCCAATGTCAGATGCTTCAATCTGAAAGTATAATATGTAGTATATTATTTCAGTAACAGACTACAGCTATCACTTAACGTGATCATACCTATCTACCAGCTCCTTGTCACAAAAACAGATCTTTGTCACAGAATGCAAAATAGTTTAGTACAAAAGAAAGAGTTGAAGAAAGTTCAAGGGGAGATAATTCTGCAACAAATCACAGCAAGGTCATGGAAAAT
The DNA here is from genome assembly GCA_943736015.1 of Tridacna crocea. Lineage (NCBI taxonomy): Eukaryota > Metazoa > Mollusca > Bivalvia > Cardiida > Cardiidae > Tridacna > Tridacna crocea. The sequence goes on along the minus strand of OX031067.1, from coordinate 2,343,155 downwards.
GCACATGCACAACTGTGTGTATAAATTGTTTTTCAGTACCTGAAAAACTGTCAAGAGTATTTCACCTGACAAATTTGTGTCTATAACAGATGGACAGATGACTGCTGCACAAAAGGGAAAGTTGACACAAGTTTCACTGTGTCTATATTCATCCAAGTCTTACTCTTATAGATTCTCAGTGTTTCCGTTTACGACGTAAAAGTATCTATATACGCATTAAAATCAGTTCGGACGCAAAATCAATAAGTTGATCGCGTCCTTGGGACGCAGTCAAACTTGAGTCAAAACGATAGTTTAATAAGATTTCATCAACACCAAAAACAATTTAAAATAGTCTACTAAGATTTTAACTCTGCATGTACAATCTGATCATCGGAATTCCAAAATGTCTATAAATAGAACGTAGTGCGCCAAAATAAAACAACTATGACTGTTTACGCACACTGCCTATATACTGTCTTTGCCGGCGAACTGAGCAGGGACAACAGCCGTTGCTTAGCACTTGTATGCTGAAACAGAAAATGGCTTCCCCGGCAAAAAAAATACAATCTCGATTTTTCCAAGACCAATGGCTGAAAGATTCTGCCTTTAAAGATTGGTTAGTGAAAGACACTAATGAAACAGATTCTTCCATTCACTTGAAGTGTTTAATTTGCTGTGAAACCAAGCAAAAAATATGTTCACAACAGGTTGTACAGACTTTCAGAGAAGCTCAATCGTACGACAAAAAGTCGACATATTTCGAGCGACGGCCACCGACGTGCTATGCAAATTAAGTCTGCGAAAGGGTCCATAAAGAAGGCATTTGAAATAGTTAAAACAAAATCAAATGATTCATTATTTCCACAGCTTATGACTGTATATTTTACGGTAAAAAACAGTATTTCCCTCAGTACTTTCCCTCAGCTCAGTGAACTACAGAAAACCAATGGTTGTTAACGTCTGCAGTCTGGTCACTGATGTTGTGTCAGAGATGTTGCAGTGTATATCTAGCTCAATGACAGATGACTTTAAATGATAAGAATGTTAAAAAAAGGTAAATTTGTTGGAATCCTTTTGGATGAAAGCTGCTTGTTACAAGTATTTTCTCCTTTTCCCACATTATTTTCAAAGGCTTTCTCACTCATGGTTATTAATATTCAGGAATGAGGATAGTATTTCAAAACTGCTATTCTTAGAAAATGACTATGAGGAAAGGGAGAAAAAATCTTGTGAAGTGCAAGGTTTTTCCTTTCTTCATTCTATCCCCCAACCAAAGTGGTCTTCATTAAAAAGATGATTTACAGAAGAAAAATTGGGACTCCGAAGAAACTCAGTGGGACTCAACTTTTTCAGTGGCACTGGCTCCCAGGGACTCAGTAAAATTTTATTCAAACGGAAACACTGATTCTTTTTTACCACATTTCATGGTAAAAATTCAACCGTTAATAATATAGTCAGTCCTTTCATGCTCAGTGACCAACACCCCACTCCATAAGTGTGGTGCATATGTATTATATCAGTTGGGATTTTTCTTAGCATAGATTTATTATCTCTTTCTGTTTTCAATATTTTCCATATGATCAAAGAAATATGTTTTAGTTAGATTCTATGAGAGCTAAAATTGTACAGGAATGAAAATGATTGTGTATTACAGGTACACGATAAGTATATGTAACAATATATAAGTTGACACAAATATGGCCTGCAACATGACAAAAGGAGCATTTGGACATTGGTGTAAAATGTTGTTCGTGATCAGTCTGCAGTTAGCACAGACTAATTCATGGCAACACTTTCCGTTTATATGTAATTTTCTGTTTTGCCCAAGTCTAATATGGGACAAAATCTAATGTAGTCATAAAGTGGTGTCTCGGATTACCCTGCGTGGACGGCACAGGCTCTTTTGAGACGACACTTTACGCAAAATAAATGTTTTGATGCCCCATTTTCCTGTGTTGCGCCCCATATGTAACAAAGTAAATCAATGTAATATGTCCTATAAGAAACTAATACCTTAAACTTATCTTGCATTCCTTGCTCAAAATTATCTGTTTTATTTCTGAGACTATACGACTCTGTTTTTCCTGCTTGTCCGTACATTTGCAGGAAGACATTAGCGTCTGTGCCTGCACCTCGTTCACTACCAGTCCAGATCGTAACTTCATAAGGGATGGCTACAAAAGAGAAACAGTAAAAGTATAATAATAATTGAAGGTTGCCTTAACCCTTTACTCCATAGGTACTCATTTCTACGCATTGCCTGTAGGAGCCTTTGGAAAACATTGTGGCAAATGGTGAAATTGCTCGTGACGAGCCATTTCATCTTTTGTCACAATGTTTTCTATGCTTTCAAAAGGTCTCATATACACATAAGAAACAGCTTCATCCTTGCTGTTATTTAGGATCAATTAGAGATAACATAGAAATGCCTTATGGGGTAAAGGGTTAAAAAGTGGCTTGTGTAACTTTAGTTCCATTCATGGTCTGTGTAGATCAAATTTAGATATCACAACATGTACAGTCTAATCTTTGATTGACACTGTCCGATTTGTTAACCCTTTACCCCATAAGGCATTTCTATGGTATCTCTAATTGACCCTTAATAACACGAGCAATTTCACCTTTTGCCACAATGTTTTCCAAAGGCTCCTACAAGCAATGCCCAGAAATGAGTATCTATGGAGTAAAGGGTTAAGCCTTTTGGACAATAACTTCATCTAAAAATGAAGTTATCTACATCTTATTCCTGTACAAAAAGTTATTTTCTTTCGGTACTTTCAAAGTCAATATAATGTTGGTTTTGCACAAGACTTTTGAACGACATTTCGATATTGATATCCAACTTGTCTATTCTAATCAGATTAATTTTCTTTGAACATTAACAAGATTAAATGTCCCTAATAGAAAATTTTAAAAAAAGTTTTCCAATCATTCCTATTCACTTCTGCGCTTTGAGCATGGTATAAAGCATAATCAGTATCAAAAAATCTGACGTAATCTGCAATGCTCTTAGCATCTCACTCATATTCCAGGTACCTTAAAGTCAGAAAAGCTCCAACTTCTTTAGAGAACAATAATAAATTAATAGTATCAGTTTTTGACTCACTTTTCTCCATATCCTCTTTATACGAGGGATCCATTTCCACTTCCAGTAAGCCATCTTCTTCGTCCTTTGCCAACCAGCGATGACAAGCAAATACGTACTGCTCCCCTCGTGATGGTACCAGTATCTTAACTTCATCCAGGAACCAGCCTGCACCAGGTCCTGACCCATCATGGCCCACTTTGATTCTTTTAATCTACGATAAGATATGAGTCATGCTCTGACAAAATGGACCTTATTGCTTCTCCATGATGTGTTATACGAGGGTATGTATTCACCGAGGATGCTTGAGAACATTCTCAGTCGTATCCTCCAATGTTTTCTAAATTTGAATGTACCACAACTTCTGATTGGCTAAACCAAATGGTTAAGCCAATCTGAAGTCGTGTTACTTTCAAATTTAGAAAATGCTGGACAGTAAGATTGACAACGTTCTTGAAAATGGTCAGCAAATAAAGACCAAGCCTGCTTTGAGCCATCATATGATCATGTATATATAAAATCCATTCAGTTTGGCAGCTGATTAAAGAACATGAAGTCATTGTACAAAAAGTAAAAAAGTTTTAACAAAAGGACCATGATGGCCCTGAAATCGCTCACCTGAGTCTATTGACCAAACATGAACCATATTGAATCTACTTTCCTTGTTATCTAGTTTTTTATTAGACATTTCCCATTATCAAACACTTTTGAGATATCAATAAGACAAACATTCTGACCAAGTTTCATTAGTATTGGACTGAAAATGTGGCCTCTACAGCATACAAAAGGTTTTTCTAAGATTTGACCAAATGACCTAGTTTTGGACCTGACAATTACCCATTATCAAACTCTTTTGAGACATCACCAAAACAAACATTCTGACCAAGTTTGAAGAGTATCAAGTAGAAAATGTGGCCTCTAGAGTGTACACAAGGTTTTTCTAATATTTGATCTAGTGACCTAGTTTTTAACTCCACATGACCCATTTTCAAACTCATTCAAGGTATCACCAAGACAAATATTATGATCAAATTTCAGGAGTATAAGACTGAAAATGTGTCCTCCGGAGCATACACAAGGTTTTTAAAACATTTGACCTATTGACCTAGTTTTTAACCCAAGACGACCCATTTTCAGTCTCATCCAAGAGATTATCGAGGCAAACATTCTGACCAATTTTCAAGAGTGTTGGACTGAAAATGACCAAACATGACCCATTTCAAACTCATCTGAGACATCATCAAGACAAACATTCTGACCAACAAGAGTTTTGGACTGAAAATGTGGCCTCTAGAGCATACACAAGGTTTTTCTAAGATTTGACCTCATGACCTAGTTTTTGACCAGACATGACCCATTTTCATGCTCTTACATTATATCATATAGGAAAACATACTGACCAACTTTCATGAGTATCAGACGGAAAATGTAGCCTCTAGTGTGTACACAAGGTTTTTCTAAGATTTGACCTATTGACCTAGTTTTTGACCCGACATCTCCCATTTTCAAGCTTGTCTGAGATATCATTGAGGCAAACATTCTGTCTGACCAACTTTCATGAGTATCAGACTGAAAATGTGGCCTCTATAGCGTACACAAGGTAAAAGTTGACGACTGAAGACGAACAAAGGACGAAGCACAACATACGACAGATGCAGGACACAGCACTATCACAATAGCTCATTCTGAGCACTTTGTGTTGATCTACACGGCCTGTAAAGACAACTGTGATTTTAAAAGGCACTTTAACCCTTTCCCAAACAAGCCCTGGTTTTTAAATGTCTGCAGTAAAAGTCCTTTGAAAACACAGTGGGAAAAGGAGAAATTGCTCGTAACGAGCAATCTCTCCTATTCCCACAGTGTTTTCTACCCTTTTTGAGATTTTTCTGCAATTATCTCAAAATCTAATTGTCATCTGCAAACTCTTTCGGTTTGGAAGAGTCCAAAATTTGTTGTTTGGGAAAGGGTTATATTACCACCTGCAGGAAAACCATTTTTCAACTTGAACCTTTTTGGCTTCGGGAAAAATTACCCTTGATGAGCAACTTTTTGTTTTTGCTACAATGTTTTCTAATGTATATTTGTTCATAACCCCTATTCCTCTGTTTATTTAGGATGTTTTCTTGTTTAAAAATGTAAAGACAAAATTCATCGACAATATACATACCTGGCCAATATCAGTGGCTTCAATCTTGAAAATATCTGTCTTCCCCCTCTCAAACTTGTTTTTGAAACTGGCTGACTGTCTGAGGATCAACTGTCCAGTGTCTCCTTTTGCTCCGTAAATTATCAAATAAACGTTGGCATCTGTTCCAGCATTGGATACATCTCCAGTCTTCACATGAATGTGATACGATGTTGCTAAAAATAGACACAAAAGTCATGCTCTGTGAAGGTGGTCTTTGATATCAACAAGTTGGCTCCTTTAACTCATTACCATATGACAATATTTTGGGCTTGTCCAAATCTAAAGCATTTGCAGACAACAACATAAAAGTGACTAAAAATGTGAATTTTTTTTTGTAAAGGGTAGAAAACGTGGGAAAAGGAGAAAATGCTGGTTACCAGCATTTTCTCCTTTTTCTACAATGTTTTCTAAAGGCTTCTTTCTTAGGGTCGTCAAAAGTAGGGATTGTGTGGTAAAGGGTTAAAAAAGAAGCCAAGAGAAGTCAGCATCAAATTGTTTTCAAATAGTTTATTGGCTTTTAATTTCAATATATTTTTGGCTTTTAATTTCAATATATTTTTGTACATGTAAACAAACAAGTGAAAAGGTCGCTGCGTAAAAATCTCATAATTATGCTTTACATATTGGTCATTTGATCTTGTGGTGTCTTCAGGTCACATGATCTTGTCCAGCAGTCCTCTTTCTCTTTTTTTAACAAAATTCTTATTTTCTCTTCCGCTCAGATTTATTTGCTTACTGAAAAATTACAACTATTTGAGGAGTCATTTGCAGCCATAGCAAATTAATACAACAAATACTTTTCTGAAATTTGTCGTATAAAACTATGAAACCATGTCTAATTTCCTGTTTTTTTTTTTTTTCATTTTCCTTTTCTTACAAAACCATGACAAAATACACTTTGTATCACAACAATTTCGCAAGAAAAATAGATTTATACAGCAAGTTTGGTGCCTTTTAAACTCACCATTGTTTGAGGGAGGGGTCTGATGACCTTTCCCATAAACAAGACCACCACATCTGGGTGCCACTGACTGGCTGCAGTTTCTTTTAGAAAATTCAAAAGATTGGTTTTCAGTGAAAAGGGCATAATTATGTAAAATTCTCCTGCTGATATAAGCCGAGGATAAGGAATTCAGCGTGATAAAAAAAAAAATGAACAGAGTTGATCATTTTAGAAGATTCTACTAAACAGAAAAAATGGTACAAAAATTACCAGATCTCCTATACTCTATCTACGTATTGCAGGCCATGCCAGTATCTCAGGCATTAAAACCATAGGGTCACTAGTTTAACCCCTAACCACAAAATCCTGACTTTTAATGACCCTGTGAAAGAAACCTTTTGAAAACATTGTAAGAAAAGGAGAAAATGCTAGTAACCAGCATTTTCTCCTTTTCCGACAATGTTTCAACCCTTCCCAAAACAAATTTTGATTTTTTAACCACAGTCATGAATTCTGTTGTCAATAAAAACTTTCAATTTGGACAATTTTGAAATTTTGTTGTTTGGTAAAGAGTTAACATTTGCAATGTTACTGGTTTCTGTTTCCAGGACTCCACACAATATTAATCTTTCCAAGCCACTGGCTGCTTTCCCACATAACCATCGAAGAAACAACAATCATCTGTGAGAGAGGAATGAATCCTGTCACAATGACTATCATCAGGAATCAAACTCTTGACCTCCTATTCAATGTTACATGTTCCAACAATATTTTTTTTAGTTTTCATGCAGTTCTATTAAATAACATGCAGTCTAAGTTTTAACCAACAAAATACTGCACATGAGTGCAGCCACGTCTCTATGAAAGCTTTATCTCTTTACCGCACAATCCTGACTTTTCACGACCCTGAGAAGGAAACTTTTTGAAAACATTGTAGGAAAAGGAGAAAATGCTGGTAACCAGCATTTTCTCCTTTTTCCACAATGTTTTCAGCCCTTCCAAAGTCAAAATTCAATTTCTGATTCACTTTTATTTTGTCATCTGCAAATGCTTTCAATTTGGACAAGTCCAAAATTTTGTTGTTTGGTAAAGAGTTAACTCTTTACCAAACCACTGTGAAATTGTAGACTAGCCTGAATTGAAAGCATTTGCAGATGATAAAATAAATATGGTTCAAAAAATATAAATTTGTTTTGGAAAGGTGGAAAACATTGTGAGAAAAACAGAAAATATTGGCTACCAGCATTTTCTCCTTTTCCTACAATGTTTTCAAAAGGCTTCTCTCTCAGGGTCATGAGAAGTCAGGATTGTGTGGTAAAAAGTTAACCCATTACCACACAATCCCTACTTTTGACACTCCTGAAAAAGAAGCCTTTTGAAAACATTGTGAGAAAAGGAGAAAATGCTGGTAACCAGCATGTTCTCCTTTTCCAACATTGTTTTCTACCTTTCACAAAACAAATTCTAAAATTTCAGTCACTTTTATTTTGTCATCTGCAAATGCTTTTGATTTGGACAAGTCTAGAATAATGTTGTCTAGTAATGAGTCAAGACCTGAAAAATCTACAGACTTGTCCAAATTGCATGTATTTGTAGATAGCTATTCAATGTAGCTCAAATGATGAAATATGTGTAGTCAAGTAGAAAATACTGTGGGAAAAGGAGAAAATGGTCAGACAGTCTAAGAGAAACAGAGGGAAATCAGACAAAAACATGCAGAATTTGGTTTTCCGATAACAAATTTAATCTCCTCTTCTGCTGAAAGCTCAGTAATTAGTGTTCTGAGCAGAGGAGCCACACAATGACCGCATGAGTGCCACACACGTAACAGAAAAAAATCTGTTATGTCCAGAGGAGCCACACAATGACCGCATGAGTGCCACATGTGTAACAGAAAAAAAAAATGTTCTGAGTAGAGGAGCCACACAATGACCGCATGAGTGCCACACATGTAACAGAAAAAAATCTGTTCTGAGCAGAGGAGCCACACAATGACCGCATGAGTGCCACACATGTATCAGAAAAAAATCTTTGTTCACAAGACAGTCATGTACCAGAAAATAAACATTCTACTAACGGATATCACTGTACAAGTAACAGACTTTTACTGGATAAAACGGAATCGCAAAGCATGAGAAATGGACAATATGTAGGATGAATGGAAATGTACCGAACACCAACATACGAAGAATGTTAAGGTCAAATTACAGTCATGCCAAGGATACAAACATACAGATGCATACAAAGTCTGTCATTTGGCCATCTCTGTTCGTCTCTTCCGGTTGAAATTTTTTAACATGCTCAAAACTTCCCACCGGACATAGCCAGACAAGCAGCGAATTCACCGGATAAGAAATAGACATAAAATGGATACGAATGGATAAAACGATTTTTTATCTTTTACTAGTCCATTAGCTGGATGTGGCCAAACCTTAAGGCTTTGGGAAGAGGTTATCTATTTCAGTCATTAAAAAATTCCATTTGCATGCAACTAAAACTCATTAAGATTTTACTTTTGATAGGGTTACTGATATAAATCAAGCAAATACTATTCAATTCTCTGCCATGCAATCTAGAATATAAGCACCCCGAAAGAGAAGGCTTTTGAAAACATTGTAGGAAAAGGAGAAAATGGTGATAACCAGCATTTTCTCCTTTTCCTACATTATGTTTTCTACCCTTTCCAGCACAAAAATCACCCTTTAAGTTACATGATCTAATTTTTCATCTGCAAATGCTAACAATTTGATCCAGTCCAAAAGTTTGTTGTTTGGTACAGAGTTTAACCATTCCCAGAACCTATCAAAAAACTAGATTTTTTTCTAAACACCTGAAAAGTGCTGCATTTTATTGTCTGCTGAGGAAGCATTCATAAAGGTGATTAAACTTTGCTTGCCTGGTTGCACTGAAAACACTTCTACAAGATTTGACCCTCTACCAAAATTAATGATAAATTTTCTTAATCCTTTCCCAAACAATCCCTAGTTTTTACGGCCCTGAAATAGAAGCTTTTTGAAAATATTGAGGGAAAAGGAGAAAAGGCTGAAAACCAGCATTTTCTCCTTTTCCCGCAATGTTTTCTATCCTTCTGAAAACTAATTTCATTTTTTGAGTTATGTTTATTATGTCGTCTCTAAGTGCTCTCATTTTGGACCAGTCTACAATTATGTTGTTCTGGAAAGGGTTAACTTGTCCAAATTGAAAGTTTTTAGATAGAAAATTAAATGTAACTGAAAAAATTGAATTTGTCTTGGAAAGGCAAGAAAATACTGAGCAAAAAGCACAAAATGCTGGTAAGAAAGAAGCCTATTGAAAATATTGTAGCAATAAGAGAAAATACAGGTAACCAGTATTTTTTTTCTTTTTCCCACAATATTTTTATTACCTTCCCAATACAAACTTTGATTTTTTTGCCACTTTTTTTTGGTCATCTAAAAAATTAATGCTTTCAATTTAGACAAGTTCGAAATTTTGTCTTGTGGTAAAAGAGTACATAGTCGGGATTGTATGTTAAAAAGTTAAGGGTTAATGGTTTGGGTTAATTATTACAGATATCCCTTTGACATCGGGAAATAGATTTTTTTCCCTCACAAGCAACTATAAAACATGCAATAACTTTCGGCTATGTTTTATCGTTGGTTTCATGTAGCCAACTTCTTTTTAACTCTTTAGCAAACAATCCTAGATGTTCATGACTGAAAAAGTAGCCTTTTGAAAACATCGTGGGAAAAGGACAAAGTGTTCGTAACCAACATTTTCTCCTTTTCCCAAATTGTTTACTACCCTTCCCAAAACAACTTCCATTTTATTGGTCACATTAATTTTGCCATCTGCAAACGCTTTCAGTTTGGGCCAGTCTAAAATGTTGTCGTTTGGTAAAGAGTTTAAAGTTGAACTACCAGGAAACACGTCTGCAGAAAAAAGTCTGATTAAAAAAAGATATGACCCTAATTAAACAATTTCTCTCTTTATCCTAAAACACTATCCTGATTCACATTTTACTGCAACGGGTAATTTATATATATAATTACAGTTTTAATTTAGATTCTAATGGTATCATTTTAGCAAAGTCCTTCTATCATCTGATTAAATCTGATATTATGATAATTAATACTTTTTTATTAGCAATTTCGGTGGATGATATGTTTTTCTAGTCACCACCAGTATTAACCATCCTGTCTTTCCACGACTCTTAAGGACTTGGCACTCTAGGGTGTCTAGTGCAACATAGACAAAAAAGCGATAAATAAGGATTTATACTGATTAACATTTTTGCACATTTTTAACTCTTTACCACATAACAAAATTTCAGACTGGTCCGAATTGAAAACAGTTGCAAAGGAGCGAATAAATTTAACTCTTTACCACACAATCCCGACTTATAACGACCCTGAAAAAGAAGCTTTTTGAAAACATTGTGGGAAAAGGAGAAAATGCTGGTAACCAGCATTTTCTCCTTTTCCCACAATGTTTTCTACTGTTTCCAAATCAAATTTCAATTTTTGATTCACATTTATTTTTTTGTCTGCAATTGCTTTCAATTTGGACTTGTCCAAAATTTTGTCGTTTGGGAAGAGTTAAGGTAGTAGACCCCTAATGCTTCTAGTGCAACATGGAATAAAATTTCTTGATAGTTGATAAATAAAAATATAATATTATACAGATATAATACTTTTGCACATTTTTAACTGACCAGAAATTCCTTTGATGTCTTTCTCGAAATTATTTGTTGATACTTTTGATAGTTTTCACAAAAGGTATGCTTCTAGTGCAACATGGAATAAAATTTCTTGATAGTTGATAAATAAAAATGAATACAGATATAATACTTTTGCACATTTTTAACTGACCAGAAATTCCTTTGATGTCTTTCTTGAAATCATTTGTTGATACTGCAAACTACTTTTCTCAAAAGGGTAGCTAATTATTATCTCCCTTTGTTGTCAGAATATAATGGTTTTAGATGTATAAATGATAATTCTAAGAAGGAAAAAAAAAAACCAGGCTTTGTTAAAACAAGAGGGCCATGATGGCCCTGAAATCGCTCACCTGAGTTTATTGACCAAACATGCACCATCTAGTTTCCCAGTGACCTAGTTTTCTATCAGACATTACCCATCATCAAACACTTTTGAGATATCAATAAGACAAACATTCTGGCCAAGTTTCATGAGTATTGGACTGAAAATGTGGCCTCTACAGTGTACAAAGGATTTTTCTAAGATTTCATCAAGTGACCTAGTTTTGGACCCGACAATTACCCATTATCAAAGTCTTTTGAGACATCACCAAAACAAACATTCTGACCAAGTCTGAAGAGTATCAGGCAGAAAATGTAGCCTCTAGAGTGTACACAAGGTTTTTCTAATATTTGACCCATTGACCTAGTTTTTGACTCCACATGACCCATTTTCAAACTCATTCAAGGTATCACCAGGACAAATATTATGAACAAGTTTTAGGAGTATCAGACTGAAAATGTGTCCTCCAGAGCATACAAAAGGTGTTTATAACATTTGACCGATTGACCCAGTTTTTGACCCAACATGACCCATTTTCAAACTCATCCAAGACATTATAAAGGCAAACATTCTGACTAATTTTCAAGAGTGTTTAACTGAAAATGTGGCATCCAGAGCATTTACAAGGTTTTTCTAAGATTTGACCTAGTGACCTAGTTTTTGACCCCACGTGACCCAATTTCAAACTCGTCCGAGATATCATCCAGACAAACATCCTGACCAACTTTCATGAGTATCCAACTGAAAATGTGGCCTCTAGAGTGTACACAAGGTTTTTCTAAGATTTGACCTGGTGACCTAGTTTTTGACCCCACGTGACCCATTTTCGAACTCGTCCGAGATATCATCCAGACAAACATCCTGACCAACTTTCATGAGTATACGACTGAAAATGTGGCCTCTAGAGCGTACACAATGTTTTTCTAAGATTTGACCTGGTGACCTAGTTTTTGACCCCACGTGACCCATTTTCGAACTCGTCCGAGATATCATCCAGACAAACATCCTGACCAACTTTCATGAGTATCTGACTGAAAATGTGGCCTCTAGAGCGTACACAATGTTTTTCTAAGATTTGACCTGGTGACCTAGTTTTTGACCCCACATGGCCCTTTTCAAACTCGTCCGAGAAATCATCCAGACAATCATTCTGACCAACTTTCATGAGTATCCGACTGAAAATGTGGCCTCTAGAGGGTACACAAGGTTTTTCTAAGATTTGACCTGGTGACCTAGTTTTTGACCCCACGTGACCCATTTTCGAACTCGTCCGAGATATCATCCAGACAAACATCCTGACCAACCATCATGGGTATCCGACTGAAAATGTGGCCTCTAGAGCGTACACAATGTTTTTCTAAGATTTGACCTGGTGACCTAGTTTTTGACCCCACGTGACCCATTTTCAAACTCTTCAGAGAAATCATCGAGACAAAGATCCTGACCAACTTTCATGAGTATCCGACTGAAAATGTGGCCTCTAGAGCGTACACAATGTTTTTCTAAGATTTGACCTGGTGACCTAGTTTTTGACCCCACGTGACCCATTTTCGAACTCGTCTGAGAAATCATCAAGACAAACATCCTGACCAACTTTCATGAGTATCCAACTCAAAATGTGGCCTCTAGAGCGTACACAAGGTTTTTCTAAGATTTGACCTAGTGACCTAGTTTTTGACCCCACATGACCCATTTTCGAACTGGTCCGAGATTTCATCGAGACAAACATCCTGACCAACTTTCATGAGTATCCGACCAAAACTGTGGCCTCTAGAGTGTACACAAGGTAAAAAGTTGACGACGGATGCCGGACGCCGGATACAGCACGATCACAATAGCTCACCATGAGCACTTCGTGCTCAGGTGAGCTAAAAAAAAGGAAATAGTGGCTTTGTTAAAAAAAGTACAATAATACTCATTTTTTAATCAAACCAAATTTTGTAGGATAGTACTATATTGGAAATAGCCGTTTTCCATTAGGGTGTGCTATCAGTAAGATAGAAAGCTTTTCTTTTGTTTTTAACTCATTACCAAACAACAAAATTTTAGGCTTGTCCAAATCGAATGCATTTGCAGACGACAAAATAAAAGTGATTGAAAATTTGAAATTTGTTTTGTGAAGGGTAGAAAACATTGTGGGAAAAAGAGAAAATGCTGGTTACCAGCATTTTCTCCTTTTCCCACAATGTTTTCTAAAGATTTCTTTCTCGGGGGCGTCAAAAGTAGGGATTGTGTGGAAAATGGGTTAAACCCCAGAGGATCGATCCCTGGCTTGGCCGATCTCTTTCCAAGGATTGATGATAGTCATTGTGACAGGATTCATTCCTCTCCCATCACTAGCCATTATTTCAATGGTGCTTTTGCCGGAAAGCAAAAAGTGGCTTGGAAAGCAAATTGTGTGGAGTACTGGTAAAACGGACTACAGGAAAGCATGGACTGGTGTACCACCTGCTGCGATATAACTGAAATAATGTTTAAAACAGCATACACTCAATCAATCTTGTTAACCCTTAACAAAATGACAAAGCTATATACTAGTCAATATGGAAAGCATCTACAGATTACAGATCAAATGTGAAAAAGTGAAATTCCTCCCTTAACCCTTTCCCCAACAATCCCTGGTTTTCACAACCATGAAATTGAAGTCTTTTGAAAGCATTGTGGAAAAAGGAGAAAATGCCGGCATTTTCTCCATTTTCCATAATGTTTCTACCCTCTTAGACCAAATTTCAATTTTTGAGTCACATCAATTATGTCATCTGCAAATGTTTTCAATTTGGACCAGTCTATCATTTTGTCATTTGGTAAAGAAATAAACCCTTTACCACACAATCCTGAGTTTAAACGATCCCAAAGAATGAAGTCTCTGAAAACATTGTGGGAAAAGGAAAAAAATACTGGCTACCAGTACTTTTTCCTTTCCTCATTACTTTTTCCAAAAGCCTTCTTGCCCATAATTGTTCAAACCTGGTATTATTGGCAGAGGGTTTAACTCTTTACCAGACGACAAAATTTTAGACCTGTCCAAATCGAAAGCACTTGCAGACGTCAAAATAAATGTAACTCAAAATTTGAAATTTGTTTGTAGCAGGGTAGAAAACATTGTGGGAAAAGGAGAAAATGCTGGTTACCAGCATTTTCTCCTTTTCCAACAATGATTTCAAAAGGCTTCTCTCTCCTGGTCATTTAAAGTCGAGATTTTGTGGTAAAGAGTTAACTCTTACAGACGACAAAATTTTAGCCCTGTCCAAATTGAAACTATTTGCAGACCACAATTTCAATGTGGCTCAAATGGTGCAATTGTTTATTGATAGGGTAGAAAACATTGTGGGAAAAGGAGAAAATGCTGGTTAAACCAGCATTTTCTCCTTTTCCCATAATGTTTTCAAATGGCCTCTTTCTCAGAGTCGTCAAAAGTCGTCATTGTGTGGTAATAGGATAAACAATGTACAATCTGTGCTAAATAGAAGCAGCTGGTTTGGCACGATTTACAAAAAATATTCAACCCTTTACCACACGACAAGTTTTTAAACCTTTCTGAATTGAAAGCATCTGCTGATGACAATTTCAATGTGGCTCATATGAAATGATTTTTATTGAAAAGGTAAGAAAACATTGTGGGAAAAGGAGAAAATGCTGTTATCCAGCATTTTCTCCTTTTCCCACAATGTTTTCAAAATCCTTCTCTTTCAGGGGTGTGAAAAGCTGTCATTGTGTGGAAAAGGGTTCAGACACTTCTTTCTATTCTGACATGCGGCTGGTTTGTTCTTATCACAAAAAGCAACGAAATACATTTTAAAATTGTAAGACAACGAGTCTATTTCGATGCTATATGATACTGTTCTTCCATTGAATATCGCTAATATGAATATCACAATGTTGTTCAAGATCAACTGCACATACCATGCATTCTGATCTTGGTCTAGATTATCTACATAAGCATGTCACGGTGCCCTCCGAGCACTTATAAGAATTAAATACAAAGTCTGTTTAGAGGTTTACGACTGTTATATCGGAGCTTTGTACCAGCTATTCATTGTTAATTTCTCCAGTTCAAACAGTATGAGCATATCATTACGATGTCTGTTTGTATAATTACACTGTTGTAAGACACTTGTAAAACAGTGGGCAAGTCACATCACAAAACATTTTATACATTTTTTTTGTGATCTGGCAAGATATGGATTGAGTTAATTACCAAATTAACCCTTAAGCTGATAAACCTGATTCACTGGCCTTTAGCAGAGAGTGCAGATTAAGATCAGACTGCACAGAACGTGCAGTCTGATCTCGGATCTACACTCTCCAATAAGGAGAATTGTTTTCCCTAAAAAAAACTTTCAAATAGCAAAATATAGATTTTTACCATCCACTTGAAAGTTTTGTTTGTAGTTGTTTATCAGCATAACTCAAACTTTTTACAGAAACCAAATAGATTAGTGGAACCATTGCTTGAAAGCAAGTGGTTGTAGTGTTCAACTCTCAGCTTTGTTTTACCACAGGCCTTTGGAGTTCCAAGGGGCACTTATGGAACACAGTTAGATTATCGAAACACTGTTACTAAATAGCAAATTGGAGCATCATAATACTTATTCCCAAACACCAATTCTTTTTCATTAACCCTTGCTACTGAAAGGAGCAAATTTAGTGACAGTGTTATTTACAATATGCGGGGGGGGGGGGGGGGGCACTCAGTCAAAGATCTATCTATAGCAAAATTGTATATGGGGGCACTAGTCAAAGATCTATTTATAGTAACAGTGTCCAATGAGTGATAAATGGTATCCCATGATTGACCATCAAGGGCCTGTGGAGAAAAGGAGAAAATGCTGGTTACCAGCATTTTCTACTTTTCCAACATTGTTTTCTACCTATACTAGTATCATTATTTGAAAATATGTCAGTTTTCCTCTGTGAATTTCCTCAATGAAATTCTGCAGTGTGGTAAAGGATTAACCCTTTCCCAAACAAGCCCTTGTTTTTATGTGTCTGTAGTACAAGTCTTCAAGTTTTTTTAAAACACTGTGGGAAAAGGAGAAATTGCTCGTAACGAGCAATCGCTCCTTTTTCCACAGTGTTTTCTACCCATTTGGAGAACTTTCTGCCATTTTTATCAAAATTGAAATTGTTGTCTTCAAAGTCTTTGACTTTGGAAGAGTCTAAAATTTGTCGTTTAGGAAAGGGTTAAACACTTACACGCTCAGGTGAGCTTAAAAAACAGATGTCTTTCGGACCAGACCCCAGTTTTTATCTGGTCATGAAATATTTTATATCTGTGACTGATGTACCTGGATTATGACTGTGAGGATATCACCAGTGGAAAGCTGTAAACAGTTACGATATGGATTATTTTATGATCGTATTTTATGAGCAGATTATTTCATCTTGCTTTAATGTTCTTTCTCGGGGTCATCAAACGTAGGAATTGTGTGGTAATGGGTTAAAGATCAGACAGCATAAAACATACAGTCCAATCCTGGACCATGTCAAGTTATTTGTGATTTTTCTGCATCACAAAAAAAGCATTAACCCATCACCACACAATCCCTACTTTTGACGAAGCCTTTTGAAAACATTGTGGGAAAAGGAGAAAATGCTGGTAACCAGCATTTTCTCCTTTTCCCACTATGGTTTTCTTCACAAAACAAATTTCAAAATTTCAATCACTTTTATTTTGTCATCTGCTAATGAGTTAATTCTTTACCAAATGACAAAATTTTGGACTACCGTAGTCCAAATTGAAAGCATCAGCATACGACAAAATAAATGTGACTCGAAAATTGAAATTTGATTTTGGAAGGATGGGAAACATTGTGGGAAAAGGAGAAAATTCTGGTAACCATCATTTTCTCCTTTTCCCACAATCTTTTTCCAAAGCCTTCTCTTTCTGGGGTGTTTGTTAAAACTTGTCATTGTTGGGTAAAGGGTAAAGGGTTGAAGATAAAATCCTGGCATTGTTCTGTAAAAGTATAAAGAGATAATTATGAGATTATAGTGAAGGCAAAGACTTAGGCCTATCTTTATCTCGACATGTTTTTGAAGATAAAAGGTACCACATAAGACTGAGACCCCATGAATCCCAATCATTTTCTTTCCTTTTGACCTTTTGCCAAAGCATCTTGTCATTTAACCTTAACCCTTTACCACATGATCCTGACTTTAAACAACAAGTAAACAGATTTCAGCGAGTATAAAATATTATTGTTTGGGAGGCTTTTGTCCTTTTTCTAGACTGTTTCTTCTCCAAAGAAGCCTCCACTCTATACTCGTATGGGCTTAACTCTTTACCAAAAGACAAAATTTAAGACAAGTCAAAATTGAAAGGACTTGCAGACAACAAAATAAATAAAACTCAAAAATTAAATTTGTTTCAAGCATGGTAGAAAACATAGTGGGAAAAGGAGAAAATGCTGTTTAACAGCATTTTCTCCTTTTTCCACAACGTTTTCAAAAGGCTTCTATCTCATGGGCATAAAAGTGGCTTTGGAAAGAAAGAAAGTTGTCTCAGTACTGGTATGGGAAAGCCAGGATATACATTGGTGCAGTCACTGATCGCCATGATTTGACTGAACTCTTTACCACAAAATGTGGACTTTTACCAACAATAAGATAGAAAGCTTTTGGCAACATTGTAGGAAAAGGAGAAAATGCTGGTAACCAGCATTTTCTCCTTTTCCCACAAAGTTTTCTACCCTTCCCAAATCAAATTTCAATTTTTGAGTCGCACCAATTTTGCCATCTGCAAATGCTTTGAATTCGGACCAGTCCAAAATTTTGTCGTTTGGTAAAGAGTTAAAGCTGATAAAATGGCATTGAACTCAAATAAAAACATACAAACAAATCATTTCTGGGAAAACAAGCTGTTACTGTCATACTGTGGTGCAAATTAACCCTTTCCTATTTAAATGACAAATTTTAAACTCTTCAAAACTGAGAGATTTTGCAGACAACAATTTTGAATTTGATGAAAATGGTAGAAAGTTCTCCGAAAGGGTAGAAAACACTATGGGAAAAGGAGAAATTGCTCGTTACGAGCAATTTCTCCTTTTCCAACAGTGTTTTCAAAAGACTACAGACACGTAAAATCCAGCGCTTCTTTGGGAAAGGGTTGATAGAGAAAATGGATCTCTACAAACTATTTTACAGATCCAGACTTTGCAAGGCTATAAAATTTTGGTACAGTACATTTTGATAGGTGAGTGGAACACTATTCTAAGTGCCTGTATATTCTACAGGACTTAGAATAGTGTTAACACTCACCTATCAATTTTCAAAGGCTGTCTGCTAAGAATATCCAAAATCATGATCTATCCAGACTGTGAAAGCTACTAAATTCATCTTTGGCTTCATAAAATGTTTGTTGAAATGTAATTGGATGTTAATTGGGTACCAAAACATACTATTCGAAAAAGTGCTGTAAATTTTTAAGCACCGAATAAACCGACATTTCAGTCTTAAAAGTAGATCTAAATAATTGCAGCTCTTTGACTCCTTTTAATCACATACCAACACATACTGTATTTGAAAAAAGCTGTAAATTTTTAAGCATCAATAAACCGACATTTCAGTCTAAACAGTAGATCTAAGTAACTGCAATTTTTTTTCTCCTTTTGAATAGGGAGTCTATGCATAGCAAACAGTATAGATCAAAGACCAGACTGTACATTTTTTTTTGGCGGTCTGATTTCAATTTTCACCTGCCACAAAAATCAGACTACAATTGTGAAAGGCATATTCTGGGTTAACATGCATGCATTTCATGCACAATTAACTCTTTACGACACAATCCCGACTTTTAACGACCCTAAGAAAGAAAGCCTTTGGAAATATTGTGGAAAAAGGAGAAAATGCTGGTAACCAGCATTTTCTCCTTTTCCCACAATGTTTTCAACCCTATCCAAATCAAGTTTCAATATTTGAGTGACAATCATTTTGTCATCTGCAAATGCTTTCAATTTCGACTTGTCCAAATTTTTTTTTGTTTGGTAAAGAGTTCAGACTTTTTTAATTTAGTTTTCCCTCTATGCACTTTTATCTGGCTCAAAAATCTTTCATTATTAGACTACATAACTTTTCCTTTTAAAAAAGAAAACAGTATCCTCTTTGAAAGAATAAAATTATCAAAGATAATCAAGGTAGACAAAGAAATTTTGTAGCATTCTTTACCCTTGCTAAATAATCTAAGTAAGCTGCAAAGAAAAAATTAAAATAAAAGAAACTACCACATGCTTTGATAGAAGTGGTTGTTGTAACCAATATGTACCAGACAAAAGATGCTATTGCAGAGAATACTAGAGCTGTAAATGAATATGACTTTATACCCCCACCAGTGCTTTGACAGAAGAAAAAGTGTCAAGATCAAGGGGAGATAATTCCTCAACCAGGAAGAGTTGACACTTGAAAATTGGGTCTTGCAAATCATCAATATATGATCAATATTACGTGCAAGTTTCAATATAATTGAAAGAAAACTGTAGGAGGAGTTTCCGACTCAAACTTACTAATATTTCATACACAGACGAACACATCTATCTAAGCATGTGGTAGGGTTTTTCATTTTATTTAATTTTTTCTCTGGAGCTAACTCAAATGAAACAAAAAAGTTTTTGGACAAGTCGAAGTTGAAAGTTTTTGCAGACGACAAAATAAATGTGACTCAAATATCAAAACTTAATTTGGAAAAGGTAGAAAACATTGTGGGAAAAGGACAAAATGCTGGTTACCAGCATTTTCTCCTTTTCCCTCAATGTTTTAAAAAGTGCTCGTGAAAGTAGGAATAGGATGGTAAAGAATAAAAGTCTTTCAGCAAGTAGAGTATACAGTTATCCTTTGTCGATGTCTGAAAATATATTCTTGTGGAATTTGGGAAACTTTTAGCATAAAGGATTCACGTAAAACAAGCACATGATATAAACCCAAAAATCACAATGCATATTCCATGCCTTAGGCTTATAATAAAAGGATTCACATAATAGCAAGAAGAAAGCAGCCAACTTAGTAAAACAGAACTGATTGAAGTTGTTTAATTAAGTCATGCTTTTAATTTTGTAGGGCAAAATTAGAACGAAAAAAAGAAAAAAAAAAACACCTGCGTTTTTCCTATCACTATATCAAGCATGCAAATTATGCAGGCAATATCATGCTTAAAAATACCATCCACACATTTGAGATATTAAAGCAATAGTTAACATGGGCCAGAGCTACAGATAAGTGGGATATTCTAAATCCATTATTTCTCTTCCAAACCCTATGTTGTGGGTACTCATTAAAATCGTCTTGTCGAGACGATTCTAATGAGTACCCACAACATAGGGTTTGGAAGAGAAAAATTGGTATTTTCGATTTTGAAATTAAAATCACTCCCTCTATCTGTAGCTCTGATGGGCATAAGAGATTTTCGTGACAGCTTGCTTAACAAGTCAACGGTTCATTGCTTTATTTGCCATAATGTTCTAATGTCAGAAACCAGTTTCTTTTCCTCCAAATGCTTCCACTTTCCGACATGAATGAAATAAATGTAATTTTTTGTTTGTCTGGATGGTACTCAATTCTTAAGTATTCCAAAAAAAATGTACTGAAATTAAGACTTACACCTCTCTGTAACAGTGACATAAATATAAAAGATATATCATGAACAGAACACAAATTTTAATGACGAATACTAGTCGTACATAGTCATTTTTAACATGAAGTAAAAAGAAAAAATGTTACGTCAAATATGCAACAACTAATGTCTGCTCTAAAACTGCTAATGGCTAGAAGTTACGCTTTATCACACAATGCAAACATTTAACGACCATGAGAGAGAAGGCTTAAGAAAACATTATGGGAAAAGGAGAAAATGCTAGTTACAGCAAACAGCATTTTCTCCTTTTCCCACAGTGTTTTTTAGAGGCTTCTACCCCTGGGTTGTTAAAAGTTGGCATTGTGCAGTACAGGTTTAATAGCATTTTAATAAAATTTTATTTGAAATTCCCAAGTTATTGCTACCTTAGAGTGTCAATTGAACCCAATGGACATTTCATGCAGGTCTAGAAATTAGATCCAAACTAGAGCTATCACTCAACGTGATCATACCCCACACCAGCTCCTTGCCACTAAACAGGTCTTTGTCACAGAATGCAGAATGGTTGAGTACAAAAGTAAGAGTTGAACATGAGCGGCAAATTGTCGCAAGATACGCCCGTCTTACCCCAAGTTGTTAAGCTGGGGCATACACCGGACCAAATTCAAGTATGAAAAACGACAAAGGGCAATAACTCAAAAATTAAGCGAGCAAGAGTTATGATTCCTGTGCACTGCACTCCCCCTTGATGAGATCTATCCATCCATTAAATTTCAAAACCCTAGGTAGTATAGTTTTGGAGATACGCTCCAGACAAAATTCAAGTATGAAAAAAGACAAAGGGCAATAACTCAAAAATTAAGGGAGCAGGAGTTATGATTCCTATGCACTGCCCCGCCCCCCTTCCTTGATGAGATCTATCCACCCATAAAATTTCATAACCCTAGCTAGTATAGTTTTGGAGATATTCACCAGACGAAATTCAAGTATTAAAAATGACAAAGGGCAATAACTCAAAAATTAAGCGAGCAGGAGTCATGATTCCTGTGCACTGCACTCCCCCTTGGTGAGATCTATCCAGCCATGAAATTTCATAACCCTAGCTAGCATAGTTTTGGAGATACACTCCGGACCAAATTCAAGTATTAAAAATGACAAAGGGCAATAACTCAAAAATTAAGCAAGCAAGAGTTATAATTCCTGTGCAATGCACTCCCCCTTGGTGAGATCTATCCATCCGTGAAATTTCATAACCCTAGCTAGTATAGTTTTGGAGATACGCTCCGGACAAAATTCAAGTATAAAAAATCAACAAAGGGCAATAACTCAAAATATTAAGCTAGCAAGAGTTATGATTGCTGTGCACTGCACTCCCCCTCGATGAGATCTATCCACCCATGAAATTTCATAACCCTAGCTAGTACAGTTTTGGAGATATGCTCCGGACAAAATCCAAGTATGAAAAAGAAATTTGTCCAGAATCATCAAAGGGCCATAACTCCATGAAACCTAAATAAACCATAACCAAAATAGGATATGCACATCTCTGCTTTATACCGAGTCTATTTGTGTAGTTTGAACCAAATCTGTCCAATAGTTGATGAGAAAAAGAGCGGACAAGAAATTTCATGAAAGGGCCATAACTCAGTGAAAAATCAATGAACCAAAACCAACATTTCATATGCACATCTCTGCTTGATACTGAGTTTACCTGTGAAGTTTGAATAAAATTCGT
Source organism: Tridacna crocea (assembly GCA_943736015.1). Lineage (NCBI taxonomy): Eukaryota > Metazoa > Mollusca > Bivalvia > Cardiida > Cardiidae > Tridacna > Tridacna crocea. The sequence goes on along the minus strand of OX031067.1, from coordinate 2,320,636 downwards.
CCAGTAGTTTATGAGAAATAGAGCGGACAAAAAGCTACAGACCGACGGACGGACGGATGGACCGACGGACGGACAGACCAACCGACAAGCTGACTCCTATATACCCCCCAAACAGAGTTTTGGGGGGTATAATAAATACAATACCAAGGTCAATTTCAATATAGAATGTGTCAGCAATGAAGATCAAAGATTAGACTGCGTGTTCTGTGCAGTCTGATCTTGATCTATTTGTGCGCTGCTACAAGTTCAACAGACTGGTTACAACCATTTTTTCTGTTACCCAAAAAAGCTTTTTTTTAAAAGGTTGGGCTGTAGGATAATCTTCAATAAAAGGAGGCTAGAAAAAGCTTATACTGTAACCATGAGTGCTTGTGTACTGCTTTAACCCATTACCACACAATCCCTTCTTTTGACGCCCCTGATCAAGAAGCCTTTTGAAAACACTGTGGGAAAAGGAGAAAATGCTGGTAACCAGCATTTTCTCCTTTTCCCACAGTGTTTTCAACCCTTCCCAGAGCAAATTTCAATTTTTCACTCACCTATATTTTGTCGTCTGCAAATGCTTTCAATTTGGACCAGTCTAAATTTTTCTGGTGTGGTAATGGGTTAAGGTTCATTTTGAGGTCATTCCTTTCATTTAATTGTGCAGTTACGAAATATCTGAAGTTAATTGAAAATGCATTAGTATTTTTGATATACCTTTTAAACAGAATTAATGGCCAAGATTATTTCTAGGAAGAAATAGAAGAAAGGACGAAGTATTCATTTCTCCCACAAACTTACAATTATTATTTATATAATATTATATCAAAGCCTAAATATAATATTTCTGCACTTGTATCATCATATATTTCGCCTAAATGACCCAAACAGCCTGAAAGTAGGGTCAAAGCTTGACATGGACCAAAAGGAAGAACAGTCTTTGCCATGTCAGTGTAAGGATGTTTTGCAAGCGGCTAGTATGTGACAGTTTCCAAACATGCAAGATTTTAATGACATGTTTGTAACTTGTCAGTATTATGCAGTTCTGAGATATGCCAGATTGTGGCAACTTCATAACATGCCAATATATGGCATTATTCAAAGATATCATAACATGTGCAAGGCAGCTAATACAACATGCTGTTGAAAGACCTGTCTTTGACATGCCCAAATAACATGTTTGTATAAAACAGTTCTGTAACAAAAAAGTATCGAACAGGTCTGTAACATGTGACTATACGCCTGTTCTGTTACATGCCAGTTCAAGGAAGATCAGTAACAAGTCAGTATAAGACAGTTCTGTAACATGTCAGTATAAACTGGTTCTGTAACATGTCACACTATAAGCCTGTTCTGTTACATGCCAGTTTGAGGAAGATCAGTAATATGTCAGTATAAGGCAGATGTGTAACATGTCAGTATAAGGCAGATGTGTAACATGTCAGTATAAGGCAGATCTGTAACATGTCAGTATAAGGCAGATCTGAAACATGTCAGTGTAAACTGGTTTTGTAACATGTCAGTAAAAGGCATGTAAAATGTCAGTAACAGGCAGATCCATAACATGTCAATATAAGGCAGATCCTTAACATGCCAGTAAAAGGCAGATCCTTAACATGCCAGTAAAAGGGCAGATCTGTAACATGTCAGTAAAGGGCAGATCTGTAACATGTCAGTAAAGGGCAGATCTGTAACATGCCAGTAGAGGGCAGATCTGCAACATGCCAGTAGAATTAAGGCAGATCTATAACATGCCAGTACAAGGCACTTCTGTAATAGCCCTTTACTCCATAGATATTCATTTCTACGCACTGCTTGTAGGAGCCTTTGGAAAACATTGTGGCAAAAGGTGTCATATACACATAAGAAACAGCTTCATCCTTGCTGTTATTTAGGGTCAATTAGAGATACCATAGAAATGCCTTATGGGGTAAAGGGATAAGGCAAATCTGTAATATTAAGTGAAATCCATTCTAACAACTCACTGAATCATTAGGTAGACTGGTCCTTTGACATACATAAGATTGACCAATAGCAAAAAGCTTTCACTGTGTCAACCTGAGCAGAATACTTTTTAAAGATGTATTAAACCCCCTTCTAACAGAGCATGGCAAATATCTATTGGAAATACCATGCACAGGACAATAAAATATGATAGCGTTGGAATTATTTTTTCTGCTGTCATAAAAATAAATATGTGTCTGAATAAATTTATCACATCTTATTAGTACTAAACTATAATTTATCTTTCAACAAATTTAATAGTGCACTATTCATTTCAAGTTCAGTAGCCTCTTAGGGTCTATGACCCCTGATGCTTCCAGTGCAACATGGAATAAAATTTCTTTTTAGTTGATGAATAAATATTTAAACTGATTTAATACTTTTGCAAATTTTTAATTGACTAGAAATTCCTTTGATTTCTATCTTGAAGTTATTTGTTGATACTTTAGTTAGTTTTTCTAAAAAGGGAGGTAATCATTATCTTCCTTTGTAATGAGAATAAAGGTGTTTCAGATTTATAAATGATAATTCTTAGAAGGAAAAAATTATTAAAGCGGTGTGGTTAAAGTAGTAATATAGTACTCTATTTAAACATAGCAGATTTTGCAGGATAATATTATAGTGCAAATAGTTGTTTTCCATTCGGGGTTGTGAACCTTGAAGTCAGATACTACCTAATCATATTGCAAAAAAACTAATTAATTTTTCAACAAAACAACAACATTTTACACACCTATCTTTATTGAGGGTAATTCAAATGATGAGATTTGTCTGTAAACAGGTATAAAGAGTAGAAAACACTGTGGGGAAAGAAGCCGTTTGAAAACATTGCTGGAGAAGGAGAAAATACAGGTAACCAACACCTTTTCCTTTTCCAATAGTGTTTCCACCATTCCCAAAACTAATCAAGAATTTTCAGTAACTTTCATTTTGTCGTCTGCAAATGCTTTCAATTTGGACCAGTCTAAAATTTTGTCGTTTGGTAAAAATGTATTTTGTTAACTCTATACCACACAATGACAACTTTTGACAAACCTGAGGTAGAAACCTTATGAAAACATTGTGGGAAAAGGAGAAAATGCTGTTAACCAGCATTTTCTCCTTTTCCCACAGAGTTATTCTACCCTTCTAAAGTCAAGTTTCACCATATAAGTCATGATTATTTTGTCATCTGCAAATGCTGTCAATTTGGTTGGTTGGTTATTTGCATTTATTTATCATCGCTACCAGTTGCCCATCTGAGCAACGCCCCCAGAAGACAGTTAGTTGTTATGGGGGATAGTGCAAGGATACAGGTCGAAACTACTGAGAGCTTCGCCTGGTTCTTTAACGTGCTCGGCGTATAGCACCATCACACGGGACCTCTGTTTAATGTCTCATCCGAAAGACTGTTAGAAATTTTAGTTGGCCAGCCAGGGATTCGAACCCACAACCTGTAGTGACCCAAAACATTATGTTCATGAGTCCTACGCTCTACCTACTGAGCTATATCGGCTGGTCAATTTGGACAAGTTGATAAAGAGTTAAACATTAAGATATTTTACTGTGTGAGTTTTTCATCCATCTTAAAGAAATTATTTTGTTAATGAGACATAGGTCTACATCGTCTCTAATCTTATAAGCATAAAATATCATTTTACAATGTTCTAAAAATAACTTGAAAAGAGCATAACTTACTTGATAACATCTGTGCCCCTGTCACAGTTATCTCCCTTTCAATCAGTCCGTCATCCTGATCCTCGGCCAGCCATCTGTAAAGAAAACAAGGATTTATTGAATGGTGTTTGACGCCACTTTCAACTTTATTTCCGTCATTACAGTGTTACGGGAGACCACTCCTTCATGCATGGCTTTGTCCCGATTTAAATACAATACCTAACAGCTGCGTAAGGGATATATCTCCTTGGCTCAGTGGTTATGGTATTGGTCTTTTAAACCTCGAAAAACAAGGATATTTGCCCATCGTGGGTTCGAAACCCGCCAGATGTAGTTTGTATTTCAACCATTTGTGTGTTTATTTTGTTTCTTTGCTTACTGACTTTGTTCGTAAGAATAGAAACAGCTTACAATGTATTTCTGTCATAGTTTTTTGTTTACATGTATTTGGTTAATTTATCTTACAAGGAAAGTCTTAACTCTTCACAATATAACAAGTTTTAGACAGGTCAAAATAGAAAATAACTGCAGACAGCATATTAACCCTTTACCAAACAATCCCTGGTTTTTACGGCCCTGAGATAGAAGCCTTTTGAAAACATTGTGGGAAAAGGAGAAAATGCTGGTAAGCAGCATTTTCTCCTTTTCCCACAATGTTTTCTACCATGCTGGAAACAAATTTCAATTCTTGGGTTACGTTTATTTTGTCTTCTGCAAGTGCCGTCAATTTGGACTGGTCCAAAATTTTGTCGTTTGGGAAAGGGTTAACTCATTACAAAATGCCAAAATATTGCATTGGTCTAAATTGAAAGCATTTGCAGACGACAAAATAATTACATGTGATTCAAAATTTAAAATTTGATTTCAGAAGGGTAGAAAATATTGTGGGAGCGGGAGAAAATGCTGGTTACCTGCATTTTCTCCTTTTCCTACAATGTTTTCGAAAGCTTTCTTTTTCAGGGTTGTTCAAGGTCTGGCTTGTATGGTAAAGAGTTAAACAATGAGTACCATTTCTAAAATGAAAGATTACAGGTTAAAATACCTGTAACTAATTTAGCCAGTCAAAAATTCAGTTCCTTTGAAACTTCAAAATCTAAATTTGGACATCAGAACAGGAATGCAGTGGAAATCAAAGGACTGATAGTCCTGAGAGTCGCCTGGAGGGTAATGGGTTAGACGTTTTCACCTTTTTTTGTTCAAATATATTAAAAGCATTCGAGATACAGAATAACTTAACCACAAGACAGTATTATATGCAAGCATATTTCTGAGTTGTCATCCTAAAATTCAAAATATCCGTATTAAAATTTACATTTAAAAAAATGTGGTGGAAATTAAAATTTAGGCACCAGGACCAGCTTTAATCAGTTCAATGTTTTTTACCCACAGACAACAACCCTTTACAAATAAAGATCAGATTATCTTCTGGTACAGGAACTAGAGACATACTTTCAGACCAAATATGCCCTTTTGCAACTCGCTCATATCTAATCTTAGCAGTCTGACAAAGTTCCATAAGTATTAGACTGAACATAAATGGATTCTACAGCTCTATTACGGTTTCGTTTGATTTCACCTAATGAAAACCTTTTGACCTAATGACACCCCAGGTGACCTATATTCAGTTTTATCAAAAATATTATTGAGACAAACAGCCGGGCAATTTCATGATCATTGGACTGAACTGTAGCCTTTGGAGCACAAACAAATATTTGACTCAGTAATCTACCCGTTCTTTGGAAATAAATTGTTTTTGTTGTTGTCCAGGTTGAGGTTTTGACCAGCAATGGACTCTATGAATGTGGCTGCTACAACTCAAGAAAATCTATAATTACCCAACAGTATGATCATCAGCCTTTAATATTTGTATGCGTTTGATCACGTCCCAGGTACTAATACTGCTTCCACACCAATCGAAAATTGTCTACATGTATATTGCTTTGGAGTAAATTAAATGTTTACGATTCGCTTTATTACCCTTTACAAAAACCTTCACAAGATTACAAACACTCCAATAAAGAACTTGTTGTTCGAGCGGGTAAACACTGATCTGTTCTATTATATTTGAATTATAGCGGAGTAAAAAGTCAATTTCTCAGATTGCTGGTTGTTAGAACTGCGTTGAGTCAGTAGATTCAGATTTTGGCAGTTACAAAAGCACCTTGTGTTCTAACAACAGCACTAATAAAGTTGTTGTTTAATAAATACTAGATCTAGGTTAATTGCTCAATGAAAAAAAAAAACAGCAGACTTTAACAAATTTGCCAGTCTTTGTGAACGAAAAACAATTAAACATAGTAAACCGCAAAGCACTCTCTCTGCATGAAAGTAAAGGCCAATTCAGCGACTGATTCATAAATATGTAAATTTATAAAGATTTCCGTGGTGCAAATGACGTTTATACGCCACGTGATTATAAGATCTATATTTGTCGCAAAGCTACATTCCAGAAAACACCTGCAAAGCGATAAATTCGTACAGCCTAGAACCGTGTACATTGCATACGCTATGTACGATCTCTGGTGCACCTAGAATATGGGTGTGCAAAGTATCTAGAGTTTAGATTAAAAAGCTGGGAAGAAGCAACGTGTAAGAATGTCTGAGAAGGTAATGCAGCCATTCCGAGTCGTTATATATTTGTTAAAAAAAAATAGCCTACTGTTGAGAAAAAAAGCAATAGAAATTAAGCTTCCATGTTAACTCGGCATTGCATTTTTCTTTCCAATCATAGGTTGAGCGTTGAATATTGAAATAAGGCTTGCATTAGGATCGTAAGATTGTAAGAGTAAGAGTGTAGTTCTAATGAGTAGTTATCAAACAATTTTCACTGGGAATTGTCCGCAAATAGAAGCAGAGAAGATTTCTCAGCGTGTCCGCAGACTATTTTTATTCACGGCAGCTATTTTTACATATATACATAATGCGCTATTTTTAGAGATGATGTCTTACACAGACATCAGGCTAATAGGTACCCTTGCGGACGAAATGACTTTTTCAAAGGTTTGAACCGTTAAACAGCTCAGTCTTTATAGACATATTCACTATCATAAAGGCACAATTGAAAATTATTTACAACAGAAAAAAACTAGGTTATTCACCGAATAATTAGAAAACTGTTTTATCTCGTAAACCGGAACTGGTGATAGGAAGCAGTACAAGGCTGGAGGTATGCTTACGTCACCCCATATATCAGGACGATAACAATGAGAGCCTGTTTGCTACGCAAACAGGCGACTCAAAAAACTTGGTCAAATTAGTGTAAAAATGTCATGACCGATTGCTCCAGATGCCACTGATAAATTTGATTGGGTACCAAATTCCAATCTAAAACTACCGAATAATTCAAAATGACTGACATGTTAAATATGGCTCTTTAAAAGCTTGCTACTAATCCACTTCAAAGATTAATTTGATTGGTTAACCAAATTCCAATCTAAATTTAAGTATTTACAGTCAGGCAGCTGACTTACAAATAATATCTCTTGCAGAATTTATGTACATCGATCCTCTACAGAATAGTAACTCTCTGTTACAACAGCATCTAAACCCTAGTATGTATATCACAACTTAAGTTGTTTTTGCATCTGATGTAGATTAACCCTTTACCACACAAGAAAATTTTAGACTGGTCCAAATTGGAAGTATTTGCAAACGACAAAATAAAGGTGAGCCAAAAATCGAAATTTGGTTTGGAAAGGATAGAAAACACTGTGGGAAAAGGAGAAAATGCTGGTTACCAGCATTTTCTCCTTTTCCCACAGTGTGTTCAAAAGGCTTCTTTCTCAGGGTCGTTAAAAGTCGGGATTGTGTGGTAAAGAGTTAAGATCAGACTGCTAAGAACATGGCCTCTCATGTTGAATCTACACTGTTTGTATTGTTGATACTGTTTTTCAACAATGCAGCTTTTAACCCTTTACCCCATAAGGCATTTCTAAGGTATCTCTAATTGACCCTAAATAACTGCAAGGATGAAGCTGTTTCTTATGAGTATATGACACCTTTTGATAGCATAGAAAACATTGTGACAATAGGTGAAATTGCTCGTTACGAGCAATTTCACCTTTTGCCACAATGTTTTCAAAAGGCTCCTACAAGCAGTGCGTAGAAATGAGTATCTATGGAGTAAAGGGTTAAAATTGCAATACTAGGTCCTTTTTTAACCCCTCTAGAAATTTTAAATTTTATTACACTGCACTTCATGGATAAACCTATGCAGTACATAGAGTACAGGCTGATTCCAGTATACCCCCGGAAACATTCGTTTTGCAGGGGTTTATATATTGCGGCAAAATTCTAAAAAATCCTTCAATCCCAATAGCAAAATTGTCCGGAGGTTGTAATTGGATAACTTGTACATTTGGATTTATTTAACCTTTACTGCACAATCCACTTTTAACAACATTAACTCTTTCCCAAACAATCCCTTGTTTTCAGAAGCCTGAGAAGAAAGAAGCTTCTGGTAACCAGCATTTTCTCCTTTTCCCACAATGTTTGCTTCCCTACAAATTTTAAGTCACTTTCATTTCGTTGTCTGCAAATACTTTCAATTTGTACCAGTCTAAAATTTTGTCATTTGGTAAAAGAGTTAACCTTATTTGGTATCCACATCAGTGTAAAAAGGGTATCAGTCCATCTGATCTGTTTTATCATTCTTGGTTCCACAGATCTGTGTCTCCAGGCCTAACACAAAGTCATAATACTGTACAATTAACCTGATAACCGCAAAATTAACATCTTATCATCAATACAAATAAATTATAAATCCAACTTTTCAATTATTTTTACCATCAAAAAGACAATAAAAATGGATCACTACCATTGGTTTTATGTTAACAATAAAACTTTCTCCAAGACCAAAAAAAAGTCTGGGAATGGTACAGTGCTTTGAAGTGTGTGCCTTTAAAAGTTTAATTCTTTACCACACAATACCGGCTTTTAATGGCCCTGAGAAATCGGCCTTTTGATAATATTTTTAGAAAAGGAGAAAATGCTGGTAACCAGCATTTTCCCCTTTTCCAAAAATGTTTTCCACCTTTCCCAAAATAAATTCCAATTTCTCAGAGCGATTTATTTTGTCATCTGCAATTACTTTCAATTTGGACCAGTCTAAAATCTTGTTGTTTGGTAAAGAGTTAACTCAATGAACTAAACATTCTTAACTCTTACCCAAATGACAAAGCCTTAGACTGGTCCAAATTCAAAGCACTTGCAGACGACAAAATAAATGTAACTTGAAAATTGAAAGTTGTTTCCAACACGATAGAAAACACTGTGGGAAATGAGAAAATGCTGGTTACCAGCATTTTCTCCTTTTCCCACAATGTTTACAAACGGCTTTTATCTCGGAGTCGTAAAAACCAGGGATTTTTTGGTAAAGGGTTCAAAGCTGCTCTGTACACAGTATAGACCATCATCAAATTGTAGAGAATATGCAAAGTAAAAACTTCTCGGAGACAAAAAAGTCTGTGACTGGCACAATTCTATAGAACTTTGTGCCTTGACACCTCTTGCCAAACTTCAACTCTATGCACTAAACACAACTGACGCTGCTCTGCACACAGTGTAAATCATCATCAAATTGTAGAGAATATGTAAAATAAAACTTTCTTCGAGACAAAAAAAGTCTGCGAACGGAACAATACTATGAACTTTGTGCCTTGACACCTCTTGCCAAACTTCAACTCTTAGCACTAAGCACAATTTACACTGCTTTGCAAACAGTATATATCATTGTTAGATAGTAGAGATTTTGCAAAATAAAACTTTCTTTGTGACTAGTAAGTCTGGGAATGTTACTCTGAACTGTGTGTCTTGATATCTCTGCTAAAGTTCAAGTCTATGCATAACGCACAACTTACGTTGCTCTGCATAACAGTATGTCATGATCAAATTGTTGGATAGTAGAGAGTTTGCAAAATTTAATGATACTTAATCATTGATGATTTGTATTATTTTTTCATATAAATTTCAGTGATATACATGTATACATTTTCTAAGATGTGAAAAAACTATATATCCACCTTCAAGTTAAACTCTTTACCAAATGACGTAAGTTTAGACTGGACTAAAATTAAAGGATTTGCAGACAACAAATTACATGTAACTAAAATGATTGTTTCTTTTTTATCAGATACAAAACAACGTAGGAAAAGGAGAAAATGCTGATTACCAGCATTTTCTCCTTTTCCCAATTTGTTTTCAAAACCCTTCTTTTATAGGCTTGTAAAACACGTGATTTTGTGGCGATGAAGCACTTTTACAGTCACATGACAAACATATTGGCAACAATCCTTTTATTGGTTAAGAATATTCCATGGCAAGCCAAGATATTATTGCAACATCAACATTATAGATGCTGGATTTAACTCTTTACCGAACAACAAAATTACAGACTGGTTCAAATTGAAAGCACTTACAGACGACAATATAAACATAACTCAACAACTGAAATTTGTTTCCAGCAGGGTAGAAAACATTGTGGGAAAAGGAGAAAATGCTGGTTACCAGCATTTTCTTCTTTTCCCACAATGTTTTCAAAAAGTATCTATCTCAGGGTCGTAAAAACCAGGGATTGTTTGGTAAAGGGTTAAATGTACCTTTTAGGTTTCGTAACAAGTTGAAAGCCACATTCTTTCTTTCTCCATTTTTAACACACAAAACGCCTGATTCCTGATCAGTTAATTAGACAGCTTTTTTTTTTCCCTTTGGGTAAAGAATAAATAAACGCATTATCTTATAACGGAAAACGTGGTAGAATAAATTTTTGAAAAGTGCATCATTTCTCTTTATTCTTTAGTTTTATATAAATTGAACACAGATGCAGATGACAAATTCAATATTACTCTGAAAGTAGGGTTTGTCTTTGAGGGAGTTGAAAACACTGTGGAAAAAAAAAAAGAAATACTGGGTACCTGTATTTTTTCTTTTTCCCACAATGTTTTCATAAGCCTTGTCTTAGGGCCACAAAAACACAGAAAGGTTTGGCAAAGGGTTAAAAATAAAGTTAATTCTGTGAACATCTACCTCTGAGAAGAGCTGCACATTTCAAACAGAGCTCCAGATAAGAGGGAGTGATGGTATTCTAAATCTTTTATTCCTCTTCCAAGCCCTATGTTGTGGGTACTCATTAGAATCATCTCAATAAGACAATTATAATGAGTACCCATAACATAGGGTTTTGTGAAGAGTATTTAATATTTTCAATTTTGAAATCAAAATCACTCCCTCTATCTGGAGCTCTGTCAAATTTCACTCTTTACCAGCCTTCAAAATGTTAGGTATTTCCATACAGAAATTATTGGATAAATGCTAAGAAATACGAGATAAAAATCAGATTACATATTCAGTTTAGTCTGATCTTGATCTAACCCATTCCCAGACGGCAAATTTTTGACCAGACCAAATTGAATGCATTTTGCAGATGACAAATTAACCGTTGCTAAAAAGATCATTTTTCTACATCATTGGGTAGAAAACATTGTGGAAAAAGGAGAAAATGCTGGTTACCAGCATTTTCTCCTTTTCCCACGTTTTCAAAAGGCTTCTATTCCTGACCAGGGATTGTTTGGGAAAGGGTTAAACTTGATCAATCAAAAGCAATTGATGCTGGTTTCAGTGCTTAACTCTTTACCACACAAGAAAATTTTAGACTGGTCCAAATTGAAAGCATTTGCAGACGACAAAGTAAACGCTACTCAAATATTGAAATTTGTTTCCATCAGGGTAGAAAACATTGTGGGAAATGGAGAAAATGCTGGTTACCAGCATTTTCTCCTTTTCCCACAATGTTTTCAAAAGGCCATTTTCTCAGGGTCGTTAAAAGTCGGGACTGTGTGGTAAAGGGTTAAAGGTTTCATGCGTGATTCTAGAGGCATTCAAAAACTATAATTCACTTTCATTTGATATCTGTTTGTGGGTGAGAAATGTAATTGTAAGTAGATAGGTACAATAACCCTGTCTCCTTACTCAGGAGATCAGCACCCATTCTTGTTAACTTAAAACACATTACCCCAGCAGCAGTTCTTGAAACTCATATCGGTATTTACTGTTGTGATATAAAATTTTGTAGAAGTAATAATATTTTGTACAAAAAAATAATACTTAATTTATAAATAATAAAGCCCTTGTGATAAAATACTGCGCCCCTATGACAGCTACAACCAAGGGAGAGAATCTATTAAGCCTTTACTCCATAAGGCATTTCTGTGGTATCTCTAATTGATCCTAAATAACAGCAAGGATAAAGCCGTTTCTTACTTGTATATGACACCTTTTGATAGCATTGAAAACATGGTGACAAAAGGTGAAATTGCTCGTCACGAGCAATTTCACCTTTTGCCACAATGTTTCCAAAGGCTCCTACAAGCAATGCGTAGAAATGAGTATCTATAGAGTAAAGGGTTAAAGATAAACCAATAAAACATTATTAGTATGAGTTCTTTATTGCCCAAATGCCACTTTGTAGAATTAATTGCAACATTTAAAAAGTGCTATAATCAAGAGGATCTAAGCATCTATTCAATTAACCCTTTACCACACAATCTTGACTTTTAACAACTCTAAAAAAGAGGCCTTTAGAAAACATTGTTGGAAAAGGAGAAAATGCTGGTAACCAGCATTTTCTCCTTTTTCAACAGTTTTTTTCTATCCTTCCCAAAACAAATTTCATTTTTCAAGTCAAATATTCTATGTTGCCTGTAAATGCTTTCAATTTGGATAAGTCTAAAATTGTGTTGTTCAGTAAAGAGCTAAATACTGCTCTGATTTCATTGCGAATGATTCAAATTTAATTTGTCTGCATTCATTGCATTTTCCTGTAATTTTCAAGTTACCAGTCATTGCTTCTACAACAAGATGGCCAATTGTTCCTTTATAACTTATCTGAGACCTTGGCCAGTGGCCTTTACCCATTACAACAGAATTGCTACTTTTGATGACACTTAGAAAGAAGCTTTTAGAAAACATTATGGGAAAAGGAGAAAATGCTGGTAACCAGCATTTTCTCCTTTTCCCACAATGTTTTCTACTCTTCACAAAATAAATTTCAAATTTTCCGTCATTTTTATTTTGTCGTCTGCAAATGTTTTCGATTTGGAGAAGCCTAAAATATTGTCGTTTGGTAACAAGTTAACCCTTTTGCCACACAATCTGGAGTGGTAATGACCCTAAGAATGATAGCTATTGAAAACAAAAACATCCAATTGTGCTTTTTTCAGTGAAAAGTCGAACAATGGACATAACTGTATCATAATGTTTACAGAGTTATCTGTCCTTCTGCAATGGAATTGCCTTCATTAACGCTTTACCAAACAATCCCTGGTTTTTACGACCCCGAGATAGAAGCCTTTTGAAAACATTGTGGGAAAAGGAGAAAATGCTGGTAACCAGCATTTTCTCCTTTTCCCACAATGTTTATTACCCTTCCCAACAAAAATTTCAATTTCTGAGTCTCATTTATTTGGCATCTTTAAATGCTTTCACTTTGGACATGTATAAATCTTCATTATTTAGCAATTTTGATTATGATCGGTCCACTGTTACAGGAATTATGGCCCTTTGAATTCTTTGACTAATGCTTTGAAGATGGGCAGGTGACACTATTGGTGTCTATCCAGAATTAGCACAAGTTATTGGTATGAAAAAACATTATAAACATTAAAATATTAACGTGTTTTGGAATGTGGAGTAGCATTAAAAATAAAATTAAGAATTGAAAACATATTTTAAAAAAATTTAGATAAAAATTGATCCCATCTAAATTGAATTCAGCTTCACTCTTTCAACCCTTTAACACACAATGACAACTTTTGACAACCTTGAGGTAGAAGCCTTTTGAAAACATTGTGGGAAAAGGAGAAAATGCTGGTAACCACCATTTTCTCCTTTTCCCACAATGTTTTCAAAAGACTTCTTTCCAAAGGTTGTCTAAAGTCGTCATTGTGTGGGAAAGGATTCATTAATCCTTTACTCCATAGATACTCATTTCTACACATTGCTTGTGGGAGCCTTTGGAAAACATTGTGGCAAAAGGTGAAATTGCTCATGACGAGCAATTTCACCTTTTGCCACAATGTTTTCTATGTTATCAAAAGGTCTCATTTACACATAAGGAACAGCTTCATCCTTGCTGTTATTTAGGGTCAATTAGAGATACCATAGAAACGCCCTATGGGGTAAAGGGTTAATGACTATTATCATCACTTTTGGAGAGAAATTACCAGAGCTGGGGATTGAATCAATGACCTTTGGGTTTCAAACCCTATAAGCTATGACCTAAGCTACCAGACTCAATGTTCATTCTAACAAACTTAAAGGTTCATCTTTACTTGTTTATATCTAGTTTTGTATCCAATTTTATCTTCATTTTATGAAAGTATAATCATTCTTGCACCTTTGCGCCAAATGTTACCCATGACAGTTGCAAGGTTGCGCAAATTACAGAAAAAGCTTTTCATTCTTGTGTGGCTAGCCACTGACATGACAACCACAGGGTTTCCGGTTAAAACGGAAGACAAATCCCTTGTGTCTCTTTATCCCATACACCATTTATCAATTTTTTATCTTCATTTACATAGCTATCTAGATTCTACACACTCTAAAGTTCTAAGAAGATTTGATTATTTTCAGGCTGTGAAGGGTGCATCTTTATATTATAATAATATTGTCAGTATTTAACCCATTGCCACCCATTGCCACACAATCCCTACTTTTGACGCCCCTGAGAAAGAAGCCTTTTAAAAACACTGTAGCTGGTAACCAGCATTTTCTCCTTTTTCCACAATATTTTCTACCCATCCCAGAACAAATTTCAATTTTTCAGTCACCTTTATTTTGTCGTCTGCAAATACTTTCAATTTGAACCAATCTAAAATTTTGTCGTGTGGCGAAGAGTTAAATCAAATACTGTAATTTATTTGAGCCACGTTTACAAGTTTGGCTTTCTTTTAAGGAAGTGTCTATCGGCACGACGGTCGTGCCGATAAGGTCCCTTATTCGCACGACGGTCGTGCCGATAAGGAATGTCTATCGGCACAACAGTCGTGCCGATAAGGTTCGGTATTCGCACGACGGTCGTTGGCTTTCATCAAGAGCATATAAATCATAGCCCTAGGGTCGAAATTATTGCCAAGGGTTTATATAGTGAAATCTTCTTGTTACTATTCATTTTAGCCCTATCTTAGGCCTAAGGGGTCTTATGTTTTAAACCATTCCCAAGTATTGTAATGTTTGGTGTGAAGGGATCTTACGTAGGCCTATCAGCCAGTGGAGCGATATGTACAGGAGTGTTGTGGAACAAATCCAGTAAAGGAAGAAACATTTGAGTTTCATTGGAGAGAAGGAGGAGGAGGAACTTGGAAAAAAAAAGATCCCAGCCCCAGTCAAAGTAGGGGGAAAATTAGCCGGATCACCTACCCTCAATGGTCACAACTATCCGCACAATCGGTGATATCTTTAAAATTTTGAGAAAAAAAGTAACTGGATCGAAGGGCCGCCGAAAATGAAAAAAAGACAGCTTTGTAATATGGCAAACAAAATTTCCAGTACCTAAACCCTATCCCCCCTTTAACCCTTTCCCATACAACAAAATTTAAGTCTGGTCAAAGTTGAAAGAACTTGTAGGCAGCAAAATAAACGTGACTCAAAAATTGAAATTTGTTTCCAGCGGGGCAGAAAACATTGTGGGAAAAGGAGACAATGCTGTTTACCAGCATTGTCTCCTTTCCCACAATGTTTTCAAAAGGCTTCTCTCTCAGGGTCATTAAAACCAGGGATTTTTTGGTAAAGGTTTAAAAAGAGTGAATATTTTTTCCCAAACGCAATAGTTAAAGTACTGTCAGTAGTACATTTTCTGTTGTGCGGATAGTGGTGCTTAACAGCACGACTGTCGTGCGAATAAGAATGGTTATCGGCACGACCGTCGTGCCGATAACCTCCATTATAGGCACGACCGTCGTGCGGATAGCCTCGGCCTTCTTTTAATTATTGTTTATAATTAAATAACCACTTTATTTACATTTAAAATTTTTAATTTACCATGGAAAAGATTTACAAAGCACATCAGAGTGATCAACTCTTTTCCAAATGACATCATTTGAACTCTTTACCACACAATCCCAACTTTTAACGAGCCTGAGAAAGAGGCCTTTTGAAAACAATGTGGGAAAAGGAGAAAATGCTGGTAACCAGCATTTTCTCCTTTTCCCACAATGTTTTTAACCAATTCAAGGAAATGTGCTATCAGTTGGAAAAGTTTGAATAGTTGTCTGCAAATTCCTGCAATATGGATGGATTAAGAATTTTGTCATTTGGAAAGGAGTTAAACTCACCCATATCGGAACCATTTATTTATTACATTATTCTATATAGCTCCAACAATGGAATATGACTGTATCTGTTGGAGCTGAAACCACTGTTGGAAAAGGAGAAAATATATGTACTGCTAATCAATATTTTCTCCATTTCCTACAGAATTTTCAAAGCAGTCTATCTCCCAGGGTTGCAAAAACTCTGAAATTTCATAATTTTTGTGAGAAGTATGCCTTACCTTAAAGCACTAACAGCAAAACTGTGGAAACTTACGCGTCAACATAAAACTACCTACAATACAGTCTGATTTTTGGTCTGTTTTTTGCATTTTTGTAGGATTTTTTAATTAAAAAAAAGGGAGCAATCTTGAAAAAAACAATGAATTTCTGGGGTTTTAATACTGGCAAAAATTTTCACCTTGAAAACAAATACATTGTGTCTAATCTATAGGGCATGTTCTTACAAACATGAAAGTTTTCAACAAATGCATAGCTGAAACACACACCACATCTTGGGGGATTGGAACCCATGCAGACAAATCTCTTCATTTTTTCAAAGTTGAAAATACCAATACCATAACTACTGAGCCAAAGAGAATTCTCCCCAACACAGTTGTTAGGTATTGTATTTAAATCAGGATGAAGCCATGCATGAAGGAGTGATCTTCCATAACACAATCGATCTTTAAGTCATCATTTAGGAAACATTTAATTAGAAAATGAGCACAAGTTTTTGGCAGTACAACCGCCTTCTTCAAGTGTGATCCTGTGATCACACAGGATCACACTTGAAGAAGGCGGTTGTACCGCCAAAAGCTAAGTGTGCTCATTTTCTAATTAAAAGTTACATATCTCAAAAAGAGGATAGATATATCATGATTTAGGAAACAAATAGGGTTAATGGCTCAATGGTTAATCCTGGATGAGCCCTGAACTTATGACCATGAAAGTTCGCAACAAATACATATCTAAAATGCAAACCATATCTGGCAGGGCTCAAACCCATGAGGACAAATATCTTCATTTTTGAGGTTTAAAAGACCATAACCACTGAGCTAAAGAGATATCTCCCCCAAACAGTAGTTAGGTATTGTATTTAAATGGGGATGAAACCATGCATGAAGGAGTTGTCTCCCATAACAATGTCTAATCCTAAAAGTACCCTATACCAATACCAAATATAAAAGTGAATTTTTCTGCCAGAAAAAAACCCCCTGAATAATAGCAGTTATCAAGACTACATCTTTGAATAGTTAGAAAAGTTGATAAAGAAGATCATAGATCAGATACATTCTGTGTGGTTTGATCTTAATCCATTACCACACAATCCCTACTTTTGATACCCCTGAGATAGAAGCCTTTAGCAAACATTGTGGGAAAAGGAGAAAATGCTGGTAACCAGCATTTTCTCCTTTTCCCATAATGTTTTCTACCTTGCTGTAAACAATTTCAGTTTTTGAGTTACATTTATATTGTTGTCTGCAAGTGCTTTCAATTTGGACAAGTGAAGCTTTTTCCTTTAAAATATTGTCGTTTGGTAATGAGTTAATTTACTCTTGTTTGAAAACCAACCATAGTTTTTAGGTTTAACAAAAACTGAGAATATCACTTTCACAGATTTTGAAGGAAAAGGTCTAATGGGCTATTATAGATAATAAAAACTTAAATTCAAGATAAATACCGCAGGGTAATTTGTTTAATCATGTAATAGCACCGCATCGCATAAATCCTTTACCACAAAATCTCATGTTAAACAGTTTACCAAACGACAAAATTTTAGTCTAGTCCAAATTGAAGGCACTTGCAGACAACAAAATAAATGTAACCAAAGACTGAAATTCTTTTCCGGCAGGGCAGAAAACATAGTGGGAACAGGAGAAAATGCTGGTTACCAGCATTTTCTCCTTTTCTCACAATGTTTTCAAAACGCTTCTATCTCTGGGTCGTAAAAACCAGGGATTAATTGAGGAAGGGTTACTCTTTAGCTGACATCAAAATTTTAGCCTTGTCCAAATTGAAAGCATTTGCAGATGCCATTTTAAATGTGACTGAAATAATAGTGTTTGACCTTGATAGGGTAGAAAACATCGTAGGAAAAGAAGAAAATGCTTGTCACCAGGATTTTCTCCTTTTCCCACAATATTTTCAAAAGGTTTCTTCCTAAAAGGTGTTATAAGCCATCATTGAGAGTTAAAGATTCAAAATGGAATAAAAAAGTTAGGGAGATCTTGAGGTACAGACTAATAAATCATTTAGCACAAAAAAGTAACTGGGTGCATCAATCTAACACTTTCTTTAATGATAACTTTATAATCAACCCTTGATAAAACAACACAGGGTTTTCACGACCCTGTTGAAGAGGCCTTTTAAAGGTGACCATTTAGATTTTGGGAGGAAAATTTTACAAAAATACAAAAAAATCATCCTTATACTCCCAAAGCCTTTTAATTTTCATTCATAAAACCCCAGTGGTCAAAAACCATCCAACGAGAGAAATTAGAGACTTACTATGGCCAAGGTCGACAATGACAGGAAACACGGTCTTTTTCTACATGAGCAACTCTCTCATTTACATACCGGAACTACACAGACGATGCTTCAAACATATTGTTTGAAGAAGACATTTTGGAAAATAATTACGTTTGTTATGGAATTTAAGCGTCATTAGGTCACGTGCCAGTCACTTGAAATTCCCACAATGCTTTTTTGATGTCTAGGGCGAAATCTAAAAATACCTTAAGAGGCTACGTAACCTTTTAAGGGTGCACCTTTTTTCACATAAATCTCAGTGATATATATATCTTTTAAATTGGTGAGATGTGAAAAATCTAAATACCCACCTTTAAAATCATTGTAAGGGAAAAAAGAAGAAAATGCAGGTAACCAGCATTTTCTTCTTTCTCACAATGTTTTCTTCCCTTTTAAAAGGAAATTTCAGTTTTGAGTAATGCTTAATCAAATTTTGTTGCCTGCAAATGCTTAAGATTTGAAACAGTCTAAATTTTTGTCACCTGGTAAAGAGTTAAGACTTCTCCACAAACTAGATATATCTGCAGCTCATGAATTTAAAATTGGTACAAAACTATCAAGTAAAGACTTCTAATATTTATAAAACACCTAAAAGAAGCAAGTGCTGTTTATTAACTCTTTACCACACAGTCCCGAATTTTAACGACCCTGAGAAAGAAGCCTTTTGAAAACATTGTAGGAAAATTTGAAATTTGTTTTGTGAAGGGTAGAAAAAATTGTGGGAAAAGGAGAAAATGCTGGTTACCAGCATTTTCTCCTTTTCCCACAATGTTTTCTAAAGGCTTCTTGCTCAGGGGCGTCAAAAGTAGGGATTGTGTGGTAATGGGTTAAGAGGGTAGAAAACATTGTGGGAAAAGGAGAAAATGCTGGTTAACAGCATTTTCTCCTTTTCCTACGATGTTTTCAAAAGCCTTCTTTCCAAGTGTCGTCAGAACTTGTCATTGTGTGGTAAAGAGTTCAATACAGATTCAAACAATCTATCTAGTGTAAGAATTTAAAAAGTCTGGAGACAGAAAGGGCCTTTGACATGCAAAATATAAAGGGATAGGAAAAATAAACTTTTCATGTCAGTCTGCATGCATTGCACAAGCTGATGCATTAAGACCCCTTTTCACAGAGCTAGGCTCATTAATATAACAAAATTCCAAAAATGTTTTTTTGTCAGGGTCTTATAAACACATGGATGTTTGGTAAGAGATTAAAGTGGAATGCAACTAGATTTTATTTGACAATTTTGTAAAAACTTATAATCTTTAACTGTCTGCAAAGATTTTTTTTAAAACTTATGTATCAACAGAAATATCCATAGAAAACTGTTAATTACAATTGCAGATATCAAACTTAGTTTGCATTTTTTTTTTCAAGGTACAAATGCAGGTGTTTTTTTTTTGGCATCAAATGGTAGTTAAGCATTTTCTCCTTTTCTCACAATGTTTAAAAATGGGCTTAAGCCTTTTCCAGGGTCATTAACCTATTATCACAATCCCTACTTTTGAAAAAGAATCCTTTAGAAAACATTGTGGGAAAAGGAGAAAATGCTGGTAACCAGCATTTTCTCCTTTTCCCACAATGTTTTCTACACTTCACAAAACAAATTTCAAATTTTCGGTTACTCTTATTTTGTCGTCTGCAAATGCTTTCGATGTGGACAAGCCTAAAATATTGTTTTATAGTAAAAAGTTCAAGCTTGTGTTTCTGTGCTAGGAGGCTAAAAGATTTCCTTACCTCTGGCATACAAATTCCTGGTCATATTTCGGTTCCCCCATTTGTTTAATAACTACTTTATCAAGGAACCAGCCTGCTCCAATTCCTTTCCCATCATGCCCTATTCTGATCTTGGTCAGCTTCAACACAGATACAGCTTCCAGAACAAACTCATCCATCTACAGACAAACATAAAAATTATAATTAAAAAAATCATAAACAAAGATAATTATCATGTCAGTATCATGAATAAAACATACTGTAGGTGTTTAGCTCTTTACTGCAAAATGCTGCCCTTTAGGAACCCTGGGAAAGAGGCCTTTGGAAAACATTGTGGGGCAGATCTTTGTTTCTTTGTGGCGGACTTTGTTCATAAGATAGGAACTTATCCAGGATTGGCCATTGAGCCATTAATTCCATTTGTTGTCCAAGAATTGACTTTCTGATCAGTTTTCAGTCACTAACACATGAAGCCAGAGAAACCAACCACAGTTTGTGCGGGAATTGGTATTGTTACGCCATATCAGGGAAAAATGATGTCACTGTTGCTAAGGCATAATTACATGCATGGAAACTATTTGATTTTTTTTGTTTGATAAAAACCAAAAGAGTACAAAGAAAGTCTCTTGAAATCAACATTATGTGGATTTAACCCATCTATAAACAATTTCACTCTTCTTTCAGTGTAGATGCCAAAGAACTATCTACTTGTGTACGTACACATTTAAAACCAAACAACAACTTAACCCATTACCACGCAATCCCTACTTTTGACGACCCTGAGAAAGAAGCCTTAAGAAAACATTGTTGGAAAAGGAGAAAATGCTGGTAACCAGCATTTTCTCCTTTTCCCACAATGTTTTCTACTCTTCAAAAAAAAAAATTCACATTTTCAGTCACTTTTTTTTTGTCGTCTACAGATGCCTTCAATTTGGACAAGCCTAAAATATTGTCGTTTAGTAATCAGTTAAAGACGGACCTGTGAACGGTATAGAGGCTAAAGGTGATGTGGTATATTTTCCTGTCTGTAATTTTATAATTATGATAAATAGAAAGTTAAATTCATTTAATTTTATTATCATTTCTATCAAACTTGTTGACTAAAATGTATGACTTTGGTTAATGCTTGCATCATACAATTTTAGTCAACTCGTTTGATAGAAATGATAATACATAAACACTCATGTAAGGTCTTCTTTGTTATACTGCAAGGAAATTTCTCATGATCTCATTGGATAATATGCCCAGCACATGCATATCATGATCAAGATTAACAACAAGACTATGGGCCAAACTGCATGGTTTAGTCCATATTACCAAGGTTTCAGTGACGTCAGTTTCCATTGACATCAGTTTTCCTTGAATTGGGGCACTCAAAAGGGAAATTCGACTTTATCAGCGTACTCAATTTTTAAACCAAGAAACAGGTAAAATTTGCTTAACCCATTACCACACAATCCCTACTTCTAATGACCCTGAAAAAGAAGCCTTTAGAAAACATTGTGGGAAAAAGAGAAAATGCTGGTAACCAGCATTTTCTCCTTTTCCAACAAAGTTCTCTACTCTTCACAAAACAAATTTCAAATTTTCAGTCACTTTTATTTTGTCGCCTGCAAATGCTTTCAATTTGGACAAGCCTAAAACATTGTCGTTAACAAACGTTGGAATGGTAAAACTTTGCAGTATAATAAATTCATTGTACGGTCATGTAGCAGCGGACTTGGAAACTTGTCCACTGCTGTGGTCAATCATGTGGCCAAATCACCTTCGGCTAGGGGTGACATGATTAACCGCGGCCATGAACAAGTTTCCAAGTCCCCTGCCACATGACCATACAACTAATAATGTAACATATTTAACCCATTACCAAACGACAAAATTTAAGACTGATTCAAATTGAAAGCATTTGCAGACAATAAAATAAAGGTGACTGAAAAATTGAAATTTGTTCTGGGCAGGGTAGAAAACACTGTAGGAAAAGGAGAAAATGCTGGTTACCAGCATTTTCTCCTTTTCCTACAGTGTTTTCAAAAGGCTTCTTTCTCAGGGGCGTCAAAAGTAGGGATTGTGTGGTAATGGATTAAAACATATAAGCTGTATGGCAGAGGACTATATCACTTGAAGACCAACAACTACTATTTTGCTATGGGATTAATGAGGAAGACGTATCATAAAGATTTATACTGTTTAAGAATTGTCTTGTTTTGTTACATGATACTGGTTTAACAAGTTTTAACATAGCCCAAAAAATGCTGCAACATTTTTCTTACATACCAAATGATATAATTAGGGTTTCATCTGCCATTGTAAAATAACAAACGCTATAATTATGGATTCAACAGGCGGGTCATAAAGATTTAATTTCTTTAACATGTCCTCGTTTTTCATGAAACAGACCGCAATTTTAGACAAAATTATGAAAGAACCATTTTTACAATGAGCCAAATCAAGAAACCCAAACCATGTACTTGTATCAGATGAATAGCAGGTGTTTGATCAGAATAAAGTTTTAGCATACAACAGGCAAGTGAAAATGATAATGAAGATGGTGCAGGTGGAGATTGGGCTGCACATGGCAGAATTATCTTGATATACCTGTCTACTATTTGGAAATATTGTAGCAAAAGCATAATTAATTTTGATAATCAGTTACCTCAACTGAAATGTGGAGCAAAATTTTAGACTGATAAACAATTCTGAGTTAACCCTTTACCACATGGTAAAATTTTAAGACCTATCCAAGTTGAAAGCATTTGCAGATGATAATTTCAGTGTAGCTCAATGATGCAATTTCTCTCTGACATGGTAGGAAACTTTGTGGGAAAAGGAGTAAATGCTTGTTATCAGCATTTTCTCCTTTTCCCACATTGCTTTCGAAAGGCTTTTTCCCCCAGTGTTCTTAAGGGTCATCAGTATGTAGTAAAGGGTTAAACAACTGTGAGGAAATAGCCTTGTGAAAACCTTATGGAAAAAGGAGAAAATGCTGTTAACCAGCATTTTCTCCTTTGCCCATAAGGTTTTCTACACATTTACAGACTTTTTCCATTAATTTGGCTGCACAGGAGAAATACAGGTAGGTACATTACACCAAGTTACTAGTCCTATATGACAGATATTAAAAGTCATATTGTTTTTAATTAAGTAAATAATGGCAGCCAATTTGAGGACTTTAATTTTGCTCTTTGCTGTACATTAGTGCACTTAACAGCCACCTGCCTTAAGTTAGACTATTAAATCTTTATAGGTCAAATTTAAAACAAAGATCTGAAAGCTCATACTACAATCTTAATCAATTAATAATAGCAGCCAACTTGAGGACTTAAATTTTGTTCCTTACTATGTATTAGTGCACTTAACAGCCACCTGTGTTGAGAGGTTAGTTTTTTTGTCATATATGATGGTCGCTGACACCAAGTTCGATTATTCAATTCTTTAAGGTCATAAAGTAAAGATCTGAAAGCTATCACTACAATCTTACCTTTCCTTTCTCAAATTTGTCGAAGTTCTGGGATTTCCTCAAATGCCTAACCCCTGTGTCTCCTCTCTCTCCAAATATGTTGATGTATACATTGGCATTGGTTCCCGCCATACTTTTGCTGCCAGTGTATACTTGTACAACATATTTATCCACTGAAACAGAAAAGTATTTTCTTAATCCTTTCCCACACAATGTCTGGCTTTAATAACACTGACAGAAAAGGCTTTTGGAAACATTGTGGGAAAAGGAGACATTGCTGGTAGCACATTGGCATTGGTTCCCGCCATACTTTTGCTGCCAGTATATACTTGTACAACATATTTATCCACTGAAACAGAGAAATATTTTCTTAATCCTTTCCCACACAATGTCCTATTTTAATGACACTGACAGAAAAGATGCTAAACAGAGTCAAGCTTATCAGAGAATCTCAAAAAGTGGACAACACTGAATAATACAAGATTTTAAGATTTTCTGAAAGTTAATTCAGTGTTACTTTACTGTAAAAAGGTTTTGAAAGCATGGCTCAAAAAGGAGAAAATGCAAGTAACAAGCATTTCTCCTCGTATCACTACATTTCCTTTTCCTTAACTCGATACCAAACGACAAAATTTTAGGCTTGTCCAAATCTATAGCATTGAATATTTTGCAGACAATAAAATAAAATTGACTGAAAATCTGAAATTTGTTTGGTAAAGAGTGGAAAATATTGCGGGAAAAGGAGAAAATGCTGGTTACCAGCATTTTCTCCTTTTCCCACAATGTTTTCTAAAGGCTTCTTTCTCTGGGTCGTTAAAAGTAGGGATAATGGTAATGGGTTAAATGACAAGTACATTTACTTTCATCAGAGCGACATATTGATCATAATAATTATTATGCCCATGCTTTCAAATAGGGTAGATCTAAATTTTTCTGGTAAGGATATAAAATTTGGCCCGTCACATAAAAAGGGACCATCTGAAAACTGCAAAAAGTGTCGACCCTGTTTAAACTGCTTGAATTGCGCAGGCTGACCACAGATGACACTTTTTGCTTTTATGATACTTTCTGCATGAAAAGTTGTCATTGTAAGTTACTACACAATCCTTTTTTAACTATCAACTTAACCCTTTCCCAAACAATCCTTGGTTTTTACGGGTCTAGAATAGTAGCCTTTTGAAAACATCGTGGGAAAAGGAGAAAATGCTGGTAACCAGCATTTTCTCCTTTTCCCACAGTGTTTTCTTCCCTGCTGGAAACAAATTTTGCTGTTTGAGTAGCATTAATTTTGTCATCTGCAAGTGCTTTCAATTTTGACCAGTCTAAAATTTTGTCGTTTGGGAAAGGGTTAAACTGACCTGCACTATCTTTGATCTGTTTTCTTGATGTGCTGGGTTTTCATATTGATCCTTTTTGTGTGACAAGTCACAAATATAAAATAATACACTTCTAGACTGATCTTTCTGTTTGCAGACCTGATTGAAATTAAGTCCAACATAGCAAATATGTTCAATTTATCATTCACTTACATGACAAAGGCTTCTTGATGCCTGATCCATGGGCGGGCATTTCCCGGACTGTAGAATAATCTTCTTCATCGTCAGCCAACCATCTATTACATTCAAACAAGTATCGTTCTCCTGTCCCCATGCACTCCATGTCAATCTGTTAAAATTGAATAGATTTCTCTTAAGACACAAGACAATACCATGTTCAATGGAAACAAGAGGGCCAAGATGGCCCTGGATCGCTCACCTGAATTTTTGAGATGTCCATAGTCTATTTTTTTTTTTTGAGGTATTGAAACATTGGAACCAAATTCATAATTTTGCCAAGCAATTTTTAAAAGGTCACCTGTAAAAGTCATTTCAAAATCTAACCATCAGTTTCAAAAAGAAGAATTTTTAAGAATTCTTCATTTCTGTATAAGAGCAAGTAGCCCCAATCCACGAGAGCCATGTTTCTTGATGGATCAAAATTTACGAACAAGTTTTGAAAAGAGTCACCCAAGGAACATTTCGGAAAATTTCTTTTAAAATCTGACCAGGGGTTTCAGAGAAAGAGAATATTCAAGAATTTCATCATGTCCGTATAGTGCAAGTAGCCCCCATTCACAAGAGCCATGTTTCTTGACGGATCAAAATTATATGTGCAGCTTTTGAAGAGGGTCACCCAAGAAACATCTCTGTCAGATTATTTTAAAATCTGACTACGGGTTTCAGAGAAGAAGAATTTTCAAGAATTTCTTCATTTCCATATAGTGCAAGTAGCCCCCATTCACCAGAGCCATGTTTCTTGGCCAATCAAAATTTCGCGAACAATTTTAGAAAAGGGTCACCCAAGGAACAACTCTGTGAAATTATTTCAAAATCTAACCAGCTGTTTCAGAGAAGAAGAATTTCTAAGAATTTCTTCATTTCTGTATAGTGCAAGAAGCCCCCATTCACCAGAGCCATGTTTCTTGACCAATCAAAATTTCGCGAACAAATTTTGAAAAGGGTCACCCAAGGAGTAACTCTGTGAAATTATTTCAAAATCTGACCAGCGATTTCAGAGAAGAAGATTTTTTAAGAATTCCTTCATTTCTGTATAGTGCAAGTAGCCCCCATTCACCAGAGCCACATTTTTTGACGGATCAAAATTTCACGAACAAGTTTTGAAAAGGGTCACCCAAGGAACATATCTGTGAAATTATTTCCAAATCCGACCAGCGGTTTCAGAGGAGAAGATTTTTAAAGAATTCCTTCATTTCTGTATAGTGCAAGTAGCCCCCATTCACCAGAGCCACATTTTTTGATGAATCGAAATTTCACGAACAATTTTTGAAAAGGGTCACCCAAGGAACATATCTGTGAAATTATTTCAAAATCCGACCAGTGGTTTCAGAGGAGAAGATTTTTAAAGAATTTGCTAAAAAATTCCATTTGGTTGCCATGGCAACCAGAGTTTTTGATGGAATCAAATTCTGTGAACAATTTTTAAAGAGGACCTCCCAAGGAACATTCCTGCCAAGTTTGGTCTAGATCCGCCCAGCGGTTGACAAGGAATTGCAGATGACAAAATGAAAGTGACTGAAAATTTTAAATTTGTTTTGTGAAGGGTAGAAAACATTGTGGGAAAAGGAGAAAATGCTGGTTACCAGCATTTTCTCCTTTTCCCACAATGTTTTCTAAAGGCTTCTTTCTCAGGGGCGTCAAAAGTAGGGATTGTGTGGTAATGTGTTAAATGGCTCAATCTTAAATTTTGACATCTATTTTGGATTGCCCCATTAACTCTTTACCAAACGACGAAATTTCTGGTTTGTCGAAAAGACCACAAAATAAAAGTGACTGAAAATTTGAAACTTGTTTTGTGAAGGGTAAAAAACATTGTGAGAAAAGGAGAAAATGCTGGTTACCCTTTGGATAGTGGGGTAAAAAATATGTCACAATGGTACACCTATGGCACTGTTGGAGTTCAGTTTCCCTGTACCCTTTGAATAGAAGGGTACAAAATATGTCACAAATGGTATGTTGATGGCACTGTTGGAGTTCACAAAGTGGGGTAAAGATGTGTCACAAATGGTATGCCTATGGCACTTTAAGAGATCAGTCTCCCTGTACCTTTTGAATAGAGGGTTACAAAATATGTCACAAATGGTGTGCCTATGGCAATGTTGGTGTTCACTCTGCCCTGTGTCTTTGAATAGAGGGGTAAAAATGTGTCACAAATGGTATGCCCGTGGCACTGTAAGATTTCAGTTTCTGCTGTACCCTTTGGCTTGTGGGGTGGAAAACGTGTCACAAATGATAAACCTATTGAAATGTTGAAGTTAACTCTCCCCTGTACCCCTTCCAAAGTGGGGCACAAAATATGTCACAATAGTATGCCTATGGCACTGGGGGAGTTCACTCTTCCCTGTACCCTTCAAATAGAGGGGTTAAAATGTGTCACAAATGGTATGCCTATGGCACTGTTGGAGTTCACTCACTCCTGTACCTCTTGCAAAGTGGGGTAAAAAATGTGTCACAAACGGTATGCCTATGGCACTGTAAGAGTTCTGTCTCCCCTGTACCCTTTGAATAGGGGGGTAACATAAAAATGTCACAAATGGTATGCCCATAGGACTGTAAGAATTCCCTCTACGAAATGGGGGAAATGTGTCACAAGTTGAGTTCCTATGGCACTGTAGGGAATCACTATCCCCTATGCCCTTTTAACAGTGGGGTAAAATGTGTGACAAATGGTATGCCTGTGGCACTGTAGGAGTTTACTGTCCCCTATACCATTTGAATAGTGGGGTAAAAAATTATTCACAAATGGTATGTTTATGGCACTGTAGGAGTTCACTCTTTCCTGTGCCCTTTGAGTAGTGGGGTAAAAAAAATGTCACAAACAATATGCTAATGAGACTGTATTAGTTCACTCTCCCCTGTACCCTTTGAAGAGTGGGGTAAAAATATTGATACAAACCTTCTCTAGATGCCATCCACTAGCACTGCCTGTATTGTCATGGTAAACTCTCAATTTGTATGGCTGACCTACATCCACCATATTGACCTTGAAAGTATCAACTTGACCTTTCTCAAAGGTGTCCCCTTTATTCTCTAGCTTGACCTCTTCTGTTTTCCCCTTGTTACCATAGAGACAAAGGAAGACATTGGCATCAGTTCCAGCATGTTTCACATCACTGGTCTTCACCCACACATTCCAGGTGTTTTCTGAAGAAAATACACAGAGGATATTCGTTTATTTGTTTATCATGGTGAAAGATTGAAACTTATTTTGAGTGACCACCATCAGTAATATTTTCACGATTGGCAACAGATGTAGAAAGGACCTTTAGTCTTAGTTCCTCTACCAATCATCATATTTCAGCAGTATAATCCTAGTTAACCCTTTACAACACAATGACAACTTATAAAGCCCTGGAGGAATAAGCCTTTTGAAAACATTGTGGGAAAAGGAGAAAATGCTGGTACCCAGCATTTTCTCCTTTTCCCAAAAAGTTTTCAACCCTATCAAAGCAAAAAGCCTTTAGAAAACATTGTGGAAAAAGGAGAAAATGCTGGTATCCAGCATTTTCTCCTTTTCCCAAAAAGTTTTCTAACCTATCAAAGCAAAATTTCACCATTTGTGCCTCTCTGAAATTGTCTTCTGCAAATGCTTTCAATTTGAATAGATCTTGGATTTTGCTTTGTGGTAACAGGTTAATTAATTAACTTGATTTCATACCTTTTTGCAAATATCAGTCATACTAACTAGGAAAAGATCAGAGTTACTATAAGAATGGACATTACTGCAGGTCTAAAATTTTTGCCAAGAACAAAATACTCCCCTTACTCGTGTTTAAATTTCTGCAAGAACTATTATCGTTATCATCAAGTTTAAAAAATCCCCATTTTCACTTTGATAAAACCTATACAAACGTCTTTAACTCTTTACCACACAATCCCTACTTTTAACGACCCTGAGAAAGAAGTCTTTTGAAAACATTGTAGGAAAAGGAGAAAATGCTGGTAACCAGCATTTTCTCCTTTTCCCACAATGTTTTCTACCCTTCCCAAACCAAATTTGAGTTTTTCAGTCACATTTATTATGTCATCTGCCAATGCTTTCAATTTGGACTAGTACAAAATTTTGTCGTTTGGTAAAGAGTTAATTGACAGTATCAACTACCACAAGACTGGTATACTGGTTGACTTTGACAAAAAAAGAAGTTCTCACAATGTTAGCATGACTGTGTCACAATCAATCGCTCCCACATGACCTAGTGTGTAGGTAAATATATATCTTAATCAAGCTTACATCTACACTCACAGATATCTTCGTGTTTTTCATCAATACGCGAAGATTTCCATTTACACCAACATTTACGGTTTTACAAATGAGATGGATACAAGATGGACTTTTGTCCTTGATCTTTCTCATACCCCAACAGATCAGGTTCAATGAGCCCGTCACCTTCATCCCTAGCAAACCATTTCCATATGCAAAATGTCCGTAATTGGAAGTTCTCAAATTTATTGACACAAAAAAAGTACAATCCCAGAAGACTTACTTTTGTCCTTGACCTTTCTCATGCCCGAATTCTCATACAGAACCCGTTCTATAAGCCCATCACCTTCACCCCTGGCAAACCATTTCTTGCATGGGAATACTTGCTCTATACCTGAAATATCATGTCAAAATTAAGTTGACCTTTGACCCAACAATCCTGGGTTCAACTCTACCAAACGACAAAATTTTAAACTTATTCAAAGCGACAGCACTTGCAGATGACAGAGTATGTTGCTCAAATGGCTTTAATATTCTATGAAAGGTTTCAAAAAATTGTGGGAAAAAAGGAAAATGCTGGTAACTAGCATTTTCTTCCTTCTCCCAAATGTTTTCAACAAGGCTCTCCTCAAGGTTCCTGAAAACTCAGGATTTAGGAGTCAAGAGTTAAATGACAGAGCAACCTTTAACCCATTACCACACAATGCCAACTTTTAACGACCATGAGAAAGAAGCCGTTTGAAAACATTGTGGCAAAAGGAAACAAGAGGGCCAAAATGGCCCTGGATCGCTCACCTGAATTTTTGAGAGGACCATAGCCTTTTTTTTTTTGAAGGTATTGAAACACTGGAAACAAAATCATCATTTTGACAAGCAATTTTTAAAAGGTCACCTGTAAAAGTCCTTTCAAAATCTGACCAGCAGTTTCAGAGAAGAATTTTCAAGAATTTCTTCATTTCCATATACATGTAGTGCAAGTAGCCCCCAAACACCAGAGCAATGTTTCTCGATGAATCAAACTTTCACGAACAATTTTTGAAAAGGGTCGACCAAGGAATATCTCTGTGAAAATTTTCCAAAATCTGACAAGCCGTTTCAGAGAAGAAGAATTTTTAAGAATTTCTTCATTGCCCTATAGTGCAAGTAGCCCCCATTCACCAGAGCCATGTTTCTTGATGAATCAAAATTTCACAAACACTTTTTGAAAAGGGTCATCCAAGGAACATCTCTGTGAAATTATTTCAAAATCTGACCAGCCGTTCGAAAGAAGAAGAATTTTTAAGAATTTCTTCATTGCCCTATAGCGCAAGTAGCCCCCATTCCCTAGAGCCAGGTTTCTTGACCTATCAAAATTTCACAAACAATTTTTGGAAAGGGTCATCCAAGGAACATCTCTCTGAAATTATTTCAAAATCTG
This sequence comes from Tridacna crocea, assembly GCA_943736015.1. Taxonomy (NCBI): domain Eukaryota; kingdom Metazoa; phylum Mollusca; class Bivalvia; order Cardiida; family Cardiidae; genus Tridacna; species Tridacna crocea. Next base: position 2,289,825 of record OX031067.1, on the reverse strand, counting down.
ACCAGCGGTTTTAGAGAAGAAGAATTTTAAAGAATTTCTTCATTTCTGTATAGTGCAAGAAGCCCCCATTCACCAGAGCCATGTTTCTTGATGGATCAAAATTTCACGAACACTTTTTGAAAAGGGTCATCCAAGGAACATCTCTGTGAAATTATTCTAAAATCTGGCCAGCAGTTTCTGAGAAGAAGAATTTTTAAGAATTTCTTCATTTCTATATAGTGCAAGAAGCCTCCATTCACCAGAGCCATGTTTCTTGACAGATCAAAATTTCGCGAACAACTTTTGAAAAGGGTCATCCAAGGAACATCTCTGTGAAATTACTATAAAGTCTGACCAGCGGTTTCAGAGAAGAAGAATTTTTAAGAATTTCTTCATTTCTGTATAGTGCAAGAAGCCCCCATTCACCAGAGCCATGTTTCTTGACGGATCAAAATTTCGCGAACACTTTTTGGAAACGGTCATCCAAGGAACATCTCTCTGAAATTATTTTAAAATCTGGCCAGTGGTTTCTGAGAAGAAGAATTTTTAGAATTTCTTCATTTCTGTATAGTGCAAGAAGCCCCCATTCACCAGAGCCATGTTTCTTGATGGATCAAAATTTCACGAACACTTTTTGAAAAGAGTCATCCAAGGAACATCTCTGTGAAATTATTTTAAAATCTGGCCAGCAGTTTCTGAGAAGAATAATTTTTAAGAATTTCTTCATTTCTATATATAGTGCAAGAAGCCTCCATTCACCAGAGCCATGTTTCTTGACAGATCAAAATTTCGCGAACAACTTTTGAAAAGGGTCATCCAAGGAACATCTCTGTGAAATTACTATAAAATCTGACCAGCGGTTTCAGAGAAGAAGAATTTTTAAGAATTTCTTCATTTCTGTATAGTGCAAGAAGCCCCCATTCACCAGAGCCATGTTTCTTGACGGATCAAAATTTCGCGAACACTTTTTGGAAACGGTTATCCAAGGAACATCTCTCTGAAATTATTTTAAAATCTGGCCAGCGATTTCTGAGAAGAAGAATTTTTAAGAATTTCTTCATTTCTGTATAGTGCAAGAAGCCCCCATTCACCAGAGCCATGTTTCTTGATGGATCAAAATTTCGCGAACACTTTTTGGAAAGGGTCATCCAAGGAACATCTCTCTGAAATTATTTTAAAATCTGGCCAGCGGTTTCTGAGAAGAAGAATTTTGAAGAATTTCTTCATTTCTGTATAGTGCAAGAAGCCCCCATTCACCAAAGCCATGTTTCTTGATGGATCAAAATTTCGCGAACAATTTTTGAAAAGGGTCACCCAAGGAACATCTCTGTGAAATTATTTTAAAATCTGGCCAGCGGTTTTAGAGAAGAAGATTTTTAAAGAATTTCCTAAAAAATTCCATTTGGTTGCCATGGCAACCAGAGTTTTTGACGGAATCAAATTCTGTGAACAATTTTTAAAGAGGACCTCCCAAGGAACATTCCAGCCAAGTTTGGTCCAAATTGGCCCCGCGGTTTAGGAGGAGTTGATGTTTGAAGAATTGTTGACGACGCACGACGCACTGACGCACGACGGACGACGGACACCGGGTGATCCTAAAAGCTCCCCTTGAGCATGTTGTGCTCAGGTGAGCTAAAAATGCAAGTAACCAACATTTTCTTCTTTTTTCCACCATGTTTTCTATCATTCTCATAAATGGTCCATATCCTTTAAAAACAAAATCAAAAGTTGTAAGAGCCCTGAGCAAGAAGAAGGAACTGCTGGTAACCAACATGAAACCAACATTTTCTCGTTTTCCCACAATGCTTTCAAGAGCCTTCTTTTTCAGGGTCGTGAAAACCAAGGATAGTCTGGGAAAGGGTTAACTATATAATATTTACCATTTTTTTTACCTTTTAAGTGATGATAAATCTTGTGCATTTACTTCTTTTCCTACAATGTTTTCCACCTTGTTAGAGGTAGAAGTCATCTTTTGACCTACTTTTAGTTCAGCATCTGCAATTGCTTTTCAGTTGTTTGAGTTAACCCTTTAAGGCCTGTTTACACATTCACGATTTTTGGCTACGGTGCCGCTACGATTCGCCATGATTTGTAAAATCGTCGTGTACCGTGGTGATTCTTAGTAGAACCGTGGTGAATCGTGGTGAATCTTGATGAATCTTGATGATTCGGGAAACTCCATGGTAGCGCTACGGAAGTTTTAAACTGTTTAAAACATTCGTGGCGAATCGTGGTGGTTATTGGGCGTGGCCTAATTCGTAGCGCAACCGTAGCGGAATCGTGCTTATTCGTACTGACACTGTAGCTATATTCGCGGCTATTGGTGAGAGATCGTAGCCAATCGTGGAATCTTTGACACCATGAATTCTCACGATTCACCAAGAATTGTGTATGGTTGTCCTACGAATCATCCACGGTTTCGCTACGGAGCTCCACGATTGGCCACGACTAGTACCGTATCGAACCGTACAAGCACCTTGAGCATTCGTTGTGCCACCATGGTCAATCCTCATTGACCGTAGCGTTGCCGTCATGAATCGTCATTGATTCGTAGCGATACCTTACAGACACCATACTAATATCGTGGACAATCTTACTGGAATCGTAGCGACACTGAATATTTCTACTTTTCGCCACGATTCATCCCGATCCATCCCGATTTTTCTGACCATGAGAAATCTGGGTGAATCGTGGTGAATCATAGAGAAAATCGTGAATGTGTAAACGGGTCTTTACCAGACAATCTGAACATTTAACCCTTTACTCCATAGATACTCATTTCTATGTATTGCTTGTAGGAGCCTTTGGAAAACATCGTGGCAAAAGGTGAAATTGCTCGTGATGAGCAATTTCACCTTTTGTCACAATGTTTTCTACACTATCAACAGGTGTCATATACACATAAGAAAGGGCTTCATCCTTGCTGTTATTTAGGGTCAATTAGAGATACCATAGAAATGCCTTATGGGGTAAAGGGTTAACATCCGTGTGAAAGAAGCTTTTTGAAAACATGTGGGGAAAGGACAAAATGCTGGTAACCAGCATATTTTCCATTCCCCACAATGTTTTCTTCCCTTCCTAAAACAAATTTCAATTTTTTAATCACATATATTTTTTTTCATCTGCAAATGCTTTCAATTTGGACCAGTCTAAAATTTTGATGTTTGGTAAAGAGTTAAAAAACCTTAGAGTTTCCTTGTAACAGTGTCAGAAATTTATGATTGTTTGGGTAATTTTTTTGAACCTATATTTTTCTCATGACCTGAAAATCACACAAGGAACATTTCCTGTAATAAAACATTTCTATATCTGATCATAAATTGAAAATTGACTTAAATCATGCCATCCTTCCACTACGTCCTTTCCATATTCATAGTCAGCATTTTTTTTTTTTAATAGCAGCTTAAAATATTTGGCAAATTATTAATTTGTTCAACATGTTTTCTAGCTATTTCTATGTCTAATATGTCTAATAACAAATTTTAAGACAGGTGATTCCTTTCGCCTGCATTGCTTTTTCCTTAAATTAAGTGTAGTTTTGATCAAAAGACTAAAAGAAGTAAATGCACAGAATTTAGATTTATCATCATTTAAAACGTAAAAAAATTGGTAAAAAGTCTTTGATAGATAATGGGGAAAAAATATGATGAAAGATTTTTACAAATAATATCTGCTTATCAAGATTTATCAAATATCCAGTTTGAATTTGATCAACAACTGGATGTTAGAGAAGAGAAAAAAACATGCAAAATAGAAAAGAACACTGATTAGAATCCCATAATGCTGAAGTTTTTGAGTTATTTAATGCTTAACTAGACTATAAAATTTTAGACTTGCCTATGGTGAAAGCATTTACGCCATGCAATTTCTTTCCCAAACAACAAAATGTTAGACTTGTACAAATTGAAAGAATGTGCAGCTGACAATTTGAATGGGGCACAAATGAGAGAAGTTAACTTTGATAGGGCAGAAAACATTGTGGGTTTTAACCTCCCATAGGAAGAAAGCTCTTAAAACATTGCAGGAGAAGCAAAATAACTAGCATTTTCTACTTTTCCCACAACAAAAAATCATTTAGGCAAAATTTGATTGGTTGTCTGCAAATGCTTCAAATTTAGCAGAACAATTTCTTAAATTTCCTTCTTTTCCACAATATTTTCTAGCTTTCAAAGAAAAGTCCAATAATTCAATTTTAAGCCAGATTTGTCCCCCGCAAATGCCGAGAACATTGAGACTAGGAAGATGATGCTTATATCTATTTTTCCATTCCAAACAATAGTTTTACCCTGTGTACTGAGATTAGATTCAAAACTATCAATCAATAAATCAAGTTGAATTGCTATTATTTTACTGTTTTTTTTTTTTCAACAACATTGCTTTCAGGAGATAATGGTCAAAAATGACACAAACAATGTTTGGTACTACACCCAAAGAGTGGAGAGATTAATATTATAGCAAAAGATTTTGGTTGGTTGTATGGGGTTTAACGCCACTTTAACAGCTATGGTCATATGGTGGTCGGTGATGCACATGTGTTTCCTGGCTTTCTCACACCAGTACTAACGTAACTGTCTTTTCAAAGCCACCAACTACTTTTCTCACATGCTTTGGCAGAGGTGAGAGACAGAAATATGCCGGGAAGAAATTTCGCCTACGCCGTATATCAAACTCACAACCACCAGGTCATGAGTCCAACACACTCACCACTGAGCCACCCCAGCGGGCAATAGCCAAAGAGAGCTTTATACAACAACCAAAGGAACAAATACCATAACCAAGCCAAGAGATCCTAATGCCGTCAGCACTGATTGATATCATAACCATGGAGGTCCTAATACCGTCCACACTGATTGATACAATTAACCAAGGAGAACCCAATACAGTTATCAATGATTCACTGTAAGCACATCACTACGTGGATCTTACCTTGGCAGATCAAGCCCGATTTCAAGATTCCCGCAATATGCCCCCTATTGGATGCCGGTTATTATCCTCCTTTACATCATATTTCTCATAGCCAATAAAATATCGTTTTACAAACCACTTATGAATACCATAATTCAACATGAAGCAATGACCACAAACAAGCTTTGACATTCCTTGGTCAGGTGCTGGGATATAGCCTAAAACCTCTGATAATTGATTGGTCACACTTTCTGTAAATATTGTTCATCTACGTTTTTTTGATAATAAATCATTACAGATCCTGCATGTTTACCTTCTACTTTTATTAGAAAGATCGCGAACTTGTTCTATTTTTATCAAAGATGAAATGCTATGAGCGATTTGATTCATGCAGTTAGAGCTAGCTGTAACCAATGAAAATGTGTATAGCAAGACTGTCAAAATCAAGCTCGATCCGCCAAGGGTAGAGTAGCATAGTGGATCATTAATTACCCTTGGCTTGCGAAGATGTTGTAAGCAATAATCAGCTTTCAAATAGAGTTATGTGAATATCACATAATCATTTTCATACATCAGTTCTGTTTTACAATTATGTAAATATAAGTGACAAAGTCCTGACCAGCTCAATAGACTTGGGCCCGAATCCAGATGGCTTTGCCATTTTTTGAATGGCTATATCAAACATCTTTTCAAAGAGGAGCTTTCCAATTCCTCAGTGTATTGAGAGCTAAATTGCATTTATAGGATAAAAGTTATCTTTTCACAAGAAGATTTGACTGGAGGCACTTGATATATATACCATAAAATGTAAGAGGAAGATTAACACAAGTAGTAATGCAAGAAGGTAACATGTTAACTCTATGGCTAACTGACAAATTTTTGACCTTTTTCCTTATTGAAAGAATTTTCAGATAACAAGGAAGGTCTAAAAGATAGCTGTTGTATTTGAAAGGGAAAGAAACACTGTAGAAAAAGGAGAAAATGCTAACAATTATCAATTTTTCTTTCTCTCTCAAAATGGACAAAGACCATCTTAACTCTTTCCCATTCGACATAATTCTAGACGAGTCCAAATTCGAAGTATTTGCTGAGAATAAAATTAGTGTGACTCAAAAATTGAAATTTATTTTGGGAAAGGTAGAAATCATTGTGGGGAAGAAGAGAAAATGCTGGATACCAGCATTTTCTCCTTTTCCAACAATGTTTTCAAATGGCTTCCTTCACAGGGTCATGAAAACCAGGGATTGTTTGGGAAAGGGTTAACTATGTCTCATGAAAACCTGGTTAGTTGAATTACTTGGAGAAAAACATTTTTGGACTGGTCTTAACTCATTACCACACGAGAAAATTTTGGACAGGTCCAAATTGAAAGCATTTGCAGACGACAAAATAAAGGTGACTGAAAAATAGAAATTTGTTCTGGGAAGGGTAGAAAACACTGTGGGAAAAGGAGAAAATGCTGGTTACCAGCATTTTCTCCTTTTCTCACAGTGTTTTCAAAAGGCTTCTTTCTCAGGGGTGTCAAAAGTAGGGATTGAGTGGTAATGAGTTAATTAATTAAATGCTCAGAGTGCAGTTTGCTTCTGGAAGGATAGCAAACATTGCGGGAAAAGGAGAAAATGCTGTTTGCCAGCATTTTCTCCTTTACCCACAATGTTCTCAAAACGCTTCTTCCTTGGGATCGTTAAAACTCAGGATTGTGTGATAAATTGATCGACTGACTGAATAATGTTTTATGCCTCTTTCAACACTATTTCAGTCATATCGTGGCCACAGTTCACATCTTTATGTATTTCCTGGGTTTTACCAGAACTAAGCTTGGGCTTTAAGCATCTTTCCCGAGAACACACCCATGAAATCCCATGGGATCAAGTGTGGCTCAAATCAGGAACCTCCAGGTTATGAATCCGACAATTTATCATTGAGCCATGAGTGAGAGGTGAAAAGTGAAGACTTACCTGTGTTTGGGCAGTACACAATGGCCTGTTCCAGAAACCAACCGGGCGCTGCCCCGCTGTTATCATGTCCAATTTCCAAACTGGTCAGCGGACTGAGTAACTGAGGAAGATTTATCGTGAAAATTTGGGTCATCCCGCGCTTGAACTTGCCGTCAGGAAGCCATACTCTTCCACTGTTCTGTTTCCGCTTCCCAGAGTGCATCACAACAAATACATCGGCATCTGTTCCCGCATTTGACTTGTCTCCTGTTGTAACTGTTATTACGTATGGGATACCTGTAAAATACATGAATTGTTAATTAAATGACAAAATTTAAGACTTGTCAAAATTGAAAGCATTTGCAGACAACAATTTATTTAACCCATTACCACAGAATCCCGACTTTTGCCGACCCTGAGAAAGAAGCCTTTGGAAAACATTGTGGGAAAGGGAGAAAATGCTGGTAACCAGCATTTTCTCCTTTTCCCACAATGTTTTCTACTCTTCACAAAACAAATTTCCAATTTTCTGTCACTTTTATTTTGTTGTCTGCAAATGCTTTCAATTTGGACAAGCCTAAAATATTGTCGTTTGGTAATGAGTTAACTGATTTTGTGACTCAAAAGACGAAAGTTTTCTTTAAAGGTGGGTATTTAGAATTTTTACATCTCTCCAAATTGAAAAATATATATATCTTTGAAATTTATATGAAAAAATAATACAAATAATCAATACACTGTAATTAAGAAAAATGAAATTCCAAAAATATTTTTTTTTTGATGGTATTCCCTTAAAAGGCTACGTAGCCTCTTAACCCATTACCACACAATCCCTACTTTTGACGCCCCTAGGAAAGAAGCCTTTTGAAAACACTATGGAAAAAGGAGAAAATGCTGGTAACCAGCATTTTCTCCTTTTCCCACAGTGTTTTCTACCCTTCCCAGAACAAATTTATATTTTTTAGTCACCTTTATTTTGTCGTCTGCAAATGCTTTCAATTTGGACCAGTCTAAAATTTTCTCGTGTGGTAATGAGTTAAGTTATTTTTAGATTTTGCGCCAAAAATCAATAAAGCGTTGTGGGAATGTCATGTGACTGGCATATGACTAATAACGCTTAAATTCCATTACATAACAAACATGTAATAATTATTGCCTTTGATGTCTTCTTTGGACGGATGCTTGAAACTTCGTCTGTGTTTTCCTGTATTTAAATGAGAGAATTGATAATCTAAAAATAGAACGTGTCTCCCGTTGGTGTCAACCTGTTCCGTAATAAATCTCTAATTTCTCGTGTTATCGGATAGTTTTCGACTACTGGGGTTTTATAAACGCACATTAAAAAGCTTTGGGAGTATAAGAATTATTTTTTTGCATTTTTGTAAAATTTTCGTCCAAAAATCTGAAGGGCCAGCTTTAATGTTGAAGAAAGCAGTGTGTTGAACTCTTTAGTAAACAACAAAAACGTGGACCTGTCATAATAGAAAGCATTTGCAGATAGCAATTCAACAGTGGCTCTGATGATGGACTTTGTCTTTGATAAGGTTAAAAAACATTGTGATTAATGGAGAAAATGCTGGTTGTGCTAATAGATATTTTAATCCTGGCTACATCTGTTTATTGTCCTCAGAAAACTGGTTCAAACATGCTTATTTTCATAATCTACATTCATTTGGACATTTTTTTTTTGTTTCACATCAGATTTCTGCAGAATTTACCTTAACCTTTTACCACACAATCCTGACTTTTAGTGACCTTGAAAAAGAAGCCTTTTGAAAACACTGTAGGAGAAGGAGAAAATGCAGGTAACCAGCATTTTCCCACAATGTTTTCTACCCTTCCAAAAACAAATTTCAATTTTTCAGTCACATTTATTTGGTTGTCTGCAAATGCTTTGATTTTGGACCAGTCTAAAAATTTGGTTTTTGTTAACTCATTACCAAACAACAATACTTCAGGCTTGTCCAAATCGAGAGCGTTTGCAGACAAAATAAAGGCGACTGAAAATTTGATTTTTGTTTAGTGAAGGGTAGAAAACATTGTGGAAAAAGGAGAAAAAGCTGGATACCAGCATTTTCTCCTTTTTCCACAATGTTATCTAAAGGCTTCTTTCTCAGGGTCGTCAAAAGTAGGGATTGTGTGGTAAAGGGTTAAAGAGTTAGTTTAAACATATTTATTTTACATCGATTGAGAAACAAGTTCTTACAACTTATACTAATCTCTCTCGTTAAAGAGTTAACCATGTGCTAATCAAATAAATAAAATAATTTCAAGCCTGACAACAGACCCTAACATTGCAAGTTCATCACTAACTCAGGCCCAGAATATCGCCCAAAAATATTGGTTAGAGAAAAGCTAAGATAAATGGCACCTACATGCATAACTCTGCAGCAACTTCTACAGAGATCCAGATAAGAGGGAGTGGTGGTATTCTAAATTCATTATTTCTCTTTCAAACCCTATGTTGTGGGTACTCATTAGAATCGTCTCGTTGAGACAATTCTAATGAGTACCCATAACATAGAGTTTAGTGGAGAATAATTAATTTATTTCTAAAATCAATACCACTCCCTCTATCTGGAGCTCTGATTCTAAATGCATGCCTGGAGCAATGTAAGGGTTGGCCTATTTGCTCTAATTATCACAGCAAGATTTCAAAAAATATTGCTCTAAAAAATTCCGAATAAAACCATAACATCTTGGAATATCTTTGTGGCACCTGCTTTATCTCAAAGGTGGTCTTAAACAGCTTCCATACTTTTACGACTGATCAATCATAATTAACATGTATCTGGGTCATAAAAGCCATTCGAACATGAAACCAGAGCTATTTCGTCATTTATCATCCAAAAATAATTTAAAAAATCTTTTATTTTTCCATGAGAGAAGAATCTTTTGTGGTGTAATTATTATCTATTAACAATTCCAGGGTATAGCCCCCTTTAACCCATTACCACACAATCCCTACTTTTGACGCCCCTAGGAAAGAACCCTTTTGAAAACACTGTGGGAAAAGGAGAAAATGCTGGTAACCAGCATTTTCTCCTTTTCCCACAGTGTTTTCTACCCTTCCCAGAACAAATTTCAATTTTTCGGTCACCTTTATTTTGTCGTCTGCAAATGCTTTCAATTTGGACTAGTCTAAAATTTTCTCATGTGGTAATGAGTTAACTCTTTACCAAACAACAAAATCTTAGACTTGTCCAAATTGAGAGCATTAATTTTGCAGGCGACAAAATAAATGAGACTGAACCACTGAAATTTGTTTAGGGAAGGATAGAAAACATTGTGGGAAAAGGAAAAAATGCTGGTAACCAGCATTTTCTCTTTTTCCCATGATATTTTCTATAGGCTTCCTTCTCAGGGTCATCAAAAGTTGGGATTGTGTGGTAAAGGGTAAGCACAAAACGCATGTGCGTATAAAAAATTCTGAAACCAAAGTTTAAAGTCACATTCTAACATGACACGCGACTTTGGCTCTATAAACACAGTGCAAGGAAAACGTGGTAAAATCTGCAACAATCCATGTAGAGTGACGTCATTCAATGAGTGAGTTATTCAATGGAACATAATCTTCATCCGCGTTTTTACTCCCGGTTTGAACTTGTTTTCATTTCACTAAGAACTGGCCATGTCAGAATCGAAATAATCTTCTTTCTATCGTGGTATATCGTTCAATAAACCACGTTGTGAGTTATGAGGCGCAATGAATAACCCACTTGGGCTATTGCCCTCGTGGATTATTTATTGCGCCTCATAATTCACAACTGTGAAAATATTACCGATGGTGTTCACTGGATGCAATAAATTTCGATCTTTCACCGAAAAAAACAAATATCCTCTATTTATTCTGGCAGTGCCTAAACAAATGACAGATCATTAAAGGTCATTGTACTTCAATGACCTTGATCTAAGAGTTTGAATAATTACAATGAGCTATAGAACAAAATGTTAAATTGTCACACTGTAGAAGGTGAATCAGGTGATAATGTGATTTGAAATGAAAGGACCAATCCCCAAACCGTTGGCTTTCGACTTTTACCCCAACAGGGGAGGTAATTTGAACTTATTAAAGTACAAATTTATTTTACAGTATACAGTATTTGGCCTTTTCTGATAGAAAACACAGATTCCAAATTACAAATTCTTTCCTGTGAGTATGTGACACTTATCCTGCTGTATAAACTGAATGAAACATTCAAGCCAAGACTACAAATCGGATTTGCAGCCATTTCAAATGTATTCATTGGGGAAAAAAAATCTCCAATGGCTCTGACAAAAAAGTATTGGGTAATGGTCTTCTGGTTCCAAAAGTATATAGTCACTGTACAGATTTCTAAGGTCACGTTTCTAGGGGGTCATTGTAACGTATGACACTGGTTGTATCCTTTATGCCCCACTGTCAAAATGTCCATACATCTAAAACGTCCCAATTTATTCTTAACTAAGCAACAAAAACCTTGGAAATTTAATTAAAATTATTAGCAGATGACAAATTAAATGCAATTCACACGATGGTTTCTCTTTTTGATAGAGTAGAAACATTGTGGGAAAAGGGTAATGCGCCAGATTGTTTGGTAAAGTATCTACTCTTTCCCACGTGACAAAATTGTACCCTAGTTCAAATTGAAAGCACTTAAGGACAACAAATTAAATGTAGCTCAAATTATGAATCTCTGTACATGATAGGGTAGAAAACATTGTGGGAAAAGGAGAAAATGCTGGTTACCAGCATTTTCTCCATTTCCCACAATGTTTTGAAAAGCCTTCTTTTTCAAGGTCGTTAAAAGTCGGAATTTTGTGGTAAAGGATTAAATGTGTTCACTTGAGCTCTATATTTACACTTTCACAGGTGAAGTAATTAAAACTGATAAATTGAGAAAAAACTGTGAGAAATAATAAAGAGATATATACTTATAAATTACAGGCACTAAACCAACTAACGCAATAAAATGCAGTCGTGCATTCGAAATTCGGTATTAATTCTAGCACAATTATGAAAACTATCATCAATCCCTGCATCGTTTTGGAATTACTGTATCAAACTTTGTTCTCAGATGTGCGATAAAATGTGCGACTAAGATTTCAGTTAACCCTTTAAAGGTGGGTATTTTGATTTTTCACACCTCACCAAATTTAAAAAAAAATATTCATATCAATGAAATTTATATGAAAAAACAATATGAATCATCAATAATTAAGAATCATAAAATCACACACACACACATTTTTTTTTATGGTATTCCCTTAGTGGTGGGTATTTAGATTTTTCATATCACACCAAATTGAAAAAAAATATATATCACTGAAATTTACACTAAAAAACAATACAAATCGTCAACAATTTAGAATCATGATATTATACCCCGGTCACATATTCACGGAAGGCCGCCACGGAAGAGCTACGGATTCGTTCCGGCATTGTCCGTGACAACTCGTACTAGTCTGTAGCTCTCCGTATTGTAACCGTAGTCATTCGTAGTAGTCCTTGTATATCCGTAGCGGTCCTTGACAATTTTTGAACATGCACAAAAATTCGCTACGGATCAAACGACCGTAGCGTATCCTTACTAGTCCGTATTAGACCGTACTGATACGTTCTGGTCCGTATTAAAACCGTAACAGTCCGTACTTATCCGTAGGCCCAAATTTTTTTCAGGATTTGATACGGAGAATTACGTATTAGCACGGTTACACTACGTTTTAGCTACGTTATGATACGGATTTGTCACGGAGAGTCACGACCTTAATACGTTGTACTACGGAGAGGCAGGGATTCGCACGGTCTTTTACGGTTTACTACGTTGTAACACGACACAGTACGGAATTGTAAGGACCACTATTGTTTGGTAGGATAAATTCAGAATCATGTACTTCAGCAAGGGTATTTTTCCTCTATCTTTGTAGAATACAACGCAATTGCGCTTTGTTGTTGAGTCCACAATCATGAACTGTCAACAAATGATGTTTGCAATAATTTGGCTGCAATTGGATATTGGTATGGCACAAAATGTCAAGGCACTGGTCCAGCAGCTTGATGACATACATAGATGTAATAATTATATTTTTATCGTACTACTAATAATACCTATAATTTAAGGTTACATATTTACAAAACATTGTACGAAAATGAATAAATATCAGAATTATAATGTGACATTCTATCCAAACAACGATGCTAAACATGCAAGTAAAACGATCAAATAGTACGAGTACATAAAACTGTCACTGTTTCTGGTGGTTCCGGCAGCCGCCAACAAAACGGGAGGTCAAAGATTCGAGCCCCGCCAGGAGCCTGTTCTGATATGGCAGGTTAGTGAACTGCCAGCTAGTTAAATGTATGGTTACGGTTGCCTGCCCAGTGCCAGGCTGGCCTTTCAAAATGGGTGATACTAACTATAAAGACAAGCATTTTACTTTTAAAACATAAACATTCACGATAATCAGTATAATTGTGAAATAAACAGCAGATTTTATGAACATAAGAGAAACGTTATTGATCAATATTTTCATTGAACCCTTTGCCATTCAATCCCTTCTTTTTATGGATCTGCAACAGACAAGTCAAGAAAACATTCTGATTCTAGGAAATCGAGAAAAATGCTCAAAATGGGCAATTTCTCCATTTCCCACAATGCTATTGTAGAACTGAAGCTCATTTGTACCAAATTTACAGCTTTTGTCTGCAGATGCTTTCAATTTCGTGGAGGCCAAATTTTGTCAACTTGTGATGGGTTATTGATTTTAATAATCAGGTAATAAAAGACAGAGAATATGTGGACTAGAGATTGGCTCCGTATAGGTCCGTGGTAGGTCCGTATCGATCCGTGACGATTCGTACTACTACGTATCGGATCGTTCTAATTCGTACTAATCCGTACCTGTACCGTAGCAAATCGTAGTGTATCCGTACTACAACCGTCCTGATTCGTGTCGCTCCGTATTAAACCGTGTCCAACCGTAACAGTCTGTATCACTCCTGGAACTCTGACCTACATTTTGGCTGTAGATCCGTCGAACTCCGTACTCACACCGTTGTGTATCCGTATTGGAACCGTAGCGGACTATGGAATTTGTCATTTCCGTAGTCATCCGTGAGCGATTAGACCGTAGCTCTTCCGTGGCGGTCTTCCGTGAATATGTGACCGGGGCTTTACAAAAATAATTCTTTGGTGGTATTCCCTTAACCCATTACCACACAATGCCTACTTTTGACGCCCCTGAGAAAGAAGCCTTTAGAAAACATTGTGGGAAAAGGAGACAGCATTTTCTCCTTTTCCCACATGTTTTCTACCCTTCACAAAACAAATGTCAAATTTCCAGTCACTTTTATTTTGTTGTCTGCAAATGCTTTCAATTTGAACCAGTCTAAAATTTTGTCGTGTGGTAAAGAGGCTATGTAGCCCCTTAAGCTATTTTTAGATTTCGCGCAAAAAATCAAAACAAGCATTGTAATTGGAATGTTAAGTGACTGGCACGTGACTTATGACTCTTAAATTCCATAAAATAACAAATATGTAATTATTTTCCATAATGTCTTCTTCAGACGCATGTTTGAAGCTGTGTCTGAGTATTTCCAGTATGTAAATGAGCAAGTTGCTCATGTAAAAATTGACCTTGTTTCCCGCTGAAGTAAATCTCAAATTCATCTTGTTCTTGGATGGTTTTCGACTACTGGAGTTTTATGAATGAACATTATAAGGCTTTGGGAGTATAAAGGTTATCTTTTTGTAAAATTTTTGTCCAAAAATCTAAAAGGCCACCTTTAAAAGGCTACGTAGCCTCTTAACCCATTACCACACAACCCTACTTTTGACGCCCCTGAGAAAGAAGGTTTTAGAAAACAGCATTTTCTCCTTTTCCCACAATGTTTTCTACCCTTCACAAAACAAATTTCAAATTTTCAGTCACTTTTATTTTGTCGTCTGCAAATGCTTTCAATTTGGACAAGCCTAAAATATTGTCGTTTGGTAATGAGTTAAGCTATTTTTAGATTTTGCGCCAAAAATAAAAAAAAGCATTTTGGGAATGTCAAATGACTGACATGTGACTAACGACATTTAAATTCCATAACATAACAAACATGTAATTATTTTCCATAATGTCTTCTTTTGACACTATGTTTGAAGCTTCTTCTGTGTATTTCAGGTATATAAATGAGTGTGTTGCTCATGTAAAAATAGACAGTGTTTCCCATCGGTACTTGGGCTGTAGTAATTTCTCTCGCAGTCGGATGGTTTTTGATTACTGTGGTTTTATGAATGAAAGTTAAAAGGTTATGGGAGTATAAGGCTGACTTTTTTCATTGGATGAGGCCATCTATCATGGAAATAGTAATCTTTAACTGAAATTTGCATCACTCTATAATAGCCTTCTATTGGCGTAATATTATACAGAATTTGTCTACCGATTGCTTGGTCCTGGTTTTTTTTTTTCAAAAACTAGTTCGTGCCATAGCTTGTTCATCCAAAGATTGCATGCTACTCTACTTGATTGGGCCTGAAGATCTATAGATCCAAATTATTAATTTTAATGTTGAGAATCAAATGTAAACAACCAAAAATATTTAAAAATCATAGTTTTCAGTTACAAACTTAATTTCATTCAATATATTCACACGGTTTTTCTCTCTGTCCAGAATGCATCCTATTGTCAAAGGATGTTACTCTTGAGTCCTCCTAATGATCAAAGGGAAACCACAAATACACAAATAACCCTAACTTTGTCATGAGTACTCTTCCTTCAACCAAAAAGGTATTCATTTGCTTAGTAGGTTGACTTTCAGGCCAGAATTTGAATAATGTTTGTCTTTTTCTTTCAAAATATTAATTCCACAAAATAGCTTCCTTGACATAATTATACCACTTCAGTGTTTTCAACGCTTTGATTATCTAGAGTGTTTCAGTACAGCGGACAAAAATCAGACGGCATGTTCTGTGCAGTCTGATCTTGATCTATATTGGCCACAAAGGCAACTGGACTTAAGAAAAGCAAATTTCTGCAGAAGGATTACAAAACCAAACAGAAAGACCGAGTAAAAAAATATGTCCCCTGCATTAGCTCTTTCACACCAAGAACTTGGACTGGATATACTCAATCATTTAAGCCCATTGGTGTGAATGGGGGGGGGGGGGGGGGAATTTTCTCTTTTTTTCCTACAGTGTTTTGAAAATTTTCATTCTAAGGGTCATTAATATTCTTGATGTTTAAACATATTTGTTTTAACTCTTTACCACACAATCCCGACTTTTAACGACCCTAAGAAAGAAAGCTTTTGAAAACATTGTGGGAAAAGAAGAAAATGCTGGTAACCAGCATTTTCTTTTCCCACAATGTTTTCTATCCTTCTCTCAATAAGTTTCAATTTTCCGGTCATATTTATTTTGTCGTCTGCAAATACTTTCAATTTAGGCCCTACCAAAATTTTGTCATTTGGTAAAGAGTTAAATCGATTGAGAAACAAGTTCTTACAAGATATACTCTCTAAATTCTGCTTCCTGGAAACTACACAGGTCTTTGCGCCGACTGTGTTGGCCTATGAAAAATCCGTAAGTTGACACCTGCTCCCAGTTATTGAACTCAGGACCTTATGGTTACAAGGCGGACTCTCTATCTCACAACCACAGAATCCACATTCTTGATGTGATCGTAAAGGATTAAAAAACCCAAGATTACAAATTTAGGATCAAATTTTTGAGTATAATGACTGATGTAACAAGTTCAGCCCTTTTATTTGATACTCCAACGGTAAATGACCATTTTATTACTCTAAAGGTATGCCTTTGGGTTACCATTTCAAAAGAACATGCAGGCTTTTAGAACTAAATTCCAAGCGCAAGTGTGAAATAATCCCCACCCATTCACAACTCTTTACAAAACAATCCTGTGCTTTAACCTTTTACCACACAATGACAACATTTAATGCCTCTGAAAAAGAAAGCTTTTGAAAACATTTTGGGAAAAGGAAAAAAATAAATGCTGGTTACCAGCATTTTCTCCTTTTCCCACACTGTTTTCTACCCTATCAAAGAAAATTCATTTTATAAACGCCACATTGAAACTGTCACCTGCAAATGCTTTCAATAATCGGACTGGTCTAAAATTTTGTTGTGTAGTAAAGGGTTAACTCTTTACCAAATTACAAATTTTTGGACAGGACCATATTCAAAGCATCCATAGACAACAACTTAAATGTTATTAATGTGATGATTTCTGACCTTGATGGGGTAGAAAATATTGTGGGTAAAGGAGAAAATGCTGGTTTTCCATAGGCTTCATTCTCAGTGTCATTAAAAGTCATTAAAAGAACTAACATTTAGGCTGCTAAGCCTGACTTCATTGGCTTTTGCAAACAGTGAAGATCAAGATCATGATGACTGGATAAGCATTTTCTCCTTTTCCCTCAATGTTTTCAACCCTTTCAAACCAACTTTTAATAATTTAGTTACATTTATACATGAGTTGTCATCTTCAAATGCTTTCAGTTTGGACAACTCCAAAATTTTGTACTACGGTAAAGAGTTAACCCATTACCACACAATCCCTACTTTTGACGCCCCTGAGAAAGCAGCCTTTTGAAAACACTGTAGGAAAAGGAGAAAATGCTGGTAACCAGCATTTTCTCCTTTTCCCACAGTGTTTTCTACCCTTCCCAGAACAGATTTCAATTTTTCAGTCACCTTTATTTTGTCGTCTGCAAATGCTTTCAATTTGAACCAGTCTAAAATTTTGTCGTGTGGTAAAGAGTTAAAGCCCTGAAAAACCTCCATTTTCAGCACAAAAGTAAGACTTGTTGTTGGCTGTATTGTGTTAAATGCCGCTTTCAACATTATATTAGTTATATAACTGAGGCCAGTGCACCAACCCACGCATTTCTGGAGTTTCTGTTACCAGTATTCCGCACAATATTCTTTCAAAGCCACTGGCTCCTTTTCCACAGAACCATTGCTGAAAAGATGATCAGCAGTGAAAAAGAAATGAAGCCTGTCCCAGTGACTATCATCAGTCCTCAGAAAGAAATTAGCCCAGCCAGGGATCAAACCCTTGACCTCCTGTTCTCGAGTCCTCTCCATGTCTCCATGTACGCTACCAACTGAGCTACTGGCTGAGCGTAGAAGTAAGAGCCAAATAAGTACAACATTTGCTGATACAGTGTGTACTAAGCAGACAATCTTTTGGTGCAGTCTGACCTTGTAAGCTACCAAATTTGAATTAACTCTTTACCAAATGACAAAATTTTAGACCGGTCCAAATTGAAAGCATTTGCAGATGACAAACTAAAAGTGACTGAAAATTTGAAATTTGTATCGAAAAGGTGAGAAAACAAAGGTTAATCAGGGCTTCAAAGGTTGGAGGAAATGGAAATGGAAATGACGAACAGAAAGAATGTCTCTCATTTTTCTTCACCTGCCCATACACATACAGGTCAAAACTAAAAGTGCATACTGTATTTTCTTCTATTAACTCATTATCAAACGACAAAATTTTAGACTGGAGATATTGACAGCATTTGCAGACGACAAAATGAAGGTGACTGAACAATTGAAATTTGTTCTGGGAAGGGTAGAAAACACTGTGGGAAAAGGATAAAATGCTGGTTACCAGCATTTTCTCCTTTTCCTACAGTGTTTTCAATAGGCTTCTTTCTCAGGGGCATCAAAAGAAGGGGTTCAGTGGTAATGGGTTAAAAGCTTCCAGAGCTTTGCAAAAGATAGGTAGGGAGCCTTTATTCTGTACCCAATTTGCCAAGGACAAAGTCTGTCCAATTTTGTATCTCTCTGTCTTAGCAATAGTTAGGGGATATACGAGGGTTGTTCAAATATTATCCGCATTAAGTCTATAAATGAGTCATCGTAATGCGACAAAAATCTATGCATCGTAAAACGACATTCATTATGTACAAAAGTGCTAAATATTTCAACTATCAAACAATACCTGTTGATTTTACATGCAATCAAACATGCATAGATACCAGGAACCGGTGCACGAAACACTACAATACACGACATCATCAACACCGTCCGAAAGTTATCAGGCAACGTTACCTATTCTCTTCAAAGTACTCGCGCCCATGCTCTATGCATGCTAGGTGACAGTGTACCCACTGGCTGTGCACATCCCTATACCAGTGTCCGTGTGACCGAATTATTCCCTTTCGCAGTGATATTTTTTGTATGTGTTTGTCGCGGTTTCTCCTAGCTGCTGGCCAAATTTTTATATGGACCGGATTTCCAGATGGTCAGTTGACGACATCTTTAACATTCAAAACTTTTACCCCAGCTATATTTAGACTTGATTTTCTGAAGCATTTAACCGACAAATGAAGTCAAATTTACGTAAGATGTAAGTAGCACCAAATCTTGTATTCTGATTAAATTTCATTACATAATCAGTTACAAGAGAGGCAATATGTAGAAGAGAAGGGTGAGTTTAGATACAACATTTTGCTGCTGCGCCATGAACACTTTCCCATGGAATTTTCAATGGCAACTGCAAGCGCATTTTATGAAAGAATTATATAAAATAAGCATAGACAAGCGTGGATTGAATTACGATAGAGAATTATGCAAAATTTAGCATGACTGCTTCACAAATAATTGTTTAAAAGGCAAAATCCGGCCAATTTTTTAACAACCTTCATACTAATCAAATTAGAGGAAATATTGCTCATTTTTTTCAAACATTGTCATTTTAGTCAACTAATGTACATTAGAGTATCATCATTAAATCTTTACCAAATGATAAAATTTTAGACTGATCCATATTGAAGGCACTTGCTAAGGAGAAATGTAAAGTGACTGAAAAATTAAAATTTGTTTTGGGAAGGGCAGAAAACATTGTGGGAAAACGTGAAAATGCTGGTTACCAGCATTTTCTCCTTTTCACACAAAGTTTTCTAAAGGCTTCTTTCTCAGGGTCGTTAAAAGTCGGGATTGTGTGGTAATGGGTTAAAGGGTTTTAGGTGTGGGGGGGGGCCTTCCATAAGGGAGGGTGTTTTTATTAGGAGAAATATGGTAGTTACATAAAAACTGACATTTTTCAGCCAACACACAAAGAATTATGTAATAATTGTACTTTAATCCTTTACCAAACAATCCCAAGTTTTTTATGCTCCCCCCCCCCCCCTTGAGAATGAGGCCTTTTGAAAAACACAGTGGGAAAAGAAGAAATGCTGGTACCAATTTTGTCCTTTTCCTGCAATGTTTTCTACCGATGTGAAAGCAAGTTCTACCATTAAAGCCAATCCTTTGATTTGTCTCCTGTAAATGATCTGAATTTGGACAAATTTTAACAACCTGTAGAGAAAACAGCAAAAAAACACATTATGGGAAAAGAAAAAAATGCTGGTTACCAGCATTTTCTTCTTTTCCAATAATGTTTTCTATCTTATCAAAATCTTGTTACTTATGTCACATTTACTATGTCCTTCAGAAATGCTTTCAATTCGGATCTGTCTAAAATTTCGTCACATCCTGAACATTTAAAACAACAAGCAATTTCGTTGAAATGATATCTTTGATTGAAAAAGGCCTTTTTTGATATAAACATATTGGAAGTATTGTGTTTTGCATGTTAATATGGCCTTTTTGTTATTGGTCCCTCGTAACTTTAAATTGCTCCCAGTTGGCCATTTTGCATCAAATAAAACAAGTGTCTCAGCAGAATGGGTCATTCTACACAAGTACAAAGTTTCACAAAATTCTTTCCAATTGTATTGGAGATATTCACACGGACGGACGGACACATGGACAGATGGAAGGACGGACAACACTGAAACTATATCCCTCCACCTTCCGCAGGGAATAATAATGTCCAGAATATGCAACAGCATCAATAACAATATTTATCCTTGATAGGGGGGATTTTTCAGCAGATGATTTCATAGCTGGATTTGCCAAAATTCTGCCTCTGGTTTGTTTCATTATTCTCTCAATAGTTTCAGGACAGGCCAGTCTAAACAAGGACCAAATGAGACAAACCAAACAGACTGAACACCACAATAAATGTTGTGCAATAGTTCATGTCTATACTGTAACTATGAAGCCGAAAACACCAAAGAAGAACTGAGAATGGCCAAAAAATCAGTCCCAGCATAGATAGTCAAAAACCTGTGTAAGATACCTGCAAGTCAGCTTTCATTACAAGTCTAACAAGATGTCTGTAACACAGTCATGCCCCCATACTGCCACACTGATACAGGAAGTGGCACAGTTAAACTGATATCAAAACGCGCGTCCAACTTCTGCTTTTTCCCCAGTCGACTTTGATGCTTACTATGTACCTGATAATGCATGATTAAAATGTTGGAGCCACATGTTGAGCCACATGTGATGAGTTTTGAGGCACTTTAATTTTTTTTCAGCAAATGGCTCAAATGACGAACGACAGCATGGGCCCAGAATCATTTGGTGGTCACTGTGACCTTAAACTTTCATGGATTAACCTTGAAATCAATAGGAATCATTTACAATCCAAGATGAATACCTGTACAGAATTTGAAGAACCCATGTCAATTCTGTGTCTAGTTATCATCTGGCCATGGTTTGGTCAATATATCATTAAGTTGAAGGCCACTGTGACCTTGACCTTTGATGGATTAATTTCAAATTCAGTAGGGATCATCTACATTCCGAGACAAATGTCTGTGGCAAATTTGACAAACATAGGTCACTTCCGTGTCTGGTTATTATCCAGACAAGTTAAGGTCTACCAACCAACAGACCTACAGACCGATATTAGCAAAGCAATATATCCCTGCTTTATTGACATAATAAAAGTGACCGAAAATTTGAAATTTGTTTTGTGAAGGGTAGAAAACATTTTTGGGAAAAGGAGAAAATGCTGTTAACCAGCATTTTCTCCTTTTCCAACAACGTTTTTTAAAGGCTTCTTTCTCAGGGTCATTAAAAGTGGGGATTATGTGGTAATGGGTTAATATTTTTGAGTAGTGTATTACCCATCTCCTAGCCAAAGAAAGGTAATTAAACATACCTAAGTCGGCTTCCATTGGTCCAACACCAGCAACAAGATCTCGGAATGTTTGTCCATCGTCCTCATCAGTCGCAAGCCATCGGTTGCACGGAAACTTGTAGGTGATGGAGTTGTCAAGGTCATCGATTATCACCTGAAATAGAAAAATACGAAAAAAAATAATTGAAAATATATTTTCCATAAAAGTGTCCTTTCAAACTAGATGCCTTTGTGAGCTGTACAGATAAAGATCTGGCTGCACAGAACTTGATATGATCTTTGACCTAAAATGTTTACTGTGTATCAAATAATGGGATATGTCCTTTAACCCTTTCACAAACAAGCCCTGGTTTTTACATGTCTGCAGTAAAAATCTTTTAAAAACACTGTGGGAAAAGGAGAAATTGCTCGTGACGAGCAATTTCTCCTTTTTCCACAATGTTTTCTACCCTTTTTGAGATCTTCCTGCCATTTTCTCAAAATCTAAAATTGTTGTCTGCAAACTCTTTCAATTTGGAAGAGTCCAAAATTTGTCGTTTGAGAAAGGGGTTGATCCTTTACCACACGACAAAAAATTTTGCCTTGTCTAAATTGAAATCATTTGAAGACAACAATTTCAGTGTGGCTCAAATGGTGTAATTTTTCTTTGATAGAGTAGAAAACATTGTGGGAAAAGGAGAAAATGCTGGTTACCAGCACTTTCTCCTTTTCGCACAATGTTTTCAACAGTCTTCTTTCTCATGGTTGTCAAAAGTCTGAATTGTGTGGCAAGGGGTTAAAGACAAACAAGAGGTTTGCAATGCAGCGCACATATACGCCCGGAAGGGGCTTGTCCGTGAAATGGGTCAAAATCTAGAATGCCTATAGAGATCCAAATCAAATGCACAACTACAGAGGGAACGGACGGACGGACAGTCAGAGGGACAGACAGGTGGATGGATGACTGGGACCATAACATCATACGCCCCTTCAGTCGTATAAAAAAGACAGGTTACAACCATTAATTAGTTCTATTTCGTTATAAAGTCAACTTTATTAGGACAGCAAAAACACGGCATCTTTTGGTAATAACTTCTTTCAGAGAGCATTACAGACACTGTATCTCCTTGTATAGGGCAAGTTTCATGCTATATTATCTTGCTTAGTATTGGTCTACTATTACTATTCCCACACAATCCCTATTTTTGACGACCCTGAGAAAGAAAAACTTCAGAAAACATTGTGGAAAAAGGAGAAAATGCATTTTCTCCTTTTCCCACAATGTTTTCTACCCTCAACAAAACAAATTTCAAATTTTCAGTCACTTTTATTATGTCATCTGCAAATGCTTTTGAGGACAAACTACTTGTGATGAGCAAAATTAATGTTCCATTATCTCTCGCTAGATGGCACTCCACAAAATTTAATACATGTACACATCTATCTAATTTGGGCATTTTGGGTACAGAACCTGCATGACTACTTTCCAAAACAACCGTTGCTTTGAATTTCAAACTAAAATAAATGTTTACTCAATAAAATGCTACCTGGTGCAATTAATTAGCCTAGCATGTAACAATGCATCAGCCATTAATTAAAGTAGCCCCTACATGCTTGGGTAACAGGCTAATAGCCTATATAAGCTCTACTTTTCCAAGGTAAACTGGGATGGTCTGAGGTCCCTCAGTATGTTGTAAAGTTTTAGTCAGGTGACAAACTATGTCACGTTTAAGACTACCTAGGACACAAACATCAGCAAGGATGCAGTTGCCTGTCATGCAGTAAACAACCTTTGAAAGGATTACATAAAATTACAGAAATATTTCATTGCCAGAAATTTTCTTATTGCAGCTAACTTTTGGTCAAATCCTTTGATACTGTAAGTTTTAATTCACACTGATGTGTCATATTTTGTAGAAAACATTGTGAGCAAAGGAGAAAATGCTGGTTACCAGCATTTTCTCCTTTTCCAACAATGTTTTCAAAAGACTTCTTTCTCCAGGTCATTAACCCTTTACTCCATAGATACTCATTTCTACGCATTGCTTGTAGGAGCCTTTTGAAAACATTGTGACAAAAGATGAAATTGCTCGTGACGAGCAATTTCACCTTTTGTCACAATTTTTTCTATGCTATCAAAAGGTGTCATATACACATAGGAAACGGCTTCATCCTTGCTGTTATTTAGGGTCAATTAGAGATACCATAGAAATGCCTTATGGGGTAAAGGATTAAAACTCCTATTGGGTAAAGGGTTGAAGGATGAAATTTACCCTTCAAGGGCAGAACAAATTGGGGAAAGGGCAGAAACTAGGGTCAAACACCATTTTCTCCTTTTCATCTCTGCTGAAGCATGTGAGAAAAGTAGTCTGTGGCTTTGCAAAGAAAGTCGTGTTAGTACTGGTGTAAGAAAGCCAGGAAACACATGTGCGTCACCGACCGCCATTATATGACCTTAGCTGTTAAAGTGGCGTTAAACCCCAATACAACCACCCAACCAATTTTCTCCTTTTCTCAATACTGTTTTCAAAGGGCTTAGGTCTTCTTGCCCAACCCAAGTAGCTCAGTCAGTGGTACACAGGATTTGAGAACAGGGGCTCGTGGGTTCGATCCCTGGTTCCTTAACCCTTTCTCAAACAAGTGCTTGTTTTTACATGTCTGCAGTACAACGTCTTTTGACAAGCCCTTGTTTTTACATGTCTGCAGTACAAATCTTTTGAAAACACTGTGGGAAAAGGAAAAATTGCTCGTAACGAGCAATTTCTCCTTTTCCCACAGTGTTTTCTACCCATTTTGAGAACTTTATGCCATTTTTATCAAATTTGAAATTGTCTTCTGCAAACTCTTTCAGTTTCAAAGAGTCTAATATTTCTCGTTTCGGAAAGGGTTAATCATTCCTCTCCCACTGCTGATACCTGTTTCTACGATAGTTATGCTGGAAAGCAGAAAGTGGCTTGGAAAGAAATTGTTCAGAGTACAAGTATAATATAAACTCCAGGAAAACATAGATAGGTGCACTGGCTGCCATGATATAACTGAAATAAATATTGAAAAAGCCATTAAACACCATACAAGCAATCGATCATTTGAAGGGCCTCTTCCTCTGAGGGGTTGTTTGGTGAAGGGCGAAACACAATGTAGGAAGGTATTTTTTTACAATATAATTCCCAACATGTTGGACTAAGTGCCCCTACAGTTGCACCCCAGGCTTCCCTTTGATATGCTGTGAACAATGGTGTTATAAAACAAATGGCTGCATTCCTGATGCACAGGGTGCAGCCTGACAGTGCTTAACCCTTAACCCTTTACTCCACAGATACTCATTTCTACACATGGCTTGTAGGAGCCTTTGGAAAACATTGTGGTAAAAGGTGAAATTGCTCATCTGGAGCAATTTCACCTTTTGTCACCATGTTTTCTATGCTATCAAAAGGTGTCATTTACAAATAAGAAACAGCTTCATCCTTGCTGTTATTTAGGGTCAATTAGGGATACCATAGAAATGCCTTATGGGGTAAAGGATTAACAAAAAAATCTCGGGTTTTCATGACCCTGTAGAAGCCATTGTGGAGCCCCGACGAAATAAGCCTTTTGAACTTGGGCCATATTTATTAAACTTTGGTCGACTCAATGGAAATTATAATTGGTTTTAGTACATACATCTTTTACGATACAATTTCCAGTCTTAACGAGCCTGAGAAATAAGCCTTTTGAAAACATTATGAGATAAGGAGGAATTGCGGGTAACCAGCATTTTCTCCTTTTCCCACAATGTTTTATGCCTTATCAAAGCAAGATTGCACAATTTGAACTATACTTCTTCTTTACAGAGTCCTGAAAACCTGGGTTTCTTTAGTAAAGAATTTACGAACATGTCATGACAAGGAGAAAATACCAGTCACAAACATCGATTTTCTTCTTCTCCCATGTTTTTTTAAAAAAATTCCCTCCAGATTGTTCGGTCTGAGGCGTTCGGTCTGAGGCGTTAAACCTTTTCTTATATTTGTGCCAAAAACCGGGATGAAGGCCTGGATATAACCACAAAAACCGCAGACATAATGAACAATTATTCTCAGTATGACTCTGCTTGATGTCAAGCCTTCAATGACATGATAGTTTTTTGAACTATGTTAGAAAATGCGATCAGATAACAGAATCTTTAGACATACAGACAAATTGGACATCAAGAGATCTTAATAGCTCATAGACACCCCACAGGCGTCTGAAATTTCCGCACTTGACTCTATCCAGCTCTTTTAAGCACACACCTAATAATTAAATTTCTCATTGATTTAACCTAGTGACATAGTCTTTTTACATCACGATGCCAATTGCTTTGTTCTTGGCCTAGATTTAACCCTTTACCACACAACAAGGTTTTGGACCTGTCTGAATTGAAAGCATTTGCTGATTACCAGCATTTTCTCCTTTTCCCACAATGTTTTCAAAAGCCTTCTCTGTCGCGGGCGTTAAAAGTCGTGGTAAATGGTTAATCTGGACAGCCTGCCGGACTACGTTTTATAGACAGGACTTAAACATAGTCCTTACACAACATTACATGTATTTGACACTGTGACCTTAGTTTAATTTCTCTCATTCTGACAATACTGTATGCAGATTTATTATATACTTTGATAATGTCCCTATGAATTTGCACTGGATGAAAGTATGCAATTTTTTCCATATTGCATACTTTGATCATATTACATAGTGTAGAGCTTTTTTCATGTCCATTGCTAGGAAAGGAACTATTTTAAAGACTCACCATTTTTCTAAAAATCAAAATGTGAATGGCAGTCATATTAAAAAAAATAATCAACATTACACCTCATGTTTTACAAACTTTTCATTATGCATAGTTCTTAATATCAATTTCCAGAATAACAGTCACTACAAAATTATGAAAAATTTGTCTATTGAACATATTTATTGTATTTTCTCCCACGAGATCACATTCTACAAATACACATCTATCTAATATGGCCATTGTGGGTACATAAGCGGACCAATTTTTCAAAATGACAACCGTTATTTTGAATGTCAAAATAAGAGAAACGTTTACTTAGTAAAATGCTACCTGGTACGATTTATTCAGGTATGATCGACTAGCAGGTAATCTATGCACTGGCCATATTTTACAACGGCCCTTACAGGCTTGGTTTTAAGCTTCGGTACAAGCCTCACATTTCCCAAGTATTGGGGAATGGGTGACGTGTCTTATAAGACAGGTCGAATCTTCGAAGAATATGACATGCGCAGACAATGTATTTATCGACCATGAAAAAGGATCCTTGTTCATTTACATACCTTTAGCAATGGTGACATCATCAAAAGCCAAAGTTGAAAATTCCGCGAAAGCACGATATGGTATTCAAACATATTTCTCATCACTTTTGGAATAAATAACACTGTTTATAAAAAGATAAATCAACAAAATTTTAATGTTGTTGTATCAGTTCCAGTGTTGGTGGCTAAAAACTAGCTCATTATGAAAATCTTTAGTACAGATAAAAAAAGTTAAACATTTTGCATGATGACACCAACCAAGCAGACACCTACGACAACACATCTATACCAAAACCCAAGTGATATCCAGGGCTTGAAATCCACTTCAGGTTCGAGAGAATTGAACTGACCTTTCTGTAAATGCAAATTTAGCACGCCCCACCCCCTTAGTGACGTGGTATATCGGTTGTCAAGCCTGTGACAAGCTAACAAGAAAATGGCATTGAATACAAAGAAAAACAGCGTTTATTTCAGTTTTATTCTAGCTGATATTTCGCTCCAGGTTAATTACAACAACTTTTTTCCTGAACTCTCTTATCAGTTCGAATAGTGTTGGCTGTTTTGATAATAAAATTGACACAATCAAATTATCGCATGTCTATAAGAAATTGCCTGCCCAGGTGGCTCAGTGGTGAGTGTGTTGGACTCATGATCTGGTGGTTGTGAGTTTGATACCCGGTTGAGGCGAACCTTCTTTCCAGCGTATTTTCACCTCTCACCTCTGCTGAAGCATGTGAGAAAAGTAGTCGGTGGCTTTGGAAAGAAAGTTGTGTTAGTACCGGTGTGAGAAAGCCAGGAAACACATGTGTGTCACCAACCACCATGATATGACCTTAGCTGTTAAAGTGGTGTTAAACCTCAATACAACCAACCAACTATAACAAATTATGTCAGACCTTTTTGTTTACATGATGCCCAATGCTGCGTTTTCATTGGCCGATAAGACGCTGGAACAACTATCAATCAAAATCAGCAGAAAGGTCAATTGTAATCTTACAGCTAGTCTACACGCAGCTTTTTGAAGATATTAGGTTAATAAATGTCTGTAGTGCACAAAGTGCTAACAGAACTTTACCAGCAAAGTACTGATGCTCCACTTCAAAATGATCTGAAGCCACTTGTGCGTGTACTTAAATATCTGATATTAACCCATTACCACACAATCCCTACTTTTGACGCCCCTGAGATAGAAGCCTTCAGAAAACATTGTGGGAAAAGGAGAAAATGCTGGTAACCAGCATTTTCTCCTTTTCCCACAATGTTTTCTACCCTTCACAAAACAAATTTCAAATTTTCCGTCACTTTTATTTTGTCGTCTGCAAATGCTTTCAATTTGGACAAGTCTATAATATTGTCGTTTGGTAATGAGTTAAAACAACAAGAAACCCAGTCATTCAACGCTTTACCCAAGAAAAAAATTGGGGCTGTAACAAGCTGAAGGAGAAAAGATTTTTGAAAACATGGTAAGAAAGAGAGAAAATTAATGCTGATAAATTTCTTTTTCTCCAACAAAGTTTGATACTCTGTCACAGGCTAATCCTATCATTTTAGCAGTATGTTGATTTGTCGCCAGCTATAAAGGCTGTAAGAGTAAGAGATAAAAAACCTGTTGTTTTGAAAAAGAATAACTATTATTCTCCTCAAACAAATTTGCAAAAGAAAACCCTGTTTTTTAAAGCATCCTTCTAAGTTCGGTATAATGTTTAAACATGTACTTCAATGTTTAGTAGATGATTACTTGGCAAAATGGAAAAGTGCTAGCTACACATAAAAACTTAAATTATGCTTGAAGTTGATATTTTTTAAGGACTTTTCAACATCTGGTCTACTTCAAATTTAGTTGTTGTTGGTGGTGGTAGTGGGAGGGAGGCAGGGAAGGCTAGTAATTTTAAATATCTCAAGCAAACCCATAAATGGCCAAAGGCCCGAACTAAACCCTTGAACAAGCAAACCCATGTACATATATGCATGATCCTAATAAACACATCTTTTGAAAACATTGTTGGAAAGTAGAAAATGCTTATATTTAAAGCCGAGGGACCAGCATGTTGTATATCCAGTTCCAAGATTTGAATTCCTCATTGCTTTAAAATCACTTATTCAGTGACATGGACAGCCTTTATGCAGTTTGTATGTTATTACTCTCACTTGATAAACCTTTAATTATCAGTTTATATTATTGTTTGTATTTGTGATATGTTTGAAATCACGTACAGTAACTAGATAATTTAACATAGTGGACCCCTAATAGAAAACAGCTATTTCCACAATAATATTATCCTACAAAATTTGCTATGATTAAAAAAGAGTGTTATTGTACTGCTTTAACCAGGCCACTTTTCCTTTTTTGTCTTTTCTAGAATTATCATTCAATAATCTAAAACCACTATATTTTCATTAAAAAGAGAGAGATAGTAATTACCTCCCTTTTCTGGAAACTAACAAAAGTATCCACAAATAATTTCAAATTAGGCATAAAGAAATTTCTGGTCGGTAAAAATTTGCAAAAGTATTATACCTGTATAAATACATATATATCAACTACCAAGAAAACTTCATGCAATATAGCATTAGAGGTATTAGGGGTCTACTACCTTAAAAGCCCAACCCCATCATGTTAAAGTTGTCTTTTCATGGGTTTGTGGTTTTAACCCCTAGGCTGTTAAGTGTGACTCACTGACCTTTTTTGGACAGTGTAGATCAAGATCAGACAGCACAGAATGTGCCATTTGATCTTTGATCTATGGTTTCCAATAATGAGATATTATTCCCCAAAAGATAACCTTGATATTGTAATATTTAGGGTTTTACCATCAAATTGAAAATTTCGTTTTAGTTATTCAGTAGAATAAGGGTTAAATCTGTATTCCAAGAAAACAAACAGTAATATAAACTTTTAATGAAAGGTTTATCAAGTAAAAGTTATATGTATTCATCAGGGCTCTGTTTCACCAAGGTATTTACCAACAAAATTTGCATAAGTTTTACATGAAACCTATCACGATAGTTATCAATGTGTCACGTGGCAGATTAATGCCACTATACTACAGTTATGTAAAACTTACGCAAATTTTGTTCATAACTAACCTTTTTGAAACAGGGCTCTGAAAACGTAATTGTTTACTAACAACTATTAACCAGTTGTCCTGCCGTACAAAGAAGACAGGTAATATGCTTGTCCTCACAGATTTCTTCCTTGTAAATACAGGCATATAAGTGGGATCTTTGGACCTGAACAGTGTCAGTTAAGATCAGACATTACAGAGCCTGCAGTCTGATTAAAGATCTATGTTATTCAACATTTTTGATATTCTGGCAGAAATGACCTTGACCTTGCTACAAAAATTTAACAAGAGGGCCATGATGGCCCTGAAATCGCTCACCTGAGTTTATTGATCAAACATGCACCATCTAGTTTCCCAGTGACCTAGTTTTTTATCAGACATTACCCATCATCAAACACTTTTGAGATATCAATAAGACAAACATTCTGGCCAAGTTTCATGAGTATTGGACTGAAAATGTGGCCTCTACAGTGTACAAAAGGTTTTTCTAAGATTTCATCAAGTGACCTAGTTTTGGACCCAACAAATACCCATTATCAAACTCTTTTGAGACATCACCAAAAACAAACATTCTGACCAAGTCTGAAGAGTATCAGGCAGAAAATGTAGCCTCTGGAGTGTACACAAGGTTTTTCTAATATTTGACCCATTGACCTAGTTTTTGACTCCACATGACCCATTTTCAAACTCATTCAAGGTATCACCAGGACAAATATTATGAACAAGTTTTAGGAGTATCAGACTGAAAATGTGTCCTCCAGAGCATACAAAAGGTGTTTATAACATTTGACCTATTGACCCAGTTTTTGACCCAACATGACCCATTTTCAAACTCATCCAAGATATTATAAAGGCAAACATTCTGACTAATTTTCAAGAGTGTTGGACTGAAAATGTGGCATCCAGAGCATATACAAGGTTTTTCTAAGATTTGACCTGGTGACCTAGTTTTTAACCCCCAATGACCCATTTTCAAACCTGTCTGAGATATCATCAAGACAAACATTCTGACCAACTTTCATGAGTATCCAACTGAAAATGTGGCCTCTAGAGCGTACACAAGGTTTTTCTAAGATTTGACCTAGTGACCTAGTTTTTGACCCCACGTGACCCATTTTCAAACTCGTCCGAGATATCATCGAGACAAACATCCTGACCAACTTTCATAAGTATCCGACTGAAAATGTGGCCTCTAGAGCATACACAAGGTTTTTCTAAGATTTGACCTAGTGACCTAGTTTTTGACCCCACGTGACCCATTTTCGAACTTGTCCGAGATATCATCCAGACAAACATCCTGACCAACTTTCATGAGTATCCGACTGAAAATGTGGCCTCTAGAGCGTACAAAAGGTTTTTCTAAGATTTGACCTGGTGACCTAGTTTTTGACCCCACGTGACCCACTTTCGATCTCGTCCGAGATATCATCCAGACAAACATCCTGACCAACTTACATGAGTATCCGACTGAAAATGTGGCCTCTAGAGTGTACACAAGGTTTTTCCAAGATTTGACCTGGTGACCTAGTTTTTGACCCCACGTGACCCACTTTCGAACTCGTCCGAGATATCATCCAGACAAACATCCTGACCAACTTTCATCAGTATCCGACTGAAAATGCGGCCTCTAGAGCGTACACAAGGTTTTTCTAAGATTTGACCTGGTGACCTAGTTTTTGACCCCACGTGACCCACTTTCAAACTCATCCGAGATATCATCCAGACAAACATCCTGACCAACTTTCATGAGTATCCGACTGAAAATGCGGCCTCTAGAGCGTACACAAGGTTTTTCTAAGATTTGACCTGGTGACCTAGTTTTTGACCCCACGTGACCTATTTTCCAACTCGTCCGAGATATCATCCAGACAAACATCCTGACCAACTTTCATGAGTATCCAACTCAAAATGCGGCCTCTAGAGCGTACACAAGGTTTTTCTAAGATTTGACCTAGTGACCTAGTTTTTGACCCCACATGACCCATTTTCGAACTCGTCCGAGATATCATCGAGACAAATATCCTGACCAATTTTCATGAGTATCCGACTCAAAATGCGGCCTCTAGAGCGTACACAAGGTTTTTCTAAGATTTGACCTAGTGACCTAGTTTTTGACCCCACATGACCCATTTTCAAACTCGTCCGAGATTTCATCGAGACAAACATCCTGACCAACTTTCATGAGTATCCGACCAAAACTGTGGCCTGTAGAGCGTACACAAGGTAAAAAGTTGACGACAGACGACGGACGACGCACGACGGACGCCGGACACAGCACGATCACAATAGCTCACCATGAGCACTTCGTGCTCAGGTGAGCTAAAAAGTTTTTATAGTGACAGAAAAGGTAAATTTTGATTATTTACTGCTGTACAGGTTAGTAACTTGTAGACCGCACTTTACTGTTCACCAGAATACAAAATGTTAGCCGTAACTTGGAAGCATTGGCATCGGAAATTTAAATGTCACTCCTATTAAAGGATTTACCATCTATACAGTAAAGGCATTTTGGGAAAAGAATAAATGTTGGTTATCAGTACTTTTCTCTTTTACAAAATATGTTTTTTTTTCAAAGAAAAAGCTCGTTCCCAACTAGTTACTAGTTTGGACACAACAAAATTCAAAGCACCTGCAGATAATAAATTAACTATTGCTAATATGACAATTTCCATCTTTGATTGTTTAGAAAACATTGTTGGAAAAGGAGAAAATGCTGGTTACAAGCATTTTCTCTTTTTCCTATAATATTTCCATAAGCCCTTTCAGGGTCGTTAGAACTAAAATTGTGTGGTAAATGCATATTGAAGGGTTGTCAAGAATTGTGTTTGTTTGGTAAAGAGTTAAATGCATATTTTTTAAACACCTAAATAGTGAATAAATGTCTAAATACTGTCTGAACAGCAAAAAGGCCTCAGAGTAGAAGATTTACTAGGTAGGTCTAATTTCCTCTTCTACCATTAACTTTTCTTGTCCTTGTCTTTGTTGGAAGGCAACCATACCCTCATATTTATCATGTCATATATTATGTCCCTTTTGTGGATATCTCTTTGTATTAGGTCTAACACCTCTTTCAGCATTATTTCATATACCTCATAGCAGCCAGACTGCCATCTATCCAGCATTTTTTTCTCCTTTCCTCACAATGTTTTCTACCCTATTAAATACAGAAATCACCATTCTAACAACCTTTGTCATCTGCAAATTCTTTGGTCCCGTCCCAAAACTTGTCATTTGGAGCTATCCCTGAACCTGATTGTACGCCCCCTCCCTCCCAACCAGCTCCTTGTCACAAAAACTGGTCTTTGTCACAGAATGCAGAATGGTTTAGTACAAAAAGAGTTGAAAAAAGTTCAATGGGAGATAATGCCGCAACAAATCGCAGCAGGGTCATGAAAATTGCACATGCACAACGTCACATAATTATATGAATCCCATGTGTAAATTTGAGTTCTGTACCTGAAAAACTGTAGGAGTATTGCTCAGGACAAATTTGTGTCTACAGACAACGACAGACGACAGACAGACAGCCATGGCCCAGTACCAGTATACCCTCCTCTACTTCGGTGTGTGTGTGTTTGTGTGTGTGTGTGGGGGGGGTGTATAAAAAGCATCATTGCCATTTTGAAAAGCTATGGTTCAGGATAAAGCCATTGAGAGAGAAAAACAGTTTGTATATCAAAAAAAACATTTTTGTCTGTGTCTTTCTTACTCTACATAGTTCTCAGTAAATCACATACTTGCATTCTATGTCAACAGTTTTTTGTAAGAAAAATTAATGGTCTGTCAGACAAAAAGCGTGTGCAGGTGTTTATGTGTGGTACAGGTTAACTCCAAGCTCTGGGCCAGTACTCATCAACCATTCTTAAGAATATTTTTAGTCTTATTCTCTAAATTTGAAAGTAACATTAACTTCTGATTGGCTAAACCATTTGGTTTAGCCAATCAGAAGTTGTATTATTTTCAAATTTAGAAAACTCTGGAAGCCCAGACCAAGAACATTCTTTAGAATGGTTGGTGAGAATTTGAAAAATCTCAATGCTTACTTTTTAACCGTCAGCTTAAAAATAACATCTTATTTGTGACCCATCACGCAAAAAGAGACCATCTGGGAAAATTGTACATCAGTTAGATGAAAACAGATAAATGATAGT
Organism: Tridacna crocea; assembly: GCA_943736015.1. Classification (NCBI taxonomy): domain Eukaryota; kingdom Metazoa; phylum Mollusca; class Bivalvia; order Cardiida; family Cardiidae; genus Tridacna; species Tridacna crocea. The sequence continues at coordinate 2,255,553 of OX031067.1, read as the reverse complement.
GCAGGTCAGTGGTGTCCGTAGCCGTGAGGTAGAGCGTCTTCCTTATAACCTACGGATTCCGAGTTTGATACCCAAGAAGAGCGAATGTAAATTTTGGGATTTTTCATTGGCCCACACATTCGGCGCAAGTACTGGTGTAGCTCCAAGGAAACAGAATCGAGAGTGATTGAAATAATTTGTAAAAACTTGTATCTCAATTGATGCGAAATAAATATAATTTAAATCGTTGGTAAAAAAAAAACAGTCTTGGTGTTTCTGGACCTAATTCAGGGTGCTTAATGGAGGACAATGTATATCAAGACCAAGATGCAGGCTGGTCTAGGAACAACAGTGTCCAGTACAATAAGAATTTTTTTATGAAAAGAACTTGAAAATCTCAATGTATAGTTTTTAACTGTCGGCTTAAAAAGAACATTTCAGCACCTGGGAATTCTGTACATCAATTAGATAAAAACAGATTGAATTTGATAGTGCAGGTCAGTTCATGTTGATAATTCAAAAATTATAGTATAACAAAGTACAATGACCACTTTTCATACAGAAATGTCATTAACTCTTTACCACACAATCCCGACTTTTAACGACCCTAAGAGAGCAGCCTGCTGAAAACATTGTGAGAAAAGGAGAAAATGCTGGTAACCAGCATTTTCTCCTTTTCTCACAATGTTTTCTACCCTTCCAAAAACAAATATCCATTTTTCAATCAGACTGATTTTGTCATCTGCAGATGCTTTCAATTTGGACCAGTCTAAAATTTTGTCATTTGGTGAATAGTAAAAGCAAAAGGTGTCAACCCTGGTCAGGCTGTGCAATTCGCACAGGTTGACCAGGGTTGACACTTTACGCAGTTTCCAGAAAGTCGTTTTTTACGTGATGGATGACAATTATTCCAATCCCCAACAAATAAGCCTTGTTTTAACCATCTTGAAGAAAAAACCTTTTGAAAAAATTGTGGAAAAAGAAGAAAACACTAGTAAGCAGCATTTTCTTCCTTTCCCCAAAATGTTTTCTACCCTTTCAAAGATAATTTTCATATTCCAGCCACATTTCATTTGGTGTCTGCAAGTGCAATTCAACTTGGACCAGTTTTTCCAAACAGCCCATAATTATATGACCCTTTGAAGGTTATTTTTGCAGTGAATGTTAACATTAGTAGCAGATTGTATAAATTTCATAGCAGACTTCACAGTGTAATCTTGATCTACATTGACTACAAGGTAACATGAACAAGTCAGGCACTTTATGACTTTTGACTCATTACCAAACGACAAAATCTTAGGTTTGTCCAAACTGATAATTTGCAGACGACAAAATAAAAGTGACCGAAAATTTGTTCTGTGCTGGGTATAAAACATTGTGGGAAAAGGAGAAAATGCTGGTTACCACCAATTTCTCCTTTTCCCACAATGTTCTCTAAAGACTTCTTTCTCAGGGTCATCAAAAGTAGGGATTGTGTGGTAATGGATTAATAACAGCCTGAAATGCTTAGGAGACATCTTTAGGAAAATGACATATGATTACCAAATTTAGAAACTTATAACTAACACCTTCTTCGTGCCATCACTATCTGTGTTAAAAGTACATGCAAGGAATTATCATACAACAGCATGCAAATGTCCTTAGAACTCTTTGCCTCGGTTGCCTGCGGACGATTTTTGTCCTCTTGAAACAAGCTGCTGAAACTGTTTACCAAACAACAATGTTTAAGACTAGTCCAAACATCTCTTTTTCAGGGTCATCAAAAGTCAGGATTGTATGGTACATATACCTACAGGTTTAACCCATTACCACACAATCCCTACTTTTGACGCCCCTGAGAAAGAAGCCTTTTTAAAACACTGTAGGAAAAGGAGAAAATGCTGGTAACCAGCATTTTCTCCTTTTCCCACAGTGTTTTCTACCCTTCCCAGAACAAATTTCAATTTTTCAGTCACCTTTACTTTGTCGTCTGCAAATGCTTTCAATTTGAACCAGTCTACATTTTTGTTGTTTGGTAAAGAGTTAAGCTTGAAATTGTGCGGTAAATATTTTCAAAAGGCTTCTTTCTCGGTGTTATTAAAACTTTGAATTGTGTGGTAAAAGGTTAAGTTCAAGATCAGAATACACAGAGCAGGCTATCTGATCATCTTTGATCTAAACCGTGTCATACTTTGTTTCATTGGAAAGTTTATTAACCCTTTACCACACAATGACAACTTTGATGACCCTGGGGGGTCACAAGTTTTAAAAGGGCTCATATTGGGAAAGTTTTAAAAATCTACTTGCACCTAGCCATAAGGCCTGGGGCTACGAAATTTTGCATGTAGCTTTATCTAGTGAGCCTATACTAGGAGGGCCAAATCATAGCCTTGGGGTCAAGTTTGTCCCTATACTAGGGGTCACAAGTTTTACATTGGCTTTTATGATAAAAACTTTCAAAGTCATCTTGTAACTTACCATAATAAAGACTGCCTTTTGAAACATTGTGGGAAAAGAAGAAAATGCTGGTACCCAGCATTTTCTCCTTTTCCCACAATGTTTTCCACCCTATCAAAGAACAAGAGGGCCATGATTGCCCTGTATCACTCCACTGGCTAATATGTAAAAACACTACTGGCCAAACATTACAATATTTGGTCAATAAGTTTCAAAGTTTAGCTACATGCCAAATTTGGTAGCCCTAGGCCTTATGGTTTCAGAGAGGAAGATTTTTAAAATTTTCCAATATTTTTTAGTTTTGTTGCCATGGCAACCAGAGTTTTTGAAGGAATCCAATTCTTTCATGGAATTCTGAAGAGGACCATGTGAGGATCATTTCTGTGAAATTTCATCAAAATTGGATGGGTAGTTTCAGAGGAGAATATGTTTGAAATAAAACTTAACGCACGCAAGGACACAAGGACACATGCACACACGCATGGTTGGACGCACGATTCCAGATTGAAACTGTCATCTGAAAATGCTTTCGTTTCGAACTGTTTTTGTTGTGTGGTAAAGGGTTGAGCATTGCAGTTGCATTTTGAAGGTTTTTTGGACATAAAAACATATCCATTTCTTATATAATCCCTCTTTCTTTCGGCTATGTATTTGTCACAACTTGATGGATAGCAAAGATACCCACATAAAGAGGCAAAAAAAAATAAAACTTGTGAAGTATAATAATCAAAGTTCATTGTCCCAATTGGAAGGGGATTTGTTTGTGTTGCAGTGTAAGGCCATTTTAACAGCTTAGTTCCAACCAACAGATGTGAAGATGACAGACTTTTGATGCATCTGACCATTTATACCCTCCACATGTCACGAGATGGGTACGTTCCCCGTACATTAGTGTTTGCTAATCTTCATATGTTGGGAGAACATTTTGTTCGGTTCTCATACGATGTACTTCGTCCATTACTGGTCCGTTACAGTAACAATAAAGTCAAAATATATAAAAAACATGTTTATAAAATAAAGTAAATTTCATTTTTACCATTTATGAATATGGCAGTTAATATGACTTTCACAATCTTTAAAGGTGGCCCTTCAGATTTTGGGACGAAAATTTTACAAAAGTGCCAAAAAATCATCCTTATACTCCCAAAGCCTTTTAACTTTCATTTATAAAACCCCAGTAATCGAAAACCGTCCGACAACACGAGAAATTAGAGATTTACTACAGCCCAGGTTGACACCAACGGGAGACACATTCTATTTTTAGATGATCAATTCGCTCATTTACTTACAGGAATACACAGAAGAAGCTTCAAACATAGCTTCTGAAGAAGACATTATGGAAAATAATTATTACATGTTTGTTATGATAGGGAATTTAAGCGTTATGAGTCACGTGCCAGTCACTTGACATTCCTACAATGCTTTATTGATTTTTGGCGCGAAATCTAAAAATACCTTAAGAGACGACGTAGCCTTTTAACCCATTACCACACAATCCCTACTTTTGACGCCCCTAGGAAAGAAGCCTTCTGAAAATACTGTAGGAAAAGGAGAAAATGCTGGTAACCAGCATTTTCTCCTTTTCCCACAGTGTTTTCTACCCTTTCCAGGGCAAATTTCAATTTTTCAGTCACCTTTATTTTGTCGTCTGCAAATGCTTTCAATTTGGACCAGTCTAAAATTTTGTCGTGTGGTTACAATGAGTTAAGGGAATACCATGAAAAAAAATTTTTTTTGTAATTTTATGAATCTTAATTATTGATGATTTGTATTATTTTTTCATATGAATTTCAGTGATATATATATTCTTTAATTTGGTGAGATGTAAAAATTCTAAATACCCACCTTTAAAGGTGCAGTTCTTAAAAGTTCCAATCAGTGGCAGAAAAAAGAATTTTGGAAAGTTCACTAAATCCTACCATGCCACATTATGTGTTTACATAGATGATGAAAGAAAATTAGCTAACTTTTTGTCTTAACCCTTTCCCAAACGACAATATTGCAGACTGGTCCAAATTGAAAGCATTTGCAGATGACAAAATAAAAGTGACTGAAAATTTGAAATTTGTTTTGGGAAGGGTAGAAAACATTGTGGGAAAAGGAGAAAATGCTGGTTACCAGCATTTTCTCCTTTTCCCACATTGTTTTCTAAAGGCTTCTTTCTTAGGAGCGTCAAAAGTAGGGATTGTGCAGGCCCGTCGGAAGGAAGTTTCATTTGGTCCGGCCAGTATGGCGAGCGATGAAATCGCGAAGCCATGCTAGGGGGGGTCCGGGGGTATGCTCCACCGGAAAAATTTTGAAAATAAACGCTCTCTGGTGCATTCTGTTCTGGCGCATTTTTTTAGGTTTATATTACGCATTTAAGCCATGCTGGGGGGGGGGGGGGGGGGTCCGGTGGCATGCTCCCCCGGAAAAATTTTGAAAAATAAGACGCTCCCAGGTGCATTCTGGCGCATTGTTTGAGGTTTGTATTACGCATTTAAGCCATTTTTCGAAAATTGGTCTGGCCATTTTTCATTTTCGGCCGAAAATTTGGTCCGGCCATGGCTGGACCGGCCGGACCGCTTCCGACGGCCTTGTTGTGTGGTAATGGGTTAAATCTCTGCAGTGACTTTATAGTGATGTAAACACCACGTCATCATTCAAGCTATTGAAACAGAACTTTCATTCACTTGATTATTTTGTCTCGGACCATTCTAGGCTTGAAAGACGTAAGTTTATATTGACAATGTAAACAGAAGCAACGCAGGCTGATGATCATTGTTTATTCAAATAATCATCAATTAAAGGTGGCCCTTCAGATATTGGGAGGAAAATTCTACAAAAATACAAAAGAAATCATCCTTATACTCCCAAAGCCTTATGATTTTATTCATTAAACCCCAGTAGTCGAAAACCATCCGACAACTAGATAAATTAGAGATTTACTACAACCCAGGTCGACACTGAAGGGAAACACGGTCTATTTTTACATGGGCAACTCGCTTATTTACAGACCAGAAATATACAGAAGAAGCTTCAAACATAGCGTCCGAAGTTCTAGACATTATGGGAAATAACTATAGAATTTAATAGTCATAAGTCACGTCCGAGTCATTTAAGATTCCCACAATGTTTTTTTGATTTTGGCGGGAAATCTAAAAATAGCTTAAGGGGCTTTGTAGCCTTTTAAGGGAATACCACCAAAAAAATTTTTTTTTGTAATTTTATGATTCTTAATTACTGATGATTCGTAATGTTTTATCATATAAATTTCATTGACATATATTTTTAAATTTGGTGTGATGCGAAAATTCTAAATACCCACCTTTAAGGAAGAGTTTACTACATCGATGAAAAAATACAAAATTTTTGCTAAATAGTTTTGAAGATATTTTCCCATACAAACACATGGACAGATAAACAATGCTAAAACTATATCCATGATGCACTGCCTTTAGGCAGGGGATAGTAACATTTGATTTGACATCTGCAAAATTTAATGCCTTCTATTTAGACTTGGCTGAACTTTTGTGGCATAGTTAAGACTTAAAGTACAATACTTTTTCACCTTGACAAAAAAAACACTATAAATCTGGAGGAAAAATGTCTTCCTTCATTCAAACTCTTTACTAAATAAGCCCTGGTTTTCACTGCCCTGGGAAGAAAAGCCTTTGAAAACCTTTTGGGAAAAGGAGAAAATGCTGGTAACCAGCATTTTCTCCTTTTCGCACAAGGTTTTCTACCCTATCAATGAATGATTTCAGCATTTTAGCCAGATTAAAATTGTCATCTCCATGTGCTTTCAATTTGAAGAAGTTTAAATTCTGTCATGTCACAGAGTTAACTCTTTACCAAATGACAAAATTTTGGATTAGTCCAAATTGAAAGCATTTGCAGACGACAAAATAAATGTGAACCAAAAATTGAATCTTTAATTTGGTAGGGTAGAAACATTGTGGGAAAATGAGAAAATGCTGGTTTTTCAATGTTTTCAAAAGCTTTCCTTCTCAGGTTTGTTAAAAGTCAGGATTCCATGGTAAAATGTTAAAAAAACAAAACCTTTTCACAAAAGTACAAGTGGCCTTCTTGTCAGACAGATTCTAGGCTTGTACAAACTGAAATCATTAGTGAACATAAAAATTATCACAGCTCTAACAGTTAGTTTTGTATTAGAAAAAGTTAAAAATACCCGAAATTTATTGATTAATTTTATGGTGTTTAACCCTTTCCCAAATGACCAATTTTGGACTCTTCCAAACCAAAATAGTTTGTAGACGACAATTTTAGATTTGGAGAAAACGCCAGAAAAATCTCAAAGAAGGTAGAAAACACTGTGGGAAAAGGAGAAATTGCTCGTTACGAGCAATTTCTCCTTTTCCCACAGTGTTTTCAAAAGACTTTTACTGCAGAAATGTAACCAGCGCTTGTTTGGGAAAGGGTTAATGCCGTTTTCAACAAGATTTCAGTTATATTGGGCAGCCAGTGCACCTATCCATGTGTTCCTGAAGTCTCTTTTACCAGTACATTGCACAATTTTCTTTCCAAGCCACTGGCTGCTTTCCCACATAATCAATTGATTTCAGTCCGCACAGGCTTATATGGGCGGAAAGTTATGGATTTCTTGAAATTTTAAGCATGTCAAAGATTAATTCTACCCCATGATTCAGTGGGTTGTTCCACAAAAGTGGATTTTATAAATTAGTAATCAAGTGATTTCTTGCTAGTTATCATCCATTATGGAGATAGGTTAACCCTTTACCCCATAAGGCATTTTTATGGTAAATCTAACTGACCCTAAATCACAGTATATAAACGAACTGTACCCAAACCGGATCTTGCGAGTAAATTCCATGAATCGATTGGTGAAAACAGATGGGTACCTTTGAATAATTGAGATCGACAGGTTGTTGTAACTTTCATGCAACTTGCAAACATTTGCATCATTGAATGAAATAATGTATCTTTCAAATAAATACATCATTTACCATCTTTGGCCGTGTAATTGCTGATAAAGTGCAAAACTCGTCTTCACTTCTTTTGCTCACTACTATACGTGCTGTTTTCACAAGGCAATTTATATATAATTCCGTTTATTTATCCGATACCCATTTGTAAAGTTTTGTTTCTAAATGTATGCTCTTCACAAAACAGCCAATATATGCCGACAAAATTTGTTAAAATTACCTGAAAATGTATGGAAATTCTGCATGACGAACGGTTTGATACTGTACCCTTCTTGCAAATATCAAGTAAATGATCTGTACATTACTTGCGAGTTGGCTGAACGAATTCTTGCGAGCACCATACAGGGATTTCCATTGCTTTATACCTACACAAGAGCGAAGCATCCATTACGCACGTTACTAGAGTGCTCAATACAAACTTTGTTTCGCAATTTTTTCCTTACATTGTCATTTCAATGCAGTTGTACTGAAGAATCTTTGAAATTTTTGTGGCAAAAGGTAGAACTCCTCGTTACAAGCAATTTCAACCTTTGCCACAACACTTTGTATGCTGTATAAAATCTAATATACATATCACAAGTAAAAAAATATTAGCTGTGATTATATGTGAATCATTTCTAAGTATACGTTCAAAATAACACGACTTTGTCTCATTGGCAAAAAAATAACATGAGCTTCGCACAGCAGTGCATATACGCCCAAAGGGGCTTGTCAGTGAAATGGGTTAAAATCTAGAACCCTACAGAGATCCAAATTTGAAAAGTCACATGCAAAACCACACATCATAGAGATTCATTGTAGTAAGTTTCAAATCATTCCGATGGAAACTGTGGGTGCATACAAAAAATGCTAACGGTGACAGACCGTGGCCATAACATAATACAACCCTTCCATCGTATAAAAAAAAATCAAAGTGCTGTCAGCACTGTAATCGGTCGACACTGAATAATCTCTCACCTAGCCATTCGACCCCTCGTCTACCCATCATGTGTACAACCTTATCCTCGTACCACCACATATGAAATACGCTATTTTATATTATAAAAGTGGAACAATGATTTTGTTCTTTTGTCATTATCAGTGCCATTTCTGAACACCATTCGTTGTATGTTTTGTTGAAAGATTACGTGTCACAAGGACTATGTGTCACATTTTATTTGCGTCTTTAGTTCATGCAGAGTGTACTGCCCAGCTCTTTTATTGCAGCAGGGTATGGGTGGAGCTGTATTTTATTTCCATAAGTTAGTGTTGAAATCGGTGATCAAGGCGGACCAGAATAAAAGACAATATCAAATATGAAACACGGGAAGATATATAACAGCTGCGACAGGTCACTGAACATCTATTCTTGTGGCTGTAAACAGTCACTGAAGATCAGGTTTTTGAGAGAAAAGCAGCCAAACATAATAGTATAAAAAGACTCGGGTTTTATTCTGCTTCCTTTTCATGAACTACAGGAGGCCCTTCAGATTTTGGGACAAAAATTTTACAAAATACAAAAAAAAAATCTTTATACTCCCAAAGTCGTATAATTTTCTTTCATTAAACCATAGTAGTCGAAAACCATCCGAAAACAAGAGAAATAAGAGATTTACTACAGCCCAGGTCGACACCGACGGGACACACTGTAACTTTTTACGATTTGCTCATTTACATACTGGAAAATACACAGACGAAGCTTCAAACATAGCGTCCGAAGAAGACATTATGGAAAATAAATACATGTTTCTTATGGAATTTAAGCATCATTAGTCACATGCCAGTCACTTATTTAAAATTAACATTCCCACCATGCTTTTTTTTTTTTTTTTTTTTTGCGCGAAATCTAAAAATAGCCTAATGGGCAACGTAGCCTTTTAAGGGAATACCACTCCTAATTTTTTGTAATATTATGATTCTTAATTATTGATAATTCGTATTGTTTTTTCATATTAATTTCAGTGATGTATATATTATTTAATTTTGTGTGATGTGAAAAACCTATATACCCACCTTTAAGGAACAGAACGAATTCATGCAATAAAATTTCACAATTCGTATTCATCCGCTGATAGATAAAAAGAGGGATTCATCTGCTTAAATAGATAAAAAGAGGAATTACCATTTCCTGATACGGCATCTTGGACTCATCCAATTTGGGAGAATTTAGGGGAAAATTTACAGATCTGCTTAATAAAAGTATAATTTTGAAAAAGAATAGAACATGTAACGAGAAAGGAAGAAATTGTTCGTTGAGTGTAATTTCTTCTCAAATTCTTACAATATTTTCTTAAGTCATTGACTGATGACTCATTTCTATGAGGAATAGGAATAACCACTATAAAACAGTATTTCGCATAAAACATTCAGATTCTTCAAGAAACTTGTGAACATCCCTCACTGGTGTCTTTCTTTATGGGGCTTTTTTTTAAATGGTGACACATAAACAAGCCTTCAAACTCACTGTCTTAGTATCACCATTAGGTTGCAGAGGCCTGTTCCATAGCTTCAAATCTTTTGGAATACTTTTGAAGTTTTTTTATACGAAATTGTTTCTTTTCTTTGTGAGTCAAATTCTGAAATTTTGATCTTGAGGTTTTTCCTATATGGATTTCCAAATTATGATTTATTTATATCACAAAAGCTTGTGGTTGACAGTTTGCTGTAAAGGCATCTGAATTACTCCATTTTATACAGATTTATACCATCAGGCATCAGATTTGTTATCCCAAGAACCGTACAGAATATTTGAAAAAACTCCCAAGACATCGTACAGATAGATTTCGTAAACTCGCAAGTAAGGGTACGAATCATCAGCAAGAAACGTACAGTTGACCTACTTTACATAGAGGCATTAATTCTTATTTTTTATGTTCAAAATCTAACTTTAAAATGCCCAATGCCGCAAATGTCTTTTTTAATTAATTAATTGCACCGGTTCAAACTCAGAAAACGTGTTTCAGCCAGCCTTAACATGATAAAAGCTGATTTAAGATCGGGTCTACTGCAAATGACGCTGTAGCCTGCGGTGAGTATTGAGAATTTCAATGTTTTAAAGCTAAGAATGATTATATAGCAGTTTATGTATTAACAATAAAGGTTTGGCATAAACTATAAATAAAGATTCACATAGTTTACATTCAGCAGTATGAAAGACGCAACAATTTTTATCTCGGCTGTCTCTAATGCAAAGTGGACATCACTGAAATTTACTCGCAAGATCCGGTTTGGGTACAGTTCGTTTATATACTGTGTAAATGACAGCAAGGATGAAGCGGTTTCTTATGTGTAAATGACACCTTTTGATAGCATAGAAAACATTGTAACAAAAGGTGAAATTGCTCGTCAAGAGCAATTTCACCTTTTGCCACAATGTTTTCCAAAGGCTCCTAGGAGCAATGTGTAGAAATGAGATCTATGGAGTAAAGGGTTATGCCCCCTTTTTACAGAGCAATTCACATATATATAATACACCAAAAGACCCAATTAGCCCCTAACTCTACCAGAAAATCAAAATACTAACCATTTCCCAAACGACAAATCTTAGACCAACATATATGACATTTTGGATTAAAGCAAGCTTGAAGCTGAAATCATCTGGGGTAACTTTCACGAAACTGCGTACACACGAAAATTGCAAATGCAGTTTTTGTAAACAAGAATGGAGTCTGAAAAAAAGTCTCACTGAAGTGCATAACTGGAGTAAATATTTGCATAACTTTAGACCAGTTCATATCTTTGATGAGTAAAGTGGGGATAATACCAGTGTATATTAAATCCCAAGGACATTGCGTAATTCTCCATTGTTTAGTGAAGGGTACCTTGGATCTTCTTTCTAGTCTGAAAATTACACCTTGAATGTTTTGTTTGTTGATGAAGCCCGGAAAATTAAAGCATATACAAACTCTTTGAGCTTAAAATGGATGCACTTTACTACGTTTTCATTCTGAAACTATAGCTATCACCAAAAATGATTACACCCCCCACCAGCTCCTTGTTATAAAAACAGGTCTTTGCCAAAGAATGCAGAATGGTTTAGTACAAAAGTATGAGTTGAAAAAAGTTGAAGGGGAGATAATTCCACAACAAATCACATATATATAGGAACACTGTTCAGCACTTGAAAAATTGTTGGAGTATTGCTCCATACAAAATTGTGTCTACGGACAGAAGGACGGAGGGACAGACAGAAAGCCATGGTGATTCCAGTATACCCCCCCTCCACTACGTTGTGAGGGGTGTAATAACAGCGTCAAATTAGTGCATTTCCAAGGCTATTTTGGACAGAATTTGTCGCAGACAGGATAAATAAAATCCTGATCTACACTGCCTGAAAAACTAAGCTATAATAATTATAATGGGCACTCATAAAGCTATTCCTGTATCATATTATGATAATGAAATTACGTTTTCAGACAATCTTTAACCCTTTACCACACGATCCCAACTTTAAACAACCTCGAGGAAGAAACCTTTTGAAAACATTGTGGAAAAAAGAGAAAATCCTGGTAACCATTGTGTGGTAAAGGGTTTAAAGGTGACTCCAAGAAAGTATGTACAGGTGCACTGACCTCCTTGATATGACTGAAATAATGTTGAAAACAGTATTTAACAGCAATCAATCAATCAATCAATCATTCAATCAATCAAATTAATTTTTAGTATGATCACACACACACAACACCCACACACACTCCCCTTAACTCTTTACCACACAACAAAATTTCAGACTGGTTCAAATTGAAAGCATTTGCAGACGACAAAATAAAGGTGACTGAAAAATTCAAATTTGATCTGAGAAGGGCAGAAAACACTGTGGGACAAGGAGAAAATGCTGGTTACCAGCATTTTCTCCTTTTCCTACAGTGTTTTCAAAAGGCTTCTTTCTCAGGGGCATCAAAAGTAGGGATTGTGTGGTAATGGGTTAACCCTTTACCATACAGCATTATTTTAGACCTATCCAAATCTAAAGTATTTGGAGGTGATAATTCCTTGGTGGCTCAGATGATGCAATTTTGCTTTGATAGACAAGAAAACTTTGTGGGGAAAAAGGAGAAAATGCTGGTTACCAGCATTTAATCCTTTTTTCCACAATGTTTTCAAAAGCTTTTTTTCTCAGGGTCATTAAAAGTCGGGATTGCGTGGTAAAAAGTTAAAGAATTTTTTTTAGTTTTTTGGGCTATGCGTGCAAATTTGAACTTTGCAGTTGTTCACAGTATACTCCCTCATTGGTCACAGTGTAAAAGCACGATAAGGATGCAGTAAAGCTTAAGACCAGAGGTTAATGTTTTGTCTTTAGTGCAGTTTTTGTAATAAATGTTCTTCTAAATTGCTCTAAAAGATTGAAAAAGAAGGTAAATGAAAGAGAAACTGCTGTAATCAGTTCTCTACTGGTAATCCCACAAACATTTTATCTTCTGTTTTTATCCACGAAAAAAAAAAATTTGGTGTGCATTTGGTATTTAACTCTTTCCCATACTAGATCTACAGCACAGTATTTTAGGCGAGTCCAATCTAAAACATTTTGCAGACAATGAATCAAAATGCAGCTCTAATGATGAGATTTGTGTCTGGAAAAGTAATAAAAATTGTGGGAAAAGGAGAAAATGCTGGTTACCAGCATTTTCTCCTTTTCCCACAATGTTTTCAAAAGTCTCACATAATAACAATCTTTGACAGAAAGTAATTATCATTATCCTGTTTCTGACACCTGTTTCAAGATTTATTGAATGTTACAACCTTGGTATATCACAGAAAAGTGATAATTCACATCTTACTGTATTCCTCCTAATAAAAGCTCTATGCAAAACAAAGATAGGGAGCCTTCATTTTGTACCCAATTTGCCAAGCAAGAAGTATGATGACCATTTTTGTATTTCTTTGTTTTTTTTAAGTGATTTTTAAGAGGAAATAATAATCAAATTAGAGGAAATATTCACCAAATTCTTCAAATACTGTCCATTTTAATCAACTGACACATGTTGTAAGTTCATCATGATTAAGGGGCTTTTTTTTTCTAGGGGTAGCTACTATTAGGGAGGGTGTTTTTATCAAGAGAAATGCGGCATGCGGTTTTATATGCATTTTTCACATCAAAAAGTCTTTATACATTCTTTGGATTATGTCAATGCAAAACTGGTACATTTTTTTTTAATAAAATATAAGTATTATGTCATCAATAAATTTCATCAGTCTGCATTTTAGTGAAGTTATCTTGCATTTGGAAGTTTGTCACTCCAGTCACCTGAACTATCAGTCAAGGTTGGGTGTGGATGGGGGTTGTCCAGAGACCCCTGGAGTAAGTAATATTGTGGAGGGTGCTACTATTAGGGAGGGAGCATTAATTAGGTGAAATATGGTAGTCTTGAAATATATATGCCACACATGTAGTTATTCCCCTTGTCGGCTGTCTGGTTGGGGAATTTCAGATGTCTTTTATCATAATTTAAAAAAAACAAATTTCACTCAATGTAAGTGATGTAATGGCTAGCTAATTCTTTACTTACTGTCTTCAGCAATTTATCTCACAACAGGCTACTTTTACAAACATTGTGGCAAAATGGGAAGTTGCTTGTGATAAGTTTTTTTTTTTTTCAAAGTTATTCAAATGTTAGCACTTTACCCATACATACCTAAAAATGTAGATTTTCCCAAATTCAAAGCATCATCAGATCACAAATGAGGCACAAGTAAAAATATTTCTTTTTCTGTGGGAAATGGAGAAAATACAGGTTTACTGTTTACCAAACAACAAAATTCTAGACTGGTCCAATTTGAAAGCACTTGCAGATGACAAAATAAAGGTAACTCAAAAATTGAAATTTGTTGCTAGCAGGGTATAAAACATTGTGGGAAAAGGAGAAAATGCTGGTTACCAGCATTTTCTCCTTTTCCCACAATGTTTTCAAAAGGCCTCCATCTCGGGGTCGTAAAAACCAGGGACTGTGTGGTAAAGGGTTAACAGCAGTTTCTCCATTTCCCACAATGTTTTCAAAAAGCTTCTTCTACAGTGTCATTTAAAAACACAGTATAGTTTGATAACAGTTTATAAAGGTTTAGCCCTTTTCAACATAATCCCAAGTTTTAACAATCCTGAGTAAGAGGCTTTTTGAAAACATTGTAAGAGAAGGAGAAAATTCTGGTAATCAGCATTTCCTCTTTGTCCCACAATGTTTTCTACCCAATTAACTCCTTACCACACAATCCCGACTTTTAACGACCCTGGAAAAGAAGCCTTTTGAAAACATTGTAGGAAAAGGAGAAAATGCTGGTAACCAGCATTTTCTCCTTTTCCCACAATGTTTTCTACCCTGGTGGAAACAAATTTTAATGTTTGAGTTACATTTATTTTGTCGTCTTCAAATGCTTTCAATTTGGACCAGTCTAAATTTTGTCGTGTGGTAAAGATTTAAAGAAAACTTTCATCATTTGAGCTATATTTGAAATGTCATCTGCAAATATGTGTGGTAAAGAATTAAAATTAAATTCCAGCGTATTGCCCCTATGATACACTTAGGCTGTTTGCAAAGCCTCTGAGGCAGTATGTTTGGGGCAACTTTACGTCAGGAAGGGAAGTGACTTAATACCAGTAGATAAAACGAGAACAGGTATCAAAGTAGTAAAGGTATTCTGCAACCCGATTTGTGATTTCCACAAACCACTGCAAGACTTATGATCCCTGATCATCATATAAGAGGGAAACTCCCTGTCAGTCAGTGTGATATACTTGAGAGAATTCCGTCTGGAATAATACTGAGTGGGAATTATGTAATTTACTGCTGATGTCTTAATTTCTTAATTTGATTTGACTTCACACTTGGGACCTAATTTACAGGTAAGAAGACTTTTTTTCTCTTTCTTTTTTTAAAAGGTATTAATAAAATATATTTAATCAGGATGAACTTGCTAATTTATAAATATGAAGATTCTTTTTTTCTCTATTTCTTCTATATGTAGTGAGAAAATATATTTCATCAGGATTTTGTATTACCTAATATTTTACTTATGATTTATTATAATGACAGAGTTTGTGTGATTCTATCTTTTATTCTTTATTTTTTTTTTAATTTTTTCCTCTCTCTGTAACTATATCAAGTGAAGGTTACAGAAATTAATTTCTTCTTTTTTTTTTATCTATTATTTTGGAATGTTTGTCACAGTAGTGATATTAAACATGTATGAGATGAGAAAATTTATAATATGTATATTACATTGAAAATAAGGGAGGTCATGTGATAATATGTAATATGGATCCTTTTAATCCTCAAATCATGTGATCATGAGCTAGAGTAGTCTTCTGACATGCAGAAAATTTATCAGTAGCAAAAACTATTGGCTGCCTGCGCGGACTGTACAGATTATCTTCACATCATTTGGCTATAGAATTAGGTAGACACCTAAACATCCCAAGAGAAAACAGACTTTGTCCGCACTGTAATCAATATATGGTTGAAAATGAATACCATTTCCTTCTCACCTGCACAAAATATTATGAACTCCGTAAACAATATCTGAAAAAATACTATTATCAATGGCCAATTATTATTAAATTTGAATCCTTAATGAGTTCAAAGTCGACAAAAACAATAAACAACGTCGCTCGTTTTACTTTTGCTGCAACAAGACAACATACAGAGTTTAATCTATAACAAAAATCACTAATTTACCCTAATAAAGTTTCAAAAATATATTTCATTAGAAATTGTGCAATCATTAACAATACAAACCATTAGCGCCATGTAAGCATTTTGGCATTCTTACAGAGAGTTTTGTTCGAGATCAGACTACATGTACTCTTTACGAGTGGTCTGATCTTGAACAAAACAAATGATGTATTATGGGAAATCTTCACAACTCATTGAGTGTATTATTTGTTCATGTGTGCTGAAAATAGTAATGATGTATCCGTACTAATAGATTTAGATCGGACTACTCATGACAGAAATTGTGCAATCATTACCAATACAGTCCTTTAACGCCAATCAATCATTTTAACATTTTTATAGGGAGTTTTGTTCGGGATCAGACTACTCTTGGGGAGTGGTCTGATCTTGAACAAAACAAACAGTTGTATCATGGAAAATCTTTATGATTCATTGAGTATATTATCTATTTATGGGTGCTAAAGATAGAATTGAACTATATGTACTTACGGATTTAGATGGGACTGCTCATTACAGAAATTGTGCAGTCATTAACAATATAAACCTCTAGCGCCAATCAAGCATTTTGATATTCTTACAGGGAGTTTTGTTTGGGATCAGACGGCTCTTGAGGAGTGATCTGATCTTAAACAAAACAAACTGATCTGTTATGGGAAATCTTAACGAAATAAGTAGAGCAACGTCGGGTATTGTCGACCGTCGGCAGTTATCGTCAATTCTTTATTGTGTCCTTTAACTCCATGAAAGATGAACAAATTTCATTTTTATGATGTAAAATATGACATCATTATTTTATCTTATCACAGTGCCGGAAGTAAACAGTACTCTGCAAGTCCCAAAGAGTCAGTAAAATTTTACAGTAATAAAATTTCCGAGCGTTAACGTCTACGATAAGGAGGGTGGTGATTTTTTTCGGCGTGAAGGGCGTACTGAAACGTGCTCGATTGCTTGAATTCAAACTTAAATACGAGGTTCAGATATAAAATAGTGTTCGCATCACAAAATTGAACGTGTTTTGCTCACCATAAAGCAGCTTATTGTTGTGTCGATGAGTGGCGATGCTAATTTGTGTGATCGGCAATTATCGACAGATTAAGACACGAATAAAAGAAATAAGAATTAATATATTTTATGTAGCCACAATTTCTTTTTATCTTTTGGGTTACAACTAGATCTATGTCCAGACAGATTTTGGCTTGAAAACTCCAAAACGAAGTCAATACTAGTCAAATAACATGTCATAGGCCATAGGAATGGTGTGCAGTGGTGCAATGTCCAGACATCATAGTCCATGATATTACCAATGTGTACCTGTTCGGCCGTCTTTTGCGGTTGTACCTGTGTTACGGGTCAAGTTTTGCTTTAATTGCTTTATATTAGATCTAATTTGGCAACGAGTACTGAATAAAACCCATAATGATGAGTTAAAAGAGGATTTTGGTGTTAAATTCTTGAAAATTAAATACAATGTCGATAACAGACGAAGCCTGTCGATATCACCCGACATACCCTTATGTAATGTTGGCGTTGTTTGCTACAATACGCAACTTTACACCATTATATTATATGTGTAGATCAGTAGAGTATCCGCAAAATAAACCACTGATAACTTCAGTTTGAATTAAAAGCGGCTGTTATCGACACCACACTTTCCGATCTCTTAAAGTGTCGATAATACCCGCCGTTGCTCTACAACCCATCAAGTATATTATGAGTGCTAAAATTAGTATTGATCTATGCATACTTATGGATTTAGATCGGAATGCTCATGACATGTATTGATTGATTATAAAAATGGCGCTGTTGTATTGCTATAGTAAATTATTTCATACTTCTCAGATAATAAAATTCTATGCATGTCTTTGTTTTCTGGGCATGTGGGTATAAATTTGTATAATATGTTGTAAGCTATAAACATGCAAGTGCTGTTTTATGTCGAATAAAATGTTATGTTATGTTGTGTGCAGGCTGATATAAGTCGAAACTTTTTACAAATGCACTTAGCCACCTTTTCACTGAACAATGACTGGTTGAGAAGATTCTAATGAGCACCCACAACAAAGGGTTTAGTGCAGAATAATTAATATTCTCAATTTTGAAATCAAAATCACTCCGCTTGAGTGGAAATCTGCCGAAAAATGCCATTTTATACCCATTTTCTTAGAGAAAAAATATATCCTCATTGGACAGTGTAGATCAAAGATCAGACTGCATGTTCTATGCAGTCTGATCTTGATCTACACTGTCCATAAAAGTTCACTGAATCAAGTTTCTGGACTTTCACAGCCTACATTTTTTCTGTAAGAGGATAAATGTTCTCTGTAGGTGATAAATCATTTAACTCTCTAACTTGCTTTCCCTGCTACACTTATATGTTTTTAATTGTTTGTAATCCAACAGTTATATATTTTTAATTGTTTCTAATCCAACAGTTATGTATTTTTAATTATTTCTAAGTCAACAGTTATATATTTTTATCTGTTTCAATGCAAAATTTATGATATTCAAAATTGTTTTTACATCAACAAATACTCCAAAAATTTACTAAACAATTCAGTGTCTTTACACCTCTGAGGAAAGGGCTTTTTGAAAAGAAATTGTTGGAAAAGAAGACAATGATGGAAACCAGCATTTTCATCTCCCAAAATGATTGTTTTCTAACCTATCAAGGAACTTCTGTTTATTGATGTGACCACTTTCAAATTTGTTGTATGCAGATAGTTTTAAAAGTGGTTGTAAAATTTGTCAATCTGGAGAGTATTATTGTCCTAAAAAACATGAGTTTTAATGACCCTGAGAAAAAAAAACTTTAGAAAACATTGTGGGAAAAGGAGAAAATGCTGGTCACCAGCATTTTCTCCTTTTCCCCCAATATTTTCTATTGTATCAAAGACAGAAATCATCATCATTTTGGTTAGCTACATTTACAGTTAAATCTGTGTTAGTGACCACCTGTATTAAGAGACCACCTGCTTTAGAAGACCACTGTTCTGATACAACAACCCTTCTAACATTAACTTATATGACCTGTATTTAAAAACCACCTGCTGTAAGAGACCAATTTCAGTACTTCCCTTGAGTGGTCTCTGAATACAGGTTGTACTGTATTTTGCAATCTGTAACAGGCATTCACTTTGGTCAAGTCTAAAATTTGTCCAACTAGTATTTTTCTGCCACCACATAATATAATTTATTTGTTTTTACTACAATACATATATTTTAAATAGGTTTCACTCCAGCACTTATATGTTTAGATTAACTTTCAATCACAAAAATTGTATTGATTTAAACTCTTTACTAAACAATGCTTAGAAAGAAGCCTTTTGAAAATACTAAGGGAAAAAACGGAAATGCATGTAACCAGCATTTTCTACTTTTCCCACAATGTCTACTGCCTATCCAGAACAAATTTTAATTGTTGGGTTCAGTTCTTTCTATTTTGTCATCTGCAAATGCTTTGGTACCTGCAGACAGTTAATCTATATCAGTTTCCATGGAACAATATTTTTGTAGAAAATTCTGGGTAAACAACCTTGACACTGTGCAGTATCTGTGTTCTTCCAGTCTTAGGAATTTCATATGATATATTTAACCCCCAACATATAAAATATATCTATTAGGTCTACAACAAATTGGCACCATACTGTATGCTGAGCTATTGTTGTCTAATTTCCCAATTAACTCATTACCAAACGACAATAAATTAGACTGGTCCAAACTGAAAGGATTTGCAGACGACAAATTAAATGTAACTGAAATAATGATTTTTGTTTTGGGTGGGGAAGAAAACATTGTGGGAAAACAATGTTTTCTAAAGGCTTTTTTCCCAAAGGCTTCTTGTCAAAAGTAGGGATTGTGTGGTAATGGGTTAAACTTTTTGCCCTTAATACAGCCAATATTTAAGAAATAATCTTCTTTCTATCATGGTTTATCATTCAAGAATAGTTATGAGGCAAAATAAATGATTCTCCAGCCTTTTGAAAACAGTGTGGAAAAAGGAGAAAATGCTGGTAACCAGCATTTTCTCCTTTTCCCACAAAGTTTTCTACCCTATCAAAAATTGCATCATTTGAATCACTATGAAACTCTCGTCTGTAAATGCTTTCAATTTGGATAGGTCTAAAATTGTGCCAGGTGGTAAAGGGGCTAACCCGTTCCCAAACAATCCCTGGTTTTTACGGGTCTGGAATAGTATCCTTTTGAAAACATTGTGGGAAAAGGAGAAAATGCTGGTAACCAGCATTTTCTCCTTTTCCCACAATGTTTTCTACTCTATCAGAGACAGAAATCATCTTTTCATCAAGAGTTGAATTGTCGTCTGTAAATGCTTTCAATTTGGTCTAGTCCAAAAGTTCGTCATTTGGGAAAGGTTTAAGCAACATTTTCCTCTGTAAATGCTTTCCATTTCGTCTGGAAAAGGGTTCCACTGCAGGCAAGCTATAAATACTGCGATTTCAACCCTTGCCCTACTGAATAAGTTACAACTTGTTCAAGCCAAGGGAAAAAATCTGAATCGCATCATTTCAAACTTATTTTTTGTTAAAAAAAAAAGCATCACTTTATCGGACAGTGTAGATCCAAGATCAGACTGCACAGAACCAGTGTAGATCCAAGATCAGACTGCACGTTCTGTGCAGTCTGATCTTGATCTACACTGTCCGCAAAAGGTCAGTGAGTCGTGCTTAGCAAACGAAGAGTGAAAGCTTGTTCAGCCAGCCTATCTCGCCAAATATCAAGACAGTTCAGATTTAAATTTAGACTGCATGCAGATGATCAGATACTAATCTGTAATGTCTACAATACCACCTGAGATCGCCCACAGCATTTTTTTTACATACAACAGCAGTTTACTACCTAATAGAACTTCAGATTTTTACATTTTATTCGGTAATAATTTTTCAACAGAGTTCTTTGTACTTTCTCCCATTAATACATACTCAAACCTTTACTAAACAATTCCTGGTTTTTATGATCCAGAGGAAGAAACCTTCTGAAAATATTGTGGGAAAAGGAGAAAATGCTGGTAACCAGCATTTTCTCCTTTTCCCACTTTGTTCTCTACTCTTCTAATGTCAAGTTTGAATTTCTGAGTCACATTTATTTTGTCATCTGCAAATGCTTTCAATTTGGACAAGCCTAGGATTTTGTTGTTAGGTAAATAGTTAACAATTTCGAGTTTTTAACAACCTTTACTCTTTACCAAACGACAATATTTTAGGTTTGTCCAAATTCAAAGCATTTGCAGACGACAATATAAAAGTGACTGAAAATTTGAATTTTGTTTTGTGAAAGGTAGAAAACATTGTGGGAAAAGGAGAAAATGCTGGTTACCAGCATTTTCTCCTTTTCGCACAATGTTTTCTCAAGGCTTCCTTCTCGGGGGCGTCAAAAGTAGGGATTGTGTGGTAATGGGTTAAACAACATTAATTCATCATCTGCAGGTATTTTACATTTAGATGGGTCCAAAATTTTGTTATTTGGTAAATGTCAAATAATAAGAAAGTATTGTGTAGACAGCAGAAGCTGCTCATAAAAGGAGTAATTTTTCCTTTTACCACAATGTTTCCAAAGTACAGGCTACTAACACAAAATGCAGATTAATACATGACTTTTTCTTGTTTTAAATCCCTCATTATTGTTGAATAAATTTTTAACTCTTTACCTAACGATGATTTTTTGTACTCCACCAAATTAAAAGCATCTGCAGACGAATGGAGCCCAAGTAGTGATTTCTGTCTTTGATAGAGCAGAAAACCTTGTGGGAAAAGGAGAAAATGCTTATAACTATAATAGTAAAACGGGGCATTTTTTTTAATATTGTGTTTAATGTCTAAGATTTATTGACATTGTGATTCTTTTCAAGTTTACCAACTGGGTACTTGGGTCTCATTTTGGTAAGTAAGTGGAACAGCCATGGTTTATACACAGGAATATAGTCCAAATCCATGTTTTTACACTAATTGTGAACTTGTTCTCCTTTTCTTAGGAGTTATAGTCATATTATGAACCAAAACAATCTTTTTTTTATTCTGTTTTTATTGTTAAATTTTATATTGTTTGTCACGCTTTATTTTATATTATTCAATAAACCATGTTGTGAGTTATGAGGCTCAATGAATAAATCACTCGCGCTTTCGCCCTCATCAATTATTTATTGTGTCACATAACTCACAACCATAATTTATTGAATGATAAACCAAGAAAGACAAATTTTTTCTTTAATTTCAGCTGCAAATGCTTTCAACATGGACCAGTCTAAAATTTTGTTGTCTGGTGAAAAGATTCAAATCCTAGAGCTGATGCCCTCCTATGGGATTTTTCATTGGCCCACACATTTGGTACGAGTACTGGTGAAGTTCCCAGGAAGCAGAATTGAGAGAGATTAGTATAATTTTGAACCCTGTTTCTCAATGGATGTAAAATAAATGTTTAAAATAAAAAAATCAAAATTTAACGCCAATCTATAACCTGGATTTCGGGCGTTATTTCTGATGTAACTTGTACAGATTTTACCTCAATAGTGCTCAGACTTTTATTGCTAAACTTTAATAGCTAGTTTAGCAGATAATTAAGATTGCAAAAATGTGTAAGTTTGATCTCGCATTTATAAACAGTCTGTGATATTGCCAGAGGTATCGAAACAATCCTCTGTTGTGAGAAATTATCGACGCGATCTTGAAAATGAAATACTGGATTGGAGCTGCGACTCTTTACAAGATAACGAAAGTTTAGACTTATACAAGCTAAAAAGGGTTTAACCCTTTACCAAACGACAAGACTTTAGACTTGTCCAAATTTAAAGCACTTCCAGCCGACAAAATAAACGTAATTCAAAAAATAAAAATTTGTTTCCGGCAGGGTAGAAAACATTGTGGGAAAAGGAGAAAATGCTGGTTACCAGCATTTTCTCCTTTTCCAACCATGTTTTCAAAAGGCTTCTATCTCAGGTTCGTAAAAACCAGGGATTGTTTGGTAAAGGGTTAAGTTTAGTAGACAGCTAATATAGCTCCAGCTGAGGATTCTTTTTCTTTTAAACTCCTTCCATACCGTAGATGACACCAGAAGCTTTTATAGACAATGTAGATCAAGATCATACTGCACAGAATGTGCAGTATGATCTTTGATCTGCACTGTCCACTGCTACATGCTACACTATGACTGACCTCCCTCTTGCTCTTGCAGAGAAAATGCAATTTATTCATTCAGTTTTGAAAGAGTTAACCCTTTACCGCACAATGCCGACTTTTTTACTGACCAAGGGAAAGAATCCTTCTGAAAACATTGTGAGAAAAGGAAAAAATGCTGGTAACCAGCATTTTTTCCTTTTCCCACAATGTTTTATTCCAAACGAAGAAAAATTGCAATGTCAGAGCCAAACTGAAATTTTTGTTTGCAAAATGTTTTAAATTTGGACAAATCTAAAATATTGTCGTCTGGTAAAAGGGCAATGGGGTAGAAAACATTGTTTATCAGCATTTTCTCCTTTTCCCACAATGTTTCCTACAGGCTTCTTCCTCAGGGTCGTTAAAAGTATTGTTGTGTGGTCAAGAGTTAACCCTTTAACAATACAAACAAATTTTAGTCTTGTCCAAATTGTAAGCATTTGCAGACGACAATTCCAATATGGCTCCAATGGTGCAATGGTTCTTTGATAGGGTAGAAAACACTGTGGGAATAGGAGAAAATGCTGGTTACCACAATTTTTTTCAGAAGGCTGCTTTCCCAGGGTCATTAAAAGTCCTCATTGTGTGGGAGAGAGTTAATCCCCTCAATCACTTAGGTTATGAAATTCCACAATTGTTCATAAAAGTGTTAACTGACAGAAAGTGTCTGTTTCGATGAATTCAGTCCTGTTGGAAGGGATTTTTTCAGGTAATATTTCGTTCACATGGGGCTTAACTAAGTTATCTGCAGTTCGGCAGTTCATCGGCAAGAGCAGAATATCAGATAAACTGTTACATCTTTACCAGACAAATTTTTATAAAGAACAATTTTTGCAGTTGATCAAAACGATACTGCAATTGGTACTAGGCACTTTATCCTTTACAAAACAGTGTGGTGTTTCGCCAAAACTTTGAAAAAAAATTTCGAAAATGTGTAGAAAAGAAAATGCTGATTAAAAGCATTTTTCTCCTTTTTCCTCAATGCTTAGTTACCTTCCACAAACAGAAGATTATTTTTAGAATCATGTTAAACTCTTCACCACACAATCCCCACTTTTGAACGACCCTGAGAAAGAAGCGTTCTGAAAACATTGTGGGAAAAGGAGAAAATGCTGGTGACCAGCATATTCTCCTTTTCCCACAAAGTTTTCTACCCTTCTCAACTCAAATTTCGATTCTTCAGTCACATTTTATTTCGTCTGCAAATGCTTTGAATTTGGACCAGTCTATAAATTTGTCGTTTGGTAAAAGAAAATGTTGGTAAACAGCATTCTCTACTTACTTTTTTCTCAGGGTTTTTTACTTACCTTCTACTCAGAAAGTTCAGTTTTTGAGTAAAATTTGAAATTTGTTGTCTGCAAATACTTCCAATTTCCAAAATATGTGTAATATCTGCCTTCTGGTTCAAAGTAAAGGTGCATATATATTTTTCACGAGCTCTAACCGTCTTTTTGAGGTGTAGACAACAATTTATTGTGAGTAAATCTGTTAAATTTAGATTTATGATTACGATCATGAAATTGAGAGAATCTAGAAAATGTTTGCATTCTCAGCAAATTTTCACTCCCTCTCCACAAGTCTCCCCTGTTTAACTCTTTACCTGGTGACAAAATTTAAGCCTTGTCCAAATTGAAAGCATTTGCAGACAACAAAATAAATGCAACTGAAGTATTAAAATTTGTTTTGGGAAGGTAAGAAAACATTGTGGGAAAAAGAGAAAATGCTGGTTTTCAAAAGGCCTCTATCACAGAGGTGTTAAAAGTCGGGATTGTATGGTAAAGGGTTAAACGCATTCACTGATAATAAAATGTCGTTCAAGTGAAGGAGTGGATTTTAAATAGAAGAAAACATTATTTGGAAAGGGGTACACAATAATTTCCTATCAGCATTTTCTTCTCCTCCTACAATGTTTTCTGCAGCTGTTTTTTTTTGACTGTTGTAAACCTATGGGATTAATTTAGTTCAGAGTAATCTCTTGCATTCCGAAAATCACATGTTGATTTATTTCACAGATTGTCTAATATTTTGTCTTTGGTAAAGAGTTAACCCATTTGGCTGTTAATTCATTCCCAAACTACAATATTTTAGGCTTGTCAAAATCAAAAGCAATTGCAGATGACAAAATAAAAGTGACTTAAAATTTGAAATTTGTTTTGTGAAGGGAAGAAAACATTGTGGGAAAAGGAGAAAATGCTGGTTACCAGCATTTTCTCCTTTTCCCACAATGTTTTCTAAAGGCTTCTTTTTCAGGGTCGTCCCACAATGTTTTCTAAAGGCTTCTTTTTCAGGGTCGTCAAAAGTACGGATTATGTGGTGATGGTTAAAGCATGACTTACTGACCCTCTGCAAACAGTGTAGATTGAGATAAGACTGCACAGAATGGGCAGTCTGATCTTGATCTACGCTTTTTGATAGTAATTTGTCATCAGGGAAAAAAGCATTATGACATGATATAAAATTTGAGCAAAATTTTTTTTCTTTATTACCCAGGTATTTATTCCTTTATAAGATTATCAGTTTATTAGCTGGATTTTATTATTAGTTTTATTATGTCATATTATCCACCTATGCTGACAAAACCTCTTTTATTGGATAAACCTTTTCATAATTTTCACTCACTTTTCTTCATCTTCAAAACGGAAGTTAACTGACGACGAAATACTGTGATGAATGGCAGAGTTGCTGACAAAAAATGATAATTTTTTTTTTCCTTTTGCACTACTGTTTTCTGGAATTACCTTGTTGTTCCTAATTGCTATAGAAACTTAACAGAGCTCAGTTTTCTAACCAATACATAGACCAACTCATTTAACTCTTTACCAAATGACAAAATTTTAGACTGGTCCAAATTGAAAGCACTTGCAGACGTCAAGATAGAAGTGACTGAAAATCTAAATTTTGTAATGGCAAGGGTAGAAAACATTGTGGGAAAAGGAGAAAATGCTGGTTACCAGCATTTTCTCCTTTTTCCACAATGTTCTCTGAAGGCTTCTTTCTCAGGGTCGTCAAATGTAGGGATTGTGGGGTAATGGGTTAACCCTCCACGATACAATCGAGAGTTTTAGTATAACCTGTATCATTTAACCTGACCCAGGTCAAAATCATTTACATAAATTAATATTTTTATTTTACCCTGGCATCATTCGGCATATGTCCCAAATGGTCTCCGAATTATTTTGTGCGGTTTAACCCTTTACCACATAATGACGACTTTTGACTGCCCTGAGAAAGAAGCCTTTTGAAAACACTGTAGGAAAAGGAGAAAATGCTGGTAACCAGCATTTTCTCCTTTTCCCACAGTGTTTTCTACCCTTCCCAGAACAAATTTCTATTTTTTGAATCGCCTTTATTTTATCGTCTGCAAATGCTTTCAATTTGGACCAGTCTAAAATTTTCTCGAATGGTAAAGAGTTAAGCTAATCAATTTTTAACTAACTGGATAAGTTAATTCAAAATTTCTGGTAAATAATAATAAAAGTAAACACATGTATTGCGATTCCAAAGTTGTTTTGGGGAAAAATATCTCCTCTTCAGACAGTATATATCCAAGATCAGACTGCAGGTTTTGTGTACATGTACTCTGATCTTAGATATACACTGTCCACGTAAGCGCCCACTTTGTAGGCTAAGGGTTAAATTGCTTAACCCTTTCCCAAACAATCCCTGGTTTTTACGGGTCTGGAATAGTAGCCTTTTGAAAACATTGTGAGAAAAGGAGAAAATGCTGATAACCAGCATTTTCTCCTTTTCCCACAATGTTTTCTATCCTATCATGGACAGAAATCATCTTTTCAGCAAGAGTTAAATTGTCGTCTGCAAATGCTTTCAATTTGGTCTAGTCCAAAAGTATGTCGTTTGGGAAAGGGTTAACCATATATATATATATATTAGTACCATCCCCTGTACATGTGACTTTCCAAATGATAGAGTTCTATTTTTAGGCCTAATTATTTTTTCAACATAAAGGTCAGAATCAAGTTAAATGTAGTAGACAATACCTCTTTCAAAGAAAGCTTTAGAAAACATGATCATAAAAGTAGAAATAGCATTTTCTCCTTTTTCTGTAAAGGCCCAGTCACACCGCCCGAACTTTGCTGGAGCGTTCCTGGAGCGTCGAAAAAAAATTATCACCGCTTGTAACCGTTCTCAACCGTTTAACAAAAGTTGGCCCCTGTTAAAGTAATGCCGTAAACGCTCGGCCACCGCTGATGTTTCTCAAGGGGCCCTCCTACCGCTCCAAAAGTTTTGAGCTGCACAAAATATTGCGAGCGTTGAGAAGGGGACAATTTTCCGCCCAGGCAAAGTTCACCCCCACACCACCAACCCCCATTCAAAGTATGGCACCACTAGACACAAATTCGTGGACGTTTGGGTCCGCTAGGCCAACGCAGAAATCTTGACCGCTGGACCATCGCTACTTCACCAGCGTTTCCCGAGCGGCGATTAAACGTTGCACAAACTTCGATGGAGCGGTTGTAAGCGTTTTACGAGCGGACACGGGATTGCTGGAACGGTGTCGGGTGTTGAAGCAGCGAGCCATGGTGGCAATGAACTTTGTTTTGGCGTTGGTATAGAGGTGTCGGAGCGGGACCAGAATTTGTTTATAAATACGGGGAGAAATGGACCAGGAGCTCATTTGGAATCAAGCTGCCATTGAGTTCAGACCTCATCTATATCGAAATTGCTCAAACTGTACCACCATGGATGCAGAGAGACTTGCTATGATTGGTGCACCATTCCAGCAGCAGAATCAGAACCTCCTCAGATTGCAACAAGCTGTTGACAGAAGGAGAAGAGAGAGAAGTAGGAGAGACAGAGTTGTGTGGGTCAGACAGTGGATACTGAAAACGATCCGTTCAGCTCCGTAGTCACAAGCGGTATGCAGCTAAACCAACTTTATAGCCCCGCCGAGCCAAAGCCCGCATGCACAGAACGCCGCTATACCAACGCTCGCATCACCGCTAAACCAAGGCTCGCTACCGCTAAACCAACGCTAAAGCAGCGCCGGCTTCAGCGGTGCACCCCTAAGCCAACGCCAGCGTTTTCGATTTTGTTTCCATTTTGTGCGTGGTGACGAGCGTTGTCGAAATTCGGCACCCCCTCCCTACCGTTCAAGGAATGCTCCAGCAAAGTTCAGCCGGTGTGACCGGGCCTTAACATTTTGTACCATTTTTCAATATAGAAGTAATATTTAGAGTCGCACCAAATTGTTGTATGCAAATTCTTCTAATTTGAACAAGTCTTAATTCTTTTTTTGCGTTGAAAAGATTTTAAACTTATCTGAACAATAATGAATTTTAAAAGCCTTGAGATAGAAGGCCTTTGCAAAGTTCGATAGAAAAGTAGCATACGCCAGTAACCAGCAATTCCTACTTTTTCTACAATGTTATTTGTCCTTTCAAAGGCAAAGTCCATCACTTGAGCCACCCCCTGCGAAACAAAATGCATGAAATCAAGAATTTTTCACTCCTTTAAGAATACTTCATGAACTATTCTTAATCAATGCTTGAAGTCATATTCATGAAGTTTTATTCATGAAGTATGTCACTATTCACTTCATGAAGAGGTCAAGAATTATTGAAGAGTTCCAAATGTTCATGAAGTATTCATGATAGTATCACAGAGATTTTTTTGATTATTTCATGAATAAATGTGTTCCTTAAAAGTTCAAGAATCATGAATTACTAGTTTTCAAATTAACATCAACTTGAAATGGACTACCTTTCAAGAATAGTTCATGAATTTCTAAAGTAGTTGGCTTTTTGTTTTAAGAAAGTTGTGTAATTAACCAAGGGTCACAGTTTTACATAAATGAATGAATACTAATTATTCTTTAAAATATTTTACAAAAATTTCTGTATTCATATTTAATACACAGCTGATTTTTGGACAATCAATACTAAAAAGACTCAGAACTTTTAATGACCCTGAGGAACTAGGCTTTTGCAAACGTAAGAAAGGGAATAATGCCGATACCAGGTTTTTTTCTCCTCTTCATACTATAATTCTCACCTTCTAAACATAAAAAGGAACATCTCTTTAAAATTATTTCAAAATCTGACATGCAGTTTCAGAGAAGAAGAATTTTTAAGAATTCCTTCATTTATGTGTAGTGCAAGTAGCCCCCATTCACCAGAGCCACGTTTCTTGACGGATCAGAATTTCACGAACACTGTTTGAAAAGGGTCACCAAATGAACATCTCTGAGAAATTATTTCAAAATCTGTCCTGCAGTTTTAGAGAAGAAGATTGTCAAAAAAAATCCTAGAAAATTCCATTTGGTTGCCATGGCAACCACAGTTTTTGATGGAATCAAATTCTGTGAACAATTTTAAAGAGGACCTCCCAAGGAACATTCCAGCCAAGTTTGGTCCAAATTGGCCAAGTGGTTTAGGAGGAGTTGATGTTTAAAGAATTGTTGACAACGCATGATTGACACCGGGTGATCCTAAAAGCTCCGCTTGAGCATGTTGTGCTCAGGTGAGCTAAAGACAAATGCAGAAAAGAAGAAATTGCTATATACAGGGGTTTTCTCAATTTCCAACAATGTTTTCTATCTTAAGGTTACAAATCCCAGCATTTGAACCATGTGATGTAAGCACACTAAGTTTTTTTTTCCTAGATCCTGACATAATAGCCAGTGATAAAAAGTTGTCAAATTTGCGTACAGTGCACAATGCCTTTGCAGTTGACAATTAATTTGATTCCATAATTCATGAGTTGAGAAGTAGCAAATTGGTATTAGTCTTCAATAAAAGCAAAAAAAGTGCCACAATAAAGCTTAGCTTTGTGTCCTGGATTAAGTGGTGTGGAGAACGAGAGGCTCTTGGGAGCCTGAATTTGATTGACCAACAGGGATTTTGCTTATTTTCCAGCAAAAATCACTAATTCTTCACGGAAAATGTAACACATTTCGGAAGTGAAATAAAACTTTTTGATTTTTTAAGGATCGTTTTTAGTATTCATATTTCATAATCATTGATTAAGAATGGGTGCCAGCCCAGTTTAGTAGGGTGCCGGGTCACACGTGAGTAAGTAAAAGATTCTGCGAATGGAATGGATTGGCAAAAAAAAAAAACGCAAACGAAAATAGGGACGAATGTATTCCTACCATTTTTCCCGTGTTCGCTATGCAAAAATTTATAAGAGTAATACCATGCGTCGGCCAAAGCAAACGCTTACAAACGTAAAAATTTTTCGTCTGATAATTCGCCTTTTTACACATTGTAGCAACACCTTTCGATGTTTTACATCACTCATCCCTGTGACTCTTGGACGACGTAAATAGATGACGAATTAGACCGGATATTGTATTTAGCCAATATGCGGGTTCCACCTAATGTAATCAAGGATTTCCGATGGTTCGTACATTTACGACGTAAACCGGACTGAAAGAAACGTTTCAAACAGATCATATTTTGCATCTGTTTAATTTCTGTTAGTGTTTGTATAATTTTTTCGATAGAAATCTCGTATTAATTCACATTTCCACGGCATTCCTTTCCAAATGAAATTAAAGAAATTACCTCGGAAAGTTTCGGCAATTTCCGACATTTACCATGCGTTTGAAGTTGAAGCGGGTCCGGTCGAAGCAAATGAAACGGAACTTTCGAAACTAGATCTATTTCCTGACGTTTTGGACCCAAGAAAATGCTTGGCTGTTGCAAACACCGAGGGAAGGAGAGAGGCCATCGACGAGATTTAGCGGAAGGGTTTATCAAGCTCTTATAGCGAACTACAAAAACTGTAAGTGGATTTCTCGGTGTACGTATTCGCCCCCTTGAATTATCACCCCCAATTTGCTTTGGAACCAATACTTTGGAGAAATCATACCAAAGTTCATGTAGGAAAATTTGTTGTATACATACTTCGAATTCACTTATATAAATTCAGGATGTCAACTGCAACACTTTCCTCCTTGTATCTTCTAAGTATTTTATTAACCCCCTTTCCTGCTTAATTAGGTGAAATGAAACTTTCAAACCGATTGAAAAATTTAAATTTTGCTGTTTCTAACGTTTTTTTTTTTTTTTTTTTTAGGGAATGATAATCCTGCCTTGGAGAGTGTAGATCTAAGATCAGACTGCACATTCTCTGCAGTCTGATCTTAACCTACACTGGCTCTAAACGATCAGTGAGTCGGGATTAGCGAACTAGTAAGAAATACAAGTGCTGTTTGATTGCCATGTCATTCTTGCTACAGTAAATTTCACACAAACAGGGTACTTTCAACACCTGTCACAGACATGTGTGGATGAAGAGCAAGGGACTGTCTCAAGTCATAATGACTTGCTAATACATTGGATTCCAATAACTTGCAAGTCATATTTATTGGAGTAAATATTTTGATTAACCCTTTACCACACAATCCCAACTTTTGACGACCCTGAGATAGAAGCCTTTTGAAATAATTGTGGGAAAAGAAGAAAATGCTGGTAACCAGCATCTTCTCCTTTTCTCACAATGTTTTCTACCCTGCTGGAAACAAATGTCAATTTTTGAGTTACATTTATTTTGTCGTCTGCAAGTGCCTTCATATTGGACCAGTCTAAAATTTTGTCCTTTAGTAAAGTAACTTTTGCTGAAAATATAAACAAAGATCAGACTGCAAAGTAAGTGTAGTCTTATTTTAAATCAACTATGTCCATATTTTTACCAAAACAAGGTGTAAATAGCCATGTTTTTGCCATTTTTTTTCTACCTGAAAATAACATTTATTTCTACACTAATCAGTTTCCAGATTTAATGACCTAAGCATTACAGGCTTATGAATACATTGTGGAAAAAGAAGAAAATGCTTGTACCCTTCCCAAAGGTAAAAAGCGATATTGAGACAATTTTAATTTTTTGTCTGTAACTGCGTTCACAGATGCACCAGCTTGATACAATATACAAGCAAAGGCTACATTGTCACAGCCAAGATATAGTTGTATGCATTTATTTCAGATTAAGATTATCTAATAGAGAAGGTGCATATTTACAAGATTTCGTCAATGTTGTCCATGTTGATGGAGAATGAGTTGGAGGCATCTGAACATGTGGAGAGGATAAGCTGGGAATATAGTAAGCATGAATCATTATTTATCAATTTTTTAATAGGTTTTTTCTGAAACATTTGCTAGGCAATTGACAAAATTTTTCAAACATCGACTGATCAGAGGCACTTAAAACTATCTTATCATTTTTTATGATGAATTTCAAGAGTAAATAACTTTGTGTACACAAATTCCTGTTTAAAGCATTATCAGTATAAAAATTTGGAAAACTTTTGGTTGCATTTGGAATGAAAATATGTAATAACCAATTAATTAGATGAGGATGCGGAAAGAATGGAGGTTGAACCTTCTTGTCTTACAGTATAAGCACTTAACTCTTTACCACACGAGAAAATTTTACACTGGTCCAAACTGAAAGCATTTTCAGACAACAAAATGAAGGTGTCGAAAAAATAGAAATTTGTTCGGGAAGGGTAGAAAACACTGGGGGGAAAGGAGAAAATGCTGGTTACCAGCATTTTCTCCTTTTTCCACAGTGTTTTTCAGAGGCTTCTATCTCCGGGATTGTTTGGTAAAGGGTTAAAACTTTATTAATTTGATTTTTACAGTCCAGTTGTGAAGAGTCCAAATCTTGGTTGCAAATTTGTGAGGAATACTAAGGCTTGTTGAATCTGGTCAAAACGTAACACAAAGGTGGAGAAGAACAAACTGAGCTGCTAATAAACCCCATGGTTTTGAGAAATTATCTCCTATGAAGAGGAAACTGAAGAAAAATTCACGGATATTAGAAAAATCAGATGACAGAGAAATTCCAGTTGGTACAGAAAGAATTCAGGAGAAATGCGAAAAAATACAGATGAAGATCCATGTTACAGCCCCGTTTGATGGCTTATACCAAACAATTCTGTGTTTTAACGACACTTATGAAGAGAAAGCGTTTGAAAGTAGTTAGGGGAAAAATGAGAAAATATTGCTTACCAGTATTGCTCCTGTTCTCACAATGTATTTACGATTTGAAGAACAAAAATCCTCTTTCAACCCTTTACCACACAACAAAATTTCAGACCTATTGAAAGTATTTCCAGATAACAGTTTCAGTGTGGCTCATATCAAATGATTTTAGGGTAGAAAACATTGTAGGAAAAGGAGAAAATGCTGGTAACCAGCATTTTCTCCTTTTCCCACAATATTTTCAAAAGCTTTCTCTTTCAGGGGTGTTAAAAGTCGTCATTGTGTTGTAAAGGGTTAAGCTTCACTTAGTCTTCTGCTAAGCTTTCAATTTGGATCTATCTAAAATTCTGTTGTTTGGTGGAGGGTTGAACAATTTCAAGTGACTGTAGAGAATAGGGATGTTTATGATATTTTTGTTCCTTCCATATCATTGGCATTGTAAAAGGTCTTTATCTGGCTTTCGTTTTAGTAATAATCAAGATGGTGGTAAAACTTCATGAATAAAGAGTTCAGTTTGGGTCTATATAAAATTTTGTCATTAGGTAAAGAGTTTTGCAAATGACTACGTACCATAGAGATGTCTCTGATATTTTTCTTTCCATGGAAAGCAGCCAGTGGCTTGGAAAGAAAAGTGTGCAAAGGTACTGGTAAAAGAAATTCATGGGACACATGGTTAGGTGCACTGGGTGCTGTGATATAACTGAAATAATGTTTGAAACGCCGTTAAACACCATCAATCCATATCATTTGCATTGTAAAATGTCTTGACTTAGCTATTATTTTAGTGATAATCAAGTTGGGTGTCAAAACTTAAAAAATTTAAAACAATGTGGGAAAAGGAGAAATTGCTGCTTACCTGCATTTTATCCTCTTCTCATAATGTATGTACTATTTCAGGAACAGAAATTATCTTTAAAGTATCGCTAATTTGTCATCGGCTAAAGCTTTTAATTTGGATCTGTCGAAATTTTAGTCATCTGGTACAGAGTAACTATTGCAAGTGAATATATAGAATAGAGATGTTCATGATATTGTTGTATGGTTCATGTATTTTGCACTGTAAAATGTCTTGACCTGGCATTCATTTTCTGAAAATTCTGATTAGAGGCAGTACTGATGAAGAGGATGTTTGAAAATAATGTGGAAAAAAGAGAAAATGCTGTTAAACAGCATTTTCTCCTCTTCTCACAAAACTTTTACCATTTCAATAATAGAAATCAACTTTCAAACTTCACTGAATGTGTCGTCTGCGGAAGCTTTCAATTTGGATCTATCTAGAATTTTGTTATCTAGTAGAAAGTTTAACTATTGAAGTGGCTATATACTGTAGCTTAGTAATGTTTATCTGGCATTCATTTAAGTGATAATCAAGTTAGTAGAGAAACTAAATGGAGCATTTGAAAACAGTGTGGGAAAAAGAGAAAATACTGGTAACCAGTGTTGTTTCATGGTTATGAACTGACGATGACTGCATTTTGCAGGGTTCATGCTAGAGTACATTCTGTGCCATTGGAGTGCATCTTGGCAGGGTGTGGTAAGGAATTAAACATTTGGCATCACCTAACCAGGCATCTAACCCACACTCTCTTATATTAAAGGATTCAATATCATTTGTAACAGACTAGAATTTGTAAACTAAATTACTTTAATATACATTGATCATATGTTGAAGTTTTGCAAGACGCCATTTGGAAGCATTAACTCCCCTTAGCTGAAAAATTAGACACTTTTTTGCTGGCAGGGGTATCAAATCACATTCAGTGACAGCTCTAGTTGGATTTTTGTGTTGGATCAATGAGCAATTTCAGTTAGACCATGGTCAGTTAGGCCATAATGGTCACTTTCACCATAAATTAAAAAGGAAATATTCTACTGTATGAATTGTTCTTGAATCTCTTATTTCATGCCTGATAAACTGTTGAAAACGGCGTAAAACGCCATTCAATCAATCCATATTTCATGACATTTTAATGCATTTTGCACATCTTCTGCTTGCCTCATATTCATGAAGTATTCATGAATTTGACCAATTTAAAAACTTGTTTTCATGAAGTATTCATGAATACTCTACTAGACAAAATTCATGAAATTTCAAGAATATTAATTCATGAAGAATTCATGAAGAAGAAGTGAACAGAAAATGAGACAATACCTTTATGAATAAAAAAATGCATGAAAACTTCATAAAAAATGTATGTTCATAAAAATTTCATGAATTCTTCATGAAGATAAACCAATGCTTCATTCATGATTTTTTTAAGAACCTGTATGTGTTCTTGATTTATGAATGTTTTATGCATTTTATTCTTCATGAACAATTCATGAACCATTATTTCACGATTTTTTCATGAATTTGTCTCATTTTCTGTTCACTTCTTACTCATGAAGTATTCATGAATTCAACTCATGAACACTTCATGTTGTTTTCATGAAATATTCATGAAGAATTCATAAACACGACACAGGGGACATTACTTTTGTTGTCTGCAACCACTTTTAGTAAGATGAAAGAGTATAGCATTTTATTGTTTGGAAAAGTCAGTCATTTCTGACAAAATGACAAAATTTTTGACCTTGTACATATTGAAAGACAAATGTAATATGGCTTAAACGAGAGTAATAAGTGGTCTTAAGATGGGCCGAAAAAATTTTGGGAAAAAGGAGAAAATGCTGGTTACCAGCATTTTCTCCTTTGTCCCCAATGTTTTTGAAAGCCATCTTCTTTAACTCTTTACCACATAATCCTGACTTTGAACGACCCTGAGAAGGAAACCTTTTGGTAACCAGCATTTTCTCCTTTTCCAACAACGTTTTCTATCCTTCCCAAAACAAATTTCAATTTTTGAGCCACATTTATTTTGTCGCCTGCAAATGCTTTCAATTTGGACAAGTCAACCATTTTTTCATTTGGTAAAGAGTTAAAGTTTCATCTGAACATGGGATTGTTTGGTACAATGTTAACTTTGTATAGGAAATACAAAGCTAATGAGAGTGAAAACATCTGCAATATTTAATAATCAGCATATTAAATGCTTTATTTAACTCATTATCATGACAATATTTTAGGCTTGCCCAAATTGAAAGCATTAGGCCCATTCAGGCATATAATAGAATAATTTGAAAAATCTAACCAGAAGGAATTGCTTCTTTGGTTACAATGTTTTTGGAAAGTGGTTTGCAGCAAGAAATCAAAGCTGAGGGCAGATATGCTATCAGCGTTTCCATCTATAACCAAAATGGCATGACGGACACAACCTAAAATGACGAGCATAAAAAGGAGGAAACAAAAAGCCTTCTTGTTTTCATTACTCTTTACCACACAATGACGACTTTTGACAACTCTGAGATAGGATCCTTTTGAAAACATTGTGGGAAAAGGAGAAAATGCTGGTAACCAGCATTTTCTCTTTTTCCCAGTGTTTTCTAACCTTCCCAAATCAAATCTCGAATTTTCAGTCAAATTTATTTTGTCGTCAGTAAATGTTTTCAATTCAGACCAGTCTATAAATTTGTGGTTTGGTAAAGGGTTAAAGGGAGGCCAATAGATTAAACACTGTAGTAAATTCATCTTTTCTATAATATACTGATATTTATGCTCTATAATTTATACACTTAAGAACGATTAGAACAGTAACACCTGGCAACAATGTAAAATTTCAACTCTGAAAAAATGGCACAGTCATTTCATCATTATCTGTATGAGATCATATTTGACATCCTTGCACTTATTTTTATGTTGAGCCCAAGTCGCTTAGTCGGTAGCGTACATGACTTGAAAATATCTGGTCGCTGGTTTGATCCCAACCTCTGTCAATTTCTTTTTTGGGGATTGATGACGGTGATTGTGACAGGGTTTGTTCTTCTCTCACCACTGAACATTGTTTTGATAATATGGTACATATGTGGGAAAGCAGCCAGTGGCTTGAAAAGGGTGTTGTGCTGAGTACAGGTAAAACAAATTCCAGGAAAGCATGGATAGGTGCAATAGCCGCTGCAATACAACTGAAATAATGTTGAAAATGGCGATAAACACAATCTCTTTGCAATCAGCTTACTTGTACAAATAAGGGCAATTCAAAACCTTCTTGCTGTAGGATACGCCATTGGAATGTCATATACCACACTATTTATGACTGCTGAGTGCGCACAACTCACTGACCTTTTGCAGACTGTGTAGATCAACGGGTCAGACTGCACAGAACATGCAGTCTGATCTTTGATCTACACTGTTTGATAATGAAATATTATTTCCCAAAACATAACTTTGAAATAGCAATATATGGGTTTATGACATCTTACTATGTTCGCTCCCTTGGGGTGTCTTAATTGTTAAATTTTCAATTTACCCATTACCACACATTCCCTACTTTTGACGACCCTGAGAAAGAAGCCTTTAGAAAACACTGTGGGAAAAGGAGAAAATGCTGGTTACCAGCATTTTCTCCTTTTCCCACAATGTTTTCTACCCTTCACAAAACAAATTTCAAATTTTCAGTCACTTTTATTTTGTCGTCTGCAAATGCTTTGGATTTGGACAAGCATAAAATATTGTTGTTTGGTAATGGATTAATAAACACTAACCAATACGAACAGTTTGTAAAACATGAAGCTAATGCTGAATGTTTGGCGGCCAGTGACATTTTTATTTCTAGAGAAATGGTGGATTTTAAAATAGTTCTGTACGATATTAACCCTTTCCCAAACGACAAATTTTAGACTCTCACAAAATGAAAGAGTTTGCATTCGACAATTTTAACTTCATAATAATGGCAGAAAATTATCCAAAAGGGCAGAAAAGACTGTGGGAAAAGGAGAAATTGCTCATTACGAGCAATTTCTCCTTTTCCCACAGTGTTTTCTAAAGACTTGTACTGCAGACACGTAAAAACCAGGGCTTGTTTGGGAAAGGGTTAAAAACCCAAAATCCAATAGGGGGCGTGTCGCAGGATTCTCGAAATCGGGCTCGTTCCACCAAGGTAAGATCCACATATTATTTAGTGATCATAATTTTAGGTTTTGTCCAAATCGAAAGCGTGAAAAAAGCTGTATGTAATATGATCAAACTATGCAATATGGAAAAATATGGCGTAATGCCATCCATTGCAAATACATGGGTACAATATCAAAGTATATAATTATCCCCATTTCATTAAGTTACCTTATCTACACCGTCTTCTATGCTAATTTTTTCTTTCAAATCTTGCACATTCTGAGACACAATTCTTCTTAATAGTTGTACAAAAAAAAAAAAAATTGGTACATCGGTGTTCAACCACTTTCAACTTAGCCTGTTTCATGCTAATGACTTGCATTAATCATACTAAACCAGACAAAATGACGTCGTCACTTTAATTAAAGTCTTACATTGCAAACAAAAATTTATAAAAGGATTTATTATTCAGGTCAACAAAACATGCATAGCAATCAAACATGCACTTTTACAGAAAAAATTACCCATCAGATGGTGTCGTTGGTAAAATCTGTTTTCGGTAAGTGGACACAACCCAGTTGCAGTATTTTCAAAGATCTGAGTTAATCTCAACTCTTTACCACACACAGCCCCAACTTTTTACGAACTTGAGAAAGAAGCATTTTGAAAATATTGTAGTAAAAAGAGAAAATGCCGGTAACCATAATTTTCTCTTTTTGCCAAAATGTTTTCTAAAGCCTTTTTTCTAGGACTGTTAAAACTTGGGATTGTGTGATTAAGGTTTCTGATTAGGTTAGACAGAAGATATCAATGATCAAACTACCTGTTCTGATTGAATTTGCATTTATTTATCATTGCCACCGGTTTCCCAAATGGGCTACGCTATCCCCACACCCCCAGGCTGTTAGTATTGTTCCGTGGGAAAGTGTGGATACAGGAAGAAACCCATCCAAAATTTATGACCGGTTCTTTAATGTGCTCTGGGTATAGCACTGTCAAACAGGACTTCAGTTTACTATGTTTCATCTGAAAGACTATTAGTAATTTTAGATGGCCAGCCGTGGGGTTCAAACCCACACCCTCATGATTACAAGTCCTACACTCTACCAACTGAGCTATACAGGCAGGTCACTACTTGTTGTGTGCAGTATGATCTTGGCCTAATATGTCTGCCAAAAAATTACCTTTCGTCACCTGTAGTATGGGAGGTAACTCTTCACCATTATAATAGACTGTTGGACTTTCGCAGACCAAATATAAATTCTTTAGCAGACAACAAAATTTTAGACTTGTCCAAATAGTAAGCATCTGCAGATGACAATTTCAATGTGCCTAAAATGATGCAATTTGTCTTTGATAGAGTAGAAAACATTGTGGGAAAAGAAGAAAATGCTGGTTACCAGCATTTTCTCCTTTTCCCACAATGTTTTCAAAGGCTTTCTCTGTCAGGGTCGATAAAAGTCAAGACTGTATGGTAAAGAGTTAATGGATAAATGACTTTTTGCAGTAGCTGTGCAGTGGAGATAAAATAAATGAATATCAATGAAGAGATGGTCATTATGCACTATTAATCAAACTATGCAGGGGAAAATAATTATAATTTATGAAAAATGATAATTAGTAGCTCATTATAAGCCATAAGTCAATCTCTTGAGTATTATTTTTGTTTTGTTTAGTAAATTCTAAGTTGCAGAAGCAAAATGCTGAAGCTAATAGCTCAAGTGCATAAATGATTGAAAAAAAAAAACCCTATGGGCCTATTAGTCCACATCTTTGTGAGTCAAGATTACGATCACTATGTGGATCTTACCTTGGCTGATTGAGCCCGATTTCAAGATTCCTGCGATGCGCCTTCTATTGGATGCTGGTTATTACCCCCCTTTAGATCATATCATTGTGAAATCATATTTCTAAAAGCAAATGAAATATCGTTTTACAAACCACTTACGAATACACATAAAGCGATAAGCAGACATCCATTTGGGTTTCCATGTTTACCTTCTGTTCGAAAGGTAGCGACTTTATTCTATCTTTATCGAAGATGAAATGCTACGAGCGATTTCATTCGTTGCAGTTACAGCTAGCTGCATCCAATGAAAAAGTGTATCGTGAAATTGTAAAAATCAAGCTCAATCCGCCAAGGGTAGAGTAATATAGTGAATCGTCAGCCTTGGCTTGCGAAGATGATCAGTCCAGAAAACTTTACAGAAGCAGGATGCTCCTTACTGGTACCATAGTACTTTATTTTCCCAAAAATTTACTATGAGAGTGAGAAGCTGAATCCTCTCCCACCACTGATCATTGTTTCGACAATGATAATGTAGGAAAGCAACCGGTGGTTCCAGGAACCCATGGATCAGTGAACTGGCTGCCGCAATATAACTGAAATAATGTTGAAAATGGCATTAAATACCATACAATCAATTGATCAAGCAATCAAATAATCGACAAGAGTGCCAGAATTTGCATGTTTTATTTTCAAATACTGCAATAAACTGTTGCATTTAAAGTCATAATAAGTATGGCTTTTGAAGTGAACATAGTATTTTTCAGACAAAAATGCCTAGATCAAGCTACCATGTTGACTAAAGGTGCTCCCACGGAAGTCCATTTTGTACCGCATTAACTCCCGTAATTTGGAAAATCGTAAAAAAAAATATTTAAAAAAAAATGATTTAGGCATCGCTGTTTTTTGTTTCCAGCACGGACCACAAAAGTTTACGGGGAATGAGCCACGATAAAATCTTCTCATTAAATTCAATTCATCTTGAGTGCATCATGAAATTATGATTATGCAGTTATGGGAAATTTATTACAAATTAATTAATTATTTGCAGCTTTAAGCATTTTCTGCAGCAATCCCTCGCAACTTCTTAATTATACAAATTAACCAAAGCAGACAGTTTAGATCAAAGATTAGAGTGCACGGAATGTGTACAGGTTAATGGAAAATGACAACTTAAGTTGCGAAAGACACTTCATTAGGTTAACTCTTTATCATACAATCCCGTCTTTTAACTACCCTGAAAAAGAAGCCTTTTGAAAAAAACATTGTGGGAAAAGGAGAATATGCCCTATCAAACAAAAAATACATCATTAACCCATTACCACACAATCTCTACTTTTGACGCCCCTGAGAAAGAAGCCTTTTGAAAACATTGTGGGAAAAGGCGAAAATGCTGGTTACCAGCATTTTTTCCTTTTCCCTCATTGTTTTCTAACCTAACAAACAAAAAATGCATCATTGAGCCATATTGAAATTGTTGTCTGTAAATGCTTTCAATTTGGACAGCTCTAAAATTTTTTTGTGTGGTAAAGGGTTAATAAATATGTCTTTAGTACAAAAAGTCTGGGTTCGAGCCCACCATGAATGGGAGCCCACCATGAATGGACCTCCAGCATGCAAGAAGAAAACTTCAACTTAGGCCACCAGAGTTGACTATAAATTATATATAACGGACATTACCTATACATCATTCTGATTTTTCCTAAGACATTAGTGCAACATTAACTCTATACCAAAAGAAAACAAATTTAGACTTGTCCAAATTGAAAGCATTTGCAGATAACAAAATTAACATAACCCAAACATTGAAACTTGACTTTAGAAGAGTAGAAAACATTGTGGGCAAAGGAGAAAATGCTGGTTACCAGCATTTTCTCCTTTTCCCACAATGTTTTCTGAAGTCTTCCCTGGGGTCGTAAAAACGAGGGACTGTTTGGTAAACGGTTAATTATCTACCAAACAACATTTTAGACATGACCAATTTCGAAATCATTTGCCGGTGGCAAAACAATTGTAACTGATATACTGATTTTTTTGTCTTACGAATTATAGAAAATATTGTGCAAAAAGCAGTAAAGCAGAAAGTGCTGGTTATCAGCATTTCTCTTTATCCAAAAATGCTCATTATCTCCCGCTAGATGACATTCTATAAATACACATGTATCTAATTTGGGTATTCTGGGTACAGAACAGAACTACTTTTCTACGCCACAACTGTTACTTGAATTTCACACTAGAATAAATGTTTACTCAATAAAACGCTACCTGGTACAATTCAATTAGCTATGATCAGCAGTTTAGAGAAATCTGGAGCTAAAACAGTCCTGATTTCTCCTCATATGTATTGATAAAAGCTATTTTTCCATTGCTATTTTATAGCGCGTATTACTAGAAAGGGGGGAGTGATGCGTCATAGCAGACAGGTTGAATCTTCGAAGAATGTGACATGTGCAGATAACGGTGTTGTGTTGAGAAAGATTTAACTCATTACCAACCGACAATATTTTAGGCTTGTCCAAATCCAAAGCATTTGCGGATGACAAAATATATGTGACTAAAAATTTGAAATTTGTTTTGTGAAGGTAGAAAAAATTGTGGGAAAAGGAGAAAATGCTGGTTACCAGCATTTTCTCCTTTTCCCACAATGTTTTCTAAGGGCTTCTTTCTCAGGGGCGTCAAAAGTAGGGATTGTGTGGTAATGGGTTTAGTCTTTATAAAACCACAACATTTTAGATTTGTCCAAAGAGAAAGGATTTGCAGATGACAGTCTAATTCTTTCAGTGAGATTTGTCTTATCCCTTTACCACACAACAAATTTTCTCCTTTTCCCACAATGTTTTCAAAAGGCTTCTATCTCAAGGGTGCTGAAAGTCGGCATTGTGTGGCAAAGGGTTAAACAAGATAGAAAACAAGGTAGGAAAAGCAGAAAATGCTGGTGTAACCAGCATTTACTTCTTTGCCACACAATGATATGTAAGCCTTTCAAAAGGCTTCTATCGCAAGGGTGTTTAAATATAAATTTTCAATTTTCTAATCATATTTATGTTGTCGTCTACAAAAGCTTCCAATTTGGACAGGTCTAAATCTTTTCCATATCATAAACATTAAGGTAATATCTCATGTTTAACAAGGCATTTTATTACAGACAATTAACTATGGTTAATGCATTTATATGCACCTAAAGTACAAAGGCATCAGAAAATTGATCAATGAAGTTGAACAGTGTCATATCACAAGGACAGCCATCTTCGCAAGCCAAGGGTTACGATCTATTACGCTATTGCTAGGTATTGTATTTAAATCTGGACAAAGCCATGCATGAAGGAGTGGTCTCCCGTAACTTTGTCACGAAAGGCTGTTCAAAGGTTAGGAATCATCAACTCCTTTTATCAAAAAACAAAATTCAACACTATGTCTGAATTCATAGCAGTTGCTCAAATAACGGGATATGTTCTTGGAACTCTGGAATGAAAGAAAAATGCCTGGGCTGACATCGATCAATACATTTTCCATATGCATTAAGCACTGCTGATATGTAAAAATAAACTTCACAAAGTGGCGCATATATGCCCAAAGGGGCTTGTCAGTTAAATGGGTTAAAATCACAATGCCTAAAGAGATCCATCTTTGCAAGCAGAGAATACTAACTCCACTTTTTTCGTTATGTACCCTTGGCCGCTCACCTCTTAAAAAATCGAAACTCCTGCTGCGCCACCTATTGAATATCACGAGTTGCATAACCTTTGCTGATGTTATTTCTGACCAATCAAAATGCTCGTAATAAAATTTGTTAGGCTATGCATCAAATATGGCTGCGCTTTCGGTTTCATCCCATCAAAAACCAGACAAACAGACATACAATGATATGCAATCATTTGGCAGTGGAACCTGTCCTAATATTCCACATAATTGATCATGAACTATAAAAAACTTATTAAATACCGATCGTCTACTCTTTTTTGGCAAATTTTTGTCACAAACATGACAACTTCCGTTTTTGACGAGCGCCGCCATTATTGTTTTCTGTTTTGCAAAAGATTTCTTTTTAGGGATGGTTTGATTTGACAAGATGGGTTTTGATGGCATCCAATGAAATGGTGCAGCTGGAGGTTCGATTACCTTGGCTTGCAAAGATGAAAGAGATCCAAATTTTAACTCTTTACCAAACAACAAAATTTTAGACTGTTCCAAATTGAATCCATTAGCATACAGCAAAATTACAGCGACTTAAAACTTGAAATTTGTTTTGGAAAGGGCAAAAAACATTGTGGGAAAAAGGAGAAAATGCTGTTTACCAGCATTTTCTCCTTTTCCCACAATGTTTTCAAAAGGTTTCTTTCTCATGGTCATTAAAAGTCAGGATTGTGTGGTAAAGAGTTAAAGAGTCACATGCACAACCACATGTACAGATTACAGAGATTCATTGTGTTAAGTTTGAATTTATTCCAATGAAAACTGTAGAAATCCTGGAGTTACACGCACAAGAAATTGCTAACAGAAGGACAGACAGACAGACAATCAGAGCTGGAACAGAATATGACCCTTTGGGTGTATAAAAAGTCAGTAGAGCAAAGGATACACAGCCATTGGTGTGGTGCATTTAATTCTTCTCTTTTGATTGATTATTTTTGTTTATTTATCGTCGCTACCGGTTGCCCATCTGAGCGACGCCCCCAGAAGATGGTTAGTTGTTACGGGGGAAACTACTGAGAATTCTGCCTGGTTCTTTAACGTGCTCGGTGTGTAGCACCGTCACACGGGACCTCGGTTTAACGTCTCATCCGAAAGACTATTAGTAATTTTTAGTTGGCCAGCAGGGGATTCGAACCCACAACCTGTAGGACATTGTGTTCACAAGTCCTACGCTCTACCTACTGAGCTATATCGGCTGGTATAATTTTTCTCTGGTGTAAATGTCCGCTTAAATAGGTTCTGCAGTTTAACCCATTACCACACATTATCCCTACTTTTGATGACCCTGAGAAAGAAACCTTTAGAAAACATCGTGGGAAAAGGAGAAAATGCTGGTAACCAGCATTTTCTTCTTTTCCCACGATGTTTTCTACCCTTCACAAAACACATTTCAAACTTTAAGTCACTTTTATGTTGTCGTCTGCAAACGCTTGT
This sequence comes from Tridacna crocea, assembly GCA_943736015.1. Taxonomy (NCBI): domain Eukaryota; kingdom Metazoa; phylum Mollusca; class Bivalvia; order Cardiida; family Cardiidae; genus Tridacna; species Tridacna crocea. The sequence goes on along the minus strand of OX031067.1, from coordinate 2,210,597 downwards.
GATTTGGACAAACCTAAAATTTTGTTGTTTGGAAATGAGTTAAGGGCTGTCTTGTAATCTAATCATTATGTAAATAGCACATTTTCCAGTTTGGCATAACTGATACCTTCGCTATTTATCACACTTTTAATGAGTTATGTCAAAGGATGGAAATTATTGTCATATTTCAGTGAAAAAATGTTAGATAATGCAGTATTTCCTGTCAACTGTTGTGCATTTTTATCAGGAGAAGAAATTGGCCAATGATTTGGCTTGCGAAAGAGCTGCAAATTGGGGCTTTAAAGGTGGCCCTTCAGATTTTTGGATGAAAATTTTACAATAATAGATCTACAAGCCATAAAACCCCAGCAGTCGAAAACCATCTGACAAAAAGAGAATTAGAGATTTACTATGGCCCAGATCGACACTGACAGAAAACACAGTCTATTTTTACATGAGCAACTTGGTCATTTACATACTGGAAATACACAGATGAAGCTACAAACATAGCATTTGAAGTAGGCATTATGGAAAACAATTATACATGTTTGTTATGTGATGGAATTTAAGCATCATTAGTTACATGCCAGTTACTTGACATTGCCACAATGCTTTTTCGATTTTTGGCATGAAATCTAAAAATACCTTAAGAGGCTATGATGCCTTTTAAGGGAACACCATCAAAAAAAATTTTTTTGGTAATTTCATGATTCTTAATTATTGATGATTTGTATTGTTTTTTCATGTAAATTTCAGTGATATATATATATATATATATATATATTAATTTGGTGAGATGTACAAAAATCTAAATACCCACCTTTAATGTCAGGAAAACTGAGACATTACTGTCCATAGATTTATTCATCAACAATGCAAAACTCAGTTCCAAATTCCTTGACTGGTCTATCTGATCTACCTAGCCTTCAATATGCAAAAGAGAGGCATTCAGACGTTTGCATAAAATGTTGTCCCAGATCAGCCTGCCCATTCCATGAAGACTGATCCGAGACAACACTTCTCCTTCTTATGTAATTTTCTGTTTTGTGCAAGTTTACTGTAGGACAATATCTAGCATAGTCGTAAAGTGCCATCTTGGATTAGCCTGTGCGGATCCAAGATGACACTTAACGCAATTGTCTGCATGCCCCTTTCGCATATTCGGAGGCCATATATGAGTATGCTCTATGAAAAAGGTGCTTAACCCATTACCAAACAACAATATTTTAGACTGGTCCTAATTGAAAGCATTTGCAGACGACAAAATAAAAGTGACTGAAAATTTGAAATTTGTTTTGTGAAGGGTAGAAAACATTGTGGGAAAAGGAGAAAATGCTGGTTACCAGCATTTTCTCCTTTTCCCACAATGTTATCTAAAGGCTTCTTTCTCAGGGGCGTCAAAAGTAGGGATTGTGTGGTAATGGGTTAATGTGTATGCAAAAAAAAAAATGAAAGTCAGCCTGCACCGGCCGACTTGGATCAAATATTACCCAGCATTTTCTCCTTTCTCCACAATGTTTTCTACCTATTCAATGACAAACACTACATTTTGAAAACATTAAAATTGTTGTCTGAAAATTTCCTCAGTGTAGACAAGCGTAACATTTTGCCGTGTGGTAATTTTTGCCGTGTGGTAAAGGTTAACAGTAAATTGGTTATTAAAGAAAAATAACTGAATAGGATGTATTGGACCACAGCTTCCTCATTCATAACTGAAGCAAAGAAATAGTAAATGACATTGCAATAACACAAAATGCAAATAATGGGTCTGTTGCATAACATACCATACAAATTGAAATATACTATCAAACTTTAACTCTTTACCACACGACAAAATTTTAGACTGGTCCAAATTGAAAGCATTTGCAGACGACAAAATAAAGGTGACTGAAAAATTGAAATTTGTTCTGGGAAGGATAGAAAACGCTGTGGGAAAAGGAGAAAATGCTGGTTACCAGCATTTTCTCCTTTTCCCACAGTGTTTTCAAAAGGCTTTTTTCTCAGGGGCATCAAAAGTAGGGATTGTGTAGTAATGGGTTAATAGGGATCATTATAGATATATATATAGGATATGACATGAGTTGGTTTTTGGGATAAAAAATTATTTAACGAGTCCACAAAAAATGTTATTAAGCGAGCCTTTGGCTCACTCAATAAAAAATTTTGTGGACGAATTTAATAGTTTTTTACCACAAAAACCACAAAGGGTGTCAAGATTCTTTTTATCACATTACTGTATAGCAAGGATTATGGTCCAAAATGTGTTAACTCATTACCAAACAACAATATTTTAGGCTTGTTCAAATCAAAAGCATTTGCAGATGACAAAATAAAAGTGACTAAAAATTTGAAATTTGTTTTGTGAAGGGTAGAAAACATTGTGGGAAAAGGAGAAAATGCTGTTAACCAGCATTTTCTCCTTTTCCTACATTTTTTTCTAAAGGCTTCTTTCTCAGAGTCATCAAAAGAAGGGATTGTTTGGTAATGGGATACACCATAAGCATACATGTATCATGTGTAGTGAAATTTACATGAAGCCTGTGTGCTTAATTACAGTTTGACAGGTACATTACAAACGAATAATTAGTTCCGAAAGAACTTGTATATACTGATTTTGTTTTGAGTTTACAAGTTTTTAAATTAAGAACATTATCACAATTAAGAATTTTGACCACTTTTAAATGATATGATTTCAATTTATCAAAAACATTTTCCTACCACTCTGTTTACCTTTGGCAGTTTCTGGGCCTTTAAAGAGGTTGATAATAATCTAATGCAAAAATTGTAAACATTTTACATAACTTTTACGCTCCGCATTAATGAAATAGGTCAAGTGTTCCAAATTATGCGTATTTCTGTAACTTTTATATAACTCAAGTTGGAAAAAAAAGAAGTTGTTATTTGATCCAAAACCCAAAAATACAAGAACAAATTTTTAGGCAACCCCATTGCTGACAGCCAAAACATAGCCTCATAGAATTGAGTTTAAATCTACTTCAAGAATGAACAAGCAATTTCGTTGAAATGATAACCCCTGCCGAAAAAATTTACTGGATTGCATAACATAAAATTGCTCCCAGTCAGCCAATTTTCATCAAATCAAAAATAAAAAGTAAAGGTATCAGCGGAATGGGATATTGTGCACATGTATAAAGTTTCACGAAATTCCTTCCACTAGTACCGTGTTTTGGTGCGTATAACACGCACATTTTTTCAGCTCTGAATAATTTCAAACTGGGGACTGCGTGTTATACACTACAATAGGCAAAACCATGTTTTTTCTCCTTGAAAGTCGGTCGTATACCTGTTCAAAGTGGGTGGGTGGGGGACGGGACGTAGGTACAAAACGGCAAAGTTCTCTCGCCAGAGCCTTAACTTTCGTCATCATACCATTTCAACTTTATCGATTTAAAAAATATGTTATGTTTTAATTTTGTTAAAATGAACTTGTATATTCTTAATTTGTGGATTAGGTTTCATAATTTCCCGATTCTATCAGCCATTTTGGCAATGGCGAACGTACCCCGGAATGATAAATATTGATTTAATGTTATCGTCTGATTTGTCTCATATTTTTTTTATTCTTTGTTGTTAGCTAAAATTGAACAATTATAAAAGAGTAAAATAATGATTCAGAAAGAAATGCGTGATTTAAAAATATATATATTTATCGCTACTTTTTACGAAAACCGTGATTTACATCATATAGATCTATGTTTATTTCACACCTGTCACATTTGTCGATGGAGGTGAGAAAATAGGAGATTAACTACGATATGGTCGTCAGTTCAATGTGTGAATTTGCAACATGTCATAAGCTGGCATGTTTTTATAATCCCCCGAGTACACATCGAATCATTACCATTTCCACTTTGATTAAAAATGGTTATTTCCCTTTGATAAAGTATCGCCATTTACAATTTTTCAAGATAGCGTCGTAAGCTTCAGATGTTACGATATTTTGGTCAATTTTTGATGCGTGTTGTACATCCGAACAACCTTTTTCCCTCGGATCTGATGCTGAAAAAGGCCTGCGTGTTATACATGCCTGCGTGGTATACACAGCGTTTTACGGTATTGGTGAAATTATTCCTGACTGACAGATATATAAACAGATGGAAGGACAGAAGGACAAACAGACAGACAATGCTAATATTATATCCCTCCGCCTTTGGTGGGGGATCCTAAAAAGTAAAATTTAATGGAATTATTTTCATTAACAATATCAAACTCTGACAATCTGGACTATCATTATTTACATTATAGCAGGCCCTGTAGGTTAACCCTTTTCCAAACAAGCCCTAATTTTTACGTGTCTGCAGTATAAGTCTTTTGAAAACACTGTGGGAAAAGGAGAAATTGCTCATACGAGCAATTTCTCCTTTTTCCACAGTGTTTTCTACCCTTTTTGAGCACTTTCTGCCATTTTCTCCAAATCTAAAATTGTTGCCTGCAAACTCTTTCAGTTTGGAAGGGTCCAAAATTTATCGTTTAGGAAAGGATAAAAGTGTAGACTGCTATCTTGTTCAGTCTGATCTTGATCTATACTGCCCACAAAGGCACTAAAGTAGTGAAAGGACCATTTAACTCTTTACCAAACAACAAAATTTTGGTCTAGTCCAAATTGAAAGCAATTGCAGACAACAGAATAAATGTGAATTAGAAATTAAAAGGTTTGGGATTAGCTTCAAAATAAGCCCTACTTTTCCCAAGTATCTGGGAATTGGTGATGTGTCATAGCAGACAGGTCAAATCTTCGAGAAGAATAGCATAGACAACGGTCATTATCCCTTTCCCAAACGGCAAATTTTGGACCAGACCAAATTGAAAGCATTTTGCAGGTGACAAATTAACAGTTGCTAAAAAGATGTTTTTTCTATATGACAGGGTAGAAAACATTGTGGGAAAAGGAGAAAATGCTGGTTACCAGCATTTTCTCCTTTTCCCACAATGTTTTCAAAAGGCTTCTATTCCTGACCCGTAAAAACCACGGACTGTTTGGGAAAGGTTTAAATGGCTTTTTTACTCCAAACACTGATTGCGTGAGGTGATGAATTCCATCACTGGATAACCAAATTCTGCTTGAAATAAAATGGAGTTCTTGGTAAAAAGGGTAGAAACACATTGCTGGAAAAGGAGAAAACTTTTCTTCTTTTCCAACAATGTATCTATATACCCTTTCTAGCACAAACCAACAAGTACTGAATCTAATGCTGCTTGACAGTATTTTCTCCTTTTCCTGCAATATTTTTCTGAAAGCTAAATCATTTTCAAATTCATTGAAAATACGGATTGTATGATACGGAGTTAAGAAAAATGCCCCGGGCATTAAATTTTGGATTTTTACTGTAAGTACAAGTAATCCTATTTATAACACTATAAATCCATAAAAAGTAAAATCTTAAGTATGGCCTTTTCTCATTTCTCCGTTCTTTCTCGCTTCTCCGTTCATGTACTAAATCGGAAGGAATAAGCGCTCGTGACGTTTTGTTCCACCCTGGTTCTATTCTACTCTGTCAGATATTATGAATAACAACCTATCCTACATCGATACTATTTTTCTATCGAATAAGACACAAAAATGCAACAAAAGAGAGTAATTTTCACAGCTTGAAAGAAAAAATTTCATTAGATACAATAAAAAGCAAATTTTCAAAGTTTTTCAATATTAAATACGCCTAAAAGGGTTGTGTTTACCCTTTACTATGAATAAGCTAGTCCCTCTGAACAAGAGTATAGAATATTTATCAGTCTTTAGCGATCGGCCTTGACTTTCAATCAAATGAATGGAAAAATGAGAAAGTGGCCATACTACCCAGGTTGGCGAGGTAGGTTTGAAAAAATCCTCGGATCGAACCTTTTGATACAAATTATAGTGACTTTTTTTAGTTACAAGTTTGATTCAGATTTTATATTTGATCATTACACGAAAATTTTGATTCCTTGACTGAAAATGTGAATTTTGTGAGCTTATTTAGGCTTAGGTGAACGGAGAAAGGAGAACACAGTATATAATAATAAAATCAGCCAGTAGAAAATTTTTGTCTACAGTTACAGTATTACAGTTTTTACTCCAGAATCCTTCTATTTAAAACCATTGACATTGAATTTGATTTACCTTGCATAATACAGAGCTCCAGAGAGAGGGGCGATTTTTATTTCAAAATTTACAAAAAATATCAATTATTCTCTACTAAAACCCTATGTTGTGGGTACTCATTAGAATTGTCTCATCGAGACAATTCTAATGAGTACCCACAACATAGGGTTTGGAAGAGAAATAAAGAATTTAGAGTACCATCACTCCCTCTTATCTGGAGCTTTGATAATGCTTTCATAAAAGTCTGTCACATGACAAATGAAATCATCACTAATATCCATTTTTTGCCTCTTTAATAACCCTTTCCAAAATAATTTTCATGGGGACACTTCATTTCCCACTCACTGCTAATAACTGTTTCCGCAATGGTGGGGAAAGCAGCCAGTGGTTTGGAAAAAAATTATATTGTGTGGAGTACTGGTAAAAGAGACTCCAGGAAAGCATGGATAGGTGCACTGGTAAATGCAATATAAATGAAATAATGCTGAAAAACTGCAATTAACACTATTCAATCAATCAATTAATCAATCAATTTCCAACACATTTTATCACATAACAATATTTCTCAAATCATAGAGGTTGCAAAACCTTCATTAGATGCTCTTTACGTGACGAAAAAAGTCCGTAACAAAGGAACAAATGACACAAATGCATTGCTGATATACAATCGGCCTCTGGCGAGACTTGAACCCACAAATGGCAAATATTTTCGTTTTTCAAGGTTTAACCCATTACCACACAATCCCTACTATGACGCCCCTGAGAAAGAAGCTTTTAGAAAACATTGTGGGAAAAGGAGAAAATGCTGGTAACCAGCATTTTCTCCTTTTCCCACAATGTTTTCTACCCTTCTCAAAACAAATTTCAAATTTTCAGTCACTTTTATTTTGTCGTCTGCAAATGCTTTTAATTTGGACCAGTCTAAAATATTGTCATTTGGTAATGAGTTAAAGACCATTAAACCACTGAGCCAAAGACAATTCTCTCTGACGCAGTCGTTAGTACTGATTTATATACAGGAAAGCTATGCAGTAAGGAAGGAGTGATCTACCGTAACAATGCATATTGGATAATATCCATAAAACCCATTCAGTTCTATTAAAATACTTTCAAAATAACATCAAAAATGATGTCACACAATAATTGATGTGAATTATTTAACATGTATAAGAAAATTCATAATGGGTATTTTACACTGAAAACTAGTTAGGTTATTGAGATAAAAAGGATTTGAAAAAATTTCTGCGAAAAAGAACAAGAGGGCCAAGATGGCCCTGGATCGCTCACTTGAATTTCTGAGAGAACCATAGCCAATTTTTTCAAAATCTAATCAGCCATTTTAGACAAGAAGAATTTTTAAGAATTTCTTCATGTCTGTATAATGTAAATAGCCCATAGCCATCAGAGCCATGTTTCTTGATGGATCAAAATTTCTTGAGCACTTTTTGGAAAGGGTCAGCCCAGAAACATTTCTGTGAAATTATTTCAAAATCTGATCTGCCGTTTCAGAGAAAAAGAATTTTCAAGACTAAATAGTGCAAGTAGCCCCCATTCACCAGAGCCATGTTTCTAGACAAATTAGCATTTTGCAAACAATTTTTGAAAAGGGTTACCAAACGAACATTTCTGTGAGATTATTTCAAAATCTGATCAGCCATTGCAGATAAGAAAAATTTTAACAAATTTCTTCATGGCCATATAGTGCAAGAAGCCCCCATTCACCAGAGCCGTGTTTCTTGATGGATCAAAATTTCGCCAACAGTTTTTGAAAAGGGTCATCCAAGGAACATTTCTGTGAAATTATTTCAAAATCTGACTTGCAGTTTTCAAGTTTTCTTTCTCAGGGTGGTTAAGACAGAAAATGGCAATTTTATCCCGTAAATTTGCATTTTTTTCCCCTTTAGCTAGGACTCGTGTAATCCATAGTTGATGCAGGGAACCAGGATGTATCAGCTGATCGCTTACAGATTACAAGAGTCTTAAGGCCGGGTCACACGGCCCAAACTTTGCTAGAGCGTTCCTTGAACGGTAGGAAGGGGTGTGGGGGGGGGGGGGGGCCGAATTTCGACAATGCTCGTCACCGCGCACGAAATGGGAAAAAAATTGAAAACACGGCGTTGGCTAAGCGTTGCACCTCTGAAGCCACCGTTGCCTTAGCGTTGGTTTCGTGGTGGCACGAGCGTTGGTATAGCGGCGTTCTGTGCATGCGGGCTTTGGCTCGGCGGGGGTATAAAGTTGATTTAGTGGCATATCGCTCGAGACTACGGAGCTGACCCACACAACTCTGTCCCTCCTTCTTCTCTCTCTTCTCCTTCTGTCAACAGCTTGTTGCAATCTGAGGAGGTTCTGATTCTGCTGCTGGACTAGTGCACCAATGAGGTCTGAACTCAACGGCAGCTCAATTCCAAATGAGCTCCTGGTCCATTTCTTCCCGTACTTATAGCCAAATTCTGGTCCCACTCCGACAACTCTATACCAACGCCAAACCAAAGTTCATTGCCAGCGTTCAAGATTTCTGCATTGGTCTAGCAGACCCAAGCATCCACAAACTTGCATCTAGCAATGCCAAACTTTGAATGGGCGTTGGTGGAGTGGGGGGGGGGGAACTGGCAATACTTTTTGCAGCTCCAAACTTTCCAAATTGTAGGAGAGCCCCTCGAGAAACATCAGTGGTGGCCCAGCGTATTTGACGTTGCTTTAACGGGGGCCAACTTTTGTTAAACGGTAGTGAACGGTTACGAGCGGCAATGAATTTTTTTCACTGCTCCAGGAACGCTCCAGTAAAGTTTGGGCAGTGTGACCGGGCCTTTAGCTGAATGCATTACAGAATTTGGACCTGCAGCAAGAGACCTAGTGTACCAGGACAGATTTTTTAACTCCCCTTGGGGGGTCTTTGCATACAGCCTTAACTTCAAGCCTTTATCACAAGTGAACTATTAACAACTCTAAAGAAGATGCCTTTTGAAAACATTATGGGAAAAGGAAAATATGCTGGTAACAAGAATTTTTTCCATTAGTCAAAATGTTTTCTTCCAATGAAAATAAATAGCTTTTTATCTACAAATGCTTTGTAACCCATTACCACTCAATCCCTACTTTTAACGCCCCTGAGAAAGAAGCCTTTAGAAAACATTGTGGGAAAAGGAGAAAATGCTGGTAACCAGCATTTTCTCCTTTTCCCACAATGTTTTCTACCCTTCTCAAAACAAATTTCAAATTTTCAGTCAGTTTCATTTTGTCATCAGCAAACGCTTTCAATTTGGACCAGTCTAAAATATTTTCGTTTGGTAATGAGTTAATTGAAGAGAAATTTTGGCATTTACTTAACTCTCTACACACAATCCCGACTTTTACCGACTTTTGAGGATAGAAGCTTTTGAAAACATTTTCTCCTTTTCCCACTATGTTTTCTTAACTTCCTAAAACAAGTTTTAATTCTTTAGTCACATTCATTTTGTCATCTGCAAATGCTTTCACTTTCGAACAGTCTGAATTTTTGTCCATTGGTAAAGAGTTGAGAGATGAGTAGATGATGATAAGCTTGTGGGTGGGTTTTTTGATGGATATGAAAAATGCATTGATATGAAAACTGCATGCTGAGAATTATGTAAGATAAAATCTTTCCTTACTGTAGACAACAACAGAAGCTTTTTGTTGACAATGTAAATCAAGATCAGACTGCACAGAATGTGCAGTCCGATCTCTGATCCACACTGTCCATAATTTAATTTTAGAATAAAGCCAAACTGTGACTTCCTCATGCAGTTTAACTACATGTATGTTTATAGTCAATGAAAAAGAGTCGATCATTTACAGGTACTTGATAGAGAAAAGGTTAACTCATTACCAAAAGACAAAATTTTAGGCTTGTCCAAATCGAGAGCATTTGCAGACAACAAAATGAAAGTGACACGACATTTGAAATTTCAGGGGTGTGGAATTCCTACGTCCGACTCGTCCGACTCGGGTAAATTTGACGTCGGACAAGTGGCTTTTTGCAATCTACTTGTCCGCGGACAACTAGAAAACGAGGGGTAATTTGGAAGAAAAGATCATTATTAAAATTAATAAAATTATCCTTGTGAAACAGATATGTTCTATCTACAAGAACAAGAACATCTTTAAATTGAATTACAAGAAAAAGTTGATGCAAAGCATCAAAGTCGCCGCAAAAAAATTTGTTTAATGCTTCAAGAAAGCCAGGGCAAGTAAGTAAATGTCAGTTTTCATCAGCAGATTTTTTAACACATTATGAAATTATGTGAATAGTAACCTATATCAAAACTTATCTTCTGTTACAGTATCTAATACCCTAGCACAGCGCTCTCTTAGCTCTTTTCCAAACGACAAATATCAGACCCTTCCAAATTCAAAGAGTTGGCAGATGACAATTTAAAAAGCTGCAAAAATGTTGGAAAATTCGCTAGCAGTGGGGAAAAAATATTTAATAAAGAAGAAATTGCTTATAACGAGCAATTTCTCCTTATCCAACATGTTTTGACAAAAGAATTTGATAGCACACATGTGATAACCCGTGTTTGTTTGGGAAAGTGGTGAAAGTAGGGCTAAGTTACTAAAATGTTGCTGTCCTAGGAAAGTATGATTCAAGAGGACGTAAGTTTGCAAGGCATGCTTTCAATTTAAACAAGTCTAAGACTATAGTGTTTGGTGAACAGTGTTCATAAAGAATTATGGTTTTGCATCACGCTTTATCATTATGAACAACACAGCGAAAAAGTGGCCTCTCTCCATATTTTTTCCACAAATTAAATTTATGCAGAGCTCGTTGAGAAATAAACAAAGGAGTTCTAAACTATCTTTGTTGTAAAAACTACACTAAGAAATAAGTAACCAATAACATGAATAATCCCCCAAACAAACGAGACTTACCTGAAAGTTGATGTTTGGTTGAGATTCTATGTAGTCATACTTCTACTCGAGGGATCATATGAGATGCGCGCCTACCGTGACCAAATACACCAGTGATTCAAAGCTTAATAACAGCAACCAACAAATGCTAGGAATAAGTAACATCAATTGAACCGAATGATTTGCTGGTTACTACTCACTACGGGTGTACTTCGTAAACCCTGGGAGGGATCATATAGAAATATCAGGGTGGGCATATGATCCCTCGAGTAGAAGTATGACTACATAGAATCTCAACCAAACATCAACTTTCAGGTAAGTCTCGTTTGTTTGGGGGATTCTATTACGTCATACTACTCTCGTGCTCATATGAGACTTCAAAGCCATTGCATTTTTTGGTTGTTGATGACCAGAAAGAAGGAATATAGCGCACTACTTACATGTACAAGAATTCTTTTTCTTTTCTAATCAATTTGACAAGATGGTTGAAGCATAAGAAATCTCTCTTTGCTGAATATCTTTATGATAGTACTGAGCAAATGTTTGTGCATTTTTCCATCCAGCAATTTTCATGATATCCTGTATTGGAATCGAAGTGGCTTTAGCCTTTGAGGTAGAGGCAGCTCTTACACTGTGTGGCTTAAAAACCGATACATCAATACCAGATGAACTCATTATAGTCTTTAACCATCTGCTTATTGTACTAGAAGTCACTGCAGCATGTGGCTTCAAATAACTTATGAAAAGGGAACATTCATTCTTCCGCAGTTTTCTAGTTCTATTTATGTACTCCCGCAAAGTATCTACAACACATAATCTCCTATCTGGAGTATAACTTTTCAGAAATATGAATGGTACAGGCCTACCTGGTCTGCACTGTTTTAAACACCCACTTAACTGTACAACGAAATAATCTGAACCTTTCCTTAGGTCTTTCAGTGTCATTAACTGCAATGTTTGAGCTCTAGTGGCGTTAGTTAAGGCAATGAGCATTGCTAGTTTCATAGTTAGCATTTTTAAAGATAATAACTGCACTGGTCCAAGTGTTTTCAAATAGTCTATTACTTGGGCCACATCCCAAGTTTCTAAATATTTCACTTTAGGTGGACGTAAATTAAACACACCGGTACAAAACCGTTTCACCAAAGGATGCTGGCCAACAGAAAAACCATCAACAATGATTCCTATAGATGACAGGGCACTCCGCGCCACATTTATGGTTTCATAGGATAAACCTGAATCGAAAAGTTCCATCAAGAAATCCAAAACAGTATTTATAGTAATTTGAACTGAATCAACCTGTCTTTCACAGCAGAAATGAAGCCATTTTTTGACATAAACGGAATACTGCTTTTGTGTTGATGGCTTCCATGATGAAATGATGACATTGGCAACTTTTTGCGAAATATGTCTGTCTTGTAGGCTTTTCCTGATAATCGAGATGCCACTAGATTCAGTTTCCCTGAGAGTGGATGTTCTTTTTTGGTTGATGTCAGAAACAGAGTACTCTGTGTCACTGGAATCACTACTGGATAGTCTATGAGAAGTTCCAGGAAATTGTTCCACCAATTTTGGGTTGGCCAGAGTGGAAGAATCATTATGCACTCTCCTTGGTCCTTTCTTAACTTCACTAGAGCTCTCCCAATTAAACTGAAAGGACAAAATATGTACATGTAATTTGAACACCAGTCATGTGAAAATGCATCAATGAAAACAGCCTCCGAATCAGGTTTCCATGACACATATTTTGGTAACTGTTTATTAACTCTAGAAGCAAACAAATCGAGATCTGGGATTCCCCAAATACAACAAATTTTATCAAAAATTTGTTTGTCCAGCTGCCATTCAATATTGTCATTGAAATGTCTAGACCCAACATCAGAAATGTTTTCTTTCCCTGGGATATGATATGCAGACAACCATATGTCCTTTTCCATGCACCATACCCAAAGATCATGAGCAAGTAGATCACATTCTATGGATTTACATCCACCCATATTGTTAATGTATGAAATAGCACAAGAATTATCTGAAAGAATTTTTACATGGATTTTGTTCATTTCTTTGCAAAAAGCTTTGACTGCTAACTTAATAGCTAGTAGTTCTAGGCAATTAATATGCCTACCAGACTCTTCAATTGTCCATCTACCACCAGTTTCCTTATCATTACAGATTCCGGCCCATCCTAAGGATGATGCATCTGTGGTAATCACAAGATCAGGATAACCATGATCAATTACACGTTTCTGCAGATGTAAATTATTTATCCACCATTTCAATTCAGTCTTCATTTCTGTTGATATATGCATTTTTGCAGAGTAATTACCTTTAGAAATTTTTAAAGCTTTAATTTTTTCTCTCTCTGTTGTTCTATAAAACAGAGGGCCAAATTCAACAGCAGAAAAGCTTGAAACCATAAGTCCAAGAATTCTAGCAACAGATCTAATGGTCTCTTTTGATTTTGTACATAATTGTTTACATTCTTGAACCAAGGTCAACACTTTACTTTCTGGAAGTGTAACAATCATTTTTTCAGAATCTATATTGTTACCCAAAAAAGTTAATTTCTGAGTTGGAATCAATACAGACTTCTCTTCATGTATCATGAAACCTACACTTGTCATAGCAATTTGTGTTTGTTCTACATTTTGTTCACATTCTTTAAATGTATCTCCTATAAGAATAGAATCATCAATAAACCCAGAATTAGTATACCCTTGAATTCGCAATGAAGAGTAAATCGGTTTCATAATCTTTGTAAAAATTCTAGGGGCAAAAGCAATACCATTTGGTAAACATTGATACTGATACAAAGTACCGGACTTCTCAAAACGTAATTTCACTTGATCTTGTTCTGAAATGAATACAGAATAATAGGCATGGCGTAAATCAATTGATGCCATATAACATCTAGGTTTGATAAGCTTTAAAACGGACTCGAAAGTATCCATTTTAAAATGCTTATAGGGTATGCTCTCATTGAGATTTTTCAAATTCAGAATCATTCTGTATTCACCCGGATTCTTTTTGGGTACAAGGAAAATTGGAGAAATAAATTCATTGCTGTCATGCTCAACGATTTTTATGACTTTCATATCTAAAAGTTTTTTAATTTCATTTTGAACAATTAAATCCTCAACAGTACCAAATTTTGACGGTGGACATCGAGACTGAATAGGATTCAATCCATCAATGAATTCAATTGGACAACCCTGAATAATGTCCAAAATATTTTCATCTTGAGTAAAATTTCTCCAATTTTCCAAGTGAAATCTAAGCCTACCAGCTTCAAAAACTGGGCTCACCTTGTTTATTTCTTTTGCCCCTCTCTCATGTTTTTTGCGACGGTACTGCTAACAGAACTGTCACCACCCCGATAATGGTAGTATCCTCGGGCTCTACCACGACGGGTACCTCGGTTGCCTCGTAAGTAAGGACCACCTCTGTTTCCTCTACCACGAGGATTGCGGACAACTTTCCCTATTCTGCTCATGTCTTGAATATCTTTGATGTTACGGTTCACATCAGTCTCATCTCCATATAGATAATCAGTATATGGTAAACTAGCAGATGTCAAGGGATAGAATTTGGGGTCCAAATCATGCTTGTGGGACTCTTTCCTTTTGTTATTAACAAGCTTGTTGCACTGTCCAAGCAAAGCAAGAGCATTTGTGCCCCATTCAAGTGATTGCGAGTCAAAGTCCTCACTATTTTTGTCAAGTAACTTCACAAAATTGATCGATGCTTTGATCATAAGATTCTGTATGGCTTGCATCTTAGCATCATCTGTCTGAGTTTGAGGTTTCAACAATCTCCAGATACCCGGATTTACCCTTGTTTTAGTCAAGGAATCACAGTTATTTGGCCTGTAAACATCTTTAGTGATTTCAGCAACTCTTTCATCCGAGACCCCACTTCTAAATGAAGAATTCACAAACTGGGCCAAATCTTCATTCACCTCATTATCTACCTTCTCAGCCAAAAGGAATTTATCTGACAATCCCTTAAATGTTGTTTTAGCCTTTTTAGAAGGAGGACAGTCCTCTGAATCATTTTCGTCACAATGGGGACTGGTATGCTCTAGACAACTGGTACCTTCGTACTCGTCATCATAGTTTTCATAGTAGGGGTCATAATTCGAATCATCATACAGGAAGTCAACTCTGTCTGAAAGCTTTTTTATCTGCTCGCCTTGTTGTAAAACATTCGAGTTGAGTTCTTTCAAAATGAAACCAATTTCTTTATTAATGTCATTCGTTCCACGGGAACCCGCGGCCCCGGTAGTCGCCGTTTTACTAGTGTTGGCCGACTTCACCGACATTTTCTCAGTCTTTTTGTGAGGCTCTTTATTTTCCTGTTGAGAACTACTAACTGGCTTCGTCGAAGCTCCATTCTCAGTGACATTATCAGCCTTCTTTTCAATCGGTGCATGCTTCTTCAACATGGTTTCCGCCATATTGTTTATGCCAACCACGTGCGTCACGTGAAGTAATCTCGAACAGAAAGCGAAGTAATGTAATTCTGCTTTATTCGTCAAGGACGTAATAAGCATTTAAGCTACCACGTAACTGTATTCAATTTAGTTACTTCGTAACTGAATTTAAATATTTATCAAGTTGATAAAGAAATACGCTTAGAGACTATTATGGTCACGGACTGTAGCTCCTACAGTCAAATATAGAAATACGTCTGCACCAGACGATTTCTAAAAGCGCACTGGTGTATTTGGTCACGGTAGGCGCGCATCTCATATGAGCACGAGAGTAGTATGACGTAATAGAATGGTGAGATACAATCATAACCTTCATACCCGTTCTTCGGCGGAATTTAGCACAATTTCAGCAATGCACAATTTTAGCAGTGGTCATTCAACAAAAAACACACAAATAGTAGGAAAAACTATCTACAAAATAATCAAAATGGTTATTAAACCTGTGTACGAAGGTTGTACGAAACGACCAACTGGGTACGAAATGACCAAAATTGAAAGTATAAGTAGGTACGAAATGACCAGAATCGTACGAAATGACCTAGGTACGAAATTAACATGGTACGAAATGACTGGAAACCTGTACAGCCTTGACCAATGGAAACAAGGCATTTATGTGGACGAGTCCATTTCTCACGAATAGCGACAATAAAGGAAATAATTAGGCGGTTTTTTGATGTTGTAAGTATTAATAGAACAAAAATAGTATCGTATTGCAATTTCGTAGTTTAAGAATGAATTACAAGGCCAGTTTAAGGCGAAGTAACGTTAGAAAGATTCCTTGTTAACCTAACACCCCTATAAAAACGAAATTCCCACTATCCATGTCCTAACTCGAAAAACTATTAAAAATATAGTCGCGCGCTTCTGCACGGCGACTAATGATAAACTATTCCCTGATATCTAGAATCAGAAAAAAAGCCCGAATATTTGGCTGACTCTGACTTTATCCCCTACGCAGGCTCTTTTTACTGCGCTGCAGTGCGGCCGAAATGTTGTGGTTTCTTGGCTCCATTTGGTTTGTTTAGTGGAGGCAACAATAACCGAATCGAGTTAGCCTATTTTTTTTTGCACATGATTACACCGCACATAGACTAGATGCTGTTGTCATTCAATCTCTATCATTCAAAATTAAATTCTTTTTTGTCGTTGGCAAGAACTTACAGTTGACAAAAGAGAAGTTGTCTCAATTTAACACTGTGGAACACATTCTTACTTGGTCGGAGTATTTGAAAGATAACCAAACAAGCTGTATCCATGTAAAACATGTCAAGAACCGGGAAACATTACAAACAGTTTGTTAAAAGGGCTGTAGATGATAAAAGTCAGCGCAGCCGTTTTACTTTCGGCGTGAAATTCTTTGCAGATCGATCTGCTGGTAATCAACTATCCGCTTTCTGAGTCTCAATCTAAAGTGTTGGACATCGCCGATCTCCCGTTGTCTGAAAACTAGACCGTTATTATCACTGCACATCATGCAAACTCTACATCTCCAGACACAATAACCATGCTACAGATAATTATTCCCTTGTATCATTATGATGGCTGTTAAGTAGTTCTGCAGAAGTATTACATTTGGCACCCATGGGTGTATGACCGTAGTGTTAATAAGGGGCTGTAAGTGCAAACACCAAGATATTTGGCCATGGTTTAAGCAGCTATAGTGTAATTGTTGAATCTTTCTCAACTATTAAATTGTTGCACCTTTCTATTTACTGTACCTATGTACAGTGCCATTATTTTGTTAAATTGATGTACCTTGAAAGTCAGTCTGCAGAAGTATTACATTTGGCACCCATGGGTGTATGACCGTAGTGTTAATAAGGGGCTGTAAGTGCAAACACCAAGATATTTGGCCATGGTTTAAGCAGCTATAGTGTAATTGTTGAATCTTTCTCAACTATTAAATTGTTGCACCTTTCTATTTACTGTACCTATGTACAGTGCCATTATTTTGTTAAATTGATGTACCTTGAAAGTCAGTCTCATTTTTCATAATCATCATTAAAAAGCAAAACAAAGCGAATTCAAATAGTGAAAAGATCATAATTATCTGCAAACTACATTCAATTAGGTCTTTGAATGCTATATAAAATTGTTTTGGTTTGGACAAGTAAGCTTCTCTGACGGACAAGTAGATTTTTTAGATTTACTTGTCCATGGACAAGTAGAAAATTTGAATATTTCCACACCCCTGAATTTGTTTTATGAAGGGTAGAAAACATTGTGGGAAAAGGAGAAAATGCTGGTTACCAACATTTTCTCCTTTTCCCACAATGTTTTCAAAAGGCTTCTTGCATAGGGTTGTTAAAATCTGGGATTGTGTGGTAAAGGGCAATTTAATCGTTATCAAATAAATCCATTTTTTTTCATTACCCTGAGGAAGAAAGTTTTTGAAAGCATTGTTTGAACACCACTTTAGTCCCTTTTCCCACAATGATTTCTAAAAGAATTTATCATTGATTTTGAGCCACGCTTCATTTGATGCCTGCAAATTCTTTCGGGATGATCAGTCCAAGATTTTCTTGTTCAGTAAAGTATTGACCCTTTTCCACACAATCCCGACTTTCAACAACCTCAGAAGAGAAGGTATCTGAAAACAGTGTGGGAAAAGGAGAAAATGCTGGTTACAAGCATTTTCTCCTTTTCCCACAATGTTTTCTACCCATTTCCCCATACAGATTTCAATTTTTCAGTCACAAGTATTTTGTCGTCTGGAGGTACTTTCAATCTGGTCAGGTCTTAAAATTTTGTTAATTGGTAAAGAGTAGAAATCTGCATCTGAGAGATACAACGATATCAGTCAATCTTTCATAACAAAGTCTGCTGCAGCTCTTTTTTTTTTACGTGAAGCAGACTGCGTTTTAACCCATGCATTTACCACACAATCCCTACTTTTGACAACTCCGAGAAAGAAACCTTTTGAAAACATTGTGGGAAAAGGAGAAAAAGCTGGTAACCAGCATTTTCTCCTTTTCCCACAATGTTTTCTACCCTTCACAAAACAAATTTCAAATTTTCAGTTACTTTTTATTTTGTTGTCTGCAAAATAATGCTTTCGATTTTGACAAACCTAATATATTGTCATTTGGGCATCCTGGGTACAGAAACAAACCACTTTCCTTTGCGATAACCGTTACTTTGAATTTCAAACTAAAATAAATTTTTACTCAATAAAACGCTACCTCACGCAATTCACTCAGCTATGATCAGCGGTTAAGAGAAATCTGGAGCTAAAGCAGATCTCATTTCTCCTCAAATGTATTGATAAAAGCTATTTTCTACATTGCTACTTTATAGAGCGTAATATTAATTTTTGTCTGCCCGCTTTCAGGGCTAGTGATGCATCATATAAGACAGTCAAATCTTCGAAGAATATGACATGTGCAGACAACGAAGCCCCGGTGGCTCAGCTGATAGCATGCAGGACTTGGGAATAGGGCAGTTGAGGGTTTGATCCCTGGCTTGCCCAATTTCTTTCCAAGGATTGATGATAGTCATTGTGACAGGATTCATTCCTCTCCAACCTTTTGACCATCGTCTCTATGTGGGAAAGCATGCAGCCAATGACTTGAAAAGAAAATTGTGCAGAGTACTGGTAAAAGAGACTCTAGAATAGGTTGGAAAGGTGCGCTGAGATAATGTTGAAAATGGTGTTAAACAGCATAGAATTACCCCTTATCCTGCCGATTAAAAATTGTCAACAATTACGCAAAGCTACTTTGCTGAATGTACGGTAATTGAGCTGGGTTTGTACGAACCAAACTACCCATAAAGCAGCGGAGGGTGCGCAGCAAGATCAGACTGCACATATGTGCAGGCTGATCTTGCTGTACACTCTCCGCAAATGACATTGATGGTCGCAAACGGCAGGATAAGGGTTAATGAATTCTTTTGCCATTCATACATACATTAATTAACCCTTTCTCAAACAATCCCTGTTTTTTACGGGTCTGGAATAGTAGCCTTTTAAAAACTTTGTGGGAAAAGGAGAAAATGCTGGTAACCAGCATTTTCTCCTTTTCCCACAATGTTTTCAAAAGGCTATCATAGACAGAAATCATCTTTTCAGCAAGAGTTGAATTGTCGTCTGCAAATGCTTTCAATTTGGTCTAGTCCAAAAGTTTGTCGTTTGGGAAAGGGTTAATAACCAAATTGCATTGATGTTTTACAAATACTACTAGAGGCAATGAGTTAACTTTTTTCCACACAATGACGACTTTTGACGACTTTTAGAAAGAAGCCTTCTGAAAACATTGTGGGAAAAGGAAAAATGCTGGTTACCAGCCTTTTTTTCCTTTTCCCACAATGTTTTCTATCCTATCAATGAACTAGTGCACCATTTGAGCCACATTGAAATTGTCATCTGCAAATGCTTTCAATTTGGATAGGTCTTAAATGTTGCCGTGTAGAAAAGGGTTAAAATTACAGAAAACTGCACACAACATTACCGGTACATCTTTTGTGGGCCATATGAAAGCCAATATAAAACAGATAAAACATGCTCTTAAAGCCCGTAAAGTACATTGTGAGTACTATCATTTCTTATCAACATCTCTCTCTCCCTCCTCCTGTGCAGAATCGGTCCTCTTTGGATGGAGTGGCAATAAAATGCTTTGAAATATTCCAGTGCTAAATATAATTGTAACCAATCATGCAAAAATGGACCTTCTGGGACCAGCGAAAAGTGTCAAGTCTGGTCAGACTGCGCCAATGGCGCAGGCTGACCAGGATGGACACTTTTCGCTTTAATAATATTTTCTGTATGAAAAGTGGTCATTCTGCCTTACTATACAATCAGTTTTGAACTATGAACTTAAATTGACCTGCAGTATTGTTGATCTGTTTTCATCAAATTGATGTACAAAATTTCCATATGGTCTCTTTTTGTGTGACGGGTCACAATATTAATCTGACTTCTTTTCCAGGTTGTGAATAATAATCTACTGTCACACTCGGAAAGATTTTAACCTTAACCCTTTACTCCATAGATACTCGTTTCTACACACTGCTTGTAGGAGCCTTTGGAAAACATTGTGGCAAATGGTGAAATTGCTTGTGACGAGCAATTTCACCTTTTGTCACAATGTTTTCTACACTATCAAAAGGTGTCCTATACACATAAAAAACGGCTTCATCCTTGTTTTTATTTAGGGTCAATTAGAGATACCATAGAAATACCTTATGGGGTAAAGGATTAAAGACTTTGAAAGAAAAGTTTAAGATTTTTTAATAAGACTTAACAATCAAACACAACAAATTCAAGATCAAACTACATGTTCTGTGCAGTCTGATTCTGATCTATGCCGTATGAAAATCCAGTTTTTTTCCTGAGAAGATAAAGGGATTTATAAGTGATTAACCCTTGACAACATAATGACGACTTTTACCGACCCTGAGGAAGAGGCCCTCTGAAAACTTTGTGGGAAAAGATGCTGGTAACCAGCATTTTCTCCTTTTCCCAAAAAGTTTTCTTCTCGATCAAAGAAAAATTGAACCATTTGAGCCACTATGAAATTATCATCTGCAAATGCTTTCGATTTGGATATGTTTATAATTCTGCTGTGTGGGTAAAGGGTTAATCATTCAAGAGGGAAATAAAAACAGCACTTGCATAATTTTCCTTCAGACTGTACCTGGAGGTAGAATCTAAATAATCTAGAATTCTTCCACTGGAAAAGTTGTGCAACAGTAAAATAAATATGGCCTAAAATAATGGAATTTGTCTAAGAAAGGAAAGAAAAATACAGAAAAGAGGGCCAAGATGGCCCTGGATTGCTCACCTTACTTTTAATGAGAGGACCATAGCCAATTTTTTCTGAGGTATTGAAACTTTGGAAACAAAATCATTAAATTGCAAAGCGATTTTGAAAATGTCACCTGTAAAAGTCATTTCAAAATCTGTCATGGGCCACCACCCCTACAATCATCACCTCAGCAATGATTTTGATAAATCAGAATTCTGTGGATAGCTATTCATCCAATTTTCACATGTTTTTGAAAACCATCTCTATCAACTCCTTACTGATTGAGGAAAAATATAGACTTTCCAAATTGAAAGCATTTGAAAACAATCATTTAAATGTAGCTCAAGAGACAGAACTTGTCTATGATAGGGTTGAAAACATTTTTGAATAAAGAGAAATTGCTGATTGCCAGTACTTTCTCCTTTTCCCTGAAATGAAACTTGTGTATTAACTCTTTACCACAAAACAGAATTTCTGAACAGTCTCAATTAAAATCATTTGAAGACGATATGATAACTATTATTCAAAATTAAAATTTGTTTTGCGAAGGGTAGAAAGCATTGTGGAAAAAGGAGAAAATGATGGTTACCAGCATTTTCTCCTTTTCACACAGTGTTTTCAAATCGCTTCTTTTTGGAGTTCGTTAAAATTCGGGGTTGTGTGTTAAAGGATGAAGGTCAGTTATAAAACATGGAACTATTTCTGTACATCTTTAAAGCCTGTCTCACACAGAACACGGTTGGGCACACGGTTCCAATACGGTATACTCGGTTATACACAGGTTGACTGGTACGAGTATTGAGCTCCAACCGTGCCTGGGGATGAGTTGGTACGATTTAGACTCGAATGTAGCACGAGTATGTACGAACAAAGCACGGATATACTCGGTCAAGCAAGGTTTGTCACGGTTTGAACACAATGTGCATACGATTTCATACGATTGTTGTACGGTTCCAAGTACGGTCTAGTACGGTATGTTACGGCCTAGTACGATTAAACACGACGTTTACTCGATTAACTGGACATGTACAGGGTTTACATACGGTCCCACCGACTTTTGTTCGAGTTATGCTCGAATGATCACACATTCGTGTATGTTTTGATATAAATTGACTCGTTTTGATGGCTTGGCTTCATAAATTTTCGAAATTTCAACAGAGAAGTTATAAAAATTGCAGATGACAGAATAAGGGAATTAGAGACCGTGTCTGGTCGTACTTGACCATGTATAATTCGTACTTGAACCGTATTGGTCGTATGGCGATCGTATGAAACCGTATTGGTCGTATGGCGATCGTATAAAACCGTGTGTACACTCGTGTGAATCGTACGGTGATCGTGTGACATTCGAGTGTTAATCCGGCTGTTGGATGTAGGACTTGGGAACGGTTTCACACGATTCCATACGATTTATATACGATATTGGCACGGTTGAGCTCACTCGTGGAGTGGACTTCATGTGCGGTTGTATATACGGTCTCGCACGGTCTCACACGGTCTATCACGGTCTTGTACGATCGTTAATACGATCATACACGGACATGGCACCCGTGCCAGTTTTTTAAAAGTTTGAAAAATCATACACGGCTTTCACGGATACACTCGAATGGTCCGAGTGTAACTCGGACAAGGCCACGGTTGGTTCGGTTGTATGTACGGTTTACACGGGTGGTCAACCGTATAAGCCGTGTGTTCTGTGTGAGACAGGCTTTAACCTTTCCCAAACAATCCCTGGTTTTTACGAGTCAGCAATAGAAGCCTTTTGAAAACATTGTGGGAAAAGGAGAAAATGCTGGTAACCAGCATTTTCTCCTTTTCCCACAAAGTTTTCTACCCTATCATATAGAAAAATCATCTTTTTAGCAACTGTTAATTTGTTATCTGCAAAATGCTTTCGATTTGGCCTGGTCCAAAATTTGCCGTTTCGGAAAGGGTTAATAACCCTGACTTATCATCAATCCTCTGCAGACAGATTGGCTTAGCCAGGTTGTCCTAGCCAGTGTACTCTTAACACCTGTACCCTACCAACTGAGCTAATTTAGAGCTTCAAATAGACCTATCTATAGATAGTTTCATCCTGAAAGCTAATAACCCATTACCACACAATCCCTACTTTTGACACCCCTCAGAATGCAGCCTTTAGAAAACATTGTTGGAAAAGGAGAAAATGCTGGTAACCAGCATTTTCTCCTTTTCCCACAGTGTTTTCTACCTTTCAGTCACTTTTATTTTGTCGTCTGCAAATGCTTTCATTTTGGACCAGTCTAGAATTTGTCGTTTGGTAAAGAGTTAAGTGTTAACCCTTTACAAAACGACAAAATTTTAGACTGGTCCAAATTGAAAGCACTTGCAGACGACAAAATAACATAGCTCAAAAATTGAAATTTGTTTCAAGCATGGTAGAAAATAGTGTGGGAAAAGGAGAAAATGTTGGTTACCAGCATTTTCTTCTCTTCCCACAATGTTTTCAAAAGGCTTCTATGTCAGGGTCGTAAAAACCAGGGACTGTTTGGTAAAGGGTTAACTGTCACCAGGTGGAGAACTTAATATGTAGATAAAAATGCATAGATCAACCCTCATCCTGCTGTATAACTAAAATTTCAATTTTCAATTTTGTATTAACCCTTTACTCCATAGATATTCATTTCTACGCATTGCTTGTCGGAGCCTTTGGAAAACATTGTAACAAAAGGTGAAATTGCTCGTGACGAGCAATTTCACCTTTTGCCACAATGTTTTCTACACTATCAAAAGGTGTCACATACACATAAGAAACTGCTTCATTGACTTGCTGTTACTTAGGGTCAATTAGAGATACCATAGAAATGCTTTATGGGGTGAAGGGTTACTAACCCAAACATTGCTTTTTCAAAGTTATGTTTTGGGTATAATATCACCTTATCGGACAGTGCAGATCAAAGATCAGACTGCACGTTCTGTGCAGTCTGATCTTGATCTACACTGTCCGCAAAAGGTCAGCAAGTCGCGCTTAGCAGCCAAAGGGTTCAGTCTGGATGAATGAAACCGATTTCACCAAAAAAATGAAATATATGAATTATATGCAGTATATTTAATTACTATCATAATAGATGGATTTATCTTTTAAGATATAAAGAAATAACAAATCAGTTTATAGCAATCTTGTCACATAATCTCTTTAACAAACGACAAAATTTTAGACATGTCAAAATTTAAAATATTCACAGGAAACAACTTAAGGTAAGACCTGTGTAATGGAAAACAGCTATTTCCATTAAAATAATTATCATCCTGCAAAATTAGCTATTATTAAAAATGAGTATTACTACTTTCACCTTTTCATTTTTTCCATTTTTTCCTTCTTTGAACTATCATTTATAAATCTAAAACCACTATATTCTCAATTCAAAAAGAGATAATAATTAACTCCCTTTTCAGAAAACGAACAAAAGTATCAAAAAATAATTTCAAGATAGACATAAACAGAATTTCTGATCTGTTAGAAATGTGCAAAAATATTTTTCTGCATAAATCCTTATTTATCTCTATTTGTCAACCAATTAGAATTTTCACCGGAAGTGCATTACACAGGTCTTACCTTAAATGTGAAGCAAAAAATGAATCTTTTTTTTCGGAAGGGTAGAAAACATAGTGAGAAAAAGAAAAAATTCTGGTTACCAGCATTTTCTATATTTTCAACAGTGTTTTTTTTAAAAAGCTTTCTTATCTAGAGTTATTAAAGGGGCCCTTATACTCATTTTCAGCCAGTTTTAACTCATTTTGTCCTTATTTTTTCAAACTGTAGTCATTCTTATATCCTTATACCAAATATTGCGCCTGACGGTTGCAAAGTGGCTTAGATGACGGGCGATAGAAAATGCATTTCGCTGAGTTGCGACCTTCAATGTAAACAGACTCGTCATTTCCGGTTTTTGAAGATTTTCGAAAACCGATATCTGACTCTGGTAGATTCGTATGATGATCATGCATTCTGTCATGTGACTATATTTGACCTTCACTCTGCATAAATAAAGTAAGGCGAGAATTTTTTTATTAGTTGATTTACAAACCCGCCGACTGCAATTTTCCAAAAACCAGAAAAAAAATATAAGAAGGTTCTACAAGATTTTTTAAAATTTTTTCCGCCGACCCTAACCTTTATTCGTTTCGTGAAAAAAAATCTGTATTTAAAGCGAACGTCAACCCAAACTTTTAAACTGGTACCTGTCTTGTCTCCTATATAACCTTCCGATACGAAGATCAATAACATGCAGCAGCGGGACCCCTGCTATTTATCGCCATTTTCGCTAGTTGTAGTTTTTCTTTAACTGGCGAAAATAAGTGTCGAAAGGATTTTTTATTGACATTTTTGTCTCAACTCACGCGATAAGTGGAGAAAGACTGAAGCAGGAACTTGAGGAAGTATGGTACAGGGTGAAAAAGTCGTCTTCAATGACTCAAATTTGCATCATCAAGCTTTCACATGGAAAAAACTTCGCCTAACAAACAGTCCGGACCAGGCCTATATTTATGAAATATCCGCAATCTAAGACAAAGGATGACAGGTTATCACTAATTAACTTTATCAGTTTGGACAAGACAGCAGAGTGTTATGATCCTTACCTGTTACTAACTCGCTAAATCCACCCCTTTATCCTACGAAAATCACACTTTTTTTCCCACAGGTAAAGCGTCTGCATATTTGTTTAAATGACGTCACACTATCGATCATTACTGATTCTCAAAACATGAATAGTCATAAAATAAACTTGAATTACCATTTCTTACAGCTGGAGATATTTTTTCCAAACATATTTTAAATAAATTATAATGGTAAAGTGAAGGATTAGAAAAATCTTGAGGACGATCTTTTGCCTTCCTCATGTCGGCAACTCGAGCAAAATATGCAGTGGAGTGTTCTATTTTTAGAATACTCTACATCTTTTCCTCCTTATCAGCTAGTTTATTGACTAATAGATTACATCTCTATAGATCTTGTTAACTTTCTTTTAAACTTTAACAAGTAATTATCATGTATTTGAATCAAGATTGTGGTCCCCATCACAGGCATAAAGAAGTTTTTTTTTTCCTCTTCTTACCAGTCTGGACACTATTTGCAATCTGATGAGAAATGTTAGAGTTTTGAGTTAAGTGTAACTCTGCATCAGTGGGGGGTCATAGGCAATCAAAAACAAAATGGTTTGATAATGTTCTTTTGAGTCAACAAATACCAGGATAGAAATCCTTACTAAATGTCTTTCTTTGATATAGCAAATCATATCCAAAAGGGATAGTTAGGTTCAACTTTTCTTCCATGGAAGGCATACAGAAATTCTCTCATCACATACTTTCTTTTGTTAGGTTCAAGAAAGGGATACTGTCTACTTGCAGAACAAGTCTGCTTCTAGATTCAAACAAATTTAACTACATTATGTGTTTTTATCATGCTTATAACCCCCATAAACAAAGTATGGGGGATGTATACTGGAGTCACCATGTCTGTCCATCCATGTGTCACAAAAAGCTTGGCATAACTTTCAAAGTAGAACAGCTAGTGACTTCAAACTTTGGATTTTTGTTCGAGGCTTAACTTCCAAAATAAAACAGCTAGCAACTAAAAACTTCATGTACAGATCAGCCACATTAAAGAGAAGTGCAGTGTACAAGAAGCATAACTTTTTCCACTATTTTAACGGTTATATCTTTTTGTATATATAACTTTGGATTTTTATCTGGGGCTTAATTTCCAAAGTACAAAAGCTAGTGACTTCAAACTTCACATATAATTAGATCACCATAAAGCAAAGAGCACTTTACCAGTACCATAACTATATTCCCACTATTTTCACATAAATTTATTTCCCTTTGTAAATCTTAATTTGGATTTTTGTCTGGGGCATAACTTTCAAAGTGTAAAAGCTAGTACTTTCAAACTTCATATACAGATGGACCACATTAACAAGAAGTGCAGTTTTCAAAACTATAACTCTGTTCCTGCTACATTTAGAGTTATTGCCCTTTGTTAATTGTAACTTTGGATTTTTAAAATGGGGCATAACTTGCAAAGTACAAAAGCTAGTCACTTCAAACTTCATATGATTTTGAATCACATCAAAGTAAAGAGCACTGTGCAAGAACCATAAATCTTTTCCCACTATTTTCAGAGTTATAGCCGTTTGTAATATATAATTTTTTTAAACTCTTTTGTACTAAACCATTCTGCATTCTGTGACAACGAGCTGTTTAGTGACAAGGAGCTGGTTTGGGGTCACATTTAGTGATAGCTCAATTATTTTTGTTTTGTTTTGGGAGCTCAAACAATGCCAGCTTCATAACGACCTCAATAGAGGTGACTTAGGAAAACATTATGAGAAAAAAAAAGTCTGTTTTTCGTAGATTCACTGCAATGAATTTCCAGAACTGTTTCTGTAAAATTGTGCTAAATTTATTGGAACTTCAGAACTTCTTAGCTAATGTTGTGGTTTGTGAAAGAGCGACTTTCTGTTTTTTTCTTGTCAGACAATCATAAAGAGCCTTAAAGTTTTAAGAATTCATTTGGCAGCAAACGTCGTAGAGCCAGATCAGACGTCTCATAAAGGAGCAAATTCGATCAGAATCTTCAATGTTTGCTAAATTCTGAATGTGTCTTTGGACCTCATTGATCTGTGGCATGACACTATTAAAGGTGGTCATTACAGTTTTTAAGGTATCCAGAATAGATTTTTAGGAAAATTATGGTAACTTGAAAGATGTAACTATAATACAGACTGTTGGTTTACTTCACTAGTTACATTTTTGGTTTCTTGCGGTATTGGTAGGAAAAAAAAATAATGAAAAGAAAAATCTCTTTTTTTTATATTTTTTTATCGACTGAACATTTTTAGAGCTTTTTATTTTATTTTTTTTTCGTCCACCCGACCCTAAATTTGAAAAAAAGATCCCGTAAATCAACTAATAAAAAAATTCTGGCCTAAATAAAGGAAAATGGATGTTTCTCTGTTGCAGCCTTGATTTTCAGATATAGGTCTCAGCCTATATACAAATTATATGCCAATTACACCTCATTCGACTCCACAAAACCAACGATAAATTTCCATGACGCATTGTCATTGTTTACAGCTTCGATCATCTGCCAGATTTCTTCTGAGCAATTTTGTTTTTTTATACAAATCTCAGTGTTTCTTTTTTTCAATTACACCACATATGTCAGTAATTTATCCATGATTACACAAAGGATTGATTTCTGTACCATTCTAAATTGTTTGAAACTTAGTTCAGCGTTTTTGCTCACCAGGCATCTTTAAATGTTGGGGTTGTTTGGGAATGTTGCATTATAAACCTTCAGTTGTTTCATTGAAGAAAACAGTGGGAAATCGGAGCAAAAGCTGGTTGCCAGCATTTTCTCCTTTTCTCACTAAAAAGCCTCTTACCTCAGGGTCACTAAAAATGCTACTGTGTGGAAGAAGGCTGACACTTGAACTCTTTATGGCACAAGAAAAATTTATATATGTCCAAATCAAAAGAATTTGCAGACAACAAATTAAATTGGGCTAAAATGATGGAATTTGTCATGATAGGTCAGAAAACTCTGTGGGAAAAGGAGAAAATGCTGGTTACAAGCATTTTCACCTTTTCCCACAATATTTCCAAAAGGCTTCTTTCTCAGGGATGGTAAAACTCAGGATTGTGGAATAAATCATTAAGTCTTGAACAATTCTCGACTTTCAACGACCCTGAGAAAGAAGCCTTTTGAAAAACATTGTGTGAAACCAGCATTTTCACCTTTTTCCACAATGTTTTCTACCCTTCCCAAAAATAATTTCAAATTTTCAGTCATTTATTTTGTCGTCTGCAAATGCTTTCAATTTGGGCAAGTCTATAATTCTGTCGTTAAGTAAAGACTTGACTTATTAACAACATAATTTTAGGTTTGTCCAAATCGAAAGCATTTGCAGACAACAGAATAAAAGTGACTGAAAATTTGAAATTTGTTGTGTGAAGGTTAGAAAATATTGTGGGATATGGAGAAAATGCTGGTTACCAGCATTTTCTCCTTTTCCTACAATGTTTTCTAAAGGCTTGTCAACAAAATTCGGGATTGTGTGGTAATGGGTTAAGGGTTACAGTGGGTGGAGAGTATGTTATTACTATAAACATTAGGCAACCAGTTGAATACTAAATGTATTTTATCAATGAACATAACTTAATCTTTATCTCTCTCATAAATTTCAGATGAACTGATGAAGAACGAGCAACACACAGTAGAGGAGGATTTGGTTGCTGTTTGTAAATGTAATTTGTGATCTCGTGCGAAATTCCACAAGTTTTCTCTGATGATCACTTCCGAGTTTTTGTGTATTTTCTGCACATCAGCAACATGGCATGGTCTAAGCGCTATGTTATTTACGTATTATTCATTTTATTATTTGCCGACAATCCGACAGTGGGGATAGAAGTGGATGGAAATTCAGAAAATTGTGTGATAAGTTTAGTTGTTCCGAAAGAGAGTATAAAAAATTCATGTAGTGATAATTCAAGGAATGAATTTAAGCTGAGATCAGTGGAAGGAATTATAGCTCAACTTAAGAGAGAGATAAGCGAAATAAAGGTCAAACTTGCCTATACGCTCTCTCCTAAACCTGAATCAAAAGACTTTGATGAATTAGTGGAGAAAGTGGATTCTCTACGAAAAGTAGATATAGCCATACTACAGGATAGGTTAAACACTATTGAAGACAAGCTGGAAACTGTAAGTAAAGCCCAATCTATCGATAAAGATTTGATTGGACATAAAACATTAAAACCAACTTTCGCACAGAAACTGTCAAAGAAAAAATTAATCAAAATCATAAAATCTACTTTGAAAAAAGAATTAAAGGGATTAGATGATAAAATCAAAACAAGTGTACTGGAAGAGATTCAAGCAAGATCAGATTTGCTGTCAGCTGGTATCAGCCAGCCACAAATGGGAGAATCGCTCGCAGCTTACTCGAAATCCCACAGATTGTATCGACACTATAACAAACAAGAATTATCACACAAGGACAATCCTAAAATGAATCTGCCAGAACAGGCTATTAGTTTAGACAAAGATGAAATCAACGAAGACAAAATCTCACCCAAGATAAGCCATGATGGAGACCAGAGTGCTGTAAATAATGAGTTTCCAGACATTCGTATGAAAACAGATATTACTCAGTCTGACAGTGACTTTGGAAATGGATTAAATAAATTATTTGATATATTTAGAACAGAGTTGACAGACAGTTTGACTCAGCACACCAAGAGAGTCAAAGATATCATGAGTCAACATCTGACCACAGTGGAAAGTAAAATGTCTAGGTTGGTCAGAGTTATTGACGGAATGAAAAATAAATATGAAAAGAAATTTGAAGGCCACGATAAATTCAAAGACAAACTTCAAGAGTTAGAAAGCCATATTACAACTCTAGCACAAGGAATAACCTCCATGAAAGTCAATGTTTTAAGTGATCCAACTGTTGAAGAATATCTGAAGCAGCAACAACTAGAAATAGAAAACAGAATTACCTCAAAACTGTATCAATCTGATATACCTTCAAAGCGTGATCTAGAAACTTTACGAATTCGTCTCCAAGAGGCAGATAAGAAGGTGGACCTCACTGTTGCAGATTTCAGGAACTACAGAGCTGATATGAGAATAAAAACTCATTTTCTTGAGCGCAATGTAACCCAATTAGCAAATTCTATTGAACATATCAATGAAACACTTTTTCCAGATTATGAGGAAGCTTTTGATGTAGATGAAATATATTATGAAATAGAGGTGAAAAACACCGTAAAATTTGTGAAAGAAATTCGAGAAGTGTGGCCTTCTATTGTGAAAAATATCACAGAAAAAGATTTGATGGACGAGTTTGATCGCCATGAAATCGATCTTCAGTTTATTGATATTAATGCAAAAACTAATGATCTCAGAGAACAAAACAGGCAGATATATGATAAGCTTTTTTCCATGAACTACAGTATAAATTCATTGACAGACAGAGTCAGTGATATTGAAAAATTTAATTTAAAAAATGCTTTAGAATATGACAAATGGGTCCGATACGATTTCAATTGTTCTTATGGAAGATCAGGATGTTTTGGTGGAAAAAAATATGTGAGAAAAACTAGATATACTCCAGCCCAGTTTGTGGGAGTAGTGTTATGCTCAGAAAATAGATACAAAATCTATTTAAGTGACTCTTTATATGAAACTTTTCTGGATTTAGGGGATACTTTGCGAGGTGGAGAAGATCATTGTGAGTTTGTGGGTGCTACAAAACGCTCAAAAATTACTGTAGGAAGAGGGGAGCCAATCTTTGATCAAGTCAATGGTAATTGTCATTTACTTATTATTATCTTTTTCCCATATGACAAAATTTTAGACCATATCAAATTGAAAGCATCTGCAGACAATAAAATATTAGTGACTAATAAAATAGAAATCTGTTTTGTGAATGAATGAATGAATGAATAAATGAATGTATGAAAGAATGACCCTTATTGCAATAGTATTGCAATATGCTGTATATGCTGACATTTAGCGTATCTGATCACTTGTAGTCACTGTTAGAGTAGCATTCGTATGCTAAAAAATTTGACTAGTCTTTAACACAGACTAGACTGAAATGTTAAAGAAATTAAGAATTGTCCATAGAAACAAGTAATTGACTCAATGACATGTCAAGTTCTTTTTCAAAAATATTAGCATGTCAACCTTGTCAGCACCCAGAGAAGCCCTCTGTGCTGACAAAAAGTCACCAGTCACCAGCAGTACTGAACACTCGCTCAGAGGGCGCACTTGTTTATGTAGAAACCAGCTGTCATACTATAAAAAAACTTTGAGAGCTTAACCCTTTACTCCATAGATACTCATTTCTACGCATTGCATGTAGGAGCCCTTGGAAAACATTGTGGCAAAAGGTGAAATTGCTCGTGATGAGAATTTTCACCTTTTGCCACAATGCTTTCTATGCTATCAAAAGGTGTCATATACACATTAGAAATGGCCTCATCCTTGCTGTTATTTAAGGTCAATCAGAGATACCTTAGAAATGCCTTATGGGGTAAAGGGTTAACAGAGAAGACAGTGCTATGCACTAACCTACTCTGTTACTAACACTAATACTTTCCCACTTATCTACCTGGAAAAAAACTGCAAAATTCAAAAAGCTTCTTTCTTAGGGGCATTAATAGTCGGTATTGTGTGGTAAAAGAGTTAAAAGAAAAGTATATCATGCAAATTACCATAAAAGAAAAACATGAGCCAAAAATATTTTTAAATGATATTTCCCTAATGAGCCTACATTATTAGTCTCTGAAGATAATTATTTTTGAAGAATGCACGGCAGCTCTTGCAAAGACTCCAATAGCATGCCCTTAAATTACCAAGATTTGCACCATGACGTCGTAATTGATGCGATAAAAATGGATGCAGTTATCGTTTGTGAAACATCCGCCCCTATAATTAAATGCCCAAATTCTCACATTTTCACTGAATGGAACAGTACATTTTCTACATGAGTGCAAAGAAAAAACCTTTCTAGTTGTATTTGGTAGGTGTTTAAAAATAAATTTTGATTTAAAGCACAAAAAAACCCTATAATTACAGCTCCCCATAAAAGCAGAATAAGATACAAGTCATTCATGAGAAAGCAAATAAATAATAATAGCAGCCTGGCTGTGACAAAGGGGGACTTAACCTTTTTCCGAACAATGCCAACTTTTAACAACCCAAAGAAAAAAGCGTTTTGAAAACATTGTGGAAAAAGGAGAAAATGCTGGTAACCAGCATTTTCTCCTTTTCCCACAAAGTTTTCTACCATATCAAATTGAAACTGCACCACTTGACTAACACAGAAATTGTCGTCTGCAAATCCTTTAAATTTGGATAGGGCTAAAATTCTGTCGTCTGGTATAAGGTTAATGTATCTTCAAGTCTCCAATTATGGATCCTTGAAACCTGTGCTGTATCTAAATCACCGGAATCATGAAGTAGACTAGTCCTTTTGCATGCAGAAAATCAACCTATAGCAAAAAGAATCAACCCAGGTCAGCCTGTGCGGTCTGACCTGAATTGATCCTTTTTGCAGATGCATTAATCCCACACAATGTCGACTTTTGACGACCCCGAGGTAGAAGCCTTTTGAAAACATTGTGGGAAATGGAAAAAAATGATGGTTACCAGCATTTTCTCCTTTTCCCACAATGTTTTCTACCCTTCCCAAATCAAATTCCATTTTTTCAGTCACATTTTTTTTGTCGTCCGCAAATGCTTTCAATTTGGACCAGTCTATAAATTTGTCGTTTGGTAAAGAGTTAAAACCCTTTTTACAATGTTTTCGACAAAATCAAAAACAGAGCCCACCATCTGAGCCATGCCCGATTTGTTTTCTGCATTCGCTTTCAATTTGTTGTCTGGTAAAAAGAGTTAAATTACATCTCTCATTTATGGCTTGCCTCTTGGGCCAGCACTGATCGAGATCAGACTGTGCAAACAAGCAGTCTGATCTTTGATCTACAGTGTTCTTTTAATTGGACATTTTTGACAAGAGTAATTTTAAAGGTGAAATTATTTTGGGTTTATTTCTAGACGGAAAAATGTCTGTTAGCTATTATTTGGAGCTCCATTAGGGCTCATATCAGTATCTCAATTTGCAATAATAATTTTATTAGTTTCACAGATAAGTGCACTATGGTGGCATCTTTCTGCCACGGGATACAAGATAGCTACATGAGATAATTTAACTCTTTACCTGATATGCTAATTTGAGGCTCTTCCAATTCAGCAGCAAATAAAAATATGATGTCAAAAATATGGACAAACGAGGATACAAATACCTGATTGAGTGGAAAACATTGTAGGAAAAGGAGAAATTGCTCGTTACAAGCAATTTCTCCTTTTCACACAATTTTTTCAAAAGTTGTCTGTCAAAATGAGTATCTATGGAGTAAAGGGTGAAGAGATCTATCGTGATAAAACAGAGTTTTTTGGAATATTATCTAAATAATAAAACCTTTCACGATAAAAATATTGTGATAATTCTGTTGTTATGACTTTTCTTTTTTCCTTTCATGCAAATAACTGATATTCAGGGTATCCATAATTGTAGTTTTGGACCAGCTTCCTCTACAACCTTAGGAACTCTTCTTGTTTTCTGGAATGGTTTTAAAAATGTTTGTAGGAAGCATTTCAAATCACCTTTGTAATTTTTAAAGGTGGTCCTTCAGATTTTGGGACGAAAATTTTACAAAAATGCCAAAAAATCATCCTTATACTCCAATAGCCTTTTAATTTGCGTTCATAAAACCCCAGTAGTCGAAAACCATCCGATAACACGAGAAATCAGAGATTTATTACGGACCAGGTTGACACCACAGGAGACACATTCTATTTTTAGATTATTAATTCTCTCATTTCAATACAGGAAAACAGAAACAAAGTTTCAAACATCTGTCCGAAGAAGACATAATGGAAAATAATTGTTATATGTTTGTTAGGTAATGGAATTTAAGCGTTATTAGTCACGTGCCAGTCACTTGACATTCCCAAAATGCTTTATTGATTTTTGGCACAAAATCTAAAAATAGCTTAAGAGGCTACGTAGCCTTTTAAGGGAATACCATCATTTTTTTTTTTGTAATTTTATGATTCTTAATTATTGATAATTTGTATTGCTTTTTCATATAAATTTCAATGATATATATATTTTTTAATTTGGTGTGATGTGAAAATTCTAAATACCCACCTTTAAGACTTCTGAACATTTTGAGTCTTGTCAAAATTTACCAATTGCTAATGATTCAATTTTCACTTACTGCAATTTCATTAAGTTCAAAACTACCAAGCTCATCCAAATGATAAATTTTCTATTTATAGATATCGAGAAACAGGTAGTTAACCCTTTACCTAACGACAAAATTTTAGACAGGTCCACATTGAAAGCATTTGCAGAAGACAAAATAGATGTAACTAAAAAAATTGAACTTTGTTTCCAGTAGGGTAGAAAACACTGTGGGAAAAGGGGAACATGCTGGTTACCAGCATTTTCCCCTTTTCCCACATTGTTTTCTAAAGGTTTCTTTCTCAGGGTCGTCAAAAGTAGGGATTATGTGGTAATGGGTTGATGAAATTTTTTCTCGAATATCTGGTTTCTGCGTGGTTGAGAAATTTTGCATTAAAATCATATATTTATTGTGACTTTTTTTCAGGAAATTTTTCACTAACTCACTTAAATTTCAATAAAACTTTAATTTATCACAATAGTTTTCTAAAATTATCATAATTGCTATCTAGTATCTCATGGCAGAAACATGCAACCATAGTGCACATATCTCTATTTTGCACTTCTAATATTTAACCCTTTACCACACAATCCCTACTTTTGACGCCCCAGTGAGAAAGAAGCCTTTTAAAAACATTGTGGGAAAAGGAGAAAACATTGCGGGAAAAGGAGAAAATGCTGTTTTCTACCCTTCCCAGAACAAATTTCAATTTTTTTGTCTTGAAAACCTTTATTTTGTCGTCTGGAAATGCTTTCAATTTGAACGAGTCTAAAATTTTCTCATCTGGTAAAGAGTTAAGATTATACCATAATACTATATCATTTGAATACTATTTTGAAAATGTTTACAGGCCCTGCGGCAGCCAAAAATAAACAATGCAGGTGCTTTAATGCATTTAACCCTTATAGTACTTGTCACAACCATATGTGCCCTTGTGGTCAAAGTAGATCAAAATCAGGCTGCACAAAACATGCAGACTGATCTATGCTCTACAGTGTATGCTTTCCCAAAACACTTTAGTTTAACCCATTACCACACAATTCCTGCTTTTGATGGCCCTGAGAAAGAAGCCTTTTAAAAACACTGTGGGAAAAGGAGAAAATGCTGTGTAACCAGCATTTTCTCCTTTTCCCACAGTGTTTTCTACCCTTCCCAGAACAAATTTCAATTTCTTAGTCACCTTTATTTTGTCGTCTGGAAATGTTTTCAATTTAGACTAGTCAAAAGTTTTCTTGTGAGGTAAAGAGTTATAAGGATTATTTTACATAAACTGAGAAAACAAATTCTTAGAAACTATACTTATCTCTCTCAATTCTGCTTCCCTGGAACTACACCAGTACTCGAGCAGAAAATGCAGGCCAAAAAAAAATCCCAAAGTTGAAACCCGCTCCTTGGTATCAAACCCAGGACCTCATGGTTGTGAGGCTGACGCTCTACCCTACAACCGCAGACACCATAATGTAAATGCTTCAGACAAAAGCAACCAATGAAATTGGTCATGTACTATAAGACTGTATGGATCAAGGTCAGAAAGCAGGCACTGCAACTGTGGACTGCAACTGTGTGGCCTCCTTGTCCATATTGGAATCAAAAGCACCTTATTTTATCATTGATCATATCAAGAATTCAGTAAAATTATTTTTATTCTCTTAGAATAAACAGGTGCTGGTAATATTTATAATAGTTTCATCGATTTGTTTGGTATCTTTTAGAAACATCTCCAATACAAAAAGCAAAAATCAGGCTATCTCCAAAATCAAACAAAAAAACTTTCATAAACTGACTGGTTATCATACAACAGATTTCAGTTTCACTGCAATGAGAGTATTAATTTTGCCAAATAAAAAATAATTGTGGCTCAAATAGCCCATTACCAAACAACAAATTTTAGACTCCTCCAAACTGAGAGTCCACAGACAACAAATTCAGAAATTGATACAAATGAGTTTCAGGTGTCTGATAGGGTAGAAAACATTGTGGGAAAAGAAGAAAATGCTGGTTTCCAGCATTTTCTCCTTTTTCCTCAGTGTTTTCAGAGGCCTTCATTCCCAGAATCGTGAAATCCAGAAATTGCCTGGTAAAGGGTTAGGCCTTTATCAAACAATTCTTAGCTATAACAACCCTGTAGTTGGTATTGAAAACATTGTGAGTAAAGGAGAAAATGCAGCTAGCTAGCATCATTTCTCTTTCTGGCTTTCTATCTTTCCAGAGAAAAGTTTTTCATCTTTGAGTCAAATATAAACTGCAAATGCTTTCGATTTGGATAATTCTGAAGTTTAGTTCTCTTGTATACAGGTAACTAAACAGCAAAATTCGAACTGAACCAAACTGAATGCATTTGCAGATGACAAATTTTTAAGTTATGTCTTTGATAGGGTAGAACACATTGTGGGAAAAGGAGGAAATGTTGGTTTCTCCTATTCCCACTTGTTTTCAAAAGCCTTGTTTTTCAGGGTCATTAAACTCTGGACAGTAACAGGTTTTAAGAATTTGTTATTGGATGGTACACTCCCAGTAATAGGTTTAAAGAATTTGTTATTGGATGGTACACTCCCAGTAACAGGTTTAAAGAATTTGTTATTGGATGGTACACTCCCAGTAACAGGTTTAAAGAATTTGTTATTGGATGGTACACTCCCAGTAACAGGTTTAAAGAATTTGTTATCGGATGGTACACTCCCAGTAACAGGTTTAAAGAATTTGTTATCGGATGGTACACTCCCAGTAACAGGTTTAATTAAAGAATTTGTTATTGGATGGTACACTCCCATCTTCTCTTTCACCATACTGTTTGAAAAGTCTTTACTGAGGGTCATACAGACATGGTGTTGTAACAGGTTAGCACAGACATGTTGTTGTAAAGGTCGGGTCCTAAAGGTCATAAAGACATGTTGTTGTGATGAATGAGGGATAAAGATTTCCTCAAATAAACAATAACTCCTTTTGTAACAGAGAAAGCTGCAAAATTCTTCCAAATGCACAGTTTCTCCTTTTTCTCAATGTTTTCATGCACTAACTCTTTACAAAATGACAAAATTTAAGCATCTCAGGACTGTGAAAATAGGAGATATTCTGGTTTTGGGTTAAACTTTAAATACCACAAATCGTTAATATTTACTTCATTTTTCAAGATTTTTCTTTTTTTTTTCAGAAGCTATAAATGGGTAATAAAAAGTTTGTAAAATCTCTTACAGGTGGGAAAAATTTCTATAAGTTTGAAATAAATTCTGAAAAGCAATTTCAAACTAGGAGATAATGTACAGCCAAACATTTTTGCAAGCCAGTTGATTGATGGCTTGATTGATTGTATGGTGTTCAAATACTTCCTTCAACAGTAACTGCTGTTATATTACAGTGATAGCTCACATATTCATGTGTTATGTGTCACAAGAGCTACACTAAGGGCTCTTGATAGGGTTTTCCAGGTTTTCCCACTTTCCTTGCAACTGAACCCCAAAATTTTATCAGTATTAACCTTATTATCCTCCGCCGAAGGTGGAGGGATATAGTTTTAGCGTTGTCTGTCCTTCTGTCTGTCAGTGTGTCCATCGGGGTGAATATCTCCAATGCCATTGGACCCACAGAATTTCGTGAAACTTCACACTTGTAAAATAACCCAATATTCTGCTGAGACACTTTTTTTTTTATTCAATTCAAAATGGCCAACTGGGAGCCATTTTAAGGGGGATATTGTTTATTGTTTCAATGAAATTGCTTATTATTGTTTGTGTCCTTCAAAATTCAAACATTTGCCTTCTCTAACCCAAAAAAGACTCCAACAATAGTTGTTACGTGCCACACAGGGCCAGGGGGGGGGGGGGGGGAAGAGGGAGAAGAGGTTGGCATCTGAATTTCAAATCCACTATTGCATCATCACCATTGAAATGTGCAAGGTACCCTTCAAACACAAGACATTTTCAAGATATACCCATTGTTGTCTCGTTTACAAAGGTGAATGTCCTTAACGCTTTACCAATCAAAAAAAATCCAGACTTGTCCAAATTAAAAACATAATGTAGACAACAAAATAAACTTTACTCAAAAATTGAAACTTGACTTCAGAAAAGAAGAAAACATTGTAGGAAAAGGAGAAAATGCTGGTTAGCATTTTCTCCTTTTCACACAAGGTTTTCAAAAAGCCATTTCATCAGGGTCAATAAAATACTCTTGTGTGGTTTGGAAAGAAGCCTTTTGAAAACATTGTGGGAAAAGGAGAAAATGCTGATCACCAGTGGCTGCCTGGAAGGCTTAGTGGCGAGCGTGTCGGACTCGTGACCTGGTGGTTGTGAAGCATGTCTGAAAAGTAGTTGGTGGCTTTGGAAAGAAAGTTGTGTTAGTACTGGTGTGAAAAAGCCAGGAAACGTGTGCGTCACCGACTGTCATGATATGACTTTGGATGTTAAAGTGGCGTTGAACCCCAATACAACCAACTGATCACCAGCATTTTCTTCTTTTTGCACGTTTTCAACCCTATCAAAGAAAAACTGCACTAATGCAAGCTCATTTAAAGTGTCGTCTGCAAATGCTCTAACCCATTACCATACAATCTCTACTTTTGACAACACAGAGAAAGAAGCCCGTAGAAATAATTGTGGGAAAAGGTGAAAATGCTGGTAACTAGCATTTTCTATTCTTTCAACAATTTAATCTACCCTTCACAAAACAAATTTCAAAATTTCAGTCACTTTTATCATGTCGTCTGCAAATGCTTTTGATTTGGACAAACCTAAAATTTTGTTGTTTGGTAATAAGTTAAATTTTGATAAGGCTTACATTTTGTGATCTGGTAAACAGTTCAATCAGATAGAAAGGTAAAAGCAAAAGTTCCCCAAATCTAATTTTCTGTTTGCCTCCTCATTATATAGAGTAGTTATCTTTTATTTTACAGCCTACAAAACTTCAAATATCTTATATGATACTGAAAAAAAAATCATAACTCCCCATAAAGATAAAAAAAAAATATGTTACTTAATCTGTTTGAACTTAGATGAAGCCATTTGTTGGAACAGAATACCTTAAACTATACCACCATGGTAGTCATAAAACACTCTAAAAATTCTTCTAATAAATGCTTATCTCTTTTCCTTACAGCAAAATATGATACAGAAAGCATAACTATACACACTTAAAATCACAAGTCAGGGTCCAAAAAATCCACTTGTCAGTCCTTACTAGTAAAAATTTGGCGAGGGCACAAGTGGTGCAGCCATGAGTGAAAATATTACCAATGGTATTCACTCAATGAAATCAATTTTTATCTTTCACCAAGAAAAAACAAATATTCTATTTATTTCATGCTTTTAACTCAAGTTTCTCAGGGAGAAACTTTATCAAAATCCAGTGCAGTTCTTTTCAGTTATTCCCTGTGGCATACCCCCTCGGCATAGCAACAAATTACAATATTACGTTAAGCGCAAGAAATGTAAGGTAAATGACGTCATCTTTCCATCTAGTTGCAAGTCATGTGCATTTTACCTTGGTCATACACGTGGAATATCGAAAAATGTTTTCACCGATATTTCTCGACATCCTACCGGAAAGCATAAAATAAATATTTTCTCCTGTTCAGAAAATGGTGATGCACCACAAAAGACAATCATGTTGAATCTTGAAAAAATATGACATGCCCATACAACAGGTTATTTATCTTCATATCCCTTACTGGTGCTCCCCCATAATTAAAGTGAACTAAATTCTTTAATCTATCAAACATCACAAGCATTCTTCTGCCTGGCTGCAAATCTGCAACTTAAACAATACAGTCTGGGGGGTGTCAAACTACAGGACGTGACTTTAACAGCTGGGACATCCTTTATTCGTTTCAAACATATCTCAAGGCCAGACCATTGAATAGTTTTATGTTTGGTGTCTGTGGTTGAGAGGTAGAGCACTAGCCTCGTAACCATAAGGTCCCAAGTTTAATACACAGGAGTGGGTGTCAACTTTGGGATTGTTCATTGGCCAACACATTTGGCGTGAGTACTGGTGTAGTTCCCAGAAAGTAGAATCGAGAGAGATGTGTGTAAGTTGTATGAACTTGTTTTTCAATCTTATGTAAAATAAATATGTTTAAACCTTTACAATGATGACTTTTAACAACCCTGAGATAAAAGACTTTTGAAAACATTGTGGGAAAAGGAGAAAATGCTGGTAACCAGCATTTTCTCCTTTTCCCACAAAGTTTTCTACTCCATCATAAAAAAAAAAATCATCATTTGAGGCAATATGAAATTATCTTCTACAAATGCTTTCGATTTCGATAGATCTAAAATTCTGCTGAGTGGTAAAAGGTTAAACTAACATTGAATGGTTTGTTACAAAGATGCTTTTAGTGTCCTGTTTAGGCATGTGGAACCTTTATACAGGTGACCACAGATGCATGTAGTGTGGCTTATAAGTAATTTGGTAAGAGTGAAACCAAAAGCATGTTACCTATTCTACCTATAAGAACACAGAAATCTGGTAAGAAGATAGCTGACCCTTTATGCCATGATTCTGTCTTTTTATGTCCCAGAGGAAGATTTTGAAAACACTGTGAGAAAAGGAGAAAATGCTGGTCACCAGCATTTTCTCCTTTTCCCACCATGTTTTCTATCCTTTCAATAACCAACTGAATGATTTGACCCATGTTAGTTTGGTACCTGCAAAATTTAATCTGTTCAGTTTGGACAAGTCTAACATTTTATGATCTGGTAAGGAGAAAACGATGTCTTGAAGCAGGGCACTTTGGTAACCTTAGTAACAAAAAGATATAGCTGCATGCTACAAGCACTTTCTTCATTTACCACTATGTTTGTAATGCTCAGAGGTCCTGGGTCCAATCCATGCATGGCTATTTCAGAGGATTGTGCTGTGGCATGGCTTCTCACAGCCCCAGACTATTACTTGTGAAAACTATGTGACACATGAGTAAGTGGGCTGTTGCCATGAGTGATTTGAAATATTGTTGAAAGTAGCTAGCATGACCAAAAGTATATGTGATAAACTTTTATCTTTCAGGTTACAAAAGAAGTGACTGGGGCCAAAACCCAATAAAGGGGCTGCTATCTTTCTATACTCCGACCCCACCATGGTATGAATGTGGGGTAAAGATCCCTTGATCACCAAGCCAATACAGAGAGGACGAATTCCATTTTCTGCTAAGATGTATGATCGTTTTTCCATGACGTCTATGCAATCAACCATGGCTAGATTTACATAGCTTTGCGACATTAATTGAAATCGACCCTACCAAAAAAAGATTTAAAAATTTACTTAAAAAATAATGTTTTTCTTTATCTAGAAAACAATTTATAGATTTTTACAATCCATTGATTATTTTTTATCATGAACTTTGCAAAATTTTGTCTTTCTACTGCAGATAATCAATTGTTTTCTCGGTTTTACATAAAGCACTTTTTTTAAGAATATTACATCGAGCACGTTTTTACGTAAATTTTTCAAGTTCAGGTTTCAGTGAAGTAATCAATTCAATCCAATTAACCCTTTACCAAACAACACGATTTTAGAGTAGTCCGAATTGGAAACACTTGCAGACAACAAAATGTAACTCAAAAATTGAATTTTGTTTCCCGCAGGTTAGAAAATATTGTGGGAAAAGGAGAAAATGCTGGTTACCAACATTTTCTCCTGTTCCCACAATGTTTTCAACAGACTTCTATCTCGTAAAAACTAGGGATTGTTTGGGAAAGGGTTAAGTAAGTAAGCTCAATCTCAAAATCGAGATGAAACAATTTACCGGGCATTACCAAACATTATCTTGTTTTCTTGTAAGACTGTCAGAAAGGTTACTTCAAGAATTATGGGAAAAGGCAACATTGCTGGTTGCCAGCATTCACTTTTTCACACAATGCCGTTGATTCTTTCAAAGCCAAATGCCATCATTAAATTTTGACCTTTGGTGAGGACTTGCACTTACTGTCAATCTGGAGAAATCTAAATCTTTATACCCCAGCAAAACAAACGTTTTCGTGGGTATACTGGAATCGGCCTGTCTGTCTGTGTGTCCGTCCATCCGTGTGTCCATCTGTGTACAAAAGACTAGTAATTTTGTGTCACTAATTCCTCCTACAATCTTCCTTCAGTTGTTTTGAAACTTTGCACATATATTGATCATATATTGAAGATTTGCTAGACATAATTTTCAAGTGTCAACTCTTCCTGATTTAGGAATTATCTCCCCTTGAACTTGACACTTTTTTCCGTCAAAAGCTCTGGTGGGGGTTATTAAGTCACATTCAGTGACAGCTCTAGTTTCACCTATTGTTGACGTATAATACATGTATCATGTGACAGCTACACAGTTCTCATATATGGCCAGTAATTGTGCAGTATGTTATAGGAAGCTTTTTCATACATCTATATACAGAGCTTCAAATAGAGGGAGTGATTTTGATTTCAAAATTGAAAATATAAATAATTTTCCACTTAAGACTACATTATGGGTACTCATTAGAACCGTCTCGATGAGACGATTCTAATGAGTACCCACAACATAGGGTTTGAAAGAGAATTAATGGATTTGGAATACCATCACTCCTTCTTATCTGGAGCCATGGTATTAGATTTGTTAGATAGTTCATAATCACATGTTTTAAAGTTCTATAAAAATCACAAACTTTTAGAGTTCTCAACCATCCCCTTCCTTTGTGACCCAGTTTCGATTCTTCTGTAATTACACCTGGCTTATTTCGATGGCATTTCCTCAATCTCACGAATTATTCATGACACAGGGGCTGGATCCAGTAATTTTTCTGTAATCTTGTAAGTAAATATAGACCAAATATAGACTATATAATACTGGTATGAAGTCTATACTTACAAGATACCAAAAATATTACCTGATTAAGTCCCTGAGATTCATGATCCATAATGTTTTTCTAAAGCCTTCTATCCTGGGATGGGGGAAACCCCAGATTGTCTGACGAGGGGTTAAGTTTTAGTAGATTGTCTTTTCGATCAACATAGGAGGTTGAATTCATACATTTGCCATCGGAAAGAATTATGGGTAAATGACTGATATATATCAGTTTCAGTTTTGCTGCATTCTGTGAGTTTAATGGCCATGTAAAATTGAAAATTTATAGTTATATTACTGAACACAGCTTTGTTACAATACTATTTCCACAGAGATCAAGACCAGACCATACAGTACTTGTAGTCTTAAGTTTTTCATTGATTCTGTCTTCTTAACTCATTTTGAGATACTGGTATAGTCTGGACAAATAGATAAGACACTGGAATAAGTTTATTTTTGTTTTTTTCTGGTTACTGAAAATATCTTTTACAATTATGATGGAATGAAGGGTTAACCCTTTACCACAAGACAAAATTTTAGGCTTGTCCAAATCGAAAGCATTTGCAGACGACAAAATGAAAGTGACTGAAAATTTGAAAATTGTTTTCTACAGGCTTCTGTCTCAGGGTCGTCAAAAGTAGGGATTAATTGTGTGGTAATGGGTTAAACCTTTTCTAAACAATCCCATGTTTAAACAACCGTACGAACAAAGCTTTTGAAAACATAGTGGGATAAGGAGAAAATGCTGGTGCCACCAGCATTTTCTCCTTTTCCCACATTGTTTTCTTCTCTTTCAAAGAACAT
This sequence comes from Tridacna crocea, assembly GCA_943736015.1. Taxonomy (NCBI): domain Eukaryota; kingdom Metazoa; phylum Mollusca; class Bivalvia; order Cardiida; family Cardiidae; genus Tridacna; species Tridacna crocea. The sequence continues at coordinate 2,166,024 of OX031067.1, read as the reverse complement.
CAATTCATTTGTTCCACTTTCAAATTTATCACCTGCAGGTACTTTTAATTTCTAAATAAATTTAAAATTCTAAAATTTGCTGTTTTGGAAAGGGTTTGACACACTTTCTATGCATCAAAAAAGCAATGACCTAAGTATTATCTTCAGTAACTATGTCGACAATGTTTTTCCCCCTTCCCTGAAGTGGGTGAGATTTTCCTTAAAGAGGCAATAATACTCATTTTAAGCCAGTTTTAACTCATTTTGTTTTTATTTTATGAAAATATAGTCATTCTTATATATCTATGCCAAATATCGCGCCTGACGGTTGCAAGGTTGCTTAGATTACGCCTGATAGAAAATGCATTTCGGGGACTTGCGGCCTTCAATGTAAACAGACTGGTCGTTTCCAGATTTTGAATCGAAGATTTTCGATATCCGTTATACACTCGGGTAGATTCGTATGATGATCATGCATACTGTAACGTGACTATATTTGACCTTGGCCTTGATGCGGTAAATAAAGGAAAATGGATGCTTCTCTGTTGCAGCCTCTATTTCTAGACGGAGATCGAGGCCTGTATGTAAGTTACACCTTATCCGACTCTAGGCGGAAACCAACGATAAATTTCCGTGAGTCATGGCCATTGTTTACAGCTTCCATCGTCAGCCAGTTTTCTTCTGGCCAATTTTCGGTTTTTCACACAAACCTCCGTGTTTCTTTTTTCATTTACACGATATATGTCAGTAATTTATCCTTGTGTACACAAAGGACAGATTTCTGTACCATTCTGTTTTTCTTTTTGAAATTTAACAGCGTTTCTGCTCACCGGCTGTAGACAGGCATCTTTAATCATTTATTTAGATCAACCAATATTTTTCGGCAAATTTTATCAATTATGTTTATTCCAATTTTACTGATTTCAAATATAGCACTGACTAACATCACAAAAGATCCCGGCACTCGGTTGCTTTCAGTACCACAGTTTCTGAGTGCTCATCAAAATTTTCTTGCATTTTGGATAATTTTCACGTCTTGTAGCAGATTAGTATGGTAACCATTGTGGCATATGGATTAATGCATTGCCCATTGTGGATAATGTTCTCATGTTGCAGTTGATTACTTTTGAAAACATTGTGGCAAAAGGATTAATTGCTTGTAATGAATACTTTTTCATTCTTTTACATGTATTTTTATATGGAGCCTTAATTCATGTTTAATTCATTACATAATTATTTCATTGGCATTTTTAAAAAAAAAAAATTCCACTGTTTAATTAAAAAAAAAAGACAAAAAGAAATGGTTTATTTGTTCATACATGAAGACTTTTGAGATCTTTCAACTTGAAAGCTTCTGCATTTAATGACAAATTTGAAACTGGTACAGATGAACCTAGTTTTCTAGCAGGTTTAAAGCAAGAGTCTCTGGTTTTTGCAACCCTGATAATTAGAAGCCTTTTAAAACATTGTGGGAAAAGAAGAAAATGCTGGTAAACAGTATTTTCTGCTTTTCCCACAATATTTTCTACCTTGTCAAAGTCAGAAATCATCATATTGCCAAGATTTAATTTGTTGTCTAATAGACAGCAGATGCTTTGAATTTGGTCCACTCCAAAAATTGCCATTTGGTAAAGAGTTCAGGTACTGTTTTCACCTATAGTGCCAACAGCTTTAACTCTTTCCCACACGAGAAAATTTTAGACTGGTCCAAATTGAAAGCATTTGCAGACGACAAAATAAAGGTGACTGAAAAACTAGAATTTGTTCTGGGAAGGGTAGAAAACACTGTGGGAAAAGGAGAAAATGCTGGTTACCACCATTTTCTCCTTTTCCCACAGTGTTTTCTAAAGGCTTCTTTCTCAGGGGCGTCAAAAGTAGGGCTTGTGTGGTAATGGGTTAATAGCCTGATATGGATTAAGAGAATGGAAAATAACTTTTTTCAAAATATATTCAGTGAAGTGGAAACCTACTTTAAACAAGTAATAATTACAAAACACTTTAACTCTAAGAAGTCTCATTTTCAAGTTATCACACTTATGCACTCAGCTAATAATAATGACAGATCAGGTAAAAATAAATCAAACAATAAAACATATGGATTGGTACAGACAAATTGAAACAATTTGTCTGGAGTCTAAGACAGCGAAAGATTTTTTCCCAGTTCAATTATAAGACTACAAATTAGTCTATTTATTGAAGCAATATATATGTTTAAAGGTGGGTATTCAGATTTTTCACATCTCACCAAATTGAAAAATGTATATATTAATGAACTTTGTAGGAAAAAAGAACACAAATCATCAATAATTAAGAATCTTAAAATTACAAAAACAATTTTTTGATGGAATTCCCTTAAAAGGCTACGTAGCCTCTTAAGCTATTTTTAGATTTCGCGCCAAAAATCAATAAAGCACTGTGGGAATGTTAAGTGACTGGCACGTGACTAATGATGCTTAAATTCTATAACATAACAAACATGAAATTATTTTCCATAATGTCTTTTTCGGACGCTAATTGTTTGAAGCTTCTTCGTACGTGTATTTCCGTGTATAAATGAGCAAGTTGCTCATGTAAAAATAGATCGTGTTTCGCCTCATTGTCGACCTGGGCTGTAGTGAATCTCTAATTTCTCTTGTTGTCGGATGGTTTTGGATCACTGGGGTTTTATGAAGGAAAATTATAAGGCTTTGGGAGTATAAGGATGATTTTTTAGTGCTTTTGTAAAATGTTCATCTCAGAATCTGAATTGCCACCTTTAAGGTACACTGATGTAATCTATCAAGGAAAAACTTCTTGGAGCCAGCAAGTACCCCTTTTACCTATTTGGTCTGGTACAGATAGACTAAATGGATACATCAAAAGTACAAAAAAAGATGTCAAAAGTACAACGAAGCATAATATTCTTTTGGCTCAACTATCAGACCAGCAAAACAAGTCTATTTATTGAAGCAAAATGTTTCTTTGGGGTGCACTGAAAGAAAATTTTAAAGGAGCAATAAACTTAATTCTGCAAGATTTTCAGAAAATCCTAACAATGACTGCTTTCTTTTCAGTCAATTAAAAGATGGCTGTAAATTTGTAACAGAAAAACATGTAGAAAATCCACGGAGTTACAAAGTTTCCATTATTTTGGCTGTAAATTCTTTTTTCTAAAGGCTTCTTTCTCAGGGGCGTCAAAAGTAGGGATTGTGTGGTAATTGGTTAAAATGACTCTTGGTTTGGAACCTATAACTAGCCAGACTGCCCCTTTTCTATTAATACAGCTTGAAAAAAAGCTTCATCATAACAAACAGTCATACTTGGTACAACTTAAGCCAACTTTGAGGCCAATCTGAACTATGGAGGCTATTTTTGACATGTAATATAATATTAGATATATCATATCAAAAATATTTGAAATGGCCCTTTATAATCAAGAATTGAAAACATTCTGTGAAAGGAGTAAATTCTTTTAACTCTTTACCACATGAGAAAATTTTAGACTGGTCCAAATTGAAAGCATTTGAAGACGACAAAATAAAGGTGACTGAAAAATTGAAATTTGTTCTGGAAAGGGTAGAAAACAGTGTGGGAAAAGGAGAAAATGCTGGTTACCAGCATTTTCTCCTTTTCCCACACTGTTTTCAAAAGGCTTCTTTCTCAGGGTCATCAAAAGTAGGGATTGTGTGGTAATGGGTTAAAACATGACTGCTCCTAATATGGATTTTCCAAAAACTTTCTCCAAAGATGTCAACAGCAAGAAAAAAAAAAGAGTTCAAGTTGTATTTGTCACAATAATGGGTTAAATTCATTTTGAGTAGTTCCTTTCACAATGAGGACAACAGAAAGTATGGTGAGAAAAATAGACTAATATGTGATTTACCACATTCCAATTGTAAAAATTGTCAAAAAATACAGCAAGCGCACATTTTGCAGCCCAATTTAGTCAAACTGATTACCAATTAGTCTAATTTTTCAAGCAAACTGTCTACATAGAGTACATTGAGTTTAATAAGGCCAACAAGTACAAGTACTGTATTGTAACTATAATCCGATGATCCAGCCTTTTGCAGTGTTAATTCTTCACCAAACAACAAATTTTAGACTGATAACTTCCATTATGCTGGGGCTTAGATGATGTTCAACTGCTGTGAACAAATGATCTTGTATTAGATCTGACCTGGAAACTCAAATTTTCAATTAGAATACTTAACCCATTACCACACAATCCCTACTTTTGATGCCCCTGAAAAAGAAGCCTTTAGAAAACATTGTGGGAAAAGGAGAAAATGCTGGTAACCAGCATTTTCTCCTTTTCCCGCAATGTTTTATACCCTTCACAAAACAAATTTCAAATTTTCAGTCACTTTTATTGTCGTCTGCAAATGCTTTCAATTTGGACCAGTCTAAAATTTTGTCGTGTGGTAATGGGTTAAACATTTTGGTCATATAAAGATGACCATCTGACAAAGCTTCTTGAAAATTGGTCCAAAAACTGACCTCAAGATTAGGCAGGTAAGTTTCAAAAGACAATAAAATTACAATAATGACAAACAACTTGAACAACTGCCATTTTCTATAGGCCTAAATAATATGGCTCCTGAATGAGTGATTATATCAATATTGTTTCCATTTTGTTTCAACTAGGATCATACATCTGTCAGTATCTTTTTATTTATTTATTGTTTTTGGTAAAAATAATTTTGAGAAGAGTTTTGAGATAAAAGATAATTATAACCTCTACAGTGTCAAATAAATAAATGGACTCTTTGGTAGTAGAGTTATGCAGACTATTACTGGAACATTACCAGAATGGAATTTATAAAGTGGGGGCAGGGGGTGCAACAATGCCAATAATGCACCTGCATATTCACAGAATGCAAACACAAATGTTCAACTGTGGCCAAGTACACAAAATGTAACTGCATTTTCAAATGTTCTTTCCGAAAGCTTCCAAAACCATTATCTAAGTGGGAGGGGCACAATCTCTTGGCACCTCTCTTAATGCCCAATAATGTTGCTCTCACATTCACATTTCTTGCTTGCTATGCCCCTGTAGGCTTATTTAACTCTTTCACAACTGTTGACAACACCAGAAGCCTTTGTGGACAGTGTAGATTAAGATCAAACTGCACAGAATATGCAGTGTGATCTCTAATCTACACTATCCACCTACTTTATTATAGAGCAAGGCCAAACTTGCTCTTCCTCTTGTAGTGGAACTACATTTATAGCCAATGAAAAAGTATCAAACATTTACTTCAGTGAAGGAGTTATAACCCTTTCCAAAACAAGCCCTTGTTTTTACGTGTCTGCAGTACAAGTCTTTTGAAAACACTGTGGGAAAAGGAGAAATTGCTTGTAACGAGCAATTTCTCCTTTTCCCAGTGTTTTCTGCCCATTCTGATAATTTTCGGCCATTGTTATGAATGTTAAAAATTGTCGTCTGCAAACTCTTTCAGTTTGAAAGAGTCTGAAATTTGTTGTTTGGTAATGAGTTAATGTTATCATTACTGCAAGAGATCCAACATTGAGAATAATTGTATCTTAAATAACATGTGTAAGTCTTTACCAAACAGTCCAAAATGAAAGCATTCACAGACAACAAAGTACATGTAAATCAAAAATTGAAATTTGATTTTGAAAGGGAAGAAAACATTTTGGGAAAAGGAGAAAATGCTGGTTACCACCATCAATCCAGTCTTTACCAAACAGCAAAATTTTGGACTAGTCCAAAATGAAAGCATTTGCAGACAACAAAGTACATGTGAATCAGAAATTGAAATTTGATTTTGAAAGGGAAGAAAACATTGTGGGAAAAGGAGAAAATGGTGGTTACCTTTTCCCACAATGTTTTCAGAAGGCTTTTTTCTCAGGGTGCTAAAAACCAGGAATTATTTGATAAAGGGTATTTGATGTCCAACTTTGATCCACACACTGGCTGGTAGTTTGAAGTAAGCAACTGTAGGATTGAAAATAATCACATTTGACATTTTCATGATTGCATTCAGACTGAAACAATGCTGTTCTTCAAATACTGCATTTTCTGTGCCAAAAGCAACTGAAATTGTTCAGAAAATCCTTGGTAAAAAGATAACAGTTTAAGATTTTAACATCATTTTCAACATAAAATAGGGCACCTTTCTATGCTCTCAATGTTTCTCTGACCCTCTGTTTTGCACAACATTCTTTCCATGCAACTGGCTGCAAACATCCTCCAAGCAATGTCCAGCAATGAGAAATATGAAAGATTTCCATAACTTTTACTATCATCAATCCAGAAAATAGGGCCTGTATTCACCAACCATTCTCAAGAACGTTCTTTGTCTTATTCTCCAGAATTTTCTACATTTGTAGGTAACACAACTTCTGATTGGCTAAACCGTTCGGTTTAGCCAATCAGAAGTTGTGTTACTTACAAATTTAGAAAACCTTGGAGAATGAGACTAAGAATATTCTCAAGAATGGTTGGTGAGTACAGGCCCTGGACTATAGTTTTTTTGTACCAGGGATTTTAACTCATGAACACTCGATCACTGTGTACATGGATATATATGTGTGTCAAAAAATTTGGGAATTACTGATTGCAGACATTTTGCATACAGAAATGTTTGCAAATTCAAGACATTATTTGTTGGTATACTTGTTAAATACACAAACAAAAGTGTCTGTGACTTTGTGACTTTCTTAAATTTGCAAAATTGCAAAAATTTCCATGTCACAATAATTTCCAACTATACAGTACTAGTCCTGTAGCCTAATGACAAATTATTCTAAATCACGTTCTTAATCTCATTACCTCATTTAGAACGTGAAATGAAAAATTTTGAGCAAACTAAACAAACTGTGTCAGCCAATCAAAAATTCTGTAACTTAGAAATTTAAAAATCTGTTGACAATCTGACAAAAAATGTTATTGATTATAAACGGTAAGTGAATAATTATTATGTGAGGGCGGGCTTTTTAAGGCGATGAGACTAAAATACGGTACTTTGACAGATATCGGTGTTATCTTTCTAAACGGTGGTATAATGATCACTTTTATGGGGTAGGCTTTTAAATCTTTACCACACAACAAAATTATAGACTGGTCCAAACTGAAAGTATTTGCAGTCTACAAATAAAATGTGACTGAAAAATAGAAATTTGGTTTGAGAAGGGTAGAAAACGTTGTGGGAAATAGAGAAAATGCTGGTTACTATGTTTTCAAAAGGCTACTTTCCCAGGATTGTTAGAAGTCGGGATTGTCTGGTAAAGAGATAAGTGAAATGTTAACCCATTGAGAAAGAAGCCTTTTGAAAACACCGTGGGAAAAGGAGAAAATGCTGGTAACTAGCATTTTCTCCTTTTTCCCACAGTGTTTCCTACCCTTCCCGGAACAAATTTCAATTTTTCAGTCACCTTTATTTTGTTGTCTGCAAATACTTTCAATTTGAACTAGTCCAAAATTTTGTCGTGCGGTAAAGAGTTAACCCTTTCCCAAACAATCCCTGGTTTTTACGAGTCTGGAATAGTAGCCTTTTGAAAACATTGTGGGAAAAGGAGAAAATGCTGGTAACCAGCATTTTCTCCTTTTCCCACAATGTTTTCTACCCTATCATAGACAGAAATCATCTTTTCAGCAAGAGTTGAATTGTTGTCTGCAAATGCTTTCAATTTGGTCTAGTCCAAAAGTTTGTCGTTTGGGAAAGGGTTAAACCCTTCGACTATTAAACAAGTTAGAATAAAAAACCCAATTATTACTATTTCAAACTCATTATTTTGAGAAAAAATATTTCCTCATTGGACAGTATAGATCAGAGATCAGACTGCACCGAATGTGCAGTCTGATCTTGATCTACATTGTCTGCTCAAGGTCAATGAGTTGTGCCTAGCACCTTAAGGGTCAATGAAATATGTGCAGCGCTAATTCATGCAGCGTGAAAATAAAACCACTGGCAACCCCAATATTTTGTCGTCATTAAATCCGTTAATATTACATTTTTTAGGACTAACAATTTAAATGTTAATCTTGTTAGATTATCTAAACCCACCTTATGTCATTTACAGCCCATTTTGATACCATTTTAATTATTTAAATGGCCCTTAAATAGCACAGTAGTTTGTATTTACCCTGACTGGCTTACGTAATTCAATGTTCGTATTTCCTTTTAAACTTTAACAGATGATGATCCTATGCTTTTTATGAGCCTGGAGAAAAAGACTTATTACCAAATGTCAATATTTTAGGCTTGTCCAAATTGAAAGTGTTCGCAGTCAACAAAATAAAAGTGACTGAAAATTTGAAAATCGTTTTGTGAAGAGTAGAAAACATTGTGGGAAAAGGAGAAAATGCTGGTTACCAGCATTTTCTACTTTTCCCACACTATTTTCTAAAAGCTTCTTTCTCAGGGTCGTCGGAAGTATGGATTGTGTGGTAATGGTTTAAAAAAAACATTTTTTGAAAATGAGAAAATGCTTATACAAGTATCTGTTCAATCTTGAAATTATTTTTTGATACTTTTGTTAGTTTTTCTGAAAAGGGAGGTAATTATTATCTCTTTTTGAATTGAGAATATATTGTTTTAGATTTATAAATGATAATTCAAAGTAGGAAAAAATGAAATAGTGAAAGTAATTCAATAATACTCATTTTTAATTTCAGCTAATTTTGCAGGATGAAATTTTAGTGGAAATAGCTGTTTTCCATTACACAGGTCTTACCTTAAACTTCATTGTCTGGTAACGGGTAAAGCTGTATTGGTTATGTTTTATTACATAATAAAACGAATACCGATACCTTAATGCAGTTCACCCATAATTGTCTATTTTTGCACCATCAAAAGGTCGAGGCTAGGTCAAGGAATGTTGAACTCTTTACCAAATGACATAATTTTGGACAAATCATAATTGGAAGCATATGCAGAAGTCAAATAAAGAAGTGACTGAAAATCTTATGTATTTTGGAAGGTGGAAAACCTTGTGGGAAAAGGAGAAAATGCTAGTTACCAGCATTTTCTCCTTTTCCCACAATGTTTTCAAAAGTCTCCTTTCTTAGGGTCATTACAAGTTGGACTCTTTACTAAATGACATAATTTTAGACAAAATTCAAATTGGAAGCATTTTGCAGACAACAAAATTAAGGTGACTCAAAAACTGAAATTTTTTGGGGGGAGGGAAGGATAGAAAACATTGTGGGAAAAGGGGAAAATGCTGGTAAATAAATGAACTTAAAAAGAAATATAAAATTTCATTTTTAAAGAAAATGTTATCCCTTTACCAAACAATCCCTGATTTTTACGACCCTGAAATAGAGAGCCTATTGAAAACATCGTGGGAAAAGGAGAAAATGCTGAAAACCAGCATTTTCTCCTTTTCCAACAATATTTTCTACCCTGCTGGAAAATAATTTCAATTTTTGACTTATGTTTATTTTGTCGTCTGCAAGACTTAGTGCTTTTATTTTGGACCACTCTAAAATTATGTTGTTTAAGAAAGGGTTAAAGTAAAAGAAATCTGTTCAGCAGCAGTATCAATCAACTTTATGGAATCAATGTTACAGTTGAACAAATTTTCTGATTTTCCTTCAACTTTTTTTCCTAGAGCTTTCAAGAACTGTTTTCTACAGCATTGCAAAAACGCATAATGGTCTGGTGATGGATTAATGCATAAACGCAAGCAGGCGTTATCCTGCAGATTTTTTTATCTTTAGAATCATCTTTGAAGGAAAAAAAATCTAATCTGATGTATCTTTTTCTCTTTGCATCATTTTCAATCTTTATCAGACAATAAACTCTTTACCAAACGACAAAATTTTGGACGTATCCAAATTGAAAGCATTTGCAGACGATAAAATAAGGGTGAATCAAAAAATTACATTTTGATTTTGGGAAGGGTAGAAAACATTGTGGGAAAAGGAGAAAATGCTGGATACCAGCATTTTTTCCTTTTCCCACAATGTTTTCAAAAGCTTTCTATCTCAGGGTTGTTAAAAGTTGGGATTGTGTGGTAATGGGTTATGTTTTTGGCTATACTAAATTGAAAGCATATGCAGACAACAAATTAATTATTAGTTAAATGACAGTAACTGTCATTGAAAGGATAGACGTCATCTTTGGAAAAAGAGAAAACGCTGGTAACCCATATTTTCTTCTTTTTCCATGATGTTTTCTCAAAGCATTCTATCAAGAAGTGAGTGTAAACGTGAGATTGTTTAAAAAATGGTTTAACCCTTTACTGCAGAATGAACATTTTAACCAACACTACGAAAGAAGGCTGTTGAAAAAATTGTGCGAAGAGGAGAAAATACTGGTAACCAGCATTTCCTCCCTTTTGCACAATGTTTATAAAAGAATAACTGCAACATTTAGCTCATTACGAAATATTGGACTAATCCAAATTTAAAGCAATTGCAGACGACAAAATAAAATTTTAATGTGACTCAAAAATTGAAATTTGGTGTAAGAAAGGTAGAAAACATTGTGGGAAAAGGAGAAATGCTGGTTACCAGCATTTTCTCCTTTTCTCACAATGTTTTCAAAAGGCTTCTTTCTCAGGGTTGTTAAAAGTCGTGATTAAGTTGTAAAGGGTTAAGCCACATTGAAATTGTCTGCAAATGCTTTCAATTTGGACTAGGCTGAAACTAAATTGTTGCCTGGTAGAGAGATAAAAAGATTTTTTAAGCAAATCTAAATCAGCCTATTTTTACACATAATGAGGTTAATGACACACTTAGGAATGAGTAAGCAGGTGCACTGTCTGCCTTCATGTGACAGATATGCCATGAAGGCAGAAAATAGAATAGACAAACAGACGAAAAGCACATCCACAATGATCACATTGTGGGGTTACATAACTAACATAGTGCTATTAACCTTTATCCTCCTATATGACTAAAATAAAATTTTGAATTCGATATCTATAACCCATTTATTGTTGTTTCAAGGTTATGTTTTGGGGAATAATATCTCCTTATTGGACAGTGTAGATCCAAGATCAGACTGCATGTTCTGTGCAGTCTGATCTTGATCTACTCTGTCAACAAAACATCATTAAGTTGAGCTTGGCAGTCAAAGGGATAATCATATAAAAGTAACACAGTTGCTCTTTTCAATGATGTCTTCAAACAGCCCTTCCATACAAAACCGCCTTTCATTGAATCATCCTTTTTTTTTTGCTAGAATTCCCCCCCTCCCCTCCATTCTGTATAGGTAAATCATTCTGTGCCATAAAATATATGAAAAAAAAAAGTGGAGCAAGTGTCTTTAACCCTTTACCAAAATGACGACTTTTAACGACTCTGAGAAAGAGGCCTTTTAAAAACATTTTTGGAAAAGGAGAAAATGCTGGTAACCAGCATTTTTTCCTTTTCCCAAAATGTTTTCTACTCCATCGAAAAATGATTGTATGTTTGAGCCATATCGAAATTGTCATCTGCAAATGCTTTCAATTTGGACAAGGCTTAAATTTTGTTGCTGGTAAAGAGTTAACAAAACACAAAATTTTAGACTGGTTCAAACTCAAAGCATTTGCAGACAACAATGTGACTCATACACTAAAATTTGTTTTTAGAAGGATAGAAAACATTGTGGGAAAAAATAAAATGCTGGTAACCAGCATTTTCTCCTTTTCCCACAATGTTTTCAACCCTATCATAGACATTTTCATCATGTAACCTATATTTACATTTTTGTCTGCCATTGCTTTCATTTATGACAAATCTTTATTTTATTTGTGAGGTAAAAAATTTTTAACTCGCCACCATTGGAGAGGTTCACAGACTGGTTTTAAAAGTGAAAACATAATTTTATTTTAACTGGTTCAGTATTTATTGCATAAAATGGTTTTTTTTTCTTTTTCTGTATTGTATATTTCAATGTATCCTAGTAAAATAATGTACAAAACTGTACTAATTGCTCAGAAACTGTACATATAAATTTTTTCCCCATGGTAGATGGTCTTTCAACTCTTTACCACACAATTCCGACTTTTAAACGACGCTGAGAAAGAAAACATTGTTGGAAAAGGAGAAAACGCTGGTGACCAGCATTTTCTCTTTTTTCCCCACAATGTTTTCTACCCTTTCCAATTCAAAATTCAATTTCTGATTCACATTTATTTTGTCATCTGCAAATGCTTTCCTTTTGAACCAGTCCAAAATTTTGTTGATTTTTTGGGGGTAAAGAGTTGACCATGGCAGTCATGTTATAAATGTTATCAGTGATATTTACTGGTTAATACTGAAGATATTTTTAAGAAATATTTGCTTTTTTCAATTATATTTCTTCATCTACACTTTGTTCAACTTCAGAAAAACTGATATTTATCCCTTAACCTTCACTGGTTTTAACAACCCAGAGGAAGAGGCCCTTTGAAAACATTGTGAGAAAAGGAGAAAATGCTGGCAACTAGCATTTTCTCCTTTTCCCACTATGTTTTCTACTCTTCTAAAGTCAAAGTTTCAATTTTAGGGTCACACATATTTTGTCAACTGCAAATGCTTTCAATTTGGACAATTCTAAAATTTTGTTGTTTGGTAAAGAGTTAAGGTTAGCCATAAATTTCTGCGCAGGGACAATATTCATCAATGTATTGTGCATGTTCCCAATATCGCAGAGTCCCAGTTCACTTAACTCTTTACCAAACGACAAAATTGTAGACTGGTCTAAATCGAAATCACTTGCAGATGACAAATTATATGTAACTCAAAATTGAAATTTGTTTCCAGCAGGGTAGAAAACATTGTGGGAAAAGCAGAAAATGCTGGTTACCAGCATTTTCTCCTTTTCCCACAATGTTTTCTATCTCAGGGTCGTTAAAAGTCGGGATTGTGTGGTACAGAGTTAATAATTATGTTTTACAATGTCATGAATTGACAATACATCATTGACAATTGAACTGAGCGTGTGTGGGCCACTTAGCTTCAATTTTCACTATCAACTTCAGACATTCAACTTTTTTTCTTAGGAATAATGTTATATTTCTATTCATTAAAAAAAAACTACGATTGTGAAAGTCTGGTGTTACGGTAGAGGATGGTGTAGGTCAAAGATCAGGCTGCATTTTTGTGCAGTCTGATCATGATCCACACCATCTACAAAAGCTACTTTCATTGGTAATGAAAGGTTTAACTCTTTACAAAATGACAAAATTTTATACTGGTCCAAATTGAAAGCATTTGAAGATGTCTACAGAGAAGCGACTGAAAGTCTGAAATTTGTATTGGGGAGGTTAAAAAACATTGTTGGAAAATGTTCCCTCATCCAAGCTTTAGTGCAGGATGAGGGTCATTATTGGAGTGAAGCCGGAGGCTGAGCATGTATACACTAGCATGTATACACTAGCATGTCGTTCTGGATGATCGCGCTCTTTAAAAACCGTGATTTATACTACACCTGAGAGAGACCGGAAGTCCATAACACCATGTAGCTCATAATTTAAAGCTTTTGTTGCCGAAACCACTCGCAATGGGTGGGAAGATTAAGTAAAGAACATATGTAATTATTAAGTACATGTACATCAAATCACCCCATGAAGAACTGAATCACTCTAAACAACAAAACCAAGGGAGGGTGTATACATGCTCAGCCTCCGGCTTCACTCCAATAATGACCCTCATCCTGCACTAAAGCTTGGATGAGGGAACATTATTTTCGTAAAGCCTTTGGCCTCACATGTATACACTAGCATCTTTAAAGTAAGGCAACAAAAGGAAGAACAATATATGCAAGAACGCAAAACAGCACTATGTAACTAAGAAAACATTGACTTCACAAAATTAGTCTGTTCACTACTAACAACATCTCTGTAATAGAAGTTATAGAAGTTTTTATCTGACGACCAGTCTCCAGTTTGAAGGATACTTTTAAGAGTACATCCTGAAGAAAAAGCTGCAGAGACAGCTGCACCTCTAAAGGAATGAGCTTTGAAAACACTAGTATCAATTCCTGCTGCCTGCAGGACTAGCTTTAACCATCTAGCAATAGTACTAGTTGTAACTTTATCAAAAGTAACATAAGAGACAAAAAGTTTATTACTTTTCCTTATGGATCTAGTTTTCTCAATATAAAACAAAACCGTATGCATAGCACAAAGCCTTTCATCTTGGAAATGTTTTATTTTGAAAACAGAGCTTTTCTTTTTGCAGGAACTAGTCTTCAATAAGACTGGGAAAAGAAAAAACAGTTGGTTTTTCTCTTTTTTCATCATATCCAAATCTAAAGACACTAATGTCTGTGCTCTAGGAGCAGTAGAAAGAGCAATAAGTGCAACAGTCTTAAAAGTTAACAATTTCAAACACAAACTATTTAACGGATACAAAGTCTTCAAGTATTTCAAAACAGTAGAAATATCCCACGTAAAACCATACCTTGGCCTTGGTAATAATGAATTAAAGACACCTTTCATATAGCGAGAAATAACACTTATATCACGATGACACCAAGAATTACCAAAAAAGGGAAGTGTCTGCAACAACATGGATTTATGGGTATTAAGCACTGAGTGAGATTTCCCATCTTGGAATAAACTATGCATGTAAGCTATTACCTTTTCTTGAGTGGAATAAAAGGGACTACAATTTTGTTTAACACACCAAAGGTACCACTGTTTCCATGCTGCATTGTACTGTTTTCTTGTTCCTTCACGCCAAGACTTGATGATGAGTTCTGTAGCTTCAGATGGAATTGGTGAATTCTTGAAGGACTCCCTGATACACAGACAGCGATCAAACGCAGGGACTTGCATAGTGGATGATGTTGACAGTTGTGGGCAAGGCTCAACAAATCTCGGTGTCTTGGCAATCTAACGGGAAAAGAGACAATATTAGATAGTACCAAAGGAAACCAGGGTTGTGATTTCCACAAGGGAAAAATCAGTAGAGCAATATCAACCTTATCTGATAGTATTTTATCCATAACTTTCCCTACCAACTGGAAAGGTGGGAAAATGTAAGGCTTAAACAAAGACCAAGATAATGAAAAAGCATCACATTGCCAAGCACCTGGTTCAGGAAACCAAGTCACAAACTTGTCAATCTGTTTATTAAGCCTTGATGCAAAGAGATCAACTTCAGGCGAAAAGAAATGGACACACAGTCTACGAAAAATGTCTTTTTTCAACATCCACTCTGTTGAATTAGAAAAATTTCTAGAATAGAAATCTGCTGTGCAGTTTTCAGACCCAGCAATATGAGTGGCAGAAATTAAAATATCCTTTGACAAACACCAATTCCAGATCTTTTTTGCTAAAGTATCCATTTCTACTGAAGCCATGCCACCCATGTCATTAATGTAAGAAACAGCCGTGGTGTTATCAGACTGGAAGGAAATGTGAGTACCTTTCACATTGTGGAAAACACTGATCAGAGTATAAAAAATAGCTAATAACTCTAAATAGTTAATAGAATGGGCAGACTCTGAGGGTGTCCATCTACCATTCCCACAAAGATTCATGGAAACAACATGATAACCAAAGCCTTCCAATGAAGCATCTGTTCTGCAAACAATATCGATTGGTTTTGGTCTAATAGCTTTCCCATTCTTTTGTTCAACATTGTTAATCCACCATTCAATTTCATTCCTACATGAGTTATTCAAAGAAACATAACTATCAAAATCTGAATTTGATGAATTCAAACATGTAACTTTGTTTCTTTCCATATTTCTGTAATGCAATGGAGCTTCAAAAATGGCATAAAAGGCATTAATAATTAGACCAATAAAAGATGCAAGATCTCTAACACGGACTGTTTGTGCATGAAGAAGCCAATCTGCTTTTGACATGATTTTCTGAATCTTTTCATCAGTGAGAAAAACTTTAAATGAAATAGAATCCAATATAAAACCAAAGAAAACTATTCTTTGAGAGGGAATGAGTACAGATTTCTTCTCATTTATACAGAAGCCCAAAGATTTCAGGGTATCACATAGAATTTGAGTATTTTGGGAACATACAGTAAATGATTGTTCCATGTTAAGGGAATCATCTATGTAGTATGCACATCGCAATCCAATATGTCTAAACCAGGCATAAATTGGTTTAAGTATTTTAGTAAACACCCTTGGTGCAGAACTGAGACCAAAAGGTAAACAGACATAATGATACAAAATATCATTCCAAAGAAATTTGAGATATTTTCTACTGTCTTCTGCAATAGGTATTGAGAAGTAAGCATCCTGTAAATCTACTGATGTAAAGAAATCTCCCTTTTGTACCAATTGTAAGACAATTCTGAAATGTTCTTGTTTGAAGTGTTCATAATGAACAAATTTGTTCAAGTGTTTTAAATTGATTATTGGTCTGAACTTACCATTTGGTTTGGGGACAACAAATATGTTGGAAATATATTGACCACATTCCCATGAGGATTCAACAATTGCCCCTTTACGTACTAACTCAGCAAT
Organism: Tridacna crocea; assembly: GCA_943736015.1. Classification (NCBI taxonomy): domain Eukaryota; kingdom Metazoa; phylum Mollusca; class Bivalvia; order Cardiida; family Cardiidae; genus Tridacna; species Tridacna crocea. The sequence continues at coordinate 2,149,684 of OX031067.1, read as the reverse complement.
TTCTGTGTCAACTATTTTTCTTTCTTCCTCTTGAAATTGAATTTCCTTGGGAAATTGACTTTGAAAAGGAATAGAATCAAACTCTATGTGATAACCTTGTACAGTTTCTAAAACCCAGGGATCTACTGAAAAGGTTTTCCACATGTGAATAAAGTTTTTTAAGTTACCAGAGGTACTTACACTTAAAAGCTCTCGTTTGGGGGAGCTGAAGTGCTTGTTGCAGTAGCTGTTCGGGACTTTCCCCCTCTATTATTGTAGTTGGTATAACTGCCTCTTTGCGATTGGCTTGAATTGTATGATTGACCCCTTCCATAAGGCTGATATCTGTAACGGCCTCGACCACGCCAGTTACCACCTCGACCTCTAGGTCTTTGCTCATAGTTGAACTTGTCTTTAGCTAGAGAAATACCAGTTTCACAGTTTTTAATCTCTTTCAAGACATCATCTCCAAACAAAGATGTAGTTATGGGGACATTAATGTTACACAGGTTAGAGTACTTTTTCTTAAGATTCGGTCGAATCAAGTACCTTCTCCGAAGAGAAAGGTTGAACTGAATCTGTCCCATCAATGTTAAGACATCAGACAACATTTGTTTAGCCTCAGTATTACCAACAATGTAAGGCTTCAGAATCTCTGCCAATTTAATCACTGGGACCATGCCAGTTGCGACTAAATTTTGAATATCAACAAAGGCTCGATCGTAGGATCTAGCTCTTTTGTCAAGAACTTTCCAAACTTCATTATTGACTAAAGGTGGAGTCAACTTGTCACAATTTTCAGGTACTTTGTATTTTGACATTAAAGTTTCTGTATCACACTGCGAAGTACAAGCAGTATTGATCAAAGAAGCCAAAGACTGAGCAATGGGCTTATCTTTCTCAATGGACTTAAGTTTTGGCAGGCCCCATTCATCTTCTGTATCGGTATCGTTATTGCTTCCAAATAATGCTTCAACAAGAGATAGCTTATTTGGGGCAGAGGAATCATCATAAGCCTTATTAGCAAGAGACGCAGTATTCTCCTCATCTGAGAGCAAAATGTCTTCAGAGTTAACTTCCACATGTAAGTTAGGTGCTTTTGTAATATCAAAACGTCCATGGGTCTCAACCAGACCTAATTTTTGTCTCAAATTGAAAATGTCATGCTCTGACAAATTCTCTAAATCAACCAAACTCTTCTTGTGTTTGGATACCTTCTTTTTCTTACCACTTTTTTCTTTAGAAGGCAAAACCTTCTTTTTTGTTTTCGGATTAACTTCCGAAGTTTTCGACCCCGAAGCTTGGGCCAAGGCTTGAGTTTCAACGACTTCTTCTGCTCCAACAAAAGGAGCATTAACTATGTTAGTCTCCCGTATATCACTCGAGTCAAAACCCGAGAAGTCAGACTGTTCATTAACAGAAACTTCGAGTACATCATCCTCGAAACTGCTCATAACTCCTCAATGTTTCTAGTAGGCACGAAAACTAATGTTGAACCAGGACTACGTCCTTGGTAAAGCCTCGAAATATAAATGAATGTTATCGTAAAAATACGATAATACAAAAGACAAACCAGGACTGCGTCCGTGGTGCAAAATTATAATAAATTAACTAGGACTTCGTCCTTAATTCTTACCGATGTTCTCACGGCGAACGCCAGAACAACTATGAGCTACATGGTGTTATGGACTTCCGGTCTCTCTCAGGTGTAGTATAAATCACGGTTTTTAAAGAGCGCGATCATCCAGAACGACATGCTAGTGTATACATGCTAGTGTATACATGTGAGGCCAAAGGCTTTACGAAAATAATGAGAAAATGCTGGTTACCAGCATTTTCTCTTTTTCCCACAATGTTTTCTAAAAGCTTCTTTTTCAGGGTTGTCTAAAGTAGGGATTATGTGGTATTGGGTTAAAGGACAGTAGAATTTAACTGTGCAGTATAAACCAATGATCCTGATAATCCCACAATTTCGCCAGTTTTCTAATTTTCCATATATTATTGATTAATCCTTTACAGGACCACAAAATTTTAAAGTTGTACAAATCCAGTGGCAGATCAATTCAAATGTGGTTAAAGTGATAAGATTCGCCCATGAGAGGGTAGAAAACATTTTGGGAAAAGGAGAAAATGCTGGTTGCCAACATTTTCTCCTTATCCCAAAGAGTTTTCAAACACTATATTCCCATCTTTGGCAATTAAAACTAATTATACATAGTTTGATGAAGTATTTAAAAAAAAATTTAAAGCATTAGGCAGGGATTTTGGTCCCAGCATATCTCCTGCAATTAGTTTTTTCCTTTTTAACTCTTTACCTAGCAGTCCCTGGTTTTTACGACCCTGAGAAAGAAGCCTTTTGAAAACACTGTCGGAAAAGAAGAAAATACTGGTAACTAGCATTTTCTCCTTTTCCCACAATGTTTTCTACTCTGCTGACAACAAATTTCAATTTTTGAGTCAAGTTTGTTTTGTCAGCTGCAAGTAGTGTAATTTGGACCAGTCTAAAATTTTGTTGTTCAATAAAGGGTTAACGAAACCTCAACATAATAAATATAGACTTTAATGACTGTGAATTTTTTACTTTGTAAATTATGCATGCAGTTGAAAAAGGGAGAAATAGCTGGTAATCAAATGCATTTTCTATGCTATTAAAAATACATTACTCAAATGGGACGATAGCCGGTAAAAATTAAAACGAGAGTTTGAAGAACTCATTTTTCATTGGGCTGATGACATCAAAGCCTGCCCAAAATGTTTAAACTTCGCCGGCAAAGTGTTCCTCGCTGTCGTGGCCTCTTTGGAGATAATATTAAACTGCGCAGCAAAAAATCTTAATGGCCTCATAACTGCATCTTATGCAACTCTACTAATTGATTAACCCTTTACCAAACAATCCCTGGTTTTTTACGACACGGAGATAGAAGCCTTTTGGTTACCAGCATTTTCTCTTTTTCCAACATTGTTTTCTTCCCTGCTGGAAACAACTTTCAATTTTTCAATTAAGTTTATTTTGTCATCTGTAAGTGCTCTCAATTCAGACCAGTTTAAAATTTTGTTGTTTGGTAAAGAGTAAAATTATACATCAACACTTTAACAAGCAATCCTGTGCTTTTAATGACCTGGGAAAAAAAGCCTTCGAAAATATTGTGGGCAACGGAGAAATTGCTTGGGACCACATATAATTTGAGTGGAATTTTATTCGTTTTTAGACTAGTCCAAATTCAAAGCATTTGTAGACGTCAAAATAAAAGTGACTGAAAATTTGAAATTTGTTGTGCGGTTACAAGCATTTTCTCCTTTTCCCATAATGTTTTCAGAAGACTTCTGTCTCAGGGTCATCAAAAGTAGGGATTGTGTTGTGCTGGTTTAACCCATTACCACACAATCCCTACTTTTGCCGACCCCAAGAAAGAAGCCTATAGAAAATATTGTGGGAAAAGAAGAAAATGCTGGTAACCAATTTTCAAATTTTCAGATTTCAAATTTTCAGTCACTTTTATTTTGTTGTCTGCAAATGCTTTCAATTTAGACCAGTCTAAAATATTGTCGTTTGGTAAATGTGTGACATCATTTTTGACATCATTTTGTACTTATTTCACAAATGTCTTCATGGATATTAACATGTGTGCATCTAAAGATGATTCAGCATCTTCTTATCTATGATTTGTAAAATATCGTCATGTGTTAAAAAGAATATGACATTTCTTGGCATACGAGATAATTCTTTTTTAAACTCATCAAGAAAAAATGTTATTTAGCTCACCACAGGCTCACTTAACCGTTTAACAAATATTCCCTGGATTTTACGACCCTGGGGTAGAAGTCTTTTGAAAACATTGTGGGAAAAGGAAAAAATGCTGGTAACCAGCATTTTCTCCTTTTCCCACAATGTTTTCTAACAATCCCGAAACAAATTTCAATTTTTGAACTTGATTTCAAAGTGCTCTCAAATTTGACCATTCTAAAATTCTGTCATTTATCAAATCTTACGAACGAAGTCCGTAACAAAGAAACAAATGAATAAATGCATGGCAGAAATAAGGATCGGAGCGGGATTCGAACTCCGAACTCCCGGACGCAAAGCCAATACCCTAACCACTGAGCCAAAGAGATATCTCTCTGACGCAGTAGCCAGGTATTGTATTTAAATCGGGAGTATATGCCATGCAGGAAGGAGTGGTCTCCCGTAACACACCCCCTCTTAAAGTCATCATTTATTGATGACTCAAAGCCTTATTAGGCAGAAAGTCCGATTTTAGACAACAAATGGGATTAATGGCTCAATGGCCAATCCCGGACGAGCCCCCATCTTACGAACGAAGTCCGTAACAAAGAAACAAATGAATAAATGCATGGCAGAAATAAGGATCGGAGCGGGATTCGAACTCCGAACTCCCGGACGCAAAGCCAATACCCTAACCACTGAGCCAAAGAGATATCTCTCTGACGCAGTAGCCAGGTATTGTATTTAAATCGGGAGTATATGCTATGCAGGAAGGAGTGGTCTCCCGTAACACAAAGAGTTACCTCTTTCCAACACAATCCTGACTTTTAACGACCCTGAGGAAGAAACCTTTTCAACACATTGTGGGAAAAGGAGAAAATGCTGGTAACCAGCATTTTCTCCTTTTCCCACAATGTTTTCTACCGCTTCGAAATCAAATTTTTAATTCAAATTTATTCAGTCATAGGCAAATGCTTTCAATTCGGACTTGTCCAAAATTTTGTCGTTTGATAAAGAGTTCATAACATTTTCCCTACAAGTGTTTGATAAAATTTTATCTCGACACCAACTCATATCTGCTCTCATGAAATTATATCTTACATTATGACTTATGTGCCAACACTATAGTGTAATTAAGTGCCTTCAAACACATCAGTTTTATAGTATTGCAGTAAAAAATCATCTATGAAATTTAAACAGAGGAAAAATTATATAACTATATATAGTACATGTGAGCTCTTCCCTGTGAAAAGGGGGCTTAACTCTTTACCACACGACAAAATTTTAGACTGGTTCAAATTGAAAGCATTTGCAGACGACAAATAAAGGTGGCTGGAAAATTGAAATTTGTTCTGGGAAGGGTAGAAAACACTGTGGGAAAAGGAGAAAATGCTGGTTACCAGCATTTTCTCCTTTTCCTACAGTGTTTTCAAAAGGCTTCTTTCTCAGGGGCGTCAAAAGTAGGGATTGTGTGGTAATGGGTTAATGCATCTTCAAACAGTGTATTGACCCAAATTAGCCAGCACAGACTTGGGTCGACAATTTTTGGAAAGGGTCACCCACAGAACATTTCTGTGAAATTATTTAATAAAATCTGGCGAGCGGTTTCAGAGAAGAAGATTTTTAAAGAATTTCTTAGAAAATTCCTTTTGGTTGCTATGGCAAACCAGAATTTTTGACGGAATTAAATTCTGTGAATAAGTTTTAAAGAGGACCTCCTAAGGAATATTCCAGCCAAGTTTGGTCCAAATTGGCTCAGCTGTTTAGGAGGAGTTGATGTTTAAAGAATTGTTGACGACGCACGACAGACGACGGACAACGGACACTGGTTGATCCTTAAAGCTCCCCTTGAGCACGTTGTGCTCAGGTGAGCTAAAAAAGGTTATTGCACTTGTATGGGAATATACATATATATATATATGTTAACCCTTTACCACACAGCAGAATTTTAGACCTAACCAATTTGAAAGCATTTGCAGACGACAATTTCATAGCAGCTCATATGACGCAATTTTTCTTTGATAGGTTAGAAAACATTGTGGGAAAAGGAGAAAATGCTGGTAACCAGCATTTTCTCCTTTTCCCACAATGTTTTCAAAAGGCTTCTTTCCAAAGGTCGTTAAAAGTCCTCATTGTGTGGTAAAGGGTTAAATTCCATTCTCTAAGAGCTTTGCTCATATGAATTGTTCTGTTATATCATGATATATATATATACTGATATGAGAAATTAAAATATTAGGAAATATAACCACTTATTTGTTGTATATTAGCATCCACTGTTTGATTAGATGGTGTTTTACACCGCTTTCAACATTATTTCAGTCATTTCACTGTGACAGATCACATATTAACCTACCTTTAGATAGAACATCTTTGTCACTATTTTCATTAGCTTACTTTCTAGGGCGATTAAAACTCAGGATTTTGAAACAATTATGAAGTTTTCCAAATCCAAGGCATTAGCAGACAACAAATTAAATCCGATTCAAATGCTGGGTTGATTGATTGATTGATTGATTGATTGATTATATGGAGTTTAACGCCATTTTCAACATTATTTCAGTTATACTGCGACAGCGAGTGCACCAGTATGCATGCCTTCCTGGAGTTATTTTACCAGTTCTCTGCATAATATTGTTTCCAAGCTACTAGCTGCTTTCCCATATAATGATTATCGAAACAACACTCAGCTGTGAGAGTGAAATGAATCCTGTCACATGACTTAACACTTTACTAAAGAACAAAATTTTTGACTCGACCAAATTGAAAGCAGTTACAGATGATGATTTAGATGTAGCTGAAATGATGATTTATGTCTTTGATAGCATAGAAAACATTGTGGGAAAAGGAGAAAATGCTGGTTACCAGCATTTTCTCCTTTTCCCAAAATTTTTTTAAAAGGCCTTCTCTTTCAGGGTCGCTGAAAGTCGGAATTGTGTGGTAAAGAATTAAATATAATCATCGATTCTCGGAAAGAAATTGGCCGCACTGGGGATCAAACCACCTACTCCCTGTTCTTGAGTCCTGAATGCTACCGACTGCACCACAGGGGCTTAGCAATTTGTTACTGCAGAAAACATTGTGGAAAAAGTAAAGGGACTCTGATTATCAGCATTTTAGGCTCATTTTCAACCTTTACCACAGTATTTTCATTTGGCTTGTTTTCACAAGGTAGTTAAAACCAAGGATTATCTGTTACAGGGTTTGATATCTGACATAGAAAGTTTTTTTTCAGAAATTGAGGAGATAGGAAGCATCAAGGAATGTTACAGAATGAGCAACTTCACAGCGTGACAGACTTAGAATAAAAAAATTCACAAAGAATTATGTTTTTATCTTTCAACTAACGGAATACCTATGCATTAACACCTTAGTGATCTTTATTTTTGATGTTCCCCCCACCTGGAACAAATTTCAATTTTTGAGTTACATTAATTTTGTCAGCTGCAAAGGCTTTCAATTTGGACCAGTCTAAAATTTTGACTTTTGGTAAAGAGTTCAATTTTTACCACACAATCCCAAATTTTAATTACCTTAACTTTTTACCAAATGACAAGTTTACAAACAGGTCCAAATTGAAAGCATTTGTAGACGACAAAATAAGTATGAATGAAAAATTGTAATTTGATTTGGGAAGAGTAGAAAACATTGCGGGAAAAGGAGAAAATGCTGGTTACCAGCATTTTCTCTTTTTCCCACAACATTTTCAAAAGGCCCTTTTTCTAAGGGTTGATAAAAGTCGGGATTGTGTGGTAAAGAGTTAAGACATAAAGCAAGTGAAAACATATTGGGAAAAGGAGAAATGCTGGTAACAATGTTCTCACAATGTTTTCTACCCTTCCAAAAAAGAAAAAAAAAATTCTTAACTCTTTCCCAAACAAGCTCTGGTTTTTACGTGTCTGCAGTGACTCAAGTGAAGTAATTTTCTTTGGTAGGGTAGAAAACATTATGGGAAAAGGAGAAAATGCTGGTTACCAGCATTTTCTCCTTCTCCCACATTGTTTTCAAAAGACCTTTTCCTCAGTCATTGAAATTCTGCCTGGACGCAGGTTATTCTGTGGCAGGAGTTCTAAGGGTATACCTGCATTTTGGTTTTTTGCCGAGTTCAAGATCTACCTAATAGTTATTCATGAGCGATGACACTGGAATTAATTTCGGTTCGTCATAAAACTTTTTATCCGACTATCAGAATAATTACCACATTTACCTTTAATCCTTTTTCCGTTGATCCTTTTCTAAACAATCTGTAGTTTTTACGACTCTTTGAGATAGATGCCTTTTGAAAACATCGTCTAAAAAGGAGAAAAATGCTGGTAACCTCATTTTCTTCTCTTTCCCATAAGGTTTTCTATCCTGCTCGAAACTAATTTCAATTTTTTAGTTATGTTTATTTTGTAGTCTGCAAGTGCTTTCAATTTGGACCAGTCTACAAAATCGTTTAGTAAAGGGTTAACCCTTTCCCAAACAATCCCTGGTTTTTACGGGTCAGGAATAGTAGCCTTTTGAAAACATTGTGGGAAAAGGAGAAAATGCTGGTAACCAGCATTTTCTCCTTTTCCCACAATGTTTTCTATCTTATCATATGGAAAAATAATCTTTTTTGTTACTGTTAATTTGTCGTCTGCAAAATACTTTCAATTTGGTCTGGTCCAGAATTTGCCGTTTGGGAAAGGGTTAACCCATTACCAAACGACAATATTTTAGGCTTGTCCAAATTGAAAGCATTTGCAGACGACAATTTCATTGTGGCTCAAATGGTGCAACTGTTTATTGATAGGGTAGAAAACATTGTGAGAAAAGGAGAAAATGCTGCTTACCAGCATTTTCTCCTTTCCCCACAATGTTTTCTAAAGGCTTCTTTCTCAGGGTCGTAAAAAGTAGGGATTTTGTGGTAATGGGTTAAATAACTACCACGAAATTCTCAGTTTGACAATAAAAACCCAAATACTGCAATTTCAAAGTTATGTTTTGGGAATAGTATCTCCTTATTGGACGGTGCAGATCCAAGATCAGACTGCATATTCTGTGCAGTCTGATCTTGATCTACAATGTCAAAAAAAGGTCAATGAGTTGCACTTAGCAGCTTAATCCTTTCCCAAACGACAAATTTAAGACTCTTCCGAACTCAAAGAGTTTGCAGACGACAATTTCAAATTTGATAAAAATGGCAGAAAGTTCTCCAAATGGATAGAAAACACTGTTTGAAAAGGAGAAATTGCTCGTTACGAGCAATTTCTCCTTTTCCCAAAGTGTTTTCAAAAGACTTTTACAGCAGACACATATAAACCAGGGCTTGTTTGGGAAAGGGTTAAGGGCTAAGGTTTTGCTACACTATCCCATATTTTGACAACCTTTTGCGGAAACTTTTTCGAAACTTTGTGGGAAAAGGAGAAAAAAAATACTGATAACCTTCAATTCTCCTTTTTCGCTCATCAGTTTCTGCTCTATTAAAGCCAACTCAAATTATTTGGACTATATTTTATATGTTGTCTTGCGATGCTTTAAATTCGGATCAGTCCAAAATTTTATCATTTGGTAAAGGGTGAACCCTTATCCCTGCTAGATAATTAATTTTTTACCAAAAGACAGAATTTTAGACTGGTCCAAACTGAAAGTACTTGCAGATGACAAAATAAATGTAACTCAAAATTTGACATTAATTTTGTTTCCAGCAGGGTAGAAAACATAGTGGGAAAAGGAGCAAATGCTGGTTAACAACATTTTCTTCTTTTGCCACAATGTTTTCAAAAGGCTTCTTTTTCAGGTTCGTTAAAAGTCGGGATTGTGTGGAAAGCGTTAAAATGAAACTATCTAGCGGATAGTAAAAACCCGAGTAACACGACTTCAAACCTAATATTTCGGGAGAAAGATATCTGTTTATCGGACTGTGTAGATCCAAGATCAGAATGCATGTTCTGTACAGTCTGATCTTGATCTACACTGTCTGTAAAAGGTCAGTGAGTCATTCCTTGCAGTCAAAGGATTAACTCTTTACCAGACAACCCCGACTTTTAACACCCCTGGGAAAGAAGCCTTTTGAAAACATTGTGGGAAAAGAAGAAAATGCTGGTTACCAGCATTTTCTTCTTTTCCCAAAATGCTTTCTTGCCCTCCTAAAACGAATTTCAATTCTTTAATCACATCCAATTTTTGGTCCGCCAATGCTTTCAATTTGGACCAATCTAAAATTTTTGTCGTTTGGTAAAGAGTTAACTCATTACCAAACGACAAAATTTTAGGCTTGTTCAAATCAAAAGCATTTGCAGATGACAAAATAAAAGTGACTGAAAATGTGGTTACCAGCATTTTCTCCTTTTCCCATAATCTTTTCTAAAGGCTTCTTCCTCATGGTCATCAATTAGGAGGGATTGTGTGGTAATGGGTTAAACATCCCAAAATGTTAGATGTGTCAGATTCTTTTATGAGCTGCAGATTTAAATGATAAAATTAATCTCTTCCATGCAATAAAACATAATCTACAGAGATTTCGTAATAAATACATATTATAACAGTTTCACCTTGTGTGTCCCTGTCAACAAAAAAACTAATTTAGTTTTTTGGCAGTCAACAAAATTTTGAATAAATCCAAATTAAAAGCATTTGGAGACGAGAAACCCATGAGACAGAGCTGACTTTAATAACCCTAGGCCTTATTATGGTTAGTAACAAGAATATTTATAAAGTTTTCACTACAGAAGCCCATGTAAAATTTGTGACCCTTGGTTTGGGGGACAAACTTGACCCCTAAGGCTATGATTTAGTAGAGGCCCACTAGATAAAGTTACTTGCAAAATTTGGTAGTCCTAGGCCTTATGGTAGGTACACATAGATTTTTAAAGTTTTCTAAATAGAATAAGCTTACATAAAACTTGTGACCCGCCCCTCCCCACGAGAAGATTTTTAAACTTTTCTCTATATAAGCCCATATAGTTGGGCTGGGCCATATTTGACCCAGGGTTATAATTTGGTCTCTCTTGGTAGACACCCACTTGATAAAGATACATGCTAAATTTGGTAGCCCAAGACCTATGGCTTAAGGTACCAGAAGAATTTTAAAGTTTTCCCTATATAAGCCCATAATTATAAAACTTGTGACCCCCAGGGTGGGGGGCCAATTTTGACCCCAGGGCTATTATTTGAAGGAACTTGGTAGAGGTCCACTAGATAAAGCTACACACCAAATTTGGTAGCCTAGGCCTTATGGTTTCAGAAAAGATTTTCAATATTTCTAAATTTTGTTGCCATGGCAACCTTTTTCAAGGAATAAAATTCTTTCAAGAAATTCTGAAGAGAACTATGGCAGGATCATTTCTGTGAAGTTTCATCAAAATCAGATGGGTAGTTGAATATGATTGAAATAAAAGATAACACACGGACAGAAAGACGAACGGACACATGCATGCATGCATGCAAGACAGAAACAGGGACTTAACATAAGCCCGTGGAGATAAAAGCCAACCTGAGGTGAAGTTATATATTATTATGCATTTATTTTTATCTATATTGGATATCAAAACAAACAATCATCCTTTTTCTCTGTTGGAGGTGATGAACTGAAGATATATGAATTCTGCACCAAGATCTGTGATGTTTAAAAGCTTGAACATGAAATAAAAAGCATCTTTGAAACAAAATTCATTGACATAAGTGAAACTGTATCAATACATCTGAACAGAAATATGCTTTAATATGGATTCCCTGATATTGAAGTTTAATGTAATACAATAAACCACTTCAGAACTGCTGACATGTGCTGATTGTGGTTACAACTGTCGATTTCTTTTCAGCAATCTGATGGAAGTAATAAATTCCTTATACACAACAGTGGTACTGTGTGCAGGTTTAACCCTTTACCACACAATCCCGACTTTTAACGACCCTACGCAAGAAGCCTTCTGAAAACATTGTAGGAAAAGGAGAAAATGCTGGTAACCAGCATTTTCTCCTTTTCCCACAATGTTTTCTACCCTTCCCATAGCAAAATTTAGTTCTTTACTCACATCTATTTTATCATCTGCAAATGCTATGAATTTGGACCAGTCCAAGATTTTGTGGTTTGATAAAGAGTTAAACCAAAAAGATGGGTCAATGGTTCAAATATATATCATGCTCCGCCCTAATAAAAAAATATCAGTGTTTACTGTTCAGGGTTTCAGTCCACGATGCTGTAGGTAGGATATGTAGGGACTTCCTTTTATTTTTTTTCAAGAACTTTTTACGTGGACTATGTAATGAAACCGCACCCAAAAATACAATGAACCGCACCCAAAATCTATCTTTTTCAATTGTAGTATAAAAGTTTTGGGTTGGCAGGGCCAAAACTTTTTACTTTTGATCCATCTTCTGCATGTCCAAGGTCCAGATTACCTCATGATTTAGTCCAACTTAGGATCCGTTGTCTGTGCATGTCATATTCTTTGAAGATTCGACCTGTCTTATATGATGCATCACTAGCCCCGAAAGCGGGCAGACTGTAATATTACGCTCTATAAAGTAGCAATGTAGAAAATAGCTTTTATCCATACATTTGAGGGGAAATGAGACCTGCTTTAGCTCCAGATTTCTCTAAACTGCTGATCATAGCTGAGTGAATTGCAGAAGGTAGCGTTTTATTGAGTAAACATTTATTTCAGTTTGAAATTCAAAGTAATTGTTGTTGCGTAGGAAAGTGGTTCGGCTCTGTACCCAGGATGCCCAAATTAGATAGATCAGTATTTATAGAATGCCATCTAGCGGGAGATAATGACTTAGGATCACAACTCGGGAAAGTTTGCAAGGCTCAGTATTTCATCCTGTACAAAACAATAACCAGTATTTACTTGCCTGATGAAGAAGGTTTTTGTAAACATAGGAAATGGAAAAAAAGCTGGTAAAACAGGATTTTCTATTTTTCCACCAATGTTTTCAACCATTACAAAGATAAATACCATCTGCATCACTGTTCTACAAGTAATTGTTTATCTGCAGTCTGCAACTGCTTTCTTATCCTGTCTAGAAATTTTTATCTCTGGTATAATTATAATCATGGATTTAACCCATTACCAACCGACAATATTATAGACTTGTCCAAATTGAAAGCATTTGCAGACGACAAAATAAAAAGTGACTGAAAATTTGAAATTTGTTTTGTGAAGGGTAGAAAATATTGTGGGAAAAGGAGAAAATGCTGGTTACCAGCATTTTCTCCTTTTCCCACAATGTTTTCTAAAAGCTCCTTTCTCAGGGGCGTCAAAAGTAGGGATTGTGTGGTAATGGGTTAACTCTTTAGCAAACAACAAAATTTTGGACTGCATCAAGTTTAAAATATTTGCAGACAAGAACTAAGGTGTGGCTGAAACCATGATTTCTGTTTTAGATAGGGTAGAAAACATTGTGGAAAAGGAGAAAAATAATGCTGGTTACCAGCGTTTTCTCCTTTTTCCTCAATGTTTTCAAACAGCATTTTTTTTCAGGATTGTTGAAACTCAAGATTGTGCAGTTTAAAGTTGAATGAAATTCAACATCTCAATGCTAAGTAATTTTAGATACTGCAAGCATTCACACATCCTTATCATTTTTCTCACTTGTCACTGCATCTACAGTGTTAACCCATTACCAAACGACAATATTTTAGGCTTGTCCAAATTGAAAGCATTTGTAGAAAACAAAATAAAAGTGACTAAAAAATTGAAATTTGTTTTGTGAAGGATAGAAAACATTGTGGGAAAAGGAGAAAATGCTGGTTACCAGCATTTTCTCCTTTTCCCATAATGTTTTCTAAAGGCTTCTTTCTCAGGGGCATCAAAAGTAGGGATTGTGAGGTAATGGTATAAACCTTTGAAAAAGCCGCATCAAGAGGACTGCTGCTAATTCTGATGACTTTTCCTTAAAGTTACAATAAAGGCCAATAATATCATTGTAATGAAAGATGATGTTAAACTCTATACCAAATGACAAAATTTTTGGCTTGTCCAAATTGAAAGCATTTGCAAACATCAAAATAGAAATGACTGGAAATCTGAAATTTGTATTGGAGAGGGTAGAAAATATTGTGGGAAAAGGAGACGATGCTGGTTAGCAGCATCGTCTCCTTTTCGCACAATGTTTTCCAAAGGCTTCTTTCGCAGGGTCATTAAAAGTCGGGATTGTGTGATAAATGGTTAAAGTAAGAATAAAGGCCAATTGTTATCAAAGGTGGTGTTTAAATGCATATGAATTTATATTCTAGTTTTAATGAGGCCTAACAAAATAATATTTGTGTTTAGCATTCCAGTCTGAGATGCTGTAGGTAGGGAAGAAAGAGTTGTCTTTTTTAGCAGAAACTTTTTCCATGGACCATGATACCAAAATCACACCAAACTGTTGTTTTTTTTTTCATTTGTAGTGTAAAAAGTTTTGAGTCAGCAGCATTTTCTAGGTGATAGGCCTTACAGTTTTGAAAACATAGTGGAACAAGAGCTTCGCAAAGTGGGACAAGTACGCCCATAGGAGCTTGTCAGTGAAATGGGTTAAAATCGAGAAAGTCTGCAGATATCTATATTTCAAGAGTCAAATGCATGTCTATGCATGACAGGTATTCATCGTGGTAAGTTTGAACTTTTCCCAATGAAACTGTAGGAGTTGTACACACAAGAAATTGCTAATAGACAGATGGATGGACGACCAGGACCGTAATACATGTACAACTGTCCGGATGTGTACAAAGGAGAAAATGCAAGTTACCAGCATTTCCTCCTTTCTCCATAATGTTGTGTACCCTTTGTTTAAAGCCAGAATCATTTATCTGAGCTACATTCAGTTTTGTTTTCTACATTCTTTCAATTTGCTCGAGTACAAAATTTTGTTGTTTGGTAGAGAGAATATGGTAAATTCACTGTGAGAAAAAGACAGATCATTGGCAAGCATCACATTTTCCCTTTTCCACAATCAAAAATCCTGTGAAAGACATTTCCGATCAGCTAAGAGACTTTTTTGTCCATTGGCATCTGGTAAGGAGTTATAAAATTCTGAAATGACTGAATTATCACCGCATACAATTATTTACAGATTTTAGTAAAAGGAACATTACAGCCCAGTGTTAATTGGATAATCATTTTTTGCGGGTACTTTAACTATCAATCTTAAAGATCTGAAGCGTCTTTTCCCAATTGAAACTTGCAACAATTTTCAGCTGTAACACAGAAAATTATTGCTTAAAACTGCTTTAATGTTAGAATCTAATTATCTGCATTCGTAATTCATTTCTGCATTTATTGCCAGAACTGCACCTTTCTTGTTAGTAGATACGAATCTCAATTTACAGATGAACTTTTCAATTACAGCGTTTTAACCCCAAAAGCACCATTTTATTGAGATAAAAAGTGTCTGATAAAAAAAAGCTACATAATTAGTATAATCCTTTTTTTTTTACATTGCAAGACCATCCCATTAATATTTGACCTGTCATACAAAAGGGGACCATCTGGTAAGTGCAAGAAGTGTCGACCCCAGTCAGGCTGCGTGGAGTGCACAGGCCGACCTGGGTTGACACTTTTCGCTTTTATGATATTTTCTGTATGAAAAGTGGTCATTCTACCTAACTATGTTATCTTTGCTCTATCTACTTAACCCTTTCCCAAACGGCAAATTTTGGACCAGACCAAATTAAAAGCATTTTGCAGATGATAAATTAACCGTTTACTCCATAGATACTTGTTTCTACACTCTGCTTGTAGGAGCCTTTGGAAAACATTCTGGCAAAAGGTGAAATTGCTTGTGACATGCGATTTCACCTTCTGTCACAATGTTTTTTCTGCTATCAAAAGGTGTCCTATACATATAAAAAACAGCTTCATCCTTGCTGTTATTTAGGGTCAATTAGAGATACCATAGAAATGACTTATGGGGTAAAGGGTTAACAGTTGCTAAAAAGATGATTTTTCTATATGATAGAGTAGAAACCATCGTGGGAAAAGGAGAAAATGCTGGTAACCAGCATTTTCTCCTTTTCCCACATTGTTTTTAAAAGGGTTCTATTCCTAACCCGTAAAAACAGGGATTGTTTGGGAAAGGGTTAAATTGACCTGCACTATCTTTGATCTGTTTTCATCTAATTGATGTACAGATTTTCCAGATTATCGCTTTTCGTGTGACAGATCACATTTATAGTGTAGGATGAAGATCAGACGGTCCATTCAGTAATGTCTTTTATTACATAATTCCCCTTGTTTCCAATGTAATACAGGTTACAAGTTATCCCATTACCAAACAACTAATTAATAGAGTGGTCCAGATTGAAAAACATTTGCAGACGACAAAATAAACATGACTGAAAAATCGAAATTTGATTTGGGAAGGGTAGAAAAAATCGTGGAAAAAGCAGAAAATGCTGGTTTACCAGCATTTTCTCCTTTCCCCACAATGTTTGCAAAAGGCTTCTATATCAAGGTCTTCAAAAGTCGTCATTGTGTGGTAAAAGGTTAACTTGTCTCACACATGTTTGAGATAAAAGCATTGTGCAGTATTTGCTCAATACTCTGTAATCATACACTACGTTTCTAAAGCAGGCCGATCTAGATTCCTGAAAAAAATATACATTCAAATTTTGTAATTATTACAAAGTTGTTTATCTCATCCCTTTTAGATTCAAAACAAAATCAAAACACTCAAGTATCTTTGGAACTATTTTTTGTTCGTAATATACCTGTGAAAGAAGTGAAGAGGCTTTGCGTAAATTTCATTACGCATGCATTTATGTGATTTAAAAAATCTGACATTTGTTTGCTTTTGAGGTAAAAGTTCATTGAACTCTTCCACTGAAGTTTTTTTGTAGACTGATCTTTTTTAATAAGATTTTATCTTAAATACAAACTTATATCAGATCCGACATAAACTTAGTCTTGAGTGACTGTATGTCTACAAAAGCAACTTCGGATTGTGAAAAGCCATAAAAGTTAATTAATAACTGTGTGCAGAATCTGGTTCAATGGAATGTTGGTTACTTAACCCTTTCCCAAACAACAAATTTTTGACTCTTCCAAACTAAAAGAGTTTGCAGATGACAATTTCAGATTTTGAGAAAATGGCAGAAAGTTCTAAAAAAGGAAGGAAAACACTGTGGGAAAAGGAGAAATTGTTCGTTACAAGCAATTTCTCCTTTTCCCACAGTGTTTTCAAAAGACTTTTACTGCAGACACATAAAAACCAGGGCTTGTTTGGGAAAGGGTAAAGGACGTCAAACCATTTACCGAATATTCCATCTTTGATCCAGTTTTAATTCCATAGTGCAAAATCCCGATTTCAATGACCCAGAGAAAAAAAGAGTCTCTTAAAAACAATGTGGAAAAAGAAAAATGATGGTAACCAGCATTTTTTCCTTTTAACACAATGTTTTTTACCCTCCGAAACACAAATTTTGACTGTTTGGTCACATTTATTTTGTGTTTATCTATTATTTGGTAACCAACATTTTCTCCTTTTTGCACAATATGTTTACCCTTCCAAAAACAAATTTCAACTGTCGGATCACATTTATTTTGCTGTTTTGGAAATGATTTCAATTCTAAGAAGTCTAAAATCCGTTCTTCATTAACCATTTACTCCCTAGATACTCATTTCTACGCATTGCTTGCAGGAGCCTTTGGAAAACATTGTGGCAAAAGGTGAAATTGCTCGTGATGAGCGATTTCACCTTTTGTCACAATGTTTTCTATGCTATCAAAAGGTGTCACATACACATAAGAAACTGCTTCATCCTTGCTGTTATTTAGGGTCAATTAGAGATACCATAGAAATGCCTTATGGGGTAAAGGGTTAAAAGATTAAATTGTTCTTACTGACAGCCTTTATGAATGGCAAATTGAATTGATATCTCAGCTCCAAAGACTACTAAACACTGTGTGGAAAAAGGACAAAATACTGGTTACGGGCATTTTCTCCTCTTCTCCATAATCTTTTAAAAAGGCTTCTTCCTTTGGGTTGAACAGACAGAGGACTGCTAGATGACGGTTTTACTCAAAGAACACTTTTCAAAACATTTTTACTACCTTTACCTCCAGATTGGGCTCAGACTGCACAAACCATAGAGCCTGATCTTTCATCTATCCTGTCTGTTTGTTAACATACTCTGGACATGAGCAACCTGTAAATTGCCCTTATTCTGGTTCTATATACTAAAATGAAAATACCTGTTGCATTTTAGACCATCGCATAATCAACCAATTTTCATCTCACTGCTATTTCAATTTTTATCAAGCATAATACGTTTGTAATTTTGATATCCTAATTCTTTGACAATTTTTTTTATCTTTGGCTGCAATACAGTCGGAGTCTTAACTCTTTACCACACAATCCTGACTTTAAATGACCTTGAAAAAAAATTTTCTTTGAAAACATTGTGGGAAAAGGAGAAAATGCTGGTAACCAGCATTTTCTCCTTTTTCCACCATGTTTTCTACTCTACTAAAGTCAAGTTTCAATCTTTGAGTCATATTGATTTTGTTGTTTGCAAATGTTTTAATTTGGACAAGTCTAAAATTTTGAAGTTTGGCAAATAGTTAAAAGCAGTATCTACAGAAAATATGGCTTCTTTTTGTTGTGTTTTAAAGCACCTTTTGAAAAGACTATTATTATGGCAATTCACATTTAATTTTGTGAAATAAAACTAAATAACCTTATTTATCACTCATACATATCATAGTTTCCAGTTACCTTTTGAAAATCTGGATACCGAAAATTTTTTAACCCTTTACCACACAATCCTGAGTTTTAATGCCACTGATAAAGAAGCCTTTTGCAAAGCATAGCGGGAAAAGGAGAAAATGTTAGTAATATTTTCTATAATTTCATGATTTGTGCTATATTTTAATCTTTTACCAAATGATGAAATTTTAGACTGGTCCAAACTGAAAGCATTTGCAGACCACATAATAAATGTTACTCAAAAATTGAAAATTGTTTCCAGTAGGGTAGAAAACAGTGTGAGACAAAGAGAAAATGCTGGATACCTGGCTTCTCCTTTTCCCACAATATTTTCAAAATGTTTCTGTATCAGGATTGTAAAAACCAAGGATTTTTTGGTAAAGGGTTAACCCATTACCACACAAATCCTACTTTTGAAGCCCATGAGAAAGAAGCCTTTAGAAAACATTGTGGAAAAAGGAGAAAATGCTGGTAACCAGCATTTTCTCCTTTTCCCACAGTGTTTTCTACCATTCACAAAACAAATTTCAAATTTTAACTCACTTTTATTTTGTCGTCTGCAAATGCTGTCAATGTGGACCAGTCTAAAATATTGTCGTTTGGTAATGGGTTAAGTGCTATGTAAACGGCAATGTTGAGAACATGATAGAAAAAGGAGAAAATTCTTGTTGCCAGTGTGTCCTTTACCTTCTTGGTTGTTCAAAGCAAGGAATAATTCAGTAAACAATTGATGAGATGAAATGAGGACAAACAAGAAATTCAGCTACAAAATCACCCAAAACAAAAATCAGGGAACAATGAAACCTGTGTTAGGGTTCCTGGTACAAAAGCAAGGCCCCGGTAGCTCAGTTGCTAGCATGCAAGACTTGAGAACAAGGGGTCAAAGGTTCAATCCCTGGCTTGGCCAATTTCTTTCCGAGGATTGATGATAGTCACTGTGACAGGGTTCATTCCTCTCTCCCCGCTGACCATTGTTTCAACAGTGGTGAAGTAGGAAAGCAGCCCGTGGTCTCCAAAGACAAGAGCTCAGCAAAGTTGCACATAAATGCCCAAAGGGACATGTCAGTGTAATGGGTTAACCCATTACCACACAATCCCTACTTTTGATGCCCCTAAGAAAGGAGCCTTTAGAAAACATTGTGAGAAAAGGAGAAAATGCTGGTAACCAGCATTTTCTCCTTTTTCCACAATGTTTTCTACCCTTCACAAAACAAAACTCCAATTTTCAGTTATTTTGTCGACTGCAAAAGCTTTCGATCGGACAAGTCCAAAATTTTTTCGTTCGGTAATGGGTTAAAATCTAGAATGCCTCCAGATATCCAAAGATTTAAAAGTCACATGCACAACAACACCATACGGAGATTTATTATGGTTAAGTTAAAACTTATTCCAATGAAAACTGTAAGAGGAATTGCGCACACAAGGAATTGCTAATGAACATACTGATGGACAGACAGACGACTGGAACCATAACATAATAGGACCCTTCAGGCATATAAAAATTGTGCAGAGTACTAGTAAAGGAGACTCAAGGAAAGCATGGACAGGTGCACTGGCCACAGCGAATGCTAAAGACCATTCAATCAACAATTCTCTCCTAGTACAAAAGCATCAACTTGTAATTGAACTGGCATGCCACAAGTTAAGGACATAGTTACAACAATCCTGCAAGAAACTCGGGTATGATGATGTAACCTTTGTTAAGATTTCTTGACACAAAAGAATTCAACCTTTTACCAAATCCTGAGTTTTAAAAACCGCAGAAAAAATTTTTGAAAACATTGAAGAAAAGAAAAAAATGCTGGTAACTAGCATTATTCTACCTTTTCAACAATGATTTTCATCCATCCTGAAACACTTGAGTCACATTTGATTTGTTATCTGTAAGGGCATATAAACTTGGACTGATCCTCAAGTAATAGGTTATGTACATTGTGGTCATCTGTAAGGGCATAATTATAAATTGGGACTGATCTTCAAGTAATAGGTTACATTGTGGTCATCTGTAAGAGCATATAAATTGGGACTGATCTTCAAGTAATAGGTTACACTGTGGTCATCTGTAAGAGCATATAAATTGGGACTGATCTTCAAGTACCGTAATTTGCTTAAATTTTGGGACAGCAAAAAATAATTAATTTTTTTTGTGTCCCAATACTTTGGTCTACAAAAAATAATTATTCTGTCAGCTGTCCCAAAACTTATGGTCAAACAAGACGGTCTGTCAAAGTGAAAGTCACTCGCCGCTAACACGTCGAATATTGCCGACGTTGAAATATTGCAACGTGATTGATGTCAGGTTTGCAGGTTTGCAGGTTGGTCTATTTTTAGACTGATTGGAATTCCACCGATCAGTTTGAGCACTAAGAGCTCGTGATTTTCATTGATTATGAACTTTTTCACTCATTTTTGTTTGCATCTTGGGATATCAATAAAGATGTTATTTTGCGTTTGTAGAAAAAAATTCACAACATATTTTACCTGCTTACATGTACGCGAGGTGAACGACATTAACTGCACTCTTGACAAGTACCTGCTAGGACCGTTCTCAAATTTGATTGGTTTGTCGATCTTCGATCGATAAACCTTGGGTAAAACTGTGTACTTAGATTTCTATTTATAAACAACAAACTCGATTGACCGTAAAATACACGCGTGTCAACTCGTGTTAACCTGATGAACACACACGTTATACATGTTATGGATAGAAGTTTATCACACCCTTTTTACAGTTACGTCGGATTTCTTTTTGAATTGGGGTTTACATTAGACAATCAGGTGATCGGGTTTTTCGTCTCGTCCCATTGAAATGGGGAGAGTTGGGAAGCATGCTTACGACGTTACGAGCGTAAAAATAAAACTACGAGAAATAAATATTTGCAAAGGGTAGGCCTATCAACGGATTGAAAAAAGAAAATTAAATAAGATATTCACTGTCCCAATTCTTTGGAACAAAAAATTACCTACCTTGCTTTGCAATTTTTAGTATGTCCCAAATCTTTGGGTCATGAAAAATAATTATTTTCGTGATTTTTGATGGTCTCCCAATTCTTTGGGTGTCCCAAAATATACGCAAATTACGGTAATAGGTTACATTGTGGTCATCTGTAAGGGCATATAAATTAGGACTGATCCACAAGTAATAGGTTACATTGTGGTCATCTGTAAGGGACTGATCTTCAAGTAATAGGTTACATTGTGGTCATCTGTATGGGCTTATGAAATGGGATGATCCTCTTGTAATAGCTTACATTGTGGTCATCTGTATGGGCATACGAATTGGGATGTCAGCATCTCATGGTTCACTAGTGAGTTTTCTCTCTGGATATTACCCACAGCTTTCTCTTTGCCTTGGAGAGGAACCAGCTATATGAACAATATAAGCAACTCTTACCTTATCCAGGAACCAGCCAGCACCAAATCCCGAGTTATCATGGCCTATACGAATTCTGTCAATTCGACCAATGCAAGGGCACTGAATAATGAACTCATCTGTCCTGAAATTCAAATTTCAGATTTTCATGGTGTTTCAATTCAAAAAGATCTGGCACGAAAAGCAATTTGACTATCTACCAAACTGCAATGTATTTAGCTTGCTAGATTTGAATAAATTTCATACAACCAATCAAATTTACCTAAAATGATTGCATTTTTCTAAGGCAGGATAGAAAAGAGCCATCATAGACAGATTATGCTCCCGAACATGTCTTTTTTACTCATTACCAAACGACAAAATTTTAGGTTTGACCAAATCGAAAGCATTTGCAGACGACTAAAGTGACTGAAAATTTGAAATTTGATTTGTGAAGGTAGAAAACATTGTGCGAAAAGAAGAAAATGCTGGTTACCAGCATTTTCTCCTTTTCCCACAATGTTTTCAAAAGTCTTATTTTTCAGGTTTGTTAAAAAACATGATTGACTGGTAAAGACTTGCAAAAACACGGACGAAAAACATTTATTTTTTCTCACACTAATCTTTCTTTGTCAGTTGAGGGGTTTCTAAATCATTGCGTAACTAAATCAGTAATACAACATTTTTTGAAGATTAATATCACTCTGTATACAAAATTGTCATACACTTTTTCAAAAGGCTGTTATCACGGCGGGGAATCACGTGACACAACAACAACAACAATGACCGTTATTTGAAAAAATTCCCCAACTTCAGGTAAGAAAATCTTCAATAATTCCGTTAATACGTGACCGATTGGAATTTGGTTTAAAGCAGAGAAGGCGGAAGGACTTCGGGGATTTGCTTGATGTGTTAGATTTTTTAAACAACACCTGATAAAAAAGTTATTGACGAGCAAACAAATTATCCAGGGTAAAAAATTTGTTTGCTCGTCAATAACTTTTTTATCAGGTGTTGTTTAAAAAATCTAACACATCAAGCAAATCTCCGGAGTCCTTCCGCCTTCTCTGCTTTAAACCAAATTCCAATCGGTCATGTATTAATGGAATTATTGAAGATTTTCTTACCTGAAGTCGGGGATTTTTTTCAAATAATGGTCATTGTTGTTGTTGTTGTGTCACGTGATTCCCCGCCGTGGTTATGTAACGGCATATCATCTATCATACATAAATTTTGGGTTGCGTAATTATTTCACCTTTCAGAAAAATCGTACAATTACTGCTTATTTTAGAACATAAAAATTTTCTAGTAAAAGGCAAAAGTTATATCTTAATTATCACTAGATGGATTGATTGTATGGTGTTAATATGCCATTTTCAACATTATTTCAGTTACATCATGGCGGCCAGTGCACCTATTTCTTTTACCAAAACTCCACACAATTTTCTTTCCAAGCCACTATCTGCTTTCCCACATGACCATCATCAAAATAATGGTATAATTTTAAAATTATACAAATGTTAATAAGATGTGTCCCTCCAAACGGAGCAGTAGCACTTGATTGTCATCTTATACAGACCTTGTAATCACATAGTCATGGTGGATGATGACAACTTAGTGTTCCAAACATACCCACATACCCGTTTTCTCCAAATAGTATTTTGTTTTACTGAAATATCATTTTGTTTTAACGATTTAGTATTTTGTTGTCTCTAAATAGTATTTCGTATTAACCCATTACCAAACCACAATATTTTAGACTGGTCGAAATTGAAAGCATCTGCAGACGACAAAATAAAAGTGACGAAAAATTTGAATTTTGTTTTGTGAAGGGTAGAAAACATTGTGGGAAAAGGAGAAAATGCTGGTTACCAGCATTTTCTCCTTTTCCCACAATGTTTTCTAAAGGCTTCTTTCTCAGGGGCATCAAAAGTAGGGATTGTGTGGTAAAAGTTAACAAAGCACTTACTGGTTTCTTTCAAAGTTGTTTTTCTTGTTGTCCAGGTATTTTTCTCCAGAGTCACCATTTTCCCCAAATATAATGATGTAAACATTGGCGTCTGTTCCTGCCCCCTTTTTGGACCCTGTGTACACAGTTATTTTGTACTGGGACTCTGCAATACAGAAAAGAAATAAGATTTAACACTTTACCAAACAACATAACTCTAGACTATACTAAACTGGAAGCATTTTACATTCAGCATAAAGAAAGTGACTCAAAAAATGACAAGAGCTGAAAATTGTTGCAAGATACACCCGTCACAACGCCAGTTGTCAAGAGGGAATACTAATCATAAAGGGAAGGTAGAGGAAATAGCAGTGCAGCAGATTATGATTCTTATGCACTGCACTCTGTTATTTTCAGTCTAAAAATCTTCATATTTGGTAATTTTTCAACAATCATGCATACCAAATTTGAAGATGTTTAGACTGAAAATAACAAAGTTACATTCCTGACAAGCAGAAAATGCCCTGGAAATAACGATAAAAGGGAAATAACTAAAGACAGCATGAGCTGGAGTTACGGTTCTTTTGCACTGCAGTCCATATTATTGCAACAAACACAAATGCCAAGTTTCAAAATCAATCAGACCAGAGATGACAAAGTTATGCTCTGGACAAGCAGAAAATGCTGTAAAAATGACAATCAAAGGGAAATAACTCAAAGACAGCATGAGGTAGAGTTACGGTTCTTTTGCACTGCACTCCATATTATGGCAACAAACAAAACTGCCAGACTTGAGATGACAAATGCTCCGGACAAGCAGAAAATGCTGTAAAAATGATGATCAAAGGGAAATAACTCAAAGACGGCATTAGGTAGAGTTACGGTTCTTTTGCACTGCACTCCGTATTATGGCAACAAACAAAACTGCCAAGTTTCAAGTCAATCGGACCAGAGACGACAAAGTTATGCTCCAGACAAGCAGAAAATGCTGTAAAAATGACAATCAAAGGGAAATAACTCAAACACAGCACAAGGTAGAGTTACGATTCTTTCACACTGCAACCGCCCGCCTGCCCGGCCGGACGCCATGGGTGATCCCATAATATGTCCTGTCTTCGACGGGCGTATAAAAAGGGGAAAATGCTGGTTACCAGCATTTTCTTCTTTTCCCACAATGTTTTCAAAAGCCTTCTTTCTTCTGGTTTGCTAAAACTCAGGGTTGTGTTGTAAAGAGGAAAACAGTACTATCATAACACTAACAAAAAAGAAAAGGCAATTTCCTATTATCTTGAATTCTATTTTTGGTAGTTCTTGACCAATTTCTATACATAGTACAACAAAAAGATGAAGAGAATAGAGGCTTATGAGTGCCCAATTTTAATAAATAACAATAATAAAGAATTCTCAGTAGTTTTTACTACATCACTTGAACAAGATACATAAGTAGAGATTAAAATAATGTTTCCACTGATGTTAGACAATGTTTGAAAAGCATTTTAACTCTTTATCAAACGACGAAATTTTAGACTGGTCCAATTTGACAGCATTTGCAGTCGACAAAATGAAAATTACTAAAAACTTGAAATCTGTTTTGGGAAGGGTACCAGCATTTTCTCCTTTTTCCCACAATGTTTTCTTTTTAGGGTGTTTGAAGTTGGGACTGTGTAATAAAGGGTTAAAGCTAAAGCTGGTAAGAACTTCTCAAGGACCTTTTAAGACAGTTTAGATCAAAAATAGATGACACTGAATGTTTCCAACAAGAGTTTGCAGAGCAGCGCATACATGTCTGAAGGGGCGTGTCAGTGAGTAGCCACACAAGAAATCATTATCTCCCGCTAGATGGCATTCTATAAATACTCATCTATCTGATATGGGCATCCTGGGTACAGAACCGAACCACTTTCCTATGCGACAACCGTTACTTTGAATTTAAAACAAAAAAAAAGGTTTACCCAATAAAACGCTACCTCGTGCAATTCACTGAACTATGATCACCAGTTTAGAGAAATCTGTTGCTAAAGCAGGTCTCATTTCTCCTCAAACGTATTGATACGTAAAAGCTATTTTCAACATTGCTACTTTATAGAGCGTAATATTACAGTCAGCCCGCTTTCGGGGCTAGTAGTGATGCATCATATAAGACAGTCGAATCTTCGAAGAATATGACATGCACAGACAACGCACAAGAAATTGGTTATTTCAGAAATCAATGGCAGATAACTCTAGAATGCCTGAAGAGATCCATGTGTTAAGAGTCACATGCGCAGCAAGACATCATAGAGATTTATTGTGGTGAGTTTCAAGTTATTCCGACAGGAACTGTACGAGAAGTTGCACACACAAGAATTGCTAGCTGACGGACAGACAGATAAATGGACTACTGGGTCCATAAGATAATACAACCTTTTAAATGTATAATAAATATATGTTAACTCTTTACCACAAAATCCCAACTTTTAATAGCCTTGAGAAAGAAGCATTTTGAAAACATTGTAAGAAAAGGAGAAAATGCTGGCAACCAGCATTTTCTATTCCCATAATGTTTTCTACCTTTCCCAAAAACATATTTTCAATTTTTGAGCCATATTCATTCTGTTGTCTGCAAAGGCTTTCAATTTGGACTAATTTACAATTCTATCCTTTGTTAACCCTTTACTCCATAGATACTCATTTCTACACATTGCTTGTAGGAGCCTTTGGAAAACATTGTGGCAAAAGGTGAAATTGCTCGTGACGAGCAATTTCACCTTTTGTCACAATGTTTTCTATTCTATCAAAAGGTGTCATATACATATAAAAAACGGCTTCATCCTTGCTGTTATTTTGGGTCATTTAGAGCTACCATAGAAATGCCTTGAGGTGTAATGGATTAAAGTCTCGTTAACCCTTGATTTCAATCCTTATCTTGCTATAGAAATGAAATGAAACTTTTCAGCAGATAGTTATAACTCTAATTTTGAAATTCAATAGCGTTTTTTTTTGTGTGTGAAAAATATCTCCGTATCAGACAGTGTAGATCACAGATATGACTGCATGTTCTTTGCAGTCTGATCTTGATCTATGCTGTTCGCAAAATGTCTTTGAGTCACGCTTAACCCTTTCCCAAAGGACAAACTTTTGGACTAGACCAAATTGAAAGCAGTTGCAGACAACAATTCAACTCTTGCTGAAAAGATTATTTCTGTCTATGATAGGGTAGAAAACATTGTGGGAAAAGGAGAAAATGCTGGTTACCAGCATTTTCTCCTTTTCCCACAATGTTTTCAAAAGGCTACTATTCCAGACCCGTAAAAACCAGGGATTGTTTGGGAAAGGGTTAACAGCCTTACAGTTAACTCTTATCCTGCCACAAAAGTGAAATGAAACATTACAGCTGATCTTTAACTCTTTACCAAACAACAATATTTTAGACTTGTCCAAATTGAAAGCATTTGCAGACAACAAAATAAATGTGACTGAAAAATTGAAACTTGTCTTGGGAAGGGTAGAAAACATTGTGGGAAAAGGAGAAAATGCTGGTTACCAGCATTTTCTCCTTTTCCTACAATGTTTTCAAAAGGCTTCTTCCTCAAGGTCGTCAAAAGTTGGGATTGTGTGGTAAAGGGTTAAATCCAAATTTTGCTGTTGCAAAGGTAAACATTTTGGGGGAAAACAAAATCCTCATCTGACTGTGTAGATCAAAGATCAGACTACATGTTCTGTGCAGTCTGATCTTGATCTACACTGTCCGCAAAAGGTCAGTGAGTGGCATTCAGGAGCCTAGGGTTCACAGGAACAAGTCTACAATTTTTCCGTCTTCTAAAGATTTGATAGATACAAAATACTTGTAAACAGCATGTTTGTTGGTATAATATTGATGAAAGTAGATGGGTTAAAGCACTTTCACAGTACAAGGGCTGTTTGGAAATTATTGAGACCAAACTTGTAATATTCGAATTATAAGACGTAGGAACAAATTATCTCATCACAGATGGGATATACCTTATAACTTTATACGAGGGTTGTTTTTTTATATTCGTAGACTTTTCCTCCTGTATTTTTATTTCTCACTTAATCCAATATTAAATGTGAACAGTCTTGTCTTCTTGTTTGAACAATGGTACATTTTTAATGATTATCATAACGTGCATAAAAATGGTCTCCATAGCAACCTATGTTGCTCTACCTGGGGCACACCATATTTTGAAATATCTAGAAGTCACAAGGGTTTGCAAAATAAGCTTACAATTACTGTAGTACAGATCAGAATTGGCATGAAATCACACAATGTCGTTGTGACGTAATAATGTCATATCCGTTAAAATTTTAGAATGTTATGTTGAAAACTTTCCAAGTTACATAGAAAATAGCACTATGCATCGCGTTTAATTTTATGGAAAAATGGCATCGACTGATGACGTCGAAACCAGGGCGGTGATAAAATTTTTAGTTGACTGAGAAACAAGTTTTTAACAACTTACACTAATCTCTCTTGATTCTGCTTCCGGGTAACTACACCAGTTCTCGCTCCAAATGTGTGGGCCAATGAAAAATCCCAAAGTTAACACTGCGCCCGGTTATTGAACTTAGGATTTCATTTAAGTCTTTCAATTTACCAAAGATGAATTCACATTTATGGAAAAATTTATGTATGTATGTATGTATGTATGTATGTATGTATGTCCCTTAAAACATACACTGTCTCAATAATTTCAAAACAACCCTCATATACAGTTGGCAAACTATTTGAACTCATGCAGTAAGGATTGCATACTTTTTAACAAAACATAAATTATCTAACATAAATCATAATTTCAAAATCATATGAAATTAAAGTTGGAATTAGGTTTTCAATCAAATATTTGAATTTAATTATAGAAACAAGCTTCAGATCTATGCATTATATCTGATATTAAGCCCTTAATTAATCCCAAGTTTTAATTGTATATCTGATATTAAGCCCTTAAAGGTGGCCCTTCAGATTTTGGGACGAAAATTGTACAAAAATGCAAAAAAAAAATCATCCTTATACTCCCAAGGCCTTTTGATTTTCATTCATAAAACCACAGTAGTCGAACACCGTCCGACAACACGAGAAATTAGAGTTTTACAACAGCCCAGGTCGACACCGACGGGAGACACGTTCTATTTTTAGATGATCAATTCTCTTATTTACATACAGGAATACACAGACAGAGTTTCAAACATAGCGTCCGAAGAAGACATTATGGAAAATAATTATTAAATGTTTGTTAAGTAATGGAATTTAAACCTTATGAGTCAAGTGCCAGTCACTTGGCATCCTCGAAATGCTTTATTGATTTTTGGCGCGAAATCTAAAAATACCTTAAGAGGCTACGTAGCCTTTTAAGGGAATACCATCAAAAAAAAAATTTTTTTTGTAATTTTATTAATCTTAATTATTGAAGATTTGTATTATTTTTCCATGTGAATTTCAGTGATATATATATTTTCTGATTTGGTGAGATGTAAAAATTCTAAATATCCACCTTTAATTAATCCCAAATTTTAACGACCATGAAGTAATGGCCTTTTGAAAACGTGGTAACCAGCATTTTCTCCTTTTCCCACAAGGTTTTCTGCACTTTCACATATTCTAGTTACCATAATTTCAGCTGCATTTAATTTGTCTTATGTAAATGCTTTCAATTTGGACAAGTATAAAATTTGTTGTTCATTAAATTAAAGACAAACCCAAGCCTTTGGGCCACAACAACTTCATTTTCTGCTTTCAATAGGGCTTGCAACATGGGAAAAGGGGCATCTGGACATTTGCCTAAAGAGTTGTCTCGGATCAGTTGAAAAATAATGTGGGAAATAAAGAAAAAAATGCTGATTACCAGCATTTTCCCTCTTTTCCCTCCACAATGTTTTCAAAACCCTTCTCTCTCAAGGTCGTTGTTGGCTAGTCCAAGATCAGCAGTAAGTAAAAAATCAGAAATAAATAACAGGAAGGAAAACAGTGTGAAAGATAACATATCTTATTATCTTGTCTGTGATGTGCATGTCATGTTCTACAAGACTTTATTTCACTTAATGAACCTTTATCCATGAAATGAAAATCTACCTGTGATAAGTCCATAAGCAAAAACATTTAACTCTTTACCACACTATGACGACTTTTACAGCCCCTGAAAGAGAAAGCTTTTGAAAACATTGTGGGAAAAGGAGAAAATGCTGGTAACCAGCATTTTCTCCTTTTCCCACAATGTTTTCTACCCTTCCCAAAACAAGTTCTGTGCCAATATTCACCAACCATTCTTTGACTTATTCTCCAGAATTTTCTACATTTGTAAGTAACACAACTTCTGATTGGTTAAACCATTCAGTTTAGCCAATCAGAAGTTGTGTTACCAAATACTTTAGAAAACATTTGAAAATAGGACTACAAATATTCTCAAGGATGGTTGGTGAATATGGGCCCTGATTTTTTACCTACATTTATTTTGTCGTCTGAAAATTGCTTTTTAGTTTGGAGAAGTTCAAAATTTTGTGGTGTGGTAAAGAATTAATTATACAGTATTCTAACATGGCACTCGAATTTGGCTCTATAAACACAGTGCAAGGAAAGCGTGGTAAAATCCGCAACAATCCATGTACAGTGACGTCATTCTATATCAAGTGACGTCATTCAATTTGTGGTCCATTATGGAACATCTTCATCCGCATTTTTACTTCGAGTTTGAACTTGTTTTCTTTGCATTAAGAATTGGCCATGTTAGAATAAAAACAATTTTCTTTCTACCATGGTTTACTGTTCAATAAACCATGTGAGTTATGAGGCGCAATTAATAAACCACTCAGGCTATTGCCCTCATGGATTATTCATTGTGCCGCATAACTCACAACTGTGGTTTATTAAACGATAAACCATTATAGAAAGAAGATTATTTTTTAATCATAAACTGATAACCATGCCTCCTAGTACTATTTCTTTACAATACAAAAAAAAACAGTCAATAATGGAAGAATTGGTCAAACTTAAACTCAAAATTCCATGCTAAGAGGTTTGAGTACATTTTAAAAAAAATGCATGATGCATGCAACAGCCTCCCTTACCTTCATCTCCTGCCAATGCTTATCAGTAAATACATGTTTTTGAATCATTAAGTAATTTTAAATAAACGAAAAATTAACCACAGGCAGAATGTACCAAGTGTAGGCAGCTTTTAAAAAACTTGAGATTTCGATTAATTTTATCATATATTTATTATAAATTTACTACAAAAGAAGTAAAAACGTGCTGGGGAAATCAGAAACTTTTACCCCTGTAATTTTTTTACTCCCGTTTCTTGATAAATAAGTGAATATTAAACTTTCAAGCCAATAATAACAGCTTAAATTTTTACCATTTTCAGTGTATATATTTGGTGAAAAATGCCTCCTTACCACTGACATTGTAGATCCAAAATCAGACTGCATGTTCTATGCAGTCTGATATTAATTTACATTATCCATAAATGGTAATTAACCCATTACCTCACAATCTCTACTGTTGAGGACCCTGTGAAACAAGACTTTAGAAAACATGGTGGGTAAAGGAGAAAATGCTGGTAACCAGCATTTTCTCCATTTCCCCCAATGTTTTCTACCCTTCACAAAACAAATTTCAAATTTTCCGTCACTTTTATATTGTTGTCTGCAAAATGCCTTTGATTTGGACAAACCTAAAATATTGCCATTTGGTGATGAGTCAGCCGTTTACCACACAGCAAAATTTTGGACAAGTCTAAATTGGAAGCACTTCCAGAGGACAAAATAAATGGGAATCAAAAAATGAAATTTGATTTAGAAAGGGTAGAAAACATTGTGGGAAAAGGAGAAAATAGTTGGTTACCAGCATTTTCTCCTTTTCCCACAATGTTTTCGAAGGCTTTCTTTCTCAGGGTCGTTAAAAGTTTGGATTGTGTGGTACCTAAAGAGCTAAGTTACAGGAAGCAGTCTAAAGGCTGAAGGATATTTTTTTACAGACAAGAAAAGTTTATCAAAAACAACTTTTAACAATGAGTCATACTCTATGAACAGTTGGCTTGATGCATCTGCAGGCTGACCTGGGTTAAAACTTTTGGCTATGGTTAATTTTCAGCATGTCAAAGGACTGTTCTTTCCACTGATTAAGCAAATTTTTTAGATACAATTGATTGATGTTATGCAACAACTTGCCTGGAACTGTGTAAGTAGAAATTTTTGCAATTTCGTAGATTTGAAAAATTCGGAAACTTTTCTGTGTGCTAATTTGACTACGAATACATGTATCCCAACAAATAACAAATGTCTCGGATTCAGACTTTTCTGTAAGCAAAATGTCCGTAATTGGTATCTCTCTGATTTTTCGACACTCATATAATCCATATCATAGGGGATAACTCCATAATATGGATAAAAAAGAGGTTGTTAAAACAATAGAATACAATTCTGAAACATTGTCCTACCTTTTCTAATGGCAAATGGGTCCTTGCTGCCAAGTAAATAGCGACTGGTGGCTCCATCCCCCTCATCTTTTGCCAACCACTGACTGCATGGGAAATAGTACTTCCACTTAGGATGATTCAGATCAGTGACAACAATCTGCAACAAAGAGTGCAAGTAAAAAAAATCATTTTCTTATCTGTAAAACTATAACATCAATTTATATTGCACATAATTATGTGACTCTTTGTGTCTGTATACATCTCAGCTTTTCACTGAGAGAAAAAGAGCATTTGTTAATACCAGGCATGATCTGACTAGATACAGACTATAGTTAACCCTTAGTGAAAACTTTTTTCACTGCTGTGGTGAATCATGACACCTTCCCGGTCGGGTAGCAGGGAACTTGGAAACTTGTTCATGGCTGTCGTGAATCATGATGCCTCCTCGCCCTGTTCATGGCTGTCGGGCATCATGACGCCTCCTCACCCGAGGAGGCGTCATGATTCACCACAGCCGTGAACAAGTTCCAAGTCCCCTACCACCTGACCGTACAAGTAATTATGTGCATATCCTGGCTACTGTCCAAGTCATCAATTAGAAGCTTACAGTGCTTTCGGTGCTTTGTATTTCACAGCTTACAGTGCTTTCGGTGCTCTGTATTTCATGGCTTACAGTGTTTTCAGTTCTTTGATTTTATAAGTCTTTCATAATCATTCAATTGTTTATAAGAGAATTTATAACATTTGGAAACATATCCAACTTCACAGAAATTTCAGAATCATGAAAGAAACTGTAAATTTCAACTTGTATGTTATATTACCAGTTTATTTGCAGGCCACTTATTTTTAGTTTAATTGTAAACTAAGCTGCTTTCAACAATGATACAATCTACAAAATAATTTTGAACCCAAGAAACTTTGTATAACTCTACTATCCCATTTGTCTCTTTTTCAAATGACAACATTTTAAGACTGGTCCAAATTGAAGGCATTTGCAGGCCACAAATTCAAATAGCTCAAGCGATGTTTACTGTCTTTAACGGGGAAGATATTGTGGGAAAAGAAGAAAATGCTGGTTATTAGCATTTTCTCCTTTTCCTCAAAATGTGTTCGAAAGGTTTTCACTTCAGGGTTGTTAAAACTGTACTTCAATTCTTTTAGGCATGTGCCAGCACTTGGTACAGTCCGGCATCAACTTTTGTTGTAAAAATAAGTTACAGTCCATTAAAATTTTATTTATCCAAGACCTTCGACATATGCCCTGACTGCCTCCACACACATTTTACACCGATCTACCCATTTCCAGAACGCCGCCCGGTAGTCCTCTTTAGGTATATGTTGCAGACACTGGTAGACCGCACTGCCTGTACCACATGGGATTCAAAACGGTGCCCTGCCAGCATTTCCTTTAGTCTTGGGAACAACTAAAAGTCACAGGGAGAAAGGTCAGGGCTATATGGGGGATGATCTAAGACAGAGAGCCCAGATTCTTTCAGATATTCCTGTACCGTAGCGGATTTATGGACTGGTGCATTATCATGGAGTAATTTGATTCCGCAGACACCAGTGCGCGGTTTGCGTTTCTGATAGAAATCAACAAGTTGAGTAAGTACACTTTCTCTGTAAAATTTTCCATGGACAGAACTACCTTTCGGGACTAGAATTTGAAGGACTGGACCTTTCGAATCAAAGAATATCGCAAACAACATGTGATTTGATGTTTTGCAATGGCACGCAATGACAGGTCTGTCGCCCTCAGATGAAACCCAAATCTTATTTTTAGCCTTTAGAATCAGGTTGAAAATGATAGATCCAGGTTTCATCACCTGTAACTATCTCTTCCAAACTACGTGGGTCACATTTATCATATTTTTCTATAACTTGCGATGCAAGTCTAACCCGACTTTGTTTATGCTCGTCAGTGAGCAAATGGGGCGCCCAGCGCGCACAGATCTTACGTAGCCCAAGTCATTCAAGTAAGATCTTCAAAACACTTGACGAATAAATGCCACTTAATTCTTCCATCTCTTGCATGGTATAACGTGCGTCTTCTTCAATTAACGTTTTCACAGTAGCAATGTTCTTTTCTGTCAAAATAGAAACCGGCCTACCCACCTGAGGGTCATTTTCAATTGATTCTCGACCATCATTAAAACGATGTACCCACTTGCAAACTGTAGCATATTTTAAAGCACCATTCCCATAAACTTTTTGCAAATCAGCATGAATTTCTGTTGGCGGAAACCTGAGCTGTGCTTGAATCTTACAATATACCCTCTGTTCGGAGATTTTTCCATCCATATTGAACGCTATATTTTACTATACTGTATAAAACCACATGTTGAAAATACCCAGCGCAGCACGCACGTGGACCTTGTGTGCCGCATACCATGACACCGTTCGAGAAAGGAATTATTACGCAAGTTCTGTGTAAAAAATTGTGCAACTTCATAATCGTGTTAAAAAGTTATAGGCTTACTCAACGAACTTAAAATGTGTCCCTCATACATTTGCAGTACATTTGCAACCAAAATTACATGTTCTACTCAGACAAGTTTACAGTTTTGTTAAGAAGAGTAAAACATTCTTAGATCAAGTTTAGTGCAGTGGGGTCTTTAGGCATAATTAGGTCAAAATTACAGGTTTTATCCCTATCACAACTTGTTTTATGATTTTGTTTACACAGTCTATAATGCTATAATTATTTTTTAATTCTGGTTTTGTATTTCAATTTTAATAACTAGATTTTTGTGAGTCTGACTTTGCCAAAACACTCAGTAAGACCCATTATGATATACTTATTATCTTTATTTGGTATTAAAAAACCAAACAAAAACATTTTAGTGTTGTCCAAAAACAAAGCATTTGCAAATGACAAAATAAATGTGACTCAAAAATTGAAATTGTTTCCAGTATGGTAGATAACATTGTGGGAAAAGGAGAAAATGCTGTTTACCAGCATTATCTCTTTATCTCACAATGTTTTCAAGAGGCTTCTATCTAAGAAACGTAAAAAACCAGGGATTGTTAGCTAAAGGGTTAACTTAATGAAATTTGCCTGCAATACGACCCCTTCATTGTTTGCCGGAAGTGCACTCATAATTGAATGGACATTCTCGGTAGGAATAAAAAAAGCTCAAATACTGCAATATAAGTCTAATTTCGTCCATTATATATAATTTTATATAACAAAATAGCAAACAATAAAGATAAAAGATAATACTGCACTTTCTGTGTGGTCTGATCTTGATCTACACAGTCCGGAAAAAGAAACGTAAAGCTGTGCTTTGCGCTCGAATTGTTAAACAAGTAATGAAAATGTCAAATTATGCCAATTTCACATGTGTTCTTTGCATCTACTCTAAACCAGTTATAAAACACTCAACTATAAAACAGCGATTAATTTTCATGGGATCACCTTGTTTCACCAATTATCTGTCAGTGAAATTACTGTGGGAGTATTCGTTACAGCTAGATACATCTTTGAACCCTTTACCATGCACACAATTCCGACTTTTAATGACCTTGAGAAAGAAGATTTTAGAAAACATTGTGGGGGAAAAAGAGAAAATGCTGGTAACCAGCATTTTCTCTTTTTCCCACGATGTTTTCTATGCTATCAGAGATTACTGTAAAAATCTGAGTAACATTTTGATTAGTTGTATTCAAGGGCTTTGGAATCAGACCTTAATCCTCAAAGACCCAAAATAATTCTGATTGTATGGTGTTTATGTATTTCAGTTATATCGCAGTGGCCAATGCACCTATCCATGTGTACCTGGAGTATCTTTTACTAGTATTTCGCCTTTTTTTTTATTACAAGCCGCTGGCTGCTTTCCCATGTAATAATTGTTGAAACAATGGCCAGAGAAGGGAGAGGAATGAATCCTGTCAATCCTTTGAAAGAAATTGGCCAAGACAGGGATCAAACTCACGACCTCGTGTTGTCAGTCCTGCATGCTAGCGACTGAGCTACCAGGGCTCATGGAATTGGACTAGTCAAAACTTTCGTTGTGTGGTGAAGAGTTAACCCTATACCAAACACCAAATTTTTGGACTGAACCAAATTGAAAGCATTTGCAGACGACAAAGTAAACCTGACTCAAAAATTGAAACTTTGCTTTAGAAGAGTAGAAAACACTGTCGAAAAAGGAGAAAATGCTGGTAACCAGCATTTTCTCCTTTTCCCACAATGTTTTCTGAAGCCTTCTCTTTCAGGGTCATTAAAAGTTGGGATTGTGTGGTTGAGGGTTGATCCTCAAAAGGTAGATAAAAAGACAACCGAAAAACAAGGACCAGGAATAAGACCCAGTAAACTGCAACAAGTCTTGATGGTTGTTCTTATCTGCAATCTTTAACTTAACTCTATCACACAATCCCGACTTTTAAAGACCCTCAAAAAGAAAGCCTTTGAAAACATTGTGGGAAAGGAAAAAATGCTCGTAACCAGCTTTTTCTCCTTTTCCCACAATGTTTTCTACCTTTTCCAAATAAAATTTCAATTTTTGATTCACATTTTTTTTTGTCGTCTGCAAATGCTTTCAGTTTGGACCAGTCTATAATTTTGTCGTCTGGTAAAGGGTTAAGTAGATTAGACTGCACATTTTCTCACAAGCCTTTTGAAAACACTGTAGGAAAAGGAGAAAATGCTGGTAACCAGCATTTTCTCCTTTTCCCACAGTGTTTTCTACCCTTTCAAGAACAAATTTCAATTTTTCAGGTCCTTTATTTTGTCGTCTGCAAATGCTTCCAATTTGAACCAGTCTAAAATTTTGTCGTGTGGTAAAGAGTTAAACCTCTTCAAAATACTAATTTCAATTTTTCAGTCACATTTATTTTGTCATCTGCAAATGCCTTTAATTTGGACTGGCAAAAAATTTTGCCGTTTGGCAAACAGTTAATAAATACCGGTACGTCCGTGGAATATGTATTATCTTTTATCACTTTTATCATGCAAAAAGTTCATAAAATTTGCAAGTACAAGAACTTCAAATAGAAATAAACTCAAGATACACACATTTTTCATGCGTGCACGTCTGCATGATAACGTCTAAATAAAACATTTGTAATTCCTACAAAAATATTTCCCTACTAAATCTTTACTACAACAGTCTCAAATCTTAATAACTTTGGAAAAACAAGAGGGCCATTAATGCCCTGTATCACTCCACTGGCTAATAAGTAAAATCCCTTCATGCCAAACATTGAGATACTTGGCCAATTGGTTTTGAACACGAGATCCCAGAGACAGGACTAAAACTGATAGCCCCAGTTCTTATGGTAAGTGAATAGAAGATTTCTAGAGCTTTGTAATTATTACTTCTGACCCCTGGAGGTGGGATCAATTCGACCCAAAGACTATTATTTTGGCACTTTTGGTAAAGGCCCACTAGATAAAGCTACATGCAAAATTTGGTAGCCCTAGCAGGCTTTATGATGAAGTACAGGTAAAATCATCTGCTCAGGTAACCAGTATTTTCTCCTTTTCCCACAATGTTTTCTACACTCCCAGAGCAAATTTCAGTTTTGGAGTCGACTAAAATTTATCGCCTGCAAATGCTTTCAATATGGACCAGTTTAAAATTTTGTCGTTTTTTAAAAAGTTTACTCTTTAACCACACAATCACGACTTTTAACATCCCTGTGAAAGAAGCCTTTTGAAAACATTGTGTGAAAAGGAGAAAATGCTGGTAACTAGTTTTTTATCCTTTTCTAACAATGTTTCCTTCCCCATCCAAAACAAAAATCATTATTTCAGTTACACGTAATTTTTTTCACCTGCAAATCTTTTCAATTTGGACTAGTCTAATTTTTTGTTGTTTGTTTAAATTTCAACTATAAAACATGCATTTAATCAGCAGGCTTTAAAGGGTACTTAAAAAGATTCAACCATAAATAATTAATGCAAGTTTCTATCACTCATATTTATGTTACGTGAACCACAAAAATAATCCAGAGCAAAAATAGAACAAAAGTCTGCACAGTAAAAGCATTTTATCCGCAGTGCAGTAATTTTATTGAGTAGCACAGGTGCAATTTCTGGCAAGTCGGATTTAACTCTTTACCACTAGAGAAAATTTTAGACTGGTTCAAATTCAAAGCATTTGCAGACGACAAGATAAAGGTGACTGAAAAATTGAAATTTGTTCTGGGAAGGGTAGAAAACACTGTGGGAAAAGGAGAAAACGCTGGTGCAATTTCTGGCAACTAGGATTTAACTCTTTACCACACAAGAAAATTTCAGACTGGTCCAAATTGAAAGCATTTGCAGACGACAAAATAAAGGTGACTGAAAAATTGAAATTTGTTCTGGGAGGGGTAGAAAACACTGTGGGAAAAGGAGAAAATGCTGGTTACCAGCATTTTCTCCTTTTCCCACAGTGTTTTCAAAAGGCTTCTTTCTCAGGGGCGTCAAAAGTAGGGATTGTGTGGTAATGGGTTAACTCTTTACCATATAATCCCAACTTTTAACGACCCTGTAAAAGAAGCCTTTCGAAAACATTGTGGAAAAGGAGAAAATGCCGGGAAGCCTGCATTTTCTCCTTTTCCCACAATATTTTCCATCCTCTCCAAACCAAATTTCAATATTTCAGTCGCATTTATTTTGTCATCTGCAAACGTTTGACCTTGGACCAGTCTATAATTTTGTCGTCTGGTAAAGAGTTAATGAAAGAGAGAGAATAATCTTCCCATTAGCCTGTTATCCCACAATTTTAACGATCCTATCGGAAAAGTCGTTCGAAAACATTGTGGGAAAAGGAGAAAATGCTGGTAACTAGCATTTTTTCCTTTTCTCATGATGTTTTCTACCCTATCAAAGACAAATTCTATAATTTGAGTTACATTTCAATTATTGTCTACAAGTCCTTTTGACTTGGGCAAGTCTACATTTTCATTGTGTAGGAAGCAGTTATTAATCCTTTACCAGACATAAAAATTCTAGACTGGTCCAAATTAAAAGCACCTGAAGATGACAAAATAAATGTAACTCAAAAATTGAAATTTGTTTCCAGCAGAGTAGAAAGCATTGTGGGCTAAAGGAGAAAATGCTGGTTACCAGCATTTTCTCCTTTTCCCACAATGTTTTCAAAAGGCTTCTATCTCAGGGTTGTAAAAACCAGGAATTGTTCGATGATAGGAGAAGTCTATAACAAAACAGTCCAAGAAAATTTCATTCAAGCCCGACTCTTTCATAGGTTTGAAGGGGTTATAGTCACATTTTTTGTGGCATTATGATTGGATAGACATTTTTCACTGAATCCATAATCTTTGCAGAAAACTGCAGGTGCTGTGCACTTCACTTGGAAAGCGTATGTTTTCTCTGGTACTTATAAATTGATAATTGTCAAATGCTCACGTAGCGACTCCAGTGCCAAATATTATCTATGGGACCTAATTGGACTGCTAAAAAAAATATGATATACAGATACTAGGAATATTTTTCCACCTTATACACTTAACTAAACAAAAAAATCAGACAGCACATTGTGCAGTTTGATCTTAATCTATGGTGCCTTGAAAAGCTTCTGTTTTGGCTTATGGGCACAGAAGAATCAAAAAAGCACAATTATAGTACTCTTTGATGATCTATCCCTCCATAGCATTGGGACTCAATGTCACGGTCTGCATAAGTTAATGCCAGGTTTAATATGGGGACTTCTTCCTTGAAAATACATCTTTAATCATTTTCATCCAGTTTTTCAAACTTTCCTGAATGACAAATTTCAGACTGTCCCAGACTCGAAGTGTCTGCAGACGACAATTTCGAATTTGATGAGAATGGCAGACAGTTGTCCAATAGGCTAGAAAACAATGTGGGAAAAGGAGAAATTGCTTGTAAAGAGCAAATTTTCCTTTTCCCACAGTGTTTTCTAAAGACTTGTACTGCAGACACGTAAAAACCAGGGCTTCACCTTTGTATCAGCATATTAAATATTGCCCCTAATAGTTGCAAGGTTGCACAGATTATGGCAGATAGAAACAGACTTCATTTCAACAGCTTGTTGTTAATATGGGGAAATATTTGCCGAAAAAGGGAAAAGTATGCGAAAATAACAAGTGTCGTAAGGCACCATTTATTTTCGCGGACCTTTCCCTTTTGAGGCTTAAGGAAGTATTATCTATCCACCATTACACTACAAAAGCCGAGAACAAATCTATGTAACCTGCTACTTTTGCACATCAACGCAACATACCATAAAGCAAACGTTGTGCTGGTGTTATTTCAAGAATGTACGTAAAAAGATTTGAAATATCCTGCACTCTTGCTGGACTTAAGCTCATGTGATTATAATTTGTTCCAAAACATAAAAGAACCCTTGCAAGGAATATTTTATAGTGATTTAGATGCACTTTATGATCCCATTAACCCTTTACCAAACAATTCCGGGTTTTTACGACCCTGAGATAGAAGCCTTTTGAAAACATTGTGGGAAAAGGAGAAAATGCTGATAACCAGCATTTTCTCCTTTACCCAATATGTTTTTTACCTTGCTGGAAACAAATTTCAACTTTTGAGTCATGTTTATTTTGTCGTCTGCAAGTACTTTCAATTTGGACCAGTGTGAAATTTTGTCAATTGGTAAAGAGTTGACAGAGTGATGCAGCACATCAACAGGACTTGTGATGCTTTACAACAAGTATTTTTATTGCCACAGTCGAAGAAGTCTACAAAGCTATCAAATGGAAGTTATTTGAAAAGGAATGTAACTTCAAAATGTGAGTGAAATCATTTTTCAGAAAAGCACAGACTCCCAAATTCTTTTTGAGTGACCCTCATAAAATGACTGGAATCTTATGAGTACAACACATGAAAAAATGCTTCTATTTTGCCTCTGGCATATCTTATAGACATGTCAGCTCTTTCCATTTAACTCATTACCAAGCAACAAAATTTTAGGCTTGTCCAAAGCGAAAGCATTTGCTGACGACAAAACAAAGGTGACTGAAAATCTTCAATTTGTTTTGTGAAGAGTGGAAAACATTGTGGGAAAAGGAGAAAATACTGGCTACCAGCATTTTCTCCTTTTCCCACAATGTTTTCTCAAGGTTTCTTCTACAGGGTTGTCAAAAGCAGGGATTGTGCGGTAATGGGTTAAAAAGCAATTTCAAATGATCTAAAATAAACATTTTCAGCAATAAAATGCTGTTAAACAATTTTATATGAGCTTTAAACAGCAACTGAAACAAAAATTTACTTTTGATCAACCTTTCAGCAGCAGATTCCAAGTACCATATTTCTTCTTATAAAAGCGCCCTCCCTAACAGTAGTAATTTCAAATGATTTTGAATAAACATTTTCAGTAATAAAATGTTGTTAAATAATTTTAAATAGCAACTGAAACAAATAATTCACTTTTTTTTTCCAAGCTTTTAACTTCAGATTCTAAATACCATATTTCTCCTAATAAAAGTGCCCTCCCTAATAGTAGTAAACCCCTCCCCCCCCCCCCCAAAAAAAAAAGAAATCTAACACGTCAACATACATTTTTCGTCTTATTTTTGTACTCACCATTAAATTTCACTGTATGTACGAAAAATTTAGAAAATTCTATGAAAGGAATATTTCAAAATTTTGAATCAATTGAAGACTACATGTTGATTTTGCTTATATTCTGGCGAGTCAAGAAATAGGAAAAATAATTTTTTAAAAAGAAAATGAATTCAGATTATTTTTCATTCATACAGAATCAAGAACTAATATAGTAAATATGGAAAATAATATTTGCATTGTATAATAAAATTTCTATCACTGTATTACTGTCTTTTATGAAGAAATAGTCATTTTAGGTGTTAAAAACGGTTACCATAGAAACAGCCATTTTGCAGAAAATCTAACTCGGAAACATACCCTTTTCTTTTTTTTTGAGTTTGCCATTAAATTTTACCCAACATATGAAAGAACTAGAAAATTCTATGACAGGATTAAATTTTCACAAAACTGTAGAAAACGTCTTTAAGGCTCCCTACCTACGTTTTGCACAGCTCCAGGAGGGCTTATTTGGAGAAATATGGTATCATTGCTGAGTATTAACCCTTTGGCTGCTATGCGCAAATAGATGACCTTTTGCGGACCGTATATATCAAGATCAGACTGCACAGAATGTAGAGTCTGATCTTGGATCTACACTGTCCGATAAGGTGAAATTAATCCCCAAAATATAGCTTTGAAACATCAACATTTGGGCTATTGATATCCAACTGAAAATTTAATTTTAGTTATTAACCCATTACCACACAATCCCTACTTTTGACGCCCTTGAGAAAGAAGCCTTTTGAAAACACTGTGGGAAAAGGAGAAAATGCTGGTAACCAGCATTTTCTCCTTTTCCCTCAGTGTTTTCTACCCTTCCCAGAACAAATTTCAAATTTTCAGTAACCTTTTATTTTTTTGTCTGCAAATGCTTTCAATTTGGACCAGTCTAAAATTTTCTCGAGTGGTAAAGAGTTAAGCAGGATAAAGGTTAACAGTGATAAAGCACTGTGGCCAGAAAAAAAGGTTTTTCTATGAATATGACAAGAAAAGGAATCTTCTGGAACAATTAGATATGACAAAAACTCTAGGTCTGGATTGAAAGTTTTGGGAATGATAAGAAAAACCCAAAATATGGAATTTGTTTGCAATTTGAAGACAAAACTGGTTAAAAGTCCCATTGTGTTTCACCTTTTTACCAAACAATCCCTGGATTTTACAACCCAGAGGAATAAGCCTTCTGAAAACATTGTGGGAAAAGGAGACAAAGCTAGTAACCAGCATTTTCTCCTTTTCCCACAATGTTTTCTACTCTACTGAAGTCAAACTTCAATTTTTTTAATGTTCATTTTGTCAACTGCAAATGCTTTCAATTTGGACAAATTTTGTATGGGTTAAGAATATTAGAGAAGAAAGACAATCAAATTACTTGTCTATAAAGCATTTCAAAAAGAACCAGCATCTTCCAAATATGATTGTAGACATAACAATCTCAAGAACTGCTTTCTGTGATGTGAGCATTGCATGTTTATAGATGCGATTTATATTTTTCCTTCAAGAGTTCCTCGTTTGTGTTGAAGGTATTAAACTATTTTTGAAGAATACCATGTCTCTTTTAAACTGTTATTTATTGAATTTGTGTTTATCTATCTTCCCCACCAGTTGCCCATATGGGCAATGCCCCCCTAAAGGCTGTTAGTATTGTTACCAGGGATACATGGGATTTCAGTTCAATGTTTCATCGGAAAGACTATGAGTAATTTTACATGGCAAGCCTTGGGAACAGAATTGATCCCACACCCCTCAAGTGATCCAAAACATCAGGTTCACAAGTCACACTCAACAGGGTTTACTGTATTGATCCTACATCCCTCAAGTGATCCAAAACATCAGGTTCTCAAGTCACACTCAACAGGGTTTACTATATTGATCCTACACCCCTCAAGTGATCCAAAACATCAGGTTCACAAGTCACACTCAACAGGGTTTAATGTATCGATCCCACACCCCTCAAGTGATCCAAAACATCAGGTTCTCAAGTCACACTCAACAGGGTTTAATGTATCGATCCCACACCTCTCAAGTGATCCAAAACATCTGGTTCTCAAGTCACACTCAACAGGGTTTACTGTATTGATACTACACCCCTCAAGTGATCCAAAACATCAGGTTCTCAAGTCACACTCAACAGGATTTACTGAGGAAAAACCCTGTCCAAGTTAATCATTTACCCTTTAGCTCTTTACCACATGTCAAAATTTTAGACAGGTTCAAATTGAAAGCGCTTGCAGACCACAAAATAAAGGTGACTGAAAAATTGCAATTTGTTCTTGGAAGGGTAGAAAACATTGTGGGAAAAGGAGAAAATGCTGGTTACCAGCATTTTCTCCTTTTCAATCAATGTTTTCCAAAGGCTTCTTTCTCAGGGGCGTCAAAAGTGGGGATTGTGTGATAATGGGTTAACCCTTTCCCAATCGACAAATTTTAGACTCTTCCAAACTGAAAGAGTTTGCAGACAACACTTTTTGATTTGATGAAAATGGTAAAAAGTTCTCCTACAGGGTAGAAAACACTGTGGGAAAAGGAGAAATTGCTCGTTGGGAGCAATTTTTCCTTTTCCCACAGTGTTTTCAAAAAGACTTGCACTGCAGACTCGTAAAAACCAGGGCTTGTTCGGGAAAGGGTTAAATGACTGTTTGGGAGGGGGGTGGGGTTGGGAATCTGGAGCTAACAGCCCTGATTTCTCTTCAAGTAAATTGGTAAAAGCCATTTTCTCCAT
Organism: Tridacna crocea; assembly: GCA_943736015.1. Taxonomy (NCBI): domain Eukaryota; kingdom Metazoa; phylum Mollusca; class Bivalvia; order Cardiida; family Cardiidae; genus Tridacna; species Tridacna crocea. The sequence continues at coordinate 2,105,361 of OX031067.1, read as the reverse complement.
TGCTACTATTTAGTGTGTATTACTACAATCCCCTCAATTTTGGGGGCAGTGATGTGTCATTTCAGACAAGTCGAATCTTGGAAGAATATGACATGCACAAACGACAAATGGAATAGTAGATTCATGTAGCTAAGACCAGAAGGAAAACCTGCCATAATAATAGTATCTGGGATTACCTTAATTCTCATGTTTTTCTGGAGTGGGGGAGGGTCTCTGTAGACAAACCACCTGTTTTCATTCTCAATTAAACATTCATTCACTTTTCAACACTTGGCAGTGAGACTAGCAACACAGTTCAGATGATACAGATCTTTAAGGATTCATGCGAGGCCATCCTAACTAAACACTTGCACAATGATTATTTTTTACATTGCGTGCTAAATTTATTTCACATCTCTGTAAACAATCATCCGCCAGAAAAACCTGGACCTTGAACTATGTTCCAGTACGCACATGCTTTTACACATGCGTACATTTACCCTTCACTCTTCAACAGACCACACAATTTTGTTGTCTGCAAATGCTTTCAATTTGGACAAGCATAAAGCTTTGTTGTTTGGTAAAGACTATGAGTTAACCCTAAGCCTAAACAATCCCTAGTGTTTATGACCCTGAGAAAGAAGCTTTTTTGAAATCTTATGGGAACAGGAGAAAATGCTGGTTACCACCATTTTCTCCTTTTCCCCACAAAGTTTTCTACCCTGATGGAAATAAATTTCAATTTTTGAGTTGCATTTTATTTTGTCCTCTGCAAATGCTTTGAAACTGGACAAGTGCAAAATTTTGTCGTTTGATAAAAAGTTAACTCTTTATCAGACGATCCCGACTTTTAATGACCCTGTGACAGAAGCCTTTTGGTAACATTGTGGGAACAAAAGAATATGCTGGCATTTTCTCCTTTTCCCACAATGTTTTCACCCCTTTCCAAATCAAATTTCAATTTCTGAATTGCTTTTATTCTGTCGTCTGCAAATGCTTTCAATTCGGACAAGTGTAAAATTTTGTCATATTTTGTAAATTTTGTCGTAGTTTTGGTAAAGAGTGAAGAGTCAAACAGCTTCCGACATAAAACTGTCAAGCAATTAAATGTCTGTGATTACATCTCAGGAACAAGAATTTTTTACTAACCTCTCTACCCATCCATGATTTTGTATTACTTTATGGCCATAAAAAGTGTACCTTTTAAGATAGGTTGGTTGGTTGTATTGGGGTTTAACGCCAATTTAACAGCTAAGGACATATCATGGCGGTCGATGATGCACATGTGTTTCCTGGCTTTCTCACACCAGTACTAACACAACTTTCTTTCCAAAGCCACCGACTACTTTTCTCACATGCTTCAGCAGAGGTGAGAGGTGAAAATACACCGGAAAGAAAGTTCACCTCATCCGGGTATCTAACTCACAACCACCAGATCATGAGTCCAACACGCTCACCACTGAGCCACCCAGGCGGGCTTTAAGACAGAACTTGTATTTGAAAATCTTTCCTGGGTTTAGGGATATTTCTGGAGCACTGAACTCTTTAGTGAACTACAAAATTATAGACTGCTCCAAATTGAAAGCATTTATAGAAAACAAAATTAATATGACTAAAAAATTGAAATTTGTTTTGGGAAGTGTAGAAGACACTATTGGAAATGAAGAAAATTCTAGTTACCTGCAATTTCTTCCTTTTCCACAATATCTTCTACCCTTATTCTCAGAAATCATCATATTAACAAGTTTTGATTTGTAGTCTGCAGATGCTTTCAATTTCGTCCAGTCCAAAAGTTTGTTGAATGGTAAAGAGTTAACTCATTATCAAACAACAATATTTTACGCTTGTCCAAATCAAAAGCATTTGCAGACGACAAAATAAAAGAGACTGAAAATTGGAAATTTGTTTTGTGAAGGGTACAAAACATTTTGGGAAAAGGATAAAATGCTGGTTACCAGCATTTTCTCCTATTCCTACAATGTTTTCAAAAGGCTTCTTTCTCAGGTGCTTCAAAAGTAGGGATTGTGTGGTAATGGGTTAAATGAAGAACTTTATACTGATGAGGTAAGCAATATTGTTGGAAAAAGAACAAATGCTGGTAACAAAATAAATCATGCAGTCTGATCTTTGATCTGCACTGCACAACACTTTAGGTGATCCTGTCCAAAATACATTTTGCGTCCAATTGTCAGTGTCTTCTCTTTACCCTTTATAGCACAATGCAGACCTTTAATGACTCTGGAAAAGAAGCCCATTTAAAACGTGGGAAAAGTAGAAAATACTGGTACCCAGCATTTTCTACTTTTCCTACAATGTTTTCTTCCCTTTCAAAGAAAAAATGTCACTGTTTAACCCTTTACCCCATAAGGTATTTCTATGGTATCTTTAATTGACCTTAATAACAGCAAGGATGAAGCTGTTTCTCATGTGTATATGACTCCTTTTGACAGCATAGAAAACATTGTGACAAGAGGTGAAATTGCTCGTCACGAGCAATTTCACCTTTTGCCACAATGTTTTCCAAAGGATCCTATAAGCAATGCATAGAAATGAGTATCTATGGAGTAAAGGGTTAAGCCACATTAAAATTGTCATAAGCAAATGCTTTCATTTTGGACAAGGATGACATTTTGTCATCTGTTAGAGTTAAAAAAAGGATTTGGTTGTTTCTTTACCTAAAATTTCAATGGTTAATCAATAGGTCTTTACTAGATCACAAAAAAATAGACCTGCCCAAATTGAAAGCACTTGCAGATGGACATTAGATCTAGTTTTTATGATTGAATTAGAAAATATTGTGGGAAAGGAGAAAATGGTGGTCACCAGCATTTTCTCTTTTTTCCAATTATTTTTTCATTATTTTCTTTTTTCTTAACTCTGGATTGTAAGGCAAAGTATCTAACTTCCAGTTATATGAAAATTTCATGTCCAAAATGGAAGCCTCAATTGCGATTTCAAAGTCTTTTCCACAGTAAAAAAACTCAAAGTGTTTGAAAGTATAGATCCAAGATCTGAATGCATCTTTTGTGTGGTCTGATCTCAATCTACGTCATTCAAAAAGAGCACAACATGTTGCCTGCCTAAGAAACACCAGTAGTTAAAAAGTCTTTTCATCATAAGATAACTGCTACACACCACATTCTTATTTTTATGATTTATCTCCCTTTAATTTTCAAGTTTAACAAAAAAGAAATTGTTTTAGTAATGTTTAACTCTTTAACACACAATCCTGACTTTTAATGACCCTGAGAAAGAAGCCTGAAGAAAACATTGAGGGAAAAGGAGAAAATGCTGTTAACCAGCATTTTTTCCTTTTCCCAAAATGTTTTCTACCCTTAACAAAACAAATTTCAAATTTTCAGTCACTTTTATTTTGTTGTCCGCAAATGATTTCAATTTTGGACCAGTCTAAAATTTTGCCGTTTGGTAAAGAGTTAAGTAAGAATTAAATCTGCTTTTCAACTGTATTTAACCCTTTATAACACAAGGATGACTTTTCAAATCCCTGAGTAAGAAGCCTTTGGAAAGCATTGTGGGAAAAAGAGAAAATGCTGGAAACCAGATTTTTCTCCTTTTCCAACAAAATTTCTTACCCTTTCAAAGCAAAATTGCACCATCTGTGCCACCATTTGAGCCACTTTGAAATTCATGTCTGCAAATGCTTTAAATTTGAATAGGTCTAAAATTTTGTTGTGTAGTAACAGGTTAAGTCATATTGCAGCATCAAATCTTTCCTAGAGTTCACCAGCAAAAGGTCATTTTTATTTCATCGTCTGCAAATACTTTTGATTTGGACAAACCTAAAATTTTGTTGTTTGGTAATGAGGTAATCATCGGAGATAGCTACAAAAGTTGTTACTAACAGATATACAGTCAGATATACAGAACTTTAACCCTTTACCAGACGACAAAATTTTAGCCTTGTCCAAATTCAAAGCATTTGCAAACGACAATTTCAGTGTGGCTCAAATGATGTAGTTTATCTTTGATAGAGAAGAAAACAGTGTGGGAAAAGGAGAAAATGTTGGTTGCCAGAATTTTCTCCTTTATCCCACAATGTTTTCTATAGTCTTCTTTCTGCGGGTCATCAAAAGTAGGGATTGTTTGGTAATGGGTTAACAGAGCAAAACTATTTAGACAGATTAATAAAATTTTTCTATGAAATTCTACTTACCCTTTCCAAAAACCAACCTGGGGCCAGTCCAGTGTTATCATGCTCTATTTTCACTTTCTTTAGTGGCCCAACACAATTCGAATGAAACTTAAATATATCACTTGATCCTTGCTGGAAGGGTTTCTTGTTTTTTACACTTTTTAAATGGGTTTTTGCCGTGGCACCAGTCCGACCATATATGGTTATAAACACACTAGCATCTGTTCCTGCGGCAGTCTTATCTCCTGTGATCACAGTGACCTCATAGTCTGTTAAAATAAGTGAGAAATACGTGAAAACAAGTGAGGAAACAAGAGCCGTCAGAGACAGATTATGCTCCCTGAACAAGTGTTTGTCATAAATATATGAAATTGATATAAATTCAATTCTTTTATCCCAAAAGGACCTGTTCATGCCCCCCAAAAATTGAAGTAAAAAGACAATTACTATCTTAGAGATAGCCAACACAAACTTGTAGAGGACAATAAGCCCACTAGGCCCCCTTTAAGCCCTCTTTTCCCATAAGGCAATATTGCATCATTGAAATAAATACAACTTGTGTGTGATTTGTGGCATTTTTTAATAATAATTCAAAATTCGAAATTTCATAAAATTTTGAGCAGTCATGTAGTAAATATTACATAAAACGATTTTTTACATGAAGCCCCCTTTTTCCGCGACGCAGCCTGAAATTCAAAAACTGAAAGAGAGGTACCTGGGCAATGTTCCAAAAAGTACAGATTTGAAATTTCAAAGTTTTGAGCACAGATGTAGGAGATGCAAGTGAAAACATTTTTTTCCATGAAGTCCCCTTTTTCCGTGATGCAGCCTCAAATTGAGAAACCAGGTAAGAGGCATTTGCGCATTAATAATTCATAGATTGAAAATAACAAGGGCACATGTTGAAACTTGTAAAACAAAATATAACCATGAACTTTCACAAAATTTTGACAAAAACTGAACGAGATATCAGTAAAAATTGCAATTTTGCAAAGAGACCCCTTTTTCCTTGGCATTTTACAAGAAACCCCCTTTTTCCATGACAGAGGGTCAAATTGATGCCATTGCATACTTACAGATCTATGATATCCATATTTTTTTTTAACAACGAACTTATTCATGAGATAGAAAGTCTGTCGACATACAGAAAATTGACCGATAGCTAAAAGTATCAACCCAGGTCAGCCTGTGCGAACTGCGCAGGCTGACCTGGGTTGATATTTTTAGCAGATGCAATAAGCCCCTATTTTGGCAGATTATTGCTCAAAATTATCTTTTTTTTTTCAATTTGGAACAATACGTATAACATGTGACATGACAGTTTTAAGTGTGATGCTTCAAATATTTAAACATCTAATCTGTAGGGTTGTAATGTACACAAACAAATAAGCACATTTAGAGATGCACAAACAATACAAAGATAAGATTTTATGTGAAAAGCCTTTGATGATCCAATCTGAATTATTATTTATCTCCTTGTGTAAACTGAAGTGCTTGCATAGTAAAGACGGAAAAAATTCATATAAAATAATGTAATAAATCTTTAGGTGCCGGCATTTTTTTAACCCATTACCACACAATCCCTACTATTGATGATCCTGGGAAAGAAGTCTTTAGAAAACATTGTGGGAAAAGGAGAAAGTGCTGGTTACCAGCATTTTCTCCTTTTCCCACGTTTTCTACTCTTCACAAAACAAATTCCAAATTATCAGTTACTTTTATTTTGTTGTCTGCAAATGCTTTCGATTTGGATATGCCAAAAATTTTGTCGTTTGGTAATGAGTTAATATGAAATATGAAAATATTGAAATAAATCTTTAAGTGATCGCAAATTTGTGTTTTATTTACTATCTGCTCTTTGTAGCCAAAAAGTGATATAATATAAATTTGACACACATATACTTTATTACCTGTAGGAGTATAAAACACTAAGAGCATGCAATTATAGAAACAAAGCAGAATTATTGCAGAGCTCCAGATAAGAGGGAGTGATGGTAATCTAAATCCACTATTTCTCTTCCAAACCCTATGTTGTGGGTACTCATTAGAATCGTCTCAATGAGACGATTCTAATGAGTACCCACAACATAGAGTTTAGTGGAGAATTAAACATATTTCCAATTTTGAAATCAAAATCACTACCTCTATCTGGAGCTCTATAATTGTATATGAAAACTAACCCATGAACACCTAAGAACAATTTCTGTTATCATATTTCAGAAATTTCATGATAAAAATTTTGACCATTACATTAATGAAGTGAATTTTTCAACAGTTTCAACAGCTAAAGCACTGTAGTAGTATTTGTATTTTGATAATATTATCTGCTATGTAATGATCTGTGTACATGAAAGATCAGATCATACAATCTGTATAGTCTGATCTGAAATTTACTTCATTGAATATCATTCTGGGTTGTTAAAAACAAAGAGGAAAAAAAAAACCTTAAAATATTACTTTCCACAGAATAATTTTTCGTCTAACTGAATGCAACTTTTGAAGACATTGTACCACATGGAAGAAATTGCTTTTTGCAAGCATATACTCTTTTTGTCACAGTGTTTTCACAATCATGCACATCTTAAACTTTATTCATGTTGTTAATATTATGTGCATATTTTACATCAATAGTTTTGTAGTTTTCTACTGTAACTTTATTGGTTACCAGCATTTTCTCCTTTCTCCACAATAGTCTTATTTCTAAGGGTCTCTAAAGTAGGGATTGTATGGAAAAGGATTAACCCTTTACCCCATAAGGCATTTCTATGGTATCTCTAATTGAACCTAAATAACAGCAAGGATGAAGCCATTTATTATGTGCATATAACACCTTTTGATTGCATAGAAAACATTGTGACAAAAGGTGAAATTGCTTGTGACGAGCAATTTCACCTTTTGCCACAATATTTTCCAAAGACTCCTACAAGCAATGCGTAGAAACAAGTATCTATTGAGTAAAGGGTTAAAAGACATAATATTCATGCAAGTACATACATGCATAATGTCTTTACATCTACCCAGAAAACCCTTGTTTTACCTGTTTTTGACCCTAGATACGGGTAGAACTCTCTTTTTGAATGTCCATCACTATGATGTAAAGACAGCCAAGAGTTACACATAAACAGCCAGGTCTTCTTCCTTTTTGTATTCACAATTTCAACTTCCTGTAGGAACCAGCCATCCTCTTTCTTTATCCCGTCATGCTTTAGAATAAAACAATACAAGAAAAATGAAGTTTTACGAACTAATCTTTATAATTTATGGCTGCCTAATCTGCCATTGATCTGGCTGACTGGCTGACAGAAACAACTATTTCTGTCTTTGAAATAGCAGAAAACATAAAGATAAAGGAGAAATTTGTCTACTTCAAAAACCTTGTAACTACAGCTTGAAACAAGCTGTAGTTATGAGGTTTTTGAAGTAAACCGACAAATTGCTGGTTACCAACATTTTCTCCATTTCCAACAATTTTCAGATGCTATATATTTCATGGTCTCACAATATTTTCAGAAAAATTGTGCTTACATTATGAGTTAATGGCTTTTCAATATGAGAAACCTTCATTCATTACCTCCACTAGAATTTTTTTTTTCTTCTAGTTACATACCTCTCGTTGCATCACTGTGGATTCTAATTTTAACCTTCAAGGCCCTGGAAACTACTTAAGTTGTTTTTGCAGATAGTTTAGATCAACTAAACAGTTTAGATCAAGATCACACTGCATAGAAAATGCAGTCTGATCTTAGACCTTTAGTGTCTGGAAGAAGTTGCAGACAGAGTGGATCAAGATCATCTTAGATATACACTGCCTGGTCACATATATTCTAACACATACAAAATAAAAACGTCCAATGATATCAGAGATATTGTCCTGGATGAACACAGGGATGGACGGACAACGCTAAAACTATATTCTTCCGCCTGTGGAAGAGGATGAAAAAAAAACAACAACTTTGAAATAGAAATACTTTGGGTTGTTTTTCCTATCTAAAATCATACCATTAATTCAGGGCTTTTTCCCTTAACCGCACAATCTCAATTTTTAAAAACCCTGGAGAAGAAAATTTTTGATAACATTGAAAGAACAGAACAGAACTGAGAAGTAAATGCTGAGAAAAGTATTTCTGAACTGCTCAATAGCTTTTCTATTATGTTTAAATTTCAAGTTTACCTCCATTACAATGTTTTTGATTTCCCCCAATTCTGGGCCTCTGATTTTGAACATGTGAGTGGTGCCCTTTGAGAATTTAAATGGTACGCCCTTGTTGGATTTCACCGAGCCAGCTTTCTTTGTGAGGCGGGTCCGCTTGATTTTGGTCTTTGTGCCATTCATAGAAATGAAAACCTGAAACATAATTGACATTTCACATTGTAGAAAAGAAATTAATTTTTCAAATACAAACCTATCACAGTATTTTCAAAGCATATTAATATTATTTTTATTGAAATCTTTTTTTTTAATCAATGAACATTAAATTCAGTATTTCCCTCATTGCTGGACCATCTTATTCTAGACGTTCACTGATTAACTCTTTACCACACAATCCTGGTTTTTAAAGACTCTGAGAAAGAAGCCTTTCGAAAACATTGTAGGAAAAGGAGAAAATGCTGGTTTCACAAAATACTTTCTACCCTTTCCAAAACAAGTTCAATTTTCAAGTCACATTTATTTTGTCATCTGCAAATTTTGACAGGTCTACTATTTTGTTGTGTGGTAAAGGGTTAAAATCATATTTTGATGTTTCAATGTTTCTTTAACCTTTCATCACACTGTCCAGAGTTTTAACAACCCTAAGGAAAGCGGCTATAGGAAACATTGTGGGAAAAGGAGAAAATGCTGGCAACCAGCATTTTCTCCAATTCCCACAATGTTTTCTGTCCTTTCAGAGATATATAGCTTGTCATTTGAGTCACATTTGATTTAATGTCTGCCAATGCCTTCATAAGGACAAATCTAAGGTTTTATTGTTTCTGGCAGAGTTCTACCACATGCTGAAATATTTCTATAGGGTTTCCAAAAATATCTGCTACTATTTTAAATATGTGCCGTTTTATCATTTCTTGGTCAATTTTATTATCATTATATCAAATTGCTATTCATACATTAAAATCTGTGACGTCATTTAAGGGGAAAGTCTGTTGCCATTACATGTTTTTCAAGATAGCATCATTAATCCATTACCACACAATCCCTACTTTTGATGCCCTTGAGAAAGAAGCCTTTTGAAAACACTGTAGGAAAAGGAGAAAATGCTGGTAACCAGCATTTTCTCCTTTTCCCACAGTGTTTTCTACCCTTCCCAGAACAAATTTCAAATTTTCATCATCTGCAAATGCTTTCAATTTGAACCAGTCTAAAATTTTGTCGCTTGGTAATGAGTTAAACAATTCTGAGGCCTACTAAGGTTATTCAAGAAGAAGCAAAACAACAACCTGAGAGAAAGAGCTTATCAAAATTAAATGCAATCCCCGGTCGAAAAATTCCTCCCGGTCGGCCATTTTGTATTGAATAAAAAAAAAAAAAGGTCTCGGCAAAATGGGTTATTGTACACATATATCAAGTTTCACGAAATTCAGTCAAATGGTATCGGGAATATTCAGCCGGATGGACACACGGACAGAAGGACTGATGGACAGACAATCCCAAAACTATATCCCTCTACCTTCGGCGGGGTGAAAATAAAGGAGAATAGTTGACATTGTTTGGAAAGGAGAAAATGCTGGTAACCAGCATTTTCTCCATTTCCCATAATTTCTTTCAAAAAGGCTTCATCCTTAGGGTCATCAAAACTCGGAACTGTGTGGTTAAGGATTAACTAATTACCAAACAACAAAATTTTAACTTTGTCCAAATCGAAAGCATTTGCAGATGACAAAATAAAAGTGACTGAAAATTTGAAATCTATTTTGCGAAGGGCAAAAAATATTGTGGAAAAAGGAAAAAATGCTGGTTACCAGCATTTTCTCCTTTTCCCACAATGTTTTCTAAAGGCTTCCTTCTCAGATGCATCAAAAGTAGGGATTGTGTGGTAAAGGGTTAAACATGCACTATACAGAAGATGAAAAACAACATACTTTTGCATCTGTACTGGCACCCTTTTTGTCTGATGTTGTAACAAATACTTTATATAAGACGGGACCCTCTCCACCATCTGCCTTCAGCTTCTTACCACTTATGCTGCTTGATGCACTGCCAGGTCGGCTTCTTCTCTGTTAGACAATGAAGAATGATATCAAACAAAAATTTGATTAACTCTTTACAACAACAGAAAATTTTAGATCAGTCCAAATCAAAAGAATTTGCAGACAACAAAATTGGTTTTGGAAGAGTAGAAAACATTGTGGGAAAAGGAGAAAATGCTGGTTACTAGCATTTTCTCCTTTTCCCACAATGTTTTTTAAAGGCTTCTTTCTCAGGGTCGTCAAAAGTAGGGATTGTGTGGTAATGGGTTAAATAAATGATTGATTGATGTATGGTGTTTAACAAAACATGATCTCTTCTTGAGAAATATAAATTTTAATCATTATAATCTACACGAGCTTGCAGCAGTACAATCACGTTCTTCTAGTGTGATCCTGTGATGCAATGCCTGCAGTTAGTAACTACAGGCATTGCATCATCACATGATCATGCTAGAAAGCTTGTGTAGATTATTATTATCAAATTATGGTGTTTAACATTATTTTCAATATAATTTCAGTCACATCACGGCAGCCAGTGCACCTATCCATGCTTTTCTGGGGTCTCTTTTACCAGTGCTCTGCACAGTTTTCTTTCCAATCCACTGGTTTCCCACATAATCATCATTGAACCAATGGTCAGGAGTGGAAGAGAAATGAATCCTGTCACAATGGCTATCATCAGTCCTTGGAACAAAATTGGTAGAGCACGGGATCAATCTCACAACCTCTTGCTCTCAAGTCCTGTACAATACCTAGTGAGCTAACGACGCTCGGCACAAAAAATTGAAGCATGCACTAGTTAAACCTTTCCCAAACAAGCCCTTGCTTTTACGTGTGTGCAGTACAAGTCTTTTGAAAACACTGTGGGAAAAGGAGAAATTGCTCGTAACAAGCAATTTCTCCTTTACCCAAAGTGTTTTCTACCCATTTGGAGAACTTCCTGCCATTTTTATCAAATCTGAAATTGTCGTCTGCAAACTCTTTGAGTTTGGAAGAGTCTAAAACTTGTCGTTTTGGAAAGGGTTAAAGGAGAATTCATGCATCCCTGCCAAGCATTATATTGTGCCACTCATCATGTAACAACCGACAGAATCACCAGGTAAACTGGTCCTTTGCAATGCAGGAAATTTACTTACTGCAATAATTATCTACTATGGACAGCCTGTATGCACTGCGCAGGCTGACCTGGTTCAATACTTTTTGCAGGTGCATTAAGCCCCCTTTTCATAGAGCATGGTTCATGAATTTTAATTCTTTACCACACGAGAAAATCTTTAACCCATTACCTCACGACCATATTTTAGACCAGTCCAAATTGAAGGTATTTCCAGACGACAAAATGAAAGTGACTGAAAAATTGAAATTTGTTTTGTGAAGGATAGAAAACATTGTAGGAAAAGGAGAAAATGCTGGTTACCAGCATTTTCTCCTTTTCCCACAATGTTTTCTAAAGGCTTCTTTCTCAGGGGCGTCAAAAGTAGGGATTGTGTGGTAATGGGTTAACTGGTCCAAATTGAAAGCATTTGCAGGTGACAAAATACCAGTCAATGAAAAATTGAAATTTGTTTTGTAAAGGGTAGAAAACATTGTGGGAATAGGAGAAAATGCTGGTTACCAGCATTTTCTCCTTTTCCCATAGTATTTTCAAAAGGTTTCTTTCCTAGGGGCGTCAAAAGTAGGGATTGTGTGGTAATGGGTTAAGTCAGTACAGAACACCTACTTGTAGAAATTTTAAAAATTAAAGTAACTGCATATTTAGAATCTAAATAGTTTAGTATTACTTTTTTGCCTACCACAGACAACACAAGAAGCTTTGGTGGACAGTGTAGGTCAAGATCAGACTGCATAGAATGTGCATAGAATGTGCAGTCTGATCTCTGATTGACACTTTCCCCCTACTTTATTTCAGACTCTGATCAAACTGTTTATTCATCTTGCATTGTAACTACTGTTTAAGTTGAAATGTTTGAGACATGGAAATTTTTGCAATTTTGCAGATTTGAAAAATTTGTACACTTTTCTGTTTGTGTATTTTGATACAAGTATACCAATAGACAATGAGTGTCTTGAGTTCACAAACAATGCTGTAGCCATTTCGAAAATTTCATTTATTTACTTGGTAGAGAATGAGTAAATGATACAGTATAATTCTTTCATGATTCTGAAATATTTGTACAAAAACTGATGACCTTATCTTTTTTCCTTCGGTAGATCTACATGTTTAACTCATTACCCAAATGACAATATTTTAGGCTTGTCCAAATCGAAAGCATTTGCAGACGACAAAAAAAAGCCACTGAAAATTTAAAATTTGATTTGTGAAGGGTAGAAAACATTGTGGGAAAAGGAGAAAATGCTGGTTACCAGCATTTTCTCCTTTTCCCACAATGTTTTCTAGAGGTTTCTTTCTCAAGGGCGTCAACAGTTGGGATTGTGTGGTAATGGGTTATGTTTTTCCATTTTGGCATCTTTACTTTCTTAGGAAAATGAAAGTTCTGAATATAGCCGATATGTAAACCGCACCTGGTGGGATTCGATCCCATGCAGACAAGATCCTCATTTTTTGAGGTTTAACCCTTTACCAGATGACAAAATTTTAGACCTGTCAAAATTGAAAGCATTTGCAGACGACAATTTCAATGTGGCTCAAATGGTGCAATTATTTATTGACAGAGTAGAAAACATTGTGGCAAAAGGAGAAAATGCAGCATTTTCTCCTTTTGCCACAATGTTTTCAAAAGGCTTCTTTCCAATGTCATCATTGTATAGGAAAGGGTTAAAAGACCAACACCATAACCACTGAGCTAAAGAGAATTCTTCCTAACACATTTGTTAGGTTATGATTTTATATGGAATGAGCTGCTATGCAGTAAGAAAGGAGTGATATCCAGTGACAACTTTCTTGGCAAAATCTTGGAATCATTTTGCCATATACTGGGAAAGTTTTTGTGCAAACAAACTCTGAATGTCATGGCTTGTCAATACTAATAATTTAACTAAACCTGTGTGGTGGCAAAATATGCTTAAAAAGGTTTCCTTACTCACCCTTGCTACAGCCTGAATGGCCCCAAATCTCCTCTCGAAATATTCAGAAAGATGAGGGTCAATAAGAGGGTCATATGGGGGTAAAGGGGTACTTTTCCCTCTTGCAACCTGGGGATATCCCAAGGAGGAGTTCACAAAATTCTCCCTTTGTCTTGCTGTAAAAAGATTTATGACACAATTAATATAATACAGGTAAAACTTAAAGTACCTCTCACAACCACAGTTGCTTGAGCCGGTTTTTGAAGGACTTTGAGATATTCACCGTTTGTTTTCTTTTACTGTACAGATCTAGTTTTATGACATATCCTGAAATTCTTACATGTGTGAATATGCACATTTGCACCAGAACGCGACAGTATGATGATAATTGTGTGATAGTACGATGACGATAACATGATAACATGATGGCGATTACGCGATAGTATGATAGTGATACTCAAAATTAACAAATTCTTAGGCTATGGCCATAACAGTACTCTGTATTGATAAACCTTAACTGCAACATAATTTGTGTTGCAGGCCATAGTTCCGTCACGGAGAGAGGTTATATATATAAGCACTTAAAACCTGCCTTACTGTTGAGCTAGCTTTTACAGCGATGCAATTTGGTGTATTTCTCTCTGTGATAATTAAGCAACATGCATTAGGTTAGTGCCTGGATGGGTGACCAGGTTGTTGCACTCACGTTACATTTGGTGGCAGCGGTGGCATGATGACAAGTGCTGGACTGGAGTTGCCTTACCCATGTACATTCCCCTGGTGTTTCTGTATATACTTGCTTGTATATAGGTCTCGCGGTCGAGACTTCTTAAAGGGGGAAGTAATGTCACGGAGAGAGGTTATATATATTAGCACTTAAAACCTGCCTTACTATTGAGCTAGCTTTTACAGCGATGTGGTTTGGTGCATTTCTCTCTGTGATAGTTAAGCAACATGCATTATGTTAGTGCCTGGATAGGTGACCAGGTCGTTGCACGTTACAGTTCAAACATGGCTGAAGGTTCATGGTGCAGCACAAACAGAAAATAGATTAAAAACACCGTACCTGCATAAGGATGTGTTTTGGGATATTCACTATTGACATAGTAGCTCCGAGCTCTGACTGGTTGTCTGCTTTCTACATGACCTGTTGACCTCCAGGGGTCAGAGTGTGATGGGGAAACAACATTTCTGTTCGGGGCTGGAATAAAAAAAAGTTGGTAAATAATTTACTCTTTTGGCACTAATCGTAAATTTAGTTGTTCATGGTGGGCAGTATCCTTGATTCAGGGTCCAGCTCCGATGTTATTATTGTTTTTCCACTAGACCAAATAACAAAAATAGCATCGAAGCAAGCCTTCAAACTGAAGGTAGGTGGACAGAATAGATCAAGGTCAGATTAAGGTAAATACTAGTTTGCTCTAATGTACTTGCATTTATGCTACTTTTCTTGTGCTTTATATCATATGTAAGCCATTTCTGTCAAATTGTGAAAAAATAGTTCCTTTGAAAAATAAAATAAACTAGAGCTCTCACTGAATGTTACTTAATACCCTTGCCAGCGCTTTGCTAAAAGTGTGAATTTCAAGGGGAGATAATTCCTTAACCAGGAAGAGCTGACACTTGAAAGAAAATTGCATCTTGCAAATCTTCAATATATGATCAATATATTGTCTGTTTACTTCCAAAACCTCATAACTACAGCTTGTGACCAGCTGTAGTTACAAGATTTTGGAAGTAAACCAACGATATGTGCAAAGTTTCAATACAATTGAAGGAAATCTGTAGGAGGAGTTTGCGACACAAAATTACTAGTATTTTGTACACAGAGGACACATGGATGGACAGACACACAGACGGACGCACAGACACACAGACAGGTGGGCTGATTACAGTATACCCCCGAAAATGTTCTTTTTGCCGGGGTATAATGATATCTGCCAGTGGCAGCAAGGATAATTTTGATGTTTTTTATCATTTTCTCATTTCTTTCTCACAAGTGACTCGGTACAAAAACAGCATTTTTGTGTATAGAGGTATGCAAAAACTTACAATCAAATTTAGCTACACAAATATTAGTATAATGCAAATTTTGACTTACACCCAAACATATAAAATTTCAGACTAACGTTTGAGTGAACTTGCACTAGAGAAAAACAGTCCCCTGGTGAAAATTTAACTCTTCACCAAACGACAAAATTTTACGATGGTCCAAACGGAAGGCACTTGCGGACGACAAAATAAACGTAACTAAAAAACTGAAATTTGTTTCCAGCAGGGTTGAAAACATTGTGGGAAAAGGAGAAAATGCCGGTAAACCAGCATTTTCTCCTTTTTCCACAATGTTTTCAAAAGGCTTCTATCTCAGGGTCGTGAAAACCAGGAGTTGTTTGGGAAAGTGTTAATATATCAAAGGTAATAATAAATGACATACTCATAACTGAAAACTCAATCCTTTTCTAATATCTAGAGGTCAAACTGACTTACCTGAAAATGGCCTGGTTGGTTTTGCGCCTTGGATGGCATATGGTGGTTTTGGATGCAGAGGTGGTTGTGGTGGGGTTGGGCGTGCTACATGACTTGACATTGGGCGGTTTGGTATGTTGAGACATCGTTTCACAGCCTCACTGTTGGTACACGGCTGGGACATATATGACATGGCTTTGCCTGGGGTTTCAACCTGGTATCTAAATGGTAAATGAAAGGTATGAATTTCATACATCCTACCCTGATTGTCTTAATTCAGCACCATACAACAGAAATTAAAACTATCAAATCAAAATTGAAAGTGGTTGCAGATGACAAAATAATTATGACTCAAAAATCAAAATCTGTTTTTTGGAAAGGTAGAAAACATTGTGGAAAAAGGAGGAAATGCTGGTTTCAAGCATTCTCTCCTTTTCCCACAATGTTTCCAAAAGGCTTTTTTTTCTCAGAGCTGTTAAAACTTGGGATTGTGTGGTAAAGAGTTAACCTGTTACCACACCGCAAAATTTTAGACCTATCCAAATTGAAAGCATTTGCAGACAACAATTTCATAGCAGCTCAAATGATGCAATTTTTCTTTGAGAGGGTAGAAGACTTAGTATGAAAAGGAGAAAATGCTGGTAACCAGCATTTTCTCTCCTTTTCTCACAATGTTTTAAAAAGGCCTCTTCTTTATGATCGTTAAAAAGCGTTGTGGGGTAAAGGATTAACACTCCATCATATAATACCAAGCAATTTATCTACCCTCAACAAAGATGCTATTGAAAACATTGTGGGAAACATCTTAGCTTAACTCTTTACCACACAAGAAAATTTTAGGCTGGTCCAAATTGAAAGCAATTGCAGACTACAAAATAAAGGTGACTGAAAAATTAAAATTTGGTTTGGGAAGGATAAAAAACACTGTGGGAAAAGGAGAAAATGCTGGTTACCAGCATTTTCTCCTTTTCCCATAGTGTTTTCAAAAGGCTGCTTTCACAGGGTCGTTAAAAGTCGGGATTGTGTGGTAAAGATTTAAAAACTCTTATGTGTCTATACAAAATTCATGTAAAATAACCATTGAACACAACATTTTTTCCCATTTAGCTCATCTAATGGTGGTCAGTGCACGTCCACATGTGTTTCCTGGCTTTCTCACACCAGTACCGATACAATCTTCTTTCTAAGCCACTAATTACTTTCTCATATGTACAAGAAGTGAGAAGCGAAAAATTGTCACAAAGAAAGATGCTGCAACCAGGCATCAGACTCCCATCCAGGCTGTCACAAGTCATATAATCATATGCTTTCCACCGAGCTATCCCACTTGGCATCAACACTTGATTAACTCTTAATCAAAAAACAAAATTCAGGCCTAGACCAAATTCAAAGAATTTGCAGACAACATACTGAATGTAGCTAAACAGACAATTTCTGTATGTGGTAGGGTAGAAAACATTGTGGGAAAAGGAGAAAATGCTGGTTACCAGCATTTTCTCCTTTTCCTACAATGTTTTCAAAGGACTTCTTCCCCAGGGTCGTTAAAACTTGGGATTGTGTGGTAAAGAGTTGACACCTCTTTACCAAACAATCCCTTCTTTTCACGACCCTGGAAAGAAAAGCTTGAAAACCTTGTGGGAAATGAGAAAATGGTGGTAACACGCATTTTCTCCTTATTCCTACAAATTTTCTGTCTTTCAGAGGCAATTGTTAGAAATTTAGACACTTTTAATTTGTTATCTGCAAATGCTTTCGGCATAATACCGTAAAACGCCCCTCTATAAATCGCGAAAACCCATGAAAATCAAAATTATGTGTCAAAAAATTGCAACTGGTTTATGGATTCATTTCGTAAACATCAAATACAATAATTTTCAACGGAATGAAGCTGAAAATTTTATTTAATTTCTTCTTTTAAGTCAAAAAAACAATACCACATGTAAGCATTGACTGTATAGCAGAGAGGCTTTTTACGGTATTATGCCATGCTTTCAATATGGACTATTTAAACATGTTGTCATTTGGTAAAACGTTAAGATGGCATCTAGAACCAGCTGTTTTTACTGCCAGGTTCTTTATGCCTTCTGAGTTGAGAGAAAAATTGAAAAACAAAGTCTCTTTAAATGATGAAATAGTATTTGTAGATATGATACATGACCTACATTTCTAGGAACTTTACCGTAGCTGAACACCTGTTTTATTTATCTTTGATTATTGGTGGGTGGGAAAAAAACCGCCATATCAAATTTGGATATTCTTCCTAAATGGTCGAATTTCCACTACACTCTACTGCAAAATCGAAAATAAAGCCTCAGTTTGATGAAAAATCATACATACCGGTTGGTTAATCAATTATTCCTCATTATACATGTATCTTTTCAAATATCTTCATCAATAATTAGTGCAAGGTACTTCTGTCCAGACACCTTTCGGTTTTCGGCCGGGACCAGACGACACTTATCTAAGAAGTAAATTCGAGGAATGTGATCGATCTTTAGTATGTATTCGATGAGTTGTCGCATTTAACGATCAAAAATACCTATAAAACATGCATAAGCTTGATTTCACGTGGTTAAAAATATCGATAATGTTGTTGTTTGGAAGCGTTGCCAGAGAGCACTGCGCATGCGCACAGGTAAAATTTTTCGTGATAATTACACACCCGTAAGGAAAAATAAAGGATGCGCTGAGCAGACGACAATTTTCTGGCACTTTTTGCTGTACATCGCCTCTTTTCCTTTTTGTTAGGGCAACAACTCAAAAGGCCTCATCAAATGTAAAGATTATCTAATATTTGAACTTCTTTCTAGCTGGTCAAAATGGACATTAAATAATTAAACCTGTTAGATCTAGAATCTACTACACACCAGAAACTTAGATCTGTCCAAATTGAAAGCACTTGCAGACAATTTCAAACTGGCTCAAATGGTGCAACTTTGCTTTGATAGGGTAGAAAACTTTGTGAGAAAAGAAAAAAATGCTGGTTACCAGCATTTTCTCCTTTTCCCACATTGTTTTCGAAATGCTTCTTCCTCAGGGGCTTTAAAAGTCTTCATTGTGTGGTAGAGGGTTAGAGATGGTGATTACAGGCCCTATCACATCAATCGAGACTTACTATTTAACCCATTACCATACAATCCCTTTTTTTGACGCCTTAAAGAAAGAAGCCTTTTGAAAACACTGTAGGAAAAGGAGAAAATGCTGGTAACCAGCATTTTCTCCTTTTCTCCTTTTCCCACAGTGTTTTCTACCCTTCCCAGAACAAGTTTCAATTTTTCAGTAACCTTTATTTTGTCGTCTGCAAATGCTTTCAATTTGAACCAGTCTAGAATTTTGTTATGTGGTAAAGAGTTAAAACTTCGAAATAAGTGTTAATGATGGCATGTATACATGG
The DNA here is from genome assembly GCA_943736015.1 of Tridacna crocea. Taxonomy (NCBI): domain Eukaryota; kingdom Metazoa; phylum Mollusca; class Bivalvia; order Cardiida; family Cardiidae; genus Tridacna; species Tridacna crocea. The sequence continues at coordinate 2,086,162 of OX031067.1, read as the reverse complement.
TAGTATCAGAGGAATCCTGACTTTTGACGATATTGACTAAGATGGATTTTAAAAATACAGTAGGAAGAGGAGGAAAATGATGGTAACCCCCATTAAATTTTGCTAATTTGTCAACTGATTTCTTCCCCTTCTAAGGCAGATTTTAACCCATTACCACACAATTCTTATTTTTGACAACCCTGAGAAAGAAGCCTTCAGAAAACATTGAGGAAAAAGAAGAAAATGCTGGTAACCAGCATTTTCTCCTTTTCCCTCAATGTTTTCTACTCTTCACAAAACAAATTTCAAATTTTCAAGCACTTTTATTTTGTCGTCTGCAAATGCTCTCAATCTGAACAAGCCTAAAATATTGTCTTTTGGTAATGAGTTAAAACTTAACTCTTTATCAAACAAGAAAGTTTTGACTGGTCCAAATTGAAAACATTTGAAAAATAAAGGAAACTCAAAAACTGAAATTGTTTCAAGCACTGTAGTATGCAAGTCATAGAAATTGCAACACTAAAGCTACTTTTCTCCATAATTTCTCATGAAAACTGTCAGTGTAGATCAAAGATCAGACTGCATGTTTATAAGGCTCATTCTAATCTACACTGGCTAAAAAGGCTAAAAAAGAAATACTATTATAAGCCTTTACCAGATGGCAAAATTTTCAACTTGATCATAGAGCTCACAATTCAAATGTTTTTCAAATGATTGTATTTGTCCTTGGAAAAGGTAAAAAACATTGTGAGAAAAGGAGAAAAACATAATCATGCTTACATGTAAGATCAAAACTAAAGATGGACATTTACGACAGACGAAGTAATTTTTATCATCACTTTTTTAAGTCTGCAATTCAAGTGTTTTCAAATGATTGTAATTTCCCTTGAAGAATAAGCTAGAAATATTGTGGGAAAAGAAGAAAATGCTGGTTACCAGCAGTTTCTTCTTTTCCCTCGATTTTTTCAAAAGCCTTCTTTGTAAGTGAAAGGTAGAAAACATTGTGGGAAAAGGAGAAAATGCTGGTTAACAGTATTTTCTCCTTTTCCCACATTGTTTTCTAAAGGCTTCTGTCTCAGGGGCGTCAAAAGTAGGGATTGTGTGGTAATGGGTTAAACAAAAGACTGTGTGGTAGATACATGTAGTTGATTCATTGATTGTATAATGTTTTCAACTCTATTTTAGTAACATCGTGGCAGCCAGTGCACCTATCCATGCTTTCCTGGAGTCTTTTATGCCAGCATTTCACACAAATTTCTTTCCAAGCCACTGCCTGCCTCTCTGCACTAGCATCGTTGAAACAGGATTGTTTGGTCAAGGGTTAACCCATTACCACACAATCCCTACTTTTGACGCCTCTGAGAAAGAAGCCTTTTGAAAACACTGTGGGAAAAGGAGAAAATGCTGGTAACCAGCATTTTCTCCTTTTCCCACAGTGTTTTCTACCTTTCCCAGAACAAATTTCTAAATTTCAGTCACCTTTATTTTGTTAACTGCAAATGCTGTCAATTTGGACAAGTCTAAAACTTTCTCGTGTGGTAAAGAGTTAAGCAGCATTATCCTTTTCCCACAATGTTTTCTACCCTTCAGAAAACAAACTTCAAATTTTCAGTCACTTTTGTTTTGTCGTCTGCAAATGCTTTCGATTTGGACATGCCTAAAATATTGTTAAGAGCTAACCTAAAATAATAATAACAGCAAGAAAAACTACACAGGTATATGATTTTCAAACTATTGGCTTTAATTCATGTATTTTAATGCATTATGCATAAATCTATACAACAGCTGCACAGCAGAAAACATCATCAATCTCACATTCATCTATTAGTCTTGCTATAAATTGACCATTGACCCTTTACCAAACAACAAAATTCTGGACTACCCTAAATTGAAAGTAATGCCAGAGGACAAAATAAATGAGAATCGGAAAATGACTATTAATTTTGGGAAGGTAGAAAACATTGTGGGAAAAGGAGAAAATGCTGGTTACCAGCATTTTCTCCTTTTCCCACAGTGTTTTCAAAAGTTTTCTGTCTCAGGGTTGTTAAAAGTAGGGATTGTGTGGTAAAGGGTTAAGGTCTACAGCCCCTAATTCTCATGCTAAAAGAGGCAGCTTCATTAGAAATGTTGTTACAAACTTGCCCTGTTCTATAATTACTAATTCAGTATGACGGGATCACGGAAATGCAAGTGGCTGAACTATGCCATAAGTTCAGCCAATCCGTGATGAGCCATGCCATATGGATCAACCAATCCATCATTGACTTTGCCACATAGATTAGCCTAATGGCTGATGACTTTGCTATATAGATCAGCCAATCAGATTATTACTAAACAATATACTTTAGCAAATCAGATGTTTAGCTATACCATACAGTTCAGCCAATCAGATTATGAACTGTCATAATACTAGTAGTTCAGCCAATCTGGCGAACTAAATCATATAGATCAACCAATCAGATTATGAGTTATACTGTATACATCATCCAATCAAACGGTAAGACATGCCATATGGATCAGTTAATTACATGATGAGCTATGCCGTATAGGTCAACCAATCAGATGACTATGCCATATAGACCAGCCAATGAGCTGATGCTATGATATAAAGTTCAGCTAATCAGATGATACACTATGCCATTTATTTCAGCCAATAGGGTGAGCTGATATTTTGTGATCTAAAGTTGCAGGTCAAATAGATCAGTAAAAATTAATTACTGAGCAGTCCACAGGCAGTGTAACTATTTCACCACTAGGCATACTGTGAGGGAGAGAGAGAGAGAGAGGCAGAAAAAGAAAGAGAGTTAGACAAAGAGAGACAGAGACAGACAAACATGAAAGTTTGATTTACATGTATAGACTCTTTTCATAATAATTATAAAGCATCAACTTAAGCCACTATTATGGCACAAAACAAATACATTTAAATCCTAGAATACTAGGGACAATTTAAGCTTTCATTCAAAATCAGACTGGACAGCATATACAGTCTAATCTACAATCAACGCTGATATTTTGACGAGATCCTCTAGCCTGTACAACCTTTAACTCTTTACCAAACGACAAAATTTTAGACCTGTCCAACTTGACAGCATCTGCAGATGACAAAACAGAACATTGTATAAAAACTGAAATTTGTTGGAAGGGTAGAAAACATTGTGGGAAATGGAGAAAATGTTGGTGACCTGCATTTTCTCTTTTTCCTGCAATGTTTTCAAAAGGTTTCTTGCATAGGGTCATTAAAAGTTGGGATTGTTTAGTAAAAGGTTAACTCTTTTCTGGGCTTCTCATAATTAAAAGCAATGGTTGATGACAATCAAATGCCACTCAAAACATTGAACTTGCCTTAGGGAAGAAAGTATTGTGGGAAAAGGAGAAAATGTGTGTTTCCAGCATTTTCAAAAACCTTGATCAGGGTAGCAAAATCTCCAAATTTTGTGGTAAGAAGGTTATGAAATAAATAAAAATTGAGCATTCTTCATAATATGTCATTTCTTTTCTAAACTCTAGGTACAAAATTTGTACACTGAAAAGCCAAAACTTATTTTTACAATATAATTATGTAAATACATGATTTAAATTTATACATGTATATATATTCTTTTAAAAAATTCTATGCATTTCTCCGACAACCCCCCCCCCCCCCAAAAAAAAAAAATGTCCTGTACATACAACGTATTTGAATACTATTAAGGGTATGAAAGGATTTAAGGAAAACAAAACAACATGACAACTACAAAGGTCCTACATCATTTAACTCTTTACCAAATGACATATTTATAGAGTGGTCCAAATTGAAAGCATTTACAGACGACAAAATAAATGTGACTGAAAAGTCAAAATTTGATTTGGGAAGGGTAGAAAACACTGATTTCAAAAGGCTTTTACCTCAGGTTGTCAAAAGTTGTCATTGTGTGGTAAAGGGTTAACTCATTACCAAATGACAAAATTTCAGACTGGTCAAAATTGAAAGCATTTGCTCTGGAGAAAATGCTGGTATCTCCAGCATTTAAATCTTTCCCAAATGAAAACTGGTCCATTTTGAAAGCACTTCCAGATCGTGACCACATTTATATTACACAAATGATGGGATTTGTATCAGCAAATCTAGTAAACATTGTGGGAAAAGAAGAAAATGCTGGTAACCAGCGTTTTCTCTTTTTCCCACAATGTTTTCAAAGGCCTACTTCTCACGGTTGTTGAAACACAGGATTGTGTGTGTTAGAGAGTTAACCAGCATTTTCTCCTTATCCCAAAATATAATTCCACCCTTTCAAAAAACAATTTTATCATTTCACCCAAGTGTTTACTTTGCGGTCTGCAAATGCTTTTGATTTGGGCCAGATGAAAATTCTGTTGCTTGGTAAAATAGATAAAATTTTTACAAAATTTCTTTCAACTGAGTCTGAGCTCTGTACTGGCGAGCTAAAATTAAGTTTGGCATCCCACAGTCAAATTAATTCAAAACAATATAGTTCATAAACCAATTTTCATTGACAGCAGAAGCTAAATATTACATCAACCCTTATCAAGCTAAATAACTTAAAAAAGAAAAAAAAAAGTTCTAGCTGATGGTAAAAATCTGAATTATTTTATTTCAAAGTAAGTTCTTTTGGGGAAATTTCTCAGAATCGGACAGTGTAGATCCAAGATCAGAATGCACAGAATGTGCAGTTCAATCTTGATCTACATGGTCCGCAAGAGGCCAACAAGTTGTGCTTATCAGCCTTAGAGTTCTAAACATAACAATTTGGCTTATAACAAAGAAGTTACATACTATATAGTATTGCACATAAAACAACATTTAAACTGGACATGTGCTACATGTGCCTTTAACTTTCAAAAAAAATGCCCAAACTTTCTTACTCTTTCTCTGAAATCAACAATTATATGCCCATTTCCATACAAGCACATTCAACCATACACAGAAATTCTTAAATTCTGAAAAATTTGGACCATTTTAACTTTTTACCAAATGAAAAAAAACTTACATTTGACCAAATTCTTGTCACAGAATTTGCAGACAACAAATTTTATATGTTTGAAATAAAGTGTTTTGTCTTTGAAAGGGCAGATAAACATTATTGGAAACGGAGAAAATGCTGGTTACCTGCATTCTTTCCTTTTCACACAACATTTTCACGAGTGATTGGTATTAATTTCAACATGGATTCTATTGGTAAAGAGTTAAAGCGTCAGACAGAGTGTTGTACAACCCCTAAAACATGACATTTAAGGTCTGTCCATTCATTTTCAATTTGTTTACCAAACTCCTTACCAAACAATATCTTTGACTAGTCTTAACCCTTTCCCAAACAATCCCTGGTTTTAACGACCCTGAGATAAAAGCCTTTTGATAAAAATTGTGCTAAAAAGGAGAAAATACTGGTAACCAGCATTTTCTCCTTTTGCCACAATTTTTTTTTACCCTGCTGGAAAGGAATTTCAATTTTTAAGTTACATTTATTTTGTAGTCTGCAAGTGCTTTCAATTTGGACCAGTCTAAAATTTTGTCTTTTGGTAAAGAGTTAAAGAAGAGCGTTTACAGACAAGAGATCAAATGTAGCTTAAGTGATGAAATTTGTCACTGACAGAGTGTCCAGTACCCTTCTTTTATTGAACTCTTTACCACACAATGACGACTTTTAAGAACCCTGAGGAAAAAGCCTTTTGAAAACATAGCGGGAAAAGGAGAAAATGCTGGTCACCAGCATTTTCTCCTTTTCCCACAAACTTTTCTACCCTACCAAAGAAAAATTGTGTCATTTGAGAGACTATGAAATTGTAGTCTGCAAATTGTTTCAATTTAGATAGATCTAAAATTCTGTAGTGTGGTAACGGGTTAAAAAATGAGTAATGCATTCTTACTTGTCAAAGGTTAAGAAAGGCAGAGTACTGAGTGAAAAGCAAATCGCTGTAATGAATCAAGCCAGTGATTTCATTCCTTGTTACTATTATTTACACCTGTTCATTTGCTGAACTGCAGTTGTAATTCTAAACAAAGTCTATTTATACATACACACATCGCTTTTCAATTCATTCATGCAAAAAAGTTTTTTCTAATAAATATTGAACTTTATGATAACTTTTCATATACAAGGTAGATATTGCATTACAATGCTTTTTGTATCACATGACTAAACTTTCAGATTGATCGACTGATTGTATGGTGTTTAATGCCATTTTCAACATTATTTCAGTTATTTTGCTGCAGCCAGTGCACCTATCCATGCCTTCCTGGAGTTTCTTTTACCATTACTTTGCACAATTTTTTTTTAAGCCATTGGCTGCTTTCCCACATGATCATCATGGAAACAATAGTCAGTGGTGAGAGAGGATCATTCGCAGTGACTATCATCAATCCTCGGAAAGAAATTGGCCAAGCCAGGGATTGAACCCTGGACCCCGTATTCTTAAGTCATGCTACCCACTGAGCTACCAAGGCTTCGCAACTAAAGTCTCAGATATGCCCTAGTTGAAAGCATTTGCAGATGATATGTAGAATGTAGTTTAATTGATTTCGTCTGAAAGTTTTCAAAGTGCAGAAAAATTGTGGAAATGGCAAAAATTCTGGCAACCATAATTTTCTCCTTCAATTTGAAGGCTTAACCCATTACTACACAATCCCTACTTTTGACGCCCCTGAGAAAGAAGCCTTTTGAAAACACTATGGGAAAAGGAGAAAATGCTGGTAACCAGCATTTTCTCCTTTTCCCACAGTGTTTTCTACCCTTCCCAGAACAAATTTCTATTTTTTAGTCGCCTTTCTTTTGTTGTCTACAAATGTTTTCAATTTGGACCAGTCTAAAATTTTCACGTGTGGTAAAGAGTTAAAATAAGCAATGCTCCTTTTTCTATGATGTTTTCTGCATTACTCAAATAATGACTTTCCCTTTCTTTCTTTCTCTATGTGTCAAAGACCATTCTGTCTTTTTAATGGTTGTTTGAGAAATGGATTTTATGGATGCACAATTACATGCAAACTTCCTTGGTATCATTAATCACAGAGATGCATTAACCCATTACCACACAATCCCTACTTTTGACGCCCCTGAGAAAGAGGCCTTTAACCAGCATTTTCTCCTTTTCCCGTAATGTTTTCTACCCTTCACAAAACAAATTTCAAATTTTCAGTCACTATTATTTTGTCGTCTGCAAATGCTTTCGATTTGGACCAGTCTAAAATTTTGTCGTTTGGTAATGAGTTAAGCCCCCTTTTTCCAGAGCATGGCTCATTTAGTTACAGCCCTTACATTTCTATAAGCCTAAAAAAGGCTGTTCAGTAAAAGATTTGTTCTGAATCTTGACTGACTGACTGAATGGTGTTTTACACCACTTTCAACATTATTTCCGTCATATCACAGCGTCAGTTCATATATTCATGTACATGTATTTCCTGGGTTTTACCAGTAATGGACTAAGACTTTGAAGTGACTTGGCCAAGGACACTCACAAAATCTTGATAGTATTAACCCTTTACCGTACAATGACGACTTTTAATGACTCTCAAAAAGATGCATCCTGAAATTATTGTGGGAAAAGGAGAAAATGCTGGTAACCAGCATTTTTTTCCTTTTCCCACAATGTTTTCTACCATATAAAAAAAAATGCATCAATTCAGCCATTATGACATTTTTGTCTACAAATGCTTCCAATTTGGATAGGTCTAAAATTCTGCCATGTGGGAAACGGTTAATGACCTGACAGACCTGAAAACTTTTACAAAGGACGTATGAAAGGTAGCTCAAATGATGATTAGTTTATTTGAAATGCCCAACGGAATTGAAAGAAAAGGAAAATGCCTATTTCAAGGTTTTCCCTTTTTCTCCCCACCCCACAATATTTTCAAAAGGTTTTCTCTTTAGGATTGTAGAAAATCAGTATTGCTTATATTGCGTCTTTCACTCGGTTGTGTCCATGCTATCAACTATTTGCTGTATAGAGCTCCAGTTTAAGTTTGGAAAGTTTTCTGTATTTTCTACAAAATTTGGATCCAGTCCACACTCTGTGAGAAACTTTGATAGATTTGGATTGTTCACATCGGGACTACCTTCACCATACTTGTCGGGTGAACAAAATGAAGGAATGCCAACAAAGTCTAGCAGAGAGGAATTTGGGCTGTCATTCTGACCTGATGTTTTCTTACCACCTCCTGGACTTGAAGTCAGAACTAGATCTTTGTGATCAGTCAATGTGTCTAAAAAGCTTCCGTCAAATACACTGCCATTCCTAAATGGCGTGAAACCTGAAATCGGTGATGGTAGATGAGCAACGGAAGAATTGTCTATTTTTTTCAATGGTGTAGATGTAGTCAGTGAATCTTCCATTTCACTGTCTTGTGACTTTTTTGGATCTTCAAAATCTTTTACTAATTTAGAAATAAATTTTTCACCCTCATCTTCCTCTTCATCTGAACTATCATTTAATAAGGTTCTTTCTTTCTGTTGTATTTTCCTTCTTTTTGAACCAGTCAGTTTTTTAACTACTTTCTCCTCAACATAAATTCTTGGTTTTGGAAGTCCAGATTTAATAATTCTTGGCCTTTTTGATTTACATCTGTTTTTCGTAAATTCACTAGAACTAGCAATTTCATTTGACGAGGTCATATCATTTGAAGTTACGATATCACTGTCGACAGATGAGGCAGTGTCAGCGCTATGGCAGTCTAACCAAGCTTGTTTAACTATATTTACAGCTGGCGCTTTGTTATATATGTGTTCCTTTATGGCAGTGGTGTTTGCTGGTTCCATGGGTATTGGACTGGCACTCGACATCTGAATGGACGCAACAGCTGCAGACACTGAAACAAACGACAAAGGTAAAAATAAACTTCCGCAATCTATTAGTGTACTGAACATCTCTAGACTAAACAAAATACTCAGAATATTTTACAAAGGAATAATATTTCAAGAAAACGTAAATAAGACATAGCACAGTAATAATTATACTGTACAGAATATGTTGGACAATATGTGACAGTGATAATGGTATGTAACTTGATGTTTCTTTGAAAAAAAGTCTCCCCCCATGTTTCCTATGAACCCCTGCTGTGACCTTGATTTTAGAGACTAAAGTGGGCAAGGTCCTGTCTGCACATTGTGTCACTGTGGTGGACACAATGAAGTGTGATTTTTTTTTTCTTTAACCCAGTACCCAACGACAATATCTTAGACTTGTACAAATCAAAAGCATATGGAAACGACAAAAGTGACTGAAAATTTGAAATTTATTCTGTGAAGGGTAGAAAACAGTGAAAAAAGGAGAAAATGCTGGTTACCAGCATTTTTCCTTTTCAGACCATGTTTTCTACCCTATCAAAGTACAATTGAACCATTTGAGCCAGACGGAGTTTGTGGTCTGCAAATGTTTTCAATTTGGACAAGGCTAGAATTTTGTCATCTGTTAAGGGGTTAACAAGCAGATATTTTCCTTAGAATGCATCAGGCACAAACTTGCCTCTAAGACAAAAACCAGCAAGAGAGACTGAAATCCTCACAATCAGCCGATACTTACTTTCTGAGATTCCTGGACTTGGGCAGGCAGAAATTTGCCCATTGGAGTTTGCCAAGTTGACTATCATTGGTGGCTGACCTTGTGTCCCTGTGGTTGTTCCAAACTGTTGGCCTACATTGTTTATAGGTATTAACGCATATGCCTGTGGGGTACTATACGGGGAAGGTCTTGGCAGGATGGGTGGAGGTCCTGTTTTATATATACAAAATTATTAACGCTTCAGCAGATGAAAAAATAAACCATTATTTAAAGCGAAAGCATTTGCAGATGAAAAATGTAATGTTGCTTGGGTCATATGATTTGTCTTTGAAAGGATAGAAACTTAAGTTTCTTTTTTTTTTCTCAAATGAATGTGAATGTAGCAAGAGGAGAGTGTGACAGACTCTTTCTTGTAACAAGTATTTAGCCTTGTCTAGTGCCTTATCATGTCAATTGTTTTGCCATAAAAGGTACTGCTAAGTCTTTACTAAACAACAAAAATTTAGACTAGTCAAAATTGGAAGCATTTTCAGACAATAACATGAATGTGACTAAAGAATTGAAATTTGTTTTAAGAATGGAAGAAAACATTGTGGGAAATGGAGAAAATGCTGGTAACCAGCATTTTCTCCTTTTCCCACATTGTTCTCAAAAGGAACCCCCTATTTCGGAAGTTATATATACATGCAAAGGTATGTATATAAACAGGTAAGCACTTTAACCCTTAGCTCACTAAATGTGACCCAAGGCAGTACAGATCAAGATCAGACTACATAGAACCTGGAGTTTGATCTGAATCCATACTGTCTGATGAGAAGATACAAGTATTCACCAAAAACTTTGAAAAATTTGTGATATTTACCTTTTGTACTGTTTCATGTAACTTTTTATTTAGCTCAGGATTAATTTGCACATACCATGTGAAATATCACAGTGACCATTCGGTACGTACGTCGAGCGACGCCAAGGGTAAGAATACAATATCATTTTATGTAAACGACGTAGATCTGAGTCAGTTTAAGCGCAGCAAGTAATACAACAAATAATGAACTAAATCTACCTTTTTTCTTACAGCCTGGTGGGTTAGCAGTTGTTGGTGGCTGCATGTAGACCGAGCCAGGGGTAACGGCAGACAGCTGGCCCATAGAACTGTACATGGGGATGATGGGTATCATTGCACCAGGGGGCTGGGAGGGCAGTGAAGGGGTTGAACTACGTGAATCAGAATCTGAAAGTAAATACACTCAATGTTACAGACCTTTAATTTTCTTTGGCTCTAATACATGCATTGCACACCACTAAAATATTTATGTTTGTTTATGTGGTAAAAAGTTAATGATCTATCATTTACATGTATAAAACAGAGGAATGAATCATGTAGAAGTGACCTTTACTTTTGTCTGTTTGATGTCATGTGACATTGTATACACTGTTTTCAATATATAAGTCCTGTCACAGTGATCAGAACATGTTTTCTCAGTTCTCACAATATTTTCCAATGTCATACAATGTAGGCACGGAATTGTACCCCCAGTACATCAGCTCACTTGCAAAATCTGACACAAGAACTCCTCAAAGCTGGACAATATATGCCTGACAAAGATGTAAAGCCAGTGTCATTTTTGTGCCCATGCTGTAACCTTACACTTGAAACCTGGCATAAAACTTTTGGTTTGCATAACGTCTTATCATGGTGCACATGTGTGTGAAATATTGAAAAAAACAAAACAAAAACAGAACACAAGTTCAAGCGTCATGAACTTGGCATATTCAAAGAGTTGTGACCTTTGAAGCCCAACCTTTGTTGCTGCGAACCTGCGACGCTTTCTTGGAGTATGACGTCCTAAAGCTTGCATGTTGTCTCATCAAAGTGAACACATGTGTGCAACAAATTTTGAAAACCAGACATTGGAAACAAAAGATGTACATAGTACTTTAGTAGACACATAATTGCTTATAGAATAGCATAAGGCTACAGGCATTTCCCAATTTACATGTACAATGTAACCCTGTGGTGGAAAACACTTTAATTTAGTTGAACATTTAATATTTCAATGACTTACTTGAACTTTTGTCCTTATACTGTTTAGTTTTGGGCTCCATGTCTGGTTTTATAGTCCAGTATGAACCATGTCTTTTGGCTGGGGATCTCTCAAATATATTGTACAATGATAAGTTATGCCGGATAGAATTCTGAAACAAGACAAACAAAAAATAGTGATAAAATGGAAATACAGTTCAGTAATAATTGTTGCATAGAAGTGAACTTAACTTTTTGTTAAAACTCTGGGCAAAAATCATAAAATAATAGTCCAGTACAAATTAGTGGAGATACCAAATTTAAAGAGTCACATGCACAACGTCATATCATAGAGATTCATTGCGTTAAGTATAAACTTATTCCGATTAAGTATAAACTTATTCCGATAAAAACTGTAGGAGGAGTTGTGTACACAAGAAATTGCCAGCAGATGGACAGACCGAAGCCATAACATAATATGATCCTTCAGGCGTAATGGTGTAATGAAAAGGTTAACAATTCAGTAATAAGGTAAGATGTTGGTGTGCCCTCCTCCCAAAATGGCCCCAAATTCAATGTCTGTGGGCCGGATGGGCCTCCTCACAAGCAAAGCTAGACTGAACACTGCAGTTGCCGTTCAAATGAAAAGGTTTGTCTCTAGGAGTGTAGAAAACACTGTAGGAGCTACAGAAAATGCTGGTTACCAGTATATATTCTCTGCTTTTCCACTATTTTTTTCAGAAGCCCTTGTAATCTGGGAGGTTATAATTTTGGATTGTATGGTAAAAGGTTAACATGCAGATAAAACGGTAAGTGTACGCTACTCACCCTCCATCCAGGTTTGGCAGTGTGTTTGTAATATGGAAACATTTCTTCGATCCATTTACATATCTCTTTAAGCATCATTTTCCGATCCTCTCGACTGTAGAGCGCCATCTGTATCATTGACATGTAGGAAAATGGCGGCCTCTTGTCTCTACCACACTCCTCGCTGATCTGTAATAATGACAGTAAAGAAAAAAGGCTTATCACATAACCTCCCTTGTTTTTTAAATTTTAGTGTAAAATATGGATATTACCACGGGTGCATCTATAGATGGTTTTGTACCTTATGATCTATAATTTGTGAAATACTGTCATGTGAAGAAAAGGATCCGCGATTCCCTCGTGTTTGAGATAAAATTTTATTAAACTATTCAAGAAAATATGTTATTAATCTTTTACTAAACAGTTCCTGGTTTTTACTGGACCCCGAGATAGAAGCCTTTTGAAAACTTTGTAGGAAAGGGCGAAAATAAATGTTGGCACCCAGCATTTTCTTCTTTTCCAACAATGTTTCATACCCAGTTGGAAACAAATTTCAATTTTTGAGCTTTACTTATTTTGTCGTCTGCAAGTGCTCTCAATTTGGACCAGTCTAAAATTTTGTAGTTTGGTAATGATTTAAGCTCGCCAAAGACTTACTCAATAACACTATCCCACAACTTGTATAATAAAATTCTATCTCAAACACCAAATCATGTCAGATGATGAGATCCTATATATACATATATCCCTATACATCTTATTAACTCTACATGTGAGCCACATTCTGGCAAAAGAGGGCTTAATGCATATATCCGTGATACATGCTACCAAACAAGCAATCACATGATCATGACAGATCCTTAACCCTTTCCCAAACAACAAATTTTGGACTCTTCCAAACCAAAAGAGTTTGCAGAAGACAATTTTAGATTTGGAGAAAATGGCAGAAAGTTCTCATAAAAGGGTAGAAAACACTGTGGGAAAAGGAGAAATTGCTCGTTAGGAGTAATTTCTCCTTTTCCCACAGTGTTTTCTAAAGACTTTTACTGCAGACACATAAAAACCAGGGCTTATTTGGGAAAGGGTTAGAGTCCATTTTGTCTGACAGTAGACAGAAAAAATCAGGTACATTCAGTGGCAAAGGGTTAAACAGTGGTTCAAAAATTTATCTTCTGAACTTGATACCTGTCGTATTTCATCCAGTGTTAAGGATTTCCAAGGTATAACTGGATTTTGCTGGGAATGAATGCTGGAGAATGTGGTGGATTTTTCCTCTTTCAGTTGCATTCCTTTCAACCACTGTATATTGGTGAGGGACTTGTTGTGTACACCTGTTACAGAAACAAAAACATGCTAGGTTTAGGTTACTGAGTTGTGTTTTGGGAACAGAAGCCTTTTAACCCATTACCACACAATCCCTACTTTTGACGCCCCTGAGAAAAAAGCCTTTCGTCTTTAGAAAACATTGTTGGAAAAGCAGAAAAAGCTGGTTACCAGCATTTTCTCCTTTTCCAACGTGTTCTAGCCTATCAAATACAGGCACTGTCATTTTGTTGGTATGTTATTTGTTGTCTGCAAATGCATTCATTTGGGACAAATCTAGTAATTCTGTTGTGTGGTTAAGGGTTAACCCATTACCACACAATCCCTACTTTTGACGCCCCTGAGAAAGAAGCCTTTAGAAAACATTGTGGGAAAAGGAGAAAATACTGGTAACCAGCATTTTCTCCTTTTCCCACAATGTTTTCAACCCTTCACAAAACACATTTCAAATTTTCAGTCACTTTTATTTTGTCGTCTGCAAATGCTTTCAATTTGGACAGGTCTATAATATTGTCGTTTGGCAATGAGTTAAGGTACATGTAATGATGTATATCAGGAATCATTTATAAACATGCAGACTGACTAGTAACTACAGTTGCAATGACACTAAAAGATCATTTATACTGAACATGTGGACTAAAGTTTGGATTGGAGAAAAGAGAAAGGAATCTTCATGTACATACTTATCTCTACAATATCACCAGCTTCCAGCTCCTGCGAACTTGTAACCGAGGGCTCTGTTTCAGAATCAACACCTATTCCAACATCCCGTCTACCTACATCTTTCTTCCTAACTTGAACCATAACACCTGAAGACCCGCCACTTAGATCATATGTTTTAATGTCAGATTCCTGTTTTACACCACATTGGTTAGGCAGATTCATTCCCCCATCACTTTCCTGTATTATGTAATTATATTTTTCATTCATGTCAATTGGACTGTAGGTTCCGTCAACATCTTGAATCATCCTGGGACTCTCTGCGGAACTTGATGCTTCAAACAGCTCAAGACTACCGGAACCACTAACAAAACCAGAACTGTTATTTAACATAGGCACACTTGTTGTTGTTATCACAGATGTTTCTAAATCACTGGTCTGATTAATGCTGAAGGACCCTTGAGTTTCGCTTGAAATTTGTCGTGAAAACGGGGACTGAATTACGTAGACTGGTCTGTGAGTAGAGGATTCATGCTTTAACTGTTGTAATCTTGGATTCATATCTCTCGCAACTGGGGTAGAAGTGAAAGGTCCTGATGTACAATCAGATGGTGAAACAGATGGATTGATAGGCATAAAGTTTGTAGATGGCAGTTGTGTCTGACTAATAGGTGATATATTGTTAAAAGTTGGCACAGCTTTTGGATTTGTTTTTGTTAACAGAGAAACTGACCCACTAAACTCATTCACTTTGGATTTACCCATTGTTGGTACAGCTTCATTTGTATATGCTACAGATTTCTTCAAAGAACCACCTTTACCTTGTTCTGGGGTGACAAGAAATATTTTTCTGCCATGAAGAGTAGTATTTGACTGTATGTCAGAATGGACTGGTGTGTTATACAATACTGACGGTTTACCACCAGCAAACTGTGGAGATATCATTGGGAAAGTGTGCTGTCCAACACCTCTCCTCTTCTCTTGCTGTACAGGAAGAGGGGAAGGTATGACATAGGTATTCATTTTTGATTTTTCACAGAAGTAAGTCCTAGAATGACTTGAAATGTTGCTTTGTTCATGACTAGTCTCAGACATATCTGCCTCTATGGCTGAGTCTTGTGTATTTTCAACATCAAAAAGTTCTGGTTTCAGAAATACATTAGTTGCGGATGTATTGCTGTCATATTCATCATCATTTATATTTGAGAGATTCAGTTTCACATCTTCCGTTGGATGAGGTCCCTTGCACAGACTGCTATCATTTCCTAGTGTAGGAGAATCAAATTCATCTTCTTGTACATTAGAGTTTACTGGACGTCTTGCCAATGCTCTCCCATGGTTTCCAACTGGGGGACATTTAATAACTGGTGGCCCTTTAGAAGATTCACCTTTGATGCAGTCTTTACTCAAAATAATGACATAAGTATTCTTGCTGCCCTCTTGTGAAATTTTCTGTATGTTACCAAAAGGATGTGACCTTTGTTCTGATGACAGTTGTTCTTGGGGACTATAGTCGGCTTCATTCACAGTTCCAGGTCGAAACATCTTGTTGTATGGAGAGTAGAATCTAATAGTAAAAAACAAAAAATAAGTGAGAATAATGACTGCACAAGCTGTTAGTAAATAAAGTTCTAGGTCAGTACAGCACCTACTAAAGAAGGCGTACTTTTAACTTTCAATTAGCATTAGCAGCCCAAAAAGAAACCAAAAATACGCCCGTAAAAGGTGGTATACAGTCGACGCTGTGTGAAAAGTGCAACATTTATTTATGCAGCATCGTCGGTACAACCGGGCTCGCAAGTCACGCAAATCTAGCCCCGTTATGCATAATATAATCTGAAAGGCGATGCTTTCATTGAAATTTTTGGTACTAGCATTAAATTGTATCAAAAAGGACAATAATTTAACTTCATTTTCAATTTACCAATCAAAATAAGTCTATTTCAGAAAATTTTCTTCGTTCGAGCATGCCCGTACAAGATCTGTCAACCATTTTTTAAATTTCGAATCCTTCCAATTTACAACCAATCAACGACTTATTTATTACTATCGCGAGAAATACCGAGATTGTCCTAATTGTGTGAAATGTAACATAAAAATCTATTGGATAAAATAACGAAATTGACCAATCAAATAACGTCTAATAAAACCTCCATTTAGTTTACAAATGGCGTCCGATCAACAAAATCACCAAGTTTAGACATGTCAATTTGAATGTCAGAAGCGGTACCTAATACATGTAATATGAATATAGGCAAAGCCTATAGGCGAGCAGCGCTGCAAGTTTGTGCTACTTTGATAAAGTATGCATGAATTTTCATATCAAATGCCTAAAAAAAGGCAAAGCAACTGCAGGTGAACCAACAGAAAAAAGAAAGACAAATGAATAGAATATTAATAATCCCCTCTACTTTACCCCCTCCCTTGCTAACTTTCTTTCAAGCTATTGATTACTTGTCTCAAATGCATCAGAAGTGAGAGGCTAAAAGTGCTGGAATTATAATATGCCTGAACTGGGTGTTGAACCCACAACCACCGGGTCATGAGTCAGGTACATTACAAACCACTGAGCTACCTGGCCAGGATGGTTTCGCTTCTGAATTAGGCAAAAGAGATGAAAACTTTGAATTGGTCAGTAATGTGCATTGTGATTGTATTCAAATTAGTATGATGATGTCGTATTTGCTGGCAAAGCAGTAAACAGAGTAACATAATGGCAAATCACATCTATTATTTGAACACAAAATTTGCACCTTTTCCTTGATGTGATTTGATAAGAGGTCTGCAGGCTTGTTCATCTCAATATAAAAATAGCTGATAATTCTCACAGTGAACTTAAGTCTTAATACAATTTTTTATAAATGTTCATCAGGGACATCTGCCATTCATGGTATTTATGATTAGATACAGTTTTAGAAATCTTGGTTTCCAATGTTATGAATTCTCCTTTTCCCTGAATAGTTTTAAAGTTGTTCTTAGGTGGCATTTCAAGACATCTTTGTAATTAACAGGCCAGTTCATTTCATGACTTGTGTAGTCAAATTTTAACTTAACTCATTACCAAACTACAAAATTTTAGACTGGTTCAAATTGAAAGCGATTGCAGACGACAAAATAAAAGTGACTGAAAAATTGAAATTTGTTCAGGGAAGGTTAGAAAACACTGTAGGAAAAGGAGAAAATGCTGGTTACCAGCATTTTCTCCTTTTCCTATAGTGTTTTCAAAAGGCTTCTTTCTCAGGGGCGTCAAAAGTAGGTTTTGTGTGGTAATGGGTTAAGCTACAACTGTAAATTATTCAAATTATAACTGCCATTATACTGCCACCTTGTGAAGTAAAAAACTACCAAGTTCATTCAAATGGTGACTTAAGTTTTTATAGATGTCGATAAATAGGTCGAACTATCACGATAATTTCATTTTGAATATCACAAATTATTAGCACAAATTAGAAATTTTGTGTAAAAATAATTATATGATCTGATCAATGTGAAATTTTCTTGATACCAAAGTTTGTCATAATTTGTATTTTCAGAAAACTTTTCACCATCCAAATAGATATTCTTATTTTTTCTAGGAAATGTTGAATCAGAATCCAAAGAGTTTTGAGTTGTCTTGGATAGCTCAGTGCTGAAGGTGTTGAGTCAATAATTTTAAGTTCCTGTGTTAGATCCTAAGCCAAGATACATGTAATATTTTACTTGTATGGCAGTTTCTATGGGTAAAGAAAGCCACATCCTAAACATGGACTGCTTTTAATACAAAGGAAAATAATTTATGAAAAGAGCTGTTAGTTTGATACAACTGAAATGATTTTGAAATGGGAGTACAACAGCAATTGATCTGTCCAAAAAAGTGCCAGTTTCAAAAAGGATTAGGCCAAAAGAGGCTGGTTGAATATCATGGGCCTGATCATTATCTGACATTGAATTCATATCCAGGTAGTTATTTGTATTTCTCAATTAAAGTTATGAAAAAAAAGGTTCACATTCATGGATAAAGGGACATACA
This sequence comes from Tridacna crocea, assembly GCA_943736015.1. Lineage (NCBI taxonomy): Eukaryota > Metazoa > Mollusca > Bivalvia > Cardiida > Cardiidae > Tridacna > Tridacna crocea. Next base: position 2,067,872 of record OX031067.1, on the reverse strand, counting down.
TCTAGGAAAGATTAAGAATTTTCAAAGATTTAGATTTGTAGATCTGAAACTTTGCAATTATTTGTTTAAATGAACTTTTATGTTACTTTCCGTTGCAATTCAGCATACATAATGTCATTAACATCTTTACTTAGTAATATTTCAACCAGTGCTGGCCTCTGGCTGTTGCATGCCTTGCTCAAGGATACTCCTACATAACTGGCAGGGCAATCAGGGTTTTAACTCTTTACCCTCTATCCCGACTTTTAACAACCCTGAGAAAGAAGTCTTTTGAAAACATTGTGGGAAAAGGAGAAAATGCTGGTAACCAGCATTTTCTCCTTTTCCCACAATGTTTTCTACCCTTCCCAAACCAAATTTGAATTTTTCAGTCACATTTATTATGTTGTCTGCTAATGCTCTTTATTTGGACTAGTCCAAAATTTTGTCGTTTGGTAAAGAGTCAAACAGGATTTCAAAAGAACAAACTCTTTGCCTTGACTTAGAAATTGGATGATTAGGAGTGGTTCAGTCAATGAAGGCATACTGTACTGTAGAAGCAATCATTTGATTGGTAATTAGTTTGAGCCCAGCCCTGGTGCAGACAATATTAGTGGCGTCTTTTTTTCTCACCCTGGCCACTGCTGCTTCAAGATGAATCAACAATATAGGCCCATTTTTAGAGAATGCTATGTCTGTGGGTAGATCTACAACAACAGCTTGCACACACCAAAAAAAAATCACATTCTGTTGTCGTTTGGTAAAGAGTTAAACAGGATTTCAAGAGAACAAACTCATTGCCTTGACCTAGAAATAAATTTCGTTCACCTACAAAAAACAAACCTGTATACTAGTATATTTTAGTGGCTTCCAAGTCTTTGCCGTTACTTTGCCATAAATTTACTCATAACTCTTAACATCAGACGACTGATGGTTTTGCCTTGATGAAAATTGATTTTCTAATACTTGTACATTTCAACATGCCCAACATATAGTCTACCATATTATTATTTTTTTTTATTGGATTGGATGATAGGAATGGTTTAGTCAATGAAGGCATACAGTAGAAGCAATCATTTGATTGGTAATTAGTTTGCAGGCCCGTAGGAACAGGGGGGGGCTAGGGGGGGCTCAGCCCCCCCCAATAATTTTGAAAATCATAGTAACTAAAATATGAGTTTTTAGCGCAATGCAACAAGCACGCAGAAAATCTCAGTATTTCGAAGTTAGCCCCCCCAATCTTGAAATGCTTCCTACGTGGCTGGTTTGAGCCCAGCCCTAGTGCAGACAATCTAATTGGTGTCTTTTTTTCTTACCCTGGCCACTGCTGTTTCAAGATGACTCAACAGTGTAGGCCCATTTTTAGAGAATGCTATGTCTGTGGGTAGATCTACAACAACAGCTTGCACATACACACACACACAAAATTAATATTCTATGCAAATTGAAATCTAGATGTATACCGTCAAAACATCAGAGTGAATACTGACAGGGTTTGGTCAGATTTAGATTTTACAACAATGACTTTATGGCACCTCGATGCAATCCAGAACAAAACAAGTGGGCTAAAAGAAACCTCTTGAAATTCTTTTGTTAAAAGAAAATGAAGAAAAATCACTGAGCACTGCGAGTAGATCTACTGCAGTAGACCATTTTTTTTTCTTTTAATAACTGAAAAAAGATAACCTTTATAAGCAGCTGTAAAGTAGACTAGATCCCGATGAGAAAAGTTTTTTTGTTACATTATGTTCAGAATGAAAGACACGCTCGTAAATACGTCTATGTAGCCTTCCTAACATAGATAAACACACTGCTCGGGCAGTGTTGACTTGGGGACGAGTTAAGTACTGGCCGATTTGTTTCGCTCCCTTTACCGTAAAAGACTTTAAAAGTTTGGGAGAAATTCCGAATCAAACATGAACAACGTTTTCAAAAGCAAGAGCGCGAAAAAACTTCAAAGCACAGATCTATTGACTCACCCCAAATGGTTCAGCTGTTTTATTTATCCCGTAATGTTTATTTCTGTATAAGGAAATTTCCGTAACTCAGACAGAAAACGGAATAGACCGAGTTCCATCGTATTTGACCAGATCTCGCGAGGATGTCGTTTGTAGACTGGGACACTGTTTCAAATCACGTGACTGTTAAGGGTGTAAGGAATAATGGGTTAGAAACGCTCGTAGTGACAGTCTTTTTACATCACTTCCGTCCGCCATATTTAAATTTGTCTACTTCCGGTCCACCACTCTGTCGAAGGCATAAGGTATGTAAAAATTGACACTATTTGTACCAATGAGCTCTCGCTTCGCGAGGCGTCGCTTCGCGACGCCTCTCGTGCGCTGCTCGCTATAAATTTATACCTTCAGTTTTCTTGTGCATTGGTTGCACCTTTTTTCTACAATGGGACCGAAGCCTAAAAGAAAAAGCTGCATAAATGATACTTACGGCCAACATTGAGAAACATTAAAATTTTGCTCTCAAGAGTCAAATCAAAGGCTACCAATATTTTTATTTTAACACTAAATTAGTATTCCCGCCGGTATAGGTATATTCCGACACTTGTTTTTCACGGTACACTTATCAGGCCGTGGTCTATATATGCACAGACATAGACAGTCTTTAAATAGCTTTTGGCCTTGGAAACATGTGAAGTTCATTTCAAAAATAGAACAGCTGTTGTTAATCGAAGGTTTTTTCTCCTTCAAACTGTAACGACATATATTTTTATTTAACTCATTACCAGACGACAAGATTTTAGACTTGTCCAAATCGAAAGCATTTGCAGACGACAAAATCAAAGTGACTGAAAATTTGAAATTTGTTTTGTGAAGTGTAGAAAACTATGTGGGAAAAGGAGAAAATGCTGGTTACCAGCATTTACTCCTTTTCCCACAGTGTTTTCTAAAGGCTTCTTTCTCAGGGGCGTCAAGAGTAGGGATTGTGTGGTAATGGGTTAAATAAGAAATGCAATAATATTTATAAAAAAGTTAATATTTGGCAGCTTCACCTTATGGATTGATTCCATGGTGTTCTTTGCCATTTTCAACTTTATTTCAGTTACATTGTAGTGGCTAATGCACTTATCAATGCTTTTGTGGAGTGGGTAGCTCAGCTAGTTAGAGTGCAGGAATGGTGTATGTGAGGCCCTGGGTTTGAATCCCTGTCGAGCTGCGATATTTTGTCACCACCTGTTTCATTTGGCGCCCAACATTAGAGACTCTTTTTTGTAAACAGGTGGTGAAGAAATATCGCGGCTCGACCAGGATTTGAACCCAGGACCTTAAGAACACCGTTCCTGCACCCTAACCAACTGAGCTACCGAATCACATTTTGATTCAGCTGCATGATATATCACCAAATACCGGTTCCCAGCTACATATACCTTTACATCTATCTGTGGGATAGACCAGTATACTATATAATATTTTTCACCACCTGTAACATAATGACACTAAGAGAGCATTTAAAAACATGGTAGAAGAGAAGTAAATGATGGTAACCAGAATAGAGAACATGAAAGGACAATTTATGTTGAAATATTAGTCAGAAACATTTTTCTCTTTTACCCACATGGTTTTCAAAAACCTTAATCTGGGACGTTGAAACATGGTATCAATTGGTAAAGGGTTGATGCATGCTCATATTGTAGAGACATTGTGGCAAAAGGAAACTTTCTTCTTTATTAAATGGTTTCAAAAGTGTTCTACCCACAGTAGAAAAGAGGATGATGCAGAATGCAATGATGTATATGATAGATAGCAATAATTCACTGCCAAATACTATTTTTGTCTTTAGGCAGACCACATTAAGAATACTGTGACAAAATAAGAGATTGCTCCCGAAAAGGAATTTTTAATACATTGATTGGATTCATCTACTCCTAAAAACTAATTTTGTCTTGAGGCAGACATTTTAAAACATTGCAACAAAAGAAGAGTTTGCTTTTGACAAGGAATTTCTCCTTTTTGCTTATAGTTTTCACATTCAGAGCTCCAGATAGAGGGAGTGATTTTGATTTTAAAATTGAAAATATTTATCATTCTCCACTAAACCCTATGTTGTGGGTACTCATTAGAATCGTCTCATTGAGACGATTCTAATGAGTACTACAACATAGGGTTTCAAGAGAAATAATGATTTTAGAATGCTATTACTCCCTCTTATCTGGAGCTCTGTGTTTTCAACTATTAGATCTAATTCATTGATAATGAAATGGTTGTTTATCATACTATGCTACTATGATATTTTTAAAGTTATCTGCTGCAAACGTTATGTTTTAAAAATTACAATTTATCACATGCATGTCCCAAAATGTCCAAAGTTATCAGTTATCATGTCCTAAAATGAACTTTATTATATACCTATTTAGAAGCTAGGCTGGAAAATGCCAAGAAAGAGAAGAAAGTCCAGTTTCCAAAGTAAGCCGTCGCTCATCTTTACTGAAAGTCCAGTCAACATTGTGAAAAATGTGCCGTCACCAGTCATGTGTGCAAGATATCCACCTACTGCTGCATCGGTGCCTGTTGAAGATTTACAACATCTTACTTGGGTAAGGTATTATTTCTTTACCAAATTACAAAACTTAAGACATGTCTACATTGAAAAAATTTGGGAACGTCAAATACACTGTTTACCAACAACACAATGTTGGACTCATCTGAATTGAAACTTCAAAGCATCAGATCTGTCGACAAATGTCAGCATGAGACTTAAATAGTTAAATCATTGGGATTTAATGACCCTAAAAAAGAAAGCCTTTGAAAACATTGCAGGAAAAGAAAATGCTGGTAACCAGCATTTTCTCCTTTTCCCACGTTTTCTACCTTTTCCAAATCTAATGTCAATTTTTGATTCACATTTATTTTGTTGTCTGCAAATGCTTTTAATGCAATCTACACAGGCTAATTCAAAACAACACTTACCTTTTCAATGTAATTTTCTGTTTTGTGCTTGTTATTAAAGGACATAACATAATGCAGTCATAAAGTGCCATCTTGGATAAGCCTGCGTGGACTGCACAGGCTTATCCAAGGCAACACTGGATGCGAATGTCCGATTGCCCTTTTTTGCATGTTGCAGGCCGTATATATGCATTGTATATGGCCTTAAGTCAATCATCTGAACAGATGACAAAAATAGGCTGATCCAAATTGAAAGCGATTAAAGATGACAATTCTACATGCGTGTTTGACAATGGGATTTGTCTCGGAAAAGTTAGAAAAGATTGTGGAAAATGGGAAAATGTTGTTCCACAATATTTTCCAAAGTTTGTGTCCTGGGGTCTTTTGGACTCAAGAATGTATGGTATAGAGTTAAACGACACATTTATTTAATTTTAGGTATCGCCACAGTTTTCCACGATACCAAACACAGTGAGTGTGTTTGGGAGGAGACGTACCACTAGACACAGGCGTAATATTTCTGCAAATGGAACAAACAAAGAGAATACTTACAATCACCTGCCTGGACCCCTTCACAGAAATAAATTCCAGTCATTGAGATTTATCGGGGAAAAAACAATTGAAGAAAGTGCTGCTGAAGATATTAACATTTCCTATGATTCGGTCAGTAACTCCGACATAGATTCTGGAAATGATATAAGAATCAGTGAACAGGAAAGTCCTGTCAATCAAGATACCAAACAAACTGGTAGAATATCCAGGAAGAAACAAACTAAAAAGAGATTTAGTGATAGACTGAATAGAATTAATTTTGAAAGGGACAAGCAATCAACACCTGTCACACCATCAGATAGTGATTTCCAGGAGATTCCTACACGTAACCAAAGTTCAAGCTTGGATTTGACAAAACTCAAACCAAAATCTGTGATGAAGTCACCTGTTAAGCGATTATTTGCCAGTCAAATCAAATCATGTGATACAGAAAATGACCTTGACCTCTCTAACAACTTTGACATTGTTTCAACCATTCCAACAGAATCGGATACAAATGAAGTGGACAATATCAAAGAAACAGATATCAGTTTGAACTTATCATCAGACATTGATCATGTTTCAAATTCAGATTGTGACCTTGACCCTGTGTCGCCACTGACAACAGCTGGATTGAGACGGTCTTTGAGAATTCAAATGTTGCGTCAGATGTTGGAAGGCGGAGCATCCCCGGATAAAGATACGAATGTTGTATCAAGGGTTTTGGTGCCGGATACACCAGAAGACAAATATGATTGGACGTTGAAAAAATACCAGATTAGGAAATATTTAAAGAATAAAAGATGATAATAATTATAAAATCTCTGCATTAATTTTACTAATTGTTTACTTTCTCAAATTGAAAACTTTCGCATATGACATTTTGAATGTGGCCAAAATGTTTGGATTAGTCTCTCAACTCTTTACCAAACAAGAAATTTGTAGACTGGTCCAAATTGGAAGCATTTGCTGACGACAAAGTAAATGTGATTGAAAAATTTAAATTTGATTTGAGAAGGGCAGAAAACATTGTGGAAAAAGGAGAAAATGCTGGTTACCAGCATTTTCTCCTTTTCCCACAATGTTTTCAAAAGTCTTTTTTGTCAGGGTTGCTAAAAGTCGGGATTGAGTGGTAAAGAGTTAAAGGATAGAAAACATTGTGGGAAAAGGAGAAAATGGCGGTAACCAGCATTTTCTCCTGTTTCCACAATGTTTTCAAAGGACCTCTTTCACAGGCTCGTTAAAACACATGCTTATGTGGTAGGGGTTTAGGTGAAAAGGCTGTTATGTTAATGATGATGTTTTGTTTTTTGATGCACAGTTGATCATTTTGAAAACACTATGGAAAATGGAGAAGTTGCTTGTCATTGCTTCAGGCTTTAGAATGCTGTATACATAAAAATCTGCCGCAATTTTTTGTTGATATGGTTTGCATGCATGGTGTTTGATGCCATTTTCAACATTTTTTCAATTGCATTGCAGCAACCCGTGCACCTATCCATGCTTTCCTAGAGTTTCTTTAACTAGTACTTTGCTCAGAGTTCTTCCCAAACCACCGGCTGCTTTCCCACTTAATCATTATCAAAAAATGACTATCAGCGAGAGGAATGAAACCCTGTGCCCATGGCTATAATCAGTCCTCAGAAAGATTGGGCTGATCTTGTGTTTAACCCTTTACCACACAATGCCTACTTTTGACGACCCTGAGAAAGAAGCCTTTAGAAAACATTGTGGGAAAAGGAGAAAATGCTGGTAACCAGCTGTAAGGACTTTAATAGTGCATTATCTCTGCAGTTGTAAGGATGTTTCTTTAAAACTTCAGCCAAATTTGGGCGTACACTGCGGGAGCAGATGAGGACAGTTTTTTGTCTTCATACCGACGTAACGGTGAATAAACCAACAGTCTGATTTCAGTATCCCTTTCAAAGCTTTGCTGTGGAAAGATCACATATCTAAATCTAAACTAAAAGTAAAACAAGAAGACCACAGAAGTTCATAATGTTTAATATTGCAGAGTATTTAACAGTACAATGACATTCTGTCAGGTGGCTGGGGAATCCGTGAATTTTCTGGCTATATCTGGAACAACAGCTGTTACGTCTCCATCTTTCACGGCATACACTGCATCTCCACATACGTTAATAAGACACTGACACTGAAATTAATCATACAATTTGTTTGAACGTTCTAGCACATAATTCCCACTATTAACAACCTTAACCCTTTACCACACAGCAGAACTTCAGACCTATCCAAATTGAAAGTATTTGCAGACCACGATTTCATTGTGACTCAAATGACACAATTTATCTTTGATAAGGTAAAAAATGTTGTGGGAAAAGGAGAAAATGCTGGTCACAGCATTTTCTCCTTTTCACACAATTTTTTCAAGAGGCCTTTTTCTCAGGGTCGTTAGAAGTTGGGACTGTGTGATAAAAAGTTAATAATAAAACTTTTGGAGACATTATGAGAAATGGAGACAAGAGCTTTGCAGAGCAGTGCATATACACCTGAATGGGGCTTGTCAGTGAAATGGTTAAAATCTAGAAGGCTTGCAGTGACCCAAATTTTAAGAGGCACATACTACACATCATAGAAATTCATTGTGGCAAGTATGAACTTATTCCAACGGAAACTGTAGGAGGAGTTGCGCACACAAATATGTGTGATTGCTAATGGACAGACAGTCAGACAGGCGACCCGAGCAATAACATAATACTACCCTTCGGTGTATAAAAATGCTGGTAATCGGCATTTTCTCCCTTTCTCACAATGTGACAATGATTTTTACTCCATCAAAGACATACCTCATCCCTAGAGCTACATGTATCTATAACCCTTTACCAGATGGCAAAAGTTTAGACCTATCCAAATTGAAAGCATTTGCAGGTGACAATTTCAAAGTGGCTCAAATGGTGCAATCTTGCTTTCATAAGGTAGAAAACATTCTGGGAAAAGGAGAAAATGCTGGTTACCTCTTCCTGAGGGTAGTTAAAATTGGTCATTGTGTGGTAAAGGATTAATTTGTCATCTGCAAATACTCTCTGTCTGGACAAGTCTAAAATTTCCTCTTGTGCTGAAGGGTTGACTCTGTACCAAACGATCCCAGGTTTTAATAGCCCTTGGTGAGAAGCCTTCTGAAAACATTGTGATAAAAGGTAACCAGTATTTTCCCCTTTTCCCACAATGTTTTCTACTCTATCCAGGGCAAATTCTGCCATTTGAGCCATCTTTAATTTTTTCTCTGCAAATGCTTTCAATTTGCACCAGCCTAAAATTTTGTTGTTTTATAAAGAGTTAACTTTTTATCAGATGACAAAAATTAAAATTTGTCCATACTGAAGGCATTTATACATGACAGATTTCATGCTACTGAAATATTCTGGTTACCACAATGTTTAAAAATTTTTATCCTGTGGGTCATTAACTTTCATTACAGAGATATAAGAAAATTTTTAAAAAATTAGGTATGACAACACTGACTGAGGTATGATAATGCCAAATTGTTCTCTTTGAAAACTAGGAAAAAATAGAAACCTCATCATTTACCTGATTTTTGTGCTCTGTTGTCATGAGAACACACTGTGACATTTTATACGCTACCAGAGCATTGCCTCCCAGGGATGATACATTTGCCCTCACGATGGCTAGAACCTCCGCCACAAAACTTTGCATGAAACCACACACACCTCCAACCTGTAAGTTGCCGGAATATACAGATACTCGTATTAAGATCAAGAACTTCACAGAGTGGTGCATATACACCTTCAAGGAAGTCTTCAGTAAATGGCTTAACTCTTTACCAAAAGACAAAATTTTAGGCTGGTTCAAATTAAAAGCATTAATTTTGCAGACTACAAAATAAAAGTGAATTTTGAAAAAATAAAAATTTGAATTTGTTTTGGAAAGAGAAGAAAACATTTTGGGAAAAGGAGAAAATGCTGGTTACCAGCATTTTCTCCTTTTCCCACAATGTTTTCAGAAGGCTTTTTTCTCCGGGTCGTTAAATTGTTGGTAAAGGTTAACAAGAGCTTCGCAAAGCGGCGCATATACGCCCGAAGGGGCTTGTCAGTGAAATGAGTTGAAATGATGGAAGGGCCATGAATGAAGAGTAGTTAATCTCCATGATATGTGAAAAATATTAAAGGGCAATAACTAAAAAAAGAAAGGGTGGCACAGTTACAAATTTTGTAAATTGCTGTTCTCCACAAGGTGTTCTATCAGTTTTGAAAGGTTCAAGATCATAGCTTTTATATTTTAGAAATTATGGCCCAGACGAAAATTCAAAGAGAAAACTAACAAAGGGCAATAACTAAAAAAAGAAGGATGGCAGAGTTATGGTTCTTGTGCAGTGCACTTCTTTATAATGTGTTCTATAAGTCTTTGAAGTTTCAAGATGATAGGTTTTAAAGTTTGGGAGTTATTGCCTGGACAAAAATTCAAACTAAAAAATTAACAAAGGGCAATAACTAAAAAAATAAAAGTCGCAGAGTTATGGTTCATGTGCACTGCACTTCTCCATAATGTGTTCTATCGGTGTATGAAGTTGCAAGTTATTAACTTTTATAGTTTGGAAGTTATGGCCTGGACAAAAATTCAAACTGAAAATTAACAAAGGGCAATAAGTAAAAAAATAAAGGTCGCAGAGTTATGGTTCATGTGCAATGCACTTCTCTATAAAGTGTTCTATCACTATATGAAGTTGCAAGTTATTAGCTTTTATAGTTTGGAAGTTATGGCCTGGACAAAAATTCAAACTGAAAATTAAGAAAGGGCAATAACTCAAAAAATAAAAGTGGCAGAGTTATGGTTCATGTGCGATGCACTTCTCCACAATGTTATCTATCAGTGTATGAAGTTCAAAGTTAATAGCTTTTATAGTTTAGAAGTTATGGCCTGGACAAAAATTCAAACTGAAAATTAAGAAAGGGCAATAACTCAAAAAATAAAAGTGGCAGAGTTATGGTTCTTGTGCACTGCACTTCTTCATAATGTGTTCTATCAGTGTATGTAGTTTCAATTTAATACCTTTTATGGTATGGAAGTTATGGCGTAAACAAAAATTCGAAGTGAAAAGTTGGTTATTTCAGAAATCAAGGGCAGATAATTTTGGAACGGAAACAGCGATCAAAATTCTAAGACCCAGGTGCACAACTAGACATCATGGAGATTCATTGTGGCAAGTTTCAAATAATTCCGATGAAAACTGTAGGAGGAGTTGAGCACACAAGAAATTGCTAACGGACGGACGGACGGATGGCTAGAAGGACGACCGGGGGTATAACATAATACGACCCTTTGGGCGTATAAAAAGCTGGAATGCCTACAGAGATCCAAAATTTAAGAGTCACATGCACAACTACACCTAATAGATATTCATTGTGGGAAGTTTTAAGTTATTCTGATGGAAACTGTGGGAGTAGTTGCAAATACAAGAAATTGCTATTGGACCCACAGACAGACCTACAGACAAACGCCTGACGCCGTAACATATTACAACCCTTTGGATGTATAAAAAGACAAACCTGACAAACTACTATGCAATTTTTTATCTCCTGAAACGTCTGCAGCAGATAACTTTACCACAAGATGATACAGATATTTGGGCCTGTATTCACCAACCATTCTTGAGAATATTCTCCGTCTAATTCTCCATGGTTTCCACATTTGGAAGTAATACAACTTCTGATTGGCTAAACCAAATGGTTTAGCCAATCAGATGTTGTGTTACTTTCAAATATAGAAAATTTTGGAGAATAAGACAAAGGATGTCTTAAGAATGGTTGGTAAATACAAGCCCTGTATGTGATAGTATGATGATCATAGACCTTGAATGATGATAATTAATTTCAAACTAATTTCCTTTCAAGTATATATTCTAATTTTCAAGGTTCTATGAGAGAAGATAATCATGCATGTGTAGCTGTATCATACTTCTCTGACAGATGTTGTTTCTCGAATGAAGAAAAAGTTGTAACTGCCGATATATTTCTCGATTCTAGTACCAGGAATAAACGTCTGTGGAGTGATTTCTATCCCGTTGACAGGTTTCTGTATCACCTGTAAATAGTGACTGACTGATTAACACTTCCCAAACCATAGACAACACCAAAAGCTTTTGTGGACAGTGTAGATCAAGATCACACTGCACAGAACATGCAGTCTGATCTTTGATCTGCACTGTCCACTGCTACTAGTATATTCTAAATTATGACTAAACTCTCTCTTGATCTTAGAGAGGAAATGTACTTTCAGCCTTTGAGAAAATGCAGTTTATGTATCCGGTAGTAAAAGTGTTAATTGAATTGTATTTTACATCACTTTCAAAAAATATTTCAGTCATATGACAGCCACAGCTCACATTATGCATGTATGTCATAGGTTTTACCAGTGGGGAACTGAAAAGTCCTGCAAACAAAAAAACGAAATGCTTTGAGTTGCCAGCATTTTCTTTTTCGCAAAAAAATGTTTTCAAGTGCTCTCTTTCTCAGGGTCATTAAAAATCTTGATTGTTGGAAAAGAGTAAATAACAACAACAACAAGGAAGCTGAGAGCTGCCAATGAAACAGATCAAATTTGCAAAATGTGTATGAATAAACTGTTTGTCAATGGTAATGTACTTTAACCCATTACCACACAATCCCTTCTTTTGACGACCCTGAGGAAGAAGCCTTTAAAAAACATTGTGGGAAAAGGAGAAAATGCTGGTAACCAGCATTTACTCCTTTTCCCATAATGTTTTCTACCCTTCACAAAACAATTTTCAAAATTTCAGTGACTTTTATTTTGTCGTTTGCAAATGCTTTCGATTTGGACAAGCCAAAAATTTTGCCGTTTGCTAATGAGTTAAATGATTTTGAATTAACTTATGTACTTTTCTTTATCAGTGATCACTGAATGGTGAAGTACCTTATTAGATAAATACGTAATTTCATTGAAATGATATCCTCTGCAAAAAAAGACCTTTTAAAAAATTTACAAGACCACATAACTCCAAATCGCTCGCATTCAGCCACTTTGCATCAAATGAAAATTAGACTCTCTCAGCGGGATAGTTTATAGTACACATATACATATAAAGTTTCACAAAATTCTCCATGCTATTGGAGATATTGTCCAGGACAGCCAGACAGACAGACAAATGGATGGACAGACTATATCCCTCCGGCTATGGCAGGGGATAATAATAAGAGTTCAGGATCAGACTACATGTTCTGTGCATACTGATCATGACCTATAGTATCTACAAAAACAATTAGCCCTTTGCCACAAACTCTCAACTTTGAACAACCCCGAGAAAGAGGCTTTTTGAAAACATTATGAGAAAAGGAAAAAATACTGCTAACCAGCATTTTCTCCTGTTCCCACAATGTTTTTCACCCTTCCCAAAGCAACTTTTGTTTTTTGAGTCAATGTAATTTTGTCGTCTGCAAATGCTTTCAATTTGGATGAGTCTAAAATGTCGATATCTGGTGAAAAGTTAACCCTTAAATTGCTGAATTAATACAAAAGACATTTTTAAATAGGAAAAACATCTAAAATATTGCTGTACCAAAGTTTTATTGGCCAGAATATGTAACAAAACAGTGGACAGTGTAGATCCAAGATCAGACTGCATGTTCTGTGCAGTCTGATCTTGATCTACACTGTCCACAAAAACCAGTTAAGTTGGTTCCAGCGCTTTAAGGGTTAAAGCTATGCATACCACTGTAACAATATGCACTTTTCTTATATATGTTACAGCCAATCTGTGAAATCAGCCATTTCATGAAATGGCTGAAACATTTTAGCTATTTCATGAAATGGCTAAACCAGTCAGCCAATTCATGAAATGGCTGGATTTTTTAGCCATTTCATGAAATGGCTGAAATTATGATGTCAATATTACACAGATTGTCTGATAGATTTTCAGCCAATCTGTGTAAAAGAATCTACAGTTTATTTAAATTGGTAAATGAGTATATTAATGAATTGATTCATTATTTGATTAGAAAACTGATGATTTTGTTGTTTTTGTATTTGATTTCTTTTACTTTTATTCATTTCTTTATTTATTTAGAAAAATATCATTACATTTTCAATTGAATGATTGAATATTTGATTCATTGGTTTGTTGAGGAAACATACATTGATAAGTTGTTTGGTTGTTTATTTTTTAAATGTTTGTTTGATTGATTGATTGATTTTCTTATCAAGAATTCTCTAATTAAAGGATGACTTTAATGTAACAGATCAGTATGAACTATGAATGTGTGAAAACATCCTAATGTAATTACATGTATTTGCTTACCCAATTATTGGTTACTTTGATCACGGGTGATGTTATGGAAACTAACTTTGTGTTATTAATTACTTTGGCCATTATCAACTTAAAGACTAATTTTTAACAATTTCTGATTATGCTGATTGCTTTCAAACTGATTGTAATTGGATTGACTTACATGCATTATTACAATTAAAACAAGGAGGCCATGATGGCCCTGTATCGCTCCACTGGCTAATAAGTAAAAACGCTACAAGCCAAATATTACATTATTTGGTCAACTGGTTTCAAAATTGAGGACATACAGTTTTTTTTCTATAAAATCCCAACGAGAAAGTTGTGACCCCCCCCACCACAATCCCAATTTTGACCTCAAAGCTATAATTGCTTGAATCCTGGTGGAGGTCTATAAGATAAAGCCTCATACCAAATAATACAGATCTAGAATGTGTGATTATAATCAAGAAGATTTTCAAAGTTTTCTCAAAAAAGGGTCCTGTAAAACATAAAACCCATGAGGAAAGGCTTAATTTAGTGGACCTAGTCTTTATTATGGTTAGTAACAAGATAACTTACAGTAGAAAGTTTTCAATACAAAAGCCCATGTAAAACTTGTGACCCCTGGTGTGGGGACAAACTTGACCCTAAGGCTATAATTTGGGCCATTCTTCTGGATACAAGTAGATTTTGAAAAAAATCCCAATATGCGCCCATGTAAAACTTGTGACCCCCAGGGTGGGGCCAAATTTAATCTCAATGCTATAATTTGGGCACCTTTGGTAGACAACCCGAGGCCGGGCCAATTTTGACCCTAAGGCTATTTTTGAAGTAACTTGGAAGAAGTCCACTAGATAAAGCTACATGCCAAATTTGGTAGGCCTAGGCCTTATGGTTTCAGAGAAGAAGATTTTTAAAAATTTTCAAAAATTTTCAGTTTTATTGCCATGGCAACCAGAGTTTTTGAAGAAATAAAATTCTTTTAAGGAATATCAAAGAGGACCATGGCAGGATCATTTCTGTGAAGTTTCATCAAAATTGGATGGGTAGTTTCAGAGAAGAAGATGTTTGAAATAAAAGTTAACACACAGACGGACGGACGACGGACACTGAGCCAGGACATAAGCCGACTGGCCTTTGGCCAATGGAGCTAATGATACATTTTGAAATGTCGTATTTTTCCTTAAACTGACATTAGTTCGTTTATTCTAATATTGTTTCTAAGGCCATTTTACTTGTATTTCATGAAAAATAAAGTTCTGTTCTGTTTTAAAGGAAAAGGAGAAATTGCTTGTAATAAATGATTTCTCCTTTCCTCACAATGATTTCTATTTTTATAGCACTTGTTTTTCATTTCAAATACACTATTAATTGTTGTCTGTAATCTCATTGAATTTGGAAAAGTCAGAAATTTTGTTGTCTGGTAATGGGTTAATGCCCATCCAATTTGTCATTGACTAGTTTCTTCACTTTTGACAAATATACAATTTTGTCTTCTAGTAAAGGATTGAACATTTTAGCCACTTTCAAATTTGTCTTGTCTGAAGCCAAGCAATACCAACAAAAGGTCTACTATGAAGAATATACATGTGCTTTTTTTTTGTAAAACTCATCCACAAAAATTAGACTATCAGCAAAATCAATGTACACTAGTAATATGTTCAAAATAAGTAATATGTGTATAATTTGGAGTTTCAGCCATTTCATGAAATGGCTAGAGCAAATTTCCAGCCATTTCATGAAATGGCTGAAATATTTTAGTCATTTCATGAAATGGCTGAATGAATTAGCCATTTCACGAAATGACTAAAACTTTCAGCCATTTCATGAAATGGCTGATTTCACAGATTGGCTGTAACATATATATATTAAGGTAACAAACTTACCCTTTGTGGTTTTTTCTTAATACTTTCGAGCTTTTGCTTCATCACTGAAATATCAAAAACAAAAAATCATTTAGCATAGATAAAAGTTAATTGCCTTTTTTCAGACTCTTTTTCCTTTTTTTGCTCTCCTTTCTTTCACTATGAGCAGATGACAAATAATGTCACTTATATTGTGATTTCTGCATTTGATAGAGTAGAAAACATTGTGGGAAAATGAGAGTATGTTGCTTACCAGAGAAATTAAAAAAGACGTAAAAGTTCTCAAATACTGATATTGATGATGTATACAATAGGGTATGACAGTACTTAAACATTTTCTTTGAAAACTGGTGAGCTTCAAAAGAATTACATTTACCTTTTTGTTGTCCAGACGTTCCTGATGCCTCTGTCACTTCCTCCATAGTGAACATCATGTCATCTACAGTCTCACCACTGGCCCCTACCCCAGGGTTACTGGCTGAAATATCATCAAACATCATTTCTTGATCATTGGACTAAAACTGACCTTGACACTGTACAACTAGGGATGTCACTGAATGTGACTTAATACCCCCACCAGCACTTTGACAGAAACAGGCAATTACTAGTATTTTGTACACAGACGGACACAAGGACAGACACAAAGATGGACGGACACACGGACGGACCCTCTGACAGACAGGCTGATTCCAGTATACCCCCGAAAACATTCGTCTTGTGGGGGTACAAATATACCCTCTTTTTTTTCTGGTAGGTTTTTGAAAAAATACTGATGAAATTTTTTCGATATAAAAAGTTGTGTAAGAGCTACAAGTCTTAGAGTGGTGGCAATAACACATACAATAACAATTCTGTTCTAACTATGATTCGCAATACTTATTGTTACCTGTTTTCAACAATGTCTTGCTGACAGCAGATGATGACTGACTGTCTGGAAGGAAACCTGACTGAGGCTGGTTTTCTTCAATTGCAATACAGTTGCCATTGACAACGATCTGAATTTCATCTTCTTCTGGTACCTCCACATTGAAGGACAAATTACTCAAACAACAGGGAACCATTCTTCGCAATTTGAAAAATAACTTCTGCAAAATTATGAAAACAACAAATCTTTTTAACCCAGTTCAAATTTCATTTTTTTCTTAACCCTTTACCGAACAATCCCTGGTTTTTATGACCCTAAGACTGAAGCCCTTGAAAAAATTGTGAAAAAGGGAGAAAATGCTGGTAACTTTTTCAACAATGTTTACTACCCTGCTAGAAACAAATTTCCATTTTTTGAGTTATGTTTAATTTGTCGTCTGCAAGTGTTTTCAATTTGGACCAGTCTAAAATTTTGTTGTTTGGTAAAGAGTTAATGTACAGCTTGTGATACAGATGAATGTGGATTAGACAAGATAATCTCATTACCAAGAGAAAATAAATAAATAAACCCTTCAAAATTCAAAGCCATTTGCAAAGCCCCTGTAGGTCAGGCAGTGGCATGCATGATTTGAGAACAAGGTGCTGTGGGTTCCATCCCTGGCTCACCCAATTTACGAGGACTAATGATAGTAATTGTGACAGGATTCATTCTTCCTGAAGCACTAATAATTGTTTCGACAATTTTTCTGTGGGAAAGCAGCCAGTGGTTGAAGTAAGATATTAACCTTTCACTTATTTTGAAAAATTGAAAATAAAAAGAATATTAAAATGTAATTTACACATACTCGTAAAAGGGTATCAAATATTTCAGCAAAGTCTTGCTTTAATCGTTGTTCAATATCGATTCTCCGTCTATATACTTGAGTAAACATCTGTAAAAACAAAAACAGAATAAAGCCACCTTAACTCTTTACCACAAAATCCCGACTTTTGACGACCCTGAGAAAGAAAGCCTTTGAAAAAATTGTGGGAAAAGGAGAAAATGCTGGTCAGTATTTTCTCCTTTTCCCACTATATTTTGTACGCCTTCCAAATCAATTTTCAATTTTTGATGCACATCTGCAAATGCTTTCATTTTGGACAATTTCAAAATTTTGTCGTTTGTCGTTTGGTAAAGAGTTAATGAAAGATAGCAAAGCATTTTCAGTATTGTCTATTTCTAATGAATATCATATCTGTAGCATGCATCATTTGAGAAAAAGAAAAATACAGATTTCATACAGAATTAGAATGGTGGCAAACTAAGAAATACTGCCAAGTCGAAATTTTTGCAATGTGGAATTTCTTGCAATTTTGTGAACTTGAGAAAATCACAAACGTTTTTGTTGGTATTTGCCTTGAATATATACTGACTTGTATAAAGCTTTTGTTCAGATACTTACTTGTAAATTGCTTTTGTTTACATACTTGTATAGAGCTTTTGTTTGCATACTGTGTAGTACATAGCTTTTGTTTGCATACTGTCAAGTATATCACTTTTATTCACAAACTCACTAATACATAGCATAGATTTTGTTGACTCACTTTACATGTATAAAACCTTTGTTCATAAAACAGTATATGTATATAGCTTTTGTTCATAATTCACATAGTCTCTTGCATTTGACTTTTGTTCACATACTCACTTGTATATTACTTATATATGTGGTGGGGGAGACCCCGGGGCAGGTCTGAGTATTACATAGTTCCATTCCTGGTGGATTGTACTCCTGTTCCAGCATGGCGTCTATTGTTTCATCTCTTGTATCATCAACCTGACAGAGAGAGAGAGACAGAGAGAAGGGGACAAAATCAGCAATCTTCTTGTATAGTATTACTCACAGATAACCTCTACAACACTGTTTCAAGCTATCACAGTAAAAGTAGAACTTCTCACCTCAAGTACAAGATACACTTCAACAACTTCTCTCCTTAAGAATTAGATACAGTTCAGCAACTTCTCATCTTGGATAAAAGATACATTAACTCTTTACCACACAAGAAATTTTAGACTTGTCCAAATTGAAAGCATTTGCAGGCGACAAAATAAAAGTGACTGAAAAATTGAAATTTATTCGGGGAAGGGTAGAAAACACTGTGGGAAAAGGAGAAAATGCTGGTTACCAGCATTTTCTCCTTTTCCCACAGTGTTTTCAAAAGGCTTCTTTCTCAGGGGCATCAAAAGTAGGGATTGTGTGGTAATGGGTTAAACAAGTTCTCATCTCAAGAATAAGATATTGTTCAACAACTTTTCAACTTGAGTATAAGATACAGTTCAACAACTTCTAACCTTGAGTAAAAGATATGTGAAACAGCTTCTCATCTCAAGTATAAGATAAGATTCAACAACTTCTCACCTTGAGTAAAAGATATGTTAAACAGCTTCTCATCTCGAGTATAAGATACAGTTCAACAACTTCCGTCCTCAAGTATGAGATATGGTTTCAACAATTTCTGACCTCGAGTATAAGATAAGGTTCAACAATTTCTGACTTCAAGTATAAGATACAGTTCAACAATTTCTGACCTCGAGTATAAGGTACAGTTCAACAACTTCTGACCTCGAGTATAAAATACATTTTCAAAAACTTCTGACCTCGAGTATAAGATACATTTTAAACAACTGCTGACCTCGAGTATAAGATACGTTTTCAACAATTTCTGACCTCGAGTACAAGATACGGTTTCAACAACTTCTGATCTCGAGTATAAGATACAGTTTCAACAACTTCTGACCTCCAGTATAAGATACGGTTTTTAACAACTTCTGACCTTGAGTATAAGATACGGTTTCAAAAACTTCTGACCTCGAGTATAAGGTTCGGTTTCAACAACTTCTGACCTCGAGTATATGATACGGTTTTTAACATCTTCTGAGCGCAAGTATATGATGCAGATCAACAACTCACTTCAAGTGTAAGATATGATTCAACAACTTCTAAAATCAAGTGTAAGATAAGGTTTGACAATTTCTCACCTTGACTGTAAGATAAGGTTCAACAATTTCTCACGTCAAGTGTACGATAAGGTTCAATGACAGTAAAGTGATATACTAGTAATCCATCACTTGATTAACCCTTTGGCAGAAGATACCATTAATCAGCTTCTCTCCTTGAGTATAGGATACCATTCAACAACTCACCTCAAGTATGAAAGTATCTTTGTTGCCAACAGAAAGTTCAAGGTCAGAGTTCTCATCATCACTGTCATCTGTATTTGCACTGTGTGGACTGGGTTGACCTGATAAGTCCTGGAAAAAGAATAAGATCAAGGTCCAATAATCCTAAGGATTAGAAGTGTATATGCACTTTGTCGACCAGGATGACCAGAATTGTCCTTGAATGAGACCTAGGTCAAGGTCAAACAAGCAATTTCATTGAAATGATATCTCCCGCCAAAAAAAAAAGTATAACTTAAAATAGCTCCCAGTTGACCATTTTGCATCAAATCAAAAAAATGTGTCTGGGCAGAATGGGTTATTGTACACATATATAAAGTATTGCGAAATTTCATCTGATGGTATTGGAGATATTCACCAGGATGGACACACGGACGGACGGATGGAAGGACGGATGGATGGACAATGCTAAAATTATATCCCTCCACCTTCGGCAGGGGATAATAAACTATATCCCTCCCCCTTCGGCAAGGGATAATAATCTGGGGCTGTCTTCAATCATTTTTCTAAATTTCTGTCCTAAATTCCTTGAGTAGCCTACTAGTTAGAATGAGATTTCAGACTGGCAACCAGTATATCCTCCTTTTGCCACAATGTTATCTGCTGTTTCAAGGACAAATTCCATCGATATAAGCCCACTAGTAACTAGCATTTTCTCCTTTTCCCACATTGTTTTCTATCCTTCACAAAACAAATTTCAAATTTTCAGCCCTTCTTATTTTGTTGTCTGCAAAATACTTTCAATTTGGAAAAGCCTAAAATATTGTCCTTTGGTAGTCAAGACTGTATATTGAATTCTTTTTGCATTTTTGTAGTTGCTAGAGGATACTTCAGGCTTTCTGCTGCATGCAAACTTATTTTCAAAAACTAATTCTATGAACATTCTCTGTCTTAATTTCTAGAATCTTCTAAAACTGAAAGTAACAATTTTTTATTAGCTCAACCAAATGGTATAGCCAATCTGAATATTTGTTACTTTCAGGTATAGACAATTTTGGAGAATACCCGTAAGACTAAATGTGTTATAAGAATGCAGGGCTCCACATAAGGTGCAGTGATGGTATTCTAAATCAATTATTTCACTTTCAAACCCTATGTTGTGGGTACTCATTAGAATCGTCTCATTGAGACAATTCTAATGAGTACCCATAACATAGGGTTTGATGTAGAATAATTAATATTCTCAATTTTAAATTCAGAATTACTCCCTCTATGTGGAGCTATGAGAATGTTTGGTGACTACAAGTGTAGCCATAGAAAAGTCAATAGGTCAACTTGTATAAATATCCCGGGATGGAATGATGAGCTGATAATCCCAAAATGAAGTGACAGTAAACTGATATACCAGTAATCCATCTATTGATTAACCCTTTATCACACAATAAAACTTTAAGACTTGTCCAAATTCAAAGCATTTGCGGACAACAAAATTAATGTAGCTCAGTGATAGGATTTGTTTCTGATTGGCTAAAAAAAGGACAAAATGCTGGTTACCAGCCTTTTATAAGTTTCTCATCATTTCCTTTTTTTTTTGGTTTAAGATGGATGTCATCTTTTTCTGGGTCACAAAACACAAGCAACTGTTTGACCATCAATAGATTGAAAATGTTTGAAAAATATTGTGGGAAAATGATAAAATGCATGTAACCAGCATTGTCTCCATTTTCCAAGAAAGGATTTCTACCCTTTCAAAGGCAAACTTCATTAATTCAATCACTGATTTTGTCAGTTTCATTTTGTCATCTACAAATGTTTATAACTTTGGGCAAAACTAAAATTTTTATCTGCAGGTACATTTAATAGATTCACATAAATAAGGATCATTCCAAATCAGTAACTCTTTACCACCCAATCACAAGTTTTAAGAACACTAAAGGAAAAGGCTTTTGAAACCAGGGCTGTTAGTGAATGTGACTAAACCCTTTACCAAACAATCCCTGGTTTTTATGACCCTGAGATAAGAGCCTTTTGAAAACATTATGGGAAAAGAAGAAAATGCTGGTAACCAGCATTTTCTCCTTTTCCCACAATGTTTTCTTCCCTGCTGGAAACAAATTTCAATTTTTGAGTTGCGTTTATTTTCTTGTCTGCAAGTGCTTTCAATCTATACCAGTCTTAAATTTTGTTGTTTGGTAAAGGGTAAATACCCCAGCCAGCGCTTTGACAGAAGGAGTGGGGGTGTGGAGGGATGGGGGGTGTGGATGGATGGGGCCTCAGTGAAATATTGAATTGTTTGGCAAAGATAAACTTGGCTGATTGATTGTATAGAGTATAACATCATTTTCAAAATCGTGTCAGTTATATCACAGCAGCCAGTGCACCTATCCATGCATTTCCTGGAGTTTCTTTCACCAGTGCTAGGCACAATGTTCTTTCCAAGCCACTGGCTACTTTCCCACATATCATCGTCAAAACATTGGTCAGCAGTGGGAGAGGAATGAATCCTGTTGCAGTGACTTCCATCAGTCCTCTGAAATAAATTTGCTGAGCCAGGGGTCGTGGCCAGCGATCAAATCCTGAACCCAGTGTTCTCAAGTCCTGCACCCTAACAACTGATCTAACGGGCTCCGCATTAAGGGTTAAAGTATATAAAGAATGAAAAAAGCAGTCAAACAGAAGAACCCATCAATATGCCCAGCAGGTAACCTCAAGCTAGGCTCCAGATATTTAACCCTTTACCAAACAACCCTGTGTGTCTCCCTGAGGGGAGAGGCCTTTAAAGATCACTGCGGGAAAAGGAAAAAATTTTCCCCTTTTCCCCCAGAGTTTTCCACCCTGTCAAGGAACTTCAGGTCATATGTACAACATTCTGGTTTTGCTGTCTGAAGACTGTCCGAGTTTAGAAGAGTCTAAAACTTGTTTTTTTGAAAAGAATTAACCCTTTCTTAAATGACAAAATTTAGACTGGTCCAAATTGAAAGCACTTGAAGATGAAATAATAAACGAAACTCAAAAAGAGTAATTTGTTTTCAACAGGGTATAAATATGAATATAAAATGTGGGTAATGTGGGAAAAGGAGAAATTGCTGGTTAACAGCATTTTCTCCTTTTCCCGCAATTTTTTCAAAAGGCTTCTATCTCAAGGACATAAACACCAGGGTTTGTTTGGGAAAGGGTTAATCTTACTCTTACACCTGTTAGACCAACTTTTACTCAAAAATCATAAATTCTGTGCTTCAAGAATGCTATGTTATGGAAAACTGGAAACATCTGTCTTGTATCATCAACAAATACCAACAACAAAGTTTTTTTTTTTTAAGAAAGTAATGCTCTTGTTGTTGAAATTCAAATATTTATCCTGTCCGCAGTCCTTATTCAAAATCTAACACTTATAGCTAATGAACTGTGACAGAATCCTTCCTATCATTCATATGTAAATTGGATTTAATGATCAATAGATAAATCTGAAAGATGCTGTTTCAATTTGTAAAACTTACTGGCTTGCCTAGATAATCTTATATTAACTTGGACAGAATTTGACAGAGGTAATTTTAAATATCATTTTGAACTGTTGATTGCCTTTAACCCATTACCACACAATCCCTATTTTTGACGACCCCGAGATAGAAGCCTTTAGAAAACATTGTGGGAATGAAAAGGAGAAAATGCTGGTAACCAGCATTTTCTCCTTTTTCCCACAATGTTTTCTACCCTTCACTAAACAAATTTAAAATTTTCAGTCACTTTTATTTTGTTGTCTGTAAATGCTTTCAATTTGGACAAACCTAAAATTCTGTTGTTCGGTAATGAGTTACTGCTCTGTTTCAAATAAGTTTCAGTTTGATTCATTCTGCCTCTCTGTTTCTCACTCTTGCTCCATCTTTCTTCGTTTGTATTGGAATTTAACACCATTGTAACCCTTTACCACACAATCCCGACTTTCAATGACCTTTGAAAAGTAACTTCTGGAAAACATTGTGGGGATAGGAGAAAATGCTGGTAACCAGCATTTTCTCTTTTTCCCACAATGTTTTCTGTTCTTCTAAAAAGCAATTCAAATTTTTCAGACACATCTATCTTGTCCTCCGCAAATGCTTTCAATTGGGACTAGTCTCAAATTTTGTTGTTTGGGAAAGAGTTAAATCTTAAGTCATATCATGACGGTCTGTGAACCTATGCAAGTGTTTCCTGCTTTTCTCACACAAGTGCTGACACAACTTTCTTTCCGAGCCTGTGACTTCTTTTCTGATGTGTATCAAAAGTGAAAGGTGAAAAACTGCAGGAAAGAAAATTGCCTCAAGTAGGTATTGAACCTGCTGAGGAACATTAAGCACTGAGCTACCTGACTAGACTGCTCTCTCCTCCCTTCCTTCCATTCTACTTACCGTAAAAGCAACAGTATTTACTTGGACTAATCTTTTTATTTGATCAACTCAATAACTAACAAGAGTCTGTGCTCAGCCACTTACACTGTTTACAAACCATTCTAAAATGAGATCTTTCTAAATTGTCCTGGGTCCATATTCACCAACCATTCTTAACCCATTACCACATAATCCCTACTTTTGACGCCCATAAGAAAGAAGCCTTTAGAAAACATTTTGGGAAAAGGAGAAAATGCTGGTAACCAGCATTTTCTCCTTTTCCCACAATGTTTTCTACCCTTCACAGAACATATTTGGAATTTTCAGTCACTTTTATTTTGTCATCTATAAATGCTTTCAATTTGGACCAGTTTAAAATTTTGTTGTTTGGTAATGAGTTCAGAATGTTCTTAGTCTTATTCCTCAGAATTTCGTCAGTGTCAAAGTAACAGAACTTCTGATTGGCTAAACCATATGGTTTAGCCAATCAAAATTATGTTACTTTCACTATCTGAAAATCTTGAAGAATAATATATCTTGAAGAAAAAGACAAAAAACATTCTTAAGAAGGGTTGGTGTATATGGACTCTGATGAATACCTGTGTAAGAATTTTCTCGGAAAAGTCTCGTCTTGGGAAAAATTCTTATATAATTTTGAAGAGTATGGCGAATATAGGCGCAAGATCAGTCTCGGCATCTTACAGCTTTTGATCCTAACTTAAAGTTTGTCACTGTCCATTTCCACATCCATCATGCATTTAACCCTTTACGACACAATGACGACTTTTGACGACCCTGAGGTAGAAGCCTTGTGGGAAAAGGAGAAAATGCTGGTATCCAGCATTTTCTCCTTTTCCCAAAATTTTTTTTACCCTTCCCAAATCAAATTTTGATTCTTCAGTCACATTTATTTTGTTGCCTTCAAATGCTTTCAAATTACACTAGTCAAAAATTTTGCTGTGAGGTAAAGGATTAACTCATTACTAAATGGCAAAATTTTTGGCTTGTCCAAATCGAAAGCATTTGCAGAAGACAAAATAAAAGTGACTAAAAATGTGATATTCGTTTTGTGAAGGATAGAAAATATTGAGGGAAAAAGAGAAAATGCTGGTTACTAGCATTTTCTCCTTTTCCCACAAGGTTTTCTAAAGGCTTCTTTCTCAGGGTCATCAAAAGTAGGGATTATGTGGTAATAGGTTAATTCTTTAACTACACAATACAGACTTTTATCAACCTTGAGGAAGACGCCTTTTGAAAACATTTTGGGAAAAGGAGAAAATACTGATCACCTGGTAACAGTATACAGTCCTTCTTGTGTATATACAGTCTTAAGCTTTATATCAGCAGAAAACTATGTCAGATTGAAGGACCAAACTGCTACTACGAAATAAGTAATAAAATGACAGTTACTTGGCAGAACAACTTTGAACTTTCCTTGCCCTTGCTAACTCTAGTAATTGCACATACATTTACATGCATTACATGTAAAGGAAAATTTATTTTTACACACCAATTTACAGTTTAATACAGTCCCATAAATCCGCTTTTCAGGACCTTACGTCCTTTGATTCTTGACTTTCTTTTTTTTTTTTCAGGCTAAATATGTCCTATGCTCTACTAGATAAAGACATAGATCAGCTGTGTTCGGCGATATCTGCCGATGACATAGATGCATTAAAAGTACTGATTGATACAGGCGTCAATGTTAACTCTGCCAACAACGTAAGTTGTTTCATCTGTAGAATGCTTAGAGTAACACGTTTTATCAAAAAATGCCATGTTTTGACTACCCCAAAAACCACGGTTTTGAAAATTTGATGGAAGAAGAACATGCTGTTTTATGTGTGGTGTCCGTGGTTATGTGGTAAAGTGTTGGTCTCATGACCAAAAGGTCTTGAGTTTGATTCCTGAAAGTGGGTATTAAATTTGGGATTCGGGTGTTAACTGGGATTTTTCATTGGCCCACACATTCGGCACAAGTACTGGTGTAGTTCCAAGGAAGCAGAATCTAGAGAAATTAGCATAAGTTGTCAGAACTTGTTTCTCAATCGATGTAAAATAAATATTTTTAAACTAATAAACGAAAGTCTAATGAGTATCCAACTAGAAAGATGGCTCTAGTCTAGAGCGATAACAAAGTTAATGACACACAACCAATTGCAGACACAGAACAATCACAAAAACTTGTCTTGTGCTCAGGTAAGCTAAAATGACAAAAAGGGGCCATTACTCTTGTAACAGTCAACTGGTTGTGTATTGACTGGTTGTGTATTGACTGGTTGTGTACTTCATTTTCATGTATCATATTTACAGAATGAGGAGACTGGTCTCCATGTGGCATCAAGTTTAGATAGAGGAGATACGGTATTAGAACTCTTGAAAGCTGGTGCAGACCCAAATCTCCAGAACAAGGTGAGTACTATTGCACTATTTTAGATGACCACATTTATTTCTATCCATCAAAAATTTCCTTGTGTGCCACTTCACCTTGGTCTGGATTAACCCATTACCACACAATCCCTACTTTTGACGCCCCTGAGAAAGAAGCCTTTTGAAAACACTGTGGGAAAAGGAGAAAATGCTGGTAACCAGCATTTTCTCCTTTTCCCACAGTGTTTTCTACGCTTCCCAGAACAAATTTCAATTTTTCAGTCACCTTTATTTTGTCGTCTGCAAATGCTTTCAATTTGGACCGGTCTAAAATTTTCTTGTGTGGTAAAGAGTTAACCCATTACCACACAATCTCTACTTTTAATGACCCCAAGAAAGAAGCCTTTAGAAAAACATGCTGGGAAAAGGAGAAAATGCTGGTTACCAGCATTTTCTCCTTTTCCCACAAAGTTTTCTACCCTATCACAGTAAAATTGCACCGTTTGAGCCACTTTGAAATAGTCATCGGCAAATGCTGTCAATTTGGATAGGTCTAAAATTTTGCCGTGTTATAATGGGTTATGGGATACAGTCAGTCTTCCTTGCCACGCTTAACCCTTTCCCAAACAAGCCCTGGTTTTTATGTGTCTGCAGTAAAAGTCTTTTGAAAACACTGTGAGAAAAGGAGAAATTGCTTGTTACGAGCAATTTCTCCTTTTATCAGTGTTTTCTAGCCTTTTTTAGATTTTTCTGCCATTTTCTCAAAAAATCTAAAATTGTCGTCTGCAAACTCTTTCAGTTTGGAAGGGTCCAAAATTTGTCATTTGGGAAATGGTTAAAGTCCACTTTTGAACAAGAGGGTCATTGGGCCTAAAGCGCTCGTCTGTGTAAAGTTATCTAGGATTGATAAAGTTGAAGAGATCCTGGTTGTGAAGTTGTAAAACACACAAGTGTAAGTGACCAACTTTTGGATCAATGTAACCTATCAAGATATCATCCAGATAAACATTCTGATAATGTAAAATCATTATGTTTTTACACAGACATGACCCAAATTTGAACCCGTTAGATACATCTGCAAGACAAAGATTCTGACCAAGTTTCATGAGTATCAGACTAAAAACATGGCCTCTAGAATGCACACACAAGGGTGAATGATGCCTGAAGAGAGATGGTATAGTAAGGGTTCTAGCGCAAAATATTTTTCAAACTCCGCGAAATCACAAAATCCCGCTAAACACCAACCCCAAGCACCAAAACCCTTATCCCACTAATCCCTTTAACTCAAACCCACACACACCCACACACAAACCCTTAACCCACAACCCACCCAGCAACCCAATCCCCAGCCCAGCAACCCGCCAACCCGTCCAATAACCCAACAGTCCAGCGCGCAGGCGGCAAAGCCGCCGAGCAGTCCAACAACCCAGCAGCCCACAAACTTACAAACCCACAAACCCACAAACCCGTTAAAGGTTGCATTAGCTAAGCGGTTAAGTGATGTGTCGATTAATGATTTAGTGGTTTAGTAATTAAATCACTGAGTGGTTGAGTGGTTAGTGATTTAATTACTTTTGTTTTTAGTCTTCTAATGAATAATGAAATTTTGTATACGTCGTTATCCTATCATCCATTAAAACTCTTCCATCTAATTCATCCCTTAAAGCAATCTTATCCGTTTTTTCTATAAATACCTCGTGATTATGGCTTCTAATATTATTAAACTGAACATGCTTCTCTACACCTTCAAATATGCAATTCTTATAGTCATCTATTGTAATCTCGTTAATCACGCTATTATGAATACCTTTACACTTAACAACTTTTACATCATCTTCTATAACATAACTATATGATTTAGGGCACAAACCGGCGAACTCGGTTATAATCTTTCCAGCTGCCTCATCTTTCATCTTACCTAACATTTTCTTATTCTTCCCCACATAATCATTCCCAATAGGATGGTTTTTAGGATAATTGCTTGTGTCATAATACTCTTCTACATCAGGCGCTATCTCCTGAAAGATATCATCCGACTCTATTTCTAATATAAAACTATCCGTATCAGTATATAACAAACTCATCTTCTTATCAAACTTTGGATACAAGTATTCGTAAAAGCTTTTATACATTAACAACTTTGAAACCTCTAAAATGGTATAACCAACAAATATAGGTTTAATACACTTAACAACTTTTTGCTTTAGATGAATAGCAACCAAGTTTTCAGAAAACATATGCGGCCTTTGATATCTTGGATCTTTAACTAGTTTAGTTGCTCTTTCTACCGTATTAATAATCTTAACATCACTTCTCTTCCTAGGATTTTCAACTGACTTACCGTAGATGGCATTAGCGAATAACTTCCAATCATCCTGCTGAGACTTAAAAGGCGTTTCACTTCTTTTCTTTGTGGTGTACTCAATATACATCTTTAGCTTATCATTCATTAAGAATTCATAACCATAATGAATCTTGCTAACCTTAACACCAGCTTTTATATAAAACTTTAACATTTCACAATAGACTAAGTAGTTAGTTCTCTTACCAAAATGAGCGATGAGTTTTTTAACTCCTTTTTCCTTAACATGATCAGGCGCTAAAGGCAATTGATTCCAATAATCATGCTTTTCCTTAGGAAACTCTAGATCAACAACCAACGCGCAGGAAATCCTTTCCCAGTTTGCCAATTGCTCATCACTCATCAAACCCTTTACCGCATAAGGCAAAGGTTCACACATCGCGGTACCATACAAATTATTCATATCTAAATACAAAAGAAAAGTACTTACCATATCATCCTCATAATCCTTCATATACTTATTATTAGCTTTAGCGTATCTTTTAACGCAAGAAGACACTCCACCTCTTATTCCACCCTCAAAATCTTCATACATCTTTCTATCAGTAATTAATTTAAATTCTTGCCCGGTATACTTTAACATCTGATCCCAAGATTGACTAGGTAAAGTGTAAGACTCGATAGGGTCAAGACCGAAACCATCAATACAAGTTCTTCTGAAAGATTCGAACATATCAGTTAAAATCAATACATCCCTTTCACAATACACCCTCTGATAATCAGCGATAGTCTTACAACCAAACACATCCCACCCATCCAACGCCTCTCTATAATCTTCTTCACTAATCCCTTTATTTTTTAATGAGGAATAAAAGAATTCTCTTGGTGGCAATTCAGTTTCATTTAACTTCTCAATAGAAGTAACATATTCATACGGAAAACAACCTTTTCCCTTTAATGTCTTAATATTGACCCCTTTAAAATGCTTCTGTATTTCAATCATCTCACTCGGCTTCAAGTCACCAGCCAATGTCTCCAAAGAAGTCTTTTTAAATCTATAACTATCCAAGAATCTTACTTGAGTAGAGTAACCAACATTTTTTATTTTTAGGTACTTTGAAAACATTATATAAGTCTGTTCATTACTGGGAACCACATCTAACTTAAGTTCTTTCCCATACTCCGCCAATGGAATAATGAAAAGATGCGCGTCAAACCTACTCAGATTATGGAAGAAAACTGGCGTCATTGTTGGTAAGTAGTCATATCTTTTATCCTCAGAATCGATGTATTTTAAGATACAGTTCTCTATCGAATCCATCAACATATCAACAAACACTTTACCAATATCTTCACCTTCTTCTCGTATAATGTAAGAAACCATATGAGATTTACACACATCCTCATCTTTGCTTTTAACGTAATAACTGAAACCAGAAGGCGTTAACTTCTGAGTTCTACCTTTTTCATTTTCTTTAGATGACTTGAAAGGAGTATTAAAGGTTTCGAAATCAGCGTATATCCATATCAAGGGTGGAAACTTTGTTGTTCTTCTTTCTCTAAATTTAAGTATATTATTCTCATTAGGATTAGGAAAGGTTAAAAGTACATCTTCATCACATACTTCTTCATGTTTATCTAAATCTTGTTGAGAGTAACATCCTTTTTGGCAGTTATAGCATATAAACATTTTTACCTTTGTTTTACTCATCTGCATAGAAAGTAACCTACTCAAATCATTTACCAGATAATAATGTTCTTCATGATACATTAAAGCGATTCTATTAGCATCTTTGGTAGAATGGGATTTACCGTCATATATAATAGGCGTTTTTTCATTCTCTTCATCAACGCAATAAACCACTAAATGAATATGTGGGTTGTTTCGTTGAAACATATCAAGATCTACTCCACTAACTGGGTAACTTATATCACAAAAATTAGCGTATTTGTTAGGTTCTTTCCTTTCAATCTCTTTTAACTCTTTTGAAACTCTTCCTTTATCTTTAGTTACCGGATTGAAATGTCTTAAGATGCACCAGTAAAAGCATTTCTGATCATCACTTAACATCGTAGTGGTTGCCTTCTTTTTAGCTATCCATTCAGGTAATCTATGAGTTTTACAACCACCTTTAAATGGAATATAGTTTGAATAGACTACTTTTAGATGTAATAGCTTAACTATAGCCCAACCACTACCTTGAAATTCCTCTTTATTATATATTTCTAACACCCTATTTTTTAACTCTTCTAACAACAATTTCTTATTAGTCCATTGATAGTTAATATGAGATTTCGAGTTGAAATACTTTTTCTCTTTCTTTTCACCATTTGTCATTAGTATACACAATGAGATGATAACTTTCTTACGCGTATTTTCTTCGAGAGATTGAAGTAAAACGTTGTTAAATCTATTTAGATATTCTTGAACATATAAATCAGTGGTATACCTTTTATCTCCTTCAATGGAAAAGGTTATTTCTTTAAAGAAACCTTTCATGTAAGTTTTTTCTTTTTCTTGTTTAATGCTATAACCAGGTTTTGAACGTGGTGTTAATGTACTATCTTGATTAAGCCAGTCTCTTGAAAACACATTATTGCTATGACTAGAGACTGGCTTTGAGCGTGGTTTTGATGTACTTTCTTGATTAAGCCAGTCTCTTGAAAGTATATTATTATTTTCTGAGTTAAACATTTTTTTCTCCCTTTTAAAATGGGGAGGTTTGTTTGAAATATTGCTTCTATAGTCAAAGCTCATATTTTTTAATAATAGAAAATACTTATTTAAGTAAAGTTGAATAAGTATTTAGATTATACCTATCTTAAGAAATTTTGGAATATTAATAAAATGAGTACGACTATTAGAAGTCAATCGCACACAGAAAGTGCTGTTAAAGAAACAACCTCTTCAAACAAAAAAGAGGAAACATCTAAAAGTAAAATTTCACTTACAGTTCCTGACACACCAAATGATAGGAATATTATATTTAGTAATTTTATATGTAATGGAGAAGAAGGTTTATATTTTCCTTTAATATCATCAACTCCTTATCAACAAAGAACACTTATAAGATATACTAACAATGAAAGAAATGGTAATAAGTATATCAAGAAACCACAATTTTATCTATGTGTGGATTATAATGAAGAATTTGCAAACTTATTAAATAAAATAATTAAAGATTGTGATGAAGAAAGTAAAGAAATTATGGAAACTTATTTTGATATTGATGGGATCTTAGAAAATTATAGTGAAGTTGGATTCATAAAAATAAAAGTAGATATGGATTGTTTTGATGAAGAATTTTTTCAGCAAGAAGTGGGAAAAGAAAAGTATGTTAATCTGGAACATAATATGTTTAAAACTCATATAATAACTAAAGGATATTACTCCATAAATATCAATGGTCTTTGGGGTAATGCTGATGATAAAACCAAAGGTGGTTTCATGATGAGTGTGGGAAATGTTTTGGTGGAAAAAATGTCAGAAGACAAGTCTTCACCAGAGCAAATATCCAAAGAATTAAAGAAAAGTAGACATAAACAAGTTCGTGAACAAAGAAAGAAATAAGGTTAGAACGTGAAATTGATTTGACGATTTCATACCGACCAAAAGTTTAGAAAAATGAATGAAGATGGTACTTTTGATGAAGATTTATATGAACGTTATTATTACCGTTCGTTTCCCCGTTCTTATGGTTTTTCATCTAGTTATATAATGGGTTTTATAAAAAAATGTGAAAATATTTTAAAATCTTATACTGAAAAGAAAGAAAATATTAAAAACCAATGTGAGGATGACTTAAAATTTTACCAAGTTTTACATAAAACAAATCTGTTATACATGGATTATGATGATCTTAAAAGAAAAATTAATAATAACTATAAAAGAATTTGTAAAAAAATCGATATTTTTTTAGATAAAATAGAAAGAGCGCAAGAAAAGCTTAAAACAATTTTAGATGATGATTTTAATGAACATTTTTATAATAAAATGCATGAAATAAAATTTTGTTGTAAAGATATTAACTTTTTTAATGGTAAATTATGGTGTTTAGACATAAAATATTTAAATAGAAGAAAGGACTGCTTAAAAATAAACATATGTTATGCAGAGTCTGGTCTAAGTAAAGTCAGGTTCAAGGACTATTATCTAACCAAATGGAAAAGGTAAACAACAATGAAATATATATTAAATAATCACACCATTTAATATATATTCAGTTTACAACTCATCTTCTTTCTCATTACACATATAAAACTTATCCAACTTATGTCTATATTTCCCCTCATCCCTTTTACTACTAAGATCAATAACGATAAAACCATAATTATCTTTCCAACCTAGTTTACAAAATCTTTGAAACTCCTCTTTAGTCATATCTGATTCAACGTATTCGTGATAGATAAAGTTTAAGTCACGTTTCTTTTGTTTAAAAATACATAAAAAGTTAGCATTTTGTCTGATAGTGTTTTTATCCAATGAAGTAAAATTCTGAGTTAAAAAGAAACAATCGGTGTTACTATGCCTACCACGAGTATAATAGCTCGATGCTTTAGTCTGTTTTTCATCAAGCAAGTCATCAAATATCATTAAATTATTATCCGTTTTGTTTAATTCTTGAGGTGCGGGTACCGCGTCAGTATCACTATGAAAAGAAGCATCAATTTTGGTTCCTTTATTTCGTCTAGTAAAGACTTGCGTTTTAAGATACTTAAATAACTCAACTTTATTTACATCCTTGTTTTCTTTTAGTAACAACATTGCCATAGAAACACCTTCTTTAGGTAAACCGGCTTCAAAAGCTTCTCTCATTAATACATAATCGTGTTGCTCCAAACTTTTAGCAAAGATCATTAGTTTATCATAATCTAACCATTCATCCTGTAGTAATAGATTTAACAACAATGTTGTTTTACCACAACTAGATTCTCCAACAATGATACCCCTGATACTCTTTGGTAACATAACGCTATTGTTTCTATTATCACATATAGGATCTGATGAGTAATTAATGATTTCCATTTTTAATAAAGTATTATATATTAAAATGAGTACAACTGGTAATATATATTGTGTAAAGTGTAGAGCGAAAACTAAATCAATAAACATAACAGAGACAACCACTTCTAATGGGAGGAGAATGTTGAAAGGGAAGTGTAGTGTATGTGGCTCAACCACATCTCAATTTATAAAAGGCAGTGCGAGTCATTCTCAGCGTGGGAGTGGTATATTGAATAGAATGATTAACACGTTACCCGTTGAAATGCATTTACCTGGATATAACTTCGCTGGGCCGGGCACGAAACTAAACAAACGACTAAACCCAGATCTAACCCCAAAGAAATCTAGTATGCCAATCAATAGAGTAGATAAAGCCGCTTATCACCATGATGTTTGTTACTTAAAAAATAGTGACACTGAAACTAGGAATAAGGTGTGTGATATGAATATGTTAAAAGATCTAAAAGGAATCATAAATCCAACAATAGGTGAGAGAATGACAAAAGGATTAGTGTCTAACTTGATAGGAGCTAAAGTGAAATTTGGAATGGGTAACGACACTAGTAAAAAAAAAAGTTACGCACATTAGCTGATGAAATCCATAAACCCAGTAGAAGGCATTTTAAGACTAAAAAAGTATCGGTTCCTGCTATAGATGATACCTGGACAGCTGATTTAATGATTCTCCCCAAAAACATGAAAGATGATAATGATAACATAGAAAACTATCTAGTAGTCTTAGATGTTTTCAGTAAATACGCTTGGGTTAAACCCTTAAAAGATAAAACTTCTTCCACCGTTGCAAAAGCGTTTAATGACATATTCAAAGAATCTGGTAGAAAACCTAAAAAGATTTGGACTGATAGAGGTGGAGAGTTTCTCGGTTTAATAGATAAATCTACCACAGCATCAACAGGCAAATTTACCTGTCCTCATTGCGGGTTATCCGTTAAATCACAAAGCGGGTTAACTCAACATCTAAACAATCATTGCCCAATTTTATATCCTGATAAGGCTAAAGAAGATAAGACTAAACTTGGAAAGGAAATTACCTTATATCATACTGAGGGAAGAAACAAAGCTGTCATAGCTGAAAGATTCGTTAAAACCATAAAAAACAAAATATGGAAATACATGACTAACAATGCAACAACTAGAATATTAGATGCTTTACCCGATTTAGTGGATGAATACAATAACACTTTTCATTCAACTATTAAGATGACGCCTAAAGAAGCTAGTAAGAAACAAAATGAGAAAGAAATATATGAAGATGTCTACAAAGAAGATCCTCCATCCAAAAAGGAGATTGAAAGAGAACTTAAGAAAATAGATCTCAAACCAAATGATTGTGTAAGAGTGAGTAGAATTAAAGAGGTAGGCGCAAAAGGCTATCTACCTAATTGGTCTGATGAAGTATTTGTGATAAAAGAAATCAACAAGACCGACACTCCAATAACCTTCAATCTACAAGATGCGAAAGATCATAACATTAAAGGGGCTTTCTATAAACAAGAATTACAGAAAACTGACTTTCCTATGACTGAGGATATGGGTGATACAAAACCTAGACGTAAAGAGAATGTTATGATTGGGAAAGAAGCCGTTGCCAAAGAAGCGCTCAGACAGAAACTAAAGAAACAACGAGCTGCGGCACGTAAGAAAGGTAGTGTGAAACAAACAGGTAGCGGTAATTATGATAGATTGGATTATGTGTTTAGCAATTTACCCGATAAATCGTTATCCAACTTTGACTTAGAAGAAGCCTGTGGAATGCTACCAGAATGGAGAGGTTGTTTCCCGAGAAACAGATTACCGAGTAAACCAAATATTCATGAATGCGGTATATTGAATCTAGATGATGCTGAGGGGCCCGGCACTCACTGGGTTTGTTGGTATCGCAATAAGGAAACAAAATTTTATTTTGACAGCTATGGGATAGATCCACCGACTGAAATGATAGATTATCTCAAGTCACCGATTTATACTTCAACCGATCCTATTCAAGAGCCTGGCACCTACATCTGTGGCCATCTTTGTGTTTTTGTGTTGCATAACCTTAGTAAAGGTTATAGTCTGCAACCAATTCTCACCTATCTGATGAAAATGAAGAATGATGAATAATTGCACAGGGTACCCCCTGAGCGTTTGAAATATTATATATTTTCACAGCTTGGTTTAAAAATATATAATCCTACTATTTCTAAAATGAGTGTTCACAAGTTTGGAATACACAATAAATTTTCTTCAACCGAAAAAGGTGAAGAAAATGAAGCTGGTGTTTCTCTCAATTACCTAAACAACCATTTTTATAGAAGAGATGGGAAGTATGAAATGCTTGGCGATTTAAATATGGGAACCAATAGAATAACTAACCTCATTGATCCTACTCAGGATAATCAAGTTGCAACTAAAAACTATGTTGATGGTATTCTAGGAGGTGGGTTTATGGAAAGAAACGTTGATGGTGATTATGTTGCGGCTAATAATCTCAATATGAATAATAAAAGAGTTGAGAATGTAGCTTTTCCTATAGAAGATAATGATGTGGCAAATAGAATATATGTTGATTCGAAAAGTAATCAACTTAGAAATTATTTTGATGGTAATTCTCCTTTTATTGTTGCTTCGGGTGACGCGAATGGACCGGGAAATAAATTCGAATCGCAAAATAATCTTCATATGAGAAATTTTAAGATTAAAGACTTAGGTGAACCTACAGAAGAGACTGATGCGGTTAATAAAAAGTACGTTGATGAGAATAATGGTTTTATTGTTAGAAAAGATGGAAGAGTAATTGCTAAAGGACCAGTCCTTTTAGCTCAAAACAAGTTAGGTGGTTTAAGAGATCCTAAGAAAGGGGGTGAGGCAGCTAGCAAGAAATACGTGGATGAGCAGATAGACACACAGATAGAATCAAAGATAGATGCTTATGTGGATAACTTAAAAGATGATAAAGGTGATATTACAGCATCCTCTTCAATTGATATGAATGGTAATCAAATTAAGGGGTTACCCTCTCCTAACACTTTAGATGAGGCTACCAATAAGGAATATGTTGATAGTGTTAGTCAAAATGCTAGGGAGTATACTGATAGAAGTAGCACATTATTGGGTAGACAAATTAGAAATTTACCCATTAATTTTTTAAAGGATAATGGAAATCTGGTACCTACTTTACCAATAAGTATGACAGATCAAAGTTTAAGTGGTTTGCCTGAACCTAAAAGCCAGAGTGATGCGGTTACCAAAAAGTATGTTGATGATATTATTGCGGATAACGTAAAAAATGGTGTCATTCCTGGAATAGCAGAGGGAACCGTGTTTTTTAAGGAAAATGGGAATTATCAGGCTACCAACAATATTAATATGGGGTTTAAGGAAATAGTAAATCTTCCTTTTCCAAATAGCCCAAGTGATGCAGTTAATAAAAAGTATGTTGATGATGAAATAGAAAGAATAATTAGAGTATTACATGCTAAAAAACCAAAATATATTATAAATGCTGAATTAAATGGACCAAAAATTCCTAAATTTAGAGATGATGGTAAAAGACCACATTATTACTATTTTAGTTTTGGTTTCGACAATGTTATATTTAATCAAGGTTCAACTGGTGATTATGCTTATGGTAATGATGTTTTTATGCCAGTTGATTGTTATCTTAGAAATTATGCTGTTAATTATATTTATAAAAATTCATATGAAGAAATAATTCCTGAAGAAATAAAATTAGGTATTACACTTGGTTCTGTAAAAGCAGAAGGAGCAGAAGAAGAAAAAAGAGGGGGTGAATTTATTCAAATTAATGGTGATTCAAACTTTCATTATGGTAATTTTAATTTACATAAAAGAAAAGAGGATTATTTTAGAATTCTTCTTCATGCTCAAGAAACATCAACCTTTAATATACTTAAAGAACTTGTAATTAAAATATCAATACTAGTAGAATTAGATGCATAAACTTATTATAATAATTTAAAATATAACTTCTCTCTCCTCAACAAGAGAACTTATATTAAACAAACCCTAATACACTTAGCAAATTCCTCCTTAGTCATTCCAGACTTAACAAACCGTTCCTGCAGCTCAAAAGACTTTTTAATTCTATCATAATAAGATCTACAAGCATGCTTAAAAATTTCATAATTTTTTATTTCACCTATAATGTGAAGAAGGTTTTGTAATTCTTTCATTTTAACATTTTGCCATTTATCTACATTGATGAAAACAGCATCTCCATCCTCATCTTTATTGTCATTGTCATTGTCTTTCTCCTCACTTGCTTCTTGATAATTCTCATAGGTTTTAATCGCTTGTTCGCCATGTTCAGTAACTAACTTATAATCATATTCAAAATGGTTATTAATTTTATCATCATATACTTTACCATCCTCAAAAGGAAACTGTCCATCTCTAATGATTTCTAGATTTTTTAGATGCGTCTCATCTACCTCAGCGAGCATATAGGTAATCCCCTTAATCTTTTCATCACATTTCTCTTTGATGGAACGTCTTAGTTCCTCAATCTCTCTCTGTTTGTCAACTAGTCTTTTTGTTAAACCCATTGCTTTTTTATATGACTATATAAATATTTTAACGCGTAAATAAAATGTCTAGTTTTCAGATAACAGTTTCTGATAGAAGCACTAATTTTACAAAAAAATTTAATCCCCCTATCTATCTAGACGCGCCTCATGAAATGGCTTTATTTAACCTTGAAACCTATAACTCCATTCCCAATATCAATGATTCCAATAACATTTTTAGATACTCCGTAGATAATGGGCAGACCTGGAGCAAATACAAAATCCCAATTGGAGCGTATGATATCATAGATCTCAATAGAACGATTGGGGAACATCTAAAAGAAGAGGGGTATTATGATGAGGCTGAAGATGAGTACCCAATCACGTTGGAGGCTAACGTTAATACCCTTAAATCCTTTTTCAATATAAAACAAGGCTATGCAATAGATATGGGTGGAGATAATTCATTGCGAAGCGTGGTGGGGTTTAAAGCTAAACGATTCTTTGCTGGTATTCATATTAGCGAGAATCCGGTTAATATTTTATCCGTTAATTCAATTAACGTAGAAGTGAGTTCAATAACAGGATCCTATAATAATGGTAGTAAGTCTCATAGCATCTATTCCTTTTTCCCCGCTGCGGAACCTGGCTATAAAATATTAGAAAAACCTCATCATCCTCTTTATTTACCTTTACTTCTTGATAGTATTAATGAGATGACAGTTAGACTCACTGATCAGAATGGTAAACTAATTGATCTGCGAGGTGAAGAAGTTTCTATACGTTTTCATCTGAGAGAACGTAAAAAATCGCAGTATACTAAATAAATTTAGTTTGTTATTTAAAATGAGTCAGACTGAGTATGTTATAAGAAATATTAGACTAAGTGAGGGGCAAAAACAGAAATTAGCTAGAGATGCGAGAAATAATTGTCAGAGTAGTATTAAGCTTTTAGCTAAAGATGTTAATGAGGATGGCGTTGATTTTGCACTTTCTCAACCTCAGGCTAATAAATTAGATAATGCTAGAAGAAGAAATGCTGGTGT
Organism: Tridacna crocea; assembly: GCA_943736015.1. Taxonomy (NCBI): domain Eukaryota; kingdom Metazoa; phylum Mollusca; class Bivalvia; order Cardiida; family Cardiidae; genus Tridacna; species Tridacna crocea. The sequence goes on along the minus strand of OX031067.1, from coordinate 2,028,699 downwards.
TATGCTAAAAATACCTAAGAAGGTGATGAGATATAATCAGAAACTGCAGACTGAACAAGAAGGTGGGTTTCTTCCAATACTGGCAGGATTAGCTGCAAAGGCTTTACCTATTGCTACTAAGGCATTGGCTCCATTGGCGAGTGGGGTGTTGTCTGGACTGGCTTCTACTGGCGTTGGGAAATTGTTTGGTAATGGATTGTATTTAAAAAAGGGTGGTGAAGTATTTCAACTTGAAACTGATGGTGAAGGTCTTTTTTTAAAACCTCATAGAGGTAAAGGATTAGAGAGTCAAGGAGATGGATTGTTTTTAAGGCAGCATGGTAAAACGTATGATGGAAAAGGATTGATATTTGGTGAAAATTCACCTTTTAACTTCTTAGGTGCAATTCCAGGTATTGGATCTATTTTGACGAGTATTCTTTAGAGTATTTATCGAGCTATTCTAAAATGACTGTATTTAAGAATTTTAGAGATCTAGAAGTTAAAAAGACTAAAGTGAAAAGGGTTAAGACTATTCGATGGATACCTGATCTACGCGTTAGGTTTCATCCGGTTAAACTTTCATCCGTAAAATGGTTAGTTAAAACTCAGTTAGATCTTAAAATACTTAGTAAAACTGGAAAAACAATATCTTTATGTTTTGGTTACGAATTGTCTAAAGGAGCTGTTTGCGTCAATATATGTGGTAAATGGAAAGAATGTTTAGGGATTATAAACAATATGCATAGTGATGAAGAATGTACCGATTTAGTGGTTCATCTCTATAACTTCTCTCAACAAAATATTACAATCCCAGCTGGTGAAAATATTTGTTTCATACAATATTTATTTTAATTTTCTTATAAAAAATGGTCGATATTGATGAGAAACCGAAAATTTATCCTAGGATTAATACAGAGACAATGGTTAATCCGTCTGCTCCTGATAGTATTGAGATGAGAAGGTTGGTAGATAATGGCCACTCTTATAGGCTTAGAAAGATATCTGATGTGCAGAGTTACTTGAAGAAGGAACTGATTGAGAGGGAAAGGTTAAACAAAAAATATTCTAAAATCGCTAAAGTAATTGATTATATTGAAGGTGGATTGGTTGTCACCTCAATTGCAGGTGGGACTGTTGGTGTGGCACTTCTCTCAACAATTGTGGCGATTCCTGTTGCGATTGGATTGGAGGTTGGTGCTGCGGTTGTTGGGGTTGGCTCTCTTGTCTCTAAGGCGTTTGTGAGAAAGACTACTGCTAAAGCTGAGAAACATCTTAAAATACAGTATCTGGCAGCTGCAAAACTTAATACGATAGATAGTCATGTATCAAAGGCTTTATTGGATAATCATATTGCTGATGAAGAGTTTAAACTAATAATGGAGGAATTGGCTAAATATGAAGAATTAAAGGATGAAATAAGAACTAAGGCTAAGAAAAGGATGAGTAATGAGGATAAGGAGTGTTTGATTGAACGAGGGAGGCAAGAAGCGAGGGAGTCCTTTCGTAAGTTGGTGGAAAAGAATCAAGGGGGAAATAAACCTGAATTTTAGATGTAGTTGTACGTGTGAAATGGGTAATATGTAATATATTACAAAATATATTAGATATTAGTGTGTTCCGAGAGCTTTCCAAAAGTTTTCCGAAAGCTTTCCGAGAGTTTATTTCTTGTATTTAAAAAATGCCAGCTTATTATGAAATAAAAGATCGTGTTTTAAGAGATGAAGCAGTAAGAAAGTTCCTTGCTCTTAAAGACAGACTACGTTTAAAGGACTATAATGAAAGATTAGCAAAACAAGGGTTTGAAACAGCGGTTGGTAAAATCTTTAAACCAGTAACTGAAGAAAGTAAAAAGGTGCGTGAGGAAATAAAAGCATTGCCATTTGAACAACTTAGAAAACAGATTGAGGGTTTGCCTGCTGGTTTGGTTAAAGCGATAAGTGATGAAGAAAAGAAAGAAAAAGCAATGGAAGCATTTGAGGCTCCGATACCATTACAAAAGCAAGTTCCACTTATAGATTTACCAGAAGTAGGTGGAGATACGGAAGATGAGGATGAGGAGGAAGATGAAGATGAAGATGAGGTTGAAGAAGACGAGGAACTTATAGATGCTGTTAATGCAAAAGAACTGGAACTAACAGATGAAGCTAATACTTATCAGTTAGGTGTTGAAAAAATAGGTATTGACTTTGATAAAAATAATGTTACATTTAGGGATTTAACTGTTAATAGTAAAAATTTAGTAGAACTTATCACAAAAAGAGAACCATCAAAAAAAGCTATAGATGACAAAGAAGCTCATAAAGCCTATGCTAAAATTTTAGTTGCATCAAATGTATTGCATCAAAAAAACGATCCTACAAAATCTTCTCCAAATAATAGTCTTTTTGCTGCAGATAATAGAAATAAATGGGAAAATTTGCAACAAAAAATTTGGTATAATAGATTCTTTTATATGAATGATAATCGTTTTAAGGATGAAGAAACAAAAAAACAAATAGAGAATGTAAAAAGTAATTTAACAAAATACAGAGAATCAGATATGAAAAAAAACATGTTTGCAGAAACATACAAAAAACTTGGTTTGCCAATTCCTCCAAATGCAGCATATATGTATGGAAAACCAGAAGTACAACCATCCACCTCAGGTAAAGGTTTAACTAGAGGTGGTAAAATCAATCCCATTATCATTCCTGAAAGCATAGAAGAATTGGGTAGTAAACTTGCTTCTCTATGGGCTAGCAAATTAGCTGGTAATACTGGATTAAGAAACCACATAGTTGCTATCTGTGATGCGTTACGAAAAAAGAATGCTATAGATCATGGTGACTACGCTACAATTATGAATGAGTTGTGAATAAAATAATATTTGCATTCTAAAAATGATAATCACTACAACTCAATATGACTATGATCCTAAATATATGTATGGAGGAACAAACTTCTTTAGTCCGTTAATTGATGCTGCGAGTAGTTTAGCAGGTAAAATATTCTCATCAGGTGCTAAGGAAGTAGCTAAGACAGCTGCTAAAAATATTGCGAAGGATGTTGGTAAATCAGCTTTAGAGCAAGGAAGTAAACTGGCTGCTGATAAGATGAAGTCACAAATAAGTAAGATGTTAAAAGGTAGTAAGAAACAAGTTGTGACGCCTACAGTAGAATCACCAGTATTACAAGTGGATAAACCATATGATAATAGAGTTAGTAAATTCCCTGCTTTGAAGAGTGGACTTGGTTTAAAAATAGTTTAACTAAATAAAAAATCTATGTTAAATAAAATATGAGTCATTCACAGAAAATTCTAGCATGGGAACAACATGTTTTGATGGATGAGGCTGTTGAACGTTACCAATATCGTGAATATGTGCCTCAGGTTGGTGCTGGCGAATTGAATGGGCCTAATGCCATTAATTTAGTAATTGAAAGTCAAGATGTTTTTACACATCCTCATAGAAGTTACTTGTATTTTGTGGGGCATCTATGTAGAAATGATAATGATGCGAGGTATGCTGCTAATGCAGATATAACGCTCGTTAATAATGGGATAATGCATTTGTTTGATCGAATTAGTTACAATATTAGTGGAAAAGATATGGAAATTCTTAGTTTCCCTGGTCAAGCTACTACTATGTTAGGATTGTTAAAATACTCAGATGATTTTGCTAAAACTGAAGGTTTGTCTTTATGTTGGATGAAAGACGATGGAAATGGTGATTGGGAAGATGAAAACCCCAATAGTGGAGGATCAACAAGAGCAGGTTATGTAAAAAGTAGTAATCCAGTTGGCAACTTTTCTTTTCGTGTTCCTCTCAGTCACATTTTTGGGTTTTGTGAAGATTATGATAAAATATTGTATGGTGTTAGACAAGAATTGACATTAACTCGTAGAGGTGATGGACAGGCTCTTTATAAAAGACCGCCAGCCGATGATGGTACTGAAGTTACACAAGATGGAAAAATAGTGCTAACTAGAGTTAGTTGGTGGGTTCCACATGTTATACCTGATGACGAGGAAAAATATAGGTTATATCAACAAGTGGAAGAAGGTATTCAGGTAAAAATGGGTTATAAATCAAGACATTGTGAAAAAGCAACGGTTCCTCAATCTACTGATTGGACTTGGAGATTAAGTCAGAAAAAGGTTGATGAAAGACCTAGATTCTTGATTGTGGGTTTTCAACCGACTAATGTTAATAATCAGCTAGTAAACTCAGGTATTTTTACTTTAAAGGATGATCTAGAACGTACAGCGGTTCCTCAACTTAGTACAGTAACCAATACCTTTGTCACTTTAAATAGTGATAGGTATCCAGAAAGGGATTATAATATAAATTTCGCTACAAATGACTATAATAGACTATTTGGTGATGCTCTTTCATTTAAACATAATAGTACAGGTATTCCATCTGTTTTAGCTCATGCAAATATTAATCCGATTGATTTTAAAAATCTTTATCCACTGTTTGTTTATGATCTTTCTAAACAAAGTGCTAAATTAAGAGCAAGTATCGTGGATGTAGAAGTTACTTTTAAATTCTCTGAAGCACCAGCCGCTAATACTATGGATGCATATGCGGTACTATTGTCAGATAAAATAGTAATGTTTCAAGGTGATGGTAAAGCTAGTATGTCTGTAAGTATGTAATTAAAAAAACAAAAGTAATTAAATCACTAACCACTCAACCACTCAGTGATTTAATTACTAAACCACTAAATCATTAATCGACACATCACTTAACCGCTTAGCTAATGCAACCTTTAACGGGTTTGTGGGTTTGTGGGTTTGTAAGTTTGTGGGCTGCTGGGTTGTTGGACTGCTCGGCGGCTTTGCCGCCTGCGCGCTGGACTGTTGGGTTATTGGACGGGTTGGCGGGTTGCTGGGCTGGGGATTGGGTTGCTGGGTGGGTTGTGGGTTAAGGGTTTGTGTGTGGGTGTGTGTGGGTTTGAGTTAAAGGGATTAGTGGGATAAGGGTTTTGGTGCTTGGGGTTGGTGTTTAGCGGGATTTTGTGATTTCGCGGAGTTTGAAAAATATTTTGCGCTAGAACCCTTACTATACCATCTCTCTGAAGGACACGACATAGCATGATAACAAAAGCTCACCTTGAATACTTTGTGCACAGATGAGCTGTAAAGGTACAAACTTTCCAGTGTAATATGTCTATATTAACCCATTACCAAACAATCCCTACTTTTGACGACCTTGGGAAAGAGAGCCTTCAAAAACATTGTGGGAAAAGCAGAAAATGCTGGTAACCAGCATTTTCTCCTTTTCCCACAATGTTTTTACCCTTTCCAAATCAATTTTCAATTTTTGAATCACATTAAATTTTGTTGTCTGCAAATGCTTTCAATTTGGACCAGCCTAAAATATCTCTGTGTGGTAATGAGTTAAGCTATTTTTGAATTTCAGAATGGTCAAACAGCTTTACATTTGGCAGCAGCCAGAGGGTGTGAGGACATTGTGGAATTACTGATAGAAGCCAATGCAGATCTTGACATGAGAACATTTGTAAGTGCTCTACACAAACAGGAACTACTACTTTCACCACAATGTTTTCGTTTGTATAAAGTGGATTACAGCTAAAGTCTTTACCACACAACAAAATTTTAGACTTGTCCAAATTCAAAGCATTTGCAGTTGATAAATCAAAGTTGGATCAATGATTGAACCTGCTTTTCATTGAGTAAATAGCCAGCATTTTCTCCTTTTCCCAAGGTTTTCAAAATCTTTCTTTTGTCAGAGTTGTTAAAAGTTGGTATTGTGTGGTAAAGAGTTAACTTATCTTGATTATGCATGCTTCACAACAATTATTCAACTTTATACTGGATGACGTTGGCATTTGTCTTTAACCCTTTACCAAACAATCCTGGGTTTTCACGGCCCTCTAGAAGAGGTCTTTTGAAAACCTTTTGGGAAAAGATTGATTGATTTCATGGTGTTCAATGCCGTTCTCAACATTATTTCAGTTACATCTTGGCAGCCAGGGCACCTATCCACGCCTTCCTGAAGTTTCTGTTACCAGTGGTGAGAGAGGAATGATTATCATAAATCCTTGGAAAGAAATTGGCTGAGCCAGGGATCAAACTCATGACCCCCTGTTCTCAAGTCCTGTATGCTACCGACTGAGCTATGGGGGACCCACTCTTGGGAAAAGAGAAAATGCTGGTAACCAGCATTATTTCCTCTTCCCAAAATGTTTTCTACCCTGTAACAAATAAATTCATATCTTGAGCCACATTGAGCATTTCACCTGGAAGTGCTTTCAAAGCAGAAAAGTCCAAAACTTGGCATCTGGTAAAGGGTTAGATTTCTTTAAAGAACAATAACTCTGGAATTCCTTATTTTCCAGTACACAGAGATGACACCCCTCCATCTTGCCAGTCAAAATGGCCACACTGATGTTGTTAACATGCTGATAGAAAGTGGGGCAGACACCTCTATATTAGATGCTGTGAGTAATTCTTTATTACCGAGGTATACTGCAAAGAAATTTCTCGTGATCTGATTGGATAATATGCCCCAAAAGTAATATATCATGTACACTTGCAAAACCTACATAAAAGCAGTTTCCTTTTTGGAAGCTCCATATACAAGACTACACTATTAACACAACATCCAAAATGGTAGCATCAATCAAGATTAACATCAAGACTATGCCCCAAGCTGCATGTTTTAGCATGTATAACCAAGGTTTCAGTGATGTCAGTTCCCAGTGACGTCAGTTTTTATTGAATTGGGGCACTCAGGAAATTCTACTTCGTCAGCATACTCAATTTTTTAACAGAATAAACCAAATGTGCATACTGTTGTCTATCATAAGTTTCATAAGGGCTGCCCATACAAAGACAGAGTTTTCATTGAATCAGCACATGGAGGGACTATTTATGTTTTCCCCCAAGTAAAACTTATAGAAGACAGATAATTGTTATGTTTCAGATATATGAACCAGCTCTGTTTTATGCAGCCAATGAGGAAATAACCAAGCTTCTTAAGGATCATGATGACAAGCTTCTGTCAGAGAGGCGAGCCAATATTGAGAAAGAGAGGCAAAGAAGGCGGGACTTGTTATGGACGAGACCACCCCCACCCTACAAATCCTTGGTCAATCATAAGCAAAGGTTCAGTGAGAAACACAGAAAACGTATGCAAATCAATGTGTTTGACAGATTGACAAGGAGAAAGTCACAACTGCAGTGAAATGCTAATTACACATACATAAGACCCAAGGCAAAAAGGGTGTCTTAACACTTTACCAAACAATCCCTGGTTTTTACAATCCAGAGGAAGAAGCCTTCTGAAAACACTGTGGGAAAAGGAGAAAATGCTGGTACCCAGCATTTTCTTCTTTTCCCACAATGTTTTCTACTCTTCTAAAGCCAATTTTCTATTTTTGAAATGTTATTAAACATCTTCAATGGTTTAAAACTCCTCTCTTTTTATGTTGTAAATATATATTTTTTAATCTAAATGGCCTACTATTTGTCATTTACTTTAACCCTTTACTCCATAGATACTCATTTCTACACATTGCTTGTAGAAGCCTTTGGAAAACATTGTGGCAAAAGGTGAAATTGCTCCTGACAAGCAATTTCATCTTTTGTCACAATGTTTTCTAAGCAATTAAAAGGTGTCATATACCCGTAAAAAACAGCTTCATCCTTGCTGTTATTTAGGGTCAATTACAGATACCATAGAAATGTCTTATGGGGTGAGGGTTAAAATTAATACAGAAGTGTGAAATAAAGGGGCAATTTTACACGCATGGGTTCAATACTGAATTAAATGGGATCGCACTTCGCAGAACAAGTCTGTATTTTGGAATCGTTATTCCCTTATTCAAAATATAGACCAATTTTGCAATGCACTCATCCGACAGAATTCAGTATTGTACCAAACATGTTAAATATCCTCACATTAATTGACCCTGGTGGCTATTTGTGATGGCAAAATTTACTTACCACTCCATTGAGATCAAACAGGTCCTTATTTTTCTTGATCTTTTCTGTCAGTTTTTTCTGTAGATCTAATAAAGCCACATTTTCTTCTTCTGACGTAATCTGACCCAGAATTCTTGGGACTGGGGGTGGTGGTAGAGGTGCAAGGAAGGCTCCTGTACCAGTCTAGAATTTCAAAAACATATAAGGAACAATGGGAACCATTCCAATCAATTATCTCTCTTGTAGATAAAAGACTGAAGATAACCAAATAACAGATTGGTCCTTTTATTCCTTTGCTTTTATCCTTGATTCTTTTAGGGATGTTGCGATACATGTAACATCATATATAATGATTGTACACAGCCTCCTTAACTCTTTACCACATAATCCTGACTTTAAAGACTCTGAGAAAGAAGCCTTTTGAAAACATCGTGGGAAAAGGAGAAAATGCTGGTTTATCTCCTTTTTCCACACTGTTTTCTACCCTTCCCAAAACAAATTTCCAATTTTCAGCCACATTGATTTTGTCATCTGCAAATGTTTTCAATTTGGACCAGTCTATAAATTTGTCGTTTGGTAAAGAAATGCAATAAATGTAATTTTATCTATGATAGTTGTGAACAGCCTCCTTAACTCTTTACCACATAATCCTGACTTTCAACGACCCTGTGAAAGAAGCCTTTTGAAAACATCGTGGGAAAAGGAGAAAATGCTGGTAACTAGCATTTTCTCCTTTTACCACCACACTGTTTTCTACCCTTTCCAAAACAAATTTCAAATTTTCAGTCATACTGATATTGTCATCTGCAAATGCTTTCAATTCGGACCAGTCTGTAATTTTGTCGTTTGGTAGAGAGATAAAGTATGAAACCGAATTCTGTTCACAAGTATTGAAAACTATTTAGAGATTAATTTGTAAACCAGTCTAACTACATTTAGTGGGGATATCATCCCAAATAGCATGGCTGTGTTGTGCAAGAAATCAAGGATAAAAACCGAATAATCCCCTTATCAAGACTAATGTAGTATTGGAGAATAATCAAGGGAAATAACTAAAGAATTTCCCTCATTGTTTCATTAATTCTTTACAAAATGACAAGCTGAAGCAAAATGATTGATAAACACTAAAGGTATGGCAGAAAGACTGTATACAACCAACAGCTATGACAAGAAGATGATATAAAAACTTACCGTCATGTCAGATTTGTTGTATAAAACTTATATTCATATAATAGCTATATCAAAATGATTGTATAAAACTAATAGTTATGGCAGAAAGACTGTAGAAAAGACCTTAGAAAACTTACAGCTATGGCAGATAGACTATAAAACTTACAGCTATGACAGAAAGATGGTATTAAACTAACAGTTATGGCAGACACACTGCATAAAACATACAGCTATACGGGAATGATGACATAAAACTTACAGCCATGGCAGACATATAGTATAAAACTTACAGCTATGACAAACATACTGTATAAAAGTTGCAGCTATGACAGGAAGATTGTATGAAACTTACAGCAATGGCAAACACACTGTATAAAACATACAACTTTGACAGAGAGATTGTATAAAACTTACAGCTATGACAGGAAGATTGTATAAAGCTTATGGCTATGTCAGACACACTGTATAAAACATACAACTTTCACAGAAAGATTGTATAAAACTTACAGCTATGACAGGAAGATTGTATAAAGCTAACAGCTATGTCAGATACACTATATAAAACATACAATTTTGATAGAAAGATTGTATAAAACTTATAGCTATGACAGGAAGACTGTATAAAGCTAACAGCTATGTCAGACACACTGTATAAAACATACAACTTAGAAAGATTGTATAAAACTTACAGCTATGACAGGAAGATTGTATAAAGCTTACAGCTATGTCAGACACATTATATAAAACATACAACTTTGACAGAAAGATTGTATAAAACTTACAGCTATGACCAGAAGACTGTATAACGCTAACAGCTATGTCAGACACATTGTATAAAACATACAACTTTCACAGAAAGATTGTATAAAACTTACAGCTATGACAGGAAGATTGTATAAAACTTACAGCTATGTCAGATATACTATATAAAACATACAACTTAGACAGAAAGATTGTATAAAACTTACAGCTATAGCAGAATGATTATATAAAACTTACAGCTATGACAGAAAGACGGTATAAAACTTACAGCTATGGCAATCAGCATATTCTCTCCCACAACAATCTGTACTTTTAGACCAAACAAACCATTCATACTTCTTATCTGTAATGGAGTTAACCATTCTCTAGTTTTAACTCTTTCCCAAACAAGCCCTGGTTTTAACGTGTCTGGAGTACAAGTCATTAGAAAACACTGTGGGAAAAGGAGAAATTGCTCATAACGAGCAATTTCTCCTTTTCCCACAGTGTTTTCTACCCTTTTGGGGAACTTTCTGCCATTTTTATCAAATTTAAAATTGTCATCTGCAAACTCTTTGAATTTGGAAGAGTCTAAAATTTATCATTTGGGAAAGGGTTAAATAACTTCATTTGGTATTCAGCAAATAAAACTTTCCACTGGACCATTTACAAACACAACAAGTCATTTAAATAAAACTTTGCTGTTTCATATGATGTAAGTATGGTTTTTGTCATACCTCCATGGAAACCAAAAAAAAAAGAGCTCTTTATTTCTTCAATGAATTCTAAACTTCTCAACACATGCAGGTGCCGAATTAAATATGGATGAAATTCTGGAGGTTGTTTTTCAAAGGATGTAAAACATTGTAGGAAAAGGAGAAAATGTTGTTCTCCTTTTTCCACAATGTTTCAAAAGCCCTCTTTTTTAAGGTTGTTAAAAGCTATGATAGTGTGACTCACAACCAGATGGAAATATGACGTCATTTATCTTACATTTCTCGTGCATGATGTAAAATTGTAATGTGTTGCTATGGGGGAGGGGTACGCCTTGAGGAATAACTGAAAAGAACTGTACTGGATTTTGATAAAGCTCCTCTCAGAAAGGGTGAAAATCCTCAAATAAATAGAATATTTGTTTTTTACGGTGAAAGATCAATTTTATTCATCTCGTGAACACTGGCTGTGCCACTTGTGAAAATATTACCAATGGTGTTCATTCGATGAAATAAATTTTGATCTTTCACCATAGAAAACAAATATCCTCTATACAGAATGATGGCTTTAAAAGCAACTTAAATGACCAGTACTTCGATGTTTTAAACAACAGCCTGTATTAGCTAGGATGAAAATTATTTTCTCATTTTCCTCTTTGAAAAAGGCATTTGGCCAAAATATTGAAAACAGAAAGTTTATTTCCCATGCAGAGAACAAACCCCTGCTACACTATCTTACCTTTAACTTATTGACGAGTTGGTTATGAAGTTCATATTCAAGAAAGGGTAGAGTCTGAAAAAATTAGGTGAAAAAATTACAGAACATCTCACAAACTGTTCATACCAACACTATTCAAATTCTAGTTATTTCTCAAAACTCTTTTTTCTTTTCTTTGCTTTTACTTGTCCAAACAACAAAAGTTCAAAATAGCCCAAATTCATAACATTTGTAGACTACAAAGTAACTATGCGACTCAACAACTGAAATTGGCCTTAGGAAGGGTTACAGGCATTTTCTGGTTTGCCCACAATGTTTTCAAAAGCGTTATTCCTCAAAATTGTCAAAAACCCAGGTAACAGGTTAAAATAGAAATAAATAGAATTAACCTTTTACCCCACAAGGCATTTCTATGGTATCTCTAACTGACCCTAAATAAGAGGAAGGATGAAGCAGTTTCTTATGTGTATATGACACCTTTTCATAGCATAGAAAACATTGTGGCCAAAGGTGAAATTGCTCGTCACGAGCAATTTCACCTTTTGCCACAATGTTTTCCAAAGGCTCCTACAAGCAATGCGTTGAAATGAGTATCTATGGAGTAAAGGTTTAACTTACATCACTGATTTCTTTGGCATTGCCCTCTGCTTTGTTATCTGTTTTGGCTCGACAAACCCTGACATACAAAACAATTTCTGGTTACCAATGGCAAAATTTTAGATTTGTTTTTAATGAAGTTATTGCAATGGATCTATTTATTATGGTCCACACAGTTCTAAGTAAGTGTAGAAAACATTGTGTGAAAAGGACAAACTGCTAGCTACCAGCATTTTCTTCTATTTCCCACATTTTTTTCCCAAAAAAGCTATCATCCCAGTGTCATTTAAAGGCGGTATTGTTTGGTAGAGGGTTTTAATGTACATATTAAAGGCTGCAAAGAGAATTTCTGACCTTGAATGTTGAATGCTTTTGACCCTTTACCACACAATCCAATCAGCTTTTAACAACCCACAGACAGGGGCCTTTTGAAAACAATGTAAGAAAAAGGAGAAAATGCTGGAAACCAGCATTTTTTTCCTTTTCCCACGTTTCCTATAATCCCAAAGAAAAAATTCAGTTTTTAAGTAACATTTAATTTGTTGTCAAGAAGTGCTTTCAACATTTCAGATTTTAACCCTTTACTCCATAGATACACATTTCTACACATTGCTTGTAGGAGCCTTTGGAAAACATTGTGGCAAAAGGTGAAATTGCTAATGACGAGCAATTTCACCTTTTGTCACAATGTTTTCTATGATATCAAAAGGTGTCATTTACACATAAACAGCTTCATCCTTGCTGTCATTTAGGATCAATTACAGATGACATATAAATGCCTCATGGGGTAAAGGGTTAAATAACATTTATTTTGCTGTTTGCAATTGTTTTCAATTTGGTATATGTTTTGTAGTTGGGTAAAGGGTTAAATAATAAGGCTCAGTTGTTGAGTTATACAAGATCTTGGCTCAAAGGGAGTGGATATTCCATTTGGACATTGAACAGTAGACAACAGAGATCCAGATAAGAGGGATTGATGGTATTCTAAATCCAATATTTCTCTTCCAAACCCTATGTTGTGGGTACTCATTAGAATCGTCTCATTGAGACGATTCTAAAGAGTACCCATAACATAGGGTTTACTGGAGAATTTTAAATGTTTTCAATTTTTAAAACCAATATCACTATCTCTAACTGGAGCTCTGGAAAAGCAGGATCGCTGAAATACATACGAAAAATGTATGAATGCATCATTTTCTCTTGTGAAAACATATGGACTAAAAAATGTTGCTAAAAATCTTTTATGTTCTGATTACCTTGCCTGTATAAATGTGCCCTTCCCTAAAGTTTGAATCTCTGCCGGTGGGTTTATCGTGGTAAACAAAACATCTGGAACACTCCTGCGCCTGTAAGATTAATATCAGACCAATACAGGAAACCGCCATTGATTGGTTAAATTCTATGAACATAGAAGCTGCTTTATTTTTTTAAGCCAGTAACCTAATTTTCATCCTACTAAATTTAGATCAATGATGATTTTTATCAAGATTTCATTAACTCTTTACAAAACAACAAAATTTTAGACTTGTCCAAATTAAAAGCACTTGCAAATGACAAAATAAAACAGAACTAAAAAATTGAGATTTTTTTCTAGCCAGGTAGAAAAAATTGGGGGAAAAGGAGAACCAGCATTTTCTCCTTTACCCAGATTTTTTTTTCAAAAGGCTTCTATCTTCATGAAAACCAGAGATTGTTTTGTTTTAGTTTTTTTCTTAACCCTTTACCACACACTGCCGACTTTGAACTCCCCTAAGGAAGACGCCTTTAGTAAACATTGTCGGTATAGGAAAAAATGTTGGTAATCAGCATTTTTCTCCTCTTCCCACCAAATTTTCTATCCTATGAAAGCAAATTTTCATCCTTTGAGCCACTTTGAAATTGTTGTCTGCAAATGCTTTGGATAGGTCTATAATTTTGCTGTTTGGTAACAGGTTAAGCTTAATTTCATTGAATAGATGCAAGTTTGACACAAATTACTCATTTACTGTATAAGGTTTAACACTGTTTTCAACATATTTCAGTTATATCGCAGCAGCAAGTACCGGGGCTTGTCCCCAAATCAATGATGGAGCTCATAACCAGCGTTTTCTTCATTTTCCACAATGTTTTCTATACTTTAACCCATTACTACACATTTCCTACTGTTAACGACCCTGAAAAAGAAGCGTTTAGAAAACATTGTGGGGAAAAGGAGCAAATGCTGGTAACCAGCATTTTCTCCTTTTCCCACAATGTTTTCTAACCTTCACAAAACTAATTTCAAATTATCAGCCACTTTTACTTTGTCTTCTGCAGATTCTTTCAATTTGGACAATTCAAAAATTTTGTCTTTTGGTAATAAGTTAAATTTCAAACCCTACTACTTTTGTTATCTGCAGTTGCTGTAAATCTGGGCAAGTCTTGAGTTTTGTTGTCTGGTAAAGGAAAGAACAAAGGGAGCATGTGAAGCTGGTAAAATTATCATAATTCTACATTACCTGCAGATTGCACACTGTGTCAAGTTTATTGGAAAAGGAGCCGAGGCCTTTTTGTACGGTATGTGACACACTGAGCAGTTGAATAGCGGGCTGCCTTCCTCAGAACTATTAAAGAAAAAAAGAGGAAAATATATGGTTATGTTACCACAATAAAAAGAAAAACATTGTGGTTGTAAAAAGAATCTCATATCAATATTTTTCATACTGTTTACTATTAAAACTCGAGCTGTTACTGAATGTGACGTAATACCCCTGCCAGCACTTTGACAGAAAAAAGTGTCAAGTTCAAGGAGAGATAATTCCTCAACCAGGATGATTTGACACTTCAAAATTGAGTCTTACAAATCTTCAATATATGATCAGTATATGTGCAAAGTTTCAATATAATTAGAGGAAAACTATAGGAGGAGTTCACAACACAAAATTACTAGTATTTTGTACACAGATAGACACACTGACAGACCGACAGAGTGATTCCAGTATACCCCGAAAAACATTTGTTTTGCAGGGGTTTAAATATTGCTGCAAAATTTAAAAAAACCCTCCAATCCCAAAGTCTTGTTGCAAAATTGTCCACAGATTGTAACTGGATAACTTGCACCTTTGGATTTATTTAACATTTACCACACACTCAACTTTTAACAACCTTAAACCTTCCCAAACAATCCCTGGTTTTCACGAACCTGAGAAAGAAGCCTTCTAAAAACATTGTGGGGAAAGATGAAAATGCTGGTAACCTGTATTTTCACCTTTTCCCACGATGCTTTCTTCCCCTCTCTCCATTTTTGAGTCACATGAATTTTGTCAACTGCCAATGCTTCCAATTTGGACAAGTCTAAAATTATGTCCTTTGGTACTGAGTTAAAGAAGAACACTTTTTCCACCTTTTCAAAAACAATTTTAATTTTTCAGTCACATTAATTTGTCAGATTGTGTCCTCTGCAAATGCTTTCAATATTTTTTCAAGTCTATATAAGCCCTATACCACACAATGCCAACTTTTGATGGCAAAAAGCCTTCTGAATACATTTTTTGAAGCCTTCTGAAAACATTGTGGGAAAAGGAGAAAATGCTGGTAACCAGCATTTTCTCCTTTTCCCACAATGTTTTCTACTCCATCAAAGAAAAATTATTCCATATGAGCACCAGTGAAATTGTCTTCTGAAAATGCTTTCAATTTGGACATGGCTAAAATTTTGTCATGTGGTAAATGGTTAAGTATGAAATCACAATCTGTATCTACCTTTCAAATTTAAAATTTCTCTGTGAAACCTGATTGGCTAAATTTACATCCACAAACAATTTTTTCCCATGATCCTTTTCCTTGTCAACTGCAAGATGCTTGTCCATGGAGGCTGTTACCTGCTGGGGACTGGGTCGTACAGCCTGATATTGGTCCATGTTTAAGTTGACCTTGGCGGCTGTACCCATAGCTGACAAAACTATGATTTCATCACTGAAAATAAATTGAGCTGTCAATGAATGTGACAGAAAAAAAAGAGTTAAGTTCAAGGGAGATAATTCCTAAAGCAGGAAAAGTTGACCAAATATGTGAACACATTTGGGACATTGGGAAACTTAATAATTGTATATCCTAATGATCTACATACAGCTATTTCTCCTTCTAGAAAAAGAACCTTATCATGTTGACAATATGTTTGTATTTCTTGATAGACTTAATCTCAAACTTCACTCCCAAAACTTTTTTGGGGGGTTCAATTTCACAGATCACCATTTTTCTGCAAATCATGGCTAGCAACTGTAACAGAAACACCCTGGTCTGTATTCACCAAGCTAAATTTGAAGGTAACACAATTTCTGATTGGCTAAACGGAATCAGAAACTGTTTTAGTTTCAAATATAGAAAACCCTCAAGGAATAAGACTAAAAATGTTTTAGAGAATGGTTGGTGAATACTGACTAATGGCTGATTACTTTTCACCGTCTCAACACTGGCCTTACCAGATAGACGTTTGTTCACTATAACCAATCACAGCATGACATCCCAATGCCCTTGTATGAGATCTGATCTCAGTTCTGATCTCTGTCCACCAGGCATCTCTTGTCTCTGGCTCCTCTATTAAAGAAAGATAACTTCATAGTTATAATGCGAACATCTTATTTCATTTTCAAAATCAGTTCTTTGTATTTATTATTAGTGTCTACTGAAGGAAAGGAAAGGAAAATATAGTTGTGAAAGATGCTCAAAGATTCAGAAAACATTACAACCTGAACATGATTGTAGTTGTGTCTAGTGGCAAACAGTCTTTCAAAACATTGTCGTGAAATGAAAATTTCCTAAAAATGAAAATTAATTTTTTACCAGACAACAAAATTTCATCCATGTCCAAATTGAAAGCATGATAAAATGGTGCATTTGTTTCTTGACAGGATAGAAAACACTGTGGGAAAAGGAGAAAATGCTGGTTACCAGCATTTTCTCCTTTTCCAACAATGTTTTCCAAAGGCTTCTTTCTCAGGGTCATCAAAAGTAGGGATTGTGTAGTAATGGGTTAATGGGACTAGAGTTACCTACCTGGATTATGTATTTTATCTAACAGTTTCACAGACTTAGCTGCCACTACACCTCCGATACGAACAATAAATCCTGGCGGAAAGGTATCCATCGTGAAAAAAGGAAACTCCTGAAAGAAGGAAATAAAAAAACCAAGCTGTAATAAAAGCAATGATTTATCTAACCCTTTACCAAGTAAGCCCTTTTTGTAATATGACCCTTGGGAAAGTGGCTTCTAAAAAAAAGTTGGAAAAGAAGTCTTACAAACATGAAAGTTCGCAACAAATGCATGGCTAAAATACAAACCACATCTGATGGGATTCAAACCTGAAAGGGACAAATATCCTGGTTTTTCAAGGTTTAAAAGACCAATACCATAACCACTAAGCCAAAGAGATATCTCCCTAATGCAGTTGTTAAGTATTGTATTTAAATCAGGATGAAGCAAAGGAGTGATTTCCCATAACAGAAGAAAATGCTGGTAACCAAAAATTTTCTAACAATACTGTACACCCTTTCAAAGAGAAATTCTCTGTGTGGTGTCCGAGATTGTGAGGTAGAGCATTGGCCTCATGACCATGAGACCATGAGGTCCCGAGTTCAAGGAGTGGCAAATCAAAAGTAACAGGTGTCAACTTTGGGATTTTTCATTGGCTAACACATTCAGGGCGAGAACTGGTGTAGTTCCTAAGGAGCAGAATTGAGAGAGATTAGTATCGAGAGAGATTAGTACAAGTTGTAAGAACTTGTTTCTCAATAGATGTAAAATAAATATGTTTAAACAAACAAACAGAAATTCCATCTATTTAACTATCTTAAATTTGTTGTCTGCAAATGCTCTCAATTGTAACACATTTGAAATTTCCTTTATCAAACGAAAAATCTTGGATTTGTCCAAATTGAAAATTGTTACTCAGATCCAGGCTAGGTAAAGAGTTAACTTTTTACCAAAAGTTAAAATTTTTGGCTTGCCCAAATTGAAAGCATTTGCAGACAACAAAATAAAAGTGACTGAAAATTTAAATTTTGTTTTTTTGAAGGGTAAAAAACATTGTTGAAAAAGGAGAAAATGCTGGTTACCAGCATTTTCTCCTTTTCCCACAATGTTTTCTAAAGGCTTCTTTCCCAGGGTCGTCAAAAGTAGGGACTGTGTGGTTATGGGTCAAATGTATCTATCATTTTGTCCTGATCTACTCACAATCCTCAATAATCTATGTATCATACGCACCATAAGTTCGATGTTGATCTGCTGGGAGCAAGGTTTAGGAAAAACCTTCGTTCCTCCTGAGGCAGAGCCACTTCCGCTGCTTCCTCCTAAACTGTTACCTAGGCAACAGGGATAATAGAATATTATGAATGGCTAAAAAATGGATGATACATTTTTATTTCACCACATTTTTCTATGTGTGTCATGTAATTGTGATAGGCATTAACCCTTTACCAAACCCTGGTTTTTACGACCCCAAGTAGAAGGCTTTTGAAAACATTGTGGGAAAAGGAGAAAATGCTGGTAACCAGCATTTTCTCCTTTTCCCACAATGTTTTCTACCCTTCACAAAATAAATTTCATATTTTCAGTGACTTTATTTTGCCGTCTGCAAATGCTTTCAATTTGGAAAAATCTACAATTTTGTCGTTTGGTAAAGAGTTAATCCATTAACCAAACAAATCCATGTTTTATACTTGAGAAAAAAGGCTTTGAAAAACATAACTGGAAAAAGAGAACATGCTTGCAACTAGAATTTAACCTTTCAAAGACAAAATCTATCATTTCAGCCATAGCCTATTACATATTTTGTGGTTTGTAGGTGCTTTAATTTAGACTTGTCCAAGTTTGAGGCATTTGCAGATGTCAAATTAAACATTACGCAAATTATAAGAATTGTCTTTATAAGGGTAAGATATATCGTGATAAAATGCTTAAAAACAGCATTTCTTGCTTTTCCCACTGTGTTTTCAAACGCCTTTCTCTCAAGGGTCTTTAAAGCTCTGGTTTGTTTGGTACATGGTTAAAGTGCATCTTATTGACTAAGTAACCAGATACAACTTTTTTTTCTGTTAGTTAACCCTTTACCATACAATGATGATTTTTAACGATCCTGCCAAAGAAGCCTTTTGAAAACCTTGTGGGATAAGGACAAAATGCAGGTAACCAGCATTTCTCCTTTTCACACAAAGTTTTCTCCTCATCAAAGAAAAAATCCGTCATTTGAGCAACTATAAAATTGTCTTCTGCACATACTTTCGATTTAGACAGCTCTATTTTGCCGCATGGTAAAAGGTTAACGCATTAACCAATATATTACAAAAATACCTTTAATCTTATTTTGAGTATAAGGTGATGTAAAAATACAAACTAGTGTGTTTGGTGTAAAACTACTGAAGCTGTTTTTCTTTTGATTTGCCATCTGCAGATACTTCCAACTTGATTGCTTATGGAATTTACTTAGCACAACTTCCATTCCAGTCATTATGTAAAGACTTCAGTTATCTATAGCAAGTTTATTTCAGAAGCTTATAAGCAAAAGTGTTGTTCTTTCATGCAAAATTTTAATATAAATATACGTTTAATAACCCTTGGTTATACTTCCATCCAACAAGCTAAGCAATATCATTTTAACTCTACACCAAAGGACAAAATTTTAGACTGGTCCAATTGAAAGCATTTGCAGACATCAAAGTGAAAATGACTAAAAAATTAAAATTTGTTTTGGAAAGGGTAGAAAACATTGTGGGAAAAGGAAAAAATGCTGGTTATCAGCATTTTCTCCTTTTCCCACAGTGTTTTCCCCAGAAGGCTTCTTTCTCAGGGTCGTTAAAAGTCGGAATTGTGTGTTAACTCATTACCAAACGACAAAATTTTAGGTTTGTCCAAATTGAAAGCATTTGCAGACGACAAAATAAAAGTGACCAAAAATTTGAAATTTGTTTTGTGAAAGGTAGAAAACATTGTGGGAAAAGGAGAAAATGCTGGTTACCAGCATTTTCTCCTTTTCCCACAATGTTTTCTAAAGGCTTCTTTCTCAGGGGCGTCAAAAGTAGGGATTGTATGGTAATGGGTTAAAGGGTTGATGGATCCACAATTATGTTATATCTTGCTTGGTATGATCCATCAAGGAGGTCCATTTCACCCCTTCTTACCAAGGCATGGCTCAAGTTCATCATTCTGGACAGTTTTGCATTTTCACTTTAGCTGTGTAGGTAGGAAATTCTCTGTATGAGGGAAAAACCACACCACTGCATATAATTTATGTGCTATAATAGCTGAAGCTTTTCTATTGATGGGAAATTTTTACATACAAATTATAACCATGGTAGACCTGATTCCATATTTAACTATTTACCAAACAACATAACTTTACACTGGTCCAAATTCAAGGCACTTGCAGACAACAAAATAAAATAGAATTCAAAAATTTAAATTTGTTTCCAGTAAAGTAGAAAAGATTGTGGGAAAAGGAGAAAATGCTAGTTACCAGTATTTTCTCCTTTTCCCCCTAATGTTTTTCAAAAGGCTTCTATCTCAGGGTCGTAAAAACCAGGGATTGATGGCACAGGGTTAATTATCTATGTAGACAGTGCAGATCCAAGGGATAAAAAAAACTTCTGCCTTTCAGCCAGATACTTAAACAAAGAAAATTCTTGTAACTACAATAACTGCATACCGTAATACCGTATTTCTTCTAATAAAAGCTCCCTCAGTAACAGAAGCCAGGCCCCCCCCCCCTCCCCCCGAAATACTCTTGACTCTCTTTACCACACAATCCCGACTTATAACAACCTTGAAAATGAAGCCTTTTGAAAACATTGTAACCAGCATTTTCTTTTTTTCCCACAATGTTTTCTTTAGTCACATTTATTTTGTCGTCTGGTCCAGTCTAAAACTTTGTTGTTTGGTAAAGACTTAAATCATGATGTCCTAGTGTACATTAGTTGATTAACTCTTTACCAAATGACAAAATTTCAGACTAGTCCTAACTGAAAGCATTTGAAGACGACAAGATAAAAGAGACTGGAAATTTGAAATTTGTTTCAGGAAGGGAAGAAAACATTGTGGGAAAAGGAGAAAATGCTGGTGACCAGTATTTTCTCCTTTTTCCACAATGTTTTCAGAAGGCTTCTTTTTCAGTGTCGTTAAAAGTCGGGATTGTGTGGTAATGAGTTAAAATGACAATATTTGAAGAATTTGATGAATATTTCCTCCAATTTAATTTAAATTTCCTCTCAACAATCACTAAAACACAAAGAAATACAAAATTGGACAGACTTTCTGCATTGCAAATTGGATACAAAATAATGCCTCCCTATCCATGTTTTGCATAGTTCCTGGTAGCTTTTATTAGGAGAACTACGGTATCTAGAACTCAGAACAGCCATTTCAAAAACAAGCATATAAACATGAGCGGCAAGAATTGAACTCTTTACCAAATGACAAAATTTTCAGTCCAAATTGAAAGCATTTGCTAACGACAAAATAAATGTGAATCAAAAATTGAATTTTGAATCGGAAAGGGTAGAAAGCATTGTGGGAAAAGAAGAAAATGCTGGTAACCAGCATTTTCTCATTTTCCCACAATGCTTTCAAAGGCTTTATTTCTCAGGGTCGTTAAAAGTCGGGATTGTGTAGTAAAGAGTTAAACACATCTCTGTGATGCAGTATATCAAACAAGTCTTTACATACAAATGAATGCGTAAAATCCATTTTGTCTCATAGCTGACTGGACAGGCAATTTCGTTGAACTGATATCCCCGCAAAAAAAAAATGTGTTAACTTAAAAATCACTCCCAGTTAGCCATTTTGCATCGAATCAAAAAATCAAACACAGTGTCTCGGCAGCATGGGTTATTGTACACATGTATAAAGTTTCACGAAATTCGGTCTAATGGAATTGGAGATATTCACCAGGATGGACACACAGACAGACAGACAGAAAATGCTAAAACTATATCCCTCCACCTTTGGCGGGGCGGGGGGGGGAATAGAAGGTAGAATGGTTCCCTAGCATGCAGAAAACTAACCTATAACAAAAACTTTGGACTCCAGTCAGTCTGTACAGAATGTGCAGATGGAATATACACCCTATTTTACAAAGCATGAAGCATATACATGTGTAATTATCCAAGCATGTGTCCAGATTCTGATTACTTGAGCAAAATTATCTTGTATTAAAACTGTGCTGCAATCAATTCTAGCGACAAAATCGGGTGAGGTTAACCCCTTTACCAAACAATCTCAAACTTTAATAATCCCAAATCAGAAGATTTTTGAAAAACATTGTGGGAAAAGGAGAAAATGCTGGCAACCAGCATTTTCTCCTTTTCGCACAATGTTTTTTTTTCTTAACAAAAACATTTTCTACCATTTGAACCACATTGAATTTTTGTCTGAACATCCTTTGGATTTGGACGGGTAAAAAATTTTATTGTTTGGTAAAGGGTTAAATCAGACCTCCAGATAAGAGGGAGTGATGGTATTCTAAATCCACTATTTCTCTTCCAGACCCTATGTTGTGCGTACTGATTAGAATTGTCTCGAAGAGACGATTCTAATGAGTACCCGCAACATACGGTTTAGTTGAGAATAACGAAATTTTTCAATTCTGAAATCAAAATCACTCCTTCGATCTGGAGCTCCGGGGTTGAATGTGTATTACTTTGTATCAAAATCTAGCTAAAATCTATTTCTGACTAAAACAAGGGTACGGGTTAAATGAAGGTTGCAAGGTGACCATGACTACAAACTTACCTTTAGGGGGCGTACTAATATCAGAATCAGACGACCTGTTACCCGCCGGCATTAAAACCTTGACGGGTGATGTAGAGCTGCGGAGGTTCTGGGTGGGTGGGGACGAGGGCGCTATTGTGTCCTCCGGGACGGGAGAGCTGTAAGTGAAATCAAAAGCAAAATGCGAGAGTAAAGCAGGGGGATTTGAGGGGGAAGAGTGGTCAGGCAGGGGTGCGGTGAGGGGTGCAGTTACAGAAGTGGAAAGAGGAAATGATTGAGAGAAGTGAACAGAGCGTCGATTGGGCGTGCTCGGAGTCGAATTTGTGCTGATGACGAGAGGCATGCTGATGCGGAGAGGTTGAATGAATGGTCGACAACTGAAAGAGAACAGAAAGAAAAACATCATGCTAGGAACAGTACAACAGTAAATGGCTGATTTATGTTTTCTTTCGTTTGTCAAAACAACAGTTCCTATCTGCCAACCAAATCACAACAGAAAAGAAAAAGAAACAATATGCTCAGCAGGCAGGTACTTATCATTATGAGTATGCTCTAAACAAGGCAGTACAGAAAATTTTGGGAGTACCGTAATTTCACTCTTTGCCACACAATCCCAACTTTCAACGACCATGAGGAAAAAAAGTTTTGAAAATGTTATGGGAAAAGGAGAAAATGCTGGTAACCAGCATTTTCTCTTTTTCCCTACAATGTTTTTTTTACCAATCCTAAAACAATAATAATTTTGGGGTAATGTTTATTTTACTGTCTCAAAAATGCTTTGAATTTGAACTAGTCTAAAATTTTGTTGTTTAACCCTTTACCACACAATCCTGACTTTTAATGATCCTGTGAAAAAATCCTTTTGAAAACATTGTAGGAAAAGGAGAAAATGCTTTCTCCTTTTCCTACAACGTTTTCTACCCTTCCCAAAACAAATTTTAATTTCCGAGTCATGTTGATTTTGTCGTCTGCAAATGCTTCAATTTGGACCAGTCTAAAATTTTGTCGTTTGGTAAAGAGTTAATAAAGAGTTAACACATTTCAATAAACAAGTCAATTTCATATTGTTAATTTTTTTTTCTCCTTTTTCTTGAATAAAATACACACCAAAACTTACTTTTAGCCCTTTACCAAACAACCCAGACTTTTAACTAGAAATTCTGAGAAGGAAAGCTTCTTTTGGCAGAAAGTTTTTCTACCCTTTCAAACAGAAATATCATTTTATGTAACTTTGTCATCTGCAAAGGCTATCAATTTGTTGAAATGTGATGATTGCAAGCAATACCAAAGACTCTTTCCCAAAGCAGATAAATTTGGACTTTCCAAATTAAAAGCACTTGCAGACGACAAATTGCAGAAACTATGGTACGTATCTTTAAAGTGCAGAAAACATTGAGGAATAATGAAAAAATGCTAGTAACAAGCATTTTCTTCTTTGCCCACATTTTCTGCATTTTTAGAGACAACTCTTAAGATCTGGGTCTGTATTCACCAACTATTGTTATGAACGTTCTTGGTCTTATTCTTTAGAATCTAGTCAATGTGAAAGTAACAGAAGTTCTGTTACTTTCACTGTCGAAACATTTTGAAGAGTAAGACAAAGAATGTTGTTCAGAATGGTTGGTGTATATGGACCCTGACCTACGATCAGTAT
The DNA here is from genome assembly GCA_943736015.1 of Tridacna crocea. Lineage (NCBI taxonomy): Eukaryota > Metazoa > Mollusca > Bivalvia > Cardiida > Cardiidae > Tridacna > Tridacna crocea. The sequence continues at coordinate 2,004,471 of OX031067.1, read as the reverse complement.
GTAGACTGTCAATTATTTCAATTTGGACTTTTAAATTTTTATTACAAAAGGATTGACAAACGAAGAAAACAAAAATCAGCAGGAGATTTCTAAAGATCAAAGTTACACTACTATGTGAACATTCATACCTTCTACAACTTCATTGCAACACCTGCAAACATTCAAAGACTACAGAACTAATCTATTTAATCCTTTACCAAACAATCTCCTGTTTAACTTGTTACCCCACAATCCCGGCTTTTAACAACCCTGTGAAAAAAAGCTTTTGAAAACATTGTAGGAAAAGGAGAAAATGCTGGTAATCAGCATTTTCTCACAATGTTTTCTACTATGCTGGAAACAAATTTCAATTTTTGTGTTATGTTTATCTTGTCTGCAAGTGCTTTCAGTTTGGACCAGCCTAAAATTTTGCCATTTGGTAAAGGGTTAAATGGCCATGAGGAAGAAACCTTTTGAAAACATTGAGGGAAAAAAGGATAAAATGCTGGTAACCAGCATTTTCTCCTTCACCCACAATGTTTTCTACCCTGCCATAAACAAAAATCACCATATTAACTAATTAAACCAATGCTTGTCTTCTGCAAATGCTTTCAACTTGGTCCAGTCCAGAATTTGTTGTTTGGTAAAGGTTTAACAATCGAACAACTAAAAGTTTAAAAGATGATAGTTTAAATGCATGACAATCACAGGATGACAGTTTACGACAAGATTTTTGTAATTGCATGAATGTGATAAAACATACCCCTGGGTCAGCAAAGACAACATTTGATAGACCATCCACTCTACTCTATACATAACAAATATCTCAAATACACACTTTATCAACAACTGAAAGTTACAACTTTTTAATTCTTTACCACCAAATTCCAAGTTTTAACAACCCTGAAGAAGTAGGTTTTTGAAAACATTGTGGGAAAACGAAAAAATGCTGGTAACCAGCATTTTCTCTTTTTCCCACAATGCTTTCTTCCCCAACAAAGACAAAAATCATCATATAAGCTACATTTGTTTCATTGTCTGCAAATGCTGTATTTTTGGTCTAGTCCAAAATTTTGTCATTTGATAAAGAATTTTAAACTCTTTACCAAACGACAAAACTTTGGACTAGTCCAAATTGAAAGCATTTGCAGACGACAAAAAAAATCCGAATCCAAATTTGAAATTTAATTTGGAAAGGGAAGTAAACTTTGTGGGAAAAGGAGAAAATGCTGGTTACCAGCATTTTCTCCATTTCTCACAATGTTTCAAAGGCTTTCTTTCTCAGGGTCATTGAAAGTTGGGATTGTATGGTAAAGAGTAAACATCCCTACAGCTGACAAATGGAAAACATTTCAGGAATAGGAGCAACTGCTTGCTACAAACAATAATATTTTATCTTATCCACGCTTTGTTTTCCTTACTGTAGAAACTTAGGTCATTCATTTTCTATTTAGATAGTGTTCTATGTGCATTTGCAAAAGCCTTTAAGAGGTCAAAAAAATGGTCTATGCAAAAATAAAAAATTGAAAAAAACCCACAAACTTGTAGTAGACTAACCCAATAAAATATTACTATACAATATCAACTAGCATGCACCGCTACAATACCTATTACATTAATTCACAATATCAATAGGTCTTAAATTTAAGCCACAAGTGTAAAAATATGAAATCTAAACATATCTTTAAGAACTATAAGATATTTCACAAAACAACGGAATACTTCTACTGCACGCATATCATGGATTAGTGGACTCCTTACCACATAAATTTTTGGGCTTATCCAAAACGGGGCGACAAATCAAATTTGCCCTTAACTCTTTACCAAACAGTCCCGACTTTTGACGACCCTGAGAGAGAAAGTATTTGAAAACATTGTGGGAAAAGAAGAAAATGCTGGTAACCAGCATTTTCTCCTTTTCCCACAATGTTTTCTATCATTTCCAAATCAAATTTCAATTTTTGAGTCATGTTTATTTGTCGTCTACAAATGCTTTCATTTTAGACTGGTCCAAAATTTTGTTGTGTGGTAAAGAGTTAAACCCTTTACAGCACAATTTTTAACGAACCTGGGATAGAAGCCTTTGGAAAGCATTGTGGTAAAAGAGACAATGCTGGTAACTAGCATTTTCTCCTTTTCCTATGACGTTTTCTATCCTATCAAAGATAATTGTGACATCGAGGCACATTGAAATTACCTACTGTCTGTAAATGCTTTCAATTAGGATGAAGCAAAAATTTTGTCATCAGGTAAAGGGTTAAATGGTGGAATTTGTCTTTGGAAGGGTAGAAAGCATTGTGGAAAGAGGACAAAATGGTGGTAAAGAGCATTTCCTCCTTTTCCACTACTTTTTTAAGAGCCTTTTTTTTTTGACAGTGTTTAAGTCTTGGGATTGTGTGTGATAAAGCATTAACCTTTACAGAACAACCCAAGGTTTTCACAACACAGTGGAAGAGCCCTTTTAAAAACATTTTGGGTATAGAAGAAAATGTGGGTTACCAGCATTTTTTCATTTCCCAAGATGTTTTCTTCTCAGTTTTTGAACCAAGCTTAATATGTCGTCTGCAAATGCTTACAATTTGGACCAGTCTAAATTTTTGTCTTTTGGTACAGGATAAAAAATATTTAACCATAAGAACAATACCCATGCACAGTAACAACAGCTAGAAATGGCTAAGGATGCAGTCTACCTAGGGTTACATACATTGTGACAGAGAACTCATAATCAATGAAACTTAAAACATTTAAAAACCTGTGGTAAAAAGGGAAATTGCTGGTTATGAGCAGTGTCTCTTTCTGCCACAATGTTTTCAGGAGTTGTCTGCAATACAAATATTACTGTTAAGCTGTTTCTTTGGCAAGGTGATCATATACTACTAATTTTCACTAATCCTTTTCCTAACAGTCCCATGTTTTCACGGCCCAGGGGAAGAGGTCTTTTAAAACATTGCAGGAAAAGAAGAAAATGCTGGTGCCAGCATTATCTCCTTTTCCTGTATTGTTTTATACCATGTCAAACCTCTCCCACCACTAATCATTATTTCCACGATGATCATGTGTGAAAGCAGCCAGTGGCTTCGAAAGAAAACTGTGCAAAGTACTAGTAAAAGAAACTCCAGGAACGCATGGATAGGTGCACTGGCTGCTGCGATATAACTAAAATAATGTCGAAAATAGCATTAAACACCATTCAATCAATCAACCTACCATGTCAAAGAATTTGAGTCCATTTGCACCACTTTGTTTGTTACCTAATGATACTCTCAATTTGGAAACGTCTGAAATTTGTCCTTTGAGAAATGGCCAAGATAATTTGAATGCATCACCCAAACCTCCTTGTGGATCATAACTGACATCTACTGCCAGTATAGGAAACCTCCGATGGCCCAGAATGCTTCAAACAGGAGTCAGAATTGCTACAACACATTTTTTTCCTTTTAACCAACACCTCAAAATTAATTATGTGATATATTTGTACTTCAAAATGTAAAAAGACAAATAAAAATCTGTCAGAAGTGCCACAAGATATCTTTTCCAATAATGCATTTCTTCAATCAAAACTTAAAATTACATGATATATTTCAAAAAGTAAAATACACAAAAACGCTGAATTTGTTCCGTAACCAAACAATCCCTCACTTATCCCTGTACCATACAATCCCAAAATATCAACAACCATGAAGAACTTAGAAGAAGAGTTGTTAACTCCTTACCACACGACAAAATTTTAGACTGGTTCAAATTGAAAGCATTTGCAGACGACAAAGTAAAGGTGCCTGAAAAATCGAAATTTGTTCTGGGAAGGGTAGAAAACACTGTGGGAAAAGGAGAAAATGCTGGTTACCAGCATTTTCTCCTTTTCCTACAGTGTTTTCAAAAGGCTTCTTTCTCAGGGGCGTCAAAAGTCGGGATTGTGTGGTAATGGGTTAAACATATGGAAAAAGTAAAAAATATTTGTAACTAGCATATTCTCCTTTTCCCACAACCTTATCAAAGACAGGAATCACCAACTATGGAACATTTATCTGTAGCTGAAAATGTTTTTAATTTGGTATAGTCTAAATTTTTGTCATTTGGAAGAAGGCTTTTGAAAAAACTAATGAAATTCTAGTAGGAAGCATTTTTGACTTTTCCCGTGATGTTTACTACCCTCTCAGACGAATGTAGGTAAAAATGTCAGAGGTAAAAATGCCATAGGAAAAAATGTCATAGGTAAAAATGTCATAGTTAAAAATGTCAGAGTCAAAGTGGTAAATATGCCATAGGTAATAATGTCATAGGTAAAAATGTCAGATGTATTTATCATAGTATAAATATATGGAGTTAGCTCAGTTGGTCAAGGCTTAGCAAATCTTGTCGGGGTTCACTTATTTTTGGCCTCTGAATCATATAAGACAGCAGTCAGTAAAAATCAAGATTGGTATATGGACTAACAGGGCCTGTATTCACCAACCATTCTTGAGAATATTCTTAGTCTTATCCTCTAAGGTCTTCTAAATTTGTAAGTGACATAACTCCTGATTAGCTATACTAAATGGTTTAGCCAATCAGAAGATGTGTTACTGACAAATGTAGAAAATTCTAGAAAATAAGACAAAGAACATTCTTAAGAATGGATGGTAAATTATGGGCCCAGAAGAACTAAGATCACATACTATTGTCCAAGATACTTTTTCACAGATGTACTACCATAGTTTGCAATGTTTTCAAAAGGACAGTATATCAGGGAGAACTTCCTTAAACAACCCATTCATCACAATTCATAAACAATATTGCAGCAATATCTTATTGCTTTTATTCGTGTTTAATTCGAAAACATATGATGAAACATCAATAGAAAGTAAGGACATGAATATTATAAAAGTTGTATCTAGCATCTATCATTTATTTAACTCTTTACCAAACTGCACAATATTAAACTGGTCCAAATTAATATATACCTAGTACCTCTGACATTTTTACCTATGACATTTTTACCTATGGCATATTTACCACTTTGACTCTGACATTTTTACCTATGACATTTTTACCTATGGCATTTTTACCACACACCTCTCAGACACATATTGCAATATTTGAGCCACATTTAATTTGTTATCTGCAAATGTTTTCAATTTGGCCTACTAGTACTTCAAACTTTTGTTGTCTAGTAAAGAGCTAAAAAAAAAATCAAACAGCATTTTACTTTATTTTTTTCATCAATTTACAAGTAAAACAAGAAAATATGTAAAAATTACTACTTGATGCGACAAAGAGTCAGATGCTATATATCTTTGACAGTTACCTGTGTATTACCAGAGTTAATACATCACACAATAATAATAGAGATGATTTTAATACCAGCTCTCCCTTAGCATGCCAATTTTTTTAGAAAACCCAACAATTTCAGTCTAAAATAAAGACCAAAAAAAGAGAGAAACAATTAGTTGCCTTTGTTCACAGAGCTTAGGCAAAATGGACAGCATAGATTGTAGATCAGATCGCATGTTTTGTGCCATCCTCGGAACCCAGGTTTAGCTCTTTACCAAACGTCAAAATTTTCGGCTTGTCCAAATCGAAAGCATTTGCAGACGACAGAATAAAAGTGACTGAAAATTGGAAATTTGTTCTGTGAGTGGCAGAAAACATTGTGGGAAAAGGAGAAAATGCTGGTTACCAGCATTTTCTCCTTTTCCCACAATGTTTTCCAAAGGCTTCTTTTTCAAGGTAGTCAAAAGTAGGGATTGTGTGGTAATGGGTTAAGCATTACGTTACTCTCCATGCATTACCCCTGGGAAAATCGACAAGCAAATTGTCTTTTCCTATGAATATTCATATGGTCGGAAAGTACCCTAACAGTCAATTGAAAGATCGATAACATATTCATTCTCTCTTGTAGGGAGGGCAATTTCATTTTGTCAGTTACTAAAAATAGAAATGACAGCACATTTTTGATAAAAATAGTTTTAATTTTTTCAAAGAATAACCGAGATTACCAATCAAAATGCTTCATAAATAATCCATGAGTACGAGAGAAAACCCAACCAAATAACCCAAGGTCGATTAGAGTGTGAATCGATACTGGATCAACGAGGATGTTTTTTTGCAATCGGATCTTGATCTAACGTCACAGAGGCCACTATACTCACAAAAGGCATTTTAAGGGACAGGACAAGTTAAACACCAGATATTAGTGCAATGCTATAGTGTAACACACAAAATACACACTGTGATGTCCGTCTGTACATCATGTAAGAAATTGTGTGTCGCCGTTCCATACTCCCAGTCTCTCTAAATAAAGATTCACTAGTAAACTTAATCTTTTGATCCAACACTCTTTCCTTACTGTTTATGACACATGGAGCTTTTGTAGACAGTGCCAATCAGAGATCAGACTGCACAGATTGTGCAGTCTGATCTTTATCTACATTGCCTACTATTTCATTATGGATTATAAATGAACATTCACTTCTTCTTGAAGAGGAACTGTATTTCTAGCTAACAAAAAAATAAAAATTATCTACCGTACATACACAGGAAAAAGTTAATTAAACTTAACTCTTGACCACACAATCCCGACTTTCTATGACTCTGAAAAAGAAGTCTTTTGAAAACATTGTAGGAAAAGAAGAAAATGCTGGTAACCAGCGTTTTATTCTTTTCCTACAATGTTTTCTAACCTTGTCAATTTTCAGTTTTATAGCTATATTTGTTTTGTCATCTGAAAATGCTTTCAATTTGGACTGGTCTAAAATTTTGTCGTTTGGTAAAGAGCTAAACTGAAAAAGTTAACCCCTTACCACAAAATGACCACTTTTAACGACCCTGAGAAAGAAGCCTTTAGAAAACATTGTGGAAAAAGGAGAAAATTCTGGTGACCAGCATTTCCTCCTTCTTCCACAATGTTTTCTACCCTATATTTTCAAAAGGCTACTTCCTCAGGGTCGTTAAAAATCAAGATTGTGTGATAAAGGGTTGAGAAAAACTAGAGCTATCACTGAACATGATGAATACCCCAACCAGCTTTATGTCAAAAATAACTCTTTGTTACAGAAATGCACAGTGCCAAAGTCCCATGTGGTCTTTTTGTTCTTGGTCCTTACAAAACTAGAGCTGTCACTGAATGTGACTTAATACCCTGGCCAGTACTTTGACAGAAACCAGCAAGAACTAGTATTTTGTGCACAGATGGACACACTGACGGACACACAGACAGACAGGCTGATTCCAGTATACCCCTGAAAACATTCGGTTTGCGGGGATATAAAAAGTCAAGTGGAGATAATTCTTCCACAAATTTTCTCCTTTTCCCATAATTTTTTCAAAGGTTTTTTTTCTCTGTGCTGTCAAAATCCTATACTATATGGTAAAGGGTTAAAATCATATTTCTTCCACTACCAAACAGGCTAAACCAAGCAGCTTCATGATATGATCTGCTCTTTTAAGCTTTAACCTATTACCACACCTCCTACTCTAAGACTGCAGACATCGCATATTTTAGATTTCAAAATATGCCAGTAGTATTTCTCTAGTTCTTTAATACTTTCATTTTTAGGTAATCGTTATAATTGGCTCATTCTGACAATTGTATTAACCCCTTACTACACAATGACAACTTTTGACGACTCTGAGGAAAAAAACCCTTTGAAAACATTGTGGGAAATGGAGAAATTGCTGTTAAGCAGCATGTTCTCCTTTTCCCGTAAAATTTTCTACGCAATAAAAAACAAAAAAACGTAATTTGAGCAACTGTAAAATTCTTATCTGCAAATGCTTTCAATTTAGATAAGTCTAAAATTTTGTCATGTGGTTAAGGATTAAGTAAAAGCAACATACATGTTGGTATATCTAGAAGAAATTTGTTCTAAAAACTAGATAACCCACACTTATTTTGATATCTGAGTTTTAAAAAAAAAATAATAAAGCTGATTCAACTGTCCCATTTCACCAAATAGGTGGTTAATATCTCCTAATGTTCCCTTTTGTTGACATTTTCCCCCCATTTCCACAAAGAAATTTCTGTTTTGATAAATCAGTACGTTTTCGGTGTGGTAATCGATTAACAAAAGCTAAAGGTAGCCATTCTATAGTTTCAAGATCATACATACTCCTTTAATGGGGAAACCCCAAGGGGAGAGGCAGGTATATCTCTCAGCTTGTTCAGAGTAACAGCAGTTCCTATTCCTCGAATGACTATACCAGATTCTCCTTCAAGATCAAAACATTGGTTATATCTGCAAATAAAAAACTTCTTAATATTTAAATACAAAATAAACAGACAATGTATGTTTTTCAAAAGTATGGTCAAAATCTAGTTTAACCCATTACCACACAATCCCTACTTTTGCCGCCCCTGAGAAAAAAGCCTTTAGAAAACATTGTGGGAAAAGGAGAAAATGCTGGTAACCAGCATTTTCTCCTTTTCCCACAATGTTTTCTACCCTTCACAAAACAAATTTCAGATTTTCAGTCAGTTCTATTTTGTCATCTGCAAATGCTTTCAGTTTGAACCAGTCTAAAATATTGTAGTTTGGTAATGAGTTAAAGTAGCTTTCAAAAATAATGCCAACACAGGAGGATTTAACGATGAAAGTTAAATCAACCTGGCTGCTTGTATCGTGTCTACTACTGTTTTCAACATTATTTCAGTTATATACTGGCTGCCAGTGCACATATTCATTCTTTAGTGGAGTTCCTTTTTCCAGTCCTGCTCAAAAAATCCTTTCCACGCTACTGGCTGCTTTCCCACAATACCATCATTAGAGCAACGGTCAGCAGTGGGATAGGAATGAATTCTATTGCAGTGTCTATCATAAATCCTGGATCGAAAAATTGACTGAATCAAACCAGCCATCCCCTGTATGCGACTTGCCATCAAAAAAAGATACAGAATGTGAAAGTTTCAAATTACCCTATTACTGCAGAACCACCCATCTCCAAGACTTTTAGGCCAATCTTTCTTGTCAGCTGCCCTGTGAGATAGAAAATTGTCTATGTAACCAACTACAAGATGTATGTCTAGAGAAAGATTTAACCCTTTCCCACACAATGACAACTTTTGACTACCCTTGGAATGAGCCTTTTAAAAAAAATAAACAAGAGGGCCATTGGCCCTGGAACGCTCACCTTAGACTATACCTTGTAAGTGAAATTCAATTCTTTGAGCAACTTTGGTAAAGCTTCACCCAAGGAACATTCCTGCCAAGTTTCATGAAGATTGGCCCAGTGGTTTAGGAGGAGAAGATGTTTAAAGAAATTGTTGACGGACAACGAACATACGGCGATCACAGTAGCTCACCTTTAGCACTTTGTGCTAAGGTGAGCTAAAAAAAGAGGAGAAAATGCTGGTAACCAGCATTTCAATTTGTACGGGGTTAATTCTTTTTCTCAACTCTTTGAAAGATAAAACCTGTTTTGCAATAATAGTACAGCTCCAGTTTTTTTTTGTGGATTTTGTAAATCAAGATAAAATGTTCTCTGATCTGCACTGTATGGGAGATTGAGAGATACTCTGACTTATTTTTTTTCTCATATTTTCTCTAAAGCAAAATATTGTCTTTACTTCATTTTAAATGCACGTAAACAGGAATAAACTTTTCAAATTTACCTTTTTTGTTTTGTAGTGACACAATTCATAAGGGCATCTACAAGTTGAATGAAATAAGCCAGTAAATAAATGAGCAAAACATGACATTCATCTCCATTTTTTCCAACCAAATCTGGTAAAGCCTTGTTAGCTTCTCTAAGCTTGTGTGATTGTACAATCATACAGGGATCATTAACCCTTTCCCAATCAAGCCCTTGTTTTTACGTGTCTGCAGTACAAGTCTTTTGAAAACACTGTGGGAAAAGGAGAAATTGCTTGTAACGAGCAATTTCTCCTTTTCCCACAGTGTTTTCTACTCATTTGGAGAACCTTCTGCCATTTTTATCAAATTTGAAACTGTCGTCTGCAAACTCTTTGAGTTTGGAAGAGTCTAAATTTTGTCGTTTGGGAAAGGGTTAACATGCATTTCCTCCTCTTCCCATAATGTTTTAAACTACTTTAAAGACAAAAATCATCTGAAAAGCATGACAGAAATGTTGTCTGCAAATCCTTTCAATTTGATTGAGTTTAAAAGTTAGTCATTTAGTCATAGGTTAATCTTCAAAATTGTCTCGCACAGACTTTGAACATCCAATTGGTCAATACAAACAGACCATTACCTGACATTTTAGAGAATAATCTCTGTCTGGCCTCATTAGAAGACCTTGGAGTTCTAATCTTATCAATCCACTGGTACTCTGGATCATCATTCACTACCAGTTCCTCCACAAACCCATGTACATACTGGAGCCGGTAACCAGATGGTACTTCTGATGCTGATTGCAAGAAATAAAAGTACATTGTGTGACTTATTTCTTTTTCTGTATCATAAGCCTTTTTAACCAATTTCCTATGTTAACAACCCTGAAGAAAAAGGTTTTTTAATCCAAAATTTGTTGTTTGGTAATGAGTTCAACACTTTTGTAATGAATATCTCTGGCTTTCAGAAACACAGAGTCTGAATTTATGTTGAATTTATACTAAATTTCTGCTGGAAACATCAGGACTAAATCTTTAGTTCTTGAAACATAAGGACTGAACTTGAACTTGACCCTTTATGACAAATTCTCAACATTTAATGATCCTGAGACAGAAAGCATCTAAAATCATTATGGCAAAGGAGAAAATGCTGGTAACCAGCATTTTCTCCTTTTTCAACAATATATTCCACCCTTCCGAAGACAAATTTCAAATTTTTAAGCACTCTTATTGTGTCATCTGCAAATGCTTTGATGTTGGACTAGTCTAAACTTTTGTTCTTTTGTAAAGGGTTAACCCATTACCACACAATCCCTACTTTAGAAAGAAGCCTTTTGAAAACACTTTGGGAAAAGGAGAAAATGCTGGTAACCAGCATTTTCTCCTTTTCCCACAGTGTTTTCTACCCTTTCTAGAACAAATTTCTATTTTTCAGTCACCTTTATTTTGTCGTCTGCAAATGCTTTCAATTTGGACCAGTCCAAAATTTTCTTGTGTGGTAAAGAGTTAATACCTTTGGCTTCACCATACTTGAGGACAGATTTTGAACTAACAAAACTTTATGGTAACGAAAAATTTGTTTGGACAAACTAGAAAATTTCCATAACTGAGCCCCTATTTTGATAAATGTACCAAACTATCTTTTATATAAAAAGCATATACTTACTACAAAAAAACTGTACGCCACATGAAGATTGTCTGAATTTGTTAGAATCACTGAACAAATCTATCTTGACTATAATATTTAGATCTCCTCTAATACCTGTTGATATAAATGTCACAATGTTTTTATCTCCTTACAGAGTGATAAATATAAGATTTGGCCAAACTGGAAGCATTTGTAACAACAAAAAGAAAACAAATTAGATGTTACTCAAATGATAATGGTATGAAAAGATTTTGGAAAACATGACAATAAAACATATCAATAACTCTTATTATTTGGGCTACATTTAACCCATTACCACACATTCCCTACTTTTGACGCCCCTGAGAAAGAAGCCTTTTGAAAACACAGTAGGAAAAGGAGAAAATGCTGGTAACCAGCATTTTCTCCTTTTCCCACAGTGTTTTTTACCCTTCCCAGAACAAAGTTCAATTTTTCAGTCACTTTTATTTTGTCGTCTGCAAATGCTTTCAATTTGAACCAGTCTAAAATTTTGTCGTGTGGTAAAGAGTTCATTAGCTTTCAATTGAAATACATCTTAACCCCTAGACTGTTGATCACGACCTGCTGACTTTTTGCGGACAGTGAAGATCAAGATTAGACTGCACAGAAGATGCAGTCTGACTGGATCTACACTGCCCGATAAGGAAATAATTTTTTTCAAAGTATGCATTTGAAATAGCACCATTTGGGTTTTTCTATGGGTTTGGAAAGTTTCATTTAATTTATTCAGCAGGAGAAAGGTTAAATTTCATGAAGAATTAAAACAAGACTAAAACTTTGTACAATAGCCATTTTGGCTATACATGTAAATCTGGGACCTCCAGGGTACATTTTCACCAATTACTCCTATGTGTGTTCCAAGTCTATTTTCCAACATTTTCTGAATTTGAAGTAACATAACCTCTGATTGGCTAAACTAAATGATTTAGCAAATTAGAATTTGGTGTAGCCAATCAGAGGTTGTGTTACTTTCAAACATAGAATGTTCTGGAGAATTTGACAAGAAACATTCTCATGGATGGTTGGTGAGTTTGTAGCCTGGTTTTCTCCAGGAAAGCATGGATTGGTGCACTGGTCGCCGCGATATAACTAAAATAATGTTGAAAACGATGTTAACCCATTACCACTCAATCCCTACTTTTGACACCCCTAAGAAAGAAGCCTTTTGAAAACACTATGGGAAAAGGAGAAAATGCTGGTAACCAGCATTTTCTCCTTTTCCCACAGTGTTTTCTACCCTTCCCAGAACAAATTCCTATTTTTTAGTTACCTTTATTTTGTCGCCTGCAAATGCTTTCAATTTGGACCAGTCTAAACTTTTCTCGTGTGGTAAAGAGTTAAGAGAGTTAAACACCATACAATACACTTTACAACAACGCCATGTTCTTCATGAGAACAAACCCCTCCCCAACGGGTACTCAAACTTTGCACCTCCTACTTGGTCAAGGTAGGTGGATGCCTTGACCAAATGGCCATGGACACCTATGAATGAACAAAAACAGACAAAAACTAGAGCTATCAATAAACATGATTATACTCCCACCAGTTCCTTGTCACAAAAATAGGTCTTTGTGACAGAATGCAGAATGTTTAAGTATAAAAGTAAAAGTTGGACAAAGTTCAAGGGGAGGTAATTCTGCAACAAATCACACCAGAGTCATGAAAATTGCACATACACAACTTCCTATATATATAGGAATACTGTGTATTAATTTGAGCTCAGTACTTTAAAAAAAAAAATGTTGGAGTATTTCGAATTTGTGTCTACAGACAGATAGGTGGATGGAAGGTAGACTAACAGGCGAACCGACAGACAGTTATAGTGATTCCAGTAAAACCCCTCCACTTTGTTGTGCAGGGGGTATAAATACTTGAATTAATATTTACCATGCATAGTGTCATAAATAGGAAACCAGCCAGAGATAACAGATGGGCTATCCTTTACCAGTAGAGGATTCAGATCCACATATACCTTACCAATAGCATCATGGGCACTATATGTATCATGATCTAGGACCCTGGAAAACACAATCATTTAACCTTAACCCTTTACCACACAATGATGACTTTTAACCCTTTACCATACGACAGAATTCCAGACTCCAAAATGAAAGTGTTTGCAAAAGGCAAACTTAGATTGACTAAAAATTTGAAAATTGTTTTGTGAAGGGTAGAAAACATAGTGGGAAAAGGAGAAAATGCTGGTTACCAGCATTTTCTCCTTTTCTCACAATGTTTTCAAAAGGCTTCTATCTCAGGGTCGTAAAAACCAGGGATTGTTTGGTAAAGGGTTAAGCCATTTAACCCTTTCCCAAACGACAAACTGTTGGACGAGACCAAATTGAAAACATTTGCAGACGACAATTCAACTCTTGCTGGAAAGATGATTTCTGTCTATGATAGGGTAGAAAACATTGTGGGAAAAGGAGAAAATGCTGGTTACCAGCATTTTCTCCTTTTCCCACAATGTTTTCAAAAAGCTACAATTCCAGAGCCATAAAAATCAGGGATTGTTTGGGAAAGGGTTAAAGAAGAAAATGCTTTTAACAAGCATTTTCTAAACTAGCAAGCTAAAAACTGCTTGGTAACCAGCATTTTCTCAGTTCCCCTGTTTTCAAAACCCTTCTTTATGGAGATATCAAAAACACCGGACCTTTAAAAAACCTCCCTGCTATGAGACATCAAAACACAGGACTTTGTTTTAAAGCGTCAACTCTTTACCACATGACAATATTTTAAGGCTGGTCCAAATTCAAAGCATTTACAGAAAACAAATTAAATGTAGCTCAAATAATTAGACTGTTTCCTGATAGGTAAGAAAACATAGTGGGAAAAAGGAGAAAATACTGGTTACCAACATTTTCTTCTTTTCCCACTTTGTTTTCAAAAGGCTATTTCCTCAGGGTCCTTAAAATGCATGATTGATTTACTATATGGTGTTTACCCCATTTTCAACATTATTTCAGTCATATCACTGCAGCCAGTGCACCTATCCATGCTTTCCTGGATTCTCTTTTACAAGTACTCCAAATAATTTTCTTTCCAAGCTACTGGGTGCTTTCCCACATAAATATCATTGAAACAACAGTCAGCAGTGGGAGAGGAATGAATCCTGTCACAATGACTATCATCAATCCTCGGAAAGAAATTGGCCGAGCCAGAATTCGAACTCCTGAGCCCCTGTTCTCAAGTCCTGTATGCTACCGACTAAGCTATCAGGGCTCAGAAGGTAAAGACTTAATCCACTACCACACAATCCCTACTTTTGACGCCCCTGAGAAAGAAGCCTTTAGAAAACATTGTGGGAAAAGAAGAAAACACTGGTAACTAGCATTAATTTTTTCTCCTTTTCCCACAATGTTTGCTACCCTTCACAAATCAAATTTCAAATTTTCTGTCACTTTTATTTTGCCGTCTGCAAATGCTTTCAATTTGGAAAAGTCTAAAATATTGTCGTTTGGTAATGAGTTAAAACATGTCTTTTGGTAATTTTTCTCTACCTCAATTCCAGTGGTTCATCTTGCAAGACTTCATCTTCAACTTCAAACTTGAACCACTCAGAGTTCCACTGGGGATTGAGGGACTTTTTATACACATCTGTCTTCATGACTTCACTGCTAAACCGCACCTGAAATAACAAAATTACAGTTAACCCTTTACCAAACAATCCCTGGTTTTTACAACTCTGAGATAGAAGCCTCTTGAAGACATTGTAGGAAAAGGAGAAAATGATGGTAATCAGCATTTTCTCCTTTTCCCACAATGTTTACTACCCAACTGGACACAAATTTACATTTTTGAGATATGTTTATCGTGTCTGTGTGTGCTTTCAATCTGGACCTCTCTAAAATTTTGTCATTCAATAAAGAGTTAACCCTTTCCCAAACGACAAACTTTTTGACTAGACCAAATTGAAAGCATTTGCAGACGACAATTCAACTCTTTGCTGAAAAGATGATTTCTGTCTCTGATAGGGTAGAAAACATCGTGGGAAAAGGAGAAAATGCTGGTTACCAGCATTTTCTCCTTTTCCCACAATGTTTTCTACAGGCTACTATTCCAGACCCGTAAAAACCAGGGATTGTTTGGGAAAGGGTTAAGTTATTCCCCCCTCCTCCCCCTCCCCCTCCCCCCCCAAAAAAAAAACAAAAAAACCTTTACCAGCAGTAAGCATCTTTTGAAAACAATGTGTCAACTGCTGAACATGAAATTTCAGATTTTTTAAGTTTCATAGAATACTGTAGAAAAAGAAAAAAAAGAAAAACCTCAATATAGTGGAAGAAATACCTCTACAAATGCATCTGTTAAATCTGTTGATCTGTCCATCACTGGTAGGCCCCTACCAGCAACAACTTTCACTTTCAGTTTTCCAGGCATGACTGAACTTTTCACATACACTTTTTCAGGGCTAGATAAACACAATTAAAAAATCAACAATTATCACATGTGCTAAACTTCTTATTAGCTAAACCTATTTTGTTTCACAGCTAATCATAAGTTGTGTTATTTTCAAACTTAGAGAATGTCCGCAAAAAAGGCTCAGAATGCACATTATCAATACTACAAAAATTATTCCTATAGATATTAGTTTTCAACACCTAGATCTATGCAATAGACCATTATTTGCAGCAAATTGACCATTGTTGATAATTGAAGTCAGTCTTTGATGAATCTACATTATCTCTTTACCACACGACAAAATTTTAGACCATTTCAAATTGAAAGCATTTGCAGACGACAAAATAAAGGTGACTGAAAAATTGAACTTTGTTCTGGGAAGGGTAAAAATCACTGTGGGAAAAGGAGAAAATGCTGGTTACCATCATTTTCTCCTTTTCCTACAGTGTTTTCAAAAGGCTTCTTTCTCAGGGGTGTCAAAAGTCAGGATTGTGTGGTAATGGGTTAGGATGCTCCACCCAGGCTATTCTGAAAGTTTTCTCTTAAAAGTGTATGGCATCACATGACATAGACAGTCTAAAAACATGGAACCTTAAACGGACATGATACTGATTTTTATTTGGAATGTGCAGTTGCCAAATGATTCCTTTGACATAACTAACAAGTATTATGCTCATGAATTTTGGCTTTGCTCCACAAATTAAAAGTATTTTTCAGATGTAGCCAAAACATTTTTTTCATTTTGAGCGAAGTACTTTTCATTAGGTGCATAAGTTTACTAATCCAGCAACATAGACTAAATTCCGATGACAAAAACCAAAATGCAAACAGAAATACAAATACTGTGCACAAGGGTAGCATTTATGCACCTTATCTTGGCACTCTGCGGTAGCAGCTAAGCTGGCAAGTTATGATTTTGGAACAAAACTATAAAATACAAGTACCACAGGTCCACAGCTAGTACCAAATTTAAGAAATACATAATCCTTTATCAAACAATCCCTGGTTTTTATGACCCTGAGGTAGAAGCCTTTTGGAAAATTTTCCCAATATTTTCTACCTTGCTGGAAACAAATTTCAATTTTTGAGTTATGGTATGTTTGTGGTTAGTCTCAATAGTGAGACGCTCTGGTGATCTTTTTCATATATTTACATTTACTGTACACCGTACCGTCTCAAGTCCATTGTAAATTTTCCGGTAGCAAATATAGAACGATATACTGAATTTCTGTTTCGTTGGTTTTATCTGTATTGCAGCGAAATGCAATTAAATTTTAGTAATAAACATAACCAAAAATAAATTGTTAAACCATTCATCACATAAAGAGCTTGTAGAAGTCATTTACATGTTTATCAGTTACCTCGAAAAAATCATGGATGAAATTTATCGTGCATTGCGGCCATTTTGTATGCTTTCGGGAACGTAAACAACTCGACTAACTGAAGAAATGCATGTTTTTTCACACGATCAGCTTTTAAATTGAAGTTATCTGTATTTCAAATGAAGGAATATTGAATATGCAAGCCACAGGTATGTTTAAATCCTAGTCTTGTGCTCTATTTGGGAAATTGTAAGAGTTCAAACTTAGGCACAATATCTTTGCGGAGCATTCAACTGATTTTGTCTTGACTGTCTCTGTACCCAGAGGCGACCAGTCAAAAAGCAACATCGCCTTTGGGGACAGTTATCTGTATACTGTAACGTCATATGCTCGCTGGCTTCATATCCTCGCCTTATCGGAATTTTCAGATATAAACAAACACTAACGGTTGTTTATTGATGCAAAACCGTCACGAGAGACTGTCAAAGGAAAAAAAGAAAACCCAAGAATGTTTCGTTTATCGGTAACTAAACAACCAAAAAAATCAATGTAGATATGCTTATTCAGTAACTTTATCACCTACAAACCCCATTTTCCCTCTGAAAAAAATACAAGTCCCATCGAATTCTGACCGATATACCGTTCGGCTGCACAAAACTCTAAACAAATAAGTCACATGAACTGCCTTGAAGTGAATATATGATAAATTCAGGCCACCATACACAAGTTTTCTCATTTACCGCGAATACATGACGTCATCATCAAAGATGGCTATTGTTTGGGTACACACGTCCAGACACCAAAAGAGACTGGAATGCCCTTTCAAAACCGCTGTATGACGACTTATTTGAACAAACTGAATAAAATAGTAAGTTAATTCATGATAATAATAAGCGCCTTCTGTTCTTTGTAGTTTATTGGTCGCATAAGCGTAAGTACCGCGAGCATATGACGAGGCAGTCTACTACGTTTGTCGTCTGCAAGTGTTTTCAATTTGGACCAGTCTAAAATTTTTAATTTAGGAAAGAGTTAATTCAATTTCAAACTCTTCTATTAGGGGCGTCGTACTAACCATCTTTACTACTTTTTAATGCAATATGAACACACTTTTGAAAAGCTATCTTTAGTTTAGGTCCATTATCCCCATTATCCGCATTTGCATAATATCCGAAAATTGTTTTAGTATCGATAAACGTAAACAAATGCCTTTTCTGCTGGTTTGCGTTTCCTACTCTGCATATCTAGCCAGGGAAACTGCCTAAATGATCGCTCATAACGTTTTGCAATTAAAAACGTTGACCTACGGACATTAAAGTGGAAAAGGCGATAAATTCCAGAAGTTGTTTTCTATCATTTTTATGCTGTGAGCCGTTTTAACTAGAAATTTCGTAAAATATACACTACAAATTTTTTGGTTATTATTGTAAGCTTTTTTATTGTAAATACACGGGAATTTGACATTCTATAACCAAAATAAATGATAAAATATGAAAAAAAAAAAAGCTTCCCTATATAATATTATAGGGGAGATTTTTTTTTTTCATATTTTATCATCTATTTTGGTTATAGAATGTCAAATTCCTGTGATATATAGTTATACTGTGATATATTATAGTTTCACAAGTTATGCAGCAAGTGATATCATCTATTAGGCCCTTTTTACAAATTATTTGGCCATATAAATCTCTATCTTTATGTTTCAATTTTTAATCAAGGTATTTACCGGCTATTGACAGTGCACAGGTACAAGGTCAAATCGGTTGCTAGAGAACTTAATCGGATAGTGCATATTTATAATGTCCTGTGTGTTCATAAATAAATGGATTGTTTCCCCCCGTTAATATATATTACTTTCACCAAATCACAAGGTGATTCCAGTGATTTCACATATCCTTGCGTGATTCCTTTTTTCACCGATTTCAACAGTGATTAACTGGAAGAGTTAAATAAATTGTATTCAACTGAAAAATCCTTAGCAGAATTATTAGATAAAGGCATTTATCTCAGGGATTGTATTGTTAAGGGTTAATCACATGTACACCTACATGAATGTGGACATTTCAAGAAAAGGAGCCAAAGTTCAAATACATTAACATTGACTGTTACACCTTACAGCTGCTGATGCTGATGTGGGGATCTACATATATTGCAGACGGTGTAGATCAAGATCAGAAACATATACTAGTTACACCTTACAGCTGCTGATGCTGATGTGTGGATCTATTTCAGATGGTGAGGATCAAGATCAGAAACGTAGTAGTTACACCTTACAGCTGCTGATGATGATGTGGGGATCTATTGCAGATTGTGTAGATCAAGATCAGAAGCATACATATACTAGTTACACCTTAGAGCTGCTGATGCTGATGTGGAAATCTATTGCAGATGGTGAAGATCAAGGTCAGAAACATGTAGTAGTTACACCTTACAGCTACTGATGCTGATGTGTGGATCTATTGCAGAAGGTGTAGATCAATGTCAGAAACATGTAGTAGACTTTACACCTTACAGCTGCTGATGCTGATGTAGGGATATACATGTATTGTGCATACGGTGTAGATCAAGATCAGAAGCATGTAGTAGTTACACCTTACAGTTGCTGATGCTGATGTGGGGATCTATTGCAGTGTAGATCAAGATTAGAAACATGTAGTAAGACAGTAAGACAGTCCAATCAGCATCCCTCCTCTTTAGAAGAAGTAATATTTGGATTCATTCTTTCGAATGGAGGGTTTTATTTTAGCTATACATTTGTCTTTGACTGCATATAATTATGTTAAACAATAAGGGTTTTATGTGAACATGTGAAGTGCAATGCAAACAAGAGGGCCATTGGCCCTTGAACGCTCACCTGAGACTGTAGCTTTATATCAAAGCTCTATGCCATCAAGTTTCAGAGAAGGAAATTTTTAAAGTTTTCCTTCTTTGTTCCTGTTTTCGAACTTATGACCTGCGGGGCTGGGCCAGTTTTGACCCCAAGGGTATCATATGAACAAACTTTGTAGAGGTCCACTAGGAGATGCTACATATCAAATATCAAAGCTCTATGCCTTTTAGTTTTTGAGAAGAAGAATATTAATTTTTCATTCTTTGTTCGCGTGTTTGAACTTGTAATCCCATAGTTTAAACATATTTATTTTACATCGATTGAGAAACAAGTTCTGACAACTTATACTAATCTCTCTCGATTCTGCTTCCTGGGAACTACACCAGTACTCGCGCCGAATATGTGGGCTGATGAAAAATCCCAAAGTTGACACCCGCTCCCGGGAATCAAACTCAGGACCTTTTGGTTACGAGGCCGATGCTCTACCTCACGACCACGGACACCACTTAATCCCTTGTAATCCCTTGGGTGGGCCAGTTTTGACCCCAGGGGAATCATATGAACAAACTTGGTAGAGGTCCACAGGGAGATGCTACATACCAAATACCAAAGCTCTACGCCTTCAAGTTTAAGAAGAGAAGATTTTTAAAGTTTTCCTTCTTTGTTCCTAGACTAAAATTTGTGTCCTCTGGAGTGGGGCCAGTTTTGACCCCAGGGGCATCATTTGAACAAACTTGGTAGAAGTCCCCAAGGAGATGCCACATACCAAATATAAAATCTCTATGCCATCTAGTTTCAGAGGAGAAGATTTTTAAAGTTTTCCTTCTTTGTTCCAATGCTCAAACATGTAAACCCCGGGGCGTGGGCCAGTTTTGATCCCAGGGGCATCATTTGAACATGCTAGGTAGAGGTACACTAGGAGATGCCACAGACCAAATACCAAAGCCCTACACTTTCTAGTTTCAGAGAAGAAGATTTTTAAAATTTTCCTTCTTTGTTCCTATGCTCAAACTTGTGACCCCTGTGATGGAGCCAGTTTTGACCTCATGGGAATCATTTGAACAAACTTGGTAGAGGTCTTCTAGGAGATGCTACATACCGAATATCAAAGGTCTACGCCTTCAAGTTTTAGAGGAGAAGATTTTTTAAAAGTTTTCCTTCTATGTTCCTATGCTCAAACTTGTGACCCCCGGTATGAGGCCAGGTTTTACCCCCAGGGGCATCATTTGAACAAACTTGGTAGAGGTCCACTAGGACATACCACATACCAAATACCAAAGCTTTACACCTTCTAGTGTCAGAGAAGAAGGTTTTCAAAGACTTTGTATTTTTTTCCTTTTCGGTGCAATGGCAACCAGAGTTATGGGTGGAATTCAATTCTTTGCACAATTTAGGTAGAGCTTCACCCAAGGAACATCCATGTCAAATTTCATCAAGATTGGCCCAGTGGCTTAGAAGAATAAGATGTTTAAAGAAATTGTTGACGGACGCTGGACGACGGATGCCAGACATAGGGCGACCACAATAGCTCACCTTTAGCATGTTGTGCTAAGATGAGCTAAAAAGCATAATATGTCATACATGACCTTTTGATCATGTAAGACTGCAGAATTATAGTCTAAACCTGTGTCTATACTGCTCATTAAACAGTCAGATACTGTATAAGTGGAAATTTTTTGCTCCATGGAATTCTTTTGTGATTTCGTGAATTTGAAAAAGTCGATAACTTTTCTTTTCCAGTATTTTACCACAAGCATACCAACCAAATTAATGATGAGCGTCTTGAATTCGCAGTCATTTCTGCTCTCACAAGTGTCTCAAAGAGGTAATTTGCATATTGTGTATAGAGTAATCTGACAACAGAACAATGATGCAATTTAACCCTTTCCCAAACAACAAAATTCTAGACTGGTCCAAAATGAAAGCAATTGAGGACGATTTAAAGGTGGGTATTTAGATGTTTCACATAACACCAAATTAAAAAATTACTGAAACAATGCAAAATGCAAATCATCAATAATTAAGAATAAAAAAATTACAGAAAAAATTTTTTTTGGGGTGGTATTCCCTTCAAAGGCTACATAGCCTCTTAACCCTTTCCCAAACAATCCCTGGTTTTTACGGGTCAGGAATAGAAGCCTTTTGAAAACATTGTGGGGAAAGGAGAAAATGCTGGTAACCAGCATTTTCTCCCTTTCCCACAATGTTTTCTACTCTACAATATTGAAAAATCATCTTTTTAGCAACTGTTAATTTGTCATTTGCAAAATGCTTTCAATTTGGTTTGGTCCAAAATTTGCTGTTTAGGAAAGGGTTAAGCTATTTTTAGATTTCCCACCTAAAATCAAAAAAGCATTGTGGGAATGTTAAGTGACTGGCATGTGACTAATGACTCGTAAATTCCATAATATCAAAAATATAATTATTTTCCATAATGCCTAGAACTTTGGACGCTATGTTTGGAGCTTCGTCTGTATATTTTCGGTATGTAAATGAACGAGTTGATGATGTAAAAATAGTGTTTCCCCTGGGCTGTTGTAAATCTCTATTTTCTCTTGTTGTTGGATGGTTTTCGACTACTGGGTTTTATGCATGATTAATAAGCAGGTTCTTAGGATTTATTACATTGGAGGAAAATGACTTTTGAAAACATGGTCAGCATTTTTTTTCTTAACTCTACTAGACAACAAAATTTTAGACTGTTCCAAATTCAAAGGATTTGCAGACAACAAATTAAATGTAACTGAGATGATGATTTTTGGTTTGGATATGGAAGAAAACATTGTGGAACAAGGAAAACATGCTGGTAACCAGCATTTTACCAGCTGAGCCCCCAGAAGCTGAGTTGGTAGCATGCAGGACTTGAGAACAGGGTTCGTTCCCTGGTCACGATCCCTGGCTCGGCCAATTTCTTTCCAAGGATTGATGATAGTCACTGCAAGAGGATCCATTTGTCTCTCCATTTTTTTTCGACGATGGTAATGTGGGAAAGCAGCCAGTGGCTTGGAAAGAAAATTGTGCCAAGTACTGGTTAAACAGACTCCAGGGAAGCATTGATAGATGCACTGGCCGCTGTGATAAAAACTGAAATTATGTTGAAAACGGTGTTAAACACCATACAATCAATCAAGCATTTTACCCCTTTTTCCACAATGTTTTTAAAGCCTTCTCCTACAGGCCTAAGGGTTGGTAAAACTTGGGATTGTGTGGAAACGTGTAACACTTTACCAAACAACAAATTTTTGTACTGGACCAAATTTAAAGCATCTGCTGACAACAAATCAAATCTTGGTAATATGATGATTTCTGACTTTGATAGGGTAGAAAATATTGAGGAAAAAGGAGAAAATGCTGGTTACTAGCATTTTCTCCCTTTCCCACAATGTTTTCTATAGGCTTCTTTCTTGGGATCTTTAAATATTGGGATTGTGTGGTAAAGAGTTAACCATGTTTTCCATCATTAATTTTTTTTTCTCTTTTTGCCACATTCAAAACTGTCCTTTGCAAAACTGTTTTCAATTTGGAATGGTCTCCCTTTTTTTGTTTTATAAGAAAAGGAATTAGCAGACAAGATTGCTTTTTCAGCCGGACAGATACTGGACAGTCAAATGGTTGTCTAATCTATACTCATAAGTATTAACTCTTTACCAAACAACCAAATCTTAGACTAGTCCAAATTGAAAGCATTTGCAGACAACAAAATTCATGTGACTCAAATATTGAAATTTGTTCTGGGAACGGTGAAAAACATTTTGGCAAAGGGAGAAAATTCTAGTTACCAGCATTTTCTCCTTTTCCAACAATGTTTTCAACGAGCTTCTTTCAAAAATTTGTGTAAACCAGGGATTGTTTGGTAAAGAGTTATAATGATACATCTATACATGTACTCGCTGTCATTAAAAATTAAGTTTTCAGTCAGTTTATCACCCATCTCATCTTAATTGTATGACACTGTGATCATTCTTGCACCTTAATACCAAATGTTGTTCCAGATGGCTGCAAGGTTGCACAGATTACAACACAGAGAAAACACGTTTCACTGCATTAATTTATAAAGTAAACATATGCTGTCATACAGAGCTCCAGATAAGAAGGAGTGATTGTATTCTAAATCCATTATTTCTCTCTGAAGCCCTATGTTGTAGGTACTCATTAGAATTGTCTCTTTGAGACAATTCTAATGAGTACCTACAACATAGGATTTAGTGGGGAATAACCAAAATCACTCCCTCTATCTGGAGGTCTGGTCATATCTGGTTTTAATGAGGACATCCCTCAAGCTTCTTTAATATTTACTGGCAATTTATCTATGTCACACATCTGACCTAATTCTAAGCTATTTCAAACATTTTTAACTTTCACAGGGTTTTCCTCTCTGGCTGCCAATCCATAGTAGCTCAGTCGGTAATGTGCAGGACTTGAGAATACGGGGTACAGGGTTTGATCCCTGGTTATTTCCGCTGGCTCGGCCAGTTTCTTTTCAAGGATTGATGATAGTCACCGAGACAGGATTCATTCCTCTCCCACTGCTGACCATTGTTTCTACAATGATCATGTGGGAAAGCAGCCAGTGGCTTGGAAAGAAAATTGTGCAAAGTACTGGTAAAAGAAATCCAGGAATGCATGGATAGGTGCACTGACGGCTGCTATATAACTGAAATAATGTTGAAAACAGCATTACACACCATACAGTCTATCAATCAATCAATCCTCACTAGCTATAAGAATGTTTCCTTAACCACACAACAAAATTTCAGACCTGTCTAAATTGAAAGACTGTGATGCAGACAACAGTTTAGATGTAGCTAAAGATAAATTTTTCTTTAACATGGTGGGAAACATTGTGGGAATAGAGAAAATTGTGGTAAGTAGTATGTTTTCCTATTGCCACAATGTTTTCTTCCTTTGTCATTAAAAGTTGTGGCTGTGTTGAAACGCGTTAAGGCACAAGCAGCTTTCTTTTGCCAGAAACACTTTTGTTAAGTCATTACTAAACGACAAAAGTTTGGGCTTGTCCAAATCGAAAGCATTTGCAGATGCCAAAATAAAAGTGACTGAAAATTTGAAATTGGTTTCGTGAAGGGTAGAAAACATTGTGGGAAAAGGAGAAAATACTGGTTACCAGCATTTTCACCTTTTCCCACAATGTTTTCTAAAGGCTTCTTTCTCGGGGGTGTCAAAAGTAGGGATTGTGTGGTAATGGGTTAAACACAGATTCAGGAAAGTCTTTCCTTCCACATTTTTTTTTTAACTTCTGTGCAATGTTCCACACTTGTATTATTGTTTCCCAAGGGCTCTTTTGAGACATGTCCCCTTCTTCTTGCTTTGTACAATGGCAACTAGGCAGTCTTTCATTCCAGTTGCGTGGTGTGACTGAATGTGCTCCAGAAAACGTTCTTTATCTTCATGAACTCTTTTACCTGCAGTTTGAATATGTTTTCTTCCATTACAGCAAATATTTTAATAGCTCAGTCATATTTTATGCAAAGGCCGTGGCCCTTGGTAGTACATGTAGTTAACAAGAGCTTCACAGAGCGGCGCATATACGCCCAAAGGGGCTTGTCAGTGAAGTGAGCTGCACTGACAGATGGGCCATGAATAAAGAGTAGTTATTCTCCATGATATGTGAAAAATATCAAAGGGCAATAACTAAAAAAATATGGGTGGCAAAGTTACAAATTTTGCGAATTGCTCTTATCCACAAGGTGTTCTATCAGTCTTTGAAGGTTCAAGATCATATCTTTTATATTTTAGAAATTATGGCCCAGACGAAAATTCAAAGTGAAAAGGGCAATAACTCAAAAAGAACGATAGCAGAGTTATGGTTCTTGTTCAAAACACTTCTTCAAAATGTGTTCTATTAGTCTTTGAAGTTTCAAAATAATGGATTTTGAAGTTTGGAAGTTATGGTCTATACAAAATTTCAAACTGAAAATTAACAAATGGCAATAACTCAAAAAATAAAGGTGGCAGAGTTATGATTTATGTGCATTGCACTTCTCCATAATGTGTTCTATCAGTGTGTGAAGTTCCAAGTAAATAGCTTTTATAGTTTGGAAGTTACGGCCTGGACACAAATTCAAACTGAAAATTAACAAAGGGCATTAACTCAAAAAATAAATTTGGCAGAGTTATGGTTCATGTGCATTGCACTTCTCCATAATGGGTTCTATCAGTGTATGAAGGTCCAATTTAATAGCTTTTATAGTTTGGAAGTTATGGCCTGGACAAAAATTCAAACTGAAAATTAATAAAGGGCAGTAACTCAAAAAATAACAGCGACAGAGTTATGGTTCATGTGCATTGCACTTCTCCATAATGAGTTCTATCAGTGTATGTAGTTTCAAGTTAATACTTTTTTTAGTATGGAAGTTATAGCCTGAACAAAAATTCAATGTGAAAAGTTGGTTATTTCAGAAATCAGGGGCAGACAATTTTAGAACGCAAACAGCGATCCAAATTCTAAGACCTGGGTGCACAACTAGACATCATGGAGATTCAGTGCGGCAAGTTTCAAATAATTCCAATGGAAACTGTAGGAGGAGTTGCGCACACAAGAAATTGCTAACGGACTGGCAGACAGACGGACCGACGACCCGGGGTATAACATAATACGACCCTTTGGGCGTATAACAAGGATTCTTTTTGTTGACAAACCTGTGGTGGCATATTTCTGCCACAAGATATGAGGTAGCTATTGCGATAATTTAACACTCGACCACATGGCAAAATTTTAGACCTATCTGAATTGAAAGCATTTGTAAACCACAGTTTCAAAGTGGCTCAAATGGTGCAATTTTGCTTTTATAGGGTAGAAAACTTTGTAGGAAAAGGAGTAAAATGCTGGTTACTGGCATTTTCTCCTTTTCCCACAATATTTTCAAAAGCTTCTTCCTCAGGGTCATTAAAAGTCCTCATTGTTTGGTTAAAGCATTGTGTGCCTACAACTGACAATCATAGTACCTATAATTAAATATGGTTCCGGAGCACCTTCATCAAGAACCTAATGAATTCTCCTATTCCCCAAGTAGTTTTGAAGTTGTTCCAAGGAGGCATTTTGATTTGTATTTGTGATTTTAAAGAACTCTGTTCATATAGAGTCTTGTCTAAATTTACTGATTAACTCTTTGTGGTAACAACAAAATTTTAGACTGGTCTTAACTGATAGCACTTGCTGATGACAATAGAGCTATCACAATAACTTTGTCTCCATGTCAGCTTTGAGCATGATTGAGATATTTTAGGAAAAAATATTAAGTTTATCGTGATACTTTTTTCAGGAAATTTTTTCTTATCTGGTAAAATATTAACCCTTATGCTACTTTAACCCTTTCCCGAACAATCCCTGGTTTTTATGGGTCAGGAATAGAAGCCTTTTGAAAACATTGAGGGAAAAGGAGAAAATGCTGGTAACCAGCATTTTCTCCATTTCCCACAATGTTTTCTACCCTATCATATAGAAAAATTATCTTTTTAGCAACTGTTAATTTGTCATCTGCAAAATGCTTTCAATTTGGTCTGGTCTAAAATTTGCTGTTTGGGAAAGGGTTAATTACTTCGTATGAATAAATGCTCTTTTGCAGACAGTGAAGATCAACATTAGAAGGCATAGAGCATACTGTCTGATCTTGGATTACCAGTATTGGTAAAAAATGTTGGTTACCAGCATTTTCTCCTTTTCCCACAATTTTTCAAGGCATTCTTTCTCAGGGTGGTCAAAAGTCGGGATTGTGTGGTAAAGAGTTTAACAAAAACACTTAAACTGTGTTCATATGATCTTTATGCTTGTGATGAGTAAATTTCAAGAAAGCACTTTTGATAAGTTCTTTTTTTCCTCTTTACTTACTGGTCCTATGCAAACATAGAAATTGGGTGCCATTCCACATAACAGCTTGTCTTCATCTCTGTCAATACCTGGGCATATGCACTGACTTAGCATTGTGCCTGGTCTGGGACCTCAGGTGTTTGCTGTAATTACAACATATTTCATTTGATAACAAATGTGGTTTAGATTAGTTGTTTGATTTTGCATTGGGGTTTAACGCCACTTTAACAGCTAAGGTCATATCATGGCAGTTGGTGACACAGGTGTTTCCTGGCTTTCTTACATCGGTACTAACACAACTTTCTTTCCAAAGCCACCAACTACTTTTCTCACATGTATGCTTCAGCAGAGGTGAGAGGCGAAAATACGCCGTAAAGAAAGTTCTGCACAGGCTGACCTGGGTTGATTCTTTTCCCTATTAGTCAATTTTCTGTCTGTCAAAGGCTCAGTCTACCTCGTGATTAAGTTGGTAGTAAAAAAGTTGGTATGTGATGGCTTGCTTGGTTCTACGGATCACCAAGATGCATTAAGCTCCATTTTTTCAGATCATGGCTCACATACAAAGGGCAGTATCAATATCAGACTACAAGTTCAAAGCAATCTGATCTTGACCTAAACTATGTGCAAATGCAACTTGCATTGATGCTATCTCTCCAAGGAATTATGCTTTGATAGGGTAGAAAACTTTGTAGGAAAAGGAGAAAATGGTGGTTACCAGCATTTTCTCCTTTTCCCACAATGTTTTCTAAAGGCTTCTTTCTCAGAGTTGTCAAAAGTAGGGATTGTGTGGTAATGGGTTAATTCCTCTGCAAAATGTGAAGACTGAACTGGGAGGAAACTTTTTGCTATCATTCAATTTTCTGTGTGCCGAAGGACCATTTTTCCTGTAGATTCAATCATTCATTAGATTAACCCATTACCACACAATCCCTACTTTTGACGCCCCTGGGAAAGAAGCCTTTTGAAAACACTATGGGAAAAGGAGAAAATGCTGGTAACCAGCATTTTCTCCTTTTCCCACAGTGTTTTCTACCCTTCCCAGAACAAATTTCTATTTTTCAGTCACCTTTATTTTGTCGTCTGCAAATGCTTTCAATTTGGACCAGTCTAAAATTTCCTTGTGTGGTAATGAGTTAAATGAATTTTATGGATCCCAAAATTATGTGACAACTTGCCTGGTATAAGGGAACACAGATATTTGCATTATTCCTTTACCAATCAATCCCCGGTTTTTACGTCCCTGAGATGGAAGCCTTTTGAAAACATTTATGGAAAAAGGAGAAAATGCTAGTAACCAGCAATTTCTCCTTTTTGCACAATGTTTTCTACCCAGTTGGAAAATAAATTTCAATTTTTGAGTCATGTTTCTTTTGTCATCTGCAAATGCTTTTACCTTTCACACTAAAATTTTGTCAATTGGTAAAGGGTTTGTCTCCTTTTGCAAGAGCATGCCTCATTTATATGAAATAGTGGACTCTATGGATCCATGTTCTATGTGGTCTAATCTTGATCTACAGTATTATATAGGTTGATCTTACTTCCCCAAGTTGTTGTGAATCGTATCTAGGTTTACAGTTGAAAATACTGTTTACAGGTTGTGTTGCATTTTATAAGCTCTGGGCCCTTCAGGATTCTACCATTCCAATACCAAACCAACATTCTGTCATCATCTGTAAAACAGTGTGTAAGGTGGAAAAAATAAATAGGATAATAAAGAAAATTATGAAAATTCTTGATTATTTTATAAACAAGTTATAAACCATCTCTTCCAAACTGCTGCTTTACCCCTAGCAAAGCAACCTGTGTTTTAATGATCCTGAGAAAGAGGGCTTATTAAAATATTGTAGGAAAAGGAAAAAATACTTGTAACCAGCATTTACTCCTATTCTTACAATGCTCTCTACCTTTTCAGAGATAAATCCCATTATTGAAGCCACATTCAGGGTTTTATCTACAATAGTATTGCTTTCTAAGGACAAATCTAACACTTTGGATTTGGATCAGTCTAAAATTTTGTTGTTTGGTAAAGAGTTACAGTAAATTTAACTAAAATTTTGTTGTGTGGGAAAGGGTCAAATCTAAAAATTTGAGCTTCATACACTTCATAACCTGTTTATTCTGCTTTTATTGTGAAACAAGTCCAATGCAGCTCAACAAATTATTTCTATCTTTGAAATTGTAGAAAATATTCTGTTTGAAATTGTAGAAAACATTTTGAAAAAAGGAGAAAATGCTTGTAACCAACATTTTCTCCCTTTTCAACACTGTTATCAAAATGCTACTCCATCAAAGTCATAAAAACCTCTGCTTGGAAAAGGGTTAATGTAGCTTTAATGTAAAGGGTAATGCATAATGTCATGTGAAGGGCAGATAGAGTGACTGTGTACATTACGTAATTTTTAAAAGTTTAACTCTTTACCAGATGACAAAATTTTAGCCCCATCCAAATTGAAAGCATAATTTTGATGATGACAAATCAATGTGGCTCAAATGGTGCAATTGTTTAGTGATAGTGATAGGTGGAAAACATTCTGAGAAAAGGAGAAAATGCTGGTTACCAGCATGTTCTCCTTTGCCCAAAATGTTTTCATAAGGCTTCTTTCCAAAGATCGTCAAAAGTCATAATTGTATGGTTAAGGGTTAAATGTTTAAATGTTCTATTGGAGTGAAGAGTCCTGTGTGTGTTTGTTATCTATTTGGAGGGTTGTGCCTGTTGCATTGGCACATGGATTCTGTGAATCATGGGATAGCAAGTCATGTTTAGCTATAAACTGAGGGGTCAGCAAGCATCTTTAGACATATATTTTTGCAAGGGATATACCTGAATAGTGTGCGGCAGTGCTGGAAAGAGTTCTGGAGTAAGCTTTATCTTAGAGATTTTCAGTTTTAGAGCATATTTTTTGAAGGTAGACTTTGAAACCATTGATTGTTGAAAGGTTGTCCTGTTTTTTAATTGTTAGAGATTGCTGAGGAAGGAGCAGTGCTGTTTTTCTTGCAGTGCAATCATGGGTTGCAGAAGGATGTTTTTGAAATTTGTAAATACTGTATTGAGTTATGTTTTGGTACTATGGCTTTGTATATAGTATTTTAATAGCATTCTCCCCAAGAATCATGCAGGCCCTGTAGAAATGGTGATAAGTGACTTTTTCAGAATACCAAAAAAAGTTATCGCAAATGATTCCTTTAGTCACAAAAGTCTAAAAGCCAAAGAGAAACTTTTATTGTCATGCTGTTACCATGGCAATGGCCACTGAAAGTTTTTGCCCCCAGAAACATTTTTTCCTTTTTAAAACTTGAAAAATTACGCACTTTGAAGTTAATGCAACCTATTTGTCACCAAGAGTCCAGTGAGTTGTGCTATCATAACTTAATCACCCATGTATTGGCTTTCAATATCAAGAATGCAAAAGTAAAAATAAGCTTTCAAAATGTGCTTCGATGGCAACAAACAATGGATGTATTTTGCACCTCTGCTGGTGGCTTAAATTGACAAATTTCTTTCTCAATCATCTCCTAACAGCAAAGCTAGGAATCAAGGTTTCAGTATTAGACATATAGACTAATGTATTGGGTCACAAATGAAAAAATAAAAAAGGTAAAAATGTTTTTAGCTCCGGTAACTGAGGCAACCAAAGTGGCAACACATTTGTAAAATTTGGAACATGCCGTATTTCATGCAATAAAATGACCACTAAACACAATTATGTGAGCATTAGTTATTATGACATATGAAGCATTAATATAAGTATAAAAAGCTGCATACAAGATATTGTGGTTTTGTGCCTTAATTTGGTTTCCATAGCAACCTGAATGTCAACACTAGCACAAAACTGCAGTTTTTGCTCATTTTTAAAGTATAATAATTGTAGACACTAAAATAAGTGAAATGAATAACTTTGGTTTAAGAATAGCTACTACTCTAATGTGTTGTCATTGAAAATATAACAATGAGCATATCATGTCATACTCCATGTTACCATGGCAGCGAAAGCAGCATATCATAAAATTGAGAAAATGCCATTATCCATTGAATATAATGAACAACAATTAGGAAATATTCATACCCTTCTATATGATGATGGTTCATGGCGTGTCAGTTTTCATTTATAAAGCAGCATACATGCTAATTATCCCCCACCAAAAAGGCAGCCAGGGATCTGGTAATAGTAGCTTTCCGTCCGTCTGTCCGTTATTCTGTCATTCCATCTATCCCTCCTTGCATCCCACTTTCTTGTCCGGAGCATAACAGAAAAAGTATCTAACATATAACCCTGAAACTTCACAGATGGATAGATCTCACTATAAAGAAGTGTAGTGCATAAGAACCATTCAACTTGATTGCATACTTTAGGAGTTTTGCCCTTTATTTTTCTCACTTAAATTTTGTCTAGAGCATAACTCTAGAACTACATTATAAGAGGTATACTCCCACACTCTTTGTTTTTTGTTTTTTTTTTTCAAAATCAATGTGCTTCAAGCCATTAATAAGATAAACAAACTGTGCAAGTTTCATAAAAATCTGACAACAAATGTGGACTTTATCACGTAAACAAGAAAAGGACAGACAGACACATGACGGAAACCATACCACAACAAAAGCTCTACTGGCTTTCAGCCAGTAGAGCCAGAAATTACTGGTAACCATGGTTACTTAATTGTTTAAAGAGCATTTTAAAGCATTTCCTTTCAGATATTTGGTTTATTAAAATGTTTTTGGAACTCATCAAATCTTTTTTAGTCAATGGAATAAGATCCTTTGCACTGACTTTGCTATATTTTATGGGGATGAGTTTACTGTCTCTGTTGCCATGGGAACATTTCTTTTTCTGAGGTGTTGAATACTTTTGATATTTTGTATGTGCATTACAGATATGGATTATTTAAAGTATGTTTAATTTATTCAGATGCCTCTTAGCTGGAAGGAGTTAATTTGCTTTGAATAAGCTATTATTTGTGATGGTTTGTTGATGTGGTTGCCATGGTAACATATAATCTGGCCATTAAATTATTTCTTTTACATTCTGATATTGACAAACAGATGTGAGTAATTTGAGTAAGTATTACTTATCCGTGTAATCCTTTGTTAATGGGTGGTAGTTTATTTTGAATGTGCTGATTTTCATTAAAATGGCGAACTGTTGAATAGTTTGTTTGCCATGGTAACTGTTATCTGGATTTTTGCAGAACTTAATTTTTTCTTTATTGGTTGAACAGATGTGGATCAATCTAATACATAAATACACTGTAAATATCTCTCTTTGCAGAAGGGAGATAATTTGCTTTGAAATTGCCACTTTTTTGTAAAATCACTGACAGACCAATAGTTTTGTTGCCATTGTTACAAAAGTTATACACATTTTGAGTTTTTTAATGTTGGCTGTGAAAATTCAGATGTTGCTCATTTAGTCACTATATGTATCTTTCATATGCACCTTTACTATTGGAAGATAATTTGGTTTGAAAATGTCCAAAATAGAAGTTTCTGTTGCTATGTAAAACAATGCAAGTGACATTTTTTTTACTTTTCTATGTAATTTCAAGTACTAATCATGCCCTCCTTTTACCATAAGTAGTAGTATAGATATTCTAAATGGGCGGTAGTTTACTTTGAATGTGCTGATTTTTTGTTAAAATCGAGAACAGCTGGATAGTGTGGTTGCCATGGTAATTTATATTTGGATTGTTGCAGAACTATTTTCTTCTTTATTGGTTGAACAGGGTTGTTGAAAGTCAGGATTGTATAGAAAAGGATTGAATGGTAAAGATATAATCAGGGGTACATTCATCATAGCTGTGTTTTTTTTTTCATTTTATTGAATAAAAAGATCTACTTCATTTTTTAATTCTTTGATAAACTAACAAAATTTGGAATCTAACATACTAAAAGTATATGCAGATGTATTATTGATCTAATGGAGTTCAAACGGAAGTTTCTCTATGATAAAGTAGAAAACATTGCAAGGAAAGCGGAAAATGCTGGTAACCACCATTTTCTACTTACCTTGCAATTTTCTCTGAGGCTTTACATGTATCTTTCAGGATCATAAAGCTTAGGCTTGTGTGGTACCTAGCAGGTTAAAGTTTCATACTCTGTTTATAAATTGTATGCCATCGCCCTCGTGGATTATTTATTGTGCCTCATAACTCACAACTGTGGTTTATTATACCACGATGGAAAGATGATTATTTCTTAAACAATCAACCAATCAAACTACAATTTCTGAAATTAGTCAAACCTGTTTCGTGCAAACTTCTGTGAATCCGTCTTCACTTCACTTTCTGCTCATTTGGAGCAAACATATCATTATAGTTTCGAATTGGCCAGGGGCAAAATTATAAATAATAGAAAGATAATTTTTTCATCCAACTCTGATAAGAAGAGAACTGAATAAACACATAAATTGTGCAAGAAGGTGATTTCTACCGCTCCTTCTTCCCAAGTTTGAACCAAAATGCGAAACGGAGGTAAAGGCTTTGGCTGTAGCTATCACAACACTTTAAAGCAAAATCGACTATCTTTGAACCTTCAGTGATTGCTTAATCGCAGGCCATTATCTTTTCTGTCTTTTGCTTTCTAAAATAAATCCCAAGTCAAGAAATAACGACAAAATAAACAATAAGATGTAAGGATAAGCAGGGCCAATAGAATATACTTCCTATATATTGCTTAACTCATTACCAGACGACAAAATTTTAGACTTTTCCAAATTGAAAGCATTTGCAGACGACAAAATAAAGGTGACTGAAAATTTGAAATTTGTTTTGTGAAGGGTAGATAACATTGTGGGAAAAAGAGAAAATGCTGGTTACCAGCATTTTGTCCTTTTCCCACGATGTTTTCTGAAGGCTTCTTTTTTAGGGGCCTCAAAAGTAGGGGTTGTGTGGTAATGGGTTACGTCCTAATGCCTTAATACAAAAATATAAAATTCTGAAGCAACCGGTTGCTGTTGCAGAAACTTTTTCCAATAATATTGTTTTTGTTTATGGTGAATGTGTGAGTTGTAATTTAATGTATTTCTCTCCAATCTCTTTATACCGTGGCAATAAGGCATTTAGGTTAATTGTCTACTGCAAACACCCAGTTACGTTGACTACCGTCTCATATGTGCCAGTTACGCTCACGCGAAAACCCCAGAAAATAATGCGACAAGTGGCTAAAAAAGGACTGAATGCTTCTTATTGCATAAAACAAACAAATGGAACAAAGTTTCTAATGGATATTTTTTTCCTCCAATCTCTTTATACCGTGGGAAAAGGAGAAAATGCTGGTAACCTGCATTGTCTCCTTTCCTCAGATTATTTTCAAAAGCCTTCTCTTTCAGGGGTGTTAAAAGGCGTCATTGTGTGGTAAAAGGTTAATAAGAATAAACAGATATCCCCCCCCCCTTCCCATCAGCCAATCAAATCTCTTCCCTCTCTGAAATTATCCAATCAGAGAAGCTTTAAGGAAATCAGCTTGGGAACCAATAGCCCAAATCAGAATGGGAACCAACAGCCAATCAGAGAAGACTTTAGATATTCAACAGCCAATCAGAGAGCTTCAAAATCGCTCCGAAATGGCGCCCAAATTTATTAATAAAAAACAGTGAAAAAAAAAAAACGGCATAAAAGTGGATTTAAAGTCTTCTTTAAAGGCTGCGGTGCAGTCCTTGGCGAACTGCCAGGCATGCACCATCCACACATGCCAGATTTCACTGAAAATGGGCAAACATTTAAGAAAATAGGGGCGCAGCAGACCTTGTTTTGGTCTTTTCAAGCCCCTTGCAAGAATTACTTCCCTTAGACCCTCGAGGCACCCCCCCCTCCCAAGCCCTTAACTGGATTCGATTTTCTAACTCAGCCCACAATAAATGCTGCACATTGAAACCTTCAATAAGCCAAAGTAATCAATGTACAGTGTAAAAAAGCCCCAGAAATTAATGTGACAAGTGGCTAAAAAAAGACTGAAAACTCTTTTAGTTGCTTCCTATTGCATGTATCTAACAAAGGCAACTGAAGTGAAATTTTTCTAATCTCTTCAAACCGCAACAAGAAACCCAGTTACGTTGACTACCGTCTCATATGTGCCAGTTACGCTCATGCGAAAACCCCAGAAAATAATGTGACAGGTGGCTAAAAAAAGACTGAATGCTTCTTATTGCATAAATCAAACAAATGGAACAAAGTTTTTAATGGATTTTTT
The DNA here is from genome assembly GCA_943736015.1 of Tridacna crocea. Classification (NCBI taxonomy): domain Eukaryota; kingdom Metazoa; phylum Mollusca; class Bivalvia; order Cardiida; family Cardiidae; genus Tridacna; species Tridacna crocea. The sequence goes on along the minus strand of OX031067.1, from coordinate 1,968,725 downwards.
TCCCTCCAATCTCTTTATACCGTGACGACAAATCTATTTATGTTGACTACCGTCTCATAGGTGCCGGTTACGTATCCGCGAAAACGCGAAAAATCGACTTACGGAACACTTTATAGCAGATGACGCCTGTTGCTTAAAAGGTCAAATATAGGGAACTTAATTTCTTATATTTGTTTTTTACTTCGCCAGTCTTTTTTTACCGTGACAACAAACCCATGTAGGTTGTCTATTGACTCGCAGGTGCCGGTTACGTACCTGCGAAAACATGAAAAATCGACTTACGGAATATTTTATAGCAGACGACAACTGTTGCTTAAAGTCAATTATAGGGCTTTTTCTATTTTTCTTTTTCATTTTCTCCCATTAGGGCCAATGATTTTGTTACGATGACCATCTCACCCATACGTGACTGATACGTGCTGCGCATAAAATCGTAAAATCAACTTTAACACTTTCGGAGGCAACTGATACCTGTTAAATCAAAGAAAGGTAAACAAAATTTTTCCCTGTTTTCTTACCAGGGTCACGAAAACATTGAACCAATTTTGACGACTGTGCGAGTCAAAAGTCAATTTTATGTTTAATCGCTGCGCAAAAATATGAAATTTAGAAGCAACTGGTTGTTGTTGCGGAAACTTTTTCCGATAAAAAAATCTTGTTCTTGTTTGAAGAATTTAGAAGTAGGCCATAAAGATATAATAAGATGTAAGAATAACTAAAAATCAATTTTTTCTTTGATAGGGTAGAAAACATTGTGGGAAAAGGAGAAAATGCTGGTAACCTGCATTGTCTCCTTTCCTCAGATTATTTTCAAAAGCCTTCTCTTTCAGGGGTGTTAAAAGGCGTCATTGTGTGGTAAAAGGTTAATAAGAATAAACAGATATCCCCCCCCCTTCCCATCAGCCAATCAAATCTCTTCCCTCTCTGAAATTATCCAATCAGAGAAGCTTTAAGGAAATCAGCTTGGGAACCAATAGCCCAAATCAGAATGGGAACCAACAGCCAATCAGAGAAGACTTTAGATATTCAACAGCCAATCAGAGAGCTTCAAAATCGCTCCGAAATGGCGCCCAAATTTATTAATAAAAAACAGTGAAAAAAAAAAAACGGCATAAAAGTGGATTTAAAGTCTTCTTTAAAGGCTGCGGTGCAGTCCTTGGCGAACTGCCAGGCATGCACCATCCACACATGCCAGATTTCACTGAAAATGGGCAAACATTTAAGAAAATAGGGGCGCAGCAGACCTTGTTTTGGTCTTTTCAAGCCCCTTGCAAGAATTACTTCCCTTAGACCCTCGAGGCACCCCCCCCTCCCAAGCCCTTAACTGGATTCGATTTTCTAACTCAGCCCACAATAAATGCTGCACATTGAAACCTTCAATAAGCCAAAGTAATCAATGTACAGTGTAAAAAAGCCCCAGAAATTAATGTGACAAGTGGCTAAAAAAAGACTGAAAACTCTTTTAGTTGCTTCCTATTGCATGTATCTAACAAAGGCAACTGAAGTGAAATTTTTCTAATCTCTTCAAACCGCAACAAGAAACCCAGTTACGTTGACTTCCGTCTCATATGTGCCAGTTACGCTCATGCGAAAACCCCAGAAAATAATGCGACAGGTGGCTAAAAAAAGACTGAATGCTTCTTATTGCATAAATCAAACAAATGGAACAAAGTTTTTAATGGATTTTTTTCCCTCCAATCTCTTTATACCGTGACGACAAATCTATTTATGTTGACTACCGTCTCATAGGTGCCGGTTACGTATCCGCGAAAATGCGAAAAATCGACTTACGGAACACTTTATAGCAGATGACGCCTGTTGCTTAAAAGGTCAAATATAGGGAACTTAATTTCTTATATTTGTTTTTTACTTCGCCAGTCTTTTTTTACCGTGACAACAAACCCATGTAGGTTGTCTATTGACTCGCAGGTGCCGGTTACGTACCTGCGAAAACATGAAAAATCGACTTACGGAATATTTTATAGCAGATGACAACTGTTGCTTAAAGTCAATTATAGGGCTTTTTCTATTTTTCTTTTTCATTTTCTCCCATTAGGGCCAATGATTTTGTTACGATGACCATCTCACCCATACGTGACTGATACGTGCTGCGCATAAAATCGTAAAATCAACTTTAACACTTTCGGAGGCAACTGATACCTGTTAAATCAAAGAAAGGTAAACAAAATTTTTCCCTGTTTTCTTACCAGGGTCACGAAAACATTGAACCAATTTTGACGACTGTGTGAGTCAAAAGTCAATTTTATGTTTAATCGCTGCGCAAAAATATGAAATTTAGAAGCAACTGGTTGTTGTTGCGGAAACTTTTTCCGATAAAAAAATCTTGTTCTTGTTTGAAGAATTTAGAAGTAGGCCATAAAGATATAATAAGATGTAAGAATAACTAAAAATCAATTTTTTCTTTGATAGGGTAGAAAACATTGTGGGAAAAGGAGAAAATGCTGGTAACCTGCATTGTCTCCTTTCCTCAGATTATTTTCAAAAGCCTTCTCTTTCAGGGGTGTTAAAAGGCGTCATTGTGTGGTAAAAGGTTAATAAGAATAAACAGATATCCCCCCCCCTTCCCATCAGCCAATCAAATCTCTTCCCTCTCTGAAATTATCCAATCAGAGAAGCTTTAAGGAAATCAGCTTGGGAACCAATAGCCCAAATCAGAATGGGAACCAACAGCCAATCAGAGAAGACTTTAGATATTCAACAGCCAATCAGAGAGCTTCAAAATCGCTCCGAAATGGCGCCCAAATTTATTAATAAAAAACAGTGAAAAAAAAAAACGGCATAAAAGTGGATTTAAAGTCTTCTTTAAAGGCTGCGGTGCAGTCCTTGGCGAACTGCCAGGCATGCACCATCCACACATGCCAGATTTCACTGAAAATGGGCAAACATTTAAGAAAATAGGGGCGCAGCAGACCTTGTTTTGGTCTTTTCAAGCCCCTTGCAAGAATTACTTCCCTTAGACCCTCGAGGCACCCCCCCCTCCCAAGCCCTTAACTGGATTCGATTTTCTAACTCAGCCCACAATAAATGCTGCACATTGAAACCTTCAATAAGCCAAAGTAATCAATGTACAGTGTAAAAAAGCCCCAGAAATTAATGTGACAAGTGGCTAAAAAAAGACTGAAAACTCTTTTAGTTGCTTCCTATTGCATGTATCTAACAAAGGCAACTGAAGTGAAATTTTTCTAATCTCTTCAAACCGCAACAAGAAACCCAGTTACGTTGACTACCGTCTCATATGTGCCAGTTACGCTCATGCGAAAACCCCAGAAAATAATGCGACAGGTGGCTAAAAAAAGACTGAATGCTTCTTATTGCATAAATCAAACAAATGGAACAAAGTTTTTAATGGATTTTTTTCCCTCCAATCTCTTTATACCGTGACGACAAATCTATTTATGTTGACTACCGTCTCATAGGTGCCGGTTACGTATCCGCGAAAACGCGAAAAATCGACTTACGGAACACTTTATAGCAGATGACGCCTGTTGCTTAAAAGGTCAAATATAGGGAACTTAATTTCTTATATTTGTTTTTTACTTCGCCAGTCTTTTTTTACCGTGACAACAAACCCATGTAGGTTGTCTATTGACTCGCAGGTGCCGGTTACGTACCTGCGAAAACATGAAAAATCGACTTACGGAATATTTTATAGCAGACGACAACTGTTGCTTAAAGTCAATTATAGGGCTTTTTCTATTTTTCTTTTTCATTTTCTCCCATTAGGGCCAATGATTTTGTTACGATGACCATCTCACCCATACGTGACTGATACGTGCTGCGCATAAAATCGTAAAATCAACTTTAACACTTTCGGAGGCAACTGATACCTGTTAAATCAAAGAAAGGTAAACAAAATTTTTCCCTGTTTTCTTACCAGGGTCACGAAAACATTGAACCAATTTTGACGACTGTGCGAGTCAAAAGTCAATTTTATGTTTAATCGCTGCGCAAAAATATGAAATTTAGAAGCAACTGGTTGTTGTTGCGGAAACTTTTTCCGATAAAAAAATCTTGTTCTTGTTTGAAGAATTTAGAAGTAGGCCATAAAGATATAATAAGATGTAAGAATAACTAAAAATCAATTTTTTCTTTGATAGGGTAGAAAACATTGTGGGAAAAGGAGAAAATGCTGGTAACCTGCATTGTCTCCTTTCCTCAGATTATTTTCAAAAGCCTTCTCTTTCAGGGGTGTTAAAAGGCGTCATTGTGTGGTAAAAGGTTAATAAGAATAAACAGATATCCCCCCCCCTTCCCATCAGCCAATCAAATCTCTTCCCTCTCTGAAATTATCCAATCAGAGAAGCTTTAAGGAAATCAGCTTGGGAACCAATAGCCCAAATCAGAATGGGAACCAACAGCCAATCAGAGAAGACTTTAGATATTCAACAGCCAATCAGAGAGCTTCAAAATCGCTCCGAAATGGCGCCCAAATTTATTAATAAAAAACAGTGAAAAAAAAAAAACGGCATAAAAGTGGATTTAAAGTCTTCTTTAAAGGCTGCGGTGCAGTCCTTGGCGAACTGCCAGGCATGCACCATCCACACATGCCAGATTTCACTGAAAATGGGCAAACATTTAAGAAAATAGGGGCGCAGCAGACCTTGTTTTGGTCTTTTCAAGCCCCTTGCAAGAATTACTTCCCTTAGACCCTCGAGGCACCCCCCCCTCCCAAGCCCTTAACTGGATTCGATTTTCTAACTCAGCCCACAATAAATGCTGCACATTGAAACCTTCAATAAGCCAAAGTAATCAATGTACAGTGTAAAAAAGCCCCAGAAATTAATGTGACAAGTGGCTAAAAAAAGACTGAAAACTCTTTTAGTTGCTTCCTATTGCATGTATCTAACAAAGGCAACTGAAGTGAAATTTTTCTAATCTCTTCAAACCGCAACAAGAAACCCAGTTACGTTGACTACCGTCTCATATGTGCCAGTTACGCTCATGCGAAAACCCCAGAAAATAATGCGACAGGTGGCTAAAAAAAGACTGAATGCTTCTTATTGCATAAATCAAACAAATGGAACAAAGTTTTTAATGGATTTTTTTCCCTCCAATCTCTTTATACCGTGACGACAAATCTATTTATGTTGACTACCGTCTCATAGGTGCCGGTTACGTATCCGCGAAAACGCGAAAAATCGACTTACGGAACACTTTATAGCAGATGACGCCTGTTGCTTAAAAGGTCAAATATAGGGAACTTAATTTCTTATATTTGTTTTTTACTTCGCCAGTCTTTTTTTACCGTGACAACAAACCCATGTAGGTTGTCTATTGACTCGCAGGTGCCGGTTACGTACCTGCGAAAACATGAAAAATCGACTTACGGAATATTTTATAGCAGACGACAACTGTTGCTTAAAGTCAATTATAGGGCTTTTTCTATTTTTCTTTTTCATTTTCTCCCATTAGGGCCAATGATTTTGTTACGATGACCATCTCACCCATACGTGACTGATACGTGCTGCGCATAAAATCGTAAAATCAACTTTAACACTTTCGGAGGCAACTGATACCTGTTAAATCAAAGAAAGGTAAACAAAATTTTTCCCTGTTTTCTTACCAGGGTCACGAAAACATTGAACCAATTTTGACGACTGTGCGAGTCAAAAGTCAATTTTATGTTTAATCGCTGCGCAAAAATATGAAATTTAGAAGCAACTGGTTGTTGTTGCGGAAACTTTTTCCGATAAAAAAATCTTGTTCTTGTTTGAAGAATTTAGAAGTAGGCCATAAAGATATAATAAGATGTAAGAATAACTAAAAATCAATTTTTTCTTTGATAGGGTAGAAAACATTGTGGGAAAAGGAGAAAATGCTGGTAACCTGCATTGTCTCCTTTCCTCAGATTATTTTCAAAAGCCTTCTCTTTCAGGGGTGTTAAAAGGCGTCATTGTGTGGTAAAAGGTTAATAAGAATAAACAGATATCCCCCCCCTTCCCATCAGCCAATCAAATCTCTTCCCTCTCTGAAATTATCCAATCAGAGAAGCTTTAAGGAAATCAGCTTGGGAACCAATAGCCCAAATCAGAATGGGAACCAACAGCCAATCAGAGAAGACTTTAGATATTCAACAGCCAATCAGAGAGCTTCAAAATCGCTCCGAAATGGCGCCCAAATTTATTAATAAAAAACAGTGAAAAAAAAAAAACGGCATAAAAGTGGATTTAAAGTCTTCTTTAAAGGCTGCGGTGCAGTCCTTGGCGAACTGCCAGGCATGCACCATCCACACATGCCAGATTTCACTGAAAATGGGCAAACATTTAAGAAAATAGGGGCGCAGCAGACCTTGTTTTGGTCTTTTCAAGCCCCTTGCAAGAATTACTTCCCTTAGACCCTCGAGGCACCCCCCCCTCCCAAGCCCTTAACTGGATTCGATTTTCTAACTCAGCCCACAATAAATGCTGCACATTGAAACCTTCAATAAGCCAAAGTAATCAATGTACAGTGTAAAAAAGCCCCAGAAATTAATGTGACAAGTGGCTAAAAAAAGACTGAAAACTCTTTTAGTTGCTTCCTATTGCATGTATCTAACAAAGGCAACTGAAGTGAAATTTTTCTAATCTCTTCAAACCGCAACAAGAAACCCAGTTACGTTGACTACCGTCTCATATGTGCCAGTTACGCTCATGCGAAAACCCCAGAAAATAATGCGACAGGTGGCTAAAAAAAGACTGAATGCTTCTTATTGCATAAATCAAACAAATGGAACAAAGTTTTTAATGGATTTTTTTCCCTCCAATCTCTTTATACCGTGACGACAAATCTATTTATGTTGACTACCGTCTCATAGGTGCCGGTTACGTATCCGCGAAAATGCGAAAAATCGACTTACGGAACACTTTATAGCAGATGACGCCTGTTGCTTAAAAGGTCAAATATAGGGAACTTAATTTCTTATATTTGTTTTTTACTTCGCCAGTCTTTTTTTACCGTGACAACAAACCCATGTAGGTTGTCTATTGACTCGCAGGTGCCGGTTACGTACCTGCGAAAACATGAAAAATCGACTTACGGAATATTTTATAGCAGACGACAACTGTTGCTTAAAGTCAATTATAGGGCTTTTTCTATTTTTCTTTTTCATTTTCTCCCATTAGGGCCAATGATTTTGTTACGATGACCATCTCACCCATACGTGACTGATACGTGCTGCGCATAAAATCGTAAAATCAACTTTAACACTTTCGGAGGCAACTGATACCTGTTAAATCAAAGAAAGGTAAACAAAATTTTTCCCTGTTTTCTTACCAGGGTCACGAAAACATTGAACCAATTTTGACGACTGTGCGAGTCAAAAGTCAATTTTATGTTTAATCGCTGCGCAAAAATATGAAATTTAGAAGCAACTGGTTGTTGTTGCGGAAACTTTTTCCGATAAAAAAATCTTGTTCTTGTTTGAAGAATTTAGAAGTAGGCCATAAAGATATAATAAGATGTAAGAATAACTAAAAATCAATTTTTTCTTTGATAGGGTAGAAAACATTGTGGGAAAAGGAGAAAATGCTGGTAACCTGCATTGTCTCCTTTCCTCAGATTATTTTCAAAAGCCTTCTCTTTCAGGGGTGTTAAAAGGCGTCATTGTGTGGTAAAAGGTTAATAAGAATAAACAGATATCCCCCCCCCTTCCCATCAGCCAATCAAATCTCTTCCCTCTCTGAAATTATCCAATCAGAGAAGCTTTAAGGAAATCAGCTTGGGAACCAATAGCCCAAATCAGAATGGGAACCAACAGCCAATCAGAGAAGACTTTAGATATTCAACAGCCAATCAGAGAGCTTCAAAATCGCTCCGAAATGGCGCCCAAATTTATTAATAAAAAACAGTGAAAAAAAAAAAACGGCATAAAAGTGGATTTAAAGTCTTCTTTAAAGGCTGCGGTGCAGTCCTTGGCGAACTGCCAGGCATGCACCATCCACACATGCCAGATTTCACTGAAAATGGGCAAACATTTAAGAAAATAGGGGCGCAGCAGACCTTGTTTTGGTCTTTTCAAGCCCCTTGCAAGAATTACTTCCCTTAGACCCTCGAGGCACCCCCCCCTCCCAAGCCCTTAACTGGATTCGATTTTCTAACTCAGCCCACAATAAATGCTGCACATTGAAACCTTCAATAAGCCAAAGTAATCAATGTACAGTGTAAAAAAGCCCCAGAAATTAATGTGACAAGTGGCTAAAAAAAGACTGAAAACTCTTTTAGTTGCTTCCTATTGCATGTATCTAACAAAGGCAACTGAAGTGAAATTTTTCTAATCTCTTCAAACCGCAACAAGAAACCCAGTTACGTTGACTACCGTCTCATATGTGCCAGTTACGCTCATGCGAAAACCCCAGAAAATAATGCGACAGGTGGCTAAAAAAAGACTGAATGCTTCTTATTGCATAAATCAAACAAATGGAACAAAGTTTTTAATGGATTTTTTTCCCTCCAATCTCTTTATACCGTGACGACAAATCTATTTATGTTGACTACCGTCTCATAGGTGCCGGTTACGTATCCGCGAAAACGCGAAAAATCGACTTACGGAACACTTTATAGCAGATGACGCCTGTTGCTTAAAAGGTCAAATATAGGGAACTTAATTTCTTATATTTGTTTTTTACTTCGCCAGTCTTTTTTTACCGTGACAACAAACCCATGTAGGTTGTCTATTGACTCGCAGGTGCCGGTTACGTACCTGCGAAAACATGAAAAATCGACTTACGGAATATTTTATAGCAGACGACAACTGTTGCTTAAAGTCAATTATAGGGCTTTTTCTATTTTTCTTTTTCATTTTCTCCCATTAGGGCCAATGATTTTGTTACGATGACCATCTCACCCATACGTGACTGATACGTGCTGCGCATAAAATCGTAAAATCAACTTTAACACTTTCGGAGGCAACTGATACCTGTTAAATCAAAGAAAGGTAAACAAAATTTTTCCCTGTTTTCTTACCAGGGTCACGAAAACATTGAACCAATTTTGACGACTGTGCGAGTCAAAAGTCAATTTTATGTTTAATCGCTGCGCAAAAATATGAAATTTAGAAGCAACTGGTTGTTGTTGCGGAAACTTTTTCCGATAAAAAAATCTTGTTCTTGTTTGAAGAATTTAGAAGTAGGCCATAAAGATATAATAAGATGTAAGAATAACTAAAAATCAATTTTTTCTTTGATAGGGTAGAAAACATTGTGGGAAAAGGAGAAAATGCTGGTAACCTGCATTGTCTCCTTTCCTCAGATTATTTTCAAAAGCCTTCTCTTTCAGGGGTGTTAAAAGGCGTCATTGTGTGGTAAAAGGTTAATAAGAATAAACAGATATCCCCCCCCCTTCCCATCAGCCAATCAAATCTCTTCCCTCTCTGAAATTATCCAATCAGAGAAGCTTTAAGGAAATCAGCTTGGGAACCAATAGCCCAAATCAGAATGGGAACCAACAGCCAATCAGAGAAGACTTTAGATATTCAACAGCCAATCAGAGAGCTTCAAAATCGCTCCGAAATGGCGCCCAAATTTATTAATAAAAAACAGTGAAAAAAAAAAAACGGCATAAAAGTGGATTTAAAGTCTTCTTTAAAGGCTGCGGTGCAGTCCTTGGCGAACTGCCAGGCATGCACCATCCACACATGCCAGATTTCACTGAAAATGGGCAAACATTTAAGAAAATAGGGGCGCAGCAGACCTTGTTTTGGTCTTTTCAAGCCCCTTGCAAGAATTACTTCCCTTAGACCCTCGAGGCACCCCCCCCTCCCAAGCCCTTAACTGGATTCGATTTTCTAACTCAGCCCACAATAAATGCTGCACATTGAAACCTTCAATAAGCCAAAGTAATCAATGTACAGTGTAAAAAAGCCCCAGAAATTAATGTGACAAGTGGCTAAAAAAAGACTGAAAACTCTTTTAGTTGCTTCCTATTGCATGTATCTAACAAAGGCAACTGAAGTGAAATTTTTCTAATCTCTTCAAACCGCAACAAGAAACCCAGTTACGTTGACTACCGTCTCATATGTGCCAGTTACGCTCATGCGAAAACCCCAGAAAATAATGCGACAGGTGGCTAAAAAAAGACTGAATGCTTCTTATTGCATAAATCAAACAAATGGAACAAAGTTTTTAATGGATTTTTTTCCCTCCAATCTCTTTATACCGTGACGACAAATCTATTTATGTTGACTACCGTCTCATAGGTGCCGGTTACGTATCCGCGAAAACGCGAAAAATCGACTTACGGAACACTTTATAGCAGATGACGCCTGTTGCTTAAAAGGTCAAATATAGGGAAATCAATTTCTTATATTTGTTTTTTACTTCGCCAGTCTTTTTTTACCGTGACAACAAACCCATGTAGGTTGTCTATTGACTCGCAGGTGCCGGTTACGTACCTGCGAAAACATGAAAAATCGACTTACGGAATATTTTATAGCAGACGACAACTGTTGCTTAAAGTCAATTATAGGGCTTTTTCTATTTTTCTTTTTCATTTTCTCCCATTAGGGCCAATGATTTTGTTACGATGACCATCTCACCCATACGTGACTGATACGTGCTGCGCATAAAATCGTAAAATCAACTTTAACACTTTCGGAGGCAACTGATACCTGTTAAATCAAAGAAAGGTAAACAAAATTTTTCCCTGTTTTCTTACCAGGGTCACGAAAACATTGAACCAATTTTGACGACTGTGCGAGTCAAAAGTCAATTTTATGTTTAATCGCTGCGCAAAAATATGAAATTTAGAAGCAACTGGTTGTTGTTGCGGAAACTTTTTCCGATAAAAAAATCTTGTTCTTGTTTGAAGAATTTAGAAGTAGGCCATAAAGATATAATAAGATGTAAGAATAACTAAAAATCAATTTTTTCTTTGATAGGGTAGAAAACATTGTGGGAAAAGGAGAAAATGCTGGTAACCTGCATTGTCTCCTTTCCTCAGATTATTTTCAAAAGCCTTCTCTTTCAGGGGTGTTAAAAGGCGTCATTGTGTGGTAAAAGGTTAATAAGAATAAACAGATATCCCCCCCCCCTTCCCATCAGCCAATCAAATCTCTTCCCTCTCTGAAATTATCCAATCAGAGAAGCTTTAAGGAAATCAGCTTGGGAACCAATAGCCCAAATCAGAATGGGAACCAACAGCCAATCAGAGAAGACTTTAGATATTCAACAGCCAATCAGAGAGCTTCAAAATCGCTCCGAAATGGCGCCCAAATTTATTAATAAAAAACAGTGAAAAAAAAAAAACGGCATAAAAGTGGATTTAAAGTCTTCTTTAAAGGCTGCGGTGCAGTCCTTGGCGAACTGCCAGGCATGCACCATCCACACATGCCAGATTTCACTGAAAATGGGCAAACATTTAAGAAAATAGGGGCGCAGCAGACCTTGTTTTGGTCTTTTCAAGCCCCTTGCAAGAATTACTTCCCTTAGACCCTCGAGGCACCCCCCCCTCCCAAGCCCTTAACTGGATTCGATTTTCTAACTCAGCCCACAATAAATGCTGCACATTGAAACCTTCAATAAGCCAAAGTAATCAATGTACAGTGTAAAAAAGCCCCAGAAATTAATGTGACAAGTGGCTAAAAAAAGACTGAAAACTCTTTTAGTTGCTTCCTATTGCATGTATCTAACAAAGGCAACTGAAGTGAAATTTTTCTAATCTCTTCAAACCGCAACAAGAAACCCAGTTACGTTGACTACCGTCTCATATGTGCCAGTTACGCTCATGCGAAAACCCCAGAAAATAATGCGACAGGTGGCTAAAAAAAGACTGAATGCTTCTTATTGCATAAATCAAACAAATGGAACAAAGTTTTTAATGGATTTTTTTCCCTCCAATCTCTTTATACCGTGACGACAAATCTATTTATGTTGACTACCGTCTCATAGGTGCCGGTTACGTATCCGCGAAAACGCGAAAAATCGACTTACGGAACACTTTATAGCAGATGACGCCTGTTGCTTAAAAGGTCAAATATAGGGAACTTAATTTCTTATATTTGTTTTTTACTTCGCCAGTCTTTTTTTACCGTGACAACAAACCCATGTAGGTTGTCTATTGACTCGCAGGTGCCGGTTACGTACCTGCGAAAACATGAAAAATCGACTTACGGAATATTTTATAGCAGACGACAACTGTTGCTTAAAGTCAATTATAGGGCTTTTTCTATTTTTCTTTTTCATTTTCTCCCATTAGGGCCAATGATTTTGTTACGATGACCATCTCACCCATACGTGACTGATACGTGCTGCGCATAAAATCGTAAAATCAACTTTAACACTTTCGGAGGCAACTGATACCTGTTAAATCAAAGAAAGGTAAACAAAATTTTTCCCTGTTTTCTTACCAGGGTCACGAAAACATTGAACCAATTTTGACGACTGTGCGAGTCAAAAGTCAATTTTATGTTTAATCGCTGCGCAAAAATATGAAATTTAGAAGCAACTGGTTGTTGTTGCGGAAACTTTTTCCGATAAAAAAATCTTGTTCTTGTTTGAAGAATTTAGAAGTAGGCCATAAAGATATAATAAGATGTAAGAATAACTAAAAATCAATTTTTTCTTTGATAGGGTAGAAAACATTGTGGGAAAAGGAGAAAATGCTGGTAACCTGCATTGTCTCCTTTCCTCAGATTATTTTCAAAAGCCTTCTCTTTCAGGGGTGTTAAAAGGCGTCATTGTGTGGTAAAAGGTTAATAAGAATAAACAGATATCCCCCCCCCTTCCCATCAGCCAATCAAATCTCTTCCCTCTCTGAAATTATCCAATCAGAGAAGCTTTAAGGAAATCAGCTTGGGAACCAATAGCCCAAATCAGAATGGGAACCAACAGCCAATCAGAGAAGACTTTAGATATTCAACAGCCAATCAGAGAGCTTCAAAATCGCTCCGAAATGGCGCCCAAATTTATTAATAAAAAACAGTGAAAAAAAAAAAACGGCATAAAAGTGGATTTAAAGTCTTCTTTAAAGGCTGCGGTGCAGTCCTTGGCGAACTGCCAGGCATGCACCATCCACACATGCCAGATTTCACTGAAAATGGGCAAACATTTAAGAAAATAGGGGCGCAGCAGACCTTGTTTTGGTCTTTTCAAGCCCCTTGCAAGAATTACTTCCCTTAGACCCTCGAGGCACCCCCCCCTCCCAAGCCCTTAACTGGATTCGATTTTCTAACTCAGCCCACAATAAATGCTGCACATTGAAACCTTCAATAAGCCAAAGTAATCAATGTACAGTGTAAAAAAGCCCCAGAAATTAATGTGACAAGTGGCTAAAAAAAGACTGAAAACTCTTTTAGTTGCTTCCTATTGCATGTATCTAACAAAGGCAACTGAAGTGAAATTTTTCTAATCTCTTCAAACCGCAACAAGAAACCCAGTTACGTTGACTACCGTCTCATATGTGCCAGTTACGCTCATGCGAAAACCCCAGAAAATAATGCGACAGGTGGCTAAAAAAAGACTGAATGCTTCTTATTGCATAAATCAAACAAATGGAACAAAGTTTTTAATGGATTTTTTTCCCTCCAATCTCTTTATACCGTGACGACAAATCTATTTATGTTGACTACCGTCTCATAGGTGCCGGTTACGTATCCGCGAAAACGCGAAAAATCGACTTACGGAACACTTTATAGCAGATGACGCCTGTTGCTTAAAAGGTCAAATATAGGGAACTTAATTTCTTATATTTGTTTTTTACTTCGCCAGTCTTTTTTTACCGTGACAACAAACCCATGTAGGTTGTCTATTGACTCGCAGGTGCCGGTTACGTACCTGCGAAAACATGAAAAATCGACTTACGGAATATTTTATAGCAGACGACAACTGTTGCTTAAAGTCAATTATAGGGCTTTTTCTATTTTTCTTTTTCATTTTCTCCCATTAGGGCCAATGATTTTGTTACGATGACCATCTCACCCATACGTGACTGATACGTGCTGCGCATAAAATCGTAAAATCAACTTTAACACTTTCGGAGGCAACTGATACCTGTTAAATCAAAGAAAGGTAAACAAAATTTTTCCCTGTTTTCTTACCAGGGTCACGAAAACATTGAACCAATTTTGACGACTGTGCGAGTCAAAAGTCAATTTTATGTTTAATCGCTGCGCAAAAATATGAAATTTAGAAGCAACTGGTTGTTGTTGCGGAAACTTTTTCCGATAAAAAAATCTTGTTCTTGTTTGAAGAATTTAGAAGTAGGCCATAAAGATATAATAAGATGTAAGAATAACTAAAAATCAATTTTTTCTTTGATAGGGTAGAAAACATTGTGGGAAAAGGAGAAAATGCTGGTAACCTGCATTGTCTCCTTTCCTCAGATTATTTTCAAAAGCCTTCTCTTTCAGGGGTGTTAAAAGGCGTCATTGTGTGGTAAAAGGTTAATAAGAATAAACAGATATCCCCCCCCCTTCCCATCAGCCAATCAAATCTCTTCCCTCTCTGAAATTATCCAATCAGAGAAGCTTTAAGGAAATCAGCTTGGGAACCAATAGCCCAAATCAGAATGGGAACCAACAGCCAATCAGAGAAGACTTTAGATATTCAACAGCCAATCAGAGAGCTTCAAAATCGCTCCGAAATGGCGCCCAAATTTATTAATAAAAAACAGTGAAAAAAAAAAAACGGCATAAAAGTGGATTTAAAGTCTTCTTTAAAGGCTGCGGTGCAGTCCTTGGCGAACTGCCAGGCATGCACCATCCACACATGCCAGATTTCACTGAAAATGGGCAAAGATTTAAGAAAATAGGGGCGCAGCAGACCTTGTTTTGGTCTTTTCAAGCCCCTTGCAAGAATTACTTCCCTTAGACCCTCGAGGCACCCCCCCCTCCCAAGCCCTTAACTGGATTCGATTTTCTAACTCAGCCCACAATAAATGCTGCACATTGAAACCTTCAATAAGCCAAAGTAATCAATGTACAGTGTAAAAAAGCCCCAGAAATTAATGTGACAAGTGGCTAAAAAAAGACTGAAAACTCTTTTAGTTGCTTCCTATTGCATGTATCTAACAAAGGCAACTGAAGTGAAATTTTTCTAATCTCTTCAAACCGCAACAAGAAACCCAGTTACGTTGACTACCGTCTCATATGTGCCAGTTACGCTCATGCGAAAACCCCAGAAAATAATGCGACAGGTGGCTAAAAAAAGACTGAATGCTTCTTATTGCATAAATCAAACAAATGGAACAAAGTTTTTAATGGATTTTTTTCCCTCCAATCTCTTTATACCGTGACGACAAATCTATTTATGTTGACTACCGTCTCATAGGTGCCGGTTACGTATCCGCGAAAACGCGAAAAATCGACTTACGGAACACTTTATAGCAGATGACGCCTGTTGCTTAAAAGGTCAAATATAGGGAACTTAATTTCTTATATTTGTTTTTTACTTCGCCAGTCTTTTTTTACCGTGACAACAAACCCATGTAGGTTGTCTATTGACTCGCAGGTGCCGGTTACGTACCTGCGAAAACATGAAAAATCGACTTACGGAATATTTTATAGCAGACGACAACTGTTGCTTAAAGTCAATTATAGGGCTTTTTCTATTCTTCTTTTTCATTTTCTCCCATTAGGGCCAATGATTTTGTTACGATGACCATCTCACCCATACGTGACTGATACGTGCTGCGCATAAAATCGTAAAATCAACTTTAACACTTTCGGAGGCAACTGATACCTGTTAAATCAAAGAAAGGTAAACAAAATTTTTCCCTGTTTTCTTACCAGGGTCACGAAAACATTGAACCAATTTTGACGACTGTGCGAGTCAAAAGTCAATTTTATGTTTAATCGCTGCGCAAAAATATGAAATTTAGAAGCAACTGGTTGTTGTTGCGGAAACTTTTTCCGATAAAAAAATCTTGTTCTTGTTTGAAGAATTTAGAAGTAGGCCATAAAGATATAATAAGATGTAAGAATAACTAAAAATCAATTTTTTCTTTGATAGGGTAGAAAACATTGTGGGAAAAGGAGAAAATGCTGGTAACCTGCATTGTCTCCTTTCCTCAGATTATTTTCAAAAGCCTTCTCTTTCAGGGGTGTTAAAAGGCGTCATTGTGTGGTAAAAGGTTAATAAGAATAAACAGATATCCCCCCCCCTTCCCATCAGCCAATCAAATCTCTTCCCTCTCTGAAATTATCCAATCAGAGAAGCTTTAAGGAAATCAGCTTGGGAACCAATAGCCCAAATCAGAATGGGAACCAACAGCCAATCAGAGAAGACTTTAGATATTCAACAGCCAATCAGAGAGCTTCAAAATCGCTCCGAAATGGCGCCCAAATTTATTAATAAAAAACAGTGAAAAAAAAAAAACGGCATAAAAGTGGATTTAAAGTCTTCTTTAAAGGCTGCGGTGCAGTCCTTGGCGAACTGCCAGGCATGCACCATCCACACATGCCAGATTTCACTGAAAATGGGCAAACATTTAAGAAAATAGGGGCGCAGCAGACCTTGTTTTGGTCTTTTCAAGCCCCTTGCAAGAATTACTTCCCTTAGACCCTCGAGGCACCCCCCCCTCCCAAGCCCTTAACTGGATTCGATTTTCTAACTCAGCCCACAATAAATGCTGCACATTGAAACCTTCAATAAGCCAAAGTAATCAATGTACAGTGTAAAAAAGCCCCAGAAATTAATGTGACAAGTGGCTAAAAAAAGACTGAAAACTCTTTTAGTTGCTTCCTATTGCATGTATCTAACAAAGGCAACTGAAGTGAAATTTTTCTAATCTCTTCAAACCGCAACAAGAAACCCAGTTACGTTGACTACCGTCTCATATGTGCCAGTTACGCTCATGCGAAAACCCCAGAAAATAATGCGACAGGTGGCTAAAAAAAGACTGAATGCTTCTTATTGCATAAATCAAACAAATGGAACAAAGTTTTTAATGGATTTTTTTCCCTCCAATCTCTTTATACCGTGACGACAAATCTATTTATGTTGACTACCGTCTCATAGGTGCCGGTTACGTATCCGCGAAAACGCGAAAAATCGACTTACGGAACACTTTATAGCAGATGACGCCTGTTGCTTAAAAGGTCAAATATAGGGAACTTAATTTCTTATATTTGTTTTTTACTTCGCCAGTCTTTTTTTACCGTGACAACAAACCCATGTAGGTTGTCTATTGACTCGCAGGTGCCGGTTACGTACCTGCGAAAACATGAAAAATCGACTTACGGAATATTTTATAGCAGACGACAACTGTTGCTTAAAGTCAATTATAGGGCTTTTTCTATTTTTCTTTTTCATTTTCTCCCATTAGGGCCAATGATTTTGTTACGATGACCATCTCACCCATACGTGACTGATACGTGCTGCGCATAAAATCGTAAAATCAACTTTAACACTTTCGGAGGCAACTGATACCTGTTAAATCAAAGAAAGGTAAACAAAATTTTTCCCTGTTTTCTTACCAGGGTCACGAAAACATTGAACCAATTTTGACGACTGTGCGAGTCAAAAGTCAATTTTATGTTTAATCGCTGCGCAAAAATATGAAATTTAGAAGCAACTGGTTGTTGTTGCGGAAACTTTTTCCGATAAAAAAATCTTGTTCTTGTTTGAAGAATTTAGAAGTAGGCCATAAAGATATAATAAGATGTAAGAATAACTAAAAATCAATTTTTTCTTTGATAGGGTAGAAAACATTGTGGGAAAAGGAGAAAATGCTGGTAACCTGCATTGTCTCCTTTCCTCAGATTATTTTCAAAAGCCTTCTCTTTCAGGGGTGTTAAAAGGCGTCATTGTGTGGTAAAAGGTTAATAAGAATAAACAGATATCCCCCCCCCCCCTTCCCATCAGCCAATCAAATCTCTTCCCTCTCTGAAATTATCCAATCAGAGAAGCTTTAAGGAAATCAGCTTGGGAACCAATAGCCCAAATCAGAATGGGAACCAACAGCCAATCAGAGAAGACTTTAGATATTCAACAGCCAATCAGAGAGCTTCAAAATCGCTCCGAAATGGCGCCCAAATTTATTAATAAAAAACAGTGAAAAAAAAAAAACGGCATAAAAGTGGATTTAAAGTCTTCTTTAAAGGCTGCGGTGCAGTCCTTGGCGAACTGCCAGGCATGCACCATCCACACATGCCAGATTTCACTGAAAATGGGCAAACATTTAAGAAAATAGGGGCGCAGCAGACCTTGTTTTGGTCTTTTCAAGCCCCTTGCAAGAATTACTTCCCTTAGACCCTCGAGGCACCCCCCCCTCCCAAGCCCTTAACTGGATTCGATTTTCTAACTCAGCCCACAATAAATGCTGCACATTGAAACCTTCAATAAGCCAAAGTAATCAATGTACAGTGTAAAAAAGCCCCAGAAATTAATGTGACAAGTGGCTAAAAAAAGACTGAAAACTCTTTTAGTTGCTTCCTATTGCATGTATCTAACAAAGGCAACTGAAGTGAAATTTTTCTAATCTCTTCAAACCGCAACAAGAAACCCAGTTACGTTGACTACCGTCTCATATGTGCCAGTTACGCTCATGCGAAAACCCCAGAAAATAATGCGACAGGTGGCTAAAAAAAGACTGAATGCTTCTTATTGCATAAATCAAACAAATGGAACAAAGTTTTTAATGGATTTTTTTCCCTCCAATCTCTTTATACCGTGACGACAAATCTATTTATGTTGACTACCGTCTCATAGGTGCCGGTTACGTATCCGCGAAAATGCGAAAAATCGACTTACGGAACACTTTATAGCAGATGACGCCTGTTGCTTAAAAGGTCAAATATAGGGAACTTAATTTCTTATATTTGTTTTTTACTTCGCCAGTCTTTTTTTACCGTGACAACAAACCCATGTAGGTTGTCTATTGACTCGCAGGTGCCGGTTACGTACCTGCGAAAACATGAAAAATCGACTTACGGAATATTTTATAGCAGACGACAACTGTTGCTTAAAGTCAATTATAGGGCTTTTTCTATTTTTCTTTTTCATTTTCTCCCATTAGGGCCAATGATTTTGTTACGATGACCATCTCACCCATACGTGACTGATACGTGCTGCGCATAAAATCGTAAAATCAACTTTAACACTTTCGGAGGCAACTGATACCTGTTAAATCAAAGAAAGGTAAACAAAATTTTTCCCTGTTTTCTTACCAGGGTCACGAAAACATTGAACCAATTTTGACGACTGTGCGAGTCAAAAGTCAATTTTATGTTTAATCGCTGCGCAAAAATATGAAATTTAGAAGCAACTGGTTGTTGTTGCGGAAACTTTTTCCGATAAAAAAATCTTGTTCTTGTTTGAAGAATTTAGAAGTAGGCCATAAAGATATAATAAGATGTAAGAATAACTAAAAATCAATTTTTTCTTTGATAGGGTAGAAAACATTGTGGGAAAAGGAGAAAATGCTGGTAACCTGCATTGTCTCCTTTCCTCAGATTATTTTCAAAAGCCTTCTCTTTCAGGGGTGTTAAAAGGCGTCATTGTGTGGTAAAAGGTTAATAAGAATAAACAGATATCCCCCCCCCCTTCCCATCAGCCAATCAAATCTCTTCCCTCTCTGAAATTATCCAATCAGAGAAGCTTTAAGGAAATCAGCTTGGGAACCAATAGCCCAAATCAGAATGGGAACCAACAGCCAATCAGAGAAGACTTTAGATATTCAACAGCCAATCAGAGAGCTTCAAAATCGCTCCGAAATGGCGCCCAAATTTATTAATAAAAAACAGTGAAAAAAAAAAAACGGCATAAAAGTGGATTTAAAGTCTTCTTTAAAGGCTGCGGTGCAGTCCTTGGCGAACTGCCAGGCATGCACCATCCACACATGCCAGATTTCACTGAAAATGGGCAAACATTTAAGAAAATAGGGGCGCAGCAGACCTTGTTTTGGTCTTTTCAAGCCCCTTGCAAGAATTACTTCCCTTAGACCCTCGAGGCACCCCCCCCTCCCAAGCCCTTAACTGGATTCGATTTTCTAACTCAGCCCACAATAAATGCTGCACATTGAAACCTTCAATAAGCCAAAGTAATCAATGTACAGTGTAAAAAAGCCCCAGAAATTAATGTGACAAGTGGCTAAAAAAAGACTGAAAACTCTTTTAGTTGCTTCCTATTGCATGTATCTAACAAAGGCAACTGAAGTGAAATTTTTCTAATCTCTTCAAACCGCAACAAGAAACCCAGTTACGTTGACTACCGTCTCATATGTGCCAGTTACGCTCATGCGAAAACCCCAGAAAATAATGCGACAGGTGGCTAAAAAAAGACTGAATGCTTCTTATTGCATAAATCAAACAAATGGAACAAAGTTTTTAATGGATTTTTTTCCCTCCAATCTCTTTATACCGTGACGACAAATCTATTTATGTTGACTACCGTCTCATAGGTGCCGGTTACGTATCCGCGAAAACGCGAAAAATCGACTTACGGAACACTTTATAGCAGATGACGCCTGTTGCTTAAAAGGTCAAATATAGGGAACTTAATTTCTTATATTTGTTTTTTACTTCGCCAGTCTTTTTTTACCGTGACAACAAACCCATGTAGGTTGTCTATTGACTCGCAGGTGCCGGTTACGTACCTGCGAAAACATGAAAAATCGACTTACGGAATATTTTATAGCAGACGACAACTGTTGCTTAAAGTCAATTATAGGGCTTTTTCTATTTTTCTTTTTCATTTTCTCCCATTAGGGCCAATGATTTTGTTACGATGACCATCTCACCCATACGTGACTGATACGTGCTGCGCATAAAATCGTAAAATCAACTTTAACACTTTCGGAGGCAACTGATACCTGTTAAATCAAAGAAAGGTAAACAAAATTTTTCCCTGTTTTCTTACCAGGGTCACGAAAACATTGAACCAATTTTGACGACTGTGCGAGTCAAAAGTCAATTTTATGTTTAATCGCTGCGCAAAAATATGAAATTTAGAAGCAACTGGTTGTTGTTGCGGAAACTTTTTCCGATAAAAAAATCTTGTTCTTGTTTGAAGAATTTAGAAGTAGGCCATAAAGATATAATAAGATGTAAGAATAACTAAAAATCAATTTTTTCTTTGATAGGGTAGAAAACATTGTGGGAAAAGGAGAAAATGCTGGTAACCTGCATTGTCTCCTTTCCTCAGATTATTTTCAAAAGCCTTCTCTTTCAGGGGTGTTAAAAGGCGTCATTGTGTGGTAAAAGGTTAATAAGAATAAACAGATATCCCCCCCCCTTCCCATCAGCCAATCAAATCTCTTCCCTCTCTGAAATTATCCAATCAGAGAAGCTTTAAGGAAATCAGCTTGGGAACCAATAGCCCAAATCAGAATGGGAACCAACAGCCAATCAGAGAAGACTTTAGATATTCAACAGCCAATCAGAGAGCTTCAAAATCGCTCCGAAATGGCGCCCAAATTTATTAATAAAAAACAGTGAAAAAAAAAAAACGGCATAAAAGTGGATTTAAAGTCTTCTTTAAAGGCTGCGGTGCAGTCCTTGGCGAACTGCCAGGCATGCACCATCCACACATGCCAGATTTCACTGAAAATGGGCAAACATTTAAGAAAATAGGGGCGCAGCAGACCTTGTTTTGGTCTTTTCAAGCCCCTTGCAAGAATTACTTCCCTTAGACCCTCGAGGCACCCCCCCCTCCCAAGCCCTTAACTGGATTCGATTTTCTAACTCAGCCCACAATAAATGCTGCACATTGAAACCTTCAATAAGCCAAAGTAATCAATGTACAGTGTAAAAAAGCCCCAGAAATTAATGTGACAAGTGGCTAAAAAAAGACTGAAAACTCTTTTAGTTGCTTCCTATTGCATGTATCTAACAAAGGCAACTGAAGTGAAATTTTTCTAATCTCTTCAAACCGCAACAAGAAACCCAGTTACGTTGACTACCGTCTCATATGTGCCAGTTACGCTCATGCGAAAACCCCAGAAAATAATGCGACAGGTGGCTAAAAAAAGACTGAATGCTTCTTATTGCATAAATCAAACAAATGGAACAAAGTTTTTAATGGATTTTTTTCCCTCCAATCTCTTTATACCGTGACGACAAATCTATTTATGTTGACTACCGTCTCATAGGTGCCGGTTACGTATCCGCGAAAACGCGAAAAATCGACTTACGGAACACTTTATAGCAGATGACGCCTGTTGCTTAAAAGGTCAAATATAGGGAAATCAATTTCTTATATTTGTTTTTTACTTCGCCAGTCTTTTTTTACCGTGACAACAAACCCATGTAGGTTGTCTATTGACTCGCAGGTGCCGGTTACGTACCTGCGAAAACATGAAAAATCGACTTACGGAATATTTTATAGCAGACGACAACTGTTGCTTAAAGTCAATTATAGGGCTTTTTCTATTTTTCTTTTTCATTTTCTCCCATTAGGGCCAATGATTTTGTTACGATGACCATCTCACCCATACGTGACTGATACGTGCTGCGCATAAAATCGTAAAATCAACTTTAACACTTTCGGAGGCAACTGATACCTGTTAAATCAAAGAAAGGTAAACAAAATTTTTCCCTGTTTTCTTACCAGGGTCACGAAAACATTGAACCAATTTTGACGACTGTGCGAGTCAAAAGTCAATTTTATGTTTAATCGCTGCGCAAAAATATGAAATTTAGAAGCAACTGGTTGTTGTTGCGGAAACTTTTTCCGATAAAAAAATCTTGTTCTTGTTTGAAGAATTTAGAAGTAGGCCATAAAGATATAATAAGATGTAAGAATAACTAAAAATCAATTTTTTCTTTGATAGGGTAGAAAACATTGTGGGAAAAGGAGAAAATGCTGGTAACCTGCATTGTCTCCTTTCCTCAGATTATTTTCAAAAGCCTTCTCTTTCAGGGGTGTTAAAAGGCGTCATTGTGTGGTAAAAGGTTAATAAGAATAAACAGATATCCCCCCCCCCCCTTCCCATCAGCCAATCAAATCTCTTCCCTCTCTGAAATTATCCAATCAGAGAAGCTTTAAGGAAATCAGCTTGGGAACCAATAGCCCAAATCAGAATGGGAACCAACAGCCAATCAGAGAAGACTTTAGATATTCAACAGCCAATCAGAGAGCTTCAAAATCGCTCCGAAATGGCGCCCAAATTTATTAATAAAAAACAGTGAAAAAAAAAAAACGGCATAAAAGTGGATTTAAAGTCTTCTTTAAAGGCTGCGGTGCAGTCCTTGGCGAACTGCCAGGCATGCACCATCCACACATGCCAGATTTCACTGAAAATGGGCAAACATTTAAGAAAATAGGGGCGCAGCAGACCTTGTTTTGGTCTTTTCAAGCCCCTTGCAAGAATTACTTCCCTTAGACCCTCGAGGCACCCCCCCCTCCCAAGCCCTTAACTGGATTCGATTTTCTAACTCAGCCCACAATAAATGCTGCACATTGAAACCTTCAATAAGCCAAAGTAATCAATGTACAGTGTAAAAAAGCCCCAGAAATTAATGTGACAAGTGGCTAAAAAAAGACTGAAAACTCTTTTAGTTGCTTCCTATTGCATGTATCTAACAAAGGCAACTGAAGTGAAATTTTTCTAATCTCTTCAAACCGCAACAAGAAACCCAGTTACGTTGACTACCGTCTCATATGTGCCAGTTACGCTCATGCGAAAACCCCAGAAAATAATGCGACAGGTGGCTAAAAAAAGACTGAATGCTTCTTATTGCATAAATCAAACAAATGGAACAAAGTTTTTAATGGATTTTTTTCCCTCCAATCTCTTTATACCGTGACGACAAATCTATTTATGTTGACTACCGTCTCATAGGTGCCGGTTACGTATCCGCGAAAACGCGAAAAATCGACTTACGGAACACTTTATAGCAGATGACGCCTGTTGCTTAAAAGGTCAAATATAGGGAACTTAATTTCTTATATTTGTTTTTTACTTCGCCAGTCTTTTTTTACCGTGACAACAAACCCATGTAGGTTGTCTATTGACTCGCAGGTGCCGGTTACGTACCTGCGAAAACATGAAAAATCGACTTACGGAATATTTTATAGCAGACGACAACTGTTGCTTAAAGTCAATTATAGGGCTTTTTCTATTTTTCTTTTTCATTTTCTCCCATTAGGGCCAATGATTTTGTTACGATGACCATCTCACCCATACGTGACTGATACGTGCTGCGCATAAAATCGTAAAATCAACTTTAACACTTTCGGAGGCAACTGATACCTGTTAAATCAAAGAAAGGTAAACAAAATTTTTCCCTGTTTTCTTACCAGGGTCACGAAAACATTGAACCAATTTTGACGACTGTGCGAGTCAAAAGTCAATTTTATGTTTAATCGCTGCGCAAAAATATGAAATTTAGAAGCAACTGGTTGTTGTTGCGGAAACTTTTTCCGATAAAAAAATCTTGTTCTTGTTTGAAGAATTTAGAAGTAGGCCATAAAGATATAATAAGATGTAAGAATAACTAAAAATCAATTTTTTCTTTGATAGGGTAGAAAACATTGTGGGAAAAGGAGAAAATGCTGGTAACCTGCATTGTCTCCTTTCCTCAGATTATTTTCAAAAGCCTTCTCTTTCAGGGGTGTTAAAAGGCGTCATTGTGTGGTAAAAGGTTAATAAGAATAAACAGATATCCCCCCCCTTCCCATCAGCCAATCAAATCTCTTCCCTCTCTGAAATTATCCAATCAGAGAAGCTTTAAGGAAATCAGCTTGGGAACCAATAGCCCAAATCAGAATGGGAACCAACAGCCAATCAGAGAAGACTTTAGATATTCAACAGCCAATCAGAGAGCTTCAAAATCGCTCCGAAATGGCGCCCAAATTTATTAATAAAAAACAGTGAAAAAAAAAAAACGGCATAAAAGTGGATTTAAAGTCTTCTTTAAAGGCTGCGGTGCAGTCCTTGGCGAACTGCCAGGTATGCACCATCCACACATGCCAGATTTCACTGAAAATGGGCAAACATTTAAGAAAATAGGGGCGCAGCAGACCTTGTTTTGGTCTTTTCAAGCCCCTTGCAAGAATTACTTCCCTTAGACCCTCGAGGCACCCCCCCCTCCCAAGCCCTTAACTGGATTCGATTTTCTAACTCAGCCCACAATAAATGCTGCACATTGAAACCTTCAATAAGCCAAAGTAATCAATGTACAGTGTAAAAAAGCCCCAGAAATTAATGTGACAAGTGGCTAAAAAAAGACTGAAAACTCTTTTAGTTGCTTCCTATTGCATGTATCTAACAAAGGCAACTGAAGTGAAATTTTTCTAATCTCTTCAAACCGCAACAAGAAACCCAGTTACGTTGACTACCGTCTCATATGTGCCAGTTACGCTCATGCGAAAACCCCAGAAAATAATGCGACAGGTGGCTAAAAAAAGACTGAATGCTTCTTATTGCATAAATCAAACAAATGGAACAAAGTTTTTAATGGATTTTTTTCCCTCCAATCTCTTTATACCGTGACGACAAATCTATTTATGTTGACTACCGTCTCATAGGTGCCGGTTACGTATCCGCGAAAACGCGAAAAATCGACTTACGGAACACTTTATAGCAGATGACGCCTGTTGCTTAAAAGGTCAAATATAGGGAACTTAATTTCTTATATTTGTTTTTTACTTCGCCAGTCTTTTTTTACCGTGACAACAAACCCATGTAGGTTGTCTATTGACTCGCAGGTGCCGGTTACGTACCTGCGAAAACATGAAAAATCGACTTACGGAATATTTTATAGCAGACGACAACTGTTGCTTAAAGTCAATTATAGGGCTTTTTCTATTTTTCTTTTTCATTTTCTCCCATTAGGGCCAATGATTTTGTTACGATGACCATCTCACCCATACGTGACTGATACGTGCTGCGCATAAAATCGTAAAATCAACTTTAACACTTTCGGAGGCAACTGATACCTGTTAAATCAAAGAAAGGTAAACAAAATTTTTCCCTGTTTTCTTACCAGGGTCACGAAAACATTGAACCAATTTTGACGACTGTGCGAGTCAAAAGTCAATTTTATGTTTAATCGCTGCGCAAAAATATGAAATTTAGAAGCAACTGGTTGTTGTTGCGGAAACTTTTTCCGATAAAAAAATCTTGTTCTTGTTTGAAGAATTTAGAAGTAGGCCATAAAGATATAATAAGATGTAAGAATAACTAAAAATCAATTTTTTCTTTGATAGGGTAGAAAACATTGTGGGAAAAGGAGAAAATGCTGGTAACCTGCATTGTCTCCTTTCCTCAGATTATTTTCAAAAGCCTTCTCTTTCAGGGGTGTTAAAAGGCGTCATTGTGTGGTAAAAGGTTAATAAGAATAAACAGATATCCCCCCCCCCCCTTCCCATCAGCCAATCAAATCTCTTCCCTCTCTGAAATTATCCAATCAGAGAAGCTTTAAGGAAATCAGCTTGGGAACCAATAGCCCAAATCAGAATGGGAACCAACAGCCAATCAGAGAAGACTTTAGATATTCAACAGCCAATCAGAGAGCTTCAAAATCGCTCCGAAATGGCGCCCAAATTTATTAATAAAAAACAGTGAAAAAAAAAAAACGGCATAAAAGTGGATTTAAAGTCTTCTTTAAAGGCTGCGGTGCAGTCCTTGGCGAACTGCCAGGCATGCACCATCCACACATGCCAGATTTCACTGAAAATGGGCAAACATTTAAGAAAATAGGGGCGCAGCAGACCTTGTTTTGGTCTTTTCAAGCCCCTTGCAAGAATTACTTCCCTTAGACCCTCGAGGCACCCCCCCCTCCCAAGCCCTTAACTGGATTCGATTTTCTAACTCAGCCCACAATAAATGCTGCACATTGAAACCATCAATAAGCCAAAGTAATCAATGTACAGTGTAAAAAAGCCCCAGAAATTAATGTGACAAGTGGCTAAAAAAAGACTGAAAACTCTTTTAGTTGCTTCCTATTGCATGTATCTAACAAAGGCAACTGAAGTGAAATTTTTCTAATCTCTTCAAACCGCAACAAGAAACCCAGTTACGTTGACTACCGTCTCATATGTGCCAGTTACGCTCATGCGAAAACCCCAGAAAATAATGCGACAGGTGGCTAAAAAAAGACTGAATGCTTCTTATTGCATAAATCAAACAAATGGAACAAAGTTTTTAATGGATTTTTTTCCCTCCAATCTCTTTATACCGTGACGACAAATCTATTTATGTTGACTACCGTCTCATAGGTGCCGGTTACGTATCCGCGAAAACGCGAAAAATCGACTTACGGAACACTTTATAGCAGATGACGCCTGTTGCTTAAAAGGTCAAATATAGGGAACTTAATTTCTTATATTTGTTTTTTACTTCGCCAGTCTTTTTTTACCGTGACAACAAACCCATGTAGGTTGTCTATTGACTCGCAGGTGCCGGTTACGTACCTGCGAAAACATGAAAAATCGACTTACGGAATATTTTATAGCAGACGACAACTGTTGCTTAAAGTCAATTATAGGGCTTTTTCTATTTTTCTTTTTCATTTTCTCCCATTAGGGCCAATGATTTTGTTACGATGACCATCTCACCCATACGTGACTGATACGTGCTGCGCATAAAATCGTAAAATCAACTTTAACACTTTCGGAGGCAACTGATACCTGTTAAATCAAAGAAAGGTAAACAAAATTTTTCCCTGTTTTCTTACCAGGGTCACGAAAACATTGAACCAATTTTGACGACTGTGCGAGTCAAAAGTCAATTTTATGTTTAATCGCTGCGCAAAAATATGAAATTTAGAAGCAACTGGTTGTTGTTGCGGAAACTTTTTCCGATAAAAAAATCTTGTTCTTGTTTGAAGAATTTAGAAGTAGGCCATAAAGATATAATAAGATGTAAGAATAACTAAAAATCAATTTTTTCTTTGATAGGGTAGAAAACATTGTGGGAAAAGGAGAAAATGCTGGTAACCTGCATTGTCTCCTTTCCTCAGATTATTTTCAAAAGCCTTCTCTTTCAGGGGTGTTAAAAGGCGTCATTGTGTGGTAAAAGGTTAATAAGAATAAACAGATATCCCCCCCCCTTCCCATCAGCCAATCAAATCTCTTCCCTCTCTGAAATTATCCAATCAGAGAAGCTTTAAGGAAATCAGCTTGGGAACCAATAGCCCAAATCAGAATGGGAACCAACAGCCAATCAGAGAAGACTTTAGATATTCAACAGCCAATCAGAGAGCTTCAAAATCGCTCCGAAATGGCGCCCAAATTTATTAATAAAAAACAGTGAAAAAAAAAAACGGCATAAAAGTGGATTTAAAGTCTTCTTTAAAGGCTGCGGTGCAGTCCTTGGCGAACTGCCAGGCATGCACCATCCACACATGCCAGATTTCACTGAAAATGGGCAAACATTTAAGAAAATAGGGGCGCAGCAGACCTTGTTTTGGTCTTTTCAAGCCCCTTGCAAGAATTACTTCCCTTAGACCCTCGAGGCACCCCCCCCTCCCAAGCCCTTAACTGGATTCGATTTTCTAACTCAGCCCACAATAAATGCTGCACATTGAAACCTTCAATAAGCCAAAGTAATCAATGTACAGTGTAAAAAAGCCCCAGAAATTAATGTGACAAGTGGCTAAAAAAAGACTGAAAACTCTTTTAGTTGCTTCCTATTGCATGTATCTAACAAAGGCAACTGAAGTGAAATTTTTCTAATCTCTTCAAACCGCAACAAGAAACCCAGTTACGTTGACTACCGTCTCATATGTGCCAGTTACGCTCATGCGAAAACCCCAGAAAATAATGCGACAGGTGGCTAAAAAAAGACTGAATGCTTCTTATTGCATAAATCAAACAAATGGAACAAAGTTTTTAATGGATTTTTTTCCCTCCAATCTCTTTATACCGTGACGACAAATCTATTTATGTTGACTACCGTCTCATAGGTGCCGGTTACGTATCCGCGAAAACGCGAAAAATCGACTTACGGAACACTTTATAGCAGATGACGCCTGTTGCTTAAAAGGTCAAATATAGGGAACTTAATTTCTTATATTTGTTTTTTACTTCGCCAGTCTTTTTTTACCGTGACAACAAACCCATGTAGGTTGTCTATTGACTCGCAGGTGCCGGTTACGTACCTGCGAAAACATGAAAAATCGACTTACGGAATATTTTATAGCAGACGACAACTGTTGCTTAAAGTCAATTATAGGGCTTTTTCTATTTTTCTTTTTCATTTTCTCCCATTAGGGCCAATGATTTTGTTACGATGACCATCTCACCCATACGTGACTGATACGTGCTGCGCATAAAATCGTAAAATCAACTTTAACACTTTCGGAGGCAACTGATACCTGTTAAATCAAAGAAAGGTAAACAAAATTTTTCCCTGTTTTCTTACCAGGGTCACGAAAACATTGAACCAATTTTGACGACTGTGCGAGTCAAAAGTCAATTTTATGTTTAATCGCTGTGCAAAAATATGAAATTTAGAAGCAACTGGTTGTTGTTGCGGAAACTTTTTCCGATAAAAAAATCTTGTTCTTGTTTGAAGAATTTAGAAGTAGGCCATAAAGATATAATAAGATGTAAGAATAACTAAAAATCAATTTTTTCTTTGATAGGGTAGAAAACATTGTGGGAAAAGGAGAAAATGCTGGTAACCTGCATTGTCTCCTTTCCTCAGATTATTTTCAAAAGCCTTCTCTTTCAGGGGTGTTAAAAGGCGTCATTGTGTGGTAAAAGGTTAATAAGAATAAACAGATATCCCCCCCCCCTTCCCATCAGCCAATCAAATCTCTTCCCTCTCTGAAATTATCCAATCAGAGAAGCTTTAAGGAAATCAGCTTGGGAACCAATAGCCCAAATCAGAATGGGAACCAACAGCCAATCAGAGAAGACTTTAGATATTCAACAGCCAATCAGAGAGCTTCAAAATCGCTCCGAAATGGCGCCCAAATTTATTAATAAAAAACAGTGAAAAAAAAAAAACGGCATAAAAGTGGATTTAAAGTCTTCTTTAAAGGCTGCGGTGCAGTCCTTGGCGAACTGCCAGGCATGCACCATCCACACATGCCAGATTTCACTGAAAATGGGCAAAGATTTAAGAAAATAGGGGCGCAGCAGACCTTGTTTTGGTCTTTTCAAGCCCCTTGCAAGAATTACTTCCCTTAGACCCTCGAGGCACCCCCCCCTCCCAAGCCCTTAACTGGATTCGATTTTCTAACTCAGCCCACAATAAATGCTGCACATTGAAACCTTCAATAAGCCAAAGTAATCAATGTACAGTGTAAAAAAGCCCCAGAAATTAATGTGACAAGTGGTTAAAAAAAGACTGAAAACTCTTTTAGTTGCTTCCTATTGCATGTATCTAACAAAGGCAACTGAAGTGAAATTTTTCTAATCTCTTCAAACCGCAACAAGAAACCCAGTTACGTTGACTACCGTCTCATATGTGCCAGTTACGCTCATGCGAAAACCCCAGAAAATAATGCGACAGGTGGCTAAAAAAAGACTGAATGCTTCTTATTGCATAAATCAAACAAATGGAACAAAGTTTTTAATGGATTTTTTTCCCTCCAATCTCTTTATACCGTGACGACAAATCTATTTATGTTGACTACCGTCTCATAGGTGCCGGTTACGTATCCGCGAAAACGCGAAAAATCGACTTACGGAACACTTTATAGCAGATGACGCCTGTTGCTTAAAAGGTCAAATATAGGGAACTTAATTTCTTATATTTGTTTTTTACTTCGCCAGTCTTTTTTTACCGTGACAACAAACCCATGTAGGTTGTCTATTGACTCGCAGGTGCCGGTTACGTACCTGCGAAAACATGAAAAATCGACTTACGGAATATTTTATAGCAGACGACAACTGTTGCTTAAAGTCAATTATAGGGCTTTTTCTATTTTTCTTTTTCATTTTCTCCCATTAGGGCCAATGATTTTGTTACGATGACCATCTCACCCATACGTGACTGATACGTGCTGCGCATAAAATCGTAAAATCAACTTTAACACTTTCGGAGGCAACTGATACCTGTTAAATCAAAGAAAGGTAAACAAAATTTTTCCCTGTTTTCTTACCAGGGTCACGAAAACATTGAACCAATTTTGACGACTGTGCGAGTCAAAAGTCAATTTTATGTTTAATCGCTGCGCAAAAATATGAAATTTAGAAGCAACTGGTTGTTGTTGCGGAAACTTTTTCCGATAAAAAAATCTTGTTCTTGTTTGAAGAATTTAGAAGTAGGCCATAAAGATATAATAAGATGTAAGAATAACTAAAAATCAATTTTTTCTTTGATAGGGTAGAAAACATTGTGGGAAAAGGAGAAAATGCTGGTAACCTGCATTGTCTCCTTTCCTCAGATTATTTTCAAAAGCCTTCTCTTTCAGGGGTGTTAAAAGGCGTCATTGTGTGGTAAAAGGTTAATAAGAATAAACAGATATCCCCCCCCCTTCCCATCAGCCAATCAAATCTCTTCCCTCTCTGAAATTATCCAATCAGAGAAGCTTTAAGGAAATCAGCTTGGGAACCAATAGCCCAAATCAGAATGGGAACCAACAGCCAATCAGAGAAGACTTTAGATATTCAACAGCCAATCAGAGAGCTTCAAAATCGCTCCGAAATGGCGCCCAAATTTATTAATAAAAAACAGTGAAAAAAAAAAAACGGCATAAAAGTGGATTTAAAGTCTTCTTTAAAGGCTGCGGTGCAGTCCTTGGCGAACTGCCAGGCATGCACCATCCACACATGCCAGATTTCACTGAAAATGGGCAAAGATTTAAGAAAATAGGGGCGCAGCAGACCTTGTTTTGGTCTTTTCAAGCCCCTTGCAAGAATTACTTCCCTTAGACCCTCGAGGCACCCCCCCCTCCCAAGCCCTTAACTGGATTCGATTTTCTAACTCAGCCCACAATAAATGCTGCACATTGAAACCTTCAATAAGCCAAAGTAATCAATGTACAGTGTAAAAAAGCCCCAGAAATTAATGTGACAAGTGGCTAAAAAAAGACTGAAAACTCTTTTAGTTGCTTCCTATTGCATGTATCTAACAAAGGCAACTGAAGTGAAATTTTTCTAATCTCTTCAAACCGCAACAAGAAACCCAGTTACGTTGACTACCGTCTCATATGTGCCAGTTACGCTCATGCGAAAACCCCAGAAAATAATGCGACAGGTGGCTAAAAAAAGACTGAATGCTTCTTATTGCATAAATCAAACAAATGGAACAAAGTTTTTAATGGATTTTTTTCCCTCCAATCTCTTTATACCGTGACGACAAATCTATTTATGTTGACTACCGTCTCATAGGTGCCGGTTACGTATCCGCGAAAACGCGAAAAATCGACTTACGGAACACTTTATAGCAGATGACGCCTGTTGCTTAAAAGGTCAAATATAGGGAACTTAATTTCTTATATTTGTTTTTTACTTCGCCAGTCTTTTTTTACCGTGACAACAAACCCATGTAGGTTGTCTATTGACTCGCAGGTGCCGGTTACGTACCTGCGAAAACATGAAAAATCGACTTACGGAATATTTTATAGCAGACGACAACTGTTGCTTAAAGTCAATTATAGGGCTTTTTCTATTTTTCTTTTTCATTTTCTCCCATTAGGGCCAATGATTTTGTTACGATGACCATCTCACCCATACGTGACTGATACGTGCTGCGCATAAAATTGTAAAATCAACTTTAACACTTTCGGAGGCAACTGATACCTGTTAAATCAAAGAAAGGTAAACAAAATTTTTCCCTGTTTTCTTACCAGGGTCACGAAAACATTGAACCAATTTTGACGACTGTGCGAGTCAAAAGTCAATTTTATGTTTAATCGCTGCGCAAAAATATGAAATTTAGAAGCAACTGGTTGTTGTTGCGGAAACTTTTTCCGATAAAAAAATCTTGTTCTTGTTTGAAGAATTTAGAAGTAGGCCATAAAGATATAATAAGATGTAAGAATAACTAAAAATCAATTTTTTCTTTGATAGGGTAGAAAACATTGTGGGAAAAGGAGAAAATGCTGGTAACCTGCATTGTCTCCTTTCCTCAGATTATTTTCAAAAGCCTTCTCTTTCAGGGGTGTTAAAAGGCGTCATTGTGTGGTAAAAGGTTAATAAGAATAAACAGATATCCCCCCCCCCTTCCCATCAGCCAATCAAATCTCTTCCCTCTCTGAAATTATCCAATCAGAGAAGCTTTAAGGAAATCAGCTTGGGAACCAATAGCCCAAATCAGAATGGGAACCAACAGCCAATCAGAGAAGACTTTAGATATTCAACAGCCAATCAGAGAGCTTCAAAATCGCTCCGAAATGGCGCCCAAATTTATTAATAAAAAACAGTGAAAAAAAAAAAACGGCATAAAAGTGGATTTAAAGTCTTCTTTAAAGGCTGCGGTGCAGTCCTTGGCGAACTGCCAGGCATGCACCATCCACACATGCCAGATTTCACTGAAAATGGGCAAAGATTTAAGAAAATAGGGGCGCAGCAGACCTTGTTTTGGTCTTTTCAAGCCCCTTGCAAGAATTACTTCCCTTAGACCCTCGAGGCACCCCCCCCTCCCAAGCCCTTAACTGGATTCGATTTTCTAACTCAGCCCACAATAAATGCTGCACATTGAAACCTTCAATAAGCCAAAGTAATCAATGTACAGTGTAAAAAAGCCCCAGAAATTAATGTGACAAGTGGCTAAAAAAAGACTGAAAACTCTTTTAGTTGCTTCCTATTGCATGTATCTAACAAAGGCAACTGAAGTGAAATTTTTCTAATCTCTTCAAACCGCAACAAGAAACCCAGTTACGTTGACTACCGTCTCATATGTGCCAGTTACGCTCATGCGAAAACCCCAGAAAATAATGCGACAGGTGGCTAAAAAAAGACTGAATGCTTCTTGTTGCATAAATCAAACAAATGGAACAAAGTTTTTAATGGATTTTTTTCCCTCCAATCTCTTTATACCGTGACGACAAATCTATTTATGTTGACTACCGTCTCATAGGTGCCGGTTACGTATCCGCGAAAACGCGAAAAATCGACTTACGGAACACTTTATAGCAGATGACGCCTGTTGCTTAAAAGGTCAAATATAGGGAACTTAATTTCTTATATTTGTTTTTTACTTCGCCAGTCTTTTTTTACCGTGACAACAAACCCATGTAGGTTGTCTATTGACTCGCAGGTGCCGGTTACGTACCTGCGAAAACATGAAAAATCGACTTACGGAATATTTTATAGCAGACGACAACTGTTGCTTAAAGTCAATTATAGGGCTTTTTCTATTTTTCTTTTTCATTTTCTCCCATTAGGGCCAATGATTTTGTTACGATGACCATCTCACCCATACGTGACTGATACGTGCTGCGCATAAAATCGTAAAATCAACTTTAACACTTTCGGAGGCAACTGATACCTGTTAAATCAAAGAAAGGTAAACAAAATTTTTCCCTGTTTTCTTACCAGGGTCACGAAAACATTGAACCAATTTTGACGACTGTGCGAGTCAAAAGTCAATTTTATGTTTAATCGCTGCGCAAAAATATGAAATTTAGAAGCAACTGGTTGTTGTTGCGGAAACTTTTTCCGATAAAAAAATCTTGTTCTTGTTTGAAGAATTTAGAAGTAGGCCATAAAGATATAATAAGATGTAAGAATAACTAAAAATCAATTTTTTCTTTGATAGGGTAGAAAACATTGTGGGAAAAGGAGAAAATGCTGGTAACCTGCATTGTCTCCTTTCCTCAGATTATTTTCAAAAGCCTTCTCTTTCAGGGGTGTTAAAAGGCGTCATTGTGTGGTAAAAGGTTAATAAGAATAAACAGATATCCCCCCCCCTTCCCATCAGCCAATCAAATCTCTTCCCTCTCTGAAATTATCCAATCAGAGAAGCTTTAAGGAAATCAGCTTGGGAACCAATAGCCCAAATCAGAATGGGAACCAACAGCCAATCAGAGAAGACTTTAGATATTCAACAGCCAATCAGAGAGCTTCAAAATCGCTCCGAAATGGCGCCCAAATTTATTAATAAAAAACAGTGAAAAAAAAAAACGGCATAAAAGTGGATTTAAAGTCTTCTTTAAAGGCTGCGGTGCAGTCCTTGGCGAACTGCCAGGCATGCACCATCCACACATGCCAGATTTCACTGAAAATGGGCAAACATTTAAGAAAATAGGGGCGCAGCAGACCTTGTTTTGGTCTTTTCAAGCCCCTTGCAAGAATTACTTCCCTTAGACCCTCGAGGCACCCCCCCCTCCCAAGCCCTTAACTGGATTCGATTTTCTAACTCAGCCCACAATAAATGCTGCACATTGAAACCTTCAATAAGCCAAAGTAATCAATGTACAGTGTAAAAAAGCCCCAGAAATTAATGTGACAAGTGGCTAAAAAAAGACTGAAAACTCTTTTAGTTGCTTCCTATTGCATGTATCTAACAAAGGCAACTGAAGTGAAATTTTTCTAATCTCTTCAAACCGCAACAAGAAACCCAGTTACGTTGACTACCGTCTCATATGTGCCAGTTACGCTCATGCGAAAACCCCAGAAAATAATGCGACAGGTGGCTAAAAAAAGACTGAATGCTTCTTATTGCATAAATCAAACAAATGGAACAAAGTTTTTAATGGATTTTTTTCCCTCCAATCTCTTTATACCGTGACGACAAATCTATTTATGTTGACTACCGTCTCATAGGTGCCGGTTACGTATCCGCGAAAACGCGAAAAATCGACTTACGGAACACTTTATAGCAGATGACGCCTGTTGCTTAAAAGGTCAAATATAGGGAACTTAATTTCTTATATTTGTTTTTTACTTCGCCAGTCTTTTTTTACCGTGACAACAAACCCATGTAGGTTGTCTATTGACTCGCAGGTGCCGGTTACGTACCTGCGAAAACATGAAAAATCGACTTACGGAATATTTTATAGCAGACGACAACTGTTGCTTAAAGTCAATTATAGGGCTTTTTCTATTTTTCTTTTTCATTTTCTCCCATTAGGGCCAATGATTTTGTTACGATGACCATCTCGCCCATACGTGACTGATACGTGCTGCGCATAAAATCGTAAAATCAACTTTAACACTTTCGGAGGCAACTGATACCTGTTAAGTCAAAGAAAGGTAAACAAAATTTTTCCCTGTTTTCTTACCAGGGTCACGAAAACATTGAACCAATTTTGACGACTGTGCGAGTCAAAAGTCAATTTTATGTTTAATCGCTGCGCAAAAATATGAAATTTAGAAGCAACTGGTTGTTGTTGCGGAAACTTTTTCCGATAAAAAAATCTTGTTCTTGTTTGAAGAATTTAGAAGTAGGCCATAAAGATATAATAAGATGTAAGAATAACTAAAAATCAATTTTTTCTTTGATAGGGTAGAAAACATTGTGGGAAAAGGAGAAAATGCTGGTAACCTGCATTGTCTCCTTTCCTCAGATTATTTTCAAAAGCCTTCTCTTTCAGGGGTGTTAAAAGGCGTCATTGTGTGGTAAAAGGTTAATAAGAATAAACAGATATCCCCCCCCCCTTCCCATCAGCCAATCAAATCTCTTCCCTCTCTGAAATTATCCAATCAGAGAAGCTTTAAGGAAATCAGCTTGGGAACCAATAGCCCAAATCAGAATGGGAACCAACAGCCAATCAGAGAAGACTTTAGATATTCAACAGCCAATCAGAGAGCTTCAAAATCGCTCCGAAATGGCGCCCAAATTTATTAATAAAAAACAGTGAAAAAAAAAAACGGCATAAAAGTGGATTTAAAGTCTTCTTTAAAGGCTGCGGTGCAGTCCTTGGCGAACTGCCAGGCATGCACCATCCACACATGCCAGATTTCACTGAAAATGGGCAAAGATTTAAGAAAATAGGGGCGCAGCAGACCTTGTTTTGGTCTTTTCAAGCCCCTTGCAAGAATTACTTCCCTTAGACCCTCGAGGCACCCCCCCCTCCCAAGCCCTTAACTGGATTCGATTTTCTAACTCAGCCCACAATAAATGCTGCACATTGAAACCTTCAATAAGCCAAAGTAATCAATGTACAGTGTAAAAAAGCCCCAGAAATTAATGTGACAAGTGGCTAAAAAAAGACTGAAAACTCTTTTAGTTGCTTCCTATTGCATGTA
Source organism: Tridacna crocea (assembly GCA_943736015.1). Classification (NCBI taxonomy): domain Eukaryota; kingdom Metazoa; phylum Mollusca; class Bivalvia; order Cardiida; family Cardiidae; genus Tridacna; species Tridacna crocea. Next base: position 1,931,763 of record OX031067.1, on the reverse strand, counting down.
TCTAACAAAGGCAACTGAAGTGAAATTTTTCTAATCTCTTCAAACCGCAACAAGAAACCCAGTTACGTTGACTACCGTCTCATATGTGCCAGTTACGCTCATGCGAAAACCCCAGAAAATAATGCGACAGGTGGCTAAAAAAAGACTGAATGCTTCTTATTGCATAAATCAAACAAATGGAACAAAGTTTTTAATGGATTTTTTTCCCTCCAATCTCTTTATACCGTGACGACAAATCTATTTATGTTGACTACCGTCTCATAGGTGCCGGTTACGTATCCGCGAAAACGCGAAAAATCGACTTACGGAACACTTTATAGCAGATGACGCCTGTTGCTTAAAAGGTCAAATATAGGGAACTTAATTTCTTATATTTGTTTTTTACTTCGCCAGTCTTTTTTTACCGTGACAACAAACCCATGTAGGTTGTCTATTGACTCGCAGGTGCCGGTTACGTACCTGCGAAAACATGAAAAATCGACTTACGGAATATTTTATAGCAGACGACAACTGTTGCTTAAAGTCAATTATAGGGCTTTTTCTATTTTTCTTTTTCATTTTCTCCCATTAGGGCCAATGATTTTGTTACGATGACCATCTCACCCATACGTGACTGATACGTGCTGCGCATAAAATCGTAAAATCAACTTTAACACTTTCGGAGGCAACTGATACCTGTTAAATCAAAGAAAGGTAAACAAAATTTTTCCCTGTTTTCTTACCAGGGTCACGAAAACATTGAACCAATTTTGACGACTGTGCGAGTCAAAAGTCAATTTTATGTTTAATCGCTGCGCAAAAATATGAAATTTAGAAGCAACTGGTTGTTGTTGCGGAAACTTTTTCCGATAAAAAAATCTTGTTCTTGTTTGAAGAATTTAGAAGTAGGCCATAAAGATATAATAAGATGTAAGAATAACTAAAAATCAATTTTTTCTTTGATAGGGTAGAAAACATTGTGGGAAAAGGAGAAAATGCTGGTAACCTGCATTGTCTCCTTTCCTCAGATTATTTTCAAAAGCCTTCTCTTTCAGGGGTGTTAAAAGGCGTCATTGTGTGGTAAAAGGTTAATAAGAATAAACAGATATCCCCCCCTTCCCATCAGCCAATCAAATCTCTTCCCTCTCTGAAATTATCCAATCAGAGAAGCTTTAAGGAAATCAGCTTGGGAACCAATAGCCCAAATCAGAATGGGAACCAACAGCCAATCAGAGAAGACTTTAGATATTCAACAGCCAATCAGAGAGCTTCAAAATCGCTCCGAAATGGCGCCCAAATTTATTAATAAAAAACAGTGAAAAAAAAAAAACGGCATAAAAGTGGATTTAAAGTCTTCTTTAAAGGCTGCGGTGCAGTCCTTGGCGAACTGCCAGGCATGCACCATCCACACATGCCAGATTTCACTGAAAATGGGCAAACATTTAAGAAAATAGGGGCGCAGCAGACCTTGTTTTGGTCTTTTCAAGCCCCTTGCAAGAATTACTTCCCTTAGACCCTCGAGGCACCCCCCCCTCCCAAGCCCTTAACTGGATTCGATTTTCTAACTCAGCCCACAATAAATGCTGCACATTGAAACCTTCAATAAGCCAAAGTAATCAATGTACAGTGTAAAAAAGCCCCAGAAATTAATGTGACAAGTGGCTAAAAAAAGACTGAAAACTCTTTTAGTTGCTTCCTATTGCATGTATCTAACAAAGGCAACTGAAGTGAAATTTTTCTAATCTCTTCAAACCGCAACAAGAAACCCAGTTACGTTGACTACCTTCTCATATGTGCCAGTTACGCTCATGCGAAAACCCCAGAAAATAATGCGACAGGTGGCTAAAAAAAGACTGAATGCTTCTTATTGCATAAATCAAACAAATGGAACAAAGTTTTTAATGGATTTTTTTCCCTCCAATCTCTTTATACCGTGACGACAAATCTATTTATGTTGACTACCGTCTCATAGGTGCCGGTTACGTATCCGCGAAAACGCGAAAAATCGACTTACGGAACACTTTATAGCAGATGACGCCTGTTGCTTAAAAGGTCAAATATAGGGAACTTAATTTCTTATATTTGTTTTTTACTTCGCCAGTCTTTTTTTACCGTGACAACAAACCCATGTAGGTTGTCTATTGACTCGCAGGTGCCGGTTACGTACCTGCGAAAACATGAAAAATCGACTTACGGAATATTTTATAGCAGACGACAACTGTTGCTTAAAGTCAATTATAGGGCTTTTTCTATTTTTCTTTTTCATTTTCTCCCATTAGGGCCAATGATTTTGTTACGATGACCATCTCACCCATACGTGACTGATACGTGCTGCGCATAAAATCGTAAAATCAACTTTAACACTTTCGGAGGCAACTGATACCTGTTAAATCAAAGAAAGGTAAACAAAATTTTTCCCTGTTTTCTTACCAGGGTCACGAAAACATTGAACCAATTTTGACGACTGTGCGAGTCAAAAGTCAATTTTATGTTTAATCGCTGCGCAAAAATATGAAATTTAGAAGCAACTGGTTGTTGTTGCGGAAACTTTTTCCGATAAAAAAATCTTGTTCTTGTTTGAAGAATTTAGAAGTAGGCCATAAAGATATAATAAGATGTAAGAATAACTAAAAATCAATTTTTTCTTTGATAGGGTAGAAAACATTGTGGGAAAAGGAGAAAATGCTGGTAACCTGCATTGTCTCCTTTCCTCAGATTATTTTCAAAAGCCTTCTCTTTCAGGGGTGTTAAAAGGCGTCATTGTGTGGTAAAAGGTTAATAAGAATAAACAGATATCCCCCCCCTTCCCATCAGCCAATCAAATCTCTTCCCTCTCTGAAATTATCCAATCAGAGAAGCTTTAAGGAAATCAGCTTGGGAACCAATAGCCCAAATCAGAATGGGAACCAACAGCCAATCAGAGAAGACTTTAGATATTCAACAGCCAATCAGAGAGCTTCAAAATCGCTCCGAAATGGCGCCCAAATTTATTAATAAAAAACAGTGAAAAAAAAAAACGGCATAAAAGTGGATTTAAAGTCTTCTTTAAAGGCTGCGGTGCAGTCCTTGGCGAACTGCCAGGCATGCACCATCCACACATGCCAGATTTCACTGAAAATGGGCAAACATTTAAGAAAATAGGGGCGCAGCAGACCTTGTTTTGGTCTTTTCAAGCCCCTTGCAAGAATTACTTCCCTTAGACCCTCGAGGCACCCCCCCCTCCCAAGCCCTTAACTGGATTCGATTTTCTAACTCAGCCCACAATAAATGCTGCACATTGAAACCTTCAATAAGCCAAAGTAATCAATGTACAGTGTAAAAAAGCCCCAGAAATTAATGTGACAAGTGGCTAAAAAAAGACTGAAAACTCTTTTAGTTGCTTCCTATTGCATGTATCTAACAAAGGCAACTGAAGTGAAATTTTTCTAATCTCTTCAAACCGCAACAAGAAACCCAGTTACGTTGACTACCGTCTCATATGTGCCAGTTACGCTCATGCGAAAACCCCAGAAAATAATGCGACAGGTGGCTAAAAAAAGACTGAATGCTTCTTATTGCATAAATCAAACAAATGGAACAAAGTTTTTAATGGATTTTTTTCCCTCCAATCTCTTTATACCGTGACGACAAATCTATTTATGTTGACTACCGTCTCATAGGTGCCGGTTACGTATCCGCGAAAACGCGAAAAATCGACTTACAGAACACTTTATAGCAGATGACGCCTGTTGCTTAAAAGGTCAAATATAGGGAACTTAATTTCTTATATTTGTTTTTTACTTCGCCAGTCTTTTTTTACCGTGACAACAAACCCATGTAGGTTGTCTATTGACTCGCAGGTGCCGGTTACGTACCTGCGAAAACATGAAAAATCGACTTACGGAATATTTTATAGCAGACGACAACTGTTGCTTAAAGTCAATTATAGGGCTTTTTCTATTTTTCTTTTTCATTTTCTCCCATTAGGGCCAATGATTTTGTTACGATGACCATCTCACCCATACGTGACTGATACGTGCTGCGCATAAAATCGTAAAATCAACTTTAACACTTTCGGAGGCAACTGATACCTGTTAAATCAAAGAAAGGTAAACAAAATTTTTCCCTGTTTTCTTACCAGGGTCACGAAAACATTGAACCAATTTTGACGACTGTGCGAGTCAAAAGTCAATTTTATGTTTAATCGCTGCGCAAAAATATGAAATTTAGAAGCAACTGGTTGTTGTTGCGGAAACTTTTTCCGATAAAAAAATCTTGTTCTTGTTTGAAGAATTTAGAAGTAGGCCATAAAGATATAATAAGATGTAAGAATAACTAAAAATCAATTTTTTCTTTGATAGGGTAGAAAACATTGTGGGAAAAGGAGAAAATGCTGGTAACCTGCATTGTCTCCTTTCCTCAGATTATTTTCAAAAGCCTTCTCTTTCAGGGGTGTTAAAAGGCGTCATTGTGTGGTAAAAGGTTAATAAGAATAAACAGATATCCCCCCCCCTTCCCATCAGCCAATCAAATCTCTTCCCTCTCTGAAATTATCCAATCAGAGAAGCTTTAAGGAAATCAGCTTGGGAACCAATAGCCCAAATCAGAATGGGAACCAACAGCCAATCAGAGAAGACTTTAGATATTCAACAGCCAATCAGAGAGCTTCAAAATCGCTCCGAAATGGCGCCCAAATTTATTAATAAAAAACAGTGAAAAAAAAAAAACGGCATAAAAGTGGATTTAAAGTCTTCTTTAAAGGCTGCGGTGCAGTCCTTGGCGAACTGCCAGGCATGCACCATCCACACATGCCAGATTTCACTGAAAATGGGCAAAGATTTAAGAAAATAGGGGCGCAGCAGACCTTGTTTTGGTCTTTTCAAGCCCCTTGCAAGAATTACTTCCCTTAGACCCTCGAGGCACCCCCCCCTCCCAAGCCCTTAACTGGATTCGATTTTCTAACTCAGCCCACAATAAATGCTGCACATTGAAACCTTCAATAAGCCAAAGTAATCAATGTACAGTGTAAAAAAGCCCCAGAAATTAATGTGACAAGTGGCTAAAAAAAGACTGAAAACTCTTTTAGTTGCTTCCTATTGCATGTATCTAACAAAGGCAACTGAAGTGAAATTTTTCTAATCTCTTCAAACCGCAACAAGAAACCCAGTTACGTTGACTACCGTCTCATATGTGCCAGTTACGCTCATGCGAAAACCCCAGAAAATAATGCGACAGGTGGCTAAAAAAAGACTGAATGCTTCTTATTGCATAAATCAAACAAATGGAACAAAGTTTTTAATGGATTTTTTTCCCTCCAATCTCTTTATACCGTGACGACAAATCTATTTATGTTGACTACCGTCTCATAGGTGCCGGTTACGTATCCGCGAAAACGCGAAAAATCGACTTACGGAACACTTTATAGCAGATGACGCCTGTTGCTTAAAAGGTCAAATATAGGGAACTTAATTTCTTATATTTGTTTTTTACTTCGCCAGTCTTTTTTTACCGTGACAACAAACCCATGTAGGTTGTCTATTGACTCGCAGGTGCCGGTTACGTACCTGCGAAAACATGAAAAATCGACTTACGGAATATTTTATAGCAGACGACAACTGTTGCTTAAAGTCAATTATAGGGCTTTTTCTATTTTTCTTTTTCATTTTCTCCCATTAGGGCCAATGATTTTGTTACGATGACCATCTCACCCATACGTGACTGATACGTGCTGCGCATAAAATCGTAAAATCAACTTTAACACTTTCGGAGGCAACTGATACCTGTTAAATCAAAGAAAGGTAAACAAAATTTTTCCCTGTTTTCTTACCAGGGTCACGAAAACATTGAACCAATTTTGACGACTGTGCGAGTCAAAAGTCAATTTTATGTTTAATCGCTGCGCAAAAATATGAAATTTAGAAGCAACTGGTTGTTGTTGCGGAAACTTTTTCCGATAAAAAAATCTTGTTCTTGTTTGAAGAATTTAGAAGTAGGCCATAAAGATATAATAAGATGTAAGAATAACTAAAAATCAATTTTTTCTTTGATAGGGTAGAAAACATTGTGGGAAAAGGAGAAAATGCTGGTAACCTGCATTGTCTCCTTTCCTCAGATTATTTTCAAAAGCCTTCTCTTTCAGGGGTGTTAAAAGGCGTCATTGTGTGGTAAAAGGTTAATAAGAATAAACAGATATCCCCCCCCCTTCCCATCAGCCAATCAAATCTCTTCCCTCTCTGAAATTATCCAATCAGAGAAGCTTTAAGGAAATCAGCTTGGGAACCAATAGCCCAAATCAGAATGGGAACCAACAGCCAATCAGAGAAGACTTTAGATATTCAACAGCCAATCAGAGAGCTTCAAAATCGCTCCGAAATGGCGCCCAAATTTATTAATAAAAAACAGTGAAAAAAAAAAAACGGCATAAAAGTGGATTTAAAGTCTTCTTTAAAGGCTGCGGTGCAGTCCTTGGCGAACTGCCAGGCATGCACCATCCACACATGCCAGATTTCACTGAAAATGGGCAAACATTTAAGAAAATAGGGGCGCAGCAGACCTTGTTTTGGTCTTTTCAAGCCCCTTGCAAGAATTACTTCCCTTAGACCCTCGAGGCACCCCCCCCTCCCAAGCCCTTAACTGGATTCGATTTTCTAACTCAGCCCACAATAAATGCTGCACATTGAAACCTTCAATAAGCCAAAGTAATCAATGTACAGTGTAAAAAAGCCCCAGAAATTAATGTGACAAGTGGCTAAAAAAAGACTGAAAACTCTTTTAGTTGCTTCCTATTGCATGTATCTAACAAAGGCAACTGAAGTGAAATTTTTCTAATCTCTTCAAACCGCAACAAGAAACCCAGTTACGTTGACTACCGTCTCATATGTGCCAGTTACGCTCATGCGAAAACCCCAGAAAATAATGCGACAGGTGGCTAAAAAAAGACTGAATGCTTCTTATTGCATAAATCAAACAAATGGAACAAAGTTTTTAATGGATTTTTTTCCCTCCAATCTCTTTATACCGTGACGACAAATCTATTTATGTTGACTACCGTCTCATAGGTGCCGGTTACGTATCCGCGAAAACGCGAAAAATCGACTTACGGAACACTTTATAGCAGATGACGCCTGTTGCTTAAAAGGTCAAATATAGGGAACTTAATTTCTTATATTTGTTTTTTACTTCGCCAGTCTTTTTTTACCGTGACAACAAACCCATGTAGGTTGTCTATTGACTCGCAGGTGCCGGTTACGTACCTGCGAAAACATGAAAAATCGACTTACGGAATATTTTATAGCAGACGACAACTGTTGCTTAAAGTCAATTATAGGGCTTTTTCTATTTTTCTTTTTCATTTTCTCCCATTAGGGCCAATGATTTTGTTACGATGACCATCTCACCCATACGTGACTGATACGTGCTGCGCATAAAATCGTAAAATCAACTTTAACACTTTCGGAGGCAACTGATACCTGTTAAATCAAAGAAAGGTAAACAAAATTTTTCCCTGTTTTCTTACCAGGGTCACGAAAACATTGAACCAATTTTGACGACTGTGCGAGTCAAAAGTCAATTTTATGTTTAATCGCTGCGCAAAAATATGAAATTTAGAAGCAACTGGTTGTTGTTGCGGAAACTTTTTCCGATAAAAAAATCTTGTTCTTGTTTGAAGAATTTAGAAGTAGGCCATAAAGATATAATAAGATGTAAGAATAACTAAAAATCAATTTTTTCTTTGATAGGGTAGAAAACATTGTGGGAAAAGGAGAAAATGCTGGTAACCTGCATTGTCTCCTTTCCTCAGATTATTTTCAAAAGCCTTCTCTTTCAGGGGTGTTAAAAGGCGTCATTGTGTGGTAAAAGGTTAATAAGAATAAACAGATATCCCCCCCCCTTCCCATCAGCCAATCAAATCTCTTCCCTCTCTGAAATTATCCAATCAGAGAAGCTTTAAGGAAATCAGCTTGGGAACCAATAGCCCAAATCAGAATGGGAACCAACAGCCAATCAGAGAAGACTTTAGATATTCAACAGCCAATCAGAGAGCTTCAAAATCGCTCCGAAATGGCGCCCAAATTTATTAATAAAAAACAGTGAAAAAAAAAAAACGGCATAAAAGTGGATTTAAAGTCTTCTTTAAAGGCTGCGGTGCAGTCCTTGGCGAACTGCCAGGCATGCACCATCCACACATGCCAGATTTCACTGAAAATGGGCAAACATTTAAGAAAATAGGGGCGCAGCAGACCTTGTTTTGGTCTTTTCAAGCCCCTTGCAAGAATTACTTCCCTTAGACCCTCGAGGCACCCCCCCCTCCCAAGCCCTTAACTGGATTCGATTTTCTAACTCAGCCCACAATAAATGCTGCACATTGAAACCTTCAATAAGCCAAAGTAATCAATGTACAGTGTAAAAAAGCCCCAGAAATTAATGTGACAAGTGGCTAAAAAAAGACTGAAAACTCTTTTAGTTGCTTCCTATTGCATGTATCTAACAAAGGCAACTGAAGTGAAATTTTTCTAATCTCTTCAAACCGCAACAAGAAACCCAGTTACGTTGACTACCGTCTCATATGTGCCAGTTACGCTCATGCGAAAACCCCAGAAAATAATGCGACAGGTGGCTAAAAAAAGACTGAATGCTTCTTATTGCATAAATCAAACAAATGGAACAAAGTTTTTAATGGATTTTTTTCCCTCCAATCTCTTTATACCGTGACGACAAATCTATTTATGTTGACTACCGTCTCATAGGTGCCGGTTACGTATCCGCGAAAACGCGAAAAATCGACTTACGGAACACTTTATAGCAGATGACGCCTGTTGCTTAAAAGGTCAAATATAGGGAACTTAATTTCTTATATTTGTTTTTTACTTCGCCAGTCTTTTTTTACCGTGACAACAAACCCATGTAGGTTGTCTATTGACTCGCAGGTGCCGGTTACGTACCTGCGAAAACATGAAAAATCGACTTACGGAATATTTTATAGCAGACGACAACTGTTGCTTAAAGTCAATTATAGGGCTTTTTCTATTTTTCTTTTTCATTTTCTCCCATTAGGGCCAATGATTTTGTTACGATGACCATCTCACCCATACGTGACTGATACGTGCTGCGCATAAAATCGTAAAATCAACTTTAACACTTTCGGAGGCAACTGATACCTGTTAAATCAAAGAAAGGTAAACAAAATTTTTCCCTGTTTTCTTACCAGGGTCACGAAAACATTGAACCAATTTTGACGACTGTGCGAGTCAAAAGTCAATTTTATGTTTAATCGCTGCGCAAAAATATGAAATTTAGAAGCAACTGGTTGTTGTTGCGGAAACTTTTTCCGATAAAAAAATCTTGTTCTTGTTTGAAGAATTTAGAAGTAGGCCATAAAGATATAATAAGATGTAAGAATAACTAAAAATCAATTTTTTCTTTGATAGGGTAGAAAACATTGTGGGAAAAGGAGAAAATGCTGGTAACCTGCATTGTCTCCTTTCCTCAGATTATTTTCAAAAGCCTTCTCTTTCAGGGGTGTTAAAAGGCGTCATTGTGTGGTAAAAGGTTAATAAGAATAAACAGATATCCCCCCCCCTTCCCATCAGCCAATCAAATCTCTTCCCTCTCTGAAATTATCCAATCAGAGAAGCTTTAAGGAAATCAGCTTGGGAACCAATAGCCCAAATCAGAATGGGAACCAACAGCCAATCAGAGAAGACTTTAGATATTCAACAGCCAATCAGAGAGCTTCAAAATCGCTCCGAAATGGCGCCCAAATTTATTAATAAAAAACAGTGAAAAAAAAAAAACGGCATAAAAGTGGATTTAAAGTCTTCTTTAAAGGCTGCGGTGCAGTCCTTGGCGAACTGCCAGGCATGCACCATCCACACATGCCAGATTTCACTGAAAATGGGCAAACATTTAAGAAAATAGGGGCGCAGCAGACCTTGTTTTGGTCTTTTCAAGCCCCTTGCAAGAATTACTTCCCTTAGACCCTCGAGGCACCCCCCCCTCCCAAGCCCTTAACTGGATTCGATTTTCTAACTCAGCCCACAATAAATGCTGCACATTGAAACCTTCAATAAGCCAAAGTAATCAATGTACAGTGTAAAAAAGCCCCAGAAATTAATGTGACAAGTGGCTAAAAAAAGACTGAAAACTCTTTTAGTTGCTTCCTATTGCATGTATCTAACAAAGGCAACTGAAGTGAAATTTTTCTAATCTCTTCAAACCGCAACAAGAAACCCAGTTACGTTGACTACCGTCTCATATGTGCCAGTTACGCTCATGCGAAAACCCCAGAAAATAATGCGACAGGTGGCTAAAAAAAGACTGAATGCTTCTTATTGCATAAATCAAACAAATGGAACAAAGTTTTTAATGGATTTTTTTCCCTCCAATCTCTTTATACCGTGACGACAAATCTATTTATGTTGACTACCGTCTCATAGGTGCCGGTTACGTATCCGCGAAAACGCGAAAAATCGACTTACGGAACACTTTATAGCAGATGACGCCTGTTGCTTAAAAGGTCAAATATAGGGAACTTAATTTCTTATATTTGTTTTTTACTTCGCCAGTCTTTTTTTACCGTGACAACAAACCCATGTAGGTTGTCTATTGACTCGCAGGTGCCGGTTACGTACCTGCGAAAACATGAAAAATCGACTTACGGAATATTTTATAGCAGACGACAACTGTTGCTTAAAGTCAATTATAGGGCTTTTTCTATTTTTCTTTTTCATTTTCTCCCATTAGGGCCAATGATTTTGTTACGATGACCATCTCACCCATACGTGACTGATACGTGCTGCGCATAAAATCGTAAAATCAACTTTAACACTTTCGGAGGCAACTGATACCTGTTAAATCAAAGAAAGGTAAACAAAATTTTTCCCTGTTTTCTTACCAGGGTCACGAAAACATTGAACCAATTTTGACGACTGTGCGAGTCAAAAGTCAATTTTATGTTTAATCGCTGCGCAAAAATATGAAATTTAGAAGCAACTGGTTGTTGTTGCGGAAACTTTTTCCGATAAAAAAATCTTGTTCTTGTTTGAAGAATTTAGAAGTAGGCCATAAAGATATAATAAGATGTAAGAATAACTAAAAATCAATTTTTTCTTTGATAGGGTAGAAAACATTGTGGGAAAAGGAGAAAATGCTGGTAACCTGCATTGTCTCCTTTCCTCAGATTATTTTCAAAAGCCTTCTCTTTCAGGGGTGTTAAAAGGCGTCATTGTGTGGTAAAAGGTTAATAAGAATAAACAGATATCCCCCCCCCTTCCCATCAGCCAATCAAATCTCTTCCCTCTCTGAAATTATCCAATCAGAGAAGCTTTAAGGAAATCAGCTTGGGAACCAATAGCCCAAATCAGAATGGGAACCAACAGCCAATCAGAGAAGACTTTAGATATTCAACAGCCAATCAGAGAGCTTCAAAATCGCTCCGAAATGGCGCCCAAATTTATTAATAAAAAACAGTGAAAAAAAAAAAACGGCATAAAAGTGGATTTAAAGTCTTCTTTAAAGGCTGCGGTGCAGTCCTTGGCGAACTGCCAGGCATGCACCATCCACACATGCCAGATTTCACTGAAAATGGGCAAACATTTAAGAAAATAGGGGCGCAGCAGACCTTGTTTTGGTCTTTTCAAGCCCCTTGCAAGAATTACTTCCCTTAGACCCTCGAGGCACCCCCCCCTCCCAAGCCCTTAACTGGATTCGATTTTCTAACTCAGCCCACAATAAATGCTGCACATTGAAACCTTCAATAAGCCAAAGTAATCAATGTACAGTGTAAAAAAGCCCCAGAAATTAATGTGACAAGTGGCTAAAAAAAGACTGAAAACTCTTTTAGTTGCTTCCTATTGCATGTATCTAACAAAGGCAACTGAAGTGAAATTTTTCTAATCTCTTCAAACCGCAACAAGAAACCCAGTTACGTTGACTACCGTCTCATATGTGCCAGTTACGCTCATGCGAAAACCCCAGAAAATAATGCGACAGGTGGCTAAAAAAAGACTGAATGCTTCTTATTGCATAAATCAAACAAATGGAACAAAGTTTTTAATGGATTTTTTTCCCTCCAATCTCTTTATACCGTGACGACAAATCTATTTATGTTGACTACCGTCTCATAGGTGCCGGTTACGTATCCGCGAAAACGCGAAAAATCGACTTACGGAACACTTTATAGCAGATGACGCCTGTTGCTTAAAAGGTCAAATATAGGGAACTTAATTTCTTATATTTGTTTTTTACTTCGCCAGTCTTTTTTTACCGTGACAACAAACCCATGTAGGTTGTCTATTGACTCGCAGGTGCCGGTTACGTACCTGCGAAAACATGAAAAATCGACTTACGGAATATTTTATAGCAGACGACAACTGTTGCTTAAAGTCAATTATAGGGCTTTTTCTATTTTTCTTTTTCATTTTCTCCCATTAGGGCCAATGATTTTGTTACGATGACCATCTCACCCATACGTGACTGATACGTGCTGCGCATAAAATCGTAAAATCAACTTTAACACTTTCGGAGGCAACTGATACCTGTTAAATCAAAGAAAGGTAAACAAAATTTTTCCCTGTTTTCTTACCAGGGTCACGAAAACATTGAACCAATTTTGACGACTGTGCGAGTCAAAAGTCAATTTTATGTTTAATCGCTGCGCAAAAATATGAAATTTAGAAGCAACTGGTTGTTGTTGCGGAAACTTTTTCCGATAAAAAAATCTTGTTCTTGTTTGAAGAATTTAGAAGTAGGCCATAAAGATATAATAAGATGTAAGAATAACTAAAAATCAATTTTTTCTTTGATAGGGTAGAAAACATTGTGGGAAAAGGAGAAAATGCTGGTAACCTGCATTGTCTCCTTTCCTCAGATTATTTTCAAAAGCCTTCTCTTTCAGGGGTGTTAAAAGGCGTCATTGTGTGGTAAAAGGTTAATAAGAATAAACAGATATCCCCCCCCTTCCCATCAGCCAATCAAATCTCTTCCCTCTCTGAAATTATCCAATCAGAGAAGCTTTAAGGAAATCAGCTTGGGAACCAATAGCCCAAATCAGAATGGGAACCAACAGCCAATCAGAGAAGACTTTAGATATTCAACAGCCAATCAGAGAGCTTCAAAATCGCTCCGAAATGGCGCCCAAATTTATTAATAAAAAACAGTGAACAAAAAAAAACGGCATAAAAGTGGATTTAAAGTCTTCTTTAAAGGCTGCGGTGCAGTCCTTGGCGAACTGCCAGGCATGCACCATCCACACATGCCAGATTTCACTGAAAATGGGCAAACATTTAAGAAAATAGGGGCGCAGCAGACCTTGTTTTGGTCTTTTCAAGCCCCTTGCAAGAATTACTTCCCTTAGACCCTCGAGGCACCCCCCCCTCCCAAGCCCTTAACTGGATTCGATTTTCTAACTCAGCCCACAATAAATGCTGCACATTGAAACCTTCAATAAGCCAAAGTAATCAATGTACAGTGTAAAAAAGCCCCAGAAATTAATGTGACAAGTGGCTAAAAAAAGACTGAAAACTCTTTTAGTTGCTTCCTATTGCATGTATCTAACAAAGGCAACTGAAGTGAAATTTTTCTAATCTCTTCAAACCGCAACAAGAAACCCAGTTACGTTGACTACCGTCTCATATGTGCCAGTTACGCTCATGCGAAAACCCCAGAAAATAATGCGACAGGTGGCTAAAAAAAGACTGAATGCTTCTTATTGCATAAATCAAACAAATGGAACAAAGTTTTTAATGGATTTTTTTCCCTCCAATCTCTTTATACCGTGACGACAAATCTATTTATGTTGACTACCGTCTCATAGGTGCCGGTTACGTATCCGCGAAAACGCGAAAAATCGACTTACGGAACACTTTATAGCAGATGACGCCTGTTGCTTAAAAGGTCAAATATAGGGAACTTAATTTCTTATATTTGTTTTTTACTTCGCCAGTCTTTTTTTACCGTGACAACAAACCCATGTAGGTTGTCTATTGACTCGCAGGTGCCGGTTACGTACCTGCGAAAACATGAAAAATCGACTTACGGAATATTTTATAGCAGACGACAACTGTTGCTTAAAGTCAATTATAGGGCTTTTTCTATTTTTCTTTTTCATTTTCTCCCATTAGGGCCAATGATTTTGTTACGATGACCATCTCACCCATACGTGACTGATACGTGCTGCGCATAAAATCGTAAAATCAACTTTAACACTTTCGGAGGCAACTGATACCTGTTAAATCAAAGAAAGGTAAACAAAATTTTTCCCTGTTTTCTTACCAGGGTCACGAAAACATTGAACCAATTTTGACGACTGTGCGAGTCAAAAGTCAATTTTATGTTTAATCGCTGCGCAAAAATATGAAATTTAGAAGCAACTGGTTGTTGTTGCGGAAACTTTTTCCGATAAAAAAATCTTGTTCTTGTTTGAAGAATTTAGAAGTAGGCCATAAAGATATAATAAGATGTAAGAATAACTAAAAATCAATTTTTTCTTTGATAGGGTAGAAAACATTGTGGGAAAAGGAGAAAATGCTGGTAACCTGCATTGTCTCCTTTCCTCAGATTATTTTCAAAAGCCTTCTCTTTCAGGGGTGTTAAAAGGCGTCATTGTGTGGTAAAAGGTTAATAAGAATAAACAGATATCCCCCCCCTTCCCATCAGCCAATCAAATCTCTTCCCTCTCTGAAATTATCCAATCAGAGAAGCTTTAAGGAAATCAGATTGGGAACCAATAGCCCAAATCAGAATGGGAACCAACAGCCAATCAGAGAAGACTTTAGATATTCAACAGCCAATCAGAGAGCTTCAAAATCGCTCCGAAATGGCGCCCAAATTTATTAATAAAAAACAGTGAACAAAAAAAAACGGCATAAAAGTGGATTTAAAGTCTTCTTTAAAGGCTGCGGTGCAGTCCTTGGCGAACTGCCAGGCATGCACCATCCACACATGCCAGATTTCACTGAAAATGGGCAAACATTTAAGAAAATAGGGGCGCAGCAGACCTTGTTTTGGTCTTTTCAAGCCCCTTGCAAGAATTACTTCCCTTAGACCCTCGAGGCACCCCCCCCTCCCAAGCCCTTAACTGGATTCGATTTTCTAACTCAGCCCACAATAAATGCTGCACATTGAAACCTTCAATAAGCCAAAGTAATCAATGTACAGTGTAAAAAAGCCCCAGAAATTAATGTGACAAGTGGCTAAAAAAAGACTGAAAACTCTTTTAGTTGCTTCCTATTGCATGTATCTAACAAAGGCAACTGAAGTGAAATTTTTCTAATCTCTTCAAACCGCAACAAGAAACCCAGTTACGTTGACTACCGTCTCATATGTGCCAGTTACGCTCATGCGAAAACCCCAGAAAATAATGCGACAGGTGGCTAAAAAAAGACTGAATGCTTCTTATTGCATAAATCAAACAAATGGAACAAAGTTTTTAATGGATTTTTTTCCCTCCAATCTCTTTATACCGTGACGACAAATCTATTTATGTTGACTACCGTCTCATAGGTGCCGGTTACGTATCCGCGAAAACGCGAAAAATCGACTTACGGAACACTTTATAGCAGATGACGCCTGTTGCTTAAAAGGTCAAATATAGGGAACTTAATTTCTTATATTTGTTTTTTACTTCGCCAGTCTTTTTTTACCGTGACAACAAACCCATGTAGGTTGTCTATTGACTCGCAGGTGCCGGTTACGTACCTGCGAAAACATGAAAAATCGACTTACGGAATATTTTATAGCAGACGACAACTGTTGCTTAAAGTCAATTATAGGGCTTTTTCTATTTTTCTTTTTCATTTTCTCCCATTAGGGCCAATGATTTTGTTACGATGACCATCTCACCCATACGTGACTGATACGTGCTGCGCATAAAATCGTAAAATCAACTTTAACACTTTCGGAGGCAACTGATACCTGTTAAATCAAAGAAAGGTAAACAAAATTTTTCCCTGTTTTCTTACCAGGGTCACGAAAACATTGAACCAATTTTGACGACTGTGCGAGTCAAAAGTCAATTTTATGTTTAATCGCTGCGCAAAAATATGAAATTTAGAAGCAACTGGTTGTTGTTGCGGAAACTTTTTCCGATAAAAAAATCTTGTTCTTGTTTGAAGAATTTAGAAGTAGGCCATAAAGATATAATAAGATGTAAGAATAACTAAAAATCAATTTTTTCTTTGATAGGGTAGAAAACATTGTGGGAAAAGGAGAAAATGCTGGTAACCTGCATTGTCTCCTTTCCTCAGATTATTTTCAAAAGCCTTCTCTTTCAGGGGTGTTAAAAGGCGTCATTGTGTGGTAAAAGGTTAATAAGAATAAACAGATATCCCCCCCCCTTCCCATCAGCCAATCAAATCTCTTCCCTCTCTGAAATTATCCAATCAGAGAAGCTTTAAGGAAATCAGCTTGGGAACCAATAGCCCAAATCAGAATGGGAACCAACAGCCAATCAGAGAAGACTTTAGATATTCAACAGCCAATCAGAGAGCTTCAAAATCGCTCCGAAATGGCGCCCAAATTTATTAATAAAAAACAGTGAAAAAAAAAAAACGGCATAAAAGTGGATTTAAAGTCTTCTTTAAAGGCTGCGGTGCAGTCCTTGGCGAACTGCCAGGCATGCACCATCCACACATGCCAGATTTCACTGAAAATGGGCAAACATTTAAGAAAATAGGGGCGCAGCAGACCTTGTTTTGGTCTTTTCAAGCCCCTTGCAAGAATTACTTCCCTTAGACCCTCGAGGCACCCCCCCCTCCCAAGCCCTTAACTGGATTCGATTTTCTAACTCAGCCCACAATAAATGCTGCACATTGAAACCTTCAATAAGCCAAAGTAATCAATGTACAGTGTAAAAAAGCCCCAGAAATTAATGTGACAAGTGGCTAAAAAAAGACTGAAAACTCTTTTAGTTGCTTCCTATTGCATGTATCTAACAAAGGCAACTGAAGTGAAATTTTTCTAATCTCTTCAAACCGCAACAAGAAACCCAGTTACGTTGACTACCGTCTCATATGTGCCAGTTACGCTCATGCGAAAACCCCAGAAAATAATGCGACAGGTGGCTAAAAAAAGACTGAATGCTTCTTATTGCATAAATCAAACAAATGGAACAAAGTTTTTAATGGATTTTTTTCCCTCCAATCTCTTTATACCGTGACGACAAATCTATTTATGTTGACTACCGTCTCATAGGTGCCGGTTACGTATCCGCGAAAACGCGAAAAATCGACTTACGGAACACTTTATAGCAGATGACGCCTGTTGCTTAAAAGGTCAAATATAGGGAACTTAATTTCTTATATTTGTTTTTTACTTCGCCAGTCTTTTTTTACCGTGACAACAAACCCATGTAGGTTGTCTATTGACTCGCAGGTGCCGGTTACGTACCTGCGAAAACATGAAAAATCGACTTACGGAATATTTTATAGCAGACGACAACTGTTGCTTAAAGTCAATTATAGGGCTTTTTCTATTTTTCTTTTTCATTTTCTCCCATTAGGGCCAATGATTTTGTTACGATGACCATCTCACCCATACGTGACTGATACGTGCTGCGCATAAAATCGTAAAATCAACTTTAACACTTTCGGAGGCAACTGATACCTGTTAAATCAAAGAAAGGTAAACAAAATTTTTCCCTGTTTTCTTACCAGGGTCACGAAAACATTGAACCAATTTTGACGACTGTGCGAGTCAAAAGTCAATTTTATGTTTAATCGCTGCGCAAAAATATGAAATTTAGAAGCAACTGGTTGTTGTTGCGGAAACTTTTTCCGATAAAAAAATCTTGTTCTTGTTTGAAGAATTTAGAAGTAGGCCATAAAGATATAATAAGATGTAAGAATAACTAAAAATCAATTTTTTCTTTGATAGGGTAGAAAACATTGTGGGAAAAGGAGAAAATGCTGGTAACCTGCATTGTCTCCTTTCCTCAGATTATTTTCAAAAGCCTTCTCTTTCAGGGGTGTTAAAAGGCGTCATTGTGTGGTAAAAGGTTAATAAGAATAAACAGATATCCCCCCCCCTTCCCATCAGCCAATCAAATCTCTTCCCTCTCTGAAATTATCCAATCAGAGAAGCTTTAAGGAAATCAGCTTGGGAACCAATAGCCCAAATCAGAATGGGAACCAACAGCCAATCAGAGAAGACTTTAGATATTCAACAGCCAATCAGAGAGCTTCAAAATCGCTCCGAAATGGCGCCCAAATTTATTAATAAAAAACAGTGAAAAAAAAAAAACGGCATAAAAGTGGATTTAAAGTCTTCTTTAAAGGCTGCGGTGCAGTCCTTGGCGAACTGCCAGGCATGCACCATCCACACATGCCAGATTTCACTGAAAATGGGCAAACATTTAAGAAAATAGGGGCGCAGCAGACCTTGTTTTGGTCTTTTCAAGCCCCTTGCAAGAATTACTTCCCTTAGACCCTCGAGGCACCCCCCCCTCCCAAGCCCTTAACTGGATTCGATTTTCTAACTCAGCCCACAATAAATGCTGCACATTGAAACCTTCAATAAGCCAAAGTAATCAATGTACAGTGTAAAAAAGCCCCAGAAATTAATGTGACAAGTGGCTAAAAAAAGACTGAAAACTCTTTTAGTTGCTTCCTATTGCATGTATCTAACAAAGGCAACTGAAGTGAAATTTTTCTAATCTCTTCAAACCGCAACAAGAAACCCAGTTACGTTGACTACCGTCTCATATGTGCCAGTTACGCTCATGCGAAAACCCCAGAAAATAATGCGACAGGTGGCTAAAAAAAGACTGAATGCTTCTTATTGCATAAATCAAACAAATGGAACAAAGTTTTTAATGGATTTTTTTCCCTCCAATCTCTTTATACCGTGACGACAAATCTATTTATGTTGACTACCGTCTCATAGGTGCCGGTTACGTATCCGCGAAAACGCGAAAAATCGACTTACGGAACACTTTATAGCAGATGACGCCTGTTGCTTAAAAGGTCAAATATAGGGAACTTAATTTCTTATATTTGTTTTTTACTTCGCCAGTCTTTTTTTACCGTGACAACAAACCCATGTAGGTTGTCTATTGACTCGCAGGTGCCGGTTACGTACCTGCGAAAACATGAAAAATCGACTTACGGAATATTTTATAGCAGACGACAACTGTTGCTTAAAGTCAATTATAGGGCTTTTTCTATTTTTCTTTTTCATTTTCTCCCATTAGGGCCAATGATTTTGTTACGATGACCATCTCACCCATACGTGACTGATACGTGCTGCGCATAAAATCGTAAAATCAACTTTAACACTTTCGGAGGCAACTGATACCTGTTAAATCAAAGAAAGGTAAACAAAATTTTTCCCTGTTTTCTTACCAGGGTCACGAAAACATTGAACCAATTTTGACGACTGTGCGAGTCAAAAGTCAATTTTATGTTTAATCGCTGCGCAAAAATATGAAATTTAGAAGCAACTGGTTGTTGTTGCGGAAACTTTTTCCGATAAAAAAATCTTGTTCTTGTTTGAAGAATTTAGAAGTAGGCCATAAAGATATAATAAGATGTAAGAATAACTAAAAATCAATTTTTTCTTTGATAGGGTAGAAAACATTGTGGGAAAAGGAGAAAATGCTGGTAACCTGCATTGTCTCCTTTCCTCAGATTATTTTCAAAAGCCTTCTCTTTCAGGGGTGTTAAAAGGCGTCATTGTGTGGTAAAAGGTTAATAAGAATAAACAGATATCCCCCCCCCTTCCCATCAGCCAATCAAATCTCTTCCCTCTCTGAAATTATCCAATCAGAGAAGCTTTAAGGAAATCAGCTTGGGAACCAATAGCCCAAATCAGAATGGGAACCAACAGCCAATCAGAGAAGACTTTAGATATTCAACAGCCAATCAGAGAGCTTCAAAATCGCTCCGAAATGGCGCCCAAATTTATTAATAAAAAACAGTGAAAAAAAAAAAACGGCATAAAAGTGGATTTAAAGTCTTCTTTAAAGGCTGCGGTGCAGTCCTTGGCGAACTGCCAGGCATGCACCATCCACACATGCCAGATTTCACTGAAAATGGGCAAACATTTAAGAAAATAGGGGCGCAGCAGACCTTGTTTTGGTCTTTTCAAGCCCCTTGCAAGAATTACTTCCCTTAGACCCTCGAGGCACCCCCCCCTCCCAAGCCCTTAACTGGATTCGATTTTCTAACTCAGCCCACAATAAATGCTGCACATTGAAACCTTCAATAAGCCAAAGTAATCAATGTACAGTGTAAAAAAGCCCCAGAAATTAATGTGACAAGTGGCTAAAAAAAGACTGAAAACTCTTTTAGTTGCTTCCTATTGCATGTATCTAACAAAGGCAACTGAAGTGAAATTTTTCTAATCTCTTCAAACCGCAACAAGAAACCCAGTTACGTTGACTACCGTCTCATATGTGCCAGTTACGCTCATGCGAAAACCCCAGAAAATAATGCGACAGGTGGCTAAAAAAAGACTGAATGCTTCTTATTGCATAAATCAAACAAATGGAACAAAGTTTTTAATGGATTTTTTTCCCTCCAATCTCTTTATACCGTGACGACAAATCTATTTATGTTGACTACCGTCTCATAGGTGCCGGTTACGTATCCGCGAAAACGCGAAAAATCGACTTACGGAACACTTTATAGCAGATGACGCCTGTTGCTTAAAAGGTCAAATATAGGGAACTTAATTTCTTATATTTGTTTTTTACTTCGCCAGTCTTTTTTTACCGTGACAACAAACCCATGTAGGTTGTCTATTGACTCGCAGGTGCCGGTTACGTACCTGCGAAAACATGAAAAATCGACTTACGGAATATTTTATAGCAGACGACAACTGTTGCTTAAAGTCAATTATAGGGCTTTTTCTATTTTTCTTTTTCATTTTCTCCCATTAGGGCCAATGATTTTGTTACGATGACCATCTCACCCATACGTGACTGATACGTGCTGCGCATAAAATCGTAAAATCAACTTTAACACTTTCGGAGGCAACTGATACCTGTTAAATCAAAGAAAGGTAAACAAAATTTTTCCCTGTTTTCTTACCAGGGTCACGAAAACATTGAACCAATTTTGACGACTGTGCGAGTCAAAAGTCAATTTTATGTTTAATCGCTGCGCAAAAATATGAAATTTAGAAGCAACTGGTTGTTGTTGCGGAAACTTTTTCCGATAAAAAAATCTTGTTCTTGTTTGAAGAATTTAGAAGTAGGCCATAAAGATATAATAAGATGTAAGAATAACTAAAAATCAATTTTTTCTTTGATAGGGTAGAAAACATTGTGGGAAAAGGAGAAAATGCTGGTAACCTGCATTGTCTCCTTTCCTCAGATTATTTTCAAAAGCCTTCTCTTTCAGGGGTGTTAAAAGGCGTCATTGTGTGGTAAAAGGTTAATAAGAATAAACAGATATCCCCCCCCCCCTTCCCATCAGCCAATCAAATCTCTTCCCTCTCTGAAATTATCCAATCAGAGAAGCTTTAAGGAAATCAGCTTGGGAACCAATAGCCCAAATCAGAATGGGAACCAACAGCCAATCAGAGAAGACTTTAGATATTCAACAGCCAATCAGAGAGCTTCAAAATCGCTCCGAAATGGCGCCCAAATTTATTAATAAAAAACAGTGAAAAAAAAAAAACGGCATAAAAGTGGATTTAAAGTCTTCTTTAAAGGCTGCGGTGCAGTCCTTGGCGAACTGCCAGGCATGCACCATCCACACATGCCAGATTTCACTGAAAATGGGCAAAGATTTAAGAAAATAGGGGCGCAGCAGACCTTGTTTTGGTCTTTTCAAGCCCCTTGCAAGAATTACTTCCCTTAGACCCTCGAGGCACCCCCCCCTCCCAAGCCCTTAACTGGATTCGATTTTCTAACTCAGCCCACAATAAATGCTGCACATTGAAACCTTCAATAAGCCAAAGTAATCAATGTACAGTGTAAAAAAGCCCCAGAAATTAATGTGACAAGTGGCTAAAAAAAGACTGAAAACTCTTTTAGTTGCTTCCTATTGCATGTATCTAACAAAGGCAACTGAAGTGAAATTTTTCTAATCTCTTCAAACCGCAACAAGAAACCCAGTTACGTTGACTACCGTCTCATATGTGCCAGTTACGCTCATGCGAAAACCCCAGAAAATAATGCGACAGGTGGCTAAAAAAAGACTGAATGCTTCTTATTGCATAAATCAAACAAATGGAACAAAGTTTTTAATGGATTTTTTTCCCTCCAATCTCTTTATACCGTGACGACAAATCTATTTATGTTGACTACCGTCTCATAGGTGCCGGTTACGTATCCGCGAAAACGCGAAAAATCGACTTACGGAACACTTTATAGCAGATGACGCCTGTTGCTTAAAAGGTCAAATATAGGGAACTTAATTTCTTATATTTGTTTTTTACTTCGCCAGTCTTTTTTTACCGTGACAACAAACCCATGTAGGTTGTCTATTGACTCGCAGGTGCCGGTTACGTACCTGCGAAAACATGAAAAATCGACTTACGGAATATTTTATAGCAGACGACAACTGTTGCTTAAAGTCAATTATAGGGCTTTTTCTATTTTTCTTTTTCATTTTCTCCCATTAGGGCCAATGATTTTGTTACGATGACCATCTCACCCATACGTGACTGATACGTGCTGCGCATAAAATCGTAAAATCAACTTTAACACTTTCGGAGGCAACTGATACCTGTTAAATCAAAGAAAGGTAAACAAAATTTTTCCCTGTTTTCTTACCAGGGTCACGAAAACATTGAACCAATTTTGACGACTGTGCGAGTCAAAAGTCAATTTTATGTTTAATCGCTGCGCAAAAATATGAAATTTAGAAGCAACTGGTTGTTGTTGCGGGAACTTTTTCCGATAAAAAAATCTTGTTCTTGTTTGAAGAATTTAGAAGTAGGCCATAAAGATATAATAAGATGTAAGAATAACTAAAAATCAATTTTTTCTTTGATAGGGTAGAAAACATTGTGGGAAAAGGAGAAAATGCTGGTAACCTGCATTGTCTCCTTTCCTCAGATTATTTTCAAAAGCCTTCTCTTTCAGGGGTGTTAAAAGGCGTCATTGTGTGGTAAAAGGTTAATAAGAATAAACAGATATCCCCCCCCCCTTCCCATTAGCCAATCAAATCTCTTCCCTCTCTGAAATTATCCAATCAGAGAAGCTTTAAGGAAATCAGCTTGGGAACCAATAGCCCAAATCAGAATGGGAACCAACAGCCAATCAGAGAAGACTTTAGATATTCAACAGCCAATCAGAGAGCTTCAAAATCGCTCCGAAATGGCGCCCAAATTTATTAATAAAAAACAGTGAAAAAAAAAAACGGCATAAAAGTGGATTTAAAGTCTTCTTTAAAGGCTGCGGTGCAGTCCTTGGCGAACTGCCAGGCATGCACCATCCACACATGCCAGATTTCACTGAAAATGGGCAAACATTTAAGAAAATAGGGGCGCAGCAGACCTTGTTTTGGTCTTTTCAAGCCCCTTGCAAGAATTACTTCCCTTAGACCCTCGAGGCACCCCCCCCTCCCAAGCCCTTAACTGGATTCGATTTTCTAACTCAGCCCACAATAAATGCTGCACATTGAAACCTTCAATAAGCCAAAGTAATCAATGTACAGTGTAAAAAAGCCCCAGAAATTAATGTGACAAGTGGCTAAAAAAAGACTGAAAACTCTTTTAGTTGCTTCCTATTGCATGTATCTAACAAAGGCAACTGAAGTGAAATTTTTCTAATCTCTTCAAACCGCAACAAGAAACCCAGTTACGTTGACTACCGTCTCATATGTGCCAGTTACGCTCATGCGAAAACCCCAGAAAATAATGCGACAGGTGGCTAAAAAAAGACTGAATGCTTCTTATTGCATAAATCAAACAAATGGAACAAAGTTTTTAATGGATTTTTTTCCCTCCAATCTCTTTATACCGTGACGACAAATCTATTTATGTTGACTACCGTCTCATAGGTGCCGGTTACGTATCCGCGAAAACGCGAAAAATCGACTTACGGAACACTTTATAGCAGATGACGCCTGTTGCTTAAAAGGTCAAATATAGGGAACTTAATTTCTTATATTTGTTTTTTACTTCGCCAGTCTTTTTTTACCGTGACAACAAACCCATGTAGGTTGTCTATTGACTCGCAGGTGCCGGTTACGTACCTGCGAAAACATGAAAAATCGACTTACGGAATATTTTATAGCAGACGACAACTGTTGCTTAAAGTCAATTATAGGGCTTTTTCTATTTTTCTTTTTCATTTTCTCCCATTAGGGCCAATGATTTTGTTACGATGACCATCTCACCCATACGTGACTGATACGTGCTGCGCATAAAATCGTAAAATCAACTTTAACACTTTCGGAGGCAACTGATACCTGTTAAATCAAAGAAAGGTAAACAAAATTTTTCCCTGTTTTCTTACCAGGGTCACGAAAACATTGAACCAATTTTGACGACTGTGCGAGTCAAAAGTCAATTTTATGTTTAATCGCTGCGCAAAAATATGAAATTTAGAAGCAACTGGTTGTTGTTGCGGAAACTTTTTCCGATAAAAAAATCTTGTTCTTGTTTGAAGAATTTAGAAGTAGGCCATAAAGATATAATAAGATGTAAGAATAACTAAAAATCAATTTTTTCTTTGATAGGGTAGAAAACATTGTGGGAAAAGGAGAAAATGCTGGTAACCTGCATTGTCTCCTTTCCTCAGATTATTTTCAAAAGCCTTCTCTTTCAGGGGTGTTAAAAGGCGTCATTGTGTGGTAAAAGGTTAATAAGAATAAACAGATATCCCCCCCCCTTCCCATCAGCCAATCAAATCTCTTCCCTCTCTGAAATTATCCAATCAGAGAAGCTTTAAGGAAATCAGCTTGGGAACCAATAGCCCAAATCAGAATGGGAACCAACAGCCAATCAGAGAAGACTTTAGTTATTCAACAGCCAATCAGAGAGCTTCAAAATCGCTCCGAAATGGCGCCCAAATTTATTAATAAAAAACAGTGAAAAAAAAAAAACGGCATAAAAGTGGATTTAAAGTCTTCTTTAAAGGCTGCGGTGCAGTCCTTGGCGAACTGCCAGGCATGCACCATCCACACATGCCAGATTTCACTGAAAATGGGCAAACATTTAAGAAAATAGGGGCGCAGCAGACCTTGTTTTGGTCTTTTCAAGCCCCTTGCAAGAATTACTTCCCTTAGACCCTCGAGGCACCCCCCCCCTCCCAAGCCCTTAACTGGATTCGATTTTCTAACTCAGCCCACAATAAATGCTGCACATTGAAACCTTCAATAAGCCAAAGTAATCAATGTACAGTGTAAAAAAGCCCCAGAAATTAATGTGACAAGTGTCTAAAAAAAGACTGAAAACTCTTTTAGTTGCTTCCTATTGCATGTATCTAACAAAGGCAACTGAAGTGAAATTTTTCTAATCTCTTCAAACCGCAACAAGAAACCCAGTTACGTTGACTACCGTCTCATATGTGCCAGTTACGCTCATGCGAAAACCCCAGAAAATAATGCGACAGGTGGCTAAAAAAAGACTGAATGCTTCTTATTGCATAAATCAAACAAATGGAACAAAGTTTTTAATGGATTTTTTTCCCTCCAATCTCTTTATACCGTGACGACAAATCTATTTATGTTGACTACCGTCTCATAGGTGCCGGTTACGTATCCGCGAAAACGCGAAAAATCGACTTACGGAACACTTTATAGCAGATGACGCCTGTTGCTTAAAAGGTCAAATATAGGGAACTTAATTTCTTATATTTGTTTTTTACTTCGCCAGTCTTTTTTTACCGTGACAACAAACCCATGTAGGTTGTCTATTGACTCGCAGGTGCCGGTTACGTACCTGCGAAAACATGAAAAATCGACTTACGGAATATTTTATAGCAGACGACAACTGTTGCTTAAAGTCAATTATAGGGCTTTTTCTATTTTTCTTTTTCATTTTCTCCCATTAGGGCCAATGATTTTGTTACGATGACCATCTCACCCATACGTGACTGATACGTGCTGCGCATAAAATCGTAAAATCAACTTTAACACTTTCGGAGGCAACTGATACCTGTTAAATCAAAGAAAGGTAAACAAAATTTTTCCCTGTTTTCTTACCAGGGTCACGAAAACATTGAACCAATTTTGACGACTGTGCGAGTCAAAAGTCAATTTTATGTTTAATCGCTGCGCAAAAATATGAAATTTAGAAGCAACTGGTTGTTGTTGCGGAAACTTTTTCCGATAAAAAAATCTTGTTCTTGTTTGAAGAATTTAGAAGTAGGCCATAAAGATATAATAAGATGTAAGAATAACTAAAAATCAATTTTTTCTTTGATAGGGTAGAAAACATTGTGGGAAAAGGAGAAAATGCTGGTAACCTGCATTGTCTCCTTTCCTCAGATTATTTTCAAAAGCCTTCTCTTTCAGGGGTGTTAAAAGGCGTCATTGTGTGGTAAAAGGTTAATAAGAATAAACAGATATCCCCCCCCCTTCCCATCAGCCAATCAAATCTCTTCCCTCTCTGAAATTATCCAATCAGAGAAGCTTTAAGGAAATCAGCTTGGGAACCAATAGCCCAAATCAGAATGGGAACCAACAGCCAATCAGAGAAGACTTTAGATATTCAACAGCCAATCAGAGAGCTTCAAAATCGCTCCGAAATGGCGCCCAAATTTATTAATAAAAAACAGTGAAAAAAAAAAACGGCATAAAAGTGGATTTAAAGTCTTCTTTAAAGGCTGCGGTGCAGTCCTTGGCGAACTGCCAGGCATGCACCATCCACACATGCCAGATTTCACTGAAAATGGGCAAACATTTAAGAAAATAGGGGCGCAGCAGACCTTGTTTTGGTCTTTTTAAGCCCCTTGCAAGAATTACTTCCCTTAGACCCTCGAGGCACCCCCCCCTCCCAAGCCCTTAACTGGATTCGATTTTCTAACTCAGCCCACAATAAATGCTGCACATTGAAACCTTCAATAAGCCAAAGTAATCAATGTACAGTGTAAAAAAGCCCCAGAAATTAATGTGACAAGTGGCTAAAAAAAGACTGAAAACTCTTTTAGTTGCTTCCTATTGCATGTATCTAACAAAGGCAACTGAAGTGAAATTTTTCTAATCTCTTCAAACCGCAACAAGAAACCCAGTTACGTTGACTACCGTCTCATATGTGCCAGTTACGCTCATGCGAAAACCCCAGAAAATAATGCGACAGGTGGCTAAAAAAAGACTGAATGCTTCTTATTGCATAAATCAAACAAATGGAACAAAGTTTTTAATGGATTTTTTTCCCTCCAATCTTTTTATACCGTGACGACAAATCTATTTATGTTGACTACCGTCTCATAGGTGCCGGTTACGTATCCGCGAAAACGCGAAAAATCGACTTACGGAACACTTTATAGCAGATGACGCCTGTTGCTTAAAAGGTCAAATATAGGGAACTTAATTTCTTATATTTGTTTTTTACTTCGCCAGTCTTTTTTTACCGTGACAACAAACCCATGTAGGTTGTCTATTGACTCGCAGGTGCCGGTTACGTACCTGCGAAAACATGAAAAATCGACTTACGGAATATTTTATAGCAGACGACAACTGTTGCTTAAAGTCAATTATAGGGCTTTTTCTATTTTTCTTTTTCATTTTCTCCCATTAGGGCCAATGATTTTGTTACGATGACCATCTCACCCATACGTGACTGATACGTGCTGCGCATAAAATCGTAAAATCAACTTTAACACTTTCGGAGGCAACTGATACCTGTTAAATCAAAGAAAGGTAAACAAAATTTTTCCCTGTTTTCTTACCAGGGTCACGAAAACATTGAACCAATTTTGACGACTGTGCGAGTCAAAAGTCAATTTTATGTTTAATCGCTGCGCAAAAATATGAAATTTAGAAGCAACTGGTTGTTGTTGCGGAAACTTTTTCCGATAAAAAAATCTTGTTCTTGTTTGAAGAATTTAGAAGTAGGCCATAAAGATATAATAAGATGTAAGAATAACTAAAAATCAATTTTTTCTTTGATAGGGTAGAAAACATTGTGGGAAAAGGAGAAAATGCTGGTAACCTGCATTGTCTCCTTTCCTCAGATTATTTTCAAAAGCCTTCTCTTTCAGGGGTGTTAAAAGGCGTCATTGTGTGGTAAAAGGTTAATAAGAATAAACAGATATCCCCCCCCCCTTCCCATCAGCCAATCAAATCTCTTCCCTCTCTGAAATTATCCAATCAGAGAAGCTTTAAGGAAATCAGCTTGGGAACCAATAGCCCAAATCAGAATGGGAACCAACAGCCAATCAGAGAAGACTTTAGATATTCAACAGCCAATCAGAGAGCTTCAAAATCGCTCCGAAATGGCGCCCAAATTTATTAATAAAAAACAGTGAAAAAAAAAAAACGGCATAAAAGTGGATTTAAAGTCTTCTTTAAAGGCTGCGGTGCAGTCCTTGGCGAACTGCCAGGCATGCACCATCCACACATGCCAGATTTCACTGAAAATGGGCAAACATTTAAGAAAATAGGGGCGCAGCAGACCTTGTTTTGGTCTTTTCAAGCCCCTTGCAAGAATTACTTCCCTTAGACCCTCGAGGCACCCCCCCCTCCCAAGCCCTTAACTGGATTCGATTTTCTAACTCAGCCCACAATAAATGCTGCACATTGAAACCTTCAATAAGCCAAAGTAATCAATGTACAGTGTAAAAAAGCCCCAGAAATTAATGTGACAAGTGGCTAAAAAAAGACTGAAAACTCTTTTAGTTGCTTCCTATTGCATGTATCTAACAAAGGCAACTGAAGTGAAATTTTTCTAATCTCTTCAAACCGCAACAAGAAACCCAGTTACGTTGACTACCGTCTCATATGTGCCAGTTACGCTCATGCGAAAACCCCAGAAAATAATGCGACAGGTGGCTAAAAAAAGACTGAATGCTTCTTATTGCATAAATCAAACAAATGGAACAAAGTTTTTAATGGATTTTTTTCCCTCCAATCTCTTTATACCGTGACGACAAATCTATTTATGTTGACTACCGTCTCATAGGTGCCGGTTACGTATCCGCGAAAACGCGAAAAATCGACTTACGGAACACTTTATAGCAGATGACGCCTGTTGCTTAAAAGGTCAAATATAGGGAACTTAATTTCTTATATTTGTTTTTTACTTCGCCAGTCTTTTTTTACCGTGACAACAAACCCATGTAGGTTGTCTATTGACTCGCAGGTGCCGGTTACGTACCTGCGAAAACATGAAAAATCGACTTACGGAATATTTTATAGCAGACGACAACTGTTGCTTAAAGTCAATTATAGGGCTTTTTCTATTTTTCTTTTTCATTTTCTCCCATTAGGGCCAATGATTTTGTTACGATGACCATCTCACCCATACGTGACTGATACGTGCTGCGCATAAAATCGTAAAATCAACTTTAACACTTTCGGAGGCAACTGATACCTGTTAAATCAAAGAAAGGTAAACAAAATTTTTCCCTGTTTTCTTACCAGGGTCACGAAAACATTGAACCAATTTTGACGACTGTGCGAGTCAAAAGTCAATTTTATGTTTAATCGCTGCGCAAAAATATGAAATTTAGAAGCAACTGGTTGTTGTTGCGGAAACTTTTTCCGATAAAAAAATCTTGTTCTTGTTTGAAGAATTTAGAAGTAGGCCATAAAGATATAATAAGATGTAAGAATAACTAAAAATCAATTTTTTCTTTGATAGGGTAGAAAACATTGTGGGAAAAGGAGAAAATGCTGGTAACCTGCATTGTCTCCTTTCCTCAGATTATTTTCAAAAGCCTTCTCTTTCAGGGGTGTTAAAAGGCGTCATTGTGTGGTAAAAGGTTAATAAGAATAAACAGATATCCCCCCCCCTTCCCATCAGCCAATCAAATCTCTTCCCTCTCTGAAATTATCCAATCAGAGAAGCTTTAAGGAAATCAGCTTGGAAACCAATAGCCCAAATCAGAATGGGAACCAACAGCCAATCAGAGAAGACTTTAGATATTCAACAGCCAATCAGAGAGCTTCAAAATCGCTCCGAAATGGCGCCCAAATTTATTAATAAAAAACAGTGAAAAAAAAAAAACGGCATAAAAGTGGATTTAAAGTCTTCTTTAAAGGCTGCGGTGCAGTCCTTGGCGAACTGCCAGGCATGCACCATCCACACATGCCAGATTTCACTGAAAATGGGCAAACATTTAAGAAAATAGGGGCGCAGCAGACCTTGTTTTGGTCTTTTCAAGCCCCTTGCAAGAATTACTTCCCTTAGACCCTCGAGGCACCCCCCCCTCCCAAGCCCTTAACTGGATTCGATTTTCTAACTCAGCCCACAATAAATGCTGCACATTGAAACCTTCAATAAGCCAAAGTAATCAATGTACAGTGTAAAAAAGCCCCAGAAATTAATGTGACAAGTGGCTAAAAAAAGACTGAAAACTCTTTTAGTTGCTTCCTATTGCATGTATCTAACAAAGGCAACTGAAGTGAAATTTTTCTAATCTCTTCAAACCGCAACAAGAAACCCAGTTACGTTGACTACCGTCTCATATGTGCCAGTTACGCTCATGCGAAAACCCCAGAAAATAATGCGACAGGTGGCTAAAAAAAGACTGAATGCTTCTTATTGCATAAATCAAACAAATGGAACAAAGTTTTTAATGGATTTTTTTCCCTCCAATCTCTTTATACCGTGACGACAAATCTATTTATGTTGACTACCGTCTC
Organism: Tridacna crocea; assembly: GCA_943736015.1. Lineage (NCBI taxonomy): Eukaryota > Metazoa > Mollusca > Bivalvia > Cardiida > Cardiidae > Tridacna > Tridacna crocea. The sequence goes on along the minus strand of OX031067.1, from coordinate 1,901,104 downwards.
ATAGGTGCCGGTTACGTATCCGCGAAAACGCGAAAAATCGACTTACGGAACACTTTATAGCAGATGACGCCTGTTGCTTAAAAGGTCAAATATAGGGAACTTAATTTCTTATATTTGTTTTTTACTTCGCCAGTCTTTTTTTACCGTGACAACAAACCCATGTAGGTTGTCTATTGACTCGCAGGTGCCGGTTACGTACCTGCGAAAACATGAAAAATCGACTTACGGAATATTTTATAGCAGACGACAACTGTTGCTTAAAGTCAATTATAGGGCTTTTTCTATTTTTCTTTTTCATTTTCTCCCATTAGGGCCAATGATTTTGTTACGATGACCATCTCACCCATACGTGACTGATACGTGCTGTGCATAAAATCGTAAAATCAACTTTAACACTTTCGGAGGCAACTGATACCTGTTAAATCAAAGAAAAGTAAACAAAATTTTTCCCTGTTTTCTTACCAGGGTCACGAAAACATTGAACCAATTTTGACGACTGTGCGAGTCAAAAGTCAATTTTATGTTTAATCGCTGCGCAAAAATATGAAATTTAGAAGCAACTGGTTGTTGTTGCGGAAACTTTTTCCGATAAAAAAATCTTGTTCTTGTTTGAAGAATTTAGAAGTAGGCCATAAAGATATAATAAGATGTAAGAATAACTAAAAATCAATTTTTTCTTTGATAGGGTAGAAAACATTGTGGGAAAAGGAGAAAATGCTGGTAACCTGCATTGTCTCCTTTCCTCAGATTATTTTCAAAAGCCTTCTCTTTCAGGGGTGTTAAAAGGCGTCATTGTGTGGTAAAAGGTTAATAAGAATAAACAGATATCCCCCCCCCTTCCCATCAGCCAATCAAATCTCTTCCCTCTCTGAAATTATCCAATCAGAGAAGCTTTAAGGAAATCAGCTTGGGAACCAATAGCCCAAATCAGAATGGGAACCAACAGCCAATCAGAGAAGACTTTAGATATTCAACAGCCAATCAGAGAGCTTCAAAATCGCTCCGAAATGGCGCCCAAATTTATTAATAAAAAACAGTGAAAAAAAAAAAACGGCATAAAAGTGGATTTAAAGTCTTCTTTAAAGGCTGCGGTGCAGTCCTTGGCGAACTGCCAGGCATGCACCATCCACACATGCCAGATTTCACTGAAAATGGGCAAACATTTAAGAAAATAGGGGCGCAGCAGACCTTGTTTTGGTCTTTTCAAGCCCCTTGCAAGAATTACTTCCCTTAGACCCTCGAGGCACCCCCCCCTCCCAAGCCCTTAACTGGATTCGATTTTCTAACTCAGCCCACAATAAATGCTGCACATTGAAACCTTCAATAAGCCAAAGTAATCAATGTACAGTGTAAAAAAGCCCCAGAAATTAATGTGACAAGTGGCTAAAAAAAGACTGAAAACTCTTTTAGTTGCTTCCTATTGCATGTATCTAACAAAGGCAACTGAAGTGAAATTTTTCTAATCTCTTCAAACCGCAACAAGAAACCCAGTTACGTTGACTACCGTCTCATATGTGCCAGTTACGCTCATGCGAAAACCCCAGAAAATAATGCGACAGGTGGCTAAAAAAAGACTGAATGCTTCTTATTGCATAAATCAAACAAATGGAACAAAGTTTTTAATGGATTTTTTTCCCTCCAATCTCTTTATACCGTGACGACAAATCTATTTATGTTGACTACCGTCTCATAGGTGCCGGTTACGTATCCGCGAAAACGCGAAAAATCGACTTACGGAACACTTTATAGCAGATGACGCCTGTTGCTTAAAAGGTCAAATATAGGGAACTTAATTTCTTATATTTGTTTTTTACTTCGCCAGTCTTTTTTTACCGTGACAACAAACCCATGTAGGTTGTCTATTGACTCGCAGGTGCCGGTTACGTACCTGCGAAAACATGAAAAATCGACTTACGGAATATTTTATAGCAGACGACAACTGTTGCTTAAAGTCAATTATAGGGCTTTTTCTATTTTTCTTTTTCATTTTCTCCCATTAGGGCCAATGATTTTGTTACGATGACCATCTCACCCATACGTGACTGATACGTGCTGCGCATAAAATCGTAATATCAACTTTAACACTTTCGGAGGCAACTGATACCTGTTAAATCAAAGAAAGGTAAACAAAATTTTTCCCTGTTTTCTTACCAGGGTCACGAAAACATTGAACCAATTTTGACGACTGTGCGAGTCAAAAGTCAATTTTATGTTTAATCGCTGCGCAAAAATATGAAATTTAGAAGCAACTGGTTGTTGTTGCGGAAACTTTTTCCGATAAAAAAATCTTGTTCTTGTTTGAAGAATTTAGAAGTAGGCCATAAAGATATAATAAGATGTAAGAATAACTAAAAATCAATTTTTTCTTTGATAGGGTAGAAAACATTGTGGGAAAAGGAGAAAATGCTGGTAACCTGCATTGTCTCCTTTCCTCAGATTATTTTCAAAAGCCTTCTCTTTCAGGGGTGTTAAAAGGCGTCATTGTGTGGTAAAAGGTTAATAAGAATAAACAGATATCCCCCCCCCTTCCCATCAGCCAATCAAATCTCTTCCCTCTCTGAAATTATCCAATCAGAGAAGCTTTAAGGAAATCAGCTTGGGAACCAATAGCCCAAATCAGAATGGGAACCAACAGCCAATCAGAGAAGACTTTAGATATTCAACAGCCAATCAGAGAGCTTCAAAATCGCTCCGAAATGGCGCCCAAATTTATTAATAAAAAACAGTGAAAAAAAAAAAACGGCATAAAAGTGGATTTAAAGTCTTCTTTAAAGGCTGCGGTGCAGTCCTTGGCGAACTGCCAGGCATGCACCATCCACACATGCCAGATTTCACTGAAAATGGGCAAACATTTAAGAAAATAGGGGCGCAGCAGACCTTGTTTTGGTCTTTTCAAGCCCCTTGCAAGAATTACTTCCCTTAGACCCTCGAGGCACCCCCCCCTCCCAAGCCCTTAACTGGATTCGATTTTCTAACTCAGCCCACAATAAATGCTGCACATTGAAACCTTCAATAAGCCAAAGTAATCAATGTACAGTGTAAAAAAGCCCCAGAAATTAATGTGACAAGTGGCTAAAAAAAGACTGAAAACTCTTTTAGTTGCTTCCTATTGCATGTATCTAACAAAGGCAACTGAAGTGAAATTTTTCTAATCTCTTCAAACCGCAACAAGAAACCCAGTTACGTTGACTACCGTCTCATATGTGCCAGTTACGCTCATGCGAAAACCCCAGAAAATAATGCGACAGGTGGCTAAAAAAAGACTGAATGCTTCTTATTGCATAAATCAAACAAATGGAACAAAGTTTTTAATGGATTTTTTTCCCTCCAATCTCTTTATACCGTGACGACAAATCTATTTATGTTGACTACCGTCTCATAGGTGCCGGTTACGTATCCGCGAAAACGCGAAAAATCGACTTACGGAACACTTTATAGCAGATGACGCCTGTTGCTTAAAAGGTCAAATATAGGGAACTTAATTTCTTATATTTGTTTTTTACTTCGCCAGTCTTTTTTTACCGTGACAACAAACCCATGTAGGTTGTCTATTGACTCGCAGGTGCCGGTTACGTACCTGCGAAAACATGAAAAATCGACTTACGGAATATTTTATAGCAGACGACAACTGTTGCTTAAAGTCAATTATAGGGCTTTTTCTATTTTTCTTTTTCATTTTCTCCCATTAGGGCCAATGATTTTGTTACGATGACCATCTCACCCATACGTGACTGATACGTGCTGCGCATAAAATCGTAAAATCAACTTTAACACTTTCGGAGGCAACTGATACCTGTTAAATCAAAGAAAGGTAAACAAAATTTTTCCCTGTTTTCTTACCAGGGTCACGAAAACATTGAACCAATTTTGACGACTGTGCGAGTCAAAAGTCAATTTTATGTTTAATCGCTGCGCAAAAATATGAAATTTAGAAGCAACTGGTTGTTGTTGCGGAAACTTTTTCCGATAAAAAAATCTTGTTCTTGTTTGAAGAATTTAGAATTAGGCCATAAAGATATAATAAGATGTAAGAATAACTAAAAATCAATTTTTTCTTTGATAGGGTAGAAAACATTGTGGGAAAAGGAGAAAATGCTGGTAACCTGCATTGTCTCCTTTCCTCAGATTATTTTCAAAAGCCTTCTCTTTCAGGGGTGTTAAAAGGCGTCATTGTGTGGTAAAAGGTTAATAAGAATAAACAGATATCCCCCCCCTTCCCATCAGCCAATCAAATCTCTTCCCTCTCTGAAATTATCCAATCAGAGAAGCTTTAAGGAAATCAGCTTGGGAACCAATAGCCCAAATCAGAATGGGAACCAACAGCCAATCAGAGAAGACTTTAGATATTCAACAGCCAATCAGAGAGCTTCAAAATCGCTCCGAAATGGCGCCCAAATTTATTAATAAAAAACAGTGAAAAAAAAAAAACGGCATAAAAGTGGATTTAAAGTCTTCTTTAAAGGCTGCGGTGCAGTCCTTGGCGAACTGCCAGGCATGCACCATCCACACATGCCAGATTTCACTGAAAATGGGCAAACATTTAAGAAAATAGGGGCGCAGCAGACCTTGTTTTGGTCTTTTCAAGCCCCTTGCAAGAATTACTTCCCTTAGACCCTCGAGGCACCCCCCCCTCCCAAGCCCTTAACTGGATTCGATTTTCTAACTCAGCCCACAATAAATGCTGCACATTGAAACCTTCAATAAGCCAAAGTAATCAATGTACAGTGTAAAAAAGCCCCAGAAATTAATGTGACAAGTGGCTAAAAAAAGACTGAAAACTCTTTTAGTTGCTTCCTATTGCATGTATCTAACAAAGGCAACTGAAGTGAAATTTTTCTAATCTCTTCAAACCGCAACAAGAAACCCAGTTACGTTGACTACCGTCTCATATGTGCCAGTTACGCTCATGCGAAAACCCCAGAAAATAATGCGACAGGTGGCTAAAAAAAGACTGAATGCTTCTTATTGCATAAATCAAACAAATGGAACAAAGTTTTTAATGGATTTTTTTCCCTCCAATCTCTTTATACCGTGACGACAAATCTATTTATGTTGACTACCGTCTCATAGGTGCCGGTTACGTATCCGCGAAAACGCGAAAAATCGACTTACGGAACACTTTATAGCAGATGACGCCTGTTGCTTAAAAGGTCAAATATAGGGAACTTAATTTCTTATATTTGTTTTTTACTTCGCCAGTCTTTTTTTACCGTGACAACAAACCCATGTAGGTTGTCTATTGACTCGCAGGTGCCGGTTACGTACCTGCGAAAACATGAAAAATCGACTTACGGAATATTTTATAGCAGACGACAACTGTTGCTTAAAGTCAATTATAGGGCTTTTTCTATTTTTCTTTTTCATTTTCTCCCATTAGGGCCAATGATTTTGTTACGATGACCATCTCACCCATACGTGACTGATACGTGCTGCGCATAAAATCGTAAAATCAACTTTAACACTTTCGGAGGCAACTGATACCTGTTAAATCAAAGAAAGGTAAACAAAATTTTTCCCTGTTTTCTTACCAGGGTCACGAAAACATTGAACCAATTTTGACGACTGTGCGAGTCAAAAGTCAATTTTATGTTTAATCGCTGCGCAAAAATATGAAATTTAGAAGCAACTGGTTGTTGTTGCGGAAACTTTTTCCGATAAAAAAATCTTGTTCTTGTTTGAAGAATTTAGAAGTAGGCCATAAAGATATAATAAGATGTAAGAATAACTAAAAATCAATTTTTTCTTTGATAGGGTAGAAAACATTGTGGGAAAAGGAGAAAATGCTGGTAACCTGCATTGTCTCCTTTCCTCAGATTATTTTCAAAAGCCTTCTCTTTCAGGGGTGTTAAAAGGCGTCATTGTGTGGTAAAAGGTTAATAAGAATAAACAGATATCCCCCCCCCTTCCCATCAGCCAATCAAATCTCTTCCCTCTCTGAAATTATCCAATCAGAGAAGCTTTAAGGAAATCAGCTTGGGAACCAATAGCCCAAATCAGAATGGGAACCAACAGCCAATCAGAGAAGACTTTAGATATTCAACAGCCAATCAGAGAGCTTCAAAATCGCTCCGAAATGGCGCCCAAATTTATTAATAAAAAACAGTGAAAAAAAAAAAACGGCATAAAAGTGGATTTAAAGTCTTCTTTAAAGGCTGCGGTGCAGTCCTTGGCGAACTGCCAGGCATGCACCATCCACACATGCCAGATTTCACTGAAAATGGGCAAACATTTAAGAAAATAGGGGCGCAGCAGACCTTGTTTTGGTCTTTTCAAGCCCCTTGCAAGAATTACTTCCCTTAGACCCTCGAGGCACCCCCCCCTCCCAAGCCCTTAACTGGATTCGATTTTCTAACTCAGCCCACAATAAATGCTGCACATTGAAACCTTCAATAAGCCAAAGTAATCAATGTACAGTGTAAAAAAGCCCCAGAAATTAATGTGACAAGTGGCTAAAAAAAGACTGAAAACTCTTTTAGTTGCTTCCTATTGCATGTATCTAACAAAGGCAACTGAAGTGAAATTTTTCTAATCTCTTCAAACCGCAACAAGAAACCCAGTTACGTTGACTACCGTCTCATATGTGCCAGTTACGCTCATGCGAAAACCCCAGAAAATAATGCGACAGGTGGCTAAAAAAAGACTGAATGCTTCTTATTGCATAAATCAAACAAATGGAACAAAGTTTTTAATGGATTTTTTTCCCTCCAATCTCTTTATACCGTGACGACAAATCTATTTATGTTGACTACCGTCTCATAGGTGCCGGTTACGTATCCGCGAAAACGCGAAAAATCGACTTACGGAACACTTTATAGCAGATGACGCCTGTTGCTTAAAAGGTCAAATATAGGGAACTTAATTTCTTATATTTGTTTTTTACTTCGCCAGTCTTTTTTTACCGTGACAACAAACCCATGTAGGTTGTCTATTGACTCGCAGGTGCCGGTTACGTACCTGCGAAAACATGAAAAATCGACTTACGGAATATTTTATAGCAGACGACAACTGTTGCTTAAAGTCAATTATAGGGCTTTTTCTATTTTTCTTTTTCATTTTCTCCCATTAGGGCCAATGATTTTGTTACGATGACCATCTCACCCATACGTGACTGATACGTGCTGCGCATAAAATCGTAAAATCAACTTTAACACTTTCGGAGGCAACTGATACCTGTTAAATCAAAGAAAGGTAAACAAAATTTTTCCCTGTTTTCTTACCAGGGTCACGAAAACATTGAACCAATTTTGACGACTGTGCGAGTCAAAAGTCAATTTTATGTTTAATCGCTGCGCAAAAATATGAAATTTAGAAGCAACTGGTTGTTGTTGCGGAAACTTTTTCCGATAAAAAAATCTTGTTCTTGTTTGAAGAATTTAGAAGTAGGCCATAAAGATATAATAAGATGTAAGAATAACTAAAAATCAATTTTTTCTTTGATAGGGTAGAAAACATTGTGGGAAAAGGAGAAAATGCTGGTAACCTGCATTGTCTCCTTTCCTCAGATTATTTTCAAAAGCCTTCTCTTTCAGGGGTGTTAAAAGGCGTCATTGTGTGGTAAAAGGTTAATAAGAATAAACAGATATCCCCCCCCCTTCCCATCAGCCAATCAAATCTCTTCCCTCTCTGAAATTATCCAATCAGAGAAGCTTTAAGGAAATCAGCTTGGGAACCAATAGCCCAAATCAGAATGGGAACCAACAGCCAATCAGAGAAGACTTTAGATATTCAACAGCCAATCAGAGAGCTTCAAAATCGCTCCGAAATGGCGCCCAAATTTATTAATAAAAAACAGTGAAAAAAAAAAAACGGCATAAAAGTGGATTTAAAGTCTTCTTTAAAGGCTGCGGTGCAGTCCTTGGCGAACTGCCAGGCATGCACCATCCACACATGCCAGATTTCACTGAAAATGGGCAAACATTTAAGAAAATAGGGGCGCAGCAGACCTTGTTTTGGTCTTTTCAAGCCCCTTGCAAGAATTACTTCCCTTAGACCCTCGAGGCACCCCCCCCTCCCAAGCCCTTAACTGGATTCGATTTTCTAACTCAGCCCACAATAAATGCTGCACATTGAAACCTTCAATAAGCCAAAGTAATCAATGTACAGTGTAAAAAAGCCCCAGAAATTAATGTGACAAGTGGCTAAAAAAAGACTGAAAACTCTTTTAGTTGCTTCCTATTGCATGTATCTAACAAAGGCAACTGAAGTGAAATTTTTCTAATCTCTTCAAACCGCAACAAGAAACCCAGTTACGTTGACTACCGTCTCATATGTGCCAGTTACGCTCATGCGAAAACCCCAGAAAATAATGCGACAGGTGGCTAAAAAAAGACTGAATGCTTCTTATTGCATAAATCAAACAAATGGAACAAAGTTTTTAATGGATTTTTTTCCCTCCAATCTCTTTATACCGTGACGACAAATCTATTTATGTTGACTACCGTCTCATAGGTGCCGGTTACGTATCCGCGAAAACGCGAAAAATCGACTTACGGAACACTTTATAGCAGATGACGCCTGTTGCTTAAAAGGTCAAATATAGGGAACTTAATTTCTTATATTTGTTTTTTACTTCGCCAGTCTTTTTTTACCGTGACAACAAACCCATGTAGGTTGTCTATTGACTCGCAGGTGCCGGTTACGTACCTGCGAAAACATGAAAAATCGACTTACGGAATATTTTATAGCAGACGACAACTGTTGCTTAAAGTCAATTATAGGGCTTTTTCTATTTTTCTTTTTCATTTTCTCCCATTAGGGCCAATGATTTTGTTACGATGACCATCTCACCCATACGTGACTGATACGTGCTGCGCATAAAATCGTAAAATCAACTTTAACACTTTCGGAGGCAACTGATACCTGTTAAATCAAAGAAAGGTAAACAAAATTTTTCCCTGTTTTCTTACCAGGGTCACGAAAACATTGAACCAATTTTGACGACTGTGCGAGTCAAAAGTCAATTTTATGTTTAATCGCTGCGCAAAAATATGAAATTTAGAAGCAACTGGTTGTTGTTGCGGAAACTTTTTCCGATAAAAAAATCTTGTTCTTGTTTGAAGAATTTAGAAGTAGGCCATAAAGATATAATAAGATGTAAGAATAACTAAAAATCAATTTTTTCTTTGATAGGGTAGAAAACATTGTGGGAAAAGGAGAAAATGCTGGTAACCTGCATTGTCTCCTTTCCTCAGATTATTTTCAAAAGCCTTCTCTTTCAGGGGTGTTAAAAGGCGTCATTGTGTGGTAAAAGGTTAATAAGAATAAACAGATATCCCCCCCCCTTCCCATCAGCCAATCAAATCTCTTCCCTCTCTGAAATTATCCAATCAGAGAAGCTTTAAGGAAATCAGCTTGGGAACCAATAGCCCAAATCAGAATGGGAACCAACAGCCAATCAGAGAAGACTTTAGATATTCAACAGCCAATCAGAGAGCTTCAAAATCGCTCCGAAATGGCGCCCAAATTTATTAATAAAAAACAGTGAAAAAAAAAAAACGGCATAAAAGTGGATTTAAAGTCTTCTTTAAAGGCTGCGGTGCAGTCCTTGGCGAACTGCCAGGCATGCACCATCCACACATGCCAGATTTCACTGAAAATGGGCAAACATTTAAGAAAATAGGGGCGCAGCAGACCTTGTTTTGGTCTTTTCAAGCCCCTTGCAAGAATTACTTCCCTTAGACCCTCGAGGCACCCCCCCCTCCCAAGCCCTTAACTGGATTCGATTTTCTAACTCAGCCCACAATAAATGCTGCACATTGAAACCTTCAATAAGCCAAAGTAATCAATGTACAGTGTAAAAAAGCCCCAGAAATTAATGTGACAAGTGGCTAAAAAAAGACTGAAAACTCTTTTAGTTGCTTCCTATTGCATGTATCTAACAAAGGCAACTGAAGTGAAATTTTTCTAATCTCTTCAAACCGCAACAAGAAACCCAGTTACGTTGACTACCGTCTCATATGTGCCAGTTACGCTCATGCGAAAACCCCAGAAAATAATGCGACAGGTGGCTAAAAAAAGACTGAATGCTTCTTATTGCATAAATCAAACAAATGGAACAAAGTTTTTAATGGATTTTTTTCCCTCCAATCTCTTTATACCGTGACGACAAATCTATTTATGTTGACTACCGTCTCATAGGTGCCGGTTACGTATCCGCGAAAACGCGAAAAATCGACTTACGGAACACTTTATAGCAGATGACGCCTGTTGCTTAAAAGGTCAAATATAGGGAACTTAATTTCTTATATTTGTTTTTTACTTCGCCAGTCTTTTTTTACCGTGACAACAAACCCATGTAGGTTGTCTATTGACTCGCAGGTGCCGGTTACGTACCTGCGAAAACATGAAAAATCGACTTACGGAATATTTTATAGCAGACGACAACTGTTGCTTAAAGTCAATTATAGGGCTTTTTCTATTTTTCTTTTTCATTTTCTCCCATTAGGGCCAATGATTTTGTTACGATGACCATCTCACCCATACGTGACTGATACGTGCTGCGCATAAAATCGTAAAATCAACTTTAACACTTTCGGAGGCAACTGATACCTGTTAAATCAAAGAAAGGTAAACAAAATTTTTCCCTGTTTTCTTACCAGGGTCACGAAAACATTGAACCAATTTTGACGACTGTGCGAGTCAAAAGTCAATTTTATGTTTAATCGCTGCGCAAAAATATGAAATTTAGAAGCAACTGGTTGTTGTTGCGGAAACTTTTTCCGATAAAAAAATCTTGTTCTTGTTTGAAGAATTTAGAAGTAGGCCATAAAGATATAATAAGATGTAAGAATAACTAAAAATCAATTTTTTCTTTGATAGGGTAGAAAACATTGTGGGAAAAGGAGAAAATGCTGGTAACCTGCATTGTCTCCTTTCCTCAGATTATTTTCAAAAGCCTTCTCTTTCAGGGGTGTTAAAAGGCGTCATTGTGTGGTAAAAGGTTAATAAGAATAAACAGATATCCCCCCCCCTTCCCATCAGCCAATCAAATCTCTTCCCTCTCTGAAATTATCCAATCAGAGAAGCTTTAAGGAAATCAGCTTGGGAACCAATAGCCCAAATCAGAATGGGAACCAACAGCCAATCAGAGAAGACTTTAGATATTCAACAGCCAATCAGAGAGCTTCAAAATCGCTCCGAAATGGCGCCCAAATTTATTAATAAAAAACAGTGAAAAAAAAAAAACGGCATAAAAGTGGATTTAAAGTCTTCTTTAAAGGCTGCGGTGCAGTCCTTGGCGAACTGCCAGGCATGCACCATCCACACATGCCAGATTTCACTGAAAATGGGCAAACATTTAAGAAAATAGGGGCGCAGCAGACCTTGTTTTGGTCTTTTCAAGCCCCTTGCAAGAATTACTTCCCTTAGACCCTCGAGGCACCCCCCCCTCCCAAGCCCTTAACTGGATTCGATTTTCTAACTCAGCCCACAATAAATGCTGCACATTGAAACCTTCAATAAGCCAAAGTAATCAATGTACAGTGTAAAAAAGCCCCAGAAATTAATGTGACAAGTGGCTAAAAAAAGACTGAAAACTCTTTTAGTTGCTTCCTATTGCATGTATCTAACAAAGGCAACTGAAGTGAAATTTTTCTAATCTCTTCAAACCGCAACAAGAAACCCAGTTACGTTGACTACCGTCTCATATGTGCCAGTTACGCTCATGCGAAAACCCCAGAAAATAATGCGACAGGTGGCTAAAAAAAGACTGAATGCTTCTTATTGCATAAATCAAACAAATGGAACAAAGTTTTTAATGGATTTTTTTCCCTCCAATCTCTTTATACCGTGACGACAAATCTATTTATGTTGACTACCGTCTCATAGGTGCCGGTTACGTATCCGCGAAAACGCGAAAAATCGACTTACGGAACACTTTATAGCAGATGACGCCTGTTGCTTAAAAGGTCAAATATAGGGAACTTAATTTCTTATATTTGTTTTTTACTTCGCCAGTCTTTTTTTACCGTGACAACAAACCCATGTAGGTTGTCTATTGACTCGCAGGTGCCGGTTACGTACCTGCGAAAACATGAAAAATCGACTTACGGAATATTTTATAGCAGACGACAACTGTTGCTTAAAGTCAATTATAGGGCTTTTTCTATTTTTCTTTTTCATTTTCTCCCATTAGGGCCAATGATTTTGTTACGATGACCATCTCACCCATACGTGACTGATACGTGCTGCGCATAAAATCGTAAAATCAACTTTAACACTTTCGGAGGCAACTGATACCTGTTAAATCAAAGAAAGGTAAACAAAATTTTTCCCTGTTTTCTTACCAGGGTCACGAAAACATTGAACCAATTTTGACGACTGTGCGAGTCAAAAGTCAATTTTATGTTTAATCGCTGCGCAAAAATATGAAATTTAGAAGCAACTGGTTGTTGTTGCGGAAACTTTTTCCGATAAAAAAATCTTGTTCTTGTTTGAAGAATTTAGAAGTAGGCCATAAAGATATAATAAGATGTAAGAATAACTAAAAATCAATTTTTTCTTTGATAGGGTAGAAAACATTGTGGGAAAAGGAGAAAATGCTGGTAACCTGCATTGTCTCCTTTCCTCAGATTATTTTCAAAAGCCTTCTCTTTCAGGGGTGTTAAAAGGCGTCATTGTGTGGTAAAAGGTTAATAAGAATAAACAGATATCCCCCCCCCTTCCCATCAGCCAATCAAATCTCTTCCCTCTCTGAAATTATCCAATCAGAGAAGCTTTAAGGAAATCAGCTTGGAAACCAATAGCCCAAATCAGAATGGGAACCAACAGCCAATCAGAGAAGACTTTAGATATTCAACAGCCAATCAGAGAGCTTCAAAATCGCTCCGAAATGGCGCCCAAATTTATTAATAAAAAACAGTGAAAAAAAAAAAAACGGCATAAAAGTGGATTTAAAGTCTTCTTTAAAGGCTGCGGTGCAGTCCTTGGCGAACTGCCAGGCATGCACCATCCACACATGCCAGATTTCACTGAAAATGGGCAAACATTTAAGAAAATAGGGGCGCAGCAGACCTTGTTTTGGTCTTTTCAAGCCCCTTGCAAGAATTACTTCCCTTAGACCCTCGAGGCACCCCCCCCTCCCAAGCCCTTAACTGGATTCGATTTTCTAACTCAGCCCACAATAAATGCTGCACATTGAAACCTTCAATAAGCCAAAGTAATCAATGTACAGTGTAAAAAAGCCCCAGAAGTTAATGTGACAAGTGGCTAAAAAAAGACTGAAAACTCTTTTAGTTGCTTCCTATTGCATGTATCTAACAAAGGCAACTGAAGTGAAATTTTTCTAATCTCTTCAAACCGCAACAAGAAACCCAGTTACGTTGACTACCGTCTCATATGTGCCAGTTACGCTCATGCGAAAACCCCAGAAAATAATGCGACAGGTGGCTAAAAAAAGACTGAATGCTTCTTATTGCATAAATCAAACAAATGGAACAAAGTTTTTAATGGATTTTTTTCCCTCCAATCTCTTTATACCGTGACGACAAATCTATTTATGTTGACTACCGTCTCATAGGTGCCGGTTACGTATTCGCGAAAACGCGAAAAATCGACTTACGGAACACTTTATAGCAGATGACGCCTGTTGCTTAAAAGGTCAAATATAGGGAACTTAATTTCTTATATTTGTTTTTTACTTCGCCAGTCTTTTTTTACCGTGACAACAAACCCATGTAGGTTGTCTATTGACTCGCAGGTGCCGGTTACGTACCTGCGAAAACATGAAAAATCGACTTACGGAATATTTTATAGCAGACGACAACTGTTGCTTAAAGTCAATTATAGGGCTTTTTCTATTTTTCTTTTTCATTTTCTCCCATTAGGGCCAATGATTTTGTTACGATGACCATCTCACCCATACGTGACTGATACGTGCTGCGCATAAAATCGTAAAATCAACTTTAACACTTTCGGAGGCAACTGATACCTGTTAAATCAAAGAAAGGTAAACAAAATTTTTCCCTGTTTTCTTACCAGGGTCACGAAAACATTGAACCAATTTTGACGACTGTGCGAGTCAAAAGTCAATTTTATGTTTAATCGCTGCGCAAAAATATGAAATTTAGAAGCAACTGGTTGTTGTTGCGGAAACTTTTTCCGATAAAAAAATCTTGTTCTTGTTTGAAGAATTTAGAAGTAGGCCATAAAGATATAATAAGATGTAAGAATAACTAAAAATCAATTTTTTCTTTGATAGGGTAGAAAACATTGTGGGAAAAGGAGAAAATGCTGGTAACCTGCATTGTCTCCTTTCCTCAGATTATTTTCAAAAGCCTTCTCTTTCAGGGGTGTTAAAAGGCGTCATTGTGTGGTAAAAGGTTAATAAGAATAAACAGATATCCCCCCCCCTTCCCATCAGCCAATCAAATCTCTTCCCTCTCTGAAATTATCCAATCAGAGAAGCTTTAAGGAAATCAGCTTGGGAACCAATAGCCCAAATCAGAATGGGAACCAACAGCCAATCAGAGAAGACTTTAGATATTCAACAGCCAATCAGAGAGCTTCAAAATCGCTCCGAAATGGCGCCCAAATTTATTAATAAAAAACAGTGAAAAAAAAAAAACGGCATAAAAGTGGATTTAAAGTCTTCTTTAAAGGCTGCGGTGCAGTCCTTGGCGAACTGCCAGGCATGCACCATCCACACATGCCAGATTTCACTGAAAATGGGCAAACATTTAAGAAAATAGGGGCGCAGCAGACATTGTTTTGGTCTTTTCAAGCCCCTTGCAAGAATTACTTCCCTTAGACCCTCGAGGCACCCCCCCCTCCCAAGCCCTTAACTGGATTCGATTTTCTAACTCAGCCCACAATAAATGCTGCACATTGAAACCTTCAATAAGCCAAAGTAATCAATGTACAGTGTAAAAAAGCCCCAGAAATTAATGTGACAAGTGGCTAAAAAAAGACTGAAAACTCTTTTAGTTGCTTCCTATTGCATGTATCTAACAAAGGCAACTGAAGTGAAATTTTTCTAATCTCTTCAAACCGCAACAAGAAACCCAGTTACGTTGACTACCGTCTCATATGTGCCAGTTACGCTCATGCGAAAACCCCAGAAAATAATGCGACAGGTGGCTAAAAAAAGACTGAATGCTTCTTATTGCATAAATCAAACAAATGGAACAAAGTTTTTAATGGATTTTTTTCCCTCCAATCTCTTTATACCGTGACGACAAATCTATTTATGTTGACTACCGTCTCATAGGTGCCGGTTACGTATCCGCGAAAACGCGAAAAATCGACTTACGGAACACTTTATAGCAGATGACGCCTGTTGCTTAAAAGGTCAAATATAGGGAACTTAATTTCTTATATTTGTTTTTTACTTCGCCAGTCTTTTTTTACCGTGACAACAAACCCATGTAGGTTGTCTATTGACTCGCAGGTGCCGGTTACGTACCTGCGAAAACATGAAAAATCGACTTACGGAATATTTTATAGCAGACGACAACTGTTGCTTAAAGTCAATTATAGGGCTTTTTCTATTTTTCTTTTTCATTTTCTCCCATTAGGGCCAATGATTTTGTTACGATGACCATCTCACCCATACGTGACTGATACGTGCTGCGCATAAAATCGTAAAATCAACTTTAACACTTTCGGAGGCAACTGATACCTGTTAAATCAAAGAAAGGTAAACAAAATTTTTCCCTGTTTTCTTACCAGGGTCACGAAAACATTGAACCAATTTTGACGACTGTGCGAGTCAAAAGTCAATTTTATGTTTAATCGCTGCGCAAAAATATGAAATTTAGAAGCAACTGGTTGTTGTTGCGGAAACTTTTTCCGATAAAAAAATCTTGTTCTTGTTTGAAGAATTTAGAAGTAGGCCATAAAGATATAATAAGATGTAAGAATAACTAAAAATCAATTTTTTCTTTGATAGGGTAGAAAACATTGTGGGAAAAGGAGAAAATGCTGGTAACCTGCATTGTCTCCTTTCCTCAGATTATTTTCAAAAGCCTTCTCTTTCAGGGGTGTTAAAAGGCGTCATTGTGTGGTAAAAGGTTAATAAGAATAAACAGATATCCCCCCCCCTTCCCATCAGCCAATCAAATCTCTTCCCTCTCTGAAATTATCCAATCAGAGAAGCTTTAAGGAAATCAGCTTGGGAACCAATAGCCCAAATCAGAATGGGAACCAACAGCCAATCAGAGAAGACTTTAGATATTCAACAGCCAATCAGAGAGCTTCAAAATCGCTCCGAAATGGCGCCCAAATTTATTAATAAAAAACAGTGAAAAAAAAAAAACGGCATAAAAGTGGATTTAAAGTCTTCTTTAAAGGCTGCGGTGCAGTCCTTGGCGAACTGCCAGGCATGCACCATCCACACATGCCAGATTTCACTGAAAATGGGCAAACATTTAAGAAAATAGGGGCGCAGCAGACCTTGTTTTGGTCTTTTCAAGCCCCTTGCAAGAATTACTTCCCTTAGACCCTCGAGGCACCCCCCCCTCCCAAGCCCTTAACTGGATTCGATTTTCTAACTCAGCCCACAATAAATGCTGCACATTGAAACCTTCAATAAGCCAAAGTAATCAATGTACAGTGTAAAAAAGCCCCAGAAATTAATGTGACAAGTGGCTAAAAAAAGACTGAAAACTCTTTTAGTTGCTTCCTATTGCATGTATCTAACAAAGGCAACTGAAGTGAAATTTTTCTAATCTCTTCAAACCGCAACAAGAAACCCAGTTACGTTGACTACCGTCTCATATGTGCCAGTTACGCTCATGCGAAAACCCCAGAAAATAATGCGACAGGTGGCTAAAAAAAGACTGAATGCTTCTTATTGCATAAATCAAACAAATGGAACAAAGTTTTTAATGGATTTTTTTCCCTCCAATCTCTTTATACCGTGACGACAAATCTATTTATGTTGACTACCGTCTCATAGGTGCCGGTTACGTATCCGCGAAAACGCGAAAAATCGACTTACGGAACACTTTATAGCAGATGACGCCTGTTGCTTAAAAGGTCAAATATAGGGAACTTAATTTCTTATATTTGTTTTTTACTTCGCCAGTCTTTTTTTACCGTGACAACAAACCCATGTAGGTTGTCTATTGACTCGCAGGTGCCGGTTACGTACCTGCGAAAACATGAAAAATCGACTTACGGAATATTTTATAGCAGACGACAACTGTTGCTTAAAGTCAATTATAGGGCTTTTTCTATTTTTCTTTTTCATTTTCTCCCATTAGGGCCAATGATTTTGTTACGATGACCATCTCACCCATACGTGACTGATACGTGCTGCGCATAAAATCGTAAAATCAACTTTAACACTTTCGGAGGCAACTGATACCTGTTAAATCAAAGAAAGGTAAACAAAATTTTTCCCTGTTTTCTTACCAGGGTCACGAAAACATTGAACCAATTTTGACGACTGTGCGAGTCAAAAGTCAATTTTATGTTTAATCGCTGCGCAAAAATATGAAATTTAGAAGCAACTGGTTGTTGTTGCGGAAACTTTTTCCGATAAAAAAATCTTGTTCTTGTTTGAAGAATTTAGAAGTAGGCCATAAAGATATAATAAGATGTAAGAATAACTAAAAATCAATTTTTTCTTTGATAGGGTAGAAAACATTGTGGGAAAAGGAGAAAATGCTGGTAACCTGCATTGTCTCCTTTCCTCAGATTATTTTCAAAAGCCTTCTCTTTCAGGGGTGTTAAAAGGCGTCATTGTGTGGTAAAAGGTTAATAAGAATAAACAGATATCCCCCCCCCTTCCCATCAGCCAATCAAATCTCTTCCCTCTCTGAAATTATCCAATCAGAGAAGCTTTAAGGAAATCAGCTTGGGAACCAATAGCCCAAATCAGAATGGGAACCAACAGCCAATCAGAGAAGACTTTAGATATTCAACAGCCAATCAGAGAGCTTCAAAATCGCTCCGAAATGGCGCCCAAATTTATTAATAAAAAACAGTGAAAAAAAAAAAACGGCATAAAAGTGGATTTAAAGTCTTCTTTAAAGGCTGCGGTGCAGTCCTTGGCGAACTGCCAGGCATGCACCATCCACACATGCCAGATTTCACTGAAAATGGGCAAAGATTTAAGAAAATAGGGGCGCAGCAGACCTTGTTTTGGTCTTTTCAAGCCCCTTGCAAGAATTACTTCCCTTAGACCCTCGAGGCACCCCCCCCTCCCAAGCCCTTAACTGGATTCGATTTTCTAACTCAGCCCACAATAAATGCTGCACATTGAAACCTTCAATAAGCCAAAGTAATCAATGTACAGTGTAAAAAAGCCCCAGAAATTAATGTGACAAGTGGCTAAAAAAAGACTGAAAACTCTTTTAGTTGCTTCCTATTGCATGTATCTAACAAAGGCAACTGAAGTGAAATTTTTCTAATCTCTTCAAACCGCAACAAGAAACCCAGTTACGTTGACTACCGTCTCATATGTGCCAGTTACGCTCATGCGAAAACCCCAGAAAATAATGCGACAGGTGGCTAAAAAAAGACTGAATGCTTCTTATTGCATAAATCAAACAAATGGAACAAAGTTTTTAATGGATTTTTTTCCCTCCAATCTCTTTATACCGTGACGACAAATCTATTTATGTTGACTACCGTCTCATAGGTGCCGGTTACGTATCCGCGAAAACGCGAAAAATCGACTTACGGAACACTTTATAGCAGATGACGCCTGTTGCTTAAAAGGTCAAATATAGGGAACTTAATTTCTTATATTTGTTTTTTACTTCGCCAGTCTTTTTTTACCGTGACAACAAACCCATGTAGGTTGTCTATTGACTCGCAGGTGCCGGTTACGTACCTGCGAAAACATGAAAAATCGACTTACGGAATATTTTATAGCAGACGACAACTGTTGCTTAAAGTCAATTATAGGGCTTTTTCTATTCTTCTTTTTCATTTTCTCCCATTAGGGCCAATGATTTTGTTACGATGACCATCTCACCCATACGTGACTGATACGTGCTGCGCATAAAATCGTAAAATCAACTTTAACACTTTCGGAGGCAACTGATACCTGTTAAATCAAAGAAAGGTAAACAAAATTTTTCCCTGTTTTCTTACCAGGGTCACGAAAACATTGAACCAATTTTGACGACTGTGCGAGTCAAAAGTCAATTTTATGTTTAATCGCTGCGCAAAAATATGAAATTTAGAAGCAACTGGTTGTTGTTGCGGAAACTTTTTCCGATAAAAAAATCTTGTTCTTGTTTGAAGAATTTAGAAGTAGGCCATAAAGATATAATAAGATGTAAGAATAACTAAAAATCAATTTTTTCTTTGATAGGGTAGAAAACATTGTGGGAAAAGGAGAAAATGCTGGTAACCTGCATTGTCTCCTTTCCTCAGATTATTTTCAAAAGCCTTCTCTTTCAGGGGTGTTAAAAGGCGTCATTGTGTGGTAAAAGGTTAATAAGAATAAACAGATATCCCCCCCCCTTCCCATCAGCCAATCAAATCTCTTCCCTCTCTGAAATTATCCAATCAGAGAAGCTTTAAGGAAATCAGCTTGGGAACCAATAGCCCAAATCAGAATGGGAACCAACAGCCAATCAGAGAAGACTTTAGATATTCAACAGCCAATCAGAGAGCTTCAAAATCGCTCCGAAATGGCGCCCAAATTTATTAATAAAAAACAGTGAAAAAAAAAAAACGGCATAAAAGTGGATTTAAAGTCTTCTTTAAAGGCTGCGGTGCAGTCCTTGGCGAACTGCCAGGCATGCACCATCCACACATGCCAGATTTCACTGAAAATGGGCAAACATTTAAGAAAATAGGGGCGCAGCAGACCTTGTTTTGGTCTTTTCAAGCCCCTTGCAAGAATTACTTCCCTTAGACCCTCGAGGCACCCCCCCCTCCCAAGCCCTTAACTGGATTCGATTTTCTAACTCAGCCCACAATAAATGCTGCACATTGAAACCTTCAATAAGCCAAAGTAATCAATGTACAGTGTAAAAAAGCCCCAGAAATTAATGTGACAAGTGGCTAAAAAAAGACTGAAAACTCTTTTAGTTGCTTCCTATTGCATGTATCTAACAAAGGCAACTGAAGTGAAATTTTTCTAATCTCTTCAAACCGCAACAAGAAACCCAGTTACGTTGACTACCGTCTCATATGTGCCAGTTACGCTCATGCGAAAACCCCAGAAAATAATGCGACAGGTGGCTAAAAAAAGACTGAATGCTTCTTATTGCATAAATCAAACAAATGGAACAAAGTTTTTAATGGATTTTTTTCCCTCCAATCTCTTTATACCGTGACGACAAATCTATTTATGTTGACTACCGTCTCATAGGTGCCGGTTACGTATCCGCGAAAACGCGAAAAATCGACTTACGGAACACTTTATAGCAGATGACGCCTGTTGCTTAAAAGGTCAAATATAGGGAACTTAATTTCTTATATTTGTTTTTTACTTCGCCAGTCTTTTTTTACCGTGACAACAAACCCATGTAGGTTGTCTATTGACTCGCAGGTGCCGGTTACGTACCTGCGAAAACATGAAAAATCGACTTACGGAATATTTTATAGCAGACGACAACTGTTGCTTAAAGTCAATTATAGGGCTTTTTCTATTTTTCTTTTTCATTTTCTCCCATTAGGGCCAATGATTTTGTTACGATGACCATCTCACCCATACGTGACTGATACGTGCTGCGCATAAAATCGTAAAATCAACTTTAACACTTTCGGAGGCAACTGATACCTGTTAAATCAAAGAAAGGTAAACAAAATTTTTCCCTGTTTTCTTACCAGGGTCACGAAAACATTGAACCAATTTTGACGACTGTGCGAGTCAAAAGTCAATTTTATGTTTAATCGCTGCGCAAAAATATGAAATTTAGAAGCAACTGGTTGTTGTTGCGGAAACTTTTTCCGATAAAAAAATCTTGTTCTTGTTTGAAGAATTTAGAAGTAGGCCATAAAGATATAATAAGATGTAAGAATAACTAAAAATCAATTTTTTCTTTGATAGGGTAGAAAACATTGTGGGAAAAGGAGAAAATGCTGGTAACCTGCATTGTCTCCTTTCCTCAGATTATTTTCAAAAGCCTTCTCTTTCAGGGGTGTTAAAAGGCGTCATTGTGTGGTAAAAGGTTAATAAGAATAAACAGATATCCCCCCCCCTTCCCATCAGCCAATCAAATCTCTTCCCTCTCTGAAATTATCCAATCAGAGAAGCTTTAAGGAAATCAGCTTGGGAACCAATAGCCCAAATCAGAATGGGAACCAACAGCCAATCAGAGAAGACTTTAGATATTCAACAGCCAATCAGAGAGCTTCAAAATCGCTCCGAAATGGCGCCCAAATTTATTAATAAAAAACAGTGAAAAAAAAAAAACGGCATAAAAGTGGATTTAAAGTCTTCTTTAAAGGCTGCGGTGCAGTCCTTGGCGAACTGCCAGGCATGCACCATCCACACATGCCAGATTTCACTGAAAATGGGCAAACATTTAAGAAAATAGGGGCGCAGCAGACCTTGTTTTGGTCTTTTCAAGCCCCTTGCAAGAATTACTTCCCTTAGACCCTCGAGGCACCCCCCCCTCCCAAGCCCTTAACTGGATTCGATTTTCTAACTCAGCCCACAATAAATGCTGCACATTGAAACCTTCAATAAGCCAAAGTAATCAATGTACAGTGTAAAAAAGCCCCAGAAATTAATGTGACAAGTGGCTAAAAAAAGACTGAAAACTCTTTTAGTTGCTTCCTATTGCATGTATCTAACAAAGGCAACTGAAGTGAAATTTTTCTAATCTCTTCAAACCGCAACAAGAAACCCAGTTACGTTGACTACCGTCTCATATGTGCCAGTTACGCTCATGCGAAAACCCCAGAAAATAATGCGACAGGTGGCTAAAAAAAGACTGAATGCTTCTTATTGCATAAATCAAACAAATGGAACAAAGTTTTTAATGGATTTTTTTCCCTCCAATCTCTTTATACCGTGACGACAAATCTATTTATGTTGACTACCGTCTCATAGGTGCCGGTTACGTATCCGCGAAAACGCGAAAAATCGACTTACGGAACACTTTATAGCAGATGACGCCTGTTGCTTAAAAGGTCAAATATAGGGAACTTAATTTCTTATATTTGTTTTTTACTTCGCCAGTCTTTTTTTACCGTGACAACAAACCCATGTAGGTTGTCTATTGACTCGCAGGTGCCGGTTACGTACCTGCGAAAACATGAAAAATCGACTTACGGAATATTTTATAGCAGACGACAACTGTTGCTTAAAGTCAATTATAGGGCTTTTTCTATTTTTCTTTTTCATTTTCTCCCATTAGGGCCAATGATTTTGTTACGATGACCATCTCACCCATACGTGACTGATACGTGCTGCGCATAAAATCGTAAAATCAACTTTAACACTTTCGGAGGCAACTGATACCTGTTAAATCAAAGAAAGGTAAACAAAATTTTTCCCTGTTTTCTTACCAGGGTCACGAAAACATTGAACCAATTTTGACGACTGTGCGAGTCAAAAGTCAATTTTATGTTTAATCGCTGCGCAAAAATATGAAATTTAGAAGCAACTGGTTGTTGTTGCGGAAACTTTTTCCGATAAAAAAATCTTGTTCTTGTTTGAAGAATTTAGAAGTAGGCCATAAAGATATAATAAGATGTAAGAATAACTAAAAATCAATTTTTTCTTTGATAGGGTAGAAAACATTGTGGGAAAAGGAGAAAATGCTGGTAACCTGCATTGTCTCCTTTCCTCAGATTATTTTCAAAAGCCTTCTCTTTCAGGGGTGTTAAAAGGCGTCATTGTGTGGTAAAAGGTTAATAAGAATAAACAGATATCCCCCCCCCTTCCCATCAGCCAATCAAATCTCTTCCCTCTCTGAAATTATCCAATCAGAGAAGCTTTAAGGAAATCAGCTTGGAAACCAATAGCCCAAATCAGAATGGGAACCAACAGCCAATCAGAGAAGACTTTAGATATTCAACAGCCAATCAGAGAGCTTCAAAATCGCTCCGAAATGGCGCCCAAATTTATTAATAAAAAACAGTGAAAAAAAAAAAACGGCATAAAAGTGGATTTAAAGTCTTCTTTAAAGGCTGCGGTGCAGTCCTTGGCGAACTGCCAGGCATGCACCATCCACACATGCCAGATTTCACTGAAAATGGGCAAACATTTAAGAAAATAGGGGCGCAGCAGACCTTGTTTTGGTCTTTTCAAGCCCCTTGCAAGAATTACTTCCCTTAGACCCTCGAGGCACCCCCCCCTCCCAAGCCCTTAACTGGATTCGATTTTCTAACTCAGCCCACAATAAATGCTGCACATTGAAACCTTCAATAAGCCAAAGTAATCAATGTACAGTGTAAAAAAGCCCCAGAAATTAATGTGACAAGTGGCTAAAAAAAGACTGAAAACTCTTTTAGTTGCTTCCTATTGCATGTATCTAACAAAGGCAACTGAAGTGAAATTTTTCTAATCTCTTCAAACCGCAACAAGAAACCCAGTTACGTTGACTACCGTCTCATATGTGCCAGTTACGCTCATGCGAAAACCCCAGAAAATAATGCGACAGGTGGCT
The DNA here is from genome assembly GCA_943736015.1 of Tridacna crocea. Classification (NCBI taxonomy): domain Eukaryota; kingdom Metazoa; phylum Mollusca; class Bivalvia; order Cardiida; family Cardiidae; genus Tridacna; species Tridacna crocea. Next base: position 1,877,582 of record OX031067.1, on the reverse strand, counting down.
AAAAAAAGACTGAATGCTTCTTATTGCATAAATCAAACAAATGGAACAAAGTTTTTAATGGATTTTTTTCCCTCCAATCTCTTTATACCGTGACGACAAATCTATTTATGTTGACTACCGTCTCATAGGTGCCGGTTACGTATCCGCGAAAACGCGAAAAATCGACTTACGGAACACTTTATAGCAGATGACGCCTGTTGCTTAAAAGGTCAAATATAGGGAACTTAATTTCTTATATTTGTTTTTTACTTCGCCAGTCTTTTTTTACCGTGACAACAAACCCATGTAGGTTGTCTATTGACTCGCAGGTGCCGGTTACGTACCTGCGAAAACATGAAAAATCGACTTACGGAATATTTTATAGCAGACGACAACTGTTGCTTAAAGTCAATTATAGGGCTTTTTCTATTTTTCTTTTTCATTTTCTCCCATTAGGGCCAATGATTTTGTTACGATGACCATCTCACCCATACGTGACTGATACGTGCTGCGCATAAAATCGTAAAATCAACTTTAACACTTTCGGAGGCAACTGATACCTGTTAAATCAAAGAAAGGTAAACAAAATTTTTCCCTGTTTTCTTACCAGGGTCACGAAAACATTGAACCAATTTTGACGACTGTGCGAGTCAAAAGTCAATTTTATGTTTAATCGCTGCGCAAAAATATGAAATTTAGAAGCAACTGGTTGTTGTTGCGGAAACTTTTTCCGATAAAAAAATCTTGTTCTTGTTTGAAGAATTTAGAAGTAGGCCATAAAGATATAATAAGATGTAAGAATAACTAAAAATCAATTTTTTCTTTGATAGGGTAGAAAACATTGTGGGAAAAGGAGAAAATGCTGGTAACCTGCATTGTCTCCTTTCCTCAGATTATTTTCAAAAGCCTTCTCTTTCAGGGGTGTTAAAAGGCGTCATTGTGTGGTAAAAGGTTAATAAGAATAAACAGATATCCCCCCCCCTTCCCATCAGCCAATCAAATCTCTTCCCTCTCTGAAATTATCCAATCAGAGAAGCTTTAAGGAAATCAGCTTGGGAACCAATAGCCCAAATCAGAATGGGAACCAACAGCCAATCAGAGAAGACTTTAGATATTCAACAGCCAATCAGAGAGCTTCAAAATCGCTCCGAAATGGCGCCCAAATTTATTAATAAAAAACAGTGAAAAAAAAAAAACGGCATAAAAGTGGATTTAAAGTCTTCTTTAAAGGCTGCGGTGCAGTCCTTGGCGAACTGCCAGGCATGCACCATCCACACATGCCAGATTTCACTGAAAATGGGCAAACATTTAAGAAAATAGGGGCGCAGCAGACCTTGTTTTGGTCTTTTCAAGCCCCTTGCAAGAATTACTTCCCTTAGACCCTCGAGGCACCCCCCCCTCCCAAGCCCTTAACTGGATTCGATTTTCTAACTCAGCCCACAATAAATGCTGCACATTGAAACCTTCAATAAGCCAAAGTAATCAATGTACAGTGTAAAAAAGCCCCAGAAATTAATGTGACAAGTGGCTAAAAAAAGACTGAAAACTCTTTTAGTTGCTTCCTATTGCATGTATCTAACAAAGGCAACTGAAGTGAAATTTTTCTAATCTCTTCAAACCGCAACAAGAAACCCAGTTACGTTGACTACCGTCTCATATGTGCCAGTTACGCTCATGCGAAAACCCCAGAAAATAATGCGACAGGTGGCTAAAAAAAGACTGAATGCTTCTTATTGCATAAATCAAACAAATGGAACAAAGTTTTTAATGGATTTTTTTCCCTCCAATCTCTTTATACCGTGACGACAAATCTATTTATGTTGACTACCGTCTCATAGGTGCCGGTTACGTATCCGCGAAAACGCGAAAAATCGACTTACGGAACACTTTATAGCAGATGACGCCTGTTGCTTAAAAGGTCAAATATAGGGAACTTAATTTCTTATATTTGTTTTTTACTTCGCCAGTCTTTTTTTACCGTGACAACAAACCCATGTAGGTTGTCTATTGACTCGCAGGTGCCGGTTACGTACCTGCGAAAACATGAAAAATCGACTTACGGAATATTTTATAGCAGACGACAACTGTTGCTTAAAGTCAATTATAGGGCTTTTTCTATTTTTCTTTTTCATTTTCTCCCATTAGGGCCAATGATTTTGTTACGATGACCATCTCACCCATACGTGACTGATACGTGCTGCGCATAAAATCGTAAAATCAACTTTAACACTTTCGGAGGCAACTGATACCTGTTAAATCAAAGAAAGGTAAACAAAATTTTTCCCTGTTTTCTTACCAGGGTCACGAAAACATTGAACCAATTTTGACGACTGTGCGAGTCAAAAGTCAATTTTATGTTTAATCGCTGCGCAAAAATATGAAATTTAGAAGCAACTGGTTGTTGTTGCGGAAACTTTTTCCGATAAAAAAATCTTGTTCTTGTTTGAAGAATTTAGAAGTAGGCCATAAAGATATAATAAGATGTAAGAATAACTAAAAATCAATTTTTTCTTTGATAGGGTAGAAAACATTGTGGGAAAAGGAGAAAATGCTGGTAACCTGCATTGTCTCCTTTCCTCAGATTATTTTCAAAAGCCTTCTCTTTCAGGGGTGTTAAAAGGCGTCATTGTGTGGTAAAAGGTTAATAAGAATAAACAGATATCCCCCCCCCTTCCCATCAGCCAATCAAATCTCTTCCCTCTCTGAAATTATCCAATCAGAGAAGCTTTAAGGAAATCAGCTTGGAAACCAATAGCCCAAATCAGAATGGGAACCAACAGCCAATCAGAGAAGACTTTAGATATTCAACAGCCAATCAGAGAGCTTCAAAATCGCTCCGAAATGGCGCCCAAATTTATTAATAAAAAACAGTGAAAAAAAAAAAAACGGCATAAAAGTGGATTTAAAGTCTTCTTTAAAGGCTGCGGTGCAGTCCTTGGCGAACTGCCAGGCATGCACCATCCACACATGCCAGATTTCACTGAAAATGGGCAAACATTTAAGAAAATAGGGGCGCAGCAGACCTTGTTTTGGTCTTTTCAAGCCCCTTGCAAGAATTACTTCCCTTAGACCCTCGAGGCACCCCCCCCTCCCAAGCCCTTAACTGGATTCGATTTTCTAACTCAGCCCACAATAAATGCTGCACATTGAAACCTTCAATAAGCCAAAGTAATCAATGTACAGTGTAAAAAAGCCCCAGAAATTAATGTGACAAGTGGCTAAAAAAAGACTGAAAACTCTTTTAGTTGCTTCCTATTGCATGTATCTAACAAAGGCAACTGAAGTGAAATTTTTCTAATCTCTTCAAACCGCAACAAGAAACCCAGTTACGTTGACTACCGTCTCATATGTGCCAGTTACGCTCATGCGAAAACCCCAGAAAATAATGCGACAGGTGGCTAAAAAAAGACTGAATGCTTCTTATTGCATAAATCAAACAAATGGAACAAAGTTTTTAATGGATTTTTTTCCCTCCAATCTCTTTATACCGTGACGACAAATCTATTTATGTTGACTACCGTCTCATAGGTGCCGGTTACGTATTCGCGAAAACGCGAAAAATCGACTTACGGAACACTTTATAGCAGATGACGCCTGTTGCTTAAAAGGTCAAATATAGGGAACTTAATTTCTTATATTTGTTTTTTACTTCGCCAGTCTTTTTTTACCGTGACAACAAACCCATGTAGGTTGTCTATTGACTCGCAGGTGCCGGTTACGTACCTGCGAAAACATGAAAAATCGACTTACGGAATATTTTATAGCAGACGACAACTGTTGCTTAAAGTCAATTATAGGGCTTTTTCTATTTTTCTTTTTCATTTTCTCCCATTAGGGCCAATGATTTTGTTACGATGACCATCTCACCCATACGTGACTGATACGTGCTGCGCATAAAATCGTAAAATCAACTTTAACACTTTCGGAGGCAACTGATACCTGTTAAATCAAAGAAAGGTAAACAAAATTTTTCCCTGTTTTCTTACCAGGGTCACGAAAACATTGAACCAATTTTGACGACTGTGCGAGTCAAAAGTCAATTTTATGTTTAATCGCTGCGCAAAAATATGAAATTTAGAAGCAACTGGTTGTTGTTGCGGAAACTTTTTCCGATAAAAAAATCTTGTTCTTGTTTGAAGAATTTAGAAGTAGGCCATAAAGATATAATAAGATGTAAGAATAACTAAAAATCAATTTTTTCTTTGATAGGGTAGAAAACATTGTGGGAAAAGGAGAAAATGCTGGTAACCTGCATTGTCTCCTTTCCTCAGATTATTTTCAAAAGCCTTCTCTTTCAGGGGTGTTAAAAGGCGTCATTGTGTGGTAAAAGGTTAATAAGAATAAACAGATATCCCCCCCCCTTCCCATCAGCCAATCAAATCTCTTCCCTCTCTGAAATTATCCAATCAGAGAAGCTTTAAGGAAATCAGCTTGGGAACCAATAGCCCAAATCAGAATGGGAACCAACAGCCAATCAGAGAAGACTTTAGATATTCAACAGCCAATCAGAGAGCTTCAAAATCGCTCCGAAATGGCGCCCAAATTTATTAATAAAAAACAGTGAAAAAAAAAAAACGGCATAAAAGTGGATTTAAAGTCTTCTTTAAAGGCTGCGGTGCAGTCCTTGGCGAACTGCCAGGCATGCACCATCCACACATGCCAGATTTCACTGAAAATGGGCAAACATTTAAGAAAATAGGGGCGCAGCAGACATTGTTTTGGTCTTTTCAAGCCCCTTGCAAGAATTACTTCCCTTAGACCCTCGAGGCACCCCCCCCTCCCAAGCCCTTAACTGGATTCGATTTTCTAACTCAGCCCACAATAAATGCTGCACATTGAAACCTTCAATAAGCCAAAGTAATCAATGTACAGTGTAAAAAAGCCCCAGAAATTAATGTGACAAGTGGCTAAAAAAAGACTGAAAACTCTTTTAGTTGCTTCCTATTGCATGTATCTAACAAAGGCAACTGAAGTGAAATTTTTCTAATCTCTTCAAACCGCAACAAGAAACCCAGTTACGTTGACTACCGTCTCATATGTGCCAGTTACGCTCATGCGAAAACCCCAGAAAATAATGCGACAGGTGGCTAAAAAAAGACTGAATGCTTCTTATTGCATAAATCAAACAAATGGAACAAAGTTTTTAATGGATTTTTTTCCCTCCAATCTCTTTATACCGTGACGACAAATCTATTTATGTTGACTACCGTCTCATAGGTGCCGGTTACGTATCCGCGAAAACGCGAAAAATCGACTTACGGAACACTTTATAGCAGATGACGCCTGTTGCTTAAAAGGTCAAATATAGGGAACTTAATTTCTTATATTTGTTTTTTACTTCGCCAGTCTTTTTTTACCGTGACAACAAACCCATGTAGGTTGTCTATTGACTCGCAGGTGCCGGTTACGTACCTGCGAAAACATGAAAAATCGACTTACGGAATATTTTATAGCAGACGACAACTGTTGCTTAAAGTCAATTATAGGGCTTTTTCTATTTTTCTTTTTCATTTTCTCCCATTAGGGCCAATGATTTTGTTACGATGACCATCTCACCCATACGTGACTGATACGTGCTGCGCATAAAATCGTAAAATCAACTTTAACACTTTCGGAGGCAACTGATACCTGTTAAATCAAAGAAAGGTAAACAAAATTTTTCCCTGTTTTCTTACCAGGGTCACGAAAACATTGAACCAATTTTGACGACTGTGCGAGTCAAAAGTCAATTTTATGTTTAATCGCTGCGCAAAAATATGAAATTTAGAAGCAACTGGTTGTTGTTGCGGAAACTTTTTCCGATAAAAAAATCTTGTTCTTGTTTGAAGAATTTAGAAGTAGGCCATAAAGATATAATAAGATGTAAGAATAACTAAAAATCAATTTTTTCTTTGATAGGGTAGAAAACATTGTGGGAAAAGGAGAAAATGCTGGTAACCTGCATTGTCTCCTTTCCTCAGATTATTTTCAAAAGCCTTCTCTTTCAGGGGTGTTAAAAGGCGTCATTGTGTGGTAAAAGGTTAATAAGAATAAACAGATATCCCCCCCCCCTTCCCATCAGCCAATCAAATCTCTTCCCTCTCTGAAATTATCCAATCAGAGAAGCTTTAAGGAAATCAGCTTGGGAACCAATAGCCCAAATCAGAATGGGAACCAACAGCCAATCAGAGAAGACTTTAGATATTCAACAGCCAATCAGAGAGCTTCAAAATCGCTCCGAAATGGCGCCCAAATTTATTAATAAAAAACAGTGAAAAAAAAAAAACGGCATAAAAGTGGATTTAAAGTCTTCTTTAAAGGCTGCGGTGCAGTCCTTGGCGAACTGCCAGGCATGCACCATCCACACATGCCAGATTTCACTGAAAATGGGCAAACATTTAAGAAAATAGGGGCGCAGCAGACCTTGTTTTGGTCTTTTCAAGCCCCTTGCAAGAATTACTTCCCTTAGACCCTCGAGGCACCCCCCCCTCCCAAGCCCTTAACTGGATTCGATTTTCTAACTCAGCCCACAATAAATGCTGCACATTGAAACCTTCAATAAGCCAAAGTAATCAATGTACAGTGTAAAAAAGCCCCAGAAATTAATGTGACAAGTGGCTAAAAAAAGACTGAAAACTCTTTTAGTTGCTTCCTATTGCATGTATCTAACAAAGGCAACTGAAGTGAAATTTTTCTAATCTCTTCAAACCGCAACAAGAAACCCAGTTACGTTGACTACCGTCTCATATGTGCCAGTTACGCTCATGCGAAAACCCCAGAAAATAATGCGACAGGTGGCTAAAAAAAGACTGAATGCTTCTTATTGCATAAATCAAACAAATGGAACAAAGTTTTTAATGGATTTTTTTCCCTCCAATCTCTTTATACCGTGACGACAAATCTATTTATGTTGACTACCGTCTCATAGGTGCCGGTTACGTATCCGCGAAAACGCGAAAAATCGACTTACGGAACACTTTATAGCAGATGACGCCTGTTGCTTAAAAGGTCAAATATAGGGAACTTAATTTCTTATATTTGTTTTTTACTTCGCCAGTCTTTTTTTACCGTGACAACAAACCCATGTAGGTTGTCTATTGACTCGCAGGTGCCGGTTACGTACCTGCGAAAACATGAAAAATCGACTTACGGAATATTTTATAGCAGACGACAACTGTTGCTTAAAGTCAATTATAGGGCTTTTTCTATTTTTCTTTTTCATTTTCTCCCATTAGGGCCAATGATTTTGTTACGATGACCATCTCACCCATACGTGACTGATACGTGCTGCGCATAAAATCGTAAAATCAACTTTAACACTTTCGGAGGCAACTGATACCTGTTAAATCAAAGAAAGGTAAACAAAATTTTTCCCTGTTTTCTTACCAGGGTCACGAAAACATTGAACCAATTTTGACGACTGTGCGAGTCAAAAGTCAATTTTATGTTTAATCGCTGCGCAAAAATATGAAATTTAGAAGCAACTGGTTGTTGTTGCGGAAACTTTTTCCGATAAAAAAATCTTGTTCTTGTTTGAAGAATTTAGAAGTAGGCCATAAAGATATAATAAGATGTAAGAATAACTAAAAATCAATTTTTTCTTTGATAGGGTAGAAAACATTGTGGGAAAAGGAGAAAATGCTGGTAACCTGCATTGTCTCCTTTCCTCAGATTATTTTCAAAAGCCTTCTCTTTCAGGGGTGTTAAAAGGCGTCATTGTGTGGTAAAAGGTTAATAAGAATAAACAGATATCCCCCCCCCTTCCCATCAGCCAATCAAATCTCTTCCCTCTCTGAAATTATCCAATCAGAGAAGCTTTAAGGAAATCAGCTTGGGAACCAATAGCCCAAATCAGAATGGGAACCAACAGCCAATCAGAGAAGACTTTAGATATTCAACAGCCAATCAGAGAGCTTCAAAATCGCTCCGAAATGGCGCCCAAATTTATTAATAAAAAACAGTGAAAAAAAAAAAACGGCATAAAAGTGGATTTAAAGTCTTCTTTAAAGGCTGCGGTGCAGTCCTTGGCGAACTGCCAGGCATGCACCATCCACACATGCCAGATTTCACTGAAAATGGGCAAAGATTTAAGAAAATAGGGGCGCAGCAGACCTTGTTTTGGTCTTTTCAAGCCCCTTGCAAGAATTACTTCCCTTAGACCCTCGAGGCACCCCCCCCTCCCAAGCCCTTAACTGGATTCGATTTTCTAACTCAGCCCACAATAAATGCTGCACATTGAAACCTTCAATAAGCCAAAGTAATCAATGTACAGTGTAAAAAAGCCCCAGAAATTAATGTGACAAGTGGCTAAAAAAAGACTGAAAACTCTTTTAGTTGCTTCCTATTGCATGTATCTAACAAAGGCAACTGAAGTGAAATTTTTCTAATCTCTTCAAACCGCAACAAGAAACCCAGTTACGTTGACTACCGTCTCATATGTGCCAGTTACGCTCATGCGAAAACCCCAGAAAATAATGCGACAGGTGGCTAAAAAAAGACTGAATGCTTCTTATTGCATAAATCAAACAAATGGAACAAAGTTTTTAATGGATTTTTTTCCCTCCAATCTCTTTATACCGTGACGACAAATCTATTTATGTTGACTACCGTCTCATAGGTGCCGGTTACGTATCCGCGAAAACGCGAAAAATCGACTTACGGAACACTTTATAGCAGATGACGCCTGTTGCTTAAAAGGTCAAATATAGGGAACTTAATTTCTTATATTTGTTTTTTACTTCGCCAGTCTTTTTTTACCGTGACAACAAACCCATGTAGGTTGTCTATTGACTCGCAGGTGCCGGTTACGTACCTGCGAAAACATGAAAAATCGACTTACGGAATATTTTATAGCAGACGACAACTGTTGCTTAAAGTCAATTATAGGGCTTTTTCTATTTTTCTTTTTCATTTTCTCCCATTAGGGCCAATGATTTTGTTACGATGACCATCTCACCCATACGTGACTGATACGTGCTGCGCATAAAATCGTAAAATCAACTTTAACACTTTCGGAGGCAACTGATACCTGTTAAATCAAAGAAAGGTAAACAAAATTTTTCCCTGTTTTCTTACCAGGGTCACGAAAACATTGAACCAATTTTGACGACTGTGCGAGTCAAAAGTCAATTTTATGTTTAATCGCTGCGCAAAAATATGAAATTTAGAAGCAACTGGTTGTTGTTGCGGAAACTTTTTCCGATAAAAAAATCTTGTTCTTGTTTGAAGAATTTAGAAGTAGGCCATAAAGATATAATAAGATGTAAGAATAACTAAAAATCAATTTTTTCTTTGATAGGGTAGAAAACATTGTGGGAAAAGGAGAAAATGCTGGTAACCTGCATTGTCTCCTTTCCTCAGATTATTTTCAAAAGCCTTCTCTTTCAGGGGTGTTAAAAGGCGTCATTGTGTGGTAAAAGGTTAATAAGAATAAACAGATATCCCCCCCCCTTCCCATCAGCCAATCAAATCTCTTCCCTCTCTGAAATTATCCAATCAGAGAAGCTTTAAGGAAATCAGCTTGGGAACCAATAGCCCAAATCAGAATGGGAACCAACAGCCAATCAGAGAAGACTTTAGATATTCAACAGCCAATCAGAGAGCTTCAAAATCGCTCCGAAATGGCGCCCAAATTTATTAATAAAAAACAGTGAAAAAAAAAAAACGGCATAAAAGTGGATTTAAAGTCTTCTTTAAAGGCTGCGGTGCAGTCCTTGGCGAACTGCCAGGCATGCACCATCCACACATGCCAGATTTCACTGAAAATGGGCAAACATTTAAGAAAATAGGGGCGCAGCAGACCTTGTTTTGGTCTTTTCAAGCCCCTTGCAAGAATTACTTCCCTTAGACCCTCGAGGCACCCCCCCCTCCCAAGCCCTTAACTGGATTCGATTTTCTAACTCAGCCCACAATAAATGCTGCACATTGAAACCTTCAATAAGCCAAAGTAATCAATGTACAGTGTAAAAAAGCCCCAGAAATTAATGTGACAAGTGGCTAAAAAAAGACTGAAAACTCTTTTAGTTGCTTCCTATTGCATGTATCTAACAAAGGCAACTGAAGTGAAATTTTTCTAATCTCTTCAAACCGCAACAAGAAACCCAGTTACGTTGACTACCGTCTCATATGTGCCAGTTACGCTCATGCGAAAACCCCAGAAAATAATGCGACAGGTGGCTAAAAAAAGACTGAATGCTTCTTATTGCATAAATCAAACAAATGGAACAAAGTTTTTAATGGATTTTTTTCCCTCCAATCTCTTTATACCGTGACGACAAATCTATTTATGTTGACTACCGTCTCATAGGTGCCGGTTACGTATCCGCGAAAACGCGAAAAATCGACTTACGGAACACTTTATAGCAGATGACGCCTGTTGCTTAAAAGGTCAAATATAGGGAACTTAATTTCTTATATTTGTTTTTTACTTCGCCAGTCTTTTTTTACCGTGACAACAAACCCATGTAGGTTGTCTATTGACTCGCAGGTGCCGGTTACGTACCTGCGAAAACATGAAAAATCGACTTACGGAATATTTTATAGCAGACGACAACTGTTGCTTAAAGTCAATTATAGGGCTTTTTCTATTTTTCTTTTTCATTTTCTCCCATTAGGGCCAATGATTTTGTTACGATGACCATCTCACCCATACGTGACTGATACGTGCTGCGCATAAAATCGTAAAATCAACTTTAACACTTTCGGAGGCAACTGATACCTGTTAAATCAAAGAAAGGTAAACAAAATTTTTCCCTGTTTTCTTACCAGGGTCACGAAAACATTGAACCAATTTTGACGACTGTGCGAGTCAAAAGTCAATTTTATGTTTAATCGCTGCGCAAAAATATGAAATTTAGAAGCAACTGGTTGTTGTTGCGGAAACTTTTTCCGATAAAAAAATCTTGTTCTTGTTTGAAGAATTTAGAAGTAGGCCATAAAGATATAATAAGATGTAAGAATAACTAAAAATCAATTTTTTCTTTGATAGGGTAGAAAACATTGTGGGAAAAGGAGAAAATGCTGGTAACCTGCATTGTCTCCTTTCCTCAGATTATTTTCAAAAGCCTTCTCTTTCAGGGGTGTTAAAAGGCGTCATTGTGTGGTAAAAGGTTAATAAGAATAAACAGATATCCCCCCCCCTTCCCATCAGCCAATCAAATCTCTTCCCTCTCTGAAATTATCCAATCAGAGAAGCTTTAAGGAAATCAGCTTGGGAACCAATAGCCCAAATCAGAATGGGAACCAACAGCCAATCAGAGAAGACTTTAGATATTCAACAGCCAATCAGAGAGCTTCAAAATCGCTCCGAAATGGCGCCCAAATTTATTAATAAAAAACAGTGAAAAAAAAAAAACGGCATAAAAGTGGATTTAAAGTCTTCTTTAAAGGCTGCGGTGCAGTCCTTGGCGAACTGCCAGGCATGCACCATCCACACATGCCAGATTTCACTGAAAATGGGCAAACATTTAAGAAAATAGGGGCGCAGCAGACCTTGTTTTGGTCTTTTCAAGCCCCTTGCAAGAATTACTTCCCTTAGACCCTCGAGGCACCCCCCCCTCCCAAGCCCTTAACTGGATTCGATTTTCTAACTCAGCCCACAATAAATGCTGCACATTGAAACCTTCAATAAGCCAAAGTAATCAATGTACAGTGTAAAAAAGCCCCAGAAATTAATGTGACAAGTGGCTAAAAAAAGACTGAAAACTCTTTTAGTTGCTTCCTATTGCATGTATCTAACAAAGGCAACTGAAGTGAAATTTTTCTAATCTCTTCAAACCGCAACAAGAAACCCAGTTACGTTGACTACCGTCTCATATGTGCCAGTTACGCTCATGCGAAAACCCCAGAAAATAATGCGACAGGTGGCTAAAAAAAGACTGAATGCTTCTTATTGCATAAATCAAACAAATGGAACAAAGTTTTTAATGGATTTTTTTCCCTCCAATCTCTTTATACCGTGACGACAAATCTATTTATGTTGACTACCGTCTCATAGGTGCCGGTTACGTATCCGCGAAAACGCGAAAAATCGACTTACGGAACACTTTATAGCAGATGACGCCTGTTGCTTAAAAGGTCAAATATAGGGAACTTAATTTCTTATATTTGTTTTTTACTTCGCCAGTCTTTTTTTACCGTGACAACAAACCCATGTAGGTTGTCTATTGACTCGCAGGTGCCGGTTACGTACCTGCGAAAACATGAAAAATCGACTTACGGAATATTTTATAGCAGACGACAACTGTTGCTTAAAGTCAATTATAGGGCTTTTTCTATTTTTCTTTTTCATTTTCTCCCATTAGGGCCAATGATTTTGTTACGATGACCATCTCACCCATACGTGACTGATACGTGCTGCGCATAAAATCGTAAAATCAACTTTAACACTTTCGGAGGCAACTGATACCTGTTAAATCAAAGAAAGGTAAACAAAATTTTTCCCTGTTTTCTTACCAGGGTCACGAAAACATTGAACCAATTTTGACGACTGTGCGAGTCAAAAGTCAATTTTATGTTTAATCGCTGCGCAAAAATATGAAATTTAGAAGCAACTGGTTGTTGTTGCGGAAACTTTTTCCGATAAAAAAATCTTGTTCTTGTTTGAAGAATTTAGAAGTAGGCCATAAAGATATAATAAGATGTAAGAATAACTAAAAATCAATTTTTTCTTTGATAGGGTAGAAAACATTGTGGGAAAAGGAGAAAATGCTGGTAACCTGCATTGTCTCCTTTCCTCAGATTATTTTCAAAAGCCTTCTCTTTCAGGGGTGTTAAAAGGCGTCATTGTGTGGTAAAAGGTTAATAAGAATAAACAGATATCCCCCCCCCTTCCCATCAGCCAATCAAATCTCTTCCCTCTCTGAAATTATCCAATCAGAGAAGCTTTAAGGAAATCAGCTTGGGAACCAATAGCCCAAATCAGAATGGGAACCAACAGCCAATCAGAGAAGACTTTAGATATTCAACAGCCAATCAGAGAGCTTCAAAATCGCTCCGAAATGGCGCCCAAATTTATTAATAAAAAACAGTGAAAAAAAAAAAACGGCATAAAAGTGGATTTAAAGTCTTCTTTAAAGGCTGCGGTGCAGTCCTTGGCGAACTGCCAGGCATGCACCATCCACACATGCCAGATTTCACTGAAAATGGGCAAACATTTAAGAAAATAGGGGCGCAGCAGACCTTGTTTTGGTCTTTTCAAGCCCCTTGCAAGAATTACTTCCCTTAGACCCTCGAGGCACCCCCCCCTCCCAAGCCCTTAACTGGATTCGATTTTCTAACTCAGCCCACAATAAATGCTGCACATTGAAACCTTCAATAAGCCAAAGTAATCAATGTACAGTGTAAAAAAGCCCCAGAAATTAATGTGACAAGTGGCTAAAAAAAGACTGAAAACTCTTTTAGTTGCTTCCTATTGCATGTATCTAACAAAGGCAACTGAAGTGAAATTTTTCTAATCTCTTCAAACCGCAACAAGAAACCCAGTTACGTTGACTACCGTCTCATATGTGCCAGTTACGCTCATGCGAAAACCCCAGAAAATAATGCGACAGGTGGCTAAAAAAAGACTGAATGCTTCTTATTGCATAAATCAAACAAATGGAACAAAGTTTTTAATGGATTTTTTTCCCTCCAATCTCTTTATACCGTGACGACAAATCTATTTATGTTGACTACCGTCTCATAGGTGCCGGTTACGTATCCGCGAAAACGCGAAAAATCGACTTACGGAACACTTTATAGCAGATGACGCCTGTTGCTTAAAAGGTCAAATATAGGGAACTTAATTTCTTATATTTGTTTTTTACTTCGCCAGTCTTTTTTTACCGTGACAACAAACCCATGTAGGTTGTCTATTGACTCGCAGGTGCCGGTTACGTACCTGCGAAAACATGAAAAATCGACTTACGGAATATTTTATAGCAGACGACAACTGTTGCTTAAAGTCAATTATAGGGCTTTTTCTATTTTTCTTTTTCATTTTCTCCCATTAGGGCCAATGATTTTGTTACGATGACCATCTCACCCATACGTGACTGATACGTGCTGCGCATAAAATCGTAAAATCAACTTTAACACTTTCGGAGGCAACTGATACCTGTTAAATCAAAGAAAGGTAAACAAAATTTTTCCCTGTTTTCTTACCAGGGTCACGAAAACATTGAACCAATTTTGACGACTGTGCGAGTCAAAAGTCAATTTTATGTTTAATCGCTGCGCAAAAATATGAAATTTAGAAGCAACTGGTTGTTGTTGCGGAAACTTTTTCCGATAAAAAAATCTTGTTCTTGTTTGAAGAATTTAGAATTAGGCCATAAAGATATAATAAGATGTAAGAATAACTAAAAATCAATTTTTTCTTTGATAGGGTAGAAAACATTGTGGGAAAAGGAGAAAATGCTGGTAACCTGCATTGTCTCCTTTCCTCAGATTATTTTCAAAAGCCTTCTCTTTCAGGGGTGTTAAAAGGCGTCATTGTGTGGTAAAAGGTTAATAAGAATAAACAGATATCCCCCCCCTTCCCATCAGCCAATCAAATCTCTTCCCTCTCTGAAATTATCCAATCAGAGAAGCTTTAAGGAAATCAGCTTGGGAACCAATAGCCCAAATCAGAATGGGAACCAACAGCCAATCAGAGAAGACTTTAGATATTCAACAGCCAATCAGAGAGCTTCAAAATCGCTCCGAAATGGCGCCCAAATTTATTAATAAAAAACAGTGAAAAAAAAAAAACGGCATAAAAGTGGATTTAAAGTCTTCTTTAAAGGCTGCGGTGCAGTCCTTGGCGAACTGCCAGGCATGCACCATCCACACATGCCAGATTTCACTGAAAATGGGCAAACATTTAAGAAAATAGGGGCGCAGCAGACCTTGTTTTGGTCTTTTCAAGCCCCTTGCAAGAATTACTTCCCTTAGACCCTCGAGGCACCCCCCCCTCCCAAGCCCTTAACTGGATTCGATTTTCTAACTCAGCCCACAATAAATGCTGCACATTGAAACCTTCAATAAGCCAAAGTAATCAATGTACAGTGTAAAAAAGCCCCAGAAATTAATGTGACAAGTGGCTAAAAAAAGACTGAAAACTCTTTTAGTTGCTTCCTATTGCATGTATCTAACAAAGGCAACTGAAGTGAAATTTTTCTAATCTCTTCAAACCGCAACAAGAAACCCAGTTACGTTGACTACCGTCTCATATGTGCCAGTTACGCTCATGCGAAAACCCCAGAAAATAATGCGACAGGTGGCTAAAAAAAGACTGAATGCTTCTTATTGCATAAATCAAACAAATGGAACAAAGTTTTTAATGGATTTTTTTCCCTCCAATCTCTTTATACCGTGACGACAAATCTATTTATGTTGACTACCGTCTCATAGGTGCCGGTTACGTATCCGCGAAAACGCGAAAAATCGACTTACGGAACACTTTATAGCAGATGACGCCTGTTGCTTAAAAGGTCAAATATAGGGAACTTAATTTCTTATATTTGTTTTTTACTTCGCCAGTCTTTTTTTACCGTGACAACAAACCCATGTAGGTTGTCTATTGACTCGCAGGTGCCGGTTACGTACCTGCGAAAACATGAAAAATCGACTTACGGAATATTTTATAGCAGACGACAACTGTTGCTTAAAGTCAATTATAGGGCTTTTTCTATTTTTCTTTTTCATTTTCTCCCATTAGGGCCAATGATTTTGTTACGATGACCATCTCACCCATACGTGACTGATACGTGCTGCGCATAAAATCGTAAAATCAACTTTAACACTTTCGGAGGCAACTGATACCTGTTAAATCAAAGAAAGGTAAACAAAATTTTTCCCTGTTTTCTTACCAGGGTCACGAAAACATTGAACCAATTTTGACGACTGTGCGAGTCAAAAGTCAATTTTATGTTTAATCGCTGCGCAAAAATATGAAATTTAGAAGCAACTGGTTGTTGTTGCGGAAACTTTTTCCGATAAAAAAATCTTGTTCTTGTTTGAAGAATTTAGAAGTAGGCCATAAAGATATAATAAGATGTAAGAATAACTAAAAATCAATTTTTTCTTTGATAGGGTAGAAAACATTGTGGGAAAAGGAGAAAATGCTGGTAACCTGCATTGTCTCCTTTCCTCAGATTATTTTCAAAAGCCTTCTCTTTCAGGGGTGTTAAAAGGCGTCATTGTGTGGTAAAAGGTTAATAAGAATAAACAGATATCCCCCCCCCTTCCCATCAGCCAATCAAATCTCTTCCCTCTCTGAAATTATCCAATCAGAGAAGCTTTAAGGAAATCAGCTTGGGAACCAATAGCCCAAATCAGAATGGGAACCAACAGCCAATCAGAGAAGACTTTAGATATTCAACAGCCAATCAGAGAGCTTCAAAATCGCTCCGAAATGGCGCCCAAATTTATTAATAAAAAACAGTGAAAAAAAAAAAACGGCATAAAAGTGGATTTAAAGTCTTCTTTAAAGGCTGCGGTGCAGTCCTTGGCGAACTGCCAGGCATGCACCATCCACACATGCCAGATTTCACTGAAAATGGGCAAACATTTAAGAAAATAGGGGCGCAGCAGACCTTGTTTTGGTCTTTTCAAGCCCCTTGCAAGAATTACTTCCCTTAGACCCTCGAGGCACCCCCCCCTCCCAAGCCCTTAACTGGATTCGATTTTCTAACTCAGCCCACAATAAATGCTGCACATTGAAACCTTCAATAAGCCAAAGTAATCAATGTACAGTGTAAAAAAGCCCCAGAAATTAATGTGACAAGTGGCTAAAAAAAGACTGAAAACTCTTTTAGTTGCTTCCTATTGCATGTATCTAACAAAGGCAACTGAAGTGAAATTTTTCTAATCTCTTCAAACCGCAACAAGAAACCCAGTTACGTTGACTACCGTCTCATATGTGCCAGTTACGCTCATGCGAAAACCCCAGAAAATAATGCGACAGGTGGCTAAAAAAAGACTGAATGCTTCTTATTGCATAAATCAAACAAATGGAACAAAGTTTTTAATGGATTTTTTTCCCTCCAATCTCTTTATACCGTGACGACAAATCTATTTATGTTGACTACCGTCTCATAGGTGCCGGTTACGTATCCGCGAAAACGCGAAAAATCGACTTACGGAACACTTTATAGCAGATGACGCCTGTTGCTTAAAAGGTCAAATATAGGGAACTTAATTTCTTATATTTGTTTTTTACTTCGCCAGTCTTTTTTTACCGTGACAACAAACCCATGTAGGTTGTCTATTGACTCGCAGGTGCCGGTTACGTACCTGCGAAAACATGAAAAATCGACTTACGGAATATTTTATAGCAGACGACAACTGTTGCTTAAAGTCAATTATAGGGCTTTTTCTATTTTTCTTTTTCATTTTCTCCCATTAGGGCCAATGATTTTGTTACGATGACCATCTCACCCATACGTGACTGATACGTGCTGCGCATAAAATCGTAAAATCAACTTTAACACTTTCGGAGGCAACTGATACCTGTTAAATCAAAGAAAGGTAAACAAAATTTTTCCCTGTTTTCTTACCAGGGTCACGAAAACATTGAACCAATTTTGACGACTGTGCGAGTCAAAAGTCAATTTTATGTTTAATCGCTGCGCAAAAATATGAAATTTAGAAGCAACTGGTTGTTGTTGCGGAAACTTTTTCCGATAAAAAAATCTTGTTCTTGTTTGAAGAATTTAGAAGTAGGCCATAAAGATATAATAAGATGTAAGAATAACTAAAAATCAATTTTTTCTTTGATAGGGTAGAAAACATTGTGGGAAAAGGAGAAAATGCTGGTAACCTGCATTGTCTCCTTTCCTCAGATTATTTTCAAAAGCCTTCTCTTTCAGGGGTGTTAAAAGGCGTCATTGTGTGGTAAAAGGTTAATAAGAATAAACAGATATCCCCCCCCCTTCCCATCAGCCAATCAAATCTCTTCCCTCTCTGAAATTATCCAATCAGAGAAGCTTTAAGGAAATCAGCTTGGGAACCAATAGCCCAAATCAGAATGGGAACCAACAGCCAATCAGAGAAGACTTTAGATATTCAACAGCCAATCAGAGAGCTTCAAAATCGCTCCGAAATGGCGCCCAAATTTATTAATAAAAAACAGTGAAAAAAAAAAAACGGCATAAAAGTGGATTTAAAGTCTTCTTTAAAGGCTGCGGTGCAGTCCTTGGCGAACTGCCAGGCATGCACCATCCACACATGCCAGATTTCACTGAAAATGGGCAAACATTTAAGAAAATAGGGGCGCAGCAGACCTTGTTTTGGTCTTTTCAAGCCCCTTGCAAGAATTACTTCCCTTAGACCCTCGAGGCACCCCCCCCTCCCAAGCCCTTAACTGGATTCGATTTTCTAACTCAGCCCACAATAAATGCTGCACATTGAAACCTTCAATAAGCCAAAGTAATCAATGTACAGTGTAAAAAAGCCCCAGAAATTAATGTGACAAGTGGCTAAAAAAAGACTGAAAACTCTTTTAGTTGCTTCCTATTGCATGTATCTAACAAAGGCAACTGAAGTGAAATTTTTCTAATCTCTTCAAACCGCAACAAGAAACCCAGTTACGTTGACTACCGTCTCATATGTGCCAGTTACGCTCATGCGAAAACCCCAGAAAATAATGCGACAGGTGGCTAAAAAAAGACTGAATGCTTCTTATTGCATAAATCAAACAAATGGAACAAAGTTTTTAATGGATTTTTTTCCCTCCAATCTCTTTATACCGTGACGACAAATCTATTTATGTTGACTACCGTCTCATAGGTGCCGGTTACGTATCCGCGAAAACGCGAAAAATCGACTTACGGAACACTTTATAGCAGATGACGCCTGTTGCTTAAAAGGTCAAATATAGGGAACTTAATTTCTTATATTTGTTTTTTACTTCGCCAGTCTTTTTTTACCGTGACAACAAACCCATGTAGGTTGTCTATTGACTCGCAGGTGCCGGTTACGTACCTGCGAAAACATGAAAAATCGACTTACGGAATATTTTATAGCAGACGACAACTGTTGCTTAAAGTCAATTATAGGGCTTTTTCTATTTTTCTTTTTCATTTTCTCCCATTAGGGCCAATGATTTTGTTACGATGACCATCTCACCCATACGTGACTGATACGTGCTGCGCATAAAATCGTAAAATCAACTTTAACACTTTCGGAGGCAACTGATACCTGTTAAATCAAAGAAAGGTAAACAAAATTTTTCCCTGTTTTCTTACCAGGGTCACGAAAACATTGAACCAATTTTGACGACTGTGCGAGTCAAAAGTCAATTTTATGTTTAATCGCTGCGCAAAAATATGAAATTTAGAAGCAACTGGTTGTTGTTGCGGAAACTTTTTCCGATAAAAAAATCTTGTTCTTGTTTGAAGAATTTAGAAGTAGGCCATAAAGATATAATAAGATGTAAGAATAACTAAAAATCAATTTTTTCTTTGATAGGGTAGAAAACATTGTGGGAAAAGGAGAAAATGCTGGTAACCTGCATTGTCTCCTTTCCTCAGATTATTTTCAAAAGCCTTCTCTTTCAGGGGTGTTAAAAGGCGTCATTGTGTGGTAAAAGGTTAATAAGAATAAACAGATATCCCCCCCCCTTCCCATCAGCCAATCAAATCTCTTCCCTCTCTGAAATTATCCAATCAGAGAAGCTTTAAGGAAATCAGCTTGGGAACCAATAGCCCAAATCAGAATGGGAACCAACAGCCAATCAGAGAAGACTTTAGATATTCAACAGCCAATCAGAGAGCTTCAAAATCGCTCCGAAATGGCGCCCAAATTTATTAATAAAAAACAGTGAAAAAAAAAAAACGGCATAAAAGTGGATTTAAAGTCTTCTTTAAAGGCTGCGGTGCAGTCCTTGGCGAACTGCCAGGCATGCACCATCCACACATGCCAGATTTCACTGAAAATGGGCAAACATTTAAGAAAATAGGGGCGCAGCAGACCTTGTTTTGGTCTTTTCAAGCCCCTTGCAAGAATTACTTCCCTTAGACCCTCGAGGCACCCCCCCCTCCCAAGCCCTTAACTGGATTCGATTTTCTAACTCAGCCCACAATAAATGCTGCACATTGAAACCTTCAATAAGCCAAAGTAATCAATGTACAGTGTAAAAAAGCCCCAGAAATTAATGTGACAAGTGGCTAAAAAAAGACTGAAAACTCTTTTAGTTGCTTCCTATTGCATGTATCTAACAAAGGCAACTGAAGTGAAATTTTTCTAATCTCTTCAAACCGCAACAAGAAACCCAGTTACGTTGACTACCGTCTCATATGTGCCAGTTACGCTCATGCGAAAACCCCAGAAAATAATGCGACAGGTGGCTAAAAAAAGACTGAATGCTTCTTATTGCATAAATCAAACAAATGGAACAAAGTTTTTAATGGATTTTTTTCCCTCCAATCTCTTTATACCGTGACGACAAATCTATTTATGTTGACTACCGTCTCATAGGTGCCGGTTACGTATCCGCGAAAACGCGAAAAATCGACTTACGGAACACTTTATAGCAGATGACGCCTGTTGCTTAAAAGGTCAAATATAGGGAACTTAATTTCTTATATTTGTTTTTTACTTCGCCAGTCTTTTTTTACCGTGACAACAAACCCATGTAGGTTGTCTATTGACTCGCAGGTGCCGGTTACGTACCTGCGAAAACATGAAAAATCGACTTACGGAATATTTTATAGCAGACGACAACTGTTGCTTAAAGTCAATTATAGGGCTTTTTCTATTTTTCTTTTTCATTTTCTCCCATTAGGGCCAATGATTTTGTTACGATGACCATCTCACCCATACGTGACTGATACGTGCTGCGCATAAAATCGTAAAATCAACTTTAACACTTTCGGAGGCAACTGATACCTGTTAAATCAAAGAAAGGTAAACAAAATTTTTCCCTGTTTTCTTACCAGGGTCACGAAAACATTGAACCAATTTTGACGACTGTGCGAGTCAAAAGTCAATTTTATGTTTAATCGCTGCGCAAAAATATGAAATTTAGAAGCAACTGGTTGTTGTTGCGGAAACTTTTTCCGATAAAAAAATCTTGTTCTTGTTTGAAGAATTTAGAAGTAGGCCATAAAGATATAATAAGATGTAAGAATAACTAAAAATCAATTTTTTCTTTGATAGGGTAGAAAACATTGTGGGAAAAGGAGAAAATGCTGGTAACCTGCATTGTCTCCTTTCCTCAGATTATTTTCAAAAGCCTTCTCTTTCAGGGGTGTTAAAAGGCGTCATTGTGTGGTAAAAGGTTAATAAGAATAAACAGATATCCCCCCCCCTTCCCATCAGCCAATCAAATCTCTTCCCTCTCTGAAATTATCCAATCAGAGAAGCTTTAAGGAAATCAGCTTGGGAACCAATAGCCCAAATCAGAATGGGAACCAACAGCCAATCAGAGAAGACTTTAGATATTCAACAGCCAATCAGAGAGCTTCAAAATCGCTCCGAAATGGCGCCCAAATTTATTAATAAAAAACAGTGAAAAAAAAAAAACGGCATAAAAGTGGATTTAAAGTCTTCTTTAAAGGCTGCGGTGCAGTCCTTGGCGAACTGCCAGGCATGCACCATCCACACATGCCAGATTTCACTGAAAATGGGCAAACATTTAAGAAAATAGGGGCGCAGCAGACCTTGTTTTGGTCTTTTCAAGCCCCTTGCAAGAATTACTTCCCTTAGACCCTCGAGGCACCCCCCCCTCCCAAGCCCTTAACTGGATTCGATTTTCTAACTCAGCCCACAATAAATGCTGCACATTGAAACCTTCAATAAGCCAAAGTAATCAATGTACAGTGTAAAAAAGCCCCAGAAATTAATGTGACAAGTGGCTAAAAAAAGACTGAAAACTCTTTTAGTTGCTTCCTATTGCATGTATCTAACAAAGGCAACTGAAGTGAAATTTTTCTAATCTCTTCAAACCGCAACAAGAAACCCAGTTACGTTGACTACCGTCTCATATGTGCCAGTTACGCTCATGCGAAAACCCCAGAAAATAATGCGACAGGTGGCTAAAAAAAGACTGAATGCTTCTTATTGCATAAATCAAACAAATGGAACAAAGTTTTTAATGGATTTTTTTCCCTCCAATCTCTTTATACCGTGACGACAAATCTATTTATGTTGACTACCGTCTCATAGGTGCCGGTTACGTATCCGCGAAAACGCGAAAAATCGACTTACGGAACACTTTATAGCAGATGACGCCTGTTGCTTAAAAGGTCAAATATAGGGAACTTAATTTCTTATATTTGTTTTTTACTTCGCCAGTCTTTTTTTACCGTGACAACAAACCCATGTAGGTTGTCTATTGACTCGCAGGTGCCGGTTACGTACCTGCGAAAACATGAAAAATCGACTTACGGAATATTTTATAGCAGACGACAACTGTTGCTTAAAGTCAATTATAGGGCTTTTTCTATTTTTCTTTTTCATTTTCTCCCATTAGGGCCAATGATTTTGTTACGATGACCATCTCACCCATACGTGACTGATACGTGCTGCGCATAAAATCGTAAAATCAACTTTAACACTTTCGGAGGCAACTGATACCTGTTAAATCAAAGAAAGGTAAACAAAATTTTTCCCTGTTTTCTTACCAGGGTCACGAAAACATTGAACCAATTTTGACGACTGTGCGAGTCAAAAGTCAATTTTATGTTTAATCGCTGCGCAAAAATATGAAATTTAGAAGCAACTGGTTGTTGTTGCGGAAACTTTTTCCGATAAAAAAATCTTGTTCTTGTTTGAAGAATTTAGAAGTAGGCCATAAAGATATAATAAGATGTAAGAATAACTAAAAATCAATTTTTTCTTTGATAGGGTAGAAAACATTGTGGGAAAAGGAGAAAATGCTGGTAACCTGCATTGTCTCCTTTCCTCAGATTATTTTCAAAAGCCTTCTCTTTCAGGGGTGTTAAAAGGCGTCATTGTGTGGTAAAAGGTTAATAAGAATAAACAGATATCCCCCCCCCTTCCCATCAGCCAATCAAATCTCTTCCCTCTCTGAAATTATCCAATCAGAGAAGCTTTAAGGAAATCAGCTTGGGAACCAATAGCCCAAATCAGAATGGGAACCAACAGCCAATCAGAGAAGACTTTAGATATTCAACAGCCAATCAGAGAGCTTCAAAATCGCTCCGAAATGGCGCCCAAATTTATTAATAAAAAACAGTGAAAAAAAAAAAACGGCATAAAAGTGGATTTAAAGTCTTCTTTAAAGGCTGCGGTGCAGTCCTTGGCGAACTGCCAGGCATGCACCATCCACACATGCCAGATTTCACTGAAAATGGGCAAACATTTAAGAAAATAGGGGCGCAGCAGACCTTGTTTTGGTCTTTTCAAGCCCCTTGCAAGAATTACTTCCCTTAGACCCTCGAGGCACCCCCCCCTCCCAAGCCCTTAACTGGATTCGATTTTCTAACTCAGCCCACAATAAATGCTGCACATTGAAACCTTCAATAAGCCAAAGTAATCAATGTACAGTGTAAAAAAGCCCCAGAAATTAATGTGACAAGTGGCTAAAAAAAGACTGAAAACTCTTTTAGTTGCTTCCTATTGCATGTATCTAACAAAGGCAACTGAAGTGAAATTTTTCTAATCTCTTCAAACCGCAACAAGAAACCCAGTTACGTTGACTACCGTCTCATATGTGCCAGTTACGCTCATGCGAAAACCCCAGAAAATAATGCGACAGGTGGCTAAAAAAAGACTGAATGCTTCTTATTGCATAAATCAAACAAATGGAACAAAGTTTTTAATGGATTTTTTTCCCTCCAATCTCTTTATACCGTGACGACAAATCTATTTATGTTGACTACCGTCTCATAGGTGCCGGTTACGTATCCGCGAAAACGCGAAAAATCGACTTACGGAACACTTTATAGCAGATGACGCCTGTTGCTTAAAAGGTCAAATATAGGGAACTTAATTTCTTATATTTGTTTTTTACTTCGCCAGTCTTTTTTTACCGTGACAACAAACCCATGTAGGTTGTCTATTGACTCGCAGGTGCCGGTTACGTACCTGCGAAAACATGAAAAATCGACTTACGGAATATTTTATAGCAGACGACAACTGTTGCTTAAAGTCAATTATAGGGCTTTTTCTATTTTTCTTTTTCATTTTCTCCCATTAGGGCCAATGATTTTGTTACGATGACCATCTCACCCATACGTGACTGATACGTGCTGCGCATAAAATCGTAAAATCAACTTTAACACTTTCGGAGGCAACTGATACCTGTTAAATCAAAGAAAGGTAAACAAAATTTTTCCCTGTTTTCTTACCAGGGTCACGAAAACATTGAACCAATTTTGACGACTGTGCGAGTCAAAAGTCAATTTTATGTTTAATCGCTGCGCAAAAATATGAAATTTAGAAGCAACTGGTTGTTGTTGCGGAAACTTTTTCCGATAAAAAAATCTTGTTCTTGTTTGAAGAATTTAGAAGTAGGCCATAAAGATATAATAAGATGTAAGAATAACTAAAAATCAATTTTTTCTTTGATAGGGTAGAAAACATTGTGGGAAAAGGAGAAAATGCTGGTAACCTGCATTGTCTCCTTTCCTCAGATTATTTTCAAAAGCCTTCTCTTTCAGGGGTGTTAAAAGGCGTCATTGTGTGGTAAAAGGTTAATAAGAATAAACAGATATCCCCCCCCCTTCCCATCAGCCAATCAAATCTCTTCCCTCTCTGAAATTATCCAATCAGAGAAGCTTTAAGGAAATCAGCTTGGGAACCAATAGCCCAAATCAGAATGGGAACCAACAGCCAATCAGAGAAGACTTTAGATATTCAACAGCCAATCAGAGAGCTTCAAAATCGCTCCGAAATGGCGCCCAAATTTATTAATAAAAAACAGTGAAAAAAAAAAAACGGCATAAAAGTGGATTTAAAGTCTTCTTTAAAGGCTGCGGTGCAGTCCTTGGCGAACTGCCAGGCATGCACCATCCACACATGCCAGATTTCACTGAAAATGGGCAAACATTTAAGAAAATAGGGGCGCAGCAGACCTTGTTTTGGTCTTTTCAAGCCCCTTGCAAGAATTACTTCCCTTAGACCCTCGAGGCACCCCCCCCTCCCAAGCCCTTAACTGGATTCGATTTTCTAACTCAGCCCACAATAAATGCTGCACATTGAAACCTTCAATAAGCCAAAGTAATCAATGTACAGTGTAAAAAAGCCCCAGAAATTAATGTGACAAGTGGCTAAAAAAAGACTGAAAACTCTTTTAGTTGCTTCCTATTGCATGTATCTAACAAAGGCAACTGAAGTGAAATTTTTCTAATCTCTTCAAACCGCAACAAGAAACCCAGTTACGTTGACTACCGTCTCATATGTGCCAGTTACGCTCATGCGAAAACCCCAGAAAATAATGCGACAGGTGGCTAAAAAAAGACTGAATGCTTCTTATTGCATAAATCAAACAAATGGAACAAAGTTTTTAATGGATTTTTTTCCCTCCAATCTCTTTATACCGTGACGACAAATCTATTTATGTTGACTACCGTCTCATAGGTGCCGGTTACGTATCCGCGAAAACGCGAAAAATCGACTTACGGAACACTTTATAGCAGATGACGCCTGTTGCTTAAAAGGTCAAATATAGGGAACTTAATTTCTTATATTTGTTTTTTACTTCGCCAGTCTTTTTTTACCGTGACAACAAACCCATGTAGGTTGTCTATTGACTCGCAGGTGCCGGTTACGTACCTGCGAAAACATGAAAAATCGACTTACGGAATATTTTATAGCAGACGACAACTGTTGCTTAAAGTCAATTATAGGGCTTTTTCTATTTTTCTTTTTCATTTTCTCCCATTAGGGCCAATGATTTTGTTACGATGACCATCTCACCCATACGTGACTGATACGTGCTGCGCATAAAATCGTAAAATCAACTTTAACACTTTCGGAGGCAACTGATACCTGTTAAATCAAAGAAAGGTAAACAAAATTTTTCCCTGTTTTCTTACCAGGGTCACGAAAACATTGAACCAATTTTGACGACTGTGCGAGTCAAAAGTCAATTTTATGTTTAATCGCTGCGCAAAAATATGAAATTTAGAAGCAACTGGTTGTTGTTGCGGAAACTTTTTCCGATAAAAAAATCTTGTTCTTGTTTGAAGAATTTAGAATTAGGCCATAAAGATATAATAAGATGTAAGAATAACTAAAAATCAATTTTTTCTTTGATAGGGTAGAAAACATTGTGGGAAAAGGAGAAAATGCTGGTAACCTGCATTGTCTCCTTTCCTCAGATTATTTTCAAAAGCCTTCTCTTTCAGGGGTGTTAAAAGGCGTCATTGTGTGGTAAAAGGTTAATAAGAATAAACAGATATCCCCCCCCTTCCCATCAGCCAATCAAATCTCTTCCCTCTCTGAAATTATCCAATCAGAGAAGCTTTAAGGAAATCAGCTTGGGAACCAATAGCCCAAATCAGAATGGGAACCAACAGCCAATCAGAGAAGACTTTAGATATTCAACAGCCAATCAGAGAGCTTCAAAATCGCTCCGAAATGGCGCCCAAATTTATTAATAAAAAACAGTGAAAAAAAAAAAACGGCATAAAAGTGGATTTAAAGTCTTCTTTAAAGGCTGCGGTGCAGTCCTTGGCGAACTGCCAGGCATGCACCATCCACACATGCCAGATTTCACTGAAAATGGGCAAACATTTAAGAAAATAGGGGCGCAGCAGACCTTGTTTTGGTCTTTTCAAGCCCCTTGCAAGAATTACTTCCCTTAGACCCTCGAGGCACCCCCCCCTCCCAAGCCCTTAACTGGATTCGATTTTCTAACTCAGCCCACAATAAATGCTGCACATTGAAACCTTCAATAAGCCAAAGTAATCAATGTACAGTGTAAAAAAGCCCCAGAAATTAATGTGACAAGTGGCTAAAAAAAGACTGAAAACTCTTTTAGTTGCTTCCTATTGCATGTATCTAACAAAGGCAACTGAAGTGAAATTTTTCTAATCTCTTCAAACCGCAACAAGAAACCCAGTTACGTTGACTACCGTCTCATATGTGCCAGTTACGCTCATGCGAAAACCCCAGAAAATAATGCGACAGGTGGCTAAAAAAAGACTGAATGCTTCTTATTGCATAAATCAAACAAATGGAACAAAGTTTTTAATGGATTTTTTTCCCTCCAATCTCTTTATACCGTGACGACAAATCTATTTATGTTGACTACCGTCTCATAGGTGCCGGTTACGTATCCGCGAAAACGCGAAAAATCGACTTACGGAACACTTTATAGCAGATGACGCCTGTTGCTTAAAAGGTCAAATATAGGGAACTTAATTTCTTATATTTGTTTTTTACTTCGCCAGTCTTTTTTTACCGTGACAACAAACCCATGTAGGTTGTCTATTGACTCGCAGGTGCCGGTTACGTACCTGCGAAAACATGAAAAATCGACTTACGGAATATTTTATAGCAGACGACAACTGTTGCTTAAAGTCAATTATAGGGCTTTTTCTATTTTTCTTTTTCATTTTCTCCCATTAGGGCCAATGATTTTGTTACGATGACCATCTCACCCATACGTGACTGATACGTGCTGCGCATAAAATCGTAAAATCAACTTTAACACTTTCGGAGGCAACTGATACCTGTTAAATCAAAGAAAGGTAAACAAAATTTTTCCCTGTTTTCTTACCAGGGTCACGAAAACATTGAACCAATTTTGACGACTGTGCGAGTCAAAAGTCAATTTTATGTTTAATCGCTGCGCAAAAATATGAAATTTAGAAGCAACTGGTTGTTGTTGCGGAAACTTTTTCCGATAAAAAAATCTTGTTCTTGTTTGAAGAATTTAGAAGTAGGCCATAAAGATATAATAAGATGTAAGAATAACTAAAAATCAATTTTTTCTTTGATAGGGTAGAAAACATTGTGGGAAAAGGAGAAAATGCTGGTAACCTGCATTGTCTCCTTTCCTCAGATTATTTTCAAAAGCCTTCTCTTTCAGGGGTGTTAAAAGGCGTCATTGTGTGGTAAAAGGTTAATAAGAATAAACAGATATCCCCCCCCCTTCCCATCAGCCAATCAAATCTCTTCCCTCTCTGAAATTATCCAATCAGAGAAGCTTTAAGGAAATCAGCTTGGGAACCAATAGCCCAAATCAGAATGGGAACCAACAGCCAATCAGAGAAGACTTTAGATATTCAACAGCCAATCAGAGAGCTTCAAAATCGCTCCGAAATGGCGCCCAAATTTATTAATAAAAAACAGTGAAAAAAAAAAAACGGCATAAAAGTGGATTTAAAGTCTTCTTTAAAGGCTGCGGTGCAGTCCTTGGCGAACTGCCAGGCATGCACCATCCACACATGCCAGATTTCACTGAAAATGGGCAAACATTTAAGAAAATAGGGGCGCAGCAGACCTTGTTTTGGTCTTTTCAAGCCCCTTGCAAGAATTACTTCCCTTAGACCCTCGAGGCACCCCCCCCTCCCAAGCCCTTAACTGGATTCGATTTTCTAACTCAGCCCACAATAAATGCTGCACATTGAAACCTTCAATAAGCCAAAGTAATCAATGTACAGTGTAAAAAAGCCCCAGAAATTAATGTGACAAGTGGCTAAAAAAAGACTGAAAACTCTTTTAGTTGCTTCCTATTGCATGTATCTAACAAAGGCAACTGAAGTGAAATTTTTCTAATCTCTTCAAACCGCAACAAGAAACCCAGTTACGTTGACTACCGTCTCATATGTGCCAGTTACGCTCATGCGAAAACCCCAGAAAATAATGCGACAGGTGGCTAAAAAAAGACTGAATGCTTCTTATTGCATAAATCAAACAAATGGAACAAAGTTTTCAATGGATTTTTTTCCCTCCAATCTCTTTATACCGTGACGACAAATCTATTTATGTTGACTACCGTCTCATAGGTGCCGGTTACGTATCCGCGAAAACGCGAAAAATCGACTTACGGAACACTTTATAGCAGATGACGCCTGTTGCTTAAAAGGTCAAATATAGGGAACTTAATTTCTTATATTTGTTTTTTACTTCGCCAGTCTTTTTTTACCGTGACAACAAACCCATGTAGGTTGTCTATTGACTCGCAGGTGCCGGTTACGTACCTGCGAAAACATGAAAAATCGACTTACGGAATATTTTATAGCAGACGACAACTGTTGCTTAAAGTCAATTATAGGGCTTTTTCTATTTTTCTTTTTCATTTTCTCCCATTAGGGCCAATGATTTTGTTACGATGACCATCTCACCCATACGTGACTGATACGTGCTGCGCATAAAATCGTAAAATCAACTTTAACACTTTCGGAGGCAACTGATACCTGTTAAATCAAAGAAAGGTAAACAAAATTTTTCCCTGTTTTCTTACCAGGGTCACGAAAACATTGAACCAATTTTGACGACTGTGCGAGTCAAAAGTCAATTTTATGTTTAATCGCTGCGCAAAAATATGAAATTTAGAAGCAACTGGTTGTTGTTGCGGAAACTTTTTCCGATAAAAAAATCTTGTTCTTGTTTGAAGAATTTAGAAGTAGGCCATAAAGATATAATAAGATGTAAGAATAACTAAAAATCAATTTTTTCTTTGATAGGGTAGAAAACATTGTGGGAAAAGGAGAAAATGCTGGTAACCTGCATTGTCTCCTTTCCTCAGATTATTTTCAAAAGCCTTCTCTTTCAGGGGTGTTAAAAGGCGTCATTGTGTGGTAAAAGGTTAATAAGAATAAACAGATATCCCCCCCCCTTCCCATCAGCCAATCAAATCTCTTCCCTCTCTGAAATTATCCAATCAGAGAAGCTTTAAGGAAATCAGCTTGGGAACCAATAGCCCAAATCAGAATGGGAACCAACAGCCAATCAGAGAAGACTTTAGATATTCAACAGCCAATCAGAGAGCTTCAAAATCGCTCCGAAATGGCGCCCAAATTTATTAATAAAAAACAGTGAAAAAAAAAAAACGGCATAAAAGTGGATTTAAAGTCTTCTTTAAAGGCTGTGGTGCAGTCCTTGGCGAACTGCCAGGCATGCACCATCCACACATGCCAGATTTCACTGAAAATGGGCAAAGATTTAAGAAAATAGGGGCGCAGCAGACCTTGTTTTGGTCTTTTCAAGCCCCTTGCAAGAATTACTTCCCTTAGACCCTCGAGGCACCCCCCCCTCCCAAGCCCTTGACTGGATTCGATTTTCTAACTCAGCCCACAATAAATGCTGCACATTGAAACCTTCAATAAGCCAAAGTAATCAATGTACAGTGTAAAAAAGCCCCAGAAATTAATGTGACAAGTGGCTAAAAAAAGACTGAAAACTCTTTTAGTTGCTTCCTATTGCATGTATCTAACAAAGGCAACTGAAGTGAAATTTTTCTAATCTCTTCAAACCGCAACAAGAAACCCAGTTACGTTGACTACCGTCTCATATGTGCCAGTTACGCTCATGCGAAAACCCCAGAAAATAATGCGACAGGTGGCTAAAAAAAGACTGAATGCTTCTTATTGCATAAATCAAACAAATGGAACAAAGTTTTTAATGGATTTTTTTCCCTCCAATCTCTTTATACCGTGACGACAAATCTATTTATGTTGACTACCGTCTCATAGGTGCCGGTTACGTATCCGCGAAAACGCGAAAAATCGACTTACGGAACACTTTATAGCAGATGACGCCTGTTGCTTAAAAGGTCAAATATAGGGAACTTAATTTCTTATATTTGTTTTTTACTTCGCCAGTCTTTTTTTACCGTGACAACAAACCCATGTAGGTTGTCTATTGACTCGCAGGTGCCGGTTACGTACCTGCGAAAACATGAAAAATCGACTTACGGAATATTTTATAGCAGACGACAACTGTTGCTTAAAGTCAATTATAGGGCTTTTTCTATTTTTCTTTTTCATTTTCTCCCATTAGGGCCAATGATTTTGTTACGATGACCATCTCACCCATACGTGACTGATACGTGCTGCGCATAAAATCGTAAAATCAACTTTAACACTTTCGGAGGCAACTGATACCTGTTAAATCAAAGAAAGGTAAACAAAATTTTTCCCTGTTTTCTTACCAGGGTCACGAAAACATTGAACCAATTTTGACGACTGTGCGAGTCAAAAGTCAATTTTATGTTTAATCGCTGCGCAAAAATATGAAATTTAGAAGCAACTGGTTGTTGTTGCGGAAACTTTTTCCGATAAAAAAATCTTGTTCTTGTTTGAAGAATTTAGAAGTAGGCCATAAAGATATAATAAGATGTAAGAATAACTAAAAATCAATTTTTTCTTTGATAGGGTAGAAAACATTGTGGGAAAAGGAGAAAATGCTGGTAACCTGCATTGTCTCCTTTCCTCAGATTATTTTCAAAAGCCTTCTCTTTCAGGGGTGTTAAAAGGCGTCATTGTGTGGTAAAAGGTTAATAAGAATAAACAGATATCCCCCCCCCTTCCCATCAGCCAATCAAATCTCTTCCCTCTCTGAAATTATCCAATCAGAGAAGCTTTAAGGAAATCAGCTTGGGAACCAATAGCCCAAATCAGAATGGGAACCAACAGCCAATCAGAGAAGACTTTAGATATTCAACAGCCAATCAGAGAGCTTCAAAATCGCTCCGAAATGGCGCCCAAATTTATTAATAAAAAACAGTGAAAAAAAAAAAACGGCATAAAAGTGGATTTAAAGTCTTCTTTAAAGGCTGCGGTGCAGTCCTTGGCGAACTGCCAGGCATGCACCATCCACACATGCCAGATTTCACTGAAAATGGGCAAACATTTAAGAAAATAGGGGCGCAGCAGACCTTGTTTTGGTCTTTTCAAGCCCCTTGCAAGAATTACTTCCCTTAGACCCTCGAGGCACCCCCCCCCTCCCAAGCCCTTAACTGGATTCGATTTTCTAACTCAGCCCACAATAAATGCTGCACATTGAAACCTTCAATAAGCCAAAGTAATCAATGTACAGTGTAAAAAAGCCCCAGAAATTAATG
The DNA here is from genome assembly GCA_943736015.1 of Tridacna crocea. NCBI lineage: Eukaryota > Metazoa > Mollusca > Bivalvia > Cardiida > Cardiidae > Tridacna > Tridacna crocea. The sequence continues at coordinate 1,845,682 of OX031067.1, read as the reverse complement.
TGACAAGTGGCTAAAAAAAGACTGAAAACTCTTTTAGTTGCTTCCTATTGCATGTATCTAACAAAGGCAACTGAAGTGAAATTTTTCTAATCTCTTCAAACCGCAACAAGAAACCCAGTTACGTTGACTACCGTCTCATATGTGCCAGTTACGCTCATGCGAAAACCCCAGAAAATAATGCGACAGGTGGCTAAAAAAAGACTGAATGCTTCTTATTGCATAAATCAAACAAATGGAACAAAGTTTTTAATGGATTTTTTTCCCTCCAATCTCTTTATACCGTGACGACAAATCTATTTATGTTGACTACCGTCTCATAGGTGCCGGTTACGTATCCGCGAAAACGCGAAAAATCGACTTACGGAACACTTTATAGCAGATGACGCCTGTTGCTTAAAAGGTCAAATATAGGGAACTTAATTTCTTATATTTGTTTTTTACTTCGCCAGTCTTTTTTTACCGTGACAACAAACCCATGTAGGTTGTCTATTGACTCGCAGGTGCCGGTTACGTACCTGCGAAAACATGAAAAATCGACTTACGGAATATTTTATAGCAGACGACAACTGTTGCTTAAAGTCAATTATAGGGCTTTTTCTATTTTTCTTTTTCATTTTCTCCCATTAGGGCCAATGATTTTGTTACGATGACCATCTCACCCATACGTGACTGATACGTGCTGCGCATAAAATCGTAAAATCAACTTTAACACTTTCGGAGGCAACTGATACCTGTTAAATCAAAGAAAGGTAAACAAAATTTTTCCCTGTTTTCTTACCAGGGTCACGAAAACATTGAACCAATTTTGACGACTGTGCGAGTCAAAAGTCAATTTTATGTTTAATCGCTGCGCAAAAATATGAAATTTAGAAGCAACTGGTTGTTGTTGCGGAAACTTTTTCCGATAAAAAAATCTTGTTCTTGTTTGAAGAATTTAGAAGTAGGCCATAAAGATATAATAAGATGTAAGAATAACTAAAAATCAATTTTTTCTTTGATAGGCTAGAAAACATTGTGGGAAAAGGAGAAAATGCTGGTAACCTGCATTGTCTCCTTTCCTCAGATTATTTTCAAAAGCCTTCTCTTTCAGGGGTGTTAAAAGGCGTCATTGTGTGGTAAAAGGTTAATAAGAATAAACAGATATCCCCCCCCCTTCCCATCAGCCAATCAAATCTCTTCCCTCTCTGAAATTATCCAATCAGAGAAGCTTTAAGGAAATCAGCTTGGGAACCAATAGCCCAAATCAGAATGGGAACCAACAGCCAATCAGAGAAGACTTTAGATATTCAACAGCCAATCAGAGAGCTTCAAAATCGCTCCGAAATGGCGCCCAAATTTATTAATAAAAAACAGTGAAAAAAAAAAAAACGGCATAAAAGTGGATTTAAAGTCTTCTTTAAAGGCTGCGGTGCAGTCCTTGGCGAACTGCCAGGCATGCACCATCCACACATGCCAGATTTCACTGAAAATGGGCAAAGATTTAAGAAAATAGGGGCGCAGCAGACCTTGTTTTGGTCTTTTCAAGCCCCTTGCAAGAATTACTTCCCTTAGACCCTCGAGGCACCCCCCCCTCCCAAGCCCTTAACTGGATTCGATTTTCTAACTCAGCCCACAATAAATGCTGCACATTGAAACCTTCAATAAGCCAAAGTAATCAATGTACAGTGTAAAAAAGCCCCAGAAATTAATGTGACAAGTGGCTAAAAAAAGACTGAAAACTCTTTTAGTTGCTTCCTATTGCATGTATCTAACAAAGGCAACTGAAGTGAAATTTTTCTAATCTCTTCAAACCGCAACAAGAAACCCAGTTACGTTGACTACCGTCTCATATGTGCCAGTTACGCTCATGCGAAAACCCCAGAAAATAATGCGACAGGTGGCTAAAAAAAGACTGAATGCTTCTTATTGCATAAATCAAACAAATGGAACAAAGTTTTTAATGGATTTTTTTCCCTCCAATCTCTTTATACCGTGACGACAAATCTATTTATGTTGACTACCGTCTCATAGGTGCCGGTTACGTATCCGCGAAAACGCGAAAAATCGACTTACGGAACACTTTATAGCAGATGACGCCTGTTGCTTAAAAGGTCAAATATAGGGAACTTAATTTCTTATATTTGTTTTTTACTTCGCCAGTCTTTTTTTACCGTGACAACAAACCCATGTAGGTTGTCTATTGACTCGCAGGTGCCGGTTACGTACCTGCGAAAACATGAAAAATCGACTTACGGAATATTTTATAGCAGACGACAACTGTTGCTTAAAGTCAATTATAGGGCTTTTTCTATTTTTCTTTTTCATTTTCTCCCATTAGGGCCAATGATTTTGTTACGATGACCATCTCACCCATACGTGACTGATACGTGCTGCGCATAAAATCGTAAAATCAACTTTAACACTTTCGGAGGCAACTGATACCTGTTAAATCAAAGAAAGGTAAACAAAATTTTTCCCTGTTTTCTTACCAGGGTCACGAAAACATTGAACCAATTTTGACGACTGTGCGAGTCAAAAGTCAATTTTATGTTTAATCGCTGCGCAAAAATATGAAATTTAGAAGCAACTGGTTGTTGTTGCGGAAACTTTTTCCGATAAAAAAATCTTGTTCTTGTTTGAAGAATTTAGAAGTAGGCCATAAAGATATAATAAGATGTAAGAATAACTAAAAATCAATTTTTTCTTTGATAGGGTAGAAAACATTGTGGGAAAAGGAGAAAATGCTGGTAACCTGCATTGTCTCCTTTCCTCAGATTATTTTCAAAAGCCTTCTCTTTCAGGGGTGTTAAAAGGCGTCATTGTGTGGTAAAAGGTTAATAAGAATAAACAGATATCCCCCCCCCCTTCCCATCAGCCAATCAAATCTCTTCCCTCTCTGAAATTATCCAATCAGAGAAGCTTTAAGGAAATCAGCTTGGGAACCAATAGCCCAAATCAGAATGGGAACCAACAGCCAATCAGAGAAGACTTTAGATATTCAACAGCCAATCAGAGAGCTTCAAAATCGCTCCGAAATGGCGCCCAAATTTATTAATAAAAAACAGTGAAAAAAAAAAACGGCATAAAAGTGGATTTAAAGTCTTCTTTAAAGGCTGTGGTGCAGTCCTTGGCGAACTGCCAGGCATGCACCATCCACACATGCCAGATTTCACTGAAAATGGGCAAAGATTTAAGAAAATAGGGGCGCAGCAGACCTTGTTTTGGTCTTTTCAAGCCCCTTGCAAGAATTACTTCCCTTAGACCCTCGAGGCACCCCCCCCTCCCAAGCCCTTAACTGGATTCGATTTTCTAACTCAGCCCACAATAAATGCTGCACATTGAAACCTTCAATAAGCCAAAGTAATCAATGTACAGTGTAAAAAAGCCCCAGAAATTAATGTGACAAGTGGCTAAAAAAAGACTGAAAACTCTTTTAGTTGCTTCCTATTGCATGTATCTAACAAAGGCAACTGAAGTGAAATTTTTCTAATCTCTTCAAACCGCAACAAGAAACCCAGTTACGTTGACTACCGTCTCATATGTGCCAGTTACGCTCATGCGAAAACCCCAGAAAATAATGCGACAGGTGGCTAAAAAAAGACTGAATGCTTCTTATTGCATAAATCAAACAAATGGAACAAAGTTTTTAATGGATTTTTTTCCCTCCAATCTCTTTATACCGTGACGACAAATCTATTTATGTTGACTACCGTCTCATAGGTGCCGGTTACGTATCCGCGAAAACGCGAAAAATCGACTTACGGAACACTTTATAGCAGATGACGCCTGTTGCTTAAAAGGTCAAATATAGGGAACTTAATTTCTTATATTTGTTTTTTACTTCGCCAGTCTTTTTTTACCGTGACAACAAACCCATGTAGGTTGTCTATTGACTCGCAGGTGCCGGTTACGTACCTGCGAAAACATGAAAAATCGACTTACGGAATATTTTATAGCAGACGACAACTGTTGCTTAAAGTCAATTATAGGGCTTTTTCTATTTTTCTTTTTCATTTTCTCCCATTAGGGCCAATGATTTTGTTACGATGACCATCTCACCCATACGTGACTGATACGTGCTGCGCATAAAATCGTAAAATCAACTTTAACACTTTCGGAGGCAACTGATACCTGTTAAATCAAAGAAAGGTAAACAAAATTTTTCCCTGTTTTCTTACCAGGGTCACGAAAACATTGAACCAATTTTGACGACTGTGCGAGTCAAAAGTCAATTTTATGTTTAATCGCTGCGCAAAAATATGAAATTTAGAAGCAACTGGTTGTTGTTGCGGAAACTTTTTCCGATAAAAAAATCTTGTTCTTGTTTGAAGAATTTAGAAGTAGGCCATAAAGATATAATAAGATGTAAGAATAACTAAAAATCAATTTTTTCTTTGATAGGGTAGAAAACATTGTGGGAAAAGGAGAAAATGCTGGTAACCTGCATTGTCTCCTTTCCTCAGATTATTTTCAAAAGCCTTCTCTTTCAGGGGTGTTAAAAGGCGTCATTGTGTGGTAAAAGGTTAATAAGAATAAACAGATATCCCCCCCCCTTCCCATCAGCCAATCAAATCTCTTCCCTCTCTGAAATTATCCAATCAGAGAAGCTTTAAGGAAATCAGCTTGGGAACCAATAGCCCAAATCAGAATGGGAACCAACAGCCAATCAGAGAAGACTTTAGATATTCAACAGCCAATCAGAGAGCTTCAAAATCGCTCCGAAATGGCGCCCAAATTTATTAATAAAAAACAGTGAAAAAAAAAAAACGGCATAAAAGTGGATTTAAAGTCTTCTTTAAAGGCTGCGGTGCAGTCCTTGGCGAACTGCCAGGCATGCACCATCCACACATGCCAGATTTCACTGAAAATGGGCAAACATTTAAGAAAATAGGGGCGCAGCAGACCTTGTTTTGGTCTTTTCAAGCCCCTTGCAAGAATTACTTCCCTTAGACCCTCGAGGCACCCCCCCCTCCCAAGCCCTTAACTGGATTCGATTTTCTAACTCAGCCCACAATAAATGCTGCACATTGAAACCTTCAATAAGCCAAAGTAATCAATGTACAGTGTAAAAAAGCCCCAGAAATTAATGTGACAAGTGGCTAAAAAAAGACTGAAAACTCTTTTAGTTGCTTCCTATTGCATGTATCTAACAAAGGCAACTGAAGTGAAATTTTTCTAATCTCTTCAAACCGCAACAAGAAACCCAGTTACGTTGACTACCGTCTCATATGTGCCAGTTACGCTCATGCGAAAACCCCAGAAAATAATGCGACAGGTGGCTAAAAAAAGACTGAATGCTTCTTATTGCATAAATCAAACAAATGGAACAAAGTTTTTAATGGATTTTTTTCCCTCCAATCTCTTTATACCGTGACGACAAATCTATTTATGTTGACTACCGTCTCATAGGTGCCGGTTACGTATCCGCGAAAACGCGAAAAATCGACTTACGGAACACTTTATAGCAGATGACGCCTGTTGCTTAAAAGGTCAAATATAGGGAACTTAATTTCTTATATTTGTTTTTTACTTCGCCAGTCTTTTTTTACCGTGACAACAAACCCATGTAGGTTGTCTATTGACTCGCAGGTGCCGGTTACGTACCTGCGAAAACATGAAAAATCGACTTACGGAATATTTTATAGCAGACGACAACTGTTGCTTAAAGTCAATTATAGGGCTTTTTCTATTTTTCTTTTTCATTTTCTCCCATTAGGGCCAATGATTTTGTTACGATGACCATCTCACCCATACGTGACTGATACGTGCTGCGCATAAAATCGTAAAATCAACTTTAACACTTTCGGAGGCAACTGATACCTGTTAAATCAAAGAAAGGTAAACAAAATTTTTCCCTGTTTTCTTACCAGGGTCACGAAAACATTGAACCAATTTTGACGACTGTGCGAGTCAAAAGTCAATTTTATGTTTAATCGCTGCGCAAAAATATGAAATTTAGAAGCAACTGGTTGTTGTTGCGGAAACTTTTTCCGATAAAAAAATCTTGTTCTTGTTTGAAGAATTTAGAAGTAGGCCATAAAGATATAATAAGATGTAAGAATAACTAAAAATCAATTTTTTCTTTGATAGGGTAGAAAACATTGTGGGAAAAGGAGAAAATGCTGGTAACCTGCATTGTCTCCTTTCCTCAGATTATTTTCAAAAGCCTTCTCTTTCAGGGGTGTTAAAAGGCGTCATTGTGTGGTAAAAGGTTAATAAGAATAAACAGATATCCCCCCCCCTTCCCATCAGCCAATCAAATCTCTTCCCTCTCTGAAATTATCCAATCAGAGAAGCTTTAAGGAAATCAGCTTGGGAACCAATAGCCCAAATCAGAATGGGAACCAACAGCCAATCAGAGAAGACTTTAGATATTCAACAGCCAATCAGAGAGCTTCAAAATCGCTCCGAAATGGCGCCCAAATTTATTAATAAAAAACAGTGAAAAAAAAAAAACGGCATAAAAGTGGATTTAAAGTCTTCTTTAAAGGCTGCGGTGCAGTCCTTGGCGAACTGCCAGGCATGCACCATCCACACATGCCAGATTTCACTGAAAATGGGCAAAGATTTAAGAAAATAGGGGCGCAGCAGACCTTGTTTTGGTCTTTTCAAGCCCCTTGCAAGAATTACTTCCCTTAGACCCTCGAGGCACCCCCCCCTCCCAAGCCCTTAACTGGATTCGATTTTCTAACTCAGCCCACAATAAATGCTGCACATTGAAACCTTCAATAAGCCAAAGTAATCAATGTACAGTGTAAAAAAGCCCCAGAAATTAATGTGACAAGTGGCTAAAAAAAGACTGAAAACTCTTTTAGTTGCTTCCTATTGCATGTATCTAACAAAGGCAACTGAAGTGAAATTTTTCTAATCTCTTCAAACCGCAACAAGAAACCCAGTTACGTTGACTACCGTCTCATATGTGCCAGTTACGCTCATGCGAAAACCCCAGAAAATAATGCGACAGGTGGCTAAAAAAAGACTGAATGCTTCTTATTGCATAAATCAAACAAATGGAACAAAGTTTTTAATGGATTTTTTTCCCTCCAATCTCTTTATACCGTGACGACAAATCTATTTATGTTGACTACCGTCTCATAGGTGCCGGTTACGTATCCGCGAAAACGCGAAAAATCGACTTACGGAACACTTTATAGCAGATGACGCCTGTTGCTTAAAAGGTCAAATATAGGGAACTTAATTTCTTATATTTGTTTTTTACTTCGCCAGTCTTTTTTTACCGTGACAACAAACCCATGTAGGTTGTCTATTGACTCGCAGGTGCCGGTTACGTACCTGCGAAAACATGAAAAATCGACTTACGGAATATTTTATAGCAGACGACAACTGTTGCTTAAAGTCAATTATAGGGCTTTTTCTATTTTTCTTTTTCATTTTCTCCCATTAGGGCCAATGATTTTGTTACGATGACCATCTCACCCATACGTGACTGATACGTGCTGCGCATAAAATCGTAAAATCAACTTTAACACTTTCGGAGGCAACTGATACCTGTTAAATCAAAGAAAGGTAAACAAAATTTTTCCCTGTTTTCTTACCAGGGTCACGAAAACATTGAACCAATTTTGACGACTGTGCGAGTCAAAAGTCAATTTTATGTTTAATCGCTGCGCAAAAATATGAAATTTAGAAGCAACTGGTTGTTGTTGCGGAAACTTTTTCCGATAAAAAAATCTTGTTCTTGTTTGAAGAATTTAGAAGTAGGCCATAAAGATATAATAAGATGTAAGAATAACTAAAAATCAATTTTTTCTTTGATAGGGTAGAAAACATTGTGGGAAAAGGAGAAAATGCTGGTAACCTGCATTGTCTCCTTTCCTCAGATTATTTTCAAAAGCCTTCTCTTTCAGGGGTGTTAAAAGGCGTCATTGTGTGGTAAAAGGTTAATAAGAATAAACAGATATCCCCCCCCTTCCCATCGGCCAATCAAATCTCTTCCCTCTCTGAAATTATCCAATCAGAGAAGCTTTAAGGAAATCAGCTTGGGAACCAATAGCCCAAATCAGAATGGGAACCAACAGCCAATCAGAGAAGACTTTAGATATTCAACAGCCAATCAGAGAGCTTCAAAATCGCTCCGAAATGGCGCCCAAATTTATTAATAAAAAACAGTGAAAAAAAAAAAACGGCATAAAAGTGGATTTAAAGTCTTCTTTAAAGGCTGCGGTGCAGTCCTTGGCGAACTGCCAGGCATGCACCATCCACACATGCCAGATTTCACTGAAAATGGGCAAAGATTTAAGAAAATAGGGGCGCAGCAGACCTTGTTTTGGTCTTTTCAAGCCCCTTGCAAGAATTACTTCCCTTAGACCCTCGAGGCACCCCCCCCTCCCAAGCCCTTAACTGGATTCGATTTTCTAACTCAGCCCACAATAAATGCTGCACATTGAAACCTTCAATAAGCCAAAGTAATCAATGTACAGTGTAAAAAAGCCCCAGAAATTAATGTGACAAGTGGCTAAAAAAAGACTGAAAACTCTTTTAGTTGCTTCCTATTGCATGTATCTAACAAAGGCAACTGAAGTGAAATTTTTCTAATCTCTTCAAACCGCAACAAGAAACCCAGTTACGTTGACTACCGTCTCATATGTGCCAGTTACGCTCATGCGAAAACCCCAGAAAATAATGCGACAGGTGGCTAAAAAAAGACTGAATGCTTCTTATTGCATAAATCAAACAAATGGAACAAAGTTTTTAATGGATTTTTTTCCCTCCAATCTCTTTATACCGTGACGACAAATCTATTTATGTTGACTACCGTCTCATAGGTGCCGGTTACGTATCCGCGAAAACGCGAAAAATCGACTTACGGAACACTTTATAGCAGATGACGCCTGTTGCTTAAAAGGTCAAATATAGGGAACTTAATTTCTTATATTTGTTTTTTACTTCGCCAGTCTTTTTTTACCGTGACAACAAACCCATGTAGGTTGTCTATTGACTCGCAGGTGCCGGTTACGTACCTGCGAAAACATGAAAAATCGACTTACGGAATATTTTATAGCAGACGACAACTGTTGCTTAAAGTCAATTATAGGGCTTTTTCTATTTTTCTTTTTCATTTTCTCCCATTAGGGCCAATGATTTTGTTACGATGACCATCTCACCCATACGTGACTGATACGTGCTGCGCATAAAATCGTAAAATCAACTTTAACACTTTCGGAGGCAACTGATACCTGTTAAATCAAAGAAAGGTAAACAAAATTTTTCCCTGTTTTCTTACCAGGGTCACGAAAACATTGAACCAATTTTGACGACTGTGCGAGTCAAAAGTCAATTTTATGTTTAATCGCTGCGCAAAAATATGAAATTTAGAAGCAACTGGTTGTTGTTGCGGAAACTTTTTCCGATAAAAAAATCTTGTTCTTGTTTGAAGAATTTAGAAGTAGGCCATAAAGATATAATAAGATGTAAGAATAACTAAAAATCAATTTTTTCTTTGATAGGCTAGAAAACATTGTGGGAAAAGGAGAAAATGCTGGTAACCTGCATTGTCTCCTTTCCTCAGATTATTTTCAAAAGCCTTCTCTTTCAGGGGTGTTAAAAGGCGTCATTGTGTGGTAAAAGGTTAATAAGAATAAACAGATATCCCCCCCCCCCTTCCCATCAGCCAATCAAATCTCTTCCCTCTCTGAAATTATCCAATCAGAGAAGCTTTAAGGAAATCAGCTTGGGAACCAATAGCCCAAATCAGAATGGGAACCAACAGCCAATCAGAGAAGACTTTAGATATTCAACAGCCAATCAGAGAGCTTCAAAATCGCTCCGAAATGGCGCCCAAATTTATTAATAAAAAACAGTGAAAAAAAAAAAACGGCATAAAAGTGGATTTAAAGTCTTCTTTAAAGGCTGCGGTGCAGTCCTTGGCGAACTGCCAGGCATGCACCATCCACACATGCCAGATTTCACTGAAAATGGGCAAACATTTAAGAAAATAGGGGCGCAGCAGACCTTGTTTTGGTCTTTTCAAGCCCCTTGCAAGAATTACTTCCCTTAGACCCTCGAGGCACCCCCCCCCTCCCAAGCCCTTAACTGGATTCGATTTTCTAACTCAGCCCACAATAAATGCTGCACATTGAAACCTTCAATAAGCCAAAGTAATCAATGTACAGTGTAAAAAAGCCCCAGAAATTAATGTGACAAGTGGCTAAAAAAAGACTGAAAACTCTTTTAGTTGCTTCCTATTGCATGTATCTAACAAAGGCAACTGAAGTGAAATTTTTCTAATCTCTTCAAACCGCAACAAGAAACCCAGTTACGTTGACTACCGTCTCATATGTGCCAGTTACGCTCATGCGAAAACCCCAGAAAATAATGCGACAGGTGGCTAAAAAAAGACTGAATGCTTCTTATTGCATAAATCAAACAAATGGAACAAAGTTTTTAATGGATTTTTTTCCCTCCAATCTCTTTATACCGTGACGACAAATCTATTTATGTTGACTACCGTCTCATAGGTGCCGGTTACGTATCCGCGAAAACGCGAAAAATCGACTTACGGAACACTTTATAGCAGATGACGCCTGTTGCTTAAAAGGTCAAATATAGGGAACTTAATTTCTTATATTTGTTTTTTACTTCGCCAGTCTTTTTTTACCGTGACAACAAACCCATGTAGGTTGTCTATTGACTCGCAGGTGCCGGTTACGTACCTGCGAAAACATGAAAAATCGACTTACGGAATATTTTATAGCAGACGACAACTGTTGCTTAAAGTCAATTATAGGGCTTTTTCTATTTTTCTTTTTCATTTTCTCCCATTAGGGCCAATGATTTTGTTACGATGACCATCTCACCCATACGTGACTGATACGTGCTGCGCATAAAATCGTAAAATCAACTTTAACACTTTCGGAGGCAACTGATACCTGTTAAATCAAAGAAAGGTAAACAAAATTTTTCCCTGTTTTCTTACCAGGGTCACGAAAACATTGAACCAATTTTGACGACTGTGCGAGTCAAAAGTCAATTTTATGTTTAATCGCTGCGCAAAAATATGAAATTTAGAAGCAACTGGTTGTTGTTGCGGAAACTTTTTCCGATAAAAAAATCTTGTTCTTGTTTGAAGAATTTAGAAGTAGGCCATAAAGATATAATAAGATGTAAGAATAACTAAAAATCAATTTTTTCTTTGATAGGGTAGAAAACATTGTGGGAAAAGGAGAAAATGCTGGTAACCTGCATTGTCTCCTTTCCTCAGATTATTTTCAAAAGCCTTCTCTTTCAGGGGTGTTAAAAGGCGTCATTGTGTGGTAAAAGGTTAATAAGAATAAACAGATATCCCCCCCCTTCCCATCAGCCAATCAAATCTCTTCCCTCTCTGAAATTATCCAATCAGAGAAGCTTTTAGGAAATCAGCTTGGGAACCAATAGCCCAAATCAGAATGGGAACCAACAGCCAATCAGAGAAGACTTTAGATATTCAACAGCCAATCAGAGAGCTTCAAAATCGCTCCGAAATGGCGCCCAAATTTATTAATAAAAAACAGTGAAAAAAAAAAAACGGCATAAAAGTGGATTTAAAGTCTTCTTTAAAGGCTGCGGTGCAGTCCTTGGCGAACTGCCAGGCATGCACCATCCACACATGCCAGATTTCACTGAAAATGGGCAAAGATTTAAGAAAATAGGGGCGCAGCAGACCTTGTTTTGGTCTTTTCAAGCCCCTTGCAAGAATTACTTCCCTTAGACCCTCGAGGCACCCCCCCTCCCAAGCCCTTAACTGGATTCGATTTTCTAACTCAGCCCACAATAAATGCTGCACATTGAAACCTTCAATAAGCCAAAGTAATCAATGTACAGTGTAAAAAAGCCCCAGAAATTAATGTGACAAGTGGCTAAAAAAAGACTGAAAACTCTTTTAGTTGCTTCCTATTGCATGTATCTAACAAAGGCAACTGAAGTGAAATTTTTCTAATCTCTTCAAACCGCAACAAGAAACCCAGTTACGTTGACTACCGTCTCATATGTGCCAGTTACGCTCATGCGAAAACCCCAGAAAATAATGCGACAGGTGGCTAAAAAAAGACTGAATGCTTCTTATTGCATAAATCAAACAAATGGAACAAAGTTTTTAATGGATTTTTTTCCCTCCAATCTCTTTATACCGTGACGACAAATCTATTTATGTTGACTACCGTCTCATAGGTGCCGGTTACGTATCCGCGAAAACGCGAAAAATCGACTTACGGAACACTTTATAGCAGATGACGCCTGTTGCTTAAAAGGTCAAATATAGGGAACTTAATTTCTTATATTTGTTTTTTACTTCGCCAGTCTTTTTTTACCGTGACAACAAACCCATGTAGGTTGTCTATTGACTCGCAGGTGCCGGTTACGTACCTGCGAAAACATGAAAAATCGACTTACGGAATATTTTATAGCAGACGACAACTGTTGCTTAAAGTCAATTATAGGGCTTTTTCTATTTTTCTTTTTCATTTTCTCCCATTAGGGCCAATGATTTTGTTACGATGACCATCTCACCCATACGTGACTGATACGTGCTGCGCATAAAATCGTAAAATCAACTTTAACACTTTCGGAGGCAACTGATACCTGTTAAATCAAAGAAAGGTAAACAAAATTTTTCCCTGTTTTCTTACCAGGGTCACGAAAACATTGAACCAATTTTGACGACTGTGCGAGTCAAAAGTCAATTTTATGTTTAATCGCTGCGCAAAAATATGAAATTTAGAAGCAACTGGTTGTTGTTGCGGAAACTTTTTCCGATAAAAAAATCTTGTTCTTGTTTGAAGAATTTAGAAGTAGGCCATAAAGATATAATAAGATGTAAGAATAACTAAAAATCAATTTTTTCTTTGATAGGGTAGAAAACATTGTGGGAAAAGGAGAAAATGCTGGTAACCTGCATTGTCTCCTTTCCTCAGATTATTTTCAAAAGCCTTCTCTTTCAGGGGTGTTAAAAGGCGTCATTGTGTGGTAAAAGGTTAATAAGAATAAACAGATATCCCCCCCCTTCCCATCAGCCAATCAAATCTCTTCCCTCTCTGAAATTATCCAATCAGAGAAGCTTTAAGGAAATCAGCTTGGGAACCAATAGCCCAAATCAGAATGGGAACCAACAGCCAATCAGAGAAGACTTTAGATATTCAACAGCCAATCAGAGAGCTTCAAAATCGCTCCGAAATGGCGCCCAAATTTATTAATAAAAAACAGTGAAAAAAAAAAAACGGCATAAAAGTGGATTTAAAGTCTTCTTTAAAGGCTGCGGTGCAGTCCTTGGCGAACTGCCAGGCATGCACCATCCACACATGCCAGATTTCACTGAAAATGGGCAAACATTTAAGAAAATAGGGGCGCAGCAGACCTTGTTTTGGTCTTTTCAAGCCCCTTGCAAGAATTACTTCCCTTAGACCCTCGAGGCACCCCCCCCTCCCAAGCCCTTAACTGGATTCGATTTTCTAACTCAGCCCACAATAAATGCTGCACATTGAAACCTTCAATAAGCCAAAGTAATCAATGTACAGTGTAAAAAAGCCCCAGAAATTAATGTGACAAGTGGCTAAAAAAAGACTGAAAACTCTTTTAGTTGCTTCCTATTGCATGTATCTAACAAAGGCAACTGAAGTGAAATTTTTCTAATCTCTTCAAACCGCAACAAGAAACCCAGTTACGTTGACTACCGTCTCATATGTGCCAGTTACGCTCATGCGAAAACCCCAGAAAATAATGCGACAGGTGGCTAAAAAAAGACTGAATGCTTCTTATTGCATAAATCAAACAAATGGAACAAAGTTTTTAATGGATTTTTTTCCCTCCAATCTCTTTATACCGTGACGACAAATCTATTTATGTTGACTACCGTCTCATAGGTGCCGGTTACGTATCCGCGAAAACGCGAAAAATCGACTTACGGAACACTTTATAGCAGATGACGCCTGTTGCTTAAAAGGTCAAATATAGGGAACTTAATTTCTTATATTTGTTTTTTACTTCGCCAGTCTTTTTTTACCGTGACAACAAACCCATGTAGGTTGTCTATTGACTCGCAGGTGCCGGTTACGTACCTGCGAAAACATGAAAAATCGACTTACGGAATATTTTATAGCAGACGACAACTGTTGCTTAAAGTCAATTATAGGGCTTTTTCTATTTTTCTTTTTCATTTTCTCCCATTAGGGCCAATGATTTTGTTACGATGACCATCTCACCCATACATGACTGATACGTGCTGCGCATAAAATCGTAAAATCAACTTTAACACTTTCGGAGGCAACTGATACCTGTTAAATCAAAGAAAGGTAAACAAAATTTTTCCCTGTTTTCTTACCAGGGTCACGAAAACATTGAACCAATTTTGACGACTGTGCGAGTCAAAAGTCAATTTTATGTTTAATCGCTGCGCAAAAATATGAAATTTAGAAGCAACTGGTTGTTGTTGCGGAAACTTTTTCCGATAAAAAAATCTTGTTCTTGTTTGAAGAATTTAGAAGTAGGCCATAAAGATATAATAAGATGTAAGAATAACTAAAAATCAATTTTTTCTTTGATAGGGTAGAAAACATTGTGGGAAAAGGAGAAAATGCTGGTAACCTGCATTGTCTCCTTTCCTCAGATTATTTTCAAAAGCCTTCTCTTTCAGGGGTGTTAAAAGGCGTCATTGTGTGGTAAAAGGTTAATAAGAATAAACAGATATCCCCCCCCCTTCCCATCAGCCAATCAAATCTCTTCCCTCTCTGAAATTATCCAATCAGAGAAGCTTTAAGGAAATCAGCTTGGGAACCAATAGCCCAAATCAGAATGGGAACCAACAGCCAATCAGAGAAGACTTTAGATATTCAACAGCCAATCAGAGAGCTTCAAAATCGCTCCGAAATGGCGCCCAAATTTATTAATAAAAAACAGTGAAAAAAAAAAAACGGCATAAAAGTGGATTTAAAGTCTTCTTTAAAGGCTGCGGTGCAGTCCTTGGCGAACTGCCAGGCATGCACCATCCACACATGCCAGATTTCACTGAAAATGGGCAAACATTTAAGAAAATAGGGGCGCAGCAGACCTTGTTTTGGTCTTTTCAAGCCCCTTGCAAGAATTACTTCCCTTAGACCCTCGAGGCACCCCCCCCTCCCAAGCCCTTAACTGGATTCGATTTTCTAACTCAGCCCACAATAAATGCTGCACATTGAAACCTTCAATAAGCCAAAGTAATCAATGTACAGTGTAAAAAAGCCCCAGAAATTAATGTGACAAGTGGCTAAAAAAAGACTGAAAACTCTTTTAGTTGCTTCCTATTGCATGTATCTAACAAAGGCAACTGAAGTGAAATTTTTCTAATCTCTTCAAACCGCAACAAGAAACCCAGTTACGTTGACTACCGTCTCATATGTGCCAGTTACGCTCATGCGAAAACCCCAGAAAATAATGCGACAGGTGGCTAAAAAAAGACTGAATGCTTCTTATTGCATAAATCAAACAAATGGAACAAAGTTTTTAATGGATTTTTTTCCCTCCAATCTCTTTATACCGTGACGACAAATCTATTTATGTTGACTACCGTCTCATAGGTGCCGGTTACGTATCCGCGAAAACGCGAAAAATCGACTTACGGAACACTTTATAGCAGATGACGCCTGTTGCTTAAAAGGTCAAATATAGGGAACTTAATTTCTTATATTTGTTTTTTACTTCGCCAGTCTTTTTTTACCGTGACAACAAACCCATGTAGGTTGTCTATTGACTCGCAGGTGCCGGTTACGTACCTGCGAAAACATGAAAAATCGACTTACGGAATATTTTATAGCAGACGACAACTGTTGCTTAAAGTCAATTATAGGGCTTTTTCTATTTTTCTTTTTCATTTTCTCCCATTAGGGCCAATGATTTTGTTACGATGACCATCTCACCCATACGTGACTGATACGTGCTGCGCATAAAATCGTAAAATCAACTTTAACACTTTCGGAGGCAACTGATACCTGTTAAATCAAAGAAAGGTAAACAAAATTTTTCCCTGTTTTCTTACCAGGGTCACGAAAACATTGAACCAATTTTGACGACTGTGCGAGTCAAAAGTCAATTTTATGTTTAATCGCTGCGCAAAAATATGAAATTTAGAAGCAACTGGTTGTTGTTGCGGAAACTTTTTCCGATAAAAAAATCTTGTTCTTGTTTGAAGAATTTAGAAGTAGGCCATAAAGATATAATAAGATGTAAGAATAACTAAAAATCAATTTTTTCTTTGATAGGGTAGAAAACATTGTGGGAAAAGGAGAAAATGCTGGTAACCTGCATTGTCTCCTTTCCTCAGATTATTTTCAAAAGCCTTCTCTTTCAGGGGTGTTAAAAGGCGTCATTGTGTGGTAAAAGGTTAATAAGAATAAACAGATATCCCCCCCCCTTCCCATCAGCCAATCAAATCTCTTCCCTCTCTGAAATTATCCAATCAGAGAAGCTTTAAGGAAATCAGCTTGGGAACCAATAGCCCAAATCAGAATGGGAACCAACAGCCAATCAGAGAAGACTTTAGATATTCAACAGCCAATCAGAGAGCTTCAAAATCGCTCCGAAATGGCGCCCAAATTTATTAATAAAAAACAGTGAAAAAAAAAAAACGGCATAAAAGTGGATTTAAAGTCTTCTTTAAAGGCTGCGGTGCAGTCCTTGGCGAACTGCCAGGCATGCACCATCCACACATGCCAGATTTCACTGAAAATGGGCAAACATTTAAGAAAATAGGGGCGCAGCAGACCTTGTTTTGGTCTTTTCAAGCCCCTTGCAAGAATTACTTCCCTTAGACCCTCGAGGCACCCCCCCCTCCCAAGCCCTTAACTGGATTCGATTTTCTAACTCAGCCCACAATAAATGCTGCACATTGAAACCTTCAATAAGCCAAAGTAATCAATGTACAGTGTAAAAAAGCCCCAGAAATTAATGTGACAAGTGGCTAAAAAAAGACTGAAAACTCTTTTAGTTGCTTCCTATTGCATGTATCTAACAAAGGCAACTGAAGTGAAATTTTTCTAATCTCTTCAAACCGCAACAAGAAACCCAGTTACGTTGACTACCGTCTCATATGTGCCAGTTACGCTCATGCGAAAACCCCAGAAAATAATGCGACAGGTGGCTAAAAAAAGACTGAATGCTTCTTATTGCATAAATCAAACAAATGGAACAAAGTTTTTAATGGATTTTTTTCCCTCCAATCTCTTTATACCGTGACGACAAATCTATTTATGTTGACTACCGTCTCATAGGTGCCGGTTACGTATCCGCGAAAACGCGAAAAATCGACTTACGGAACACTTTATAGCAGATGACGCCTGTTGCTTAAAAGGTCAAATATAGGGAACTTAATTTCTTATATTTGTTTTTTACTTCGCCAGTCTTTTTTTACCGTGACAACAAACCCATGTAGGTTGTCTATTGACTCGCAGGTGCCGGTTACGTACCTGCGAAAACATGAAAAATCGACTTACGGAATATTTTATAGCAGACGACAACTGTTGCTTAAAGTCAATTATAGGGCTTTTTCTATTTTTCTTTTTCATTTTCTCCCATTAGGGCCAATGATTTTGTTACGATGACCATCTCACCCATACGTGACTGATACGTGCTGCGCATAAAATCGTAAAATCAACTTTAACACTTTCGGAGGCAACTGATACCTGTTAAATCAAAGAAAGGTAAACAAAATTTTTCCCTGTTTTCTTACCAGGGTCACGAAAACATTGAACCAATTTTGACGACTGTGCGAGTCAAAAGTCAATTTTATGTTTAATCGCTGCGCAAAAATATGAAATTTAGAAGCAACTGGTTGTTGTTGCGGAAACTTTTTCCGATAAAAAAATCTTGTTCTTGTTTGAAGAATTTAGAAGTAGGCCATAAAGATATAATAAGATGTAAGAATAACTAAAAATCAATTTTTTCTTTGATAGGGTAGAAAACATTGTGGGAAAAGGAGAAAATGCTGGTAACCTGCATTGTCTCCTTTCCTCAGATTATTTTCAAAAGCCTTCTCTTTCAGGGGTGTTAAAAGGCGTCATTGTGTGGTAAAAGGTTAATAAGAATAAACAGATATCCCCCCCCCCCTTCCCATCAGCCAATCAAATCTCTTCCCTCTCTGAAATTATCCAATCAGAGAAGCTTTAAGGAAATCAGCTTGGGAACCAATAGCCCAAATCAGAATGGGAACCAATAGCCAATCAGAGAAGACTTTAGATATTCAACAGCCAATCAGAGAGCTTCAAAATCGCTCCGAAATGGCGCCCAAATTTATTAATAAAAAACAGTGAAAAAAAAAAACGGCATAAAAGTGGATTTAAAGTCTTCTTTAAAGGCTGCGGTGCAGTCCTTGGCGAACTGCCAGGCATGCACCATCCACACATGCCAGATTTCACTGAAAATGGGCAAACATTTAAGAAAATAGGGGCGCAGCAGACCTTGTTTTGGTCTTTTCAAGCCCCTTGCAAGAATTACTTCCCTTAGACCCTCGAGGCACCCCCCCCTCCCAAGCCCTTAACTGGATTCGATTTTCTAACTCAGCCCACAATAAATGCTGCACATTGAAACCTTCAATAAGCCAAAGTAATCAATGTACAGTGTAAAAAAGCCCCAGAAATTAATGTGACAAGTGGCTAAAAAAAGACTGAAAACTCTTTTAGTTGCTTCCTATTGCATGTATCTAACAAAGGCAACTGAAGTGAAATTTTTCTAATCTCTTCAAACCGCAACAAGAAACCCAGTTACGTTGACTACCGTCTCATATGTGCCAGTTACGCTCATGCGAAAACCCCAGAAAATAATGCGACAGGTGGCTAAAAAAAGACTGAATGCTTCTTATTGCATAAATCAAACAAATGGAACAAAGTTTTTAATGGATTTTTTTCCCTCCAATCTCTTTATACCGTGACGACAAATCTATTTATGTTGACTACCGTCTCATAGGTGCCGGTTACGTATCCGCGAAAACGCGAAAAATCGACTTACGGAACACTTTATAGCAGATGACGCCTGTTGCTTAAAAGGTCAAATATAGGGAACTTAATTTCTTATATTTGTTTTTTACTTCGCCAGTCTTTTTTTACCGTGACAACAAACCCATGTAGGTTGTCTATTGACTCGCAGGTGCCGGTTACGTACCTGCGAAAACATGAAAAAT
Source organism: Tridacna crocea (assembly GCA_943736015.1). Lineage (NCBI taxonomy): Eukaryota > Metazoa > Mollusca > Bivalvia > Cardiida > Cardiidae > Tridacna > Tridacna crocea. The sequence goes on along the minus strand of OX031067.1, from coordinate 1,826,568 downwards.
CGACTTACGGAATATTTTATAGCAGACGACAACTGTTGCTTAAAGTCAATTATAGGGCTTTTTCTATTTTTCTTTTTCATTTTCTCCCATTAGGGCCAATGATTTTGTTACGATGACCATCTCACCCATACGTGACTGATACGTGCTGCGCATAAAATCGTAAAATCAACTTTAACACTTTCGGAGGCAACTGATACCTGTTAAATCAAAGAAAGGTAAACAAAATTTTTCCCTGTTTTCTTACCAGGGTCACGAAAACATTGAACCAATTTTGACGACTGTGCGAGTCAAAAGTCAATTTTATGTTTAATCGCTGCGCAAAAATATGAAATTTAGAAGCAACTGGTTGTTGTTGCGGAAACTTTTTCCGATAAAAAAATCTTGTTCTTGTTTGAAGAATTTAGAAGTAGGCCATAAAGATATAATAAGATGTAAGAATAACTAAAAATCAATTTTTTCTTTGATAGGGTAGAAAACATTGTGGGAAAAGGAGAAAATGCTGGTAACCTGCATTGTCTCCTTTCCTCAGATTATTTTCAAAAGCCTTCTCTTTCAGGGGTGTTAAAAGGCGTCATTGTGTGGTAAAAGGTTAATAAGAATAAACAGATATCCCCCCCCCTTCCCATCAGCCAATCAAATCTCTTCCCTCTCTGAAATTATCCAATCAGAGAAGCTTTAAGGAAATCAGCTTGGGAACCAATAGCCCAAATCAGAATGGGAACCAACAGCCAATCAGAGAAGACTTTAGATATTCAACAGCCAATCAGAGAGCTTCAAAATCGCTCCGAAATGGCGCCCAAATTTATTAATAAAAAACAGTGAAAAAAAAAAAACGGCATAAAAGTGGATTTAAAGTCTTCTTTAAAGGCTGCGGTGCAGTCCTTGGCGAACTGCCAGGCATGCACCATCCACACATGCCAGATTTCACTGAAAATGGGCAAACATTTAAGAAAATAGGGGCGCAGCAGACCTTGTTTTGGTCTTTTCAAGCCCCTTGCAAGAATTACTTCCCTTAGACCCTCGAGGCACCCCCCCCTCCCAAGCCCTTAACTGGATTCGATTTTCTAACTCAGCCCACAATAAATGCTGCACATTGAAACCTTCAATAAGCCAAAGTAATCAATGTACAGTGTAAAAAAGCCCCAGAAATTAATGTGACAAGTGGCTAAAAAAAGACTGAAAACTCTTTTAGTTGCTTCCTATTGCATGTATCTAACAAAGGCAACTGAAGTGAAATTTTTCTAATCTCTTCAAACCGCAACAAGAAACCCAGTTACGTTGACTACCGTCTCATATGTGCCAGTTACGCTCATGCGAAAACCCCAGAAAATAATGCGACAGGTGGCTAAAAAAAGACTGAATGCTTCTTATTGCATAAATCAAACAAATGGAACAAAGTTTTTAATGGATTTTTTTCCCTCCAATCTCTTTATACCGTGACGACAAATCTATTTATGTTGACTACCGTCTCATAGGTGCCGGTTACGTATCCGCGAAAACGCGAAAAATCGACTTACGGAACACTTTATAGCAGATGACGCCTGTTGCTTAAAAGGTCAAATATAGGGAACTTAATTTCTTATATTTGTTTTTTACTTCGCCAGTCTTTTTTTACCGTGACAACAAACCCATGTAGGTTGTCTATTGACTCGCAGGTGCCGGTTACGTACCTGCGAAAACATGAAAAATCGACTTACGGAATATTTTATAGCAGACGACAACTGTTGCTTAAAGTCAATTATAGGGCTTTTTCTATTTTTCTTTTTCATTTTCTCCCATTAGGGCCAATGATTTTGTTACGATGACCATCTCACCCATACGTGACTGATACGTGCTGCGCATAAAATCGTAAAATCAACTTTAACACTTTCGGAGGCAACTGATACCTGTTAAATCAAAGAAAGGTAAACAAAATTTTTCCCTGTTTTCTTACCAGGGTCACGAAAACATTGAACCAATTTTGACGACTGTGCGAGTCAAAAGTCAATTTTATGTTTAATCGCTGCGCAAAAATATGAAATTTAGAAGCAACTGGTTGTTGTTGCGGAAACTTTTTCCGATAAAAAAATCTTGTTCTTGTTTGAAGAATTTAGAAGTAGGCCATAAAGATATAATAAGATGTAAGAATAACTAAAAATCAATTTTTTCTTTGATAGGGTAGAAAACATTGTGGGAAAAGGAGAAAATGCTGGTAACCTGCATTGTCTCCTTTCCTCAGATTATTTTCAAAAGCCTTCTCTTTCAGGGGTGTTAAAAGGCGTCATTGTGTGGTAAAAGGTTAATAAGAATAAACAGATATCCCCCCCCCTTCCCATCAGCCAATCAAATCTCTTCCCTCTCTGAAATTATCCAATCAGAGAAGCTTTAAGGAAATCAGCTTGGGAACCAATAGCCCAAATCAGAATGGGAACCAACAGCCAATCAGAGAAGACTTTAGATATTCAACAGCCAATCAGAGAGCTTCAAAATCGCTCCGAAATGGCGCCCAAATTTATTAATAAAAAACAGTGAAAAAAAAAAAACGGCATAAAAGTGGATTTAAAGTCTTCTTTAAAGGCTGCGGTGCAGTCCTTGGCGAACTGCCAGGCATGCACCATCCACACATGCCAGATTTCACTGAAAATGGGCAAACATTTAAGAAAATAGGGGCGCAGCAGACCTTGTTTTGGTCTTTTCAAGCCCCTTGCAAGAATTACTTCCCTTAGACCCTCGAGGCACCCCCCCCTCCCAAGCCCTTAACTGGATTCGATTTTCTAACTCAGCCCACAATAAATGCTGCACATTGAAACCTTCAATAAGCCAAAGTAATCAATGTACAGTGTAAAAAAGCCCCAGAAATTAATGTGACAAGTGGCTAAAAAAAGACTGAAAACTCTTTTAGTTGCTTCCTATTGCATGTATCTAACAAAGGCAACTGAAGTGAAATTTTTCTAATCTCTTCAAACCGCAACAAGAAACCCAGTTACGTTGACTACCGTCTCATATGTGCCAGTTACGCTCATGCGAAAACCCCAGAAAATAATGCGACAGGTGGCTAAAAAAAGACTGAATGCTTCTTATTGCATAAATCAAACAAATGGAACAAAGTTTTTAATGGATTTTTTTCCCTCCAATCTCTTTATACCGTGACGACAAATCTATTTATGTTGACTACCGTCTCATAGGTGCCGGTTACGTATCCGCGAAAACGCGAAAAATCGACTTACGGAACACTTTATAGCAGATGACGCCTGTTGCTTAAAAGGTCAAATATAGGGAACTTAATTTCTTATATTTGTTTTTTACTTCGCCAGTCTTTTTTTACCGTGACAACAAACCCATGTAGGTTGTCTATTGACTCGCAGGTGCCGGTTACGTACCTGCGAAAACATGAAAAATCGACTTACGGAATATTTTATAGCAGACGACAACTGTTGCTTAAAGTCAATTATAGGGCTTTTTCTATTTTTCTTTTTCATTTTCTCCCATTAGGGCCAATGATTTTGTTACGATGACCATCTCACCCATACGTGACTGATACGTGCTGCGCATAAAATCGTAAAATCAACTTTAACACTTTCGGAGGCAACTGATACCTGTTAAATCAAAGAAAGGTAAACAAAATTTTTCCCTGTTTTCTTACCAGGGTCACGAAAACATTGAACCAATTTTGACGACTGTGCGAGTCAAAAGTCAATTTTATGTTTAATCGCTGCGCAAAAATATGAAATTTAGAAGCAACTGGTTGTTGTTGCGGAAACTTTTTCCGATAAAAAAATCTTGTTCTTGTTTGAAGAATTTAGAAGTAGGCCATAAAGATATAATAAGATGTAAGAATAACTAAAAATCAATTTTTTCTTTGATAGGGTAGAAAACATTGTGGGAAAAGGAGAAAATGCTGGTAACCTGCATTGTCTCCTTTCCTCAGATTATTTTCAAAAGCCTTCTCTTTCAGGGGTGTTAAAAGGCGTCATTGTGTGGTAAAAGGTTAATAAGAATAAACAGATATCCCCCCCCCTTCCCATCAGCCAATCAAATCTCTTCCCTCTCTGAAATTATCCAATCAGAGAAGCTTTAAGGAAATCAGCTTGGGAACCAATAGCCCAAATCAGAATGGGAACCAACAGCCAATCAGAGAAGACTTTAGATATTCAACAGCCAATCAGAGAGCTTCAAAATCGCTCCGAAATGGCGCCCAAATTTATTAATAAAAAACAGTGAAAAAAAAAAAACGGCATAAAAGTGGATTTAAAGTCTTCTTTAAAGGCTGCGGTGCAGTCCTTGGCGAACTGCCAGGCATGCACCATCCACACATGCCAGATTTCACTGAAAATGGGCAAACATTTAAGAAAATAGGGGCGCAGCAGACCTTGTTTTGGTCTTTTCAAGCCCCTTGCAAGAATTACTTCCCTTAGACCCTCGAGGCACCCCCCCCTCCCAAGCCCTTAACTGGATTCGATTTTCTAACTCAGCCCACAATAAATGCTGCACATTGAAACCTTCAATAAGCCAAAGTAATCAATGTACAGTGTAAAAAAGCCCCAGAAATTAATGTGACAAGTGGCTAAAAAAAGACTGAAAACTCTTTTAGTTGCTTCCTATTGCATGTATCTAACAAAGGCAACTGAAGTGAAATTTTTCTAATCTCTTCAAACCGCAACAAGAAACCCAGTTACGTTGACTACCGTCTCATATGTGCCAGTTACGCTCATGCGAAAACCCCAGAAAATAATGCGACAGGTGGCTAAAAAAAGACTGAATGCTTCTTATTGCATAAATCAAACAAATGGAACAAAGTTTTTAATGGATTTTTTTCCCTCCAATCTCTTTATACCGTGACGACAAATCTATTTATGTTGACTACCGTCTCATAGGTGCCGGTTACGTATCCGCGAAAACGCGAAAAATCGACTTACGGAACACTTTATAGCAGATGACGCCTGTTGCTTAAAAGGTCAAATATAGGGAACTTAATTTCTTATATTTGTTTTTTACTTCGCCAGTCTTTTTTTACCGTGACAACAAACCCATGTAGGTTGTCTATTGACTCGCAGGTGCCGGTTACGTACCTGCGAAAACATGAAAAATCGACTTACGGAATATTTTATAGCAGACGACAACTGTTGCTTAAAGTCAATTATAGGGCTTTTTCTATTTTTCTTTTTCATTTTCTCCCATTAGGGCCAATGATTTTGTTACGATGACCATCTCACCCATACGTGACTGATACGTGCTGCGCATAAAATCGTAAAATCAACTTTAACACTTTCGGAGGCAACTGATACCTGTTAAATCAAAGAAAGGTAAACAAAATTTTTCCCTGTTTTCTTACCAGGGTCACGAAAACATTGAACCAATTTTGACGACTGTGCGAGTCAAAAGTCAATTTTATGTTTAATCGCTGCGCAAAAATATGAAATTTAGAAGCAACTGGTTGTTGTTGCGGAAACTTTTTCCGATAAAAAAATCTTGTTCTTGTTTGAAGAATTTAGAAGTAGGCCATAAAGATATAATAAGATGTAAGAATAACTAAAAATCAATTTTTTCTTTGATAGGGTAGAAAACATTGTGGGAAAAGGAGAAAATGCTGGTAACCTGCATTGTCTCCTTTCCTCAGATTATTTTCAAAAGCCTTCTCTTTCAGGGGTGTTAAAAGGCGTCATTGTGTGGTAAAAGGTTAATAAGAATAAACAGATATCCCCCCCCCTTCCCATCAGCCAATCAAATCTCTTCCCTCTCTGAAATTATCCAATCAGAGAAGCTTTAAGGAAATCAGCTTGGGAACCAATAGCCCAAATCAGAATGGGAACCAACAGACAATCAGAGAAGACTTTAGATATTCAACAGCCAATCAGAGAGCTTCAAAATCGCTCCGAAATGGCGCCCAAATTTATTAATAAAAAACAGTGAAAAAAAAAAAAAACGGCATAAAAGTGGATTTAAAGTCTTCTTTAAAGGCTGCGGTGCAGTCCTTGGCGAACTGCCAGGCATGCACCATCCACACATGCCAGATTTCACTGAAAATGGGCAAACATTTAAGAAAATAGGGGCGCAGCAGACCTTGTTTTGGTCTTTTCAAGCCCCTTGCAAGAATTACTTCCCTTAGACCCTCGAGGCACCCCCCCCTCCCAAGCCCTTAACTGGATTCGATTTTCTAACTCAGCCCACAATAAATGCTGCACATTGAAACCTTCAATAAGCCAAAGTAATCAATGTACAGTGTAAAAAAGCCCCAGAAATTAATGTGACAAGTGGCTAAAAAAAGACTGAAAACTCTTTTAGTTGCTTCCTATTGCATGTATCTAACAAAGGCAACTGAAGTGAAATTTTTCTAATCTCTTCAAACCGCAACAAGAAACCCAGTTACGTTGACTACCGTCTCATATGTGCCAGTTACGCTCATGCGAAAACCCCAGAAAATAATGCGACAGGTGGCTAAAAAAAGACTGAATGCTTCTTATTGCATAAATCAAACAAATGGAACAAAGTTTTTAATGGATTTTTTTCCCTCCAATCTCTTTATACCGTGACGACAAATCTATTTATGTTGACTACCGTCTCATAGGTGCCGGTTACGTATCCGCGAAAACGCGAAAAATCGACTTACGGAACACTTTATAGCAGATGACGCCTGTTGCTTAAAAGGTCAAATATAGGGAACTTAATTTCTTATATTTGTATTTTACTTCGCCAGTCTTTTTTTACCGTGACAACAAACCCATGTAGGTTGTCTATTGACTCGCAGGTGCCGGTTACGTACCTGCGAAAACATGAAAAATCGACTTACGGAATATTTTATAGCAGACGACAACTGTTGCTTAAAGTCAATTATAGGGCTTTTTCTATTTTTCTTTTTCATTTTCTCCCATTAGGGCCAATGATTTTGTTACGATGACCATCTCACCCATACGTGACTGATACGTGCTGCGCATAAAATCGTAAAATCAACTTTAACACTTTCGGAGGCAACTGATACCTGTTAAATCAAAGAAAGGTAAACAAAATTTTTCCCTGTTTTCTTACCAGGGTCACGAAAACATTGAACCAATTTTGACGACTGTGCGAGTCAAAAGTCAATTTTATGTTTAATCGCTGCGCAAAAATATGAAATTTAGAAGCAACTGGTTGTTGTTGCGGAAACTTTTTCCGATAAAAAAATCTTGTTCTTGTTTGAAGAATTTAGAAGTAGGCCATAAAGATATAATAAGATGTAAGAATAACTAAAAATCAATTTTTTCTTTGATAGGGTAGAAAACATTGTGGGAAAAGGAGAAAATGCTGGTAACCTGCATTGTCTCCTTTCCTCAGATTATTTTCAAAAGCCTTCTCTTTCAGGGGTGTTAAAAGGCGTCATTGTGTGGTAAAAGGTTAATAAGAATAAACAGATATCCCCCCCCCCTTCCCATCAGCCAATCAAATCTCTTCCCTCTCTGAAATTATCCAATCAGAGAAGCTTTAAGGAAATCAGCTTGGGAACCAATAGCCCAAATCAGAATGGGAACCAACAGCCAATCAGAGAAGACTTTAGATATTCAACAGCCAATCAGAGAGCTTCAAAATCGCTCCGAAATGGCGCCCAAATTTATTAATAAAAAACAGTGAAAAAAAAAAAACGGCATAAAAGTGGATTTAAAGTCTTCTTTAAAGGCTGCGGTGCAGTCCTTGGCGAACTGCCAGGCATGCACCATCCACACATGCCAGATTTCACTGAAAATGGGCAAACATTTAAGAAAATAGGGGCGCAGCAGACCTTGTTTTGGTCTTTTCAAGCCCCTTGCAAGAATTACTTCCCTTAGACCCTCGAGGCACCCCCCCTCCCAAGCCCTTAACTGGATTCGATTTTCTAACTCAGCCCACAATAAATGCTGCACATTGAAACCTTCAATAAGCCAAAGTAATCAATGTACAGTGTAAAAAAGCCCCAGAAATTAATGTGACAAGTGGCTAAAAAAAGACTGAAAACTCTTTTAGTTGCTTCCTATTGCATGTATCTAACAAAGGCAACTGAAGTGAAATTTTTCTAATCTCTTCAAACCGCAACAAGAAACCCAGTTACGTTGACTACCGTCTCATATGTGCCAGTTACGCTCATGCGAAAACCCCAGAAAATAATGCGACAGGTGGCTAAAAAAAGACTGAATGCTTCTTATTGCATAAATCAAACAAATGGAACAAAGTTTTTAATGGATTTTTTTCCCTCCAATCTCTTTATACCGTGACGACAAATCTATTTATGTTGACTACCGTCTCATAGGTGCCGGTTACGTATCCGCGAAAACGCGAAAAATCGACTTACGGAACACTTTATAGCAGATGACGCCTGTTGCTTAAAAGGTCAAATATAGGGAACTTAATTTCTTATATTTGTTTTTTACTTCGCCAGTCTTTTTTTACCGTGACAACAAACCCATGTAGGTTGTCTATTGACTCGCAGGTGCCGGTTACGTACCTGCGAAAACATGAAAAATCGACTTACGGAATATTTTATAGCAGACGACAACTGTTGCTTAAAGTCAATTATAGGGCTTTTTCTATTTTTCTTTTTCATTTTCTCCCATTAGGGCCAATGATTTTGTTACGATGACCATCTCACCCATACGTGACTGATACGTGCTGCGCATAAAATCGTAAAATCAACTTTAACACTTTCGGAGGCAACTGATACCTGTTAAATCAAAGAAAGGTAAACAAAATTTTTCCCTGTTTTCTTACCAGGGTCACGAAAACATTGAACCAATTTTGACGACTGTGCGAGTCAAAAGTCAATTTTATGTTTAATCGCTGCGCAAAAATATGAAATTTAGAAGCAACTGGTTGTTGTTGCGGAAACTTTTTCCGATAAAAAAATCTTGTTCTTGTTTGAAGAATTTAGAAGTAGGCCATAAAGATATAATAAGATGTAAGAATAACTAAAAATCAATTTTTTCTTTGATAGGGTAGAAAACATTGTGGGAAAAGGAGAAAATGCTGGTAACCTGCATTGTCTCCTTTCCTCAGATTATTTTCAAAAGCCTTCTCTTTCAGGGGTGTTAAAAGGCGTCATTGTGTGGTAAAAGGTTAATAAGAATAAACAGATATCCCCCCCTTCCCATCAGCCAATCAAATCTCTTCCCTCTCTGAAATTATCCAATCAGAGAAGCTTTAAGGAAATCAGCTTGGGAACCAATAGCCCAAATCAGAATGGGAACCAACAGCCAATCAGAGAAGACTTTAGATATTCAACAGCCAATCAGAGAGCTTCAAAATCGCTCCGAAATGGCGCCCAAATTTATTAATAAAAAACAGTGAAAAAAAAAAAAACGGCATAAAAGTGGATTTAAAGTCTTCTTTAAAGGCTGCGGTGCAGTCCTTGGCGAACTGCCAGGCATGCACCATCCACACATGCCAGATTTCACTGAAAATGGGCAAACATTTAAGAAAATAGGGGCGCAGCAGACCTTGTTTTGGTCTTTTCAAGCCCCTTGCAAGAATTACTTCCCTTAGACCCTCGAGGCACCCCCCCCCTCCCAAGCCCTTAACTGGATTCGATTTTCTAACTCAGCCCACAATAAATGCTGCACATTGAAACCTTCAATAAGCCAAAGTAATCAATGTACAGTGTAAAAAAGCCCCAGAAATTAATGTGACAAGTGGCTAAAAAAAGACTGAAAACTCTTTTAGTTGCTTCCTATTGCATGTATCTAACAAAGGCAACTGAAGTGAAATTTTTCTAATCTCTTCAAACTGCAACAAGAAACCCAGTTACGTTGACTACCGTCTCATATGTGCCAGTTACGCTCATGCGAAAACCCCAGAAAATAATGCGACAGGTGGCTAAAAAAAGACTGAATGCTTCTTATTGCATAAATCAAACAAATGGAACAAAGTTTTTAATGGATTTTTTTCCCTCCAATCTCTTTATACCGTGACGACAAATCTATTTATGTTGACTACCGTCTCATAGGTGCCGGTTACGTATCCGCGAAAACGCGAAAAATCGACTTACGGAACACTTTATAGCAGATGACGCCTGTTGCTTAAAAGGTCAAATATAGGGAACTTAATTTCTTATATTTGTTTTTTACTTCGCCAGTCTTTTTTTACCGTGACAACAAACCCATGTAGGTTGTCTATTGACTCGCAGGTGCCGGTTACGTACCTGCGAAAACATGAAAAATCGACTTACGGAATATTTTATAGCAGACGACAACTGTTGCTTAAAGTCAATTATAGGGCTTTTTCTATTTTTCTTTTTCATTTTCTCCCATTAGGGCCAATGATTTTGTTACGATGACCATCTCACCCATACGTGACTGATACGTGCTGCGCATAAAATCGTAAAATCAACTTTAACACTTTCGGAGGCAACTGATACCTGTTAAATCAAAGAAAGGTAAACAAAATTTTTCCCTGTTTTCTTACCAGGGTCACGAAAACATTGAACCAATTTTGACGACTGTGCGAGTCAAAAGTCAATTTTATGTTTAATCGCTGCGCAAAAATATGAAATTTAGAAGCAACTGGTTGTTGTTGCGGAAACTTTTTCCGATAAAAAAATCTTGTTCTTGTTTGAAGAATTTAGAAGTAGGCCATAAAGATATAATAAGATGTAAGAATAACTAAAAATCAATTTTTTCTTTGATAGGGTAGAAAACATTGTGGGAAAAGGAGAAAATGCTGGTAACCTGCATTGTCTCCTTTCCTCAGATTATTTTCAAAAGCCTTCTCTTTCAGGGGTGTTAAAAGGCGTCATTGTGTGGTAAAAGGTTAATAAGAATAAACAGATATCCCCCCCCCTTCCCATCAGCCAATCAAATCTCTTCCCTCTCTGAAATTATCCAATCAGAGAAGCTTTAAGGAAATCAGCTTGGGAACCAATAGCCCAAATCAGAATGGGAACCAACAGCCAATCAGAGAAGACTTTAGATATTCAACAGCCAATCAGAGAGCTTCAAAATCGCTCCGAAATGGCGCCCAAATTTATTAATAAAAAACAGTGAAAAAAAAAAAACGGCATAAAAGTGGATTTAAAGTCTTCTTTAAAGGCTGCGGTGCAGTCCTTGGCGAACTGCCAGGCATGCACCATCCACACATGCCAGATTTCACTGAAAATGGGCAAACATTTAAGAAAATAGGGGCGCAGCAGACCTTGTTTTGGTCTTTTCAAGCCCCTTGCAAGAATTACTTCCCTTAGACCCTCGAGGCACCCCCCCTCCCAAGCCCTTAACTGGATTCGATTTTCTAACTCAGCCCACAATAAATGCTGCACATTGAAACCTTCAATAAGCCAAAGTAATCAATGTACAGTGTAAAAAAGCCCCAGAAATTAATGTGACAAGTGGCTAAAAAAAGACTGAAAACTCTTTTAGTTGCTTCCTATTGCATGTATCTAACAAAGGCAACTGAAGTGAAATTTTTCTAATCTCTTCAAACCGCAACAAGAAACCCAGTTACGTTGACTACCGTCTCATATGTGCCAGTTACGCTCATGCGAAAACCCCAGAAAATAATGCGACAGGTGGCTAAAAAAAGACTGAATGCTTCTTATTGCATAAATCAAACAAATGGAACAAAGTTTTTAATGGATTTTTTTCCCTCCAATCTCTTTATACCGTGACGACAAATCTATTTATGTTGACTACCGTCTCATAGGTGCCGGTTACGTATCCGCGAAAACGCGAAAAATCGACTTATGGAACACTTTATAGCAGATGACGCCTGTTGCTTAAAAGGTCAAATATAGGGAACTTAATTTCTTATATTTGTTTTTTACTTCGCCAGTCTTTTTTTACCGTGACAACAAACCCATGTAGGTTGTCTATTGACTCGCAGGTGCCGGTTACGTACCTGCGAAAACATGAAAAATCGACTTACGGAATATTTTATAGCAGACGACAACTGTTGCTTAAAGTCAATTATAGGGCTTTTTCTATTTTTCTTTTTCATTTTCTCCCATTAGGGCCAATGATTTTGTTACGATGACCATCTCACCCATACGTGACTGATACGTGCTGCGCATAAAATCGTAAAATCAACTTTAACACTTTCGGAGGCAACTGATACCTGTTAAATCAAAGAAAGGTAAACAAAATTTTTCCCTGTTTTCTTACCAGGGTCACGAAAACATTGAACCAATTTTGACGACTGTGCGAGTCAAAAGTCAATTTTATGTTTAATCGCTGCGCAAAAATATGAAATTTAGAAGCAACTGGTTGTTGTTGCGGAAACTTTTTCCGATAAAAAAATCTTGTTCTTGTTTGAAGAATTTAGAAGTAGGCCATAAAGATATAATAAGATGTAAGAATAACTAAAAATCAATTTTTTCTTTGATAGGGTAGAAAACATTGTGGGAAAAGGAGAAAATGCTGGTAACCTGCATTGTCTCCTTTCCTCAGATTATTTTCAAAAGCCTTCTCTTTCAGGGGTGTTAAAAGGCGTCATTGTGTGGTAAAAGGTTAATAAGAATAAACAGATATCCCCCCCCCCTTCCCATCAGCCAATCAAATCTCTTCCCTCTCTGAAATTATCCAATCAGAGAAGCTTTAAGGAAATCAGCTTGGGAACCAATAGCCCAAATCAGAATGGGAACCAACAGCCAATCAGAGAAGACTTTAGATATTCAACAGCCAATCAGAGAGCTTCAAAATCGCTCCGAAATGGCGCCCAAATTTATTAATAAAAAACAGTGAAAAAAAAAAAACGGCATAAAAGTGGATTTAAAGTCTTCTTTAAAGGCTGCGGTGCAGTCCTTGGCGAACTGCCAGGCATGCACCATCCACACATGCCAGATTTCACTGAAAATGGGCAAACATTTAAGAAAATAGGGGCGCAGCAGACCTTGTTTTGGTCTTTTCAAGCCCCTTGCAAGAATTACTTCCCTTAGACCCTCGAGGCACCCCCCCCTCCCAAGCCCTTAACTGGATTCGATTTTCTAACTCAGCCCACAATAAATGCTGCACATTGAAACCTTCAATAAGCCAAAGTAATCAATGTACAGTGTAAAAAAGCCCCAGAAATTAATGTGACAAGTGGCTAAAAAAAGACTGAAAACTCTTTTAGTTGCTTCCTATTGCATGTATCTAACAAAGGCAACTGAAGTGAAATTTTTCTAATCTCTTCAAACCGCAACAAGAAACCCAGTTACGTTGACTACCGTCTCATATGTGCCAGTTACGCTCATGCGAAAACCCCAGAAAATAATGCGACAGGTGGCTAAAAAAAGACTGAATGCTTCTTATTGCATAAATCAAACAAATGGAACAAAGTTTTTAATGGATTTTTTTCCCTCCAATCTCTTTATACCGTGACGACAAATCTATTTATGTTGACTACCGTCTCATAGGTGCCGGTTACGTATCCGCGAAAACGCGAAAAATCGACTTACGGAACACTTTATAGCAGATGACGCCTGTTGCTTAAAAGGTCAAATATAGGGAACTTAATTTCTTATATTTGTTTTTTACTTCGCCAGTCCTTTTTTACCGTGACAACAAACCCATGTAGGTTGTCTATTGACTCGCAGGTGCCGGTTACGTACCTGCGAAAACATGAAAAATCGACTTACGGAATATTTTATAGCAGACGACAACTGTTGCTTAAAGTCAATTATAGGGCTTTTTCTATTTTTCTTTTTCATTTTCTCCCATTAGGGCCAATGATTTTGTTACGATGACCATCTCACCCATACGTGACTGATACGTGCTGCGCATAAAATCGTAAAATCAACTTTAACACTTTCGGAGGCAACTGATACCTGTTAAATCAAAGAAAGGTAAACAAAATTTTTCCCTGTTTTCTTACCAGGGTCACGAAAACATTGAACCAATTTTGACGACTGTGCGAGTCAAAAGTCAATTTTATGTTTAATCGCTGCGCAAAAATATGAAATTTAGAAGCAACTGGTTGTTGTTGCGGAAACTTTTTCCGATAAAAAAATCTTGTTCTTGTTTGAAGAATTTAGAAGTAGGCCATAAAGATATAATAAGATGTAAGAATAACTAAAAATCAATTTTTTCTTTGATAGGGTAGAAAACATTGTGGGAAAAGGAGAAAATGCTGGTAACCTGCATTGTCTCCTTTCCTCAGATTATTTTCAAAAGCCTTCTCTTTCAGGGGTGTTAAAAGGCGTCATTGTGTGGTAAAAGGTTAATAAGAATAAACAGATATCCCCCCCCCTTCCCATCAGCCAATCAAATCTCTTCCCTCTCTGAAATTATCCAATCAGAGAAGCTTTAAGGAAATCAGCTTGGGAACCAATAGCCCAAATCAGAATGGGAACCAACAGCCAATCAGAGAAGACTTTAGATATTCAACAGCCAATCAGAGAGCTTCAAAATCGCTCCGAAATGGCGCCCAAATTTATTAATAAAAAACAGTGAAAAAAAAAAACGGCATAAAAGTGGATTTAAAGTCTTCTTTAAAGGCTGCGGTGCAGTCCTTGGCGAACTGCCAGGCATGCACCATCCACACATGCCAGATTTCACTGAAAATGGGCAAACATTTAAGAAAATAGGGGCGCAGCAGACCTTGTTTTGGTCTTTTCAAGCCCCTTGCAAGAATTACTTCCCTTAGACCCTCGAGGCACCCCCCCCTCCCAAGCCCTTAACTGGATTCGATTTTCTAACTCAGCCCACAATAAATGCTGCACATTGAAACCTTCAATAAGCCAAAGTAATCAATGTACAGTGTAAAAAAGCCCCAGAAATTAATGTGACAAGTGGCTAAAAAAAGACTGAAAACTCTTTTAGTTGCTTCCTATTGCATGTATCTAACAAAGGCAACTGAAGTGAAATTTTTCTAATCTCTTCAAACCGCAACAAGAAACCCAGTTACGTTGACTACCGTCTCATATGTGCCAGTTACGCTCATGCGAAAACCCCAGAAAATAATGCGACAGGTGGCTAAAAAAAGACTGAATGCTTCTTATTGCATAAATCAAACAAATGGAACAAAGTTTTTAATGGATTTTTTTCCCTCCAATCTCTTTATACCGTGACGACAAATCTATTTATGTTGACTACCGTCTCATAGGTGCCGGTTACGTATCCGCGAAAACGCGAAAAATCGACTTACGGAACACTTTATAGCAGATGACGCCTGTTGCTTAAAAGGTCAAATATAGGGAACTTAATTTCTTATATTTGTTTTTTACTTCGCCAGTCTTTTTTTACCGTGACAACAAACCCATGTAGGTTGTCTATTGACTCGCAGGTGCCGGTTACGTACCTGCGAAAACATGAAAAATCGACTTACGGAATATTTTATAGCAGACGACAACTGTTGCTTAAAGTCAATTATAGGGCTTTTTCTATTTTTCTTTTTCATTTTCTCCCATTAGGGCCAATGATTTTGTTACGATGACCATCTCACCCATACGTGACTGATACGTGCTGCGCATAAAATCGTAAAATCAACTTTAACACTTTCGGAGGCAACTGATACCTGTTAAATCAAAGAAAGGTAAACAAAATTTTTCCCTGTTTTCTTACCAGGGTCACGAAAACATTGAACCAATTTTGACGACTGTGCGAGTCAAAAGTCAATTTTATGTTTAATCGCTGCGCAAAAATATGAAATTTAGAAGCAACTGGTTGTTGTTGCGGAAACTTTTTCCGATAAAAAAATCTTGTTCTTGTTTGAAGAATTTAGAAGTAGGCCATAAAGATATAATAAGATGTAAGAATAACTAAAAATCAATTTTTTCTTTGATAGGGTAGAAAACATTGTGGGAAAAGGAGAAAATGCTGGTAACCTGCATTGTCTCCTTTCCTCAGATTATTTTCAAAAGCCTTCTCTTTCAGGGGTGTTAAAAGGCGTCATTGTGTGGTAAAAGGTTAATAAGAATAAACAGATATCCCCCCCCCCTTCCCATCAGCCAATCAAATCTCTTCCCTCTCTGAAATTATCCAATCAGAGAAGCTTTAAGGAAATCAGCTTGGGAACCAATAGCCCAAATCAGAATGGGAACCAACAGCCAATCAGAGAAGACTTTAGATATTCAACAGCCAATCAGAGAGCTTCAAAATCGCTCCGAAATGGCGCCCAAATTTATTAATAAAAAACAGTGAAAAAAAAAAAACGGCATAAAAGTGGATTTAAAGTCTTCTTTAAAGGCTGCGGTGCAGTCCTTGGCGAACTGCCAGGCATGCACCATCCACACATGCCAGATTTCACTGAAAATGGGCAAACATTTAAGAAAATAGGGGCGCAGCAGACCTTGTTTTGGTCTTTTCAAGCCCCTTGCAAGAATTACTTCCCTTAGACCCTCGAGGCACCCCCCCCTCCCAAGCCCTTAACTGGATTCGATTTTCTAACTCAGCCCACAATAAATGCTGCACATTGAAACCTTCAATAAGCCAAAGTAATCAATGTACAGTGTAAAAAAGCCCCAGAAATTAATGTGACAAGTGGCTAAAAAAAGACTGAAAACTCTTTTAGTTGCTTCCTATTGCATGTATCTAACAAAGGCAACTGAAGTGAAATTTTTCTAATCTCTTCAAACCGCAACAAGAAACCCAGTTACGTTGACTACCGTCTCATATGTGCCAGTTACGCTCATGCGAAAACCCCAGAAAATAATGCGACAGGTGGCTAAAAAAAGACTGAATGCTTCTTATTGCATAAATCAAACAAATGGAACAAAGTTTTTAATGGATTTTTTTCCCTCCAATCTCTTTATACCGTGACGACAAATCTATTTATGTTGACTACCGTCTCATAGGTGCCGGTTACGTATCCGCGAAAACGCGAAAAATCGACTTACGGAACACTTTATAGCAGATGACGCCTGTTGCTTAAAAGGTCAAATATAGGGAACTTAATTTCTTATATTTGTTTTTTACTTCGCCAGTCTTTTTTTACCGTGACAACAAACCCATGTAGGTTGTCTATTGACTCGCAGGTGCCGGTTACGTACCTGCGAAAACATGAAAAATCGACTTACGGAATATTTTATAGCAGACGACAACTGTTGCTTAAAGTCAATTATAGGGCTTTTTCTATTTTTCTTTTTCATTTTCTCCCATTAGGGCCAATGATTTTGTTACGATGACCATCTCACCCATACGTGACTGATACGTGCTGCGCATAAAATCGTAAAATCAACTTTAACACTTTCGGAGGCAACTGATACCTGTTAAATCAAAGAAAGGTAAACAAAATTTTTCCCTGTTTTCTTACCAGGGTCACGAAAACATTGAACCAATTTTGACGACTGTGCGAGTCAAAAGTCAATTTTATGTTTAATCGCTGCGCAAAAATATGAAATTTAGAAGCAACTGGTTGTTGTTGCGGAAACTTTTTCCGATAAAAAAATCTTGTTCTTGTTTGAAGAATTTAGAAGTAGGCCATAAAGATATAATAAGATGTAAGAATAACTAAAAATCAATTTTTTCTTTGATAGGGTAGAAAACATTGTGGGAAAAGGAGAAAATGCTGGTAACCTGCATTGTCTCCTTTCCTCAGATTATTTTCAAAAGCCTTCTCTTTCAGGGGTGTTAAAAGGCGTCATTGTGTGGTAAAAGGTTAATAAGAATAAACAGATATCCCCCCCCCTTCCCATCAGCCAATCAAATCTCTTCCCTCTCTGAAATTATCCAATCAGAGAAGCTTTAAGGAAATCAGCTTGGGAACCAATAGCCCAAATCAGAATGGGAACCAACAGCCAATCAGAGAAGACTTTAGATATTCAACAGCCAATCAGAGAGCTTCAAAATCGCTCCGAAATGGCGCCCAAATTTATTAATAAAAAACAGTGAAAAAAAAAAAACGGCATAAAAGTGGATTTAAAGTCTTCTTTAAAGGCTGCGGTGCAGTCCTTGGCGAACTGCCAGGCATGCACCATCCACACATGCCAGATTTCACTGAAAATGGGCAAACATTTAAGAAAATAGGGGCGCAGCAGACCTTGTTTTGGTCTTTTCAAGCCCCTTGCAAGAATTACTTCCCTTAGACCCTCGAGGCAACCCCCCCTCCCAAGCCCTTAACTGGATTCGATTTTCTAACTCAGCCCACAATAAATGCTGCACATTGAAACCTTCAATAAGCCAAAGTAATCAATGTACAGTGTAAAAAAGCCCCAGAAATTAATGTGACAAGTGGCTAAAAAAAGACTGAAAACTCTTTTAGTTGCTTCCTATTGCATGTATCTAACAAAGGCAACTGAAGTGAAATTTTTCTAATCTCTTCAAACCGCAACAAGAAACCCAGTTACGTTGACTACCGTCTCATATGTGCCAGTTACGCTCATGCGAAAACCCCAGAAAATAATGCGACAGGTGGCTAAAAAAAGACTGAATGCTTCTTATTGCATAAATCAAACAAATGGAACAAAGTTTTTAATGGATTTTTTTCCCTCCAATCTCTTTATACCGTGACGACAAATCTATTTATGTTGACTACCGTCTCATAGGTGCCGGTTACGTATCCGCGAAAACGCGAAAAATCGACTTACGGAACACTTTATAGCAGATGACGCCTGTTGCTTAAAAGGTCAAATATAGGGAACTTAATTTCTTATATTTGTTTTTTACTTCGCCAGTCTTTTTTTACCGTGACAACAAACCCATGTAGGTTGTCTATTGACTCGCAGGTGCCGGTTACGTACCTGCGAAAACATGAAAAATCGACTTACGGAATATTTTATAGCAGACGACAACTGTTGCTTAAAGTCAATTATAGGGCTTTTTCTATTTTTCTTTTTCATTTTCTCCCATTAGGGCCAATGATTTTGTTACGATGACCATCTCACCCATACGTGACTGATACGTGCTGCGCATAAAATCGTAAAATCAACTTTAACACTTTCGGAGGCAACTGATACCTGTTAAATCAAAGAAAGGTAAACAAAATTTTTCCCTGTTTTCTTACCAGGGTCACGAAAACATTGAACCAATTTTGACGACTGTGCGAGTCAAAAGTCAATTTTATGTTTAATCGCTGCGCAAAAATATGAAATTTAGAAGCAACTGGTTGTTGTTGCGGAAACTTTTTCCGATAAAAAAATCTTGTTCTTGTTTGAAGAATTTAGAAGTAGGCCATAAAGATATAATAAGATGTAAGAATAACTAAAAATCAATTTTTTCTTTGATAGGGTAGAAAACATTGTGGGAAAAGGAGAAAATGCTGGTAACCTGCATTGTCTCCTTTCCTCAGATTATTTTCAAAAGCCTTCTCTTTCAGGGGTGTTAAAAGGCGTCATTGTGTGGTAAAAGGTTAATAAGAATAAACAGATATCCCCCCCCCTTCCCATCAGCCAATCAAATCTCTTCCCTCTCTGAAATTATCCAATCAGAGAAGCTTTAAGGAAATCAGCTTGGGAACCAATAGCCCAAATCAGAATGGGAACCAACAGCCAATCAGAGAAGACTTTAGATATTCAACAGCCAATCAGAGAGCTTCAAAATCGCTCCGAAATGGCGCCCAAATTTATTAATAAAAAACAGTGAAAAAAAAAAAACGGCATAAAAGTGGATTTAAAGTCTTCTTTAAAGGCTGCGGTGCAGTCCTTGGCGAACTGCCAGGCATGCACCATCCACACATGCCAGATTTCACTGAAAATGGGCAAACATTTAAGAAAATAGGGGCGCAGCAGACCTTGTTTTGGTCTTTTCAAGCCCCTTGCAAGAATTACTTCCCTTAGACCCTCGAGGCAACCCCCCCTCCCAAGCCCTTAACTGGATTCGATTTTCTAACTCAGCCCACAATAAATGCTGCACATTGAAACCTTCAATAAGCCAAAGTAATCAATGTACAGTGTAAAAAAGCCCCAGAAATTAATGTGACAAGTGGCTAAAAAAAGACTGAAAACTCTTTTAGTTGCTTCCTATTGCATGTATCTAACAAAGGCAACTGAAGTGAAATTTTTCTAATCTCTTCAAACCGCAACAAGAAACCCAGTTACGTTGACTACCGTCTCATATGTGCCAGTTACGCTCATGCGAAAACCCCAGAAAATAATGCGACAGGTGGCTAAAAAAAGACTGAATGCTTCTTATTGCATAAATCAAACAAATGGAACAAAGTTTTTAATGGATTTTTTTCCCTCCAATCTCTTTATACCGTGACGACAAATCTATTTATGTTGACTACCGTCTCATAGGTGCTGGTTACGTATCCGCGAAAACGCGAAAAATCGACTTACGGAACACTTTATAGCAGATGACGCCTGTTGCTTAAAAGGTCAAATATAGGGAACTTAATTTCTTATATTTGTTTTTTACTTCGCCAGTCTTTTTTTACCGTGACAACAAACCCATGTAGGTTGTCTATTGACTCGCAGGTGCCGGTTACGTACCTGCGAAAACATGAAAAATCGACTTACGGAATATTTTATAGCAGACGACAACTGTTGCTTAAAGTCAATTATAGGGCTTTTTCTATTTTTCTTTTTCATTTTCTCCCATTAGGGCCAATGATTTTGTTACGATGACCATCTCACCCATACGTGACTGATACGTGCTGCGCATAAAATCGTAAAATCAACTTTAACACTTTCGGAGGCAACTGATACCTGTTAAATCAAAGAAAGGTAAACAAAATTTTTCCCTGTTTTCTTACCAGGGTCACGAAAACATTGAACCAATTTTGACGACTGTGCGAGTCAAAAGTCAATTTTATGTTTAATCGCTGCGCAAAAATATGAAATTTAGAAGCAACTGGTTGCTGTTGCGGAAACTTTTTCCGATAAAAAAATCTTGTTCTTGTTTGAAGAATTTAGAAGTAGGCCATAAAGATATAATAAGATGTAAGAATAACTAAAAATCAATTTTTTCTTTGATAGGGTAGAAAACATTGTGGGAAAAGGAGAAAATGCTGGTAACCTGCATTGTCTCCTTTCCTCAGATTATTTTCAAAAGCCTTCTCTTTCAGGGGTGTTAAAAGGCGTCATTGTGTGGTAAAAGGTTAATAAGAATAAACAGATATCCCCCCCTTCCCATCAGCCAATCAAATCTCTTCCCTCTCTGAAATTATCCAATCAGAGAAGCTTTAAGGAAATCAGCTTGGGAACCAATAGCCCAAATCAGAATGGGAACCAACAGCCAATCAGAGAAGACTTTAGATATTCAACAGCCAATCAGAGAGCTTCAAAATCGCTCCGAAATGGCGCCCAAATTTATTAATAAAAAACAGTGAAAAAAAAAAAAAACGGCATAAAAGTGGATTTAAAGTCTTCTTTAAAGGCTGCGGTGCAGTCCTTGGCGAACTGCCAGGCATGCACCATCCACACATGCCAGATTTCACTGAAAATGGGCAAACATTTAAGAAAATAGGGGCGCAGCAGACCTTGTTTTGGTCTTTTCAAGCCCCTTGCAAGAATTACTTCCCTTAGACCCTCGAGGCACCCCCCCCTCCCAAGCCCTTAACTGGATTCGATTTTCTAACTCAGCCCACAATAAATGCTGCACATTGAAACCTTCAATAAGCCAAAGTAATCAATGTACAGTGTAAAAAAGCCCCAGAAATTAATGTGACAAGTGGCTAAAAAAAGACTGAAAACTCTTTTAGTTGCTTCCTATTGCATGTATCTAACAAAGGCAACTGAAGTGAAATTTTTCTAATCTCTTCAAACCGCAACAAGAAACCCAGTTACGTTGACTACCGTCTCATATGTGCCAGTTACGCTCATGCGAAAACCCCAGAAAATAATGCGACAGGTGGCTAAAAAAAGACTGAATGCTTCTTATTGCATAAATCAAACAAATGGAACAAAGTTTTTAATGGATTTTTTTCCCTCCAATCTCTTTATACCGTGACGACAAATCTATTTATGTTGACTACCGTCTCATAGGTGCCGGTTACGTATCCGCGAAAACGCGAAAAATCGACTTACGGAACACTTTATAGCAGATGACGCCTGTTGCTTAAAAGGTCAAATATAGGGAACTTAATTTCTTATATTTGTTTTTTACTTCGCCAGTCTTTTTTTACCGTGACAACAAACCCATGTAGGTTGTCTATTGACTCGCAGGTGCCGGTTACGTACCTGCGAAAACATGAAAAATCGACTTACGGAATATTTTATAGCAGACGACAACTGTTGCTTAAAGTCAATTATAGGGCTTTTTCTATTTTTCTTTTTCATTTTCTCCCATTAGGGCCAATGATTTTGTTACGATGACCATCTCACCCATACGTGACTGATACGTGCTGCGCATAAAATCGTAAAATCAACTTTAACACTTTCGGAGGCAACTGATACCTGTTAAATCAAAGAAAGGTAAACAAAATTTTTCCCTGTTTTCTTACCAGGGTCACGAAAACATTGAACAAATTTTGACGACTGTGCGAGTCAAAAGTCAATTTTATGTTTAATCGCTGCGCAAAAATATGAAATTTAGAAGCAACCGGTTGCTGTTGCGGAAACTTTTTCCGATAAAAAAATCTTGTTCTTGTTTGAAGAATTTAGAAGTAGGCCATAAAGATATAATAAGATGTAAGAATAACTAAAAATCAATTTTTTCTTTGATAGGGTAGAAAACATTGTGGGAAAAGGAGAAAATGCTGGTAACCTGCATTGTCTCCTTTCCTCAGATTATTTTCAAAAGCCTTCTCTTTCAGGGGTGTTAAAAGGCGTCATTGTGTGGTAAAAGGTTAATAAGAATAAACAGATATCCCCCCCTTCCCATCAGCCAATCAAATCTCTTCCCTCTCTGAAATTATCCAATCAGAGAAGCTTTAAGGAAATCAGATTGGGAACCAATAGCCCAAATCAGAATGGGAACCAACAGCCAATCAGAGAAGACTTTAGATATTCAACAGCCAATCAGAGAGCTTCAAAATCGCTCCGAAATGGCGCCCAAATTTATTAATAAAAAACAGTGAAAAAAAAAAAACGGCATAAAAGTGGATTTAAAGTCTTCTTTAAAGGCTGCGGTGCAGTCCTTGGCGAACTGCCAGGCATGCACCATCCACACATGCCAGATTTCACTGAAAATGGGCAAACATTTAAGAAAATAGGGGCGCAGCAGACCTTGTTTTGGTCTTTTCAAGCCCCTTGCAAGAATTACTTCCCTTAGACCCTCGAGGCACCTCCCCCCTCCCAAGCCCTAAACTGGATTCGATTTTCTAACTCAGCCCACAATAAATGCTGCACATTGAAACCTTCAATAAGCCAAAGTAATCAATGTACAGTGTAAAAAAGCCCCAGAAATTAATGTGACAAGTGGCTAAAAAAAGACTGAAAACTCTTTTAGTTGCTTCCTATTGCATGTATCTAACAAAGGCAACTGAAGTGTAATTTTTCTAATCTCTTCAAACCGCAACAAGAAACCCAGTTACGTTGACTACCGTCTCATATGTGCCAGTTACGCTCATGCAAAAACCCCAGAAAATAATGCGACAGGTGGCTAAAAAAAGACTGAATGCTTCTTATTGCATAAATCAAACAAATGGAACAAAGTTTTTAATGGATTTTTTTCCCTCCAATCTCTTTATAACGTGACGACAAATCTATTTATGTTGACTACCGTCTCATAGGTGCCGGTTACGTATCCGCGAAAACGCGAAAAATCGACTTACGGAACACTTTATAGCAGATGACGCCTGTTGCTTAAAAGGTCAAATATAGGGAACTTAATTTCTTATATTTGTTTTTTACTTCGCCAGTCTTTTTTTACCGTGACAACAAACCCATGTAGGTTGTCTATTGACTCGCAGGTGCCGGTTACGTACCTGCGAAAACATGAAAAATCGACTTACGGAATATTTTATAGCAGACGACAACTGTTGCTTAAAGTCAATTATAGGGCTTTTTCTATTTTTCTTTTTCATTTTCTCCCATTAGGGCCAATGATTTTGTTACGATGACCATCTCACCCATACGTGACTGATACGTGCTGCGCATAAAATCGTAAAATCAACTTTAACACTTTCGGAGGCAACTGATACCTGTTAAATCAAAGAAAGGTAAACAAAATTTTTCCCTGTTTTCTTACCAGGGTCACGAAAACATTGAACCAATTTTGACGACTGTGCGAGTCAAAAGTCAATTTTATGTTTAATCGCTGCGCAAAAATATGAAATTTAGAAGCAACCGGTTGCAGTTGCGGAAACTTTTTCCGATAAAAAAATCTTGTTCTTGTTTGAAGAATTTAGAAGTAGGCCATAAAGATATAATAAGATGTAAGAATAACTAAAAATCAATTTTTTCTTTGATAGGGTAGAAAACATTGTGGGAAAAGGAGAAAATGCTGGTAACCTGCATTGTCTCCTTTCCTCAGATTATTTTCAAAAGCCTTCTCTTTCAGGGGTGTTAAAAGGCGTCATTGTGTGGTAAAAGGTTAATAAGAATAAACAGATATCCCCCCCTTCCCATCAGCCAATCAAATCTCTTCCCTCTCTGAAATTATCCAATCAGAGAAGCTTTAAGGAAATCAGATTGGGAACCAATAGCCCAAATCAGAATGGGAACCAACAGCCAATCAGAGAAGACTTTAGATATTCAACAGCCAATCAGAGAGCTTCAAAATCGCTCCGAAATGGCGCCCAAATTTATTAATAAAAAACAGTGAAAAAAAAAAAACGGCATAAAAGTGGATTTAAAGTCTTCTTTAAAGGCTGCGGTGCAGTCCTTGGCGAACTGCCAGGCATGCACTATCCACACATGCCAGATTTCACTGAAAATGGGCAAACATTTAAGAAAATAGGGGCGCAGCAGACCTTGTTTTGGTCTTTTCAAGCCCCTTGCAAGAATTACTTCCCTTAGACCCTCGAGGCACCCCCCCCCCTCCCAAGCCCTTAACTGGATTCGATTTTCTAACTCAGCCCCACAATAAATGCTGCACATTGAAACCTTCAATAAGCCAAAGTAATCAATGTACAGTGTAAAAAAGCCCCAGAAATTAATGTGACAAGTGGCTAAAAAAAGACTGAAAACTCTTTTAGTTGCTTCCTATTGCATGTATCTAACAAAGGCAACTGAAGTGAAATTTTTCTAATCTCTTCAAACCGCAACAAGAAACCCAGTTACGTTGACTACCGTCTCATATGTGCCAGTTACGCTCATGCGAAAACCCCAGAAAATAATGCGACAGGTGGCTAAAAAAAGACTGAATGCTTCTTATTGCATAAATCAAACAAATGGAACAAAGTTTTTAATGGATTTTTTTCCCTCCAATCTCTTTATACCGTGACGACAAATCTATTTATGTTGACTACCGTCTCATAGGTGCCGGTTACGTATCCGCGAAAATGCGAAAAATCGACTTACGGAACACTTTATAGCAGATGACGCCTGTTGCTTAAAAGGTCAAATATAGGGAACTTAATTTCTTATATTTGTTTTTTACTTCGCCAGTCTTTTTTTACCGTGACAACAAACCCATGTAGGTTGTCTATTGACTCGCAGGTGCCGGTTACGTACCTGCGAAAACATGAAAAATCGACTTACGGAATATTTTATAGCAGACGACAACTGTTGCTTAAAGTCAATTATAGGGCTTTTTCTATTTTTCTTTTTCATTTTCTCCCATTAGGGCCAATGATTTTGTTACGATGACCATCTCACCCATACGTGACTGATACGTGCTGCGCATAAAATCGTAAAATCAACTTTAACACTTTCGGAGGCAACTGATACCTGTTAAATCAAAGAAAGGTAAACAAAATTTTTCCCTGTTTTCTTACCAGGGTCACGAAAACATTGAACCAATTTTGACGACTGTGCGAGTCAAAAGTCAATTTTATGTTTAATCGCTGCGCAAAAAGATGAAATTTAGAAGCAACTGGTTGCTGTTGCGGAAACTTTTTCCGATAAAAAAATCTTGTTCTTGTTTGAAGAATTTAGAAGTAGGCCATAAAGATATAATAAGATGTAAGAATAACTAAAAATCAATTTTTTCTTTGATAGGGTAGAAAACATTGTGGGAAAAGGAGAAAATGCTGGTAACCTGCATTGTCTCCTTTCCTCAGATTATTTTCAAAAGCCTTCTCTTTCAGGGGTGTTACAAGGCGTCATTGTGTGGTAAAAGGTTAATAAGAATAAACAGATATCCCCCCCCCTTCCCATCAGCCAATCAAATCTCTTCCCTCTCTGAAATTATCCAATCAGAGAAGCTTTAAGGAAATCAGATTGGGAACCAATAGCCCAAATCAGAATGGGAACCAACAGCCAATCAGAGAAGACTTTAGATATTCAACAGCCAATCAGAGAGCTTCAAAATCGCTCCGAAATGGCGCCCAAATTTATTAATAAAAAACAGTGAAAAAAAAAAAACGGCATAAAAGTGGATTTAAAGTCTTCTTTAAAGGCTGCGGTGCAGTCCTTGGCGAACTGCCAGGCATGCACCATCCACACATGCCAGATTTCACTGAAAATGGGCAAACATTTAAGAAAATAGGGGCGCAGCAGACCTTGTTTTGGTCTTTTCAAGCCCCTTGCAAGAATTACTTCCCTTAGACCCTCGAGGCACCCCCCCCTCCCAAGCCCTTAACTGGATTCGATTTTCTAACTCAGCCCACAATAAATGCTGCACATTGAAACCTTCAATAAGCCAAAGTAATCAATGTACAGTGTAAAAAAGCCCCAGAAATTAATGTGACAAGTGGCTAAAAAAAGACTGAAAACTCTTTTAGTTGCTTCCTATTGCATGTATCTAACAAAGGCAACTGAAGTGTAATTTTTCTAATCTCTTCAAACCGCAACAAGAAACCCAGTTACCTTGACTACCGTCTCATATGTGCCAGTTACGCTCATGCAAAAACCCCAGAAAATAATGCGACAGGTGGCTAAAAAAAGACTGAATGCTTCTTATTGCATAAATCAAACAAATGGAACAAAGTTTTTAATGGATTTTTTTCCCTCCAATCTCTTTATACCGTGACGACAAATCTATTTATGTTGACTACCGTCTCATAGGTGCCGGTTACGTATCCGCGAAAACGCGAAAAATCGACTTACGGAACACTTTATAGCAGATGACGCCTGTTGCTTAAAAGGTCAAATATAGGGAACTTAATTTCTTATATTTGTTTTTTACTTCGCCAGTCTTTTTTTACCGTGACAACAAACCCATGTAGGTTGTCTATTGACTCGCAGGTGCCGGTTACGTACCTGCGAAAACATGAAAAATCGACTTACGGAATATTTTATAGCAGACGACAACTGTTGCTTAAAGTCAATTATAGGGCTTTTTCTATTTTTCTTTTCCATTTTCTCCCATTAGGGCCAATGATTTTGTTACGATGACCATCTCACCCATACGTGACTGATACGTGCTGCGCATAAAATCGTAAAATCAACTTTAACACTTTCGGAGGCAACTGATACCTGTTAAATCAAAGAAAGGTAAACAAAATTTTTCCCTGTTTTCTTACCAGGGTCACGAAAACATTGAACCAATTTTGACGACTGTGCGAGTCAAAAGTCAATTTTATGTTTAATCGCTGCGCAAAAATATGAAATTTAGAAGCAACTGGTTGCTGTTACGGAAACTTTTTCCGATAAAAAAATCTTGTTCTTGTTTGAAGAATTTAGAAGTAGGACATAAAGATATAATAAGATGTAAGAATAACTAAAAATCAATTTTTTCTTTGATAGGGTAGAAAACATTGTGGGAAAAGGAGAAAATGCTGGTAACCTGCATTGTCTCCTTTCCTCAGATTATTTTCAAAAGCCTTCTCTTTCAGGGGTGTTAAAAGGCGTCATTGTGTGGTAAAAGGTTAATAAGAATAAACAGATATCCCCCCCTTCCCATCAGCCAATCAAATCTCTTCCCTCTCTGAAATTATCCAATCAGAGAAGCTTTAAGGAAATCAGATTGGGAACCAATAGCCCAAATCAGAATGGGAACCAACAGCCAATCAGAGAAGACTTTAGATATTCAACAGCCAATCAGAGAGCTTCAAAATCGCTCCGAAATGGCGCCCAAATTTATTAATAAAAAACAGTGAAAAAAAAAAAACGGCATAAAAGTGGATTTAAAGTCTTCTTTAAAGGCTGCGGTGCAGTCCTTGGCGAACTGCCAGGCATGCACCATCCACACATGCCAGATTTCACTGAAAATGGGCAAACATTTAAGAAAATAGGGGCGCAGCAGACCTTGTTTTGGTCTTTTCAAGCCCCTTGCAAGAATTACTTCCCTTAGACCCTCGAGGCACCCCCCCCTCCCAAGCCCTTAACTGGATTCGATTTTCTAACTCAGCCCACAATAAATGCTGCACATTGAAACCTTCAATAAGCCAAAGTAATCAATGTACAGTGTAAAAAAGCCCCAGAAATTAATGTGACAAGTGGCTAAAAAAAGACTGAAAACTCTTTTAGTTGCTTCCTATTGCATGTATCTAACAAAGGCAACTGAAGTGAAATTTTTCTAATCTCTTCAAACCGCAACAAGAAACCCAGTTACGTTGACTACCGTCTCATATGTGCCAGTTACGCTCATGCGAAAACCCCAGAAAATAATGCGACAGGTGGCTAAAAAAAGACTGAATGCTTCTTATTGCATAAATCAAACAAATGGAACAAAGTTTTTAATGGATTTTTTTCCCTCCGATCTCTTTATACCGTGACGACAAATCTATTTATGTTGACTACCGTCTCATAGGTGCCGGTTACGTATCCGCGAAAACGCGAAAAATCGACTTACGGAACACTTTATAGCAGATGACGCCTGTTGCTTAAAAGGTCAAATATAGGGAACTTAATTTCTTATATTTGTTTTTTACTTCGCCAGTCTTTTTTTACCGTGACAACAAACCCATGTAGGTTGTCTATTGACTCGCAGGTGCCGGTTACGTACCTGCGAAAACATGAAAAATCGACTTACGGAATATTTTATAGCAGACGACAACTGTTGCTTAAAGTCAATTATAGGGCTTTTTCTATTTTTCTTTTTCATTTTCTCCCATTAGGGCCAATGATTTTGTTACGATGACCATCTCACCCATACGTGACTGATACGTGCTGCGCATAAAATCGTAAAATCAACTTTAACACTTTCGGAGGCAACTGATACCTGTTAAATCAAAGAAAGGTAAACAAAATTTTTCCCTGTTTTCTTACCAGGGTCACGAAAACATTGAACCAATTTTGATGACTGTGCGAGTCAAAAGTCAATTTTATGTTTAATCGCTGCGCAAAAATATGAAATTTAGAAGCAACTGGTTGCTGTTGCGGAAACTTTTTCCGATAAAAAAATCTTGTTCTTGTTTGAAGAATTTAGAAGTAGGCCATAAAGATATAATAAGATGTAAGAATAACTAAAAATCAATTTTTTCTTTGATAGGGTAGAAAACATTGTGGGAAAAGGAGAAAATGCTGGTAACCTGCATTGTCTCCTTTCCTCAGATTATTTTCAAAAGCCTTCTCTTTCAGGGGTGTTAAAAGGCGTCATTGTGTGGTAAAAGGTTAATAAGAATAAACAGATATCCCCCCCCCTTCCCATCAGCCAATCAAATCTCTTCCCTCTCTGAAATTATCCAATCAGAGAAGCTTTAAGGAAATCAGATTGGGAACCAATAGCCCAAATCAGAATGGGAACCAACAGCCAATCAGAGAAGACTTTAGATATTCAACAGCCAATCAGAGAGCTTCAAAATCGCTCCGAAATGGCGC
This sequence comes from Tridacna crocea, assembly GCA_943736015.1. Lineage (NCBI taxonomy): Eukaryota > Metazoa > Mollusca > Bivalvia > Cardiida > Cardiidae > Tridacna > Tridacna crocea. The sequence goes on along the minus strand of OX031067.1, from coordinate 1,797,059 downwards.
CCAAATTTATTAATAAAAAACAGTGAAAAAAAAAAAACGGCATAAAAGTGGATTTAAAGTCTTCTTTAAAGGCTGCGGTGCAGTCCTTGGCGAACTGCCAGGCATGCACCATCCACACATGCCAGATTTCACTGAAAATGGGCAAACATTTAAGAAAATAGGGGCGCAGCAGACCTTGTTTTGGTCTTTTCAAGCCCCTTGCAAGAATTACTTCCCTTAGACCCTCGAGGCACCCCCCCTCCCAAGCCCTTAACTGGATTCGATTTTCTAACTCAGCCCACAATAAATGCTGCACATTGAAACCTTCAATAAGCCAAAGTAATCAATGTACAGTGTAAAAAAGCCCCAGAAATTAATGTGACAAGTGGCTAAAAAAAGACTGAAAACTCTTTTAGTTGCTTCCTATTGCATGTATCTAACAAAGGCAACTGAAGTGTAATTTTTCTAATCTCTTCAAACCGCAACAAGAAACCCAGTTACGTTGACTACCGTCTCATATGTGCCAGTTACGCTCATGCGAAAACCCCAGAAAATAATGCGACAGGTGGCTAAAAAAAGACTGAATGCTTCTTATTGCATAAATCAAACAAATGGAACAAAGTTTTTAATGGATTTTTTTCCCTCCAATCTCTTTATACCGTGACGACAAATCTATTTATGTTGACTACCCTCTCATAGGTGCCGGTTACGTATCCGCGAAAACGCGAAAAATCGACTTACGGAACACTTTATAGCAGATGACGCCTGTTGCTTAAAAGGTCAAATATAGGGAACTTAATTTCTTATATTTGTTTTTTACTTCGCCAGTCTTTTTTTACCGTGACAACAAACCCATGTAGGTTGTCTATTGACTCGCAGGTGCCGGTTACGTACCTGCGAAAACATGAAAAATCGACTTACGGAATATTTTATAGCAGACGACAACTGTTGCTTAAAGTCAATTATAGGGCTTTTTCTATTTTTCTTTTTCATTTTCTCCCATTAGGGCCAATGATTTTGTTACGATGACCATCTCACCCATACGTGACTGATACGTGCTCGCATAAAATCGTAAAATCAACTTTAACACTTTCGGAGGCAACTGATACCTGTTAAATCAAAGAAAGGTAAACAAAATTTTTCCCTGTTTTCTTACCAGGGTCACGAAAACATTGAACCAATTTTGACGACTGTGCGAGTCAAAAGTCAATTTTATGTTTAATCGCTGCGCAAAAATATGAAATTTAGAAGCAACTGGTTGCTGTTGCGAAAACTTTTTCCGATAAAAAAATCTTGTTCTTGTTTGAAGAATTTAGAAGTAGGCCATAAAGATATAATAAGATGTAAGAATAACTAAAAATCAATTTTTTCTTTGATAGGGTAGAAAACATTGTGGGAAAAGGAGAAAATGCTGGTAACCTGCATTGTCTCCTTTCCTCAGATTATTTTCAAAAGCCTTCTCTTTCAGGGGTGTTAAAAGGCGTCATTGTGTGGTAAAAGGTTAATAAGAATAAACAGATATCCCCCCCCCTTCCCATCAGCCAATCAAATCTCTTCCCTCTCTGAAATTATCCAATCAGAGAAGCTTTAAGGAAATCAGATTGGGAACCAATAGCCCAAATCAGAATGGGAACCAACAGCCAATCAGAGAAGACTTTAGATATTCAACAGCCAATCAGAGAGCTTCAAAATCGCTCCGAAATGGCGCCCAAATTTATTAATAAAAAACAGTGAAAAAAAAAAAACGGCATAAAAGTGGATTTAAAGTCTTCTTTAAAGGCTGCGGTGCAGTCCTTGGCGAACTGCCAGGCATGCACCATCCACACATGCCAGATTTCACTGAAAATGGGCAAACATTTAAGAAAATAGGGGCGCAGCAGACCTTGTTTTGGTCTTTTCAAGCCCCTTGCAAGAATTACTTCCCTTAGACCCTCGAGGCACCCCCCCTCCCAAGCCCTTAACTGGATTCGATTTTCTAACTCAGCCCACAATAAATGCTGCACATTGAAACCTTCAATAAGCCAAAGTAATCAATGTACAGTGTAAAAAAGCCCCAGAAATTAATGTGACAAGTAGCTAAAAAAAGACTGAAAACTCTTTTAGTTGCTTCCTATTGCATGTATCTAACAAAGGCAACTGAAGTGTAATTTTTCTAATCTCTTCAAACCGCAACAAGAAACCCAGTTACGTTGACTACCGTCTCATATGTGCCAGTTACGCTCATGCAAAAACCCCAGAAAATAATGCGACAGGTGGCTAAAAAAAGACTGAATGCTTCTTATTGCATAAATCAAACAAATGGAACAAAGTTTTTAATGGATTTTTTTCCCTCCAATCTCTTTATACCGTGACGACAAATCTATTTATGTTGACTACCGTCTCATAGGTGCCGGTTACGTATCCGCGAAAACGCGAAAAATCGACTTACGGAACACTTTATAGCAGATGACGCCTGTTGCTTAAAAGGTCAAATATAGGGAACTTAATTTCTTATATTTGTTTTTTACTTCGCCAGTCTTTTTTTACCGTGACAACAAACCCATGTAGGTTGTCTATTGACTCGCAGGTGCCGGTTACGTACCTGCGAAAACATGAAAAATCGACTTACGGAATATTTTATAGCAGACGACAACTGTTGCTTAAAGTCAATTATAGGGCTTTTTCTATTTTTCTTTTTCATTTTCTCCCATTAGGGCCAATGATTTTGTTACGATGACCATCTCACCCATACGTGACTGATACGTGCTGCGCATAAAATCGTAAAATCAACTTTAACACTTTCGGAGGCAACTGATACCTGTTAAATCAAAGAAAGGTAAACAAAATTTTTCCCTGTTTTCTTACCAGGGTCACGAAAACATTGAACCAATTTTGACGACTGTGCGAGTCAAAAGTCAATTTTATGTTTAATCGCTGCGCAAAAATATGAAATTTAGAAGCAACTGGTTGCTGTTGCGGAAACTTTTTCCGATAAAAAAATCTTGTTCTTGTTTGAAGAATTTAGAAGTAGGCCATAAAGATATAATAAGATGTAAGAATAACTAAAAATCAATTTTTTCTTTGATAGGGTAGAAAACATTGTGGGAAAAGGAGAAAATGCTGGTAACCTGCATTGTCTCCTTTCCTCAGATTATTTTCAAAAGCCTTCTCTTTCAGGGGTGTTAAAAGGCGTCATTGTGTGGTAAAAGGTTAATAAGAATAAACAGATATCCCCCCCCCCTTCCCATCAGCCAATCAAATCTCTTCCCTCTCTGAAATTATCCAATCAGAGAAGCTTTAAGGAAATCAGCTTGGGAACCAATAGCCCAAATCAGAATGGGAACCAACAGCCAATCAGAGAAGACTTTAGATATTCAACAGCCAATCAGAGAGCTTCAAAATCGCTCCGAAATGGCGCCCAAATTTATTAATAAAAAACAGTGAAAAAAAAAAAAACGGCATAAAAGTGGATTTAAAGTCTTCTTTAAAGGCTGCGGTGCAGTCCTTGGCGAACTGCCAGGCATGCACCATCCACACATGCCAGATTTCACTGAAAATGGGCAAACATTTAAGAAAATAGGGGCGCAGCAGACCTTGTTTTGGTCTTTTCAAGCCCCTTGCAAGAATTACTTCCCTTAGACCCTCGAGGCACCCCCCCCTCCCAAGCCCTTAACTGGATTCGATTTTCTAACTCAGCCCACAATAAATGCTGCACATTGAAACCTTCAATAAGCCAAAGTAATCAATGTACAGTGTAAAAAAGCCCCAGAAATTAATGTGACAAGTGGCTAAAAAAAGACTGAAAACTCTTTTAGTTGCTTCCTATTGCATGTATCTAACAAAGGCAACTGAAGTGTAATTTTTCTAATCTCTTCAAACCGCAACAAGAAACCCAGTTACGTTGACTACCGTCTCATATGTGCCAGTTACGCTCATGCAAAAACCCCAGAAAATAATGCGACAGGTGGCTAAAAAAAGACTGAATGCTTCTTATTGCATAAATCAAACAAATGGAACAAAGTTTTTAATGGATTTTTTTCCCTCCAATCTCTTTATACCGTGACGACAAATCTATTTATGTTGACTACCGTCTCATAGGTGCCGGTTACGTATCCGCGAAAACGCGAAAAATCGACTTACGGAACACTTTATAGCAGATGACGCCTGTTGCTTAAAAGGTCAAATATAGGGAACTTAATTTCTTATATTTGTTTTTTACTTCGCCAGTCTTTTTTTACCGTGACAACAAACCCATGTAGGTTGTCTATTGACTCGCAGGTGCCGGTTACGTACCTGCGAAAACATGAAAAATCGACTTACGGAATATTTTATAGCAGACGACAACTGTTGCTTAAAGTCAATTATAGGGCTTTTTCTATTTTTCTTTTTCATTTTCTCCCATTAGGGCCAATGATTTTGTTACGATGACCATCTCACCCATACGTGACTGATACGTGCTGCGCATAAAATCGTAAAATCAACTTTAACACTTTCGGAGGCAACTGATACCTGTTAAATCAAAGAAAGGTAAACAAAATTTTTCCCTGTTTTCTTACCAGGGTCACGAAAACATTGAACCAATTTTGACGACTGTGCGAGTCAAAAGTCAATTTTATGTTTAATCGCTGCGCAAAAATATGAAATTTAGAAGCAACTGGTTGCTGTTGCGGAAACTTTTTCCGATAAAAAAATCTTGTTCTTGTTTGAAGAATTTAGAAGTAGGCCATAAAGATATAATAAGATGTAAGAATAACTAAAAATCAATTTTTTCTTTGATAGGGTAGAAAACATTGTGGGAAAAGGAGAAAATGCTGGTAACCTGCATTGTCTCCTTTCCTCAGATTATTTTCAAAAGCCTTCTCTTTCAGGGGTGTTAAAAGGCGTCATTGTGTGGTAAAAGGTTAATAAGAATAAACAGATATCCCCCCCCTTCCCATCAGCCAATCAAATCTCTTCCCTCTCTGAAATTATCCAATCAGAGAAGCTTTAGGGAAATCAGATTGGGAACCAATAGCCCAAATCAGAATGGGAACCAACAGCCAATCAGAGAAGACTTTAGATATTCAACAGCCAATCAGAGAGCTTCAAAATCGCTCCGAAATGGCGCCCAAATTTATTAATAAAAAACAGTGAAAAAAAAAAAAACGGCATAAAAGTGGATTTAAAGTCTTCTTTAAAGGCTGCGGTGCAGTCCTTGGCGAACTGCCAGGCATGCACCATCCACACATGCCAGATTTCACTGAAAATGGGCAAACATTTAAGAAAATAGGGGCGCAGCAGACCTTGTTTTGGTCTTTTCAAGCCCCTTGCAAGAATTATTTCCCTTAGACCCTCGAGGCACCCCCCCCTCCCAAGCCCATAACTGGATTCGATTTTCTAACTCAGCCCACAATAAATGCTGCACATTGAAACCTTCAATAAGCCAAAGTAATCAATGTACAGTGTAAAAAAGCCCCAGAAATTAATGTGACAAGTGGCTAAAAAAAGACTGAAAACTCTTTTAGTTGCTTCCTATTGCATGTATCTAACAAAGGCAACTGAAGTGTAATTTTTCTAATCTCTTCAAACCGCAACAAGAAACCCAGTTACGTTGACTACCGTCTCATATGTGCCAGTTACGCTCATGCGAAAACCCCAGAAAATAATGCGACAGGTGGCTAAAAAAAGACTGAATGCTTCTTATTGCATAAATCAAACAAATGGAACAAAGTTTTTAATGGATTTTTTTCCCTCCAATCTCTTTATACCGTGACGACAAATCTATTTATGTTGACTACCGTCTCATAGGTGCCGGTTACGTATCCGCGAAAACGCGAAAAATCGACTTACGGAACACTTTATAGCAGATGACGCCTGTTGCTTAAAAGGTCAAATATAGGGAACTTAATTTCTTATATTTGTTTTTTACTTCGCCAGTCTTTTTTTACCGTGACAACAAACCCATGTAGGTTGTCTATTGACTCGCAGGTGCCGGTTACGTACCTGCGAAAACATGAAAAATCGACTTACGGAATATTTTATAGCAGACGACAACTGTTGCTTAAAGTCAATTATAGGGCTTTTTCTATTTTTCTTTTTCATTTTCTCCCATTAGGGCCAATGATTTTGTTACGATGACCATCTCACCCATACGTGACTGATACGTGCTGCGCATAAAATCGTAAAATCAACTTTAACACTTTCGGAGGCAACTGATACCTGTTAAATCAAAGAAAGGTAAACAAAATTTTTCCCTGTTTTCTTACCAGGGTCATGAAAACATTGAACCAATTTTGACGACTGTGCGAGTCAAAAGTCAATTTTATGTTTAATCGCTGCGCAAAAATATGAAATTTAGAAGCAACTGGTTGCTGTTGCGGAAACTTTTTCCGATAAAAAAATCTTGTTCTTGTTTGAAGAATTTAGAAGTAGGCCATAAAGATATAATAAGATGTAAGAATAACTAAAAATCAATTTTTTCTTTGATAGGGTAGAAAACATTGTGGGAAAAGGAGAAAATGCTGGTAACCTGCATTGTCTCCTTTCCTCAGATTATTTTCAAAAGCCTTCTCTTTCAGGGGTGTTACAAGGCGTCATTGTGTGGTAAAAGGTTAATAAGAATAAACAGATATCCCCCCCCTTCCCATCAGCCAATCAAATCTCTTCCCTCTCTGAAATTATCCAATCAGAGAAGCTTTAAGGAAATCAGATTGGGAACCAATAGCCCAAATCAGAATGGGAACCAACAGCCAATCAGAGAAGACTTTAGATATTCAACAGCCAACCAGAGAGCTTCAAAATCGCTCCGAAATGGCGCCCAAATTTATTAATAAAAAACAGTGAAAAAAAAAAACGGCATAAAAGTGGATTTAAAGTCTTCTTTAAAGGCTGCGGTGCAGTCCTTGGCGAACTGCCAGGCATGCACCATCCACACATGCCAGATTTCACTGAAAATGGGCAAACATTTAAGAAAATAGGGGCGCAGCAGACCTTGTTTTGGTCTTTTCAAGCCCCTTGCAAGAATTACTTCCCTTAGACCCTCGAGGCACCCCCCCCTCCCAAGCCCTTAACTGGATTCGATTTTCTAACTCAGCCCACAATAAATGCTGCACATTGAAACCTTCAATAAGCCAAAGTAATCAATGTACAGTGTAAAAAAGCCCCAGAAATTAATGTGACAAGTGGCTAAAAAAAGACTGAAAACTCTTTTAGTTGCTTCCTATTGCATGTATCTAACAAAGGCAACTGAAGTGAAATTTTTCTAATCTCTTCAAACCGCAACAAGAAACCCAGTTACGTTGACTACCGTCTCATATGTGCCAGTTACGCTCATGCGAAAACCCCAGAAAATAATGCGACAGGTGGCTAAAAAAAGACTGAATGCTTCTTATTGCATAAATCAAACAAATGGAACAAAGTTTTTAATGGATTTTTTTCCCTCCAATCTCTTTATACCGTGACGACAAATCTATTTATGTTGACTACCGTCTCATAGGTGCCGGTTACGTATCCGCGAAAACGCGAAAAATCGACTTACGGAACACTTTATAGCAGATGACGCCTGTTGCTTAAAAGGTCAAATATAGGGAACTTAATTTCTTATATTTGTTTTTTACTTCGCCAGTCTTTTTTTACCGTGACAACAAACCCATGTAGGTTGTCTATTGACTCGCAGGTGCCGGTTACGTACCTGCGAAAACATGAAAAATCGACTTACGGAATATTTTATAGCAGACGACAACTGTTGCTTAAAGTCAATTATAGGGCTTTTTCTATTTTTCTTTTTCATTTTCTCCCATTAGGGCCAATGATTTTGTTACGATGACCATCTCACCCATACGTGACTGATACGTGCTGCGCATAAAATCGTAAAATCAACTTTAACACTTTCGGAGGCAACTGATACCTGTTAAATCAAAGAAAGGTAAACAAAATTTTTCCCTGTTTTCTTACCAGGGTCACGAAAACATTGAACCAATTTTGACGACTGTGCGAGTCAAAAGTCAATTTTATGTTTAATCGCTGCGCAAAAATATGAAATTTAGAAGCAACTGCTTGCTGTTGCGGAAACTTTTTCCGATAAAAAAATCTTGTTCTTGTTTGAAGAATTTAGAAGTAGGCCATAAAGATATAATAAGATGTAAGAATAACTAAAAATCAATTTTTTCTTTGATAGGGTAGAAAACATTGTGGGAAAAGGAGAAAATGCTGGTAACCTGCATTGTCTCCTTTCCTCAGATTATTTTCAAAAGCCTTCTCTTTCAGGGGTGTTAAAAGGCGTCATTGTGTGGTAAAAGGTTAATAAGAATAAACAGATATCCCCCCCCTTCCCATCAGCCAATCAAATCTCTTCCCTCTCTGAAATTATCCAATCAGAGAAGCTTTAAGGAAATCAGATTGGGAACCAATAGCCCAAATCAGAATGGGAACCAACAGCCAATCAGAGAAGACTTTAGATATTCAACAGCCAATCAGAGAGCTTCAAAATCGCTCCGAAATGGCGCCCAAATTTATTAATAAAAAACAGTGAAAAAAAAAAAAACGGCATAAAAGTGGATTTAAAGTCTTCTTTAAAGGCTGCGGTGCAGTCCTTGGCGAACTGCCAGGCATGCACTATCCACACATGCCAGATTTCACTGAAAATGGGCAAACATTTAAGAAAAAAGGGGCGCAGCAGACCTTGTTTTGGTCTTTTCAAGCCCCTTGCAAGAATTACTTCCCTTAGACCCTCGAGGCACCCCCCCCTCCCAAGCCCTTAACTGGATTCGATTTTCTAACTCAGCCCACAATAAATGCTGCACATTGAAACCTTCAATAAGCCAAAGTAATCAATGTACAGTGTAAAAAAGCCCCAGAAATTAATGTGACAAGTGGCTAAAAAAAGACTGAAAACTCTTTTAGTTGCTTCCTATTGCATGTATCTAACAAAGGCAACTGAAGTGTAATTTTTCTAATCTCTTCAAACCGCAACAAGAAACCCAGTTACGTTGACTACCGTCTCATATGTGCCAGTTACGCTCATGCGAAAACCCCAGAAAATAATGCGACAGGTGGCTAAAAAAAGACTGAATGCTTCTTATTGCATAAATCAAACAAATGGAACAAAGTTTTTAATGGATTTTTTTCCCTCCAATCTCTTTATACCGTGACGACAAATCTATTTATGTTGACTACCGTCTCATAGGTGCCGGTTACGTATCCGCGAAAACGCGAAAAATCGACTTACGGAACACTTTATAGCAGATGACGCCTGTTGCTTAAAAGGTCAAATATAGGGAACTTAATTTCTTATATTTGTTTTTTACTTCGCCAGTCTTTTTTTACCGTGACAACAAACCCATGTAGGTTGTCTATTGACTCGCAGGTGCCGGTTACGTACCTGCGAAAACATGAAAAATCGACTTACGGAATATTTTATAGCAGACGACAACTGTTGCTTAAAGTCAATTATAGGGCTTTTTCTATTTTTCTTTTTCATTTTCTCCCATTAGGGCCAATGATTTTGTTACGATGACCATCTCACCCATACGTGACTGATACGTGCTGCGCATAAAATCGTAAAATCAACTTTAACACTTTCGGAGGCAACTGATACCTGTTAAATCAAAGAAAGGTAAACAAAATTTTTCCCTGTTTTCTTACCAGGGTCACGAAAACATTGAACCAATTTTGACGACTGTGCGAGTCAAAAGTCAATTTTATGTTTAATCGCTGCGCAAAAATATGAAATTTAGAAGCAACCGGTTGCTGTTGCGGAAACTTTTTCCGATAAAAAAATCTTGTTCTTGTTTGAAGAATTTAGAAGTAGGCCATAAAGATATAATAAGATGTAAGAATAACTAAAAATCAATTTTTTCTTTGATAGGGTAGAAAACATTGTGGGAAAAGGAGAAAATGCTGGTAACCTGCATTGTCTCCTTTCCTCAGATTATTTTCAAAAGCCTTCTCTTTCAGGGGTGTTAAAAGGCGTCATTGTGTGGTAAAAGGTTAATAAGAATAAACAGATATCCCCCCCTTCCCATCAGCCAATCAAATCTCTTCCCTCTCTGAAATTATCCAATCAGAGAAGCTTTAAGGAAATCAGATTGGGAACCAATAGCCCAAATCAGAATGGGAACCAACAGCCAATCAGAGAAGACTTTAGATATTCAACAGCCAATCAGAGAGCTTCAAAATCGCTCCGAAATGGCGCCCAAATTTATTAATAAAAAACAGTGAAAAAAAAAAACGGCATAAAAGTGGATTTAAAGTCTTCTTTAAAGGCTGCGGTGCAGTCCTTGGCGAACTGCCAGGCATGCACTATCCACACATGCCAGATTTCACTGAAAATGGGCAAACATTTAAGAAAATAGGGGCGCAGCAGACCTTGTTTTGGTCTTTTCAAGCCCCTTGCAAGAATTACTTCCCTTAGACCCTCGAGGCACCCCCCCCTCCCAAGCCCTTAACTGGATTCGATTTTCTAACTCAGCCCACAATAAATGCTGCACATTGAAATCTTCAATAAGCCAAAGTAATCAATGTACAGTGTAAAAAAGCCCCAGAAATTAATGTGACAAGTGGCTAAAAAAAGACTGAAAACTCTTTTAGTTGCTTCCTATTGCATGTATCTAACAAAGGCAACTGAAGTGAAATTTTTCTAATCTCTTCAAACCGCAACAAGAAACCCAGTTACGTTGACTACCGTCTCATATGTGCCAGTTACGCTCATGCGAAAACCCCAGAAAATAATGCGACAGGTGGCTAAAAAAAGACTGAATGCTTCTTATTGCATAAATCAAACAAATGGAACAAAGTTTTTAATGGATTTTTTTCCCTCCAATCTCTTTATACCGTGACGACAAATCTATTTATGTTGACTACCCTCTCATAGGTGCCGGTTACGTATCCGCGAAAACGCGAAAAATCGACTTACGGAACACTTTATAGCAGATGACGCCTGTTGCTTAAAAGGTCAAATATAGGGAACTTAATTTCTTATATTTGTTTTTTACTTCGCCAGTCTTTTTTTACCATGACAACAAACCCATGTAGGTTGTCTATTGACTCGCAGGTGCCGGTTACGTACCTGCGAAAACATGAAAAATCGACTTACGGAATATTTTATAGCAGACGACAACTGTTGCTTAAAGTCAATTATAGGGCCTTTTCTATTTTTCTTTTTCATTTTCTCCCATTAGGGCCAATGATTTTGTTACGATGACCATCTCACCCATACGTGACTGATACGTGCTGCGCATAAAATCGTAAAATCAACTTTAACACTTTCGGAGGCAACTGATACCTGTTAAATCAAAGAAAGGTAAACAAAATTTTTCCCTGTTTTCTTACCAGGGTCACGAAAACATTGAACCAATTTTGACGACTGTGCGAGTCAAAAGTCAATTTTATGTTTAATCGCTGCGCAAAAATATGAAATTTAGAAGCAACTGGTTGCTGTTGCGGAAACTTTTTCCGATAAAAAAATCTTGTTCTTGTTTGAAGAATTTAGAAGTAGGCCATAAAGATATAATAAGATGTAAGAATAACTAAAAATTAATTTTTTCTTTGATAGGGTAGAAAACATTGTGGGAAAAGGAGAAAATGCTGGTAACCTGCATTGTCTCCTTTCCTCAGATTATTTTCAAAAGCCTTCTCTTTCAGGGGTGTTAAAAGGCGTCATTGTGTGGTAAAAGGTTAATAAGAATAAACAGATATCCCCCCCCCCTTCCCATCAGCCAATCAAATCTCTTCCCTCTCTGAAATTATCCAATCAGAGAAGCTTTAAGGAAATCAGATTGGGAACCAATAGCCCAAATCAGAATGGGAACCAACAGCCAATCAGAGAAGACTTTAGATATTCAACAGCCAATCAGAGAGCTTCAAAATCGCTCCGAAATGGCGCCCAAATTTATTAATAAAAAACAGTGAAAAAAAAAAAAAACGGCATAAAAGTGGATTTAAAGTCTTCTTTAAAGGCTGCGGTGCAGTCCTTGGCGAACTGCCAGGCATGCACTATCCACACATGCCAGATTTCACTGAAAATGGGCAAACATTTAAGAAAATAGGGGCGCAGCAGACCTTGTTTTGGTCTTTTCAAGCCCCTTGCAAGAATTACTTCCCTTAGACCCTCGAGGCACCCCCCCCCTCCCAAGCCCTTAACTGGATTCGATTTTCTAACTCAGCCCACAATAAATGCTGCACATTGAAACCTTCAATAAGCCAAAGTAATCAATGTACAGTGTAAAAAAGCCCCAGAAATTAATGTGACAAGTGGCTAAAAAAAGACTGAAAACTCTTTTAGTTGCTTCCTATTGCATGTATCTAACAAAGGCAACTGAAGTGAAATTTTTCTAATCTCTTCAAACCGCAACAAGAAACCCAGTTACGTTGACTACCGTCTCATATGTGCCAGTTACGCTCATGCGAAAACCCCAGAAAATAATGCGACAGGTGGCTAAAAAAAGACTGAATGCTTCTTATTGCATAAATCAAACAAATGGAACAAAGTTTTTAATGGATTTTTTTCCCTCCAATCTCTTTATACCGTGACGACAAATCTATTTATGTTGACTACCGTCTCATAGGTGCCGGTTACGTATCCGCGAAAACGCGAAAAATCGACTTACGGAACACTTTATAGCAGATGACGCCTGTTGCTTAAAAGGTCAAATATAGGGAACTTAATTTCTTATATTTGTTTTTTACTTCGCCAGTCTTTTTTTACCGTGACAACAAACCCATGTAGGTTGTCTATTGACTCGCAGGTGCCGGTTACGTACCTGCGAAAACATGAAAAATCGACTTACGGAATATTTTATAGCAGACGACAACTGTTGCTTAAAGTCAATTATAGGGCTTTTTCTATTTTTCTTTTTCATTTTCTCCCATTAGGGCCAATGATTTTGTTACGATGACCATCTCACCCATACGTGACTGATACGTGCTGCGCATAAAATCGTAAAATCAACTTTAACACTTTCGGAGGCAACTGATACCTGTTAAATCAAAGAAAGGTAAACAAAATTTTTCCCTGTTTTCTTACCAGGGTCACGAAAACATTGAACCAATTTTGACGACTGTGCGAGTCAAAAGTCAATTTTATGTTTAATCGCTGCGCAAAAATATGAAATTTAGAAGCAACCGGTTGCTGTTGCGGAAACTTTTTCCGATAAAAAAATCTTGTTCTTGTTTGAAGAATTTAGAAGTAGGCCATAAAGATATAATAAGATGTAAGAATAACTAAAAATCAATTTTTTCTTTGATAGGGTAGAAAACATTGTGGGAAAAGGAGAAAATGCTGGTAACCTGCATTGTCTCCTTTCCTCAGATTATTTTCAAAAGCCTTCTCTTTCAGGGGTGTTAAAAGGCGTCATTGTGTGGTAAAAGGTTAATAAGAATAAACAGATATCCCCCCCTTCCCATCAGCCAATCAAATCTCTTCCCTCTCTGAAATTATCCAATCAGAGAAGCTTTAAGGAAATCAGATTGGGAACCAATAGCCCAAATCAGAATGGGAACCAACAGCCAATCAGAGAAGACTTTAGATATTCAACAGCCAATCAGAGAGCTTCAAAATCGCTCCGAAATGGCGCCCAAATTTATTAATAAAAAACAGTGAAAAAAAAACGGCATAAAAGTGGATTTAAAGTCTTCTTTAAAGGCTGCGGTGCAGTCCTTGGCGAACTGCCAGGCATGCACTATCCACACATGCCAGATTTCACTGAAAATGGGCAAACATTTAAGAAAATAGGGGCGCAGCAGACCTTGTTTTGGTCTTTTCAAGCCCCTTGCAAGAATTACTTCCCTTAGACCCTCGAGGCACTCCCCCCTCCCAAGCCCTTAACTGGATTCGATTTTCTAACTCAGCCCACAATAAATGCTGCACATTGAAATCTTCAATAAGCCAAAGTAATCAATGTACAGTGTAAAAAAGCCCCAGAAATTAATGTGACAAGTGGCTAAAAAAAGACTGAAAACTCTTTTAGTTGCTTCCTATTGCATGTATCTAACAAAGGCAACTGAAGTGAAATTTTTCTAATCTCTTCAAACCGCAACAAGAAACCCAGTTACGTTGACTACCGTCTCATATGTGCCAGTTACGCTCATGCGAAAACCCCAGAAAATAATGCGACAGGTGGCTAAAAAAAGACTGAATGCTTCTTATTGCATAAATCAAACAAATGGAACAAAGTTTTTAATGGATTTTTTTCCCTCCAATCTCTTTATACCGTGACGACAAATCTATTTATGTTGACTACCCTCTCATAGGTGCCGGTTACGTATCCGCGAAAACGCGAAAAATCGACTTACGGAACACTTTATAGCAGATGACGCCTGTTGCTTAAAAGGTCAAATATAGGGAACTTAATTTCTTATATTTGTTTTTTACTTCGCCAGTCTTTTTTTACCGTGACAACAAACCCATGTAGGTTGTCTATTGACTCGCAGGTGCCGGTTACGTACCTGCGAAAACATGAAAAATCGACTTACGGAATATTTTATAGCAGACGACAACTGTTGCTTAAAGTCAATTATAGGGCTTTTTCTATTTTTCTTTTTCATTTTCTCCCATTAGGGCCAATGATTTTGTTACGATGACCATCTCACCCATACGTGACTGATACGTGCTGCGCATAAAATCGTAAAATCAACTTTAACACTTTCGGAGGCAACTGATACCTGTTAAATCAAAGAAAGGTAAACAAAATTTTTCCCTGTTTTCTTACCAGGGTCACGAAAACATTGAACCAATTTTGACGACTGTGCGAGTCAAAAGTCAATTTTATGTTTAATCGCTGCGCAAAAATATGAAATTTAGAAGCAACTGGTTGCTGTTGCGGAAACTTTTTCCGATAAAAAAATCTTGTTCTTGTTTGAAGAATTTAGAAGTAGGCCATAAAGATATAATAAGATGTAAGAATAACTAAAAATTAATTTTTTCTTTGATAGGGTAGAAAACATTGTGGGAAAAGGAGAAAATGCTGGTAACCTGCATTGTCTCCTTTCCTCAGATTATTTTCAAAAGCCTTCTCTTTCAGGGGTGTTAAAAGGCGTCATTGTGTGGTAAAAGGTTAATAAGAATAAACAGATATCCCCCCCTTCCCATCAGCCAATCAAATCTCTTCCCTCTCTGAAATTATCCAATCAGAGAAGCTTTAAGGAAATCAGATTGGGAACCAATAGCCCAAATCAGAATGGGAACCAACAGCCAATCAGAGAAGACTTTAGATATTCAACAGCCAATCAGAGAGCTTCAAAATCGCTCCGAAATGGCGCCCAAATTTATTAATAAAAAACAGTGAAAAAAAAAAAACGGCATAAAAGTGGATTTAAAGTCTTCTTTAAAGGCTGCGGTGCAGTCCTTGGCGAACTGCCAGGCATGCACCATCCACACATGCCAGATTTCACTGAAAATGGGCAAACATTTAAGAAAATAGGGGCGCAGCAGACCTTGTTTTGGTCTTTTCAAGCCCCTTGCAAGAATTACTTCCCTTAGACCCTCGAGGCACCCCCCCCTCCCAAGCCCTTAACTGGATTCGATTTTCTAACTCAGCCCACAATAAATGCTGCACATTGAAACCTTCAATAAGCCAAAGTAATCAATGTACAGTGTAAAAAAGCCCCAGAAATTAATGTGACAAGTGGCTAAAAAAAGACTGAAAACTCTTTTAGTTGCTTCCTATTGCATGTATCTAACAAAGGCAACTGAAGTGTAATTTTTCTAATCTCTTCAAACCGCAACAAGAAACCCAGTTACATTGACTACCGTCTCATATGTGCCAGTTACGCTCATGCGAAAACCCCAGAAAATAATGCGACAGGTGGCTAAAAAAAGACTGAATGCTTCTTATTGCATAAATCAAACAAATGGAACAAAGTTTTTAATGGATTTTTTTCCCTCCAATCTCTTTATACCGTGACGACAAATCTATTTATGTTGACTACCGTCTCATAGGTGCCGGTTACGTATCCGCGAAAACGCGAAAAATCGACTTACGGAACACTTTATAGCAGATGACGCCTGTTGCTTAAAAGGTCAAATATAGGGAACTTAATTTCTTATATTTGTTTTTTACTTCGCCAGTCTTTTTTTACCGTGACAACAAACCCATGTAGGTTGTCTATTGACTCGCAGGTGCCGGTTACGTACCTGCGAAAACATGAAAAATCGACTTACGGAATATTTTATAGCAGACGACAACTGTTGCTTAAAGTCAATTATAGGGCTTTTTCTATTTTTCTTTTTCATTTTCTCCCATTAGGGCCAATGATTTTGTTACGATGACCATCTCACCCATACGTGACTGATACGTGCTGCGCATAAAATCGTAAAATCAACTTTAACACTTTCGGAGGCAACTGATACCTGTTAAATCAAAGAAAGGTAAACAAAATTTTTCCCTGTTTTCTTACCAGGGTCACGAAAACATTGAACCAATTTTGACGACTGTGCGAGTCAAAAGTCAATTTTATGTTTAATCGCTGCGCAAAAATATGAAATTTAGAAGCAACCGGTTGCTGTTGCGGAAACTTTTTCCGATAAAAAAATCTTGTTCTTGTTTGAAGAATTTAGAAGTAGGCCATAAAGATATAATAAGATGTAAGAATAACTAAAAATCAATTTTTTCTTTGATAGGGTAGAAAACATTGTGGGAAAAGGAGAAAATGCTGGTAACCTGCATTGTCTCCTTTCCTCAGATTATTTTCAAAAGCCTTCTCTTTCAGGGGTGTTAAAAGGCGTCATTGTGTGGTAAAAGGTTAATAAGAATAAACAGATATCCCCCCCTTCCCATCAGCCAATCAAATCTCTTCCCTCTCTGAAATTATCCAATCAGAGAAGCTTTAAGGAAATCAGATTGGGAACCAATAGCCCAAATCAGAATGGGAACCAACAGCCAATCAGAGAAGACTTTAGATATTCAACAGCCAATCAGAGAGCTTCAAAATCGCTCCGAAATGGCGCCCAAATTTATTAATAAAAAACAGTGAAAAAAAAAAAACGGCATAAAAGTGGATTTAAAGTCTTCTTTAAAGGCTGCGGTGCAGTCCTTGGCGAACTGCCAGGCATGCACTATCCACACATGCCAGATTTCACTGAAAATGGGCAAACATTTAAGAAAATAGGGGCGCAGCAGACCTTGTTTTGGTCTTTTCAAGCCCCTTGCAAGAATTACTTCCCTTAGACCCTCGAGGCACCCCCCCCTCCCAAGCCCTTAACTGGATTCGATTTTCTAACTCAGCCCACAATAAATGCTGCACATTGAAACCTTCAATAAGCCAAAGTAATCAATGTACAGTGTAAAAAAGCCCCAGAAATTAATGTGACAAGTGGCTAAAAAAAGACTGAAAACTCTTTTAGTTGCTTCCTATTGCATGTATCTAACAAAGGCAACTGAAGTGAAATTTTTCTAATCTCTTCAAACCGCAACAAGAAACCCAGTTACGTTGACTACCGTCTCATATGTGCCAGTTACGCTCATGCAAAACCCCAGAAAATAATGCGACAGGTGGCTAAAAAAAGACTGAATGCTTCTTATTGCATAAATCAAACAAATGGAACAAAGTTTTTAATGGATTTTTTTCCCTCCAATCTCTTTATACCGTGACGACAAATCTATTTATGTTGACTACCGTCTCATAGGTGCCGGTTACGTATCCGCGAAAACGCGAAAAATCGACTTACGGAACACTTTATAGCAGATGACGCCTGTTGCTTAAAAGGTCAAATATAGGGAACTTAATTTCTTATATTTGTTTTTTACTTCGCCAGTCTTTTTTTACCGTGACAACAAACCCATGTAGGTTGTCTATTGACTCGCAGGTGCCGGTTACGTACCTGCGAAAACATGAAAAATCGACTTACGGAATATTTTATAGCAGACGACAACTGTTGCTTAAAGTCAATTATAGGGCTTTTTCTATTTTTCTTTTTTATTTTCTCCCATTAGGGCCAATGATTTTGTTACGATGACCATCTCACCCATACGTGACTGATACGTGCTGCGCATAAAATCGTAAAATCAACTTTAACACTTTCGGAGGCAACTGATACCTGTTAAATCAAAGAAAGGTAAACAAAATTTTTCCCTGTTTTCTTACCAGGGTCACGAAAACATTGAACCAATTTTGACGACTGTGCGAGTCAAAAGTCAATTTTATGTTTAATCGCTGCGCAAAAATATGAAATTTAGAAGCAACCGGTTGCTGTTGCGGAAACTTTTTCCGATAAAAAAATCTTGTTCTTGTTTGAAGAATTTAGAAGTAGGCCATAAAGATATAATAAGATGTAAGAATAACTAAAAATCAATTTTTTCTTTGATAGGGTAGAAAACATTGTGGGAAAAGGAGAAAATGCTGGTAACCTGCATTGTCTCCTTTCCTCAGATTATTTTCAAAAGCCTTCTCTTTCAGGGGTGTTAAAAGGCGTCATTGTGTGGTAAAAGGTTAATAAGAATAAACAGATATCCCCCCCTTCCCATCAGCCAATCAAATCTCTTCCCTCTCTGAAATTATCCAATCAGAGAAGCTTTAAGGAAATCAGATTGGAAACCAATAGCCCAAATCAGAATGGGAACCAACAGCCAATCAGAGAAGACTTTAGATATTCAACAGCCAATCAGAGAGCTTCAAAATCGCTCCGAAATGGCGCCCAAATTTATTAATAAAAAACAGTGAAAAAAAAAAAACGGCATAAAAGTGGATTTAAAGTCTTCTTTAAAGGCTGCGGTGCAGTCCTTGGCGAACTGCCAGGCATGCACTATCCACACATGCCAGATTTCACTGAAAATGGGCAAACATTTAAGAAAATAGGGGCGCAGCAGACCTTGTTTTGGTCTTTTCAAGCCCCTTGCAAGAATTACTTCCCTTAGACCCTCGAGGCACCCCCCCCTCCCAAGCCCTTAACTGGATTCGATTTTCTAACTCAGCCCACAATAAATGCTGCACATTGAAACCTTCAATAAGCCAAAGTAATCAATGTACAGTGTAAAAAAGCCCCAGAAATTAATGTGACAAGTGGCTAAAAAAAGACTGAAAACTCTTTTAGTTGCTTCCTATTGCATGTATCTAACAAAGGCAACTGAAGTGAAATTTTTCTAATCTCTTCAAACCGCAACAAGAAACCCAGTTACGTTGACTACCGTCTCATATGTGCCAGTTACGCTCATGCGAAAACCCCAGAAAATAATGCGACAGGTGGCTTAAAAAAAGACTGAATGCTTCTTATTGCATAAATCAAACAAATGGAACAAAGTTTTTAATGGATTTTTTTCCCTCCAATCTCTTTATACCGTGACGACAAATCTATTTATGTTGACTACCGTCTCATAGGTGCCGGTTACGTATCCGCGAAAACGCGAAAAATCGACTTACGGAACACTTTATAGCAGATGACGCCTGTTGCTTAAAAGGTCAAATATAGGGAACTTAATTTCTTATATTTGTTTTTTACTTCGCCAGTCTTTTTTTACCGTGACAACAAACCCATGTAGGTTGTCTATTGACTCGCAGGTGCCGGTTACGTACCTGCGAAAACATGAAAAATCGACTTACAGAATATTTTATAGCAGACGACAACTGTTGCTTAAAGTCAATTATAGGGCTTTTTCTATTTTTCTTTTTCATTTTCTCCCATTAGGGCCAATGATTTTGTTACGATGACCATCTCACCCATACGTGACTGATACGTGCTGCGCATAAAATCGTAAAATCAACTTTAACACTTTCGGAGGCAACTGATACCTGTTAAATCAAAGAAAGGTAAACAAAATTTTTCCCTGTTTTCTTACCAGGGTCACGAAAACATTGAACCAATTTTGACGACTGTGCGAGTCAAAAGTCAATTTTATGTTTAATCGCTGCGCAAAAATATGAAATTTAGAAGCAACTGGTTGCTGTTGCGGAAACTTTTTCCGATAAAAAAATCTTGTTCTTGTTTGAAGAATTTAGAAGTAGGCCATAAAGATATAATAAGATGTAAGAATAACTAAAAATTAATTTTTTCTTTGATAGGGTAGAAAACATTGTGGGAAAAGGAGAAAATGCTGGTAACCTGCATTGTCTCCTTTCCTCAGATTATTTTCAAAAGCCTTCTCTTTCAGGGGTGTTAAAAGGCGTCATTGTGTGGTAAAAGGTTAATAAGAATAAACAGATATCCCCCCCTTCCCATCAGCCAATCAAATCTCTTCCCTCTCTGAAATTATCCAATCAGAGAAGCTTTAAGGAAATCAGATTGGGAACCAATAGCCCAAATCAGAATGGGAACCAACAGCCAATCAGAGAAGACTTTAGATATTCAACAGCCAATCAGAGAGCTTCAAAATCGCTCCGAAATGGCGCCCAAATTTATTAATAAAAAACAGTGAAAAAAAAAAAACGGCATAAAAGTGGATTTAAAGTCTTCTTTAAAGGCTGCGGTGCAGTCCTTGGCGAACTGCCAGGCATGCACCATCCACACATGCCAGATTTCACTGAAAATGGGCAAACATTTAAGAAAATAGGGGCGCAGCAGACCTTGTTTTGGTCTTTTCAAGCCCCTTGCAAGAATTACTTCCCTTAGACCCTCGAGGCACCCCCCCCTCCCAAGCCCTTAACTGGATTCGATTTTCTAACTCAGCCCACAATAAATGCTGCACATTGAAACCTTCAATAAGCCAAAGTAATCAATGTACAGTGTAAAAAAGCCCCAGAAATTAATGTGACAAGTGGCTAAAAAAAGACTGAAAACTCTTTTAGTTGCTTCCTATTGCATGTATCTAACAAAGGCAACTGAAGTGTAATTTTTCTAATCTCTTCAAACCGCAACAAGAAACCCAGTTACGTTGACTACCGTCTCATATGTGCCAGTTACGCTCATGCGAAAACCCCAGAAAATAATGCGACAGGTGGCTAAAAAAAGACTGAATGCTTCTTATTGCATAAATCAAACAAATGGAACAAAGTTTTTAATGGATTTTTTTCCCTCCAATCTCTTTATACCGTGACGACAAATCTATTTATGTTGACTACCGTCTCATAGGTGCCGGTTACGTATCCGCGAAAACGCGAAAAATCGACTTACGGAACACTTTATAGCAGATGACGCCTGTTGCTTAAAAGGTCAAATATAGGGAACTTAATTTCTTATATTTGTTTTTTACTTCGCCAGTCTTTTTTTACCGTGACAACAAACCCATGTAGGTTGTCTATTGACTCGCAGGTGCCGGTTACGTACCTGCGAAAACATGAAAAATCGACTTACGGAATATTTTATAGCAGACGACAACTGTTGCTTAAAGTCAATTATAGGGCTTTTTCTATTTTTCTTTTTCATTTTCTCCCATTAGGGCCAATGATTTTGTTACGATGACCATCTCACCCATACGTGACTGATACGTGCTGCGCATAAAATCGTAAAATCAACTTTAACACTTTCGGAGGCAACTGATACCTGTTAAATCAAAGAAAGGTAAACAAAATTTTTCCCTGTTTTCTTACCAGGGTCACGAAAACATTGAACCAATTTTGACGACTGTGCGAGTCAAAAGTCAATTTTATGTTTAATCGCTGCGCAAAAATATGAAATTTAGAAGCAACCGGTTGCTGTTGCGGAAACTTTTTCCGATAAAAAAATCTTGTTCTTGTTTGAAGAATTTAGAAGTAGGCCATAAAGATATAATAAGATGTAAGAATAACTAAAAATCAATTTTTTCTTTGATAGGGTAGAAAACATTGTGGGAAAAGGAGAAAATGCTGGTAACCTGCATTGTCTCCTTTCCTCAGATTATTTTCAAAAGCCTTCTCTTTCAGGGGTGTTAAAAGGCGTCATTGTGTGGTAAAAGGTTAATAAGAATAAACAGATATCCCCCCTTCCCATCAGCCAATCAAATCTCTTCCCTCTCTGAAATTATCCAATCAGAGAAGCTTTAAGGAAATCAGATTGGGAACCAATAGCCCAAATCAGAATGGGAACCAACAGCCAATCAGAGAAGACTTTAGATATTCAACAGCCAATCAGAGAGCTTCAAAATCGCTCCGAAATGGCGCCCAAATTTATTAATAAAAAACAGTGAAAAAAAAAAAAAACGGCATAAAAGTGGATTTAAAGTCTTCTTTAAAGGCTGCGGTGCAGTCCTTGGCGAACTGCCAGGCATGCACTATCCACACATGCCAGATTTCACTGAAAATGGGCAAACATTTAAGAAAATAGGGGCGCAGCAGACCTTGTTTTGGTCTTTTCAAGCCCCTTGCAAGAATTACTTCCCTTAGACCCTCGAGGCACCCCCCCTCCCAAGCCCTTAACTGGATTCGATTTTCTAACTCAGCCCACAATAAATGCTGCACATTGAAACCTTCAATAAGCCAAAGTAATCAATGTACAGTGTAAAAAAGCCCCAGAAATTAATGTGACAAGTGGCTAAAAAAAGACTGAAAACTCTTTTAGTTGCTTCCTATTGCATGTATCTAACAAAGGCAACTGAAGTGAAATTTTTCTAATCTCTTCAAACCGCAACAAGAAACCCAGTTACGTTGACTACCGTCTCATATGTGCCAGTTACGCTCATGCGAAAACCCCAGAAAATAATGCGACAGGTGGCTAAAAAAAGACTGAATGCTTCTTATTGCATAAATCAAACAAATGGAACAAAGTTTTTAATGGATTTTTTTCCCTCCAATCTCTTTATACCGTGACGACAAATCTATTTATGTTGACTACCGTCTCATAGGTGCCGGTTACGTATCCGCGAAAACGCGAAAAATCGACTTACGGAACACTTTATAGCAGATGACGCCTGTTGCTTAAAAGGTCAAATATAGGGAACTTAATTTCTTATATTTGTTTTTTACTTCGCCAGTCTTTTTTTACCGTGACAACAAACCCATGTAGGTTGTCTATTGACTCGCAGGTGCCGGTTACGTACCTGCGAAAACATGAAAAATCGACTTACGGAATATTTTATAGCAGACGACAACTGTTGCTTAAAGTCAATTATAGGGCTTTTTCTATTTTTCTTTTTCATTTTCTCCCATTAGGGCCAATGATTTTGTTACGATGACCATCTCACCCATACGTGACTGATACGTGCTGCGCATAAAATCGTAAAATCAACTTTAACACTTTCGGAGGCAACTGATACCTGTTAAATCAAAGAAAGGTAAACAAAATTTTTCCCTGTTTTCTTACCAGGGTCACGAAAACATTGAACCAATTTTGACGACTGTGTGAGTCAAAAGTCAA
The DNA here is from genome assembly GCA_943736015.1 of Tridacna crocea. Classification (NCBI taxonomy): domain Eukaryota; kingdom Metazoa; phylum Mollusca; class Bivalvia; order Cardiida; family Cardiidae; genus Tridacna; species Tridacna crocea. Next base: position 1,773,928 of record OX031067.1, on the reverse strand, counting down.
TTTTATGTTTAATCGCTGCGCAAAAATATGAAATTTAGAAGCAACTGGTTGCTGTTGCGGAAACTTTTTCCGATAAAAAAATCTTGTTCTTGTTTGAAGAATTTAGAAGTAGGCCATAAAGATATAATAAGATGTAAGAATAACTAAAAATCAATTTTTTCTTTGATAGGGTAGAAAACATTGTGGGAAAAGGAGAAAATGCTGGTAAACTGCATTGTCTCCTTTCCTCAGATTATTTTCAAAAGCCTTCTCTTTCAGGGGTGTTAAAAGGCGTCATTGTGTGGTAAAAGGTTAATAAGAATAAACAGATATCCCCCCCTTCCCATCAGCCAATCAAATCTCTTCCCTCTCTGAAATTATCCAATCAGAGAAGCTTTAAGGAAATCAGATTGGGAACCAATAGCCCAAATCAGAATGGGAACCAACAGCCAATCAGAGAAGACTTTAGATATTCAACAGCCAATCAGAGAGCTTCAAAATCGCTCCGAAATGGCGCCCAAATTTATTAATAAAAAACAGTGAAAAAAAAAAAACGGCATAAAAGTCGATTTAAAGTCTTCTTTAAAGGCTGCGGTGCAGTCCTTGGCGAACTGCCAGGCATGCACCATCCACACATGCCAGATTTCACTGAAAATGGGCAAACATTTAAGAAAATAGGGGCGCAGCAGACCTTGTTTTGGTCTTTTCAAGCCCCTTGCAAGAATTACTTCCCTTAGACTCTCGAGGCACCCCCCCCTCCCAAGCCCTTAACTGGATTCGATTTTCTAACTCAGCCCACAATAAATGCTGCACATTGAAACCTTCAATAAGCCAAAGTAATCAATGTACAGTGTAAAAAAGCCCCAGAAATTAATGTGACAAGTGGCTAAAAAAAGACTGAAAACTCTTTTAGTTGCTTCCTATTGCATGTATCTAACAAAGGCAACTGAAGTGAAATTTTTCTAATCTCTTCAAACCGCAACAAGAAACCCAGTTACGTTGACTACCGTCTCATATGTGCCAGTTACGCTCATGCGAAAACCCCAGAAAATAATGCGACAGGTGGCTAAAAAAAGACTGAATGCTTCTTATTGCATAAATCAAACAAATGGAACAAAGTTTTTAATGGATTTTTTTCCCTCCAATCTCTTTATACCGTGACGACAAATCTATTTATGTTGACTACCGTCTCATAGGTGCCGGTTACGTATCCGCGAAAAATCGACTTACGGAACACTTTATAGCAGATGACGCCTGTTGCTTAAAAGGTCAAATATAGGGAACTTAATTTCTTATATTTGTTTTTTACTTCGCCAGTCTTTTTTTACCGTGACAACAAACCCATGTAGGTTGTCTATTGACTCGCAGGTGCCGGTTACGTACCTGCGAAAACATGAAAAATCGACTTACGGAATATTTTATAGCAGACGACAACTGTTGCTTAAAGTCAATTATAGGGCTTTTTCTATTTTTCTTTTTCATTTTCTCCCATTAGGGCCAATGATTTTGTTACGATGACCATCTCACCCATACGTGACTGATACGTGCTGCGCATAAAATCGTAAAATCAACTTTAACACTTTCGGAGGCAACTGATACCTGTTAAATCAAAGAAAGGTAAACAAAATTTTTCCCTGTTTTCTTACCAGGGTCACGAAAACATTGAACCAATTTTGACGACTGTGCGAGTCAAAAGTCAATTTTATGTTTAATCGCTGCGCAAAAATATGAAATTTAGAAGCAACCGGTTGCTGTTGCGGAAACTTTTTCCGATAAAAAAATCTTGTTCTTGTTTGAAGAATTTAGAAGTAGGCCATAAAGATATAATAAGATGTAAGAATAACTAAAAATCAATTTTTTCTTTGATAGGGTAGAAAACATTGTGGGAAAAGGAGAAAATGCTGGTAACCTGCATTGTCTCCTTTCCTCAGATTATTTTCAAAAGCCTTCTCTTTCAGGGGTGTTAAAAGGCGTCATTGTGTGGTAAAAGGTTAATAAGAATAAACAGATATCCCCCCCTTCCCATCAGCCAATCAAATCTCTTCCCTCTCTGAAATTATCCAATCAGAGAAGCTTTAAGGAAATCAGATTGGGAACCAATAGCCCAAATCAGAATGGGAACCAACAGCCAATCAGAGAAGACTTTAGATATTCAACAGCCAATCAGAGAGCTTCAAAATCGCTCCGAAATGGCGCCCAAATTTATTAATAAAAAACAGTGAAAAAAAAAAAACGGCATAAAAGTGGATTTAAAGTCTTCTTTAAAGGCTGCGGTGCAGTCCTTGGCGAACTGCCAGGCATGCACTATCCACACATGCCAGATTTCACTGAAAATGGGCAAACATTTAAGAAAATAGGGGCGCAGCAGACCTTGTTTTGGTCTTTTCAAGCCCCTTGCAAGAATTACTTCCCTTAGACCCTCGAGGCACCCCCCCTCCCAAGCCCTTAACTGGGTTCGATTTTCTAACTCAGCCCACAATAAATGCTGCACATTGAAACCTTCAATAAGCCAAAGTAATCAATGTACAGTGTAAAAAAGCCCCAGAAATTAATGTGACAAGTGGCTAAAAAAAGACTGAAAACTCTTTTAGTTGCTTCCTATTGCATGTATCTAACAAAGGCAACTGAAGTGAAATTTTTCTAATCTCTTCAAACCGCAACAAGAAACCCAGTTACGTTGACTACCGTCTCATATGTGCCAGTTACGCTCATGCGAAAACCCCAGAAAATAATGCGACAGGTGGCTAAAAAAAGACTGAATGCTTCTTATTGCATAAATCAAACAAATGGAACAAAGTTTTTAATGGATTTTTTTCCCTCCAATCTCTTTATACCGTGACGACAAATCTATTTATGTTGACTACCGTCTCATAGGTGCCGGTTACGTATCCGCGAAAACGCGAAAAATCGACTTACGGAACACTTTATAGCAGATGACGCCTGTTGCTTAAAAGGTCAAATATAGGGAACTTAATTTCTTATATTTGTTTTTTACTTCGCCAGTCTTTTTTTACCGTGACAACAAACCCATGTAGGTTGTCTATTGACTCGCAGGTGCCGGTTACGTACCTGCGAAAACATGAAAAATCGACTTACGGAATATTTTATAGCAGACGACAACTGTTGCTTAAAGTCAATTATAGGGCTTTTTCTATTTTTCTTTTTCATTTTCTCCCATTAGGGCCAATGATTTTGTTACGATGACCATCTCACCCATACGTGACTGATACGTGCTGCGCATAAAATCGTAAAATCAACTTTAACACTTTCGGAGGCAACTGATACCTGTTAAATCAAAGAAAGGTAAACAAAATTTTTCCCTGTTTTCTTACCAGGGTCACGAAAACATTGAACCAATTTTGACGACTGTGCGAGTCAAAAGTCAATTTTATGTTTAATCGCTGCGCAAAAATATGAAATTTAGAAGCAACTGGTTGCTGTTGCGGAAACTTTTTCCGATAAAAAAATCTTGTTCTTGTTTGAAGAATTTAGAAGTAGGCCATAAAGATATAATAAGATGTAAGAATAACTAAAAATCAATTTTTTCTTTGATAGGGTAGAAAACATTGTGGGAAAAGGAGAAAATGCTGGTAACCTGCATTGTCTCCTTTCCTCAGATTATTTTCAAAAGCCTTCTCTTTCAGGGGTGTTAAAAGGCGTCATTGTGTGGTAAAAGGTTAATAAGAATAAACAGATATCCCCCCCTTCCCATCAGCCAATCAAATCTCTTCCCTCTCTGAAATTATCCAATCAGAGAAGCTTTAAGGAAATCAGATTGGGAACCAATAGCCCAAATCAGAATGGGAACCAACAGCCAATCAGAGAAGACTTTAGATATTCAACAGCCAATCAGAGAGCTTCAAAATCGCTCCGAAATGGCGCCCAAATTTATTAATAAAAAACAGTGAAAAAAAAAAAACGGCATAAAAGTGGATTTAAAGTCTTCTTTAAAGGCTGCGGTGCAGTCCTTGGCGAACTGCCAGGCATGCACTATCCACACATGCCAGATTTCACTGAAAATGGGCAAACATTTAAGAAAATAGGGGCGCAGCAGACCTTGTTTTGGTCTTTTCAAGCCCCTTGCAAGAATTACTTCCCTTAGACCTTCGTGGCACCCCCCCCTCCCAAGCCCTTAACTGGATTCGATTTTCTAACTCAGCCCACAATAAATGCTGCACATTGAAACCTTCAATAAGCCAAAGTAATCAATGTACAGTGTAAAAAAGCCCCAGAAATTAATGTGACAAGTGGCTAAAAAAAGACTGAAAACTCTTTTAGTTGCTTCCTATTGCATGTATCTAACAAAGGCAACTGAAGTGAAATTTTTCTAATCTCTTCAAACCGCAACAAGAAACCCAGTTACGTTGACTACCGTCTCATATGTGCCAGTTACGCTCATGCGAAAACCCCAGAAAATAATGCGACAGGTGGCTTAAAAAAAGACTGAATGCTTCTTATTGCATAAATCAAACAAATGGAACAAAGTTTTTAATGGATTTTTTTCCCTCCAATCTCTTTATACCGTGACGACAAATCTATTTATGTTGACTACCGTCTCATAGGTGCCGGTTACGTATCCGCGAAAACGCGAAAAATCGACTTACGGAACACTTTATAGCAGATGACGCCTGTTGCTTAAAAGGTCAAATATAGGGAACTTAATTTCTTATATTTGTTTTTTACTTCGCCAGTCTTTTTTTACCGTGACAACAAACCCATGTAGGTTGTCTATTGACTCGCAGGTGCCGGTTACGTACCTGCGAAAACATGAAAAATCGACTTACAGAATATTTTATAGCAGACGACAACTGTTGCTTAAAGTCAATTATAGGGCTTTTTCTATTTTTCTTTTTCATTTTCTCCCATTAGGGCCAATGATTTTGTTACGATGACCATCTCACCCATACGTGACTGATACGTGCTGCGCATAAAATCGTAAAATCAACTTTAACACTTTCGGAGGCAACTGATACCTGTTAAATCAAAGAAAGGTAAACAAAATTTTTCCCTGTTTTCTTACCAGGGTCACGAAAACATTGAACCAATTTTGACGACTGTGCGAGTCAAAAGTCAATTTTATGTTTAATCGCTGCGCAAAAATATGAAATTTAGAAGCAACCGGTTGCTGTTGCGGAAACTTTTTCCGATAAAAAAATCTTGTTCTTGTTTGAAGAATTTAGAAGTAGGCCATAAAGATATAATAAGATGTAAGAATAACTAAAAATCAATTTTTTCTTTGATAGGGTAGAAAACATTGTGGGAAAAGGAGAAAATGCTGGTAACCTGCATTGTCTCCTTTCCTCAGATTATTTTCAAAAGCCTTCTCTTTCAGGGGTGTTAAAAGGCGTCATTGTGTGGTAAAAGGTTAATAAGAATAAACAGATATCCCCCCTTCCCATCAGCCAATCAAATCTCTTCCCTCTCTGAAATTATCCAATCAGAGAAGCTTTAAGGAAATCAGATTGGGAACCAATAGCCCAAATCAGAATGGGAACCAACAGCCAATCAGAGAAGACCTTAGATATTCAACAGCCAATCAGAGAGCTTCAAAATCGCTCCGAAATGGCGCCCAAATTTATTAATAAAAAACAGTGAAAAAAAAAAAACGGCATAAAAGTGGATTTAAAGTCTTCTTTAAAGGCTGCGGTGCAGTCCTTGGCGAACTGCCAGGCATGCACTATCCACACATGCCAGATTTCACTGAAAATGGGCAAACATTTAAGAAAATAGGGGCGCAGCAGACCTTGTTTTGGTCTTTTCAAGCCCCTTGCAAGAATTACTTCCCTTAGACCCTCGAGGCACCCCCCCCTCCCAAGCCCTTAACTGGATTCGATTTTCTAACTCAGCCCACAATAAATGCTGCACATTGAAACCTTCAATAAGCCAAAGTAATCAATGTACAGTGTAAAAAAGCCCCAGAAATTAATGTGACAAGTGGCTAAAAAAAGACTGAAAACTCTTTTAGTTGCTTCCTATTGCATGTATCTAACAAAGGCAACTGAAGTGAAATTTTTCTAATCTCTTCAAACCGCAACAAGAAACCCAGTTACGTTGACTACCGTCTCATATGTGCCAGTTACGCTCATGCGAAAACCCCAGAAAATAATGCGACAGGTGGCTAAAAAAAGACTGAATGCTTCTTATTGCATAAATCAAACAAATGGAACAAAGTTTTTAATGGATTTTTTTCCCTCCAATCTCTTTATACCGTGACGACAAATCTATTTATGTTGACTACCGTCTCATAGGTGCCGGTTACGTATCCGCGAAAACGCGAAAAATCGACTTACGGAACACTTTATAGCAGATGACGCCTGTTGCTTAAAAGGTCAAATATAGGGAACTTAATTTCTTATATTTGTTTTTTACTTCGCCAGTCTTTTTTTACCGTGACAACAAACCCATGTAGGTTGTCTATTGACTCGCAGGTGCCGGTTACGTACCTGCGAAAACATGAAAAATCGACTTACGGAATATTTTATAGCAGACGACAACTGTTGCTTAAAGTCAATTATAGGGCTTTTTCTATTTTTCTTTTTCATTTTCTCCCATTAGGGCCAATGATTTTGTTACGATGACCATCTCACCCATACGTGACTGATACGTGCTGTGCATAAAATCGTAAAATCAACTTTAACACTTTCGGAGGCAACTGATACCTGTTAAATCAAAGAAAGGTAAACAAAATTTTTCCCTGTTTTCTTACCAGGGTCACGAAAACATTGAACCAATTTTGACGACTGTGCGAGTCAAAAGTCAATTTTATGTTTAATCGCTGCGCAAAAATATGAAATTTAGAAGCAACTGGTTGCTGTTGCGGAAACTTTTTCCGATAAAAAAATCTTGTTCTTGTTTGAAAAATTTAGAAGTAGGCCATACAGATATAATAAGATGTAAGAATAACTAAAAATCAATTTTTTCTTTGATAGGGTAGAAAACATTGTGGGAAAAGGAGAAAATGCTGGTAACCTGCATTGTCTCCTTTCCTCAGATTATTTTCAAAAGCCTTCTCTTTCAGGGGTGTTAAAAGGCGTCATTGTGTGGTAAAAGGTTAATAAGAATAAACAGATATCCCCCCCTTCCCATCAGCCAATCAAATCTCTTCCCTCTCTGAAATTATCCAATCAGAGAAGCTTTAAGGAAATCAGATTGGGAACCAATAGCCCAAATCAGAATGGGAACCAACAGCCAATCAGAGAAGACTTTAGATATTCAACAGCCAATCAGAGAGCTTCAAAATCGCTCCGAAATGGCGCCCAAATTTATTAATAAAAAGCAGTGAAAAAAAAAAAACGGCATAAAAGTGGATTTAAAGTCTTCTTTAAAGGCTGCGGTGTAGTCCTTGGCGAACTGCCAGGCATGCACCATCCACACATGCCAGATTTCACTGAAAATGGGCAAACATTTAAGAAAATAGGGGCGCAGCAGACCTTGTTTTGGTCTTTTCAAGCCCCTTGCAAGAATTACTTCCCTTAGACCCTCGAGGCACCCCCCCCTCCCAAGCCCTTAACTGGATTCGATTTTCTAACTCAGCCCACAATAAATGCTGCACATTGAAACCTTCAATAAGCCAAAGTAATCAATGTACAGTGTAAAAAAGCCCCAGAAATTAATGTGACAAGTGGCTAAAAAAAGACTGAAAACTCTTTTAGTTGCTTCCTATTGCATGTATCTAACAAAGGCAACTGAAGTGAAATTTTTCTAATCTCTTCAAACCGCAACAAGAAACACAGTTACGTTGACTACCGTCTCATATGTGCCAGTTACGCTCATGCGAAAACCCCAGAAAATAATGCGACAGGTGGCTAAAAAAAATATGAATGCTTCTTACTGCATAAATCAAACAAATGGAACAAAGTTTTTAATGGATTTTTTTCCCTCCAATCTCTTTATACCGTGACGACAAATCTATTTATGTTGACTACCGTCTCATAGGTGCCGGTTACGTATCCGCGAAAAATCGACTTACGGAACACTTTATAGCAGATGACGCCTGTTGCTTAAAAGGTCAAATATAGGGAACTTAATTTCTTATATTTGTTTTTTACTTCGCCAGTCTTTTTTTACCGTGACAACAAACCCATGTAGGTTGTCTATTGACTCGCAGGTGCCGGTTACGTACCTGCGAAAACATGAAAAATCGACTTACGGAATATTTTATAGCAGACGACAACTGTTGCTTAAAGTCAATTATAGGGCTTTTTCTATTTTTCTTTTTCATTTTCTCCCATTAGGGCCAATGATTTTGTTACGATGACCATCTCACCCATACGTGACTGATACGTGCTGCGCATAAAATCGTAAAATCAACTTTAACACTTTCGGAGGCAACTGATACCTGTTAAATCAAAGAAAGGTAAACAAAATTTTTCCCTGTTTTCTTACCAGGGTCACGAAAACATTGAACCAATTTTGACGACTGTGCGAGTCAAAAGTCAATTTTATGTTTAATCGCTGCGCAAAAATATGAAATTTAGAAGCAACCGGTTGCTGTTGCGGAAACTTTTTCCGATAAAAAAATCTTGTTCTTGTTTGAAGAATTTAGAAGTAGGCCATAAAGATATAATAAGATGTAAGAATAACTAAAAATCAATTTTTTCTTTGATAGGGTAGAAAACATTGTGGGAAAAGGAGAAAATGCTGGTAACCTGCATTGTCTCCTTTCCTCAGATTATTTTCAAAAGCCTTCTCTTTCAGGGGTGTTAAAAGGCGTCATTGTGTGGTAAAAGGTTAATAAGAATAAACAGATATCCCCCCTTCCCATCAGCCAATCAAATCTCTTCCCTCTCTGAAATTATCCAATCAGAGAAGCTTTAAGGAAATCAGATTGGGAACCAATAGCCCAAATCGAATGGGAACCAACAGCCAATCAGAGAAGACTTTAGATATTCAACAGCCAATCAGAGAGCTTCAAAATCGCTCCGAAATGGCGCCCAAATTTATTAATAAAAAACAGTGAAAAAAAAAAACGGCATAAAAGTGGATTTAAAGTCTTCTTTAAAGGCTGCGGTGCAGTCCTTGGCGAACTGCCAGGCATGCACTATCCACACATGCCAGATTTCACTGAAAATGGGCAAACATTTAAGAAAATAGGGGCGCAGCAGACCTTGTTTTGGTCTTTTCAAGCCCCTTGCAAGAATTACTTCCCTTAGACCCTCGAGGCACCCCCCCCTCCCAAGCCCTTAACTGGATTCGATTTTCTAACTCAGCCCACAATAAATGCTGCACATTGAAACCTTCAATAAGCCAAAGTAATCAATGTACAGTGTAAAAAAGCCCCAGAAATTAATGTGACAAGTGGCTAAAAAAAGACTGAAAACTCTTTTAGTTGCTTCCTATTGCATGTATCTAACAAAGGCAACTGAAGTGAAATTTTTCTAATCTCTTCAAACCGCAACAAGAAACCCAGTTACGTTGACTACCGTCTCATATGTGCCAGTTACGCTCATGCGAAAACCCCAGAAAATAATGCGACAGGTGGCTAAAAAAAGACTGAATGCTTCTTATTGCATAAATCAAACAAATGGAACAAAGTTTTTAATGGATTTTTTTCCCTCCAATCTCTTTATACCGTGACGACAAATCTATTTATGTTGACTACCGTCTCATAGGTGCCGGTTACGTATCCGCGAAAACGCGAAAAATCGACTTACGGAACACTTTATAGCAGATGACGCCTGTTGCTTAAAAGGTCAAATATAGGGAACTTAATTTCTTATATTTGTTTTTTACTTCGCCAGTCTTTTTTTACCGTGACAACAAACCCATGTAGGTTGTCTATTGACTCGCAGGTGCCGGTTACGTACCTGCGAAAACATGAAAAATCGACTTACGGAATATTTTATAGCAGACGACAACTGTTGCTTAAAGTCAATTATAGGGCTTTTTCTATTTTTCTTTTTCATTTTCTCCCATTAGGGCCAATGATTTTGTTACGATGACCATCTCACCCATACGTGACTGATACGTGCTGCGCATAAAATCGTAAAATCAACTTTAACACTTTCGGAGGCAACTGATACCTGTTAAATCAAAGAAAGGTAAACAAAATTTTTCCCTGTTTTCTTACCAGGGTCACGAAAACATTGAACCAATTTTGACGACTGTGCGAGTCAAAAGTCAATTTTATGTTTAATCGCTGCGCAAAAATATGAAATTTAGAAGCAACTGGTTGCTGTTGCGGAAACTTTTTCCGATAAAAAAATCTTGTTCTTGTTTGAAGAATTTAGAAGTAGGCCATAAAGATATAATAAGATGTAAGAATAACTAAAAATCAATTTTTTCTTTGATAGGGTAGAAAACATTGTGGGAAAAGGAGAAAATGCTGGTAACCTGCATTGTCTCCTTTCCTCAGATTATTTTCAAAAGCCTTCTCTTTCAGGGGTGTTAAAAGGCGTCATTGTGTGGTAAAAGGTTAATAAGAATAAACAGATATCCCCCCCCCCTTCCCATCAGCCAATCAAATCTCTTCCCTCTCTGAAATTATCCAATCAGAGAAGCTTTAAGGAAATCAGATTGGGAACCAATAGCCCAAATCAGAATGGGAACCAACAGCCAATCAGAGAAGACTTTAGATATTCAACAGCCAATCAGAGAGCTTCAAAATCGCTCCGAAATGGCGCCCAAATTTATTAATAAAAAACAGTGAAAAAAAAAAAACGGCATAAAAGTGGATTTAAAGTCTTCTTTAAAGGCTGCGGTGCAGTCCTTGGCGAATTGCCAGGCATGCACCATCCACACATGCCAGATTTCACTGAAAATGGGCAAACATTTAAGAAAATAGGGGCGCAGCAGACCTTGTTTTGGTCTTTTCAAGCCCCTTGCAAGAATTACTTCCCTTAGACCCTCGAGGCACCCCCCCCCTCCCAAGCCCTTAACTGGATTCGATTTTCTAACTCAGCCCACAATAAATGCTGCACATTGAAACCTTCAATAAGCCAAAGTAATCAATGTACAGTGTAAAAAAGCCCCAGAAATTAATGTGACAAGTGGCTAAAAAAAGACTGAAAACTCTTTTAGTTGCTTCCTATTGCATGTATCTAACAAAGGCAACTGAAGTGTAATTTTTCTAATCTCTTCAAACCGCAACAAGAAACCCAGTTACGTTGACTACCGTCTCATATGTGCCAGTTACGCTCATGCAAAAACCCCAGAAAATAATGCGACAGGTGGCTAAAAAAAGACTGAATGCTTCTTATTGCATAAATCAAACAAATGGAACAAAGTTTTTAATGGATTTTTTTCCCTCCAATCTCTTTATACCGTGACGACAAATCTATTTATGTTGACTACCGTCTCATAGGTGCCGGTTACGTATCCGCGAAAACGCGAAAAATCGACTTACGGAACACTTTATAGCAGATGACGCCTGTTGCTTAAAAGGTCAAATATAGGGAACTTAATTTCTTATATTTGTTTTTTACTTCGCCAGTCTTTTTTTACCGTGACAACAAACCCATGTAGGTTGTCTATTGACTCGCAGGTGCCGGTTACGTACCTGCGAAAACATGAAAAATCGACTTACGGAATATTTTATAGCAGACGACAACTGTTGCTTAAAGTCAATTATAGGGCTTTTTCTATTTTTCTTTTTCATTTTCTCCCATTAGGGCCAATGATTTTGTTACGATGACCATCTCACCCATACGTGACTGATACGTGCTGCGCATAAAATCGTAAAATCAACTTTAACACTTTCGGAGGCAACTGATACCTGTTAAATCAAAGAAAGGTAAACAAAATTTTTCCCTGTTTTCTTACCAGGGTCACGAAAACATTGAACCAATTTTGACGACTGTGCGAGTCAAAAGTCAATTTTATGTTTAATCGCTGCGCAAAAATATGAAATTTAGAAGCAACCGGTTGCTGTTGCGGAAACTTTTTCCGATAAAAAAATCTTGTTCTTGTTTGAAGAATTTAGAAGTAGGCCATAAAGATATAATAAGATGTAAGAATAACTAAAAATCAATTTTTTCTTTGATAGGGTAGAAAACATTGTGGGAAAAGGAGAAAATGCTGGTAACCTGCATTGTCTCCTTTCCTCAGATTATTTTCAAAAGCCTTCTCTTTCAGGGGTGTTAAAAGGCGTCATTGTGTGGTAAAAGGTTAATAAGAATAAACAGATATCCCCCCCTTCCCATCAGCCAATCAAATCTCTTCCCTCTCTGAAATTATCCAATCAGAGAAGCTTTAAGGAAATCAGATTGGGAACCAATAGCCCAAATCAGAATGGGAACCAACAGCCAATCAGAGAAGACTTTAGATATTCAACAGCCAATCAGAGAGCTTCAAAATCGCTCCGAAATGGCGCCCAAATTTATTAATAAAAAACAGTGAAAAAAAAAAAACGGCATAAAAGTGGATTTAAAGTCTTCTTTAAAGGCTGCGGTGCAGTCCTTGGCGAACTGCCAGGCATGCACTATCCACACATGCCAGATTTCACTGAAAATGGGCAAACATTTAAGAAAATAGGGGCGCAGCAGACCTTGTTTTGGTCTTTTCAAGCCCCTTGCAAGAATTACTTCCCTTAGACCCTCGAGGCACCCCCCCCTCCCAAGCCCTTAACTGGATTCGATTTTCTAACTCAGCCCACAATAAATGCTGCACATTGAAACCTTCAATAAGCCAAAGTAATCAATGTACAGTGTAAAAAAGCCCCAGAAATTAATGTGACAAGTGGCTAAAAAAAGACTGAAAACTCTTTTAGTTGCTTCCTATTGCATGTATCTAACAAAGGCAACTGAAGTGAAATTTTTCTAATCTCTTCAAACCGCAACAAGAAACCCAGTTACGTTGACTACCGTCTCATATGTGCCAGTTACGCTCATGCGAAAACCCCAGAAAATAATGCGACAGGTGGCTAAAAAAAGACTGAATGCTTCTTATTGCATAAATCAAACAAATGGAACAAAGTTTTTAATGGATTTTTTTCCCTCCAATCTCTTTATACCGTGACGACAAATCTATTTATGTTGACTACCGTCTCATAGGTGCCGGTTACGTATCCGCGAAAACGCGAAAAATCGACTTACGGAACACTTTATAGCAGATGACGCCTGTTGCTTAAAAGGTCAAATATAGGGAACTTAATTTCTTATATTTGTTTTTTACTTCGCCAGTCTTTTTTTACCGTGACAACAAACCCATGTAGGTTGTCTATTGACTCGCAGGTGCCGGTTACGTACCTGCGAAAACATGAAAAATCGACTTACGGAATATTTTATAGCAGACGACAACTGTTGCTTAAAGTCAATTATAGGGCTTTTTCTATTTTTCTTTTTCATTTTCTCCCATTAGGGCCAATGATTTTGTTACGATGACCATCTCACCCATACGTGACTGATACGTGCTGCGCATAAAATCGTAAAATCAACTTTAACACTTTCGGAGGCAACTGATACCTGTTAAATCAAAGAAAGGTAAACAAAATTTTTCCCTGTTTTCTTACCAGGGTCACGAAAACATTGAACCAATTTTGACGACTGTGCGAGTCAAAAGTCAATTTTATGTTTAATCGCTGCGCAAAAATATGAAATTTAGAAGCAACTGGTTGCTGTTGCGGAAACTTTTTCCGATAAAAAAATCTTGTTCTTGTTTGAAGAATTTAGAAGTAGGCCATAAAGATATAATAAGATGTAAGAATAACTAAAAATCAATTTTTTCTTTGATAGGGTAGAAAACATTGTGGGAAAAGGAGAAAATGCTGGTAACCTGCATTGTCTCCTTTCCTCAGATTATTTTCAAAAGCCTTCTCTTTCAGGGGTGTTAAAAGGCGTCATTGTGTGGTAAAAGGTTAATAAGAATAAACAGATATCCCCCCCTTCCCATCAGCCAATCAAATCTCTTCCCTCTCTGAAATTATCCAATCAGAGAAGCTTTAAGGAAATCAGATTGGGAACCAATAGCCCAAATCAGAATGGGAACCAACAGCCAATCAGAGAAGACTTTAGATATTCAACAGCCAATCAGAGAGCTTCAAAATCGCTCCGAAATGGCGCCCAAATTTATTAATAAAAAACAGTGAAAAAAAAAAAACGGCATAAAAGTGGATTTAAAGTCTTCTTTAAAGGCTGCGGTGCAGTCCTTGGCGAACTGCCAGGCATGCACCATCCACACATGCCAGATTTCACTGAAAATGGGCAAACATTTAAGAAAATAGGGGCGCAGCAGACCTTGTTTTGGTCTTTTCAAGCCCCTTGCAAGAATTACTTCCCTTAGACCCTCGAGGCACCCCCCCCCCTCCCAAGCCCTTAACTGGATTCGATTTTCTAACTCAGCCCACAATAAATGCTGCACATTGAAACCTTCAATAAGCCAAAGTAATCAATGTACAGTGTAAAAAAGCCCCAGAAATTAATGTGACAAGTGGCTAAAAAAAGACTGAAAACTCTTTTAGTTGCTTCCTATTGCATGTATCTAACAAAGGCAACTGAAGTGTAATTTTTCTAATCTCTTCAAACCGCAACAAGAAACCCAGTTACGTTGACTACCGTCTCATATGTGCCAGTTACGCTCATGCAAAAACCCCAGAAAATAATGCGACAGGTGGCTAAAAAAAGACTGAATGCTTCTTATTGCATAAATCAAACAAATGGAACAAAGTTTTTAATGGATTTTTTTCCCTCCAATCTCTTTATACCGTGACGACAAATCTATTTATGTTGACTACCGTCTCATAGGTGCCGGTTACGTATCCGCGAAAACGCGAAAAATCGACTTACGGAACACTTTATAGCAGATGACGCCTGTTGCTTAAAAGGTCAAATATAGGGAACTTAATTTCTTATATTTGTTTTTTACTTCGCCAGTCTTTTTTTACCGTGACAACAAACCCATGTAGGTTGTCTATTGACTCGCAGGTGCCGGTTACGTACCTGCGAAAACATGAAAAATCGACTTACGGAATATTTTATAGCAGACGACAACTGTTGCTTAAAGTCAATTATAGGGCTTTTTCTATTTTTCTTTTTCATTTTCTCCCATTAGGGCCAATGATTTTGTTACGATGACCATCTCACCCATACGTGACTGATACGTGCTGCGCATAAAATCGTAAAATCAACTTTAACACTTTCGGAGGCAACTGATACCTGTTAAATCAAAGAAAGGTAAACAAAATTTTTCCCTGTTTTCTTACCAGGGTCACGAAAACATTGAACCAATTTTGACGACTGTGCGAGTCAAAAGTCAATTTTATGTTTAATCGCTGCGCAAAAATATGAAATTTAGAAGCAACCGGTTGCTGTTGCGGAAACTTTTTCCGATAAAAAAATCTTGTTCTTGTTTGAAGAATTTAGAAGTAGGCCATAAAGATATAATAAGATGTAAGAATAACTAAAAATCAATTTTTTCTTTGATAGGGTAGAAAACATTGTGGGAAAAGGAGAAAATGCTGGTAACCTGCATTGTCTCCTTTCCTCAGATTATTTTCAAAAGCCTTCTCTTTCAGGGGTGTTAAAAGGCGTCATTGTGTGGTAAAAGGTTAATAAGAATAAACAGATATCCCCCCCTTCCCATCAGCCAATCAAATCTCTTCCCTCTCTGAAATTATCCAATCAGAGAAGCTTTAAGGAAATCAGATTGGGAACCAATAGCCCAAATCAGAATGGGAACCAACAGCCAATCAGAGAAGACTTTAGATATTCAACAGCCAATCAGAGAGCTTCAAAATCGCTCCGAAATGGCGCCCAAATTTATTAATAAAAAACAGTGAAAAAAAAAAAACGGCATAAAAGTGGATTTAAAGTCTTCTTTAAAGGCTGCGGTGCAGTCCTTGGCGAACTGCCAGGCATGCACTATCCACACATGCCAGATTTCACTGAAAATGGGCAAACATTTAAGAAAATAGGGGCGCAGCAGACCTTGTTTTGGTCTTTTCAAGCCCCTTGCAAGAATTACTTCCCTTAGACCCTCGAGGCACCCCCCCCTCCCAAGCCCTTAACTGGATTCGATTTTCTAACTCAGCCCACAATAAATGCTGCACATTGAAACCTTCAATAAGCCAAAGTAATCAATGTACAGTGTAAAAAAGCCCCAGAAATTAATGTGACAAGTGGCTAAAAAAAGACTGAAAACTCTTTTAGTTGCTTCCTATTGCATGTATCTAACAAAGGCAACTGAAGTGAAATTTTTCTAATCTCTTCAAACCGCAACAAGAAACCCAGTTACGTTGACTACCGTCTCATATGTGCCAGTTACGCTCATGCGAAAACCCCAGAAAATAATGCGACAGGTGGCTAAAAAAAGACTGAATGCTTCTTATTGCATAAATCAAACAAATGGAACAAAGTTTTTAATGGATTTTTTTCCCTCCAATCTCTTTATACCGTGACGACAAATCTATTTATGTTGACTACCGTCTCATAGGTGCCGGTTACGTATCCGCGAAAACGCGAAAAATCGACTTACGGAACACTTTATAGCAGATGACGCCTGTTGCTTAAAAGGTCAAATATAGGGAACTTAATTTCTTATATTTGTTTTTTACTTCGCCAGTCTTTTTTTACCGTGACAACAAACCCATGTAGGTTGTCTATTGACTCGCAGGTGCCGGTTACGTACCTGCGAAAACATGAAAAATCGACTTACGGAATATTTTATAGCAGACGACAACTGTTGCTTAAAGTCAATTATAGGGCTTTTTCTATTTTTCTTTTTTATTTTCTCCCATTAGGGCCAATGATTTTGTTACGATGACCATCTCACCCATACGTGACTGATACGTGCTGCGCATAAAATCGTAAAATCAACTTTAACACTTTCGGAGGCAACTGATACCTGTTAAATCAAAGAAAGGTAAACAAAATTTTTCCCTGTTTTCTTACCAGGGTCACGAAAACATTGAACCAATTTTGACGACTGTGCGAGTCAAAAGTCAATTTTATGTTTAATCGCTGCGCAAAAATATGAAATTTAGAAGCAACCGGTTGCTGTTGCAGAAACTTTTTCCGATAAAAAAATCTTGTTCTTGTTTGAAGAATTTAGAAGTAGGCCATAAAGATATAATAAGATGTAAGAATAACTAAAAATCAATTTTTTCTTTGATAGGGTAGAAAACATTGTGGGAAAAGGAGAAAATGCTGGTAACCTGCATTGTCTCCTTTCCTCAGATTATTTTCAAAAGCCTTCTCTTTCAGGGGTGTTAAAAGGCGTCATTGTGTGGTAAAAGGTTAATAAGAATAAACAGATATCCCCCCTTCCCATCAGCCAATCAAATCTCTTCCCTCTCTGAAATTATCCAATCAGAGAAGCTTTAAGGAAATCAGATTGGGAACCAATAGCCCAAATCAGAATGGGAACCAACAGCCAATCAGAGAAGACTTTAGATATTCAACAGCCAATCAGAGAGCTTCAAAATCGCTCCGAAATGGCGCCCAAATTTATTAATAAAAAACAGTGAAAAAAAAAAAACGGCATAAAAGTGGATTTAAAGTCTTCTTTAAAGGCTGCGGTGCAGTCCTTGGCGAACTGCCAGGCATGCACTATCCACACATGCCAGATTTCACTGAAAATGGGCAAACATTTAAGAAAATAGGGGCGCAGCAGACCTTGTTTTGGTCTTTTCAAGCCCCTTGCAAGAATTACTTCCCTTAGACCCTCGAGGCACCCCCCCCTCCCAAGCCCTTAACTGGATTCGATTTTCTAACTCAGCCCACAATAAATGCTGCACATTGAAACCTTCAATAAGCCAAAGTAATCAATGTACAGTGTAAAAAAGCCCCAGAAATTAATGTGACAAGTGGCTAAAAAAAGACTGAAAACTCTTTTAGTTGCTTCCTATTGCATGTATCTAACAAAGGCAACTGAAGTGAAATTTTTCTAATCTCTTCAAACCGCAACAAGAAACCCAGTTACGTTGACTACCGTCTAATATGTGCCAGTTACGCTCATGCGAAAACCCCAGAAAATAATGCGACAGGTGGCTAAAAAAAGATTCAATGCTTCTTATTGCATAAATCAAACAAATGGAACAAAGTTTTTAATGGATTTTTTTCCCTCCAATCTCTTTATACCGTGACGACAAATCTATTTATGTTGACTACCGTCTCATAGGTGCCGGTTACGTATCCGCGAAAACGCGAAAAATCGACTTACGGAACACTTTATAGCAGATGACGCCTGTTGCTTAAAAGGTCAAATATAGGGAACTTAATTTCTTATATTTGTTTTTTACTTCGCCAGTCTTTTTTTACCGTGACAACAAACCCATGTAGGTTGTCTATTGACTCGCAGGTGCCGGTTACGTACCTGCGAAAACATGAAAAATCGACTTACGGAATATTTTATAGCAGACGACAACTGTTGCTTAAAGTCAATTATAGGGCTTTTTCTATTTTTCTTTTTCATTTTCTCCCATTAGGGCCAATGATTTTGTTACGATGACCATCTCACCCATACGTGACTGATACGTGCTGCGCATAAAATCGTAAAATCAACTTTAACACTTTCGGAGGCAACTGATACCTGTTAAATCAAAGAAAGGTAAACAAAATTTTTCCCTGTTTTCTTACCAGGGTCACGAAAACATTGAACCAATTTTGACGACTGTGCGAGTCAAAAGTCAATTTTATGTTTAATCGCTGCGCAAAAATATGAAATTTAGAAGCAACTGGTTGCTGTTGCGGAAACTTTTTCCGATAAAAAAATCTTGTTCTTGTTTGAAGAATTTAGAAGTAGGCCATAAAGATATAATAAGATGTAAGAATAACTAAAAATCAATTTTTTCTTTGATAGGGTAGAAAACATTGTGGGAAAAGGAGAAAATGCTGGTAACCTGCATTGTCTCCTTTCCTCAGATTATTTTCAAAAGCCTTCTCTTTCAGGGGTGTTAAAAGGCGTCATTGTGTGGTAAAAGGTTAATAAGAATAAACAGATATCCCCCCCCTTCCCATCAGCCAATCAAATCTCTTCCCTCTCTGAAATTATCCAATCAGAGAAGCTTTAAGGAAATCAGATTGGGAACCAATAGCCCAAATCAGAATGGGAACCAACAGCCAATCAGAGAAGACTTTAGATATTCAACAGCCAATCAGAGAGCTTCAAAATCGCTCCGAAATGGCGCCCAAATTTATTAATAAAAAACAGTGAAAAAAAAAAAACGGCATAAAAGTGGATTTAAAGTCTTCTTTAAAGGCTGCGGTGCAGTCCTTGGCGAACTGCCAGGCATGCACCATCCACACATGCCAGATTTCACTGAAAATGGGCAAACATTTAAGAAAATAGGGGCGCAGCAGACCTTGTTTTGGTCTTTTCAAGCCCCTTGCAAGAATTACTTCCCTTAGACCCTCGAGGCACCCCCCCCTCCCAAGCCCTTAACTGGATTCGATTTTCTAACTCAGCCCACAATAAATGCTGCACATTGAAACCTTCAATAAGCCAAAGTAATCAATGTACAGTGTAAAAAAGCCCCAGAAATTAATGTGACAAGTGGCTAAAAAAAGACTGAAAACTCTTTTAGTTGCTTCCTATTGCATGTATCTAACAAAGGCAACTGAAGTGTAATTTTTCTAATCTCTTCAAACCGCAACAAGAAACCCAGTTACGTTGACTACCGTCTCATATGTGCCAGTTACGCTCATGCGAAAACCCCAGAAAATAATGCGACAGGTGGCTAAAAAAAGACTGAATGCTTCTTATTGCATAAATCAAACAAATGGAACAAAGTTTTTAATGGATTTTTTTCCCTCCAATCTCTTTATACCGTGATGACAAATCTATTTATGTTGACTACCGTCTCATAGGTGCCGGTTACGTATCCGCGAAAACGCGAAAAATCGACTTACGGAACACTTTATAGCAGATGACGCCTGTTGCTTAAAAGGTCAAATATAGGGAACTTAATTTCTTATATTTGTTTTTTACTTCGCCAGTCTTTTTTTACCGTGACAACAAACCCATGTAGGTTGTCTATTGACTCGCAGGTGCCGGTTACGTACCTGCGAAAACATGAAAAATCGACTTACGGAATATTTTATAGCAGACGACAACTGTTGCTTAAAGTCAATTATAGGGCTTTTTCTATTTTTCTTTTTCATTTTCTCCCATTAGGGCCAATGATTTTGTTACGATGACCATCTCACCCATACGTGACTGATACGTGCTGCGCATAAAATCGTAAAATCAACTTTAACACTTTCGGAGGCAACTGATACCTGTTAAATCAAAGAAAGGTAAACAAAATTTTTCCCTGTTTTCTTACCAGGGTCACGAAAACATTGAACCAATTTTGACGACTGTGTGAGTCAAAAGTCAATTTTATGTTTAATCGCTGCGCAAAAATATGAAATTTAGAAGCAACCGGTTGCTGTTGCGGAAACTTTTTCCGATAAAAAAATCTTGTTCTTGTTTGAAGAATTTGGAAGTAGGCCATAAAGATATAATAAGATGTAAGAATAACTAAAAATCAATTTTTTCTTTGATAGGGTAGAAAACATTGTGGGAAAAGGAGAAAATGCTGGTAACCTGCATTGTCTCCTTTCCTCAGATTATTTTCAAAAGCCTTCTCTTTCAGGGGTGTTAAAAGGCGTCATTGTGTGGTAAAAGGTTAATAAGAATAAACAGATATCCCCCCCCTTCCCATCAGCCAATCAAATCTCTTCCCTCTCTGAAATTATCCAATCAGATAAGCTTTAAGGAAATCAGATTGGGAACCAATAGCCCAAATCAGAATGGGAACCAACAGCCAATCAGAGAAGACTTTAGATATTCAACAGCCAATCAGAGAGCTTCAAAATCGCTCCGAAATGGCGCCCAAATTTATTAATAAAAAACAGTGAAAAAAAAAAACGGCATAAAAGTGGATTTAAAGTCTTCTTTAAAGGCTGCGGTGCAGTCCTTGGCGAACTGCCAGGCATGCACTATCCACACATGCCAGATTTCACTGAAAATGGGCAAACATTTAAGAAAATAGGGGCGCAGCAGACCTTGTTTTGGTCTTTTCAAGCCCCTTGCAAGAATTACTTCCCTTAGACCCTCGAGGCACCCCCCCTCCCAAGCCCTTAACTGGATTCGATTTTCTAACTCAGCCCACAATAAATGCTGCACATTGAAACCTTCAATAAGCCAAAGTAATCAATGTACAGTGTAAAAAAGCCCCAGAAATTAATGTGACAAGTGGCTAAAAAAAGACTGAAAACTCTTTTAGTTGCTTCCTATTGCATGTATCTAACAAAGGCAACTGAAGTGAAATTTTTCTAATCTCTTCAAACCGCAACAAGAAACCCAGTTACGTTGACTACCGTCTCATATGTGCCAGTTACGCTCATGCGAAAACCCCAGAAAATAATGCGACAGGTGGCTAAGAAAAGACTGAATGCTTCTTATTGCATAAATCAAACAAATGGAACAAAGTTTTTAATGGATTTTTTTCCCTCCAATCTCTTTATACCGTGACGACAAATCTATTTATGTTGACTACCGTCTCATAGGTGCCGGTTACGTATCCGCGAAAACGCGAAAAATCGACTTACGGAACACTTTATAGCAGATGACGCCTGTTGCTTAAAAGGTCAAATATAGGGAACTTAATTTCTTATATTTGTTTTTTACTTCGCCAGTCTTTTTTTACCGTGACAACAAACCCATGTAGGTTGTCTATTGACTCGCAGGTGCCGGTTACGTACCTGCGAAAACATGAAAAATCGACTTACGGAATATTTTATAGCAGACGACAACTGTTGCTTAAAGTCAATTATAGGGCTTTTTCTATTTTTCTTTTTCATTTTCTCCCATTAGGGCCAATGATTTTGTTACGATGACCATCTCACCCATACGTGACTGATACGTGCTGCGCATAAAATCGTAAAATCAACTTTAACACTTTCGGAGGCAACTGATACCTGTTAAATCAAAGAAAGGTAAACAAAATTTTTCCCTGTTTTCTTACCAGGGTCACGAAAACATTGAACCAATTTTGACGACTGTGCGAGTCAAAAGTCAATTTTATGTTTAATCGCTGCGCAAAAATATGAAATTTAGAAGCAACCGGTTGCTGTTGCGGAAACTTTTTCCGATAAAAAAATCTTGTTCTTGTTTGAAGAATTTAGAAGTAGGCCATAAAGATATAATAAGATGTAAGAATAACTAAAAATCAATTTTTTCTTTGATAGGGTAGAAAACATTGTGGGAAAAGGAGAAAATGCTGGTAACCTGCATTGTCTCCTTTCCTCAGATTATTTTCAAAAGCCTTCTCTTTCAGGGGTGTTAAAAGGCGTCATTGTGTGGTAAAAGGTTAATAAGAATAAACAGATATCCCCCCCTTCCCATCAGCCAATCAAATCTCTTCCCTCTCTGAAATTATCCAATCAGAGAAGCTTTAAGGAAATCAGATTGGGAACCAATAGCCCAAATCAGAATGGGAACCAACAGCCAATCAGAGAAGACTTTAGATATTCAACAGCCAATCAGAGAGCTTCAAAATCGCTCCGAAATGGCGCCCAAATTTATTAATAAAAAACAGTGAAAAAAAAAAAACGGCATAAAAGTGGATTTAAAGTCTTCTTTAAAGGCTGCGGTGCAGTCCTTGGCGAACTGCCAGGCATGCACTATCCACACATGCCAGATTTCACTGAAAATGGGCAAACATTTAAGAAAATAGGGGCGCAGCAGACCTTGTTTTGGTCTTTTCAAGCCCCTTGCAAGAATTACTTCCCTTAGACCCTCGAGGCACCCCCCCCTCCCAAGCCCTTAACTGGATTCGATTTTCTAACTCAGCCCACAATAAATGCTGCACATTGAAACCTTCAATAAGCCAAAGTAATCAATGTACAGTGTAAAAAAGCCCCAGAAATTAATGTGACAAGTGGCTAAAAAAAGACTGAAAACTCTTTTAGTTGCTTCCTATTGCATGTATCTAACAAAGGCAACTGAAGTGAAATTTTTCTAATCTCTTCAAACCGCAACAAGAAACCCAGTTACGTTGACTACCGTCTCATATGTGCCAGTTACGCTCATGCGAAAACCCCAGAAAATAATGCGACAGGTGGCTAAAAAAAGACTGAATGCTTCTTATTGCATAAATCAAACAAATGGAACAAAGTTTTTAATGGATTTTTTTCCCTCCAATCTCTTTATACCGTGACGACAAATCTATTTATGTTGACTACCGTCTCATAGGTGCCGGTTACGTATCCGCGAAAACGCGAAAAATCGACTTACGGAACACTTTATAGCAGATGACGCCTGTTGCTTAAAAGGTCAAATATAGGGAACTTAATTTCTTATATTTGTTTTTTACTTCGCCAGTCTTTTTTTACCGTGACAACAAACCCATGTAGGTTGTCTATTGACTCGCAGGTGCCGGTTACGTACCTGCGAAAACATGAAAAATCGACTTACGGAATATTTTATAGCAGACGACAACTGTTGCTTAAAGTCAATTATAGGGCTTTTTCTATTTTTCTTTTTTATTTTCTCCCATTAGGGCCAATGATTTTGTTACGATGACCATCTCACCCATACGTGACTGATACGTGCTGCGCATAAAATCGTAAAATCAACTTTAACACTTTCGGAGGCAACTGATACCTGTTAAATCAAAGAAAGGTAAACAAAATTTTTCCCTGTTTTCTTACCAGGGTCACGAAAACATTGAACCAATTTTGACGACTGTGCGAGTCAAAAGTCAATTTTATGTTTAATCGCTGCGCAAAAATATGAAATTTAGAAGCAACCGGTTGCTGTTGCAGAAACTTTTTCCGATAAAAAAATCTTGTTCTTGTTTGAAGAATTTAGAAGTAGGCCATAAAGATATAATAAGATGTAAGAATAACTAAAAATCAATTTTTTCTTTGATAGGGTAGAAAACATTGTGGGAAAAGGAGAAAATGCTGGTAACCTGCATTGTCTCCTTTCCTCAGATTATTTTCAAAAGCCTTCTCTTTCAGGGGTGTTAAAAGGCGTCATTGTGTGGTAAAAGGTTAATAAGAATAAACAGATATCCCCCCTTCCCATCAGCCAATCAAATCTCTTCCCTCTCTGAAATTATCCAATCAGAGAAGCTTTAAGGAAATCAGATTGGGAACCAATAGCCCAAATCAGAATGGGAACCAACAGCCAATCAGAGAAGACTTTAGATATTCAACAGCCAATCAGAGAGCTTCAAAATCGCTCCGAAATGGCGCCCAAATTTATTAATAAAAAACAGTGAAAAAAAAAAAACGGCATAAAAGTGGATTTAAAGTCTTCTTTAAAGGCTGCGGTGCAGTCCTTGGCGAACTGCCAGGCATGCACTATCCACACATGCCAGATTTCACTGAAAATGGGCAAACATTTAAGAAAATAGGGGCGCAGCAGACCTTGTTTTGGTCTTTTCAAGCCCCTTGCAAGAATTACTTCCCTTAGACCCTCGAGGCACCCCCCCCTCCCAAGCCCTTAACTGGATTCGATTTTCTAACTCAGCCCACAATAAATGCTGCACATTGAAACCTTCAATAAGCCAAAGTAATCAATGTACAGTGTAAAAAAGCCCCAGAAATTAATGTGACAAGTGGCTAAAAAAAGACTGAAAACTCTTTTAGTTGCTTCCTATTGCATGTATCTAACAAAGGCAACTGAAGTGAAATTTTTCTAATCTCTTCAAACCGCAACAAGAAACCCAGTTACGTTGACTACCGTCTAATATGTGCCAGTTACGCTCATGCGAAAACCCCAGAAAATAATGCGACAGGTGGCTAAAAAAAGATTCAATGCTTCTTATTGCATAAATCAAACAAATGGAACAAAGTTTTTAATGGATTTTTTTCCCTCCAATCTCTTTATACCGTGACGACAAATCTATTTATGTTGACTACCGTCTCATAGGTGCCGGTTACGTATCCGCGAAAACGCGAAAAATCGACTTACGGAACACTTTATAGCAGATGACGCCTGTTGCTTAAAAGGTCAAATATAGGGAACTTAATTTCTTATATTTGTTTTTTACTTCGCCAGTCTTTTTTTACCGTGACAACAAACCCATGTAGGTTGTCTATTGACTCGCAGGTGCCGGTTACGTACCTGCGAAAACATGAAAAATCGACTTACGGAATATTTTATAGCAGACGACAACTGTTGCTTAAAGTCAATTATAGGGCTTTTTCTATTTTTCTTTTTCATTTTCTCCCATTAGGGCCAATGATTTTGTTACGATGACCATCTCACCCATACGTGACTGATACGTGCTGCGCATAAAATCGTAAAATCAACTTTAACACTTTCGGAGGCAACTGATACCTGTTAAATCAAAGAAAGGTAAACAAAATTTTTCCCTGTTTTCTTACCAGGGTCACGAAAACATTGAACCAATTTTGACGACTGTGCGAGTCAAAAGTCAATTTTATGTTTAATCGCTGCGCAAAAATATGAAATTTAGAAGCAACTGGTTGCTGTTGCGGAAACTTTTTCCGATAAAAAAATCTTGTTCTTGTTTGAAGAATTTAGAAGTAGGCCATAAAGATATAATAAGATGTAAGAATAACTAAAAATCAATTTTTTCTTTGATAGGGTAGAAAACATTGTGGGAAAAGGAGAAAATGCTGGTAACCTGCATTGTCTCCTTTCCTCAGATTATTTTCAAAAGCCTTCTCTTTCAGGGGTGTTAAAAGGCGTCATTGTGTGGTAAAAGGTTAATAAGAATAAACAGATATCCCCCCCCTTCCCATCAGCCAATCAAATCTCTTCCCTCTCTGAAATTATCCAATCAGAGAAGCTTTAAGGAAATCAGATTGGGAACCAATAGCCCAAATCAGAATGGGAACCAACAGCCAATCAGAGAAGACTTTAGATATTCAACAGCCAATCAGAGAGCTTCAAAATCGCTCCGAAATGGCGCCCAAATTTATTAATAAAAAACAGTGAAAAAAAAAAAACGGCATAAAAGTGGATTTAAAGTCTTCTTTAAAGGCTGCGGTGCAGTCCTTGGCGAACTGCCAGGCATGCACCATCCACACATGCCAGATTTCACTGAAAATGGGCAAACATTTAAGAAAATAGGGGCGCAGCAGACCTTGTTTTGGTCTTTTCAAGCCCCTTGCAAGAATTACTTCCCTTAGACCCTCGAGGCACCCCCCCCTCCCAAGCCCTTAACTGGATTCGATTTTCTAACTCAGCCCACAATAAATGCTGCACATTGAAACCTTCAATAAGCCAAAGTAATCAATGTACAGTGTAAAAAAGCCCCAGAAATTAATGTGACAAGTGGCTAAAAAAAGACTGAAAACTCTTTTAGTTGCTTCCTATTGCATGTATCTAACAAAGGCAACTGAAGTGTAATTTTTCTAATCTCTTCAAACCGCAACAAGAAACCCAGTTACGTTGACTACCGTCTCATATGTGCCAGTTACGCTCATGCGAAAACCCCAGAAAATAATGCGACAGGTGGCTAAAAAAAGACTGAATGCTTCTTATTGCATAAATCAAACAAATGGAACAAAGTTTTTAATGGATTTTTTTCCCTCCAATCTCTTTATACCGTGATGACAAATCTATTTATGTTGACTACCGTCTCATAGGTGCCGGTTACGTATCCGCGAAAACGCGAAAAATCGACTTACGGAACACTTTATAGCAGATGACGCCTGTTGCTTAAAAGGTCAAATATAGGGAACTTAATTTCTTATATTTGTTTTTTACTTCGCCAGTCTTTTTTTACCGTGACAACAAACCCATGTAGGTTGTCTATTGACTCGCAGGTGCCGGTTACGTACCTGCGAAAACATGAAAAATCGACTTACGGAATATTTTATAGCAGACGACAACTGTTGCTTAAAGTCAATTATAGGGCTTTTTCTATTTTTCTTTTTCATTTTCTCCCATTAGGGCCAATGATTTTGTTACGATGACCATCTCACCCATACGTGACTGATACGTGCTGCGCATAAAATCGTAAAATCAACTTTAACACTTTCGGAGGCAACTGATACCTGTTAAATCAAAGAAAGGTAAACAAAATTTTTCCCTGTTTTCTTACCAGGGTCACGAAAACATTGAACCAATTTTGACGACTGTGTGAGTCAAAAGTCAATTTTATGTTTAATCGCTGCGCAAAAATATGAAATTTAGAAGCAACCGGTTGCTGTTGCGGAAACTTTTTCCGATAAAAAAATCTTGTTCTTGTTTGAAGAATTTGGAAGTAGGCCATAAAGATATAATAAGATGTAAGAATAACTAAAAATCAATTTTTTCTTTGATAGGGTAGAAAACATTGTGGGAAAAGGAGAAAATGCTGGTAACCTGCATTGTCTCCTTTCCTCAGATTATTTTCAAAAGCCTTCTCTTTCAGGGGTGTTAAAAGGCGTCATTGTGTGGTAAAAGGTTAATAAGAATAAACAGATATCCCCCCCCTTCCCATCAGCCAATCAAATCTCTTCCCTCTCTGAAATTATCCAATCAGATAAGCTTTAAGGAAATCAGATTGGGAACCAATAGCCCAAATCAGAATGGGAACCAACAGCCAATCAGAGAAGACTTTAGATATTCAACAGCCAATCAGAGAGCTTCAAAATCGCTCCGAAATGGCGCCCAAATTTATTAATAAAAAACAGTGAAAAAAAAAAACGGCATAAAAGTGGATTTAAAGTCTTCTTTAAAGGCTGCGGTGCAGTCCTTGGCGAACTGCCAGGCATGCACTATCCACACATGCCAGATTTCACTGAAAATGGGCAAACATTTAAGAAAATAGGGGCGCAGCAGACCTTGTTTTGGTCTTTTCAAGCCCCTTGCAAGAATTACTTCCCTTAGACCCTCGAGGCACCCCCCCTCCCAAGCCCTTAACTGGATTCGATTTTCTAACTCAGCCCACAATAAATGCTGCACATTGAAACCTTCAATAAGCCAAAGTAATCAATGTACAGTGTAAAAAAGCCCCAGAAATTAATGTGACAAGTGGCTAAAAAAAGACTGAAAACTCTTTTAGTTGCTTCCTATTGCATGTATCTAACAAAGGCAACTGAAGTGAAATTTTTCTAATCTCTTCAAACCGCAACAAGAAACCCAGTTACGTTGACTACCGTCTCATATGTGCCAGTTACGCTCATGCGAAAACCCCAGAAAATAATGCGACAGGTGGCTAAGAAAAGACTGAATGCTTCTTATTGCATAAATCAAACAAATGGAACAAAGTTTTTAATGGATTTTTTTCCCTCCAATCTCTTTATACCGTGACGACAAATCTATTTATGTTGACTACCGTCTCATAGGTGCCGGTTACGTATCCGCGAAAACGCGAAAAATCGACTTACGGAACACTTTATAGCAGATGACGCCTGTTGCTTAAAAGGTCAAATATAGGGAACTTAATTTCTTATATTTGTTTTTTACTTCGCCAGTCTTTTTTTACCGTGACAACAAACCCATGTAGGTTGTCTATTGACTCGCAGGTGCCGGTTACGTACCTGCGAAAACATGAAAAATCGACTTACGGAATATTTTATAGCAGACGACAACTGTTGCTTAAAGTCAATTATAGGGCTTTTTCTATTTTTCTTTTTCATTTTCTCCCATTAGGGCCAATGATTTTGTTACGATGACCATCTCACCCATACGTGACTGATACGTGCTGCGCATAAAATCGTAAAATCAACTTTAACACTTTCGGAGGCAACTGATACCTGTTAAATCAAAGAAAGGTAAACAAAATTTTTCCCTGTTTTCTTACCAGGGTCACGAAAACATTGAACCAATTTTGACGACTGTGCGAGTCAAAAGTCCATTTTATGTTTAATCGCTGCGCAAAAATATGAAATTTAGAAGCAACCGGTTGCTGTTGCGGAAACTTTTTCCGATAAAAAAATCTTGTTCTTGTTTGAAGAATTTAGAAGTAGGCCATAAAGATATAATAAGATGTAAGAATAACTAAAAATCAATTTTTTCTTTGATAGGGTAGAAAACATTGTGGGAAAAGGAGAAAATGCTGGTAACCTGCATTGTCTCCTTTCCTCAGATTATTTTCAAAAGCCTTCTCTTTCAGGGGTGTTAAAAGGCGTCATTGTGTGGTAAAAGGTTAATAAGAATAAACAGATATCCCCCCCCCTTCCCATCAGCCAATCAAATCTCTTCCCTCTCTGAAATTATCCAATCAGAGAAGCTTTAAGGAAATCAGATTGGGAACCAATAGCCCAAATCAGAATGGGAACCTACAGCCAATCAGAGAAGACTTTAGATATTCAACAGCCAATCAGAGAGCTTCAAAATCGCTCCGAAATGGCGCCCAAATTTATTAATAAAAAACAGTGAAAAAAAAAACGGCATAAAAGTGGATTTAAAGTCTTCTTTAAAGGCTGCGGTGCAGTCCTTGGCGAACTGCCAGGCATGCACTATCCACACATGCCAGATTTCACTGAAAATGGGCAAACATTTAAGAAAATAGGGGCGCAGCAGACCTTGTTTTGGTCTTTTCAAGCCCCTTGCAAGAATTACTTCCCTTAGACCCTCGAGGCACCCCCCCCTCCCAAGCCCTTAACTGGATTCGATTTTCTAACTCAGCCCACAATAAATGCTGCACATTGAAACCTTCAATAAGCCAAAGTAATCAATGTACAGTGTAAAAAAGCCCCAGAAATTAATGTGACAAGTGGCTAAAAAAAGACTGAAAACTCTTTTAGTTGCTTCCTATTGCATGTATCTAACAAAGGCAACTGAAGTGAAATTTTTCTAATCTCTTCAAACCGCAACAAGAAACCCAGTTACGTTGACTACCGTCTCATATGTGCCAGTTACGCTCATGCGAAAACCCCAGAAAATAATGCGACAGGTGGCTAAAAAAAGACTGAATGCTTCTTATTGCATAAATCAAACAAATGGAACAAAGTTTTTAATGGATTTTTTTCCCTCCAATCTCTTTATACCGTGACGACAAATCTATTTATGTTGACTACCGTCTCATAGGTGCCGGTTACGTATCCGCGAAAACGCGAAAAATCGACTTACGGAACACTTTATAGCAGATGACGCCTGTTGCTTAAAAGGTCAAATATAGGGAACTTAATTTCTTATATTTGTTTTTTACTTCGCCAGTCTTTTTTTACCGTGACAACAAACCCATGTAGGTTGTCTATTGACTCGCAGGTGCCGGTTACGTACCTGCGAAAACATGAAAAATCGACTTACGGAATATTTTATAGCAGACGACAACTGTTGCTTAAAGTCAATTATAGGGCTTTTTCTATTTTTCTTTTTCATTTTCTCCCATTAGGGCCAATGATTTTGTTACGATGACCATCTCACCCATACGTGACTGATACGTGCTGCGCATAAAATCGTAAAATCAACTTTAACACTT
Source organism: Tridacna crocea (assembly GCA_943736015.1). Taxonomy (NCBI): domain Eukaryota; kingdom Metazoa; phylum Mollusca; class Bivalvia; order Cardiida; family Cardiidae; genus Tridacna; species Tridacna crocea. The sequence goes on along the minus strand of OX031067.1, from coordinate 1,743,696 downwards.
TCGGAGGCAACTGATACCTGTTAAATCAAAGAAAGGTAAACAAAATTTTTCCCTGTTTTCTTACCAGGGTCACGAAAACATTGAACCAATTTTGACGACTGTGCGAGTCAAAAGTCAATTTTATGTTTAATCGCTGCGCAAAAATATGAAATTTAGAAGCAACCGGTTGCTGTTGCGGAAACTTTTTCCGATAAAAAAATCTTGTTCTTGTTTGAAGAATTTAGAAGTAGGCCATAAAGATATAATAAGATGTAAGAATAACTAAAAATCAATTTTTTCTTTGATAGGGTAGAAAACATTGTGGGAAAAGGAGAAAATGCTGGTAACCTGCATTGTCTCCTTTCCTCAGATTATTTTCAAAAGCCTTCTCTTTCAGGGGTGTTAAAACGCGTCATTGTGTGGTAAAAGGTTAATAAGAATAAACAGATATCCCCCCCCTTCCCATCAGCCAATCAAATCTCTTCCCTCTCTGAAATTATCCAATCAGAGAAGCTTTAAGGAAATCAGATTGGGAACCAATAGCCCAAATCAGAATGGGAACCAACAGCCAATCAGAGAAGACTTTAGATATTCAACAGCCAATCAGAGAGCTTCAAAATCGCTCCGAAATGGCTCCCAAATTTATTAATAAAAAACAGTGAAAAAAAAAAACGGCATAAAAGTGGATTTAAAGTCTTCTTTAAAGGCTGCGGTGCAGTCCTTGGCGAACTGCCAGGCATGCACTATCCACACATGCCAGATTTCACTGAAAATGGGCAAACATTTAAGAAAATAGGGGCGCAGCAGACCTTGTTTTGGTCTTTTCAAGCCCCTTGCAAGAATTACTTCCCTTAGACCCTCGAGGCACCCCCCCCTCCCAAGCCCTTAACTGGATTCGATTTTCTAACTCAGCCCACAATAAATGCTGCACATTGAAACCTTCAATAAGCCAAAGTAATCAATGTACAGTGTAAAAAAGCCCCAGAAATTAATGTGACAAGTGGCTAAAAAAAGACTGAAAACTCTTTTAGTTGCTTCCTATTGCATGTATCTAACAAAGGCAACTGAAGTGAAATTTTTCTAATCTCTTCAAACCGCAACAAGAAACCCAGTTACGTTGACTACCGTCTCATATGTGCCAGTTACGCTCATGCGAAAACCCCAGAAAATAATGCGACAGGTGGCTAAAAAAAGACTGAATGCTTCTTATTGCATAAATCAAACAAATGGAACAAAGTTTTTAATGGATTTTTTTCCCTCCAATCTCTTTATACCGTGATGACAAATCTATTTATGTTGACTACCGTCTCATAGGTGCCGGTTACGTATCCGCGAAAACGCGAAAAATCGACTTACGGAACACTTTATAGCAGATGACGCCTGTTGCTTAAAAGGTCAAATATAGGGAACTTAATTTCTTATATTTGTTTTTTACTTCGCCAGTCTTTTTTTACCGTGACAACAAACCCATGTAGGTTGTCTATTGACTCGCAGGTGCCGGTTACGTACCTGCGAAAACATGAAAAATCGACTTACGGAATATTTTATAGCAGACGACAACTGTTGCTTAAAGTCAATTATAGGGCTTTTTCTATTTTTCTTTTTCATTTTCTCCCATTAGGGCCAATGATTTTGTTACGATGACCATCTCACCCATACGTGACTGATACGTGCTGCGCATAAAATCGTAAAATCAACTTTAACACTTTCGGAGGCAACTGATACCTGTTAAATCAAAGAAAGGTAAACAAAATTTTTCCCTGTTTTCTTACCAGGGTCACGAAAACATTGAACCAATTTTGACGACTGTGCGAGTCAAAAGTCAATTTTATGTTTAATCGCTGCGCAAAAATATGAAATTTAGAAGCAACCGGTTGCTGTTGCGGAAACTTTTTCCGATAAAAAAATCTTGTTCTTGTTTGAAGAATTTAGAAGTAGGCCATAAAGATATAATAAGATGTAAGAATAACTAAAAATCAATTTTTTCTTTGATAGGGTAGAAAACATTGTGGGAAAAGGAGAAAATGCTGGTAACCTGCATTGTCTCCTTTCCTCAGATTATTTTCAAAAGCCTTCTCTTTCAGGGGTGTTAAAAGGCGTCATTGTGTGGTAAAAGGTTAATAAGAATAAACAGATATCCCCCCCCTTCCCATCAGCCAATCAAATCTCTTCCCTCTCTGAAATTATCCAATCAGAGAAGCTTTAAGGAAATCAGATTGGGAACCAATAGCCCAAATCAGAATGGGAACCAACAGCCAATCAGAGAAGACTTTAGATATTCAACAGCCAATCAGAGAGCTTCAAAATCGCTCCGAAATGGCGCCCAAATTTATTAATAAAAAACAGTGAAAAAAAAAACGGCATAAAAGTGGATTTAAAGTCTTCTTTAAAGGCTGCGGTGCAGTCCTTGGCGACCTGCCAGGCATGCACCATCCACACATGCCAGATTTCACTGAAAATGGGCAAACATTTAAGAAAATAGGGGCGCAGCAGACCTTGTTTTGGTCTTTTCAAGCCCCTTGCAAGAATTACTTCCCTTAGACCCTCGAGGCACCCCCCCCCTCCCAAGCCCTTAACTGGATTCGATTTTCTAATTCAGCCCACAATAAATGCTGCACATTGAAACCTTCAATAAGCCAAAGTAATCAATGTACAGTGTAAAAAAGCCCCAGAAATTAATGTGACAAGTGGCTAAAAAAAGACTGAAAACTCTTTTAGTTGCTTCCTATTGCATGTATCTAACAAAGGCAACTGAAGTGTAATTTTTCTAATCTCTTCAAACCGCAACAAGAAACCCAGTTACGTTGACTACCATCTCATATGTGCCAGTTACGCTCATGCGAAAACCCCAGAAAATAATGCGACAGGTGGCTAAAAAAAGACTGAATGCTTCTTATTGCATAAATCAAACAAATGGAACAAAGTTTTTAATGGATTTTTTTCCCTCCAATCTCTTTATACCGTGACGACAAATCTATTTATGTTGACTACCGTCTCATAGGTGCCGGTTACGTATCCGCGAAAACGCGAAAAATCGACTTACGGAACACTTTATAGCAGATGACGCCTGTTGCTTAAAAGGTCAAATATAGGGAACTTAATTTCTTATATTTGTTTTTTACTTCGCCAGTCTTTTTTTACTGTGACAACAAACCCATGTAGGTTGTCTATTGACTCGCAGGTGCCGGTTACGTACCTGCGAAAACATGAAAAATCGACTTACGGAATATTTTATAGCAGACGACAACTGTTGCTTAAAGTCAATTATAGGGCTTTTTCTATTTTTCTTTTTCATTTTCTCCCATTAGGGCCAATGATTTTGTTACGATGACCATCTCACCCATACGTGACTGATACGTGCTGCGCATAAAATCGTAAAATCAACTTTAACACTTTCGGAGGCAACTGATACCTGTTAAATCAAAGAAAGGTAAACAAAATTTTTCCCTGTTTTCTTACCAGGGTCACGAAAACATTGAACCAATTTTGACGACTGTGCGAGTCAAAAGTCAATTTTATGTTTAATCGCTGCGCAAAAATATGAAATTTAGAAGCAACTGGTTGCTGTTGCGGAAACTTTTTCCGATAAAAAAATCTTGTTCTTGTTTGAAGAATTTAGAAGTAGGCCATAAAGATATAATAAGATGTAAGAATAACTAAAAATCAATTTTTTCTTTGATAGGGTAGAAAACATTGTGGGAAAAGGAGAAAATGCTGGTAACCTGCATTGTCTCCTTTCCTCAGATTATTTTCAAAAGCCTTCTCTTTCAGGGGTGTTAAAAGGCGTCATTGTGTGGTAAAAGGTTAATAAGAATAAACAGATATCCCCCCCCTTCCCATCAGCCAATCAAATCTCTTCCCTCTCTGAAATTATCCAATCAGAGAAGCTTTAAGGAAATCAGATTGGGAACCAATAGCCCAAATCAGAATGGGAACCAACAGCCAATCAGAGAAGACTTTAGATATTCAACAGCCAATCAGAGAGCTTCAAAATCGCTCCGAAATGGCGCCCAAATTTATTAATAAAAAACAGTGAAAAAAAAAAACGGCATAAAAGTGGATTTAAAGTCTTCTTTAAAGGCTGCGGTGCAGTCCTTGGCGAACTGCCAGGCATGCACTATCCACACATGCCAGATTTCACTGAAAATGGGCAAACATTTAAGAAAATAGGGGCGCAGCAGACCTTGTTTTGGTCTTTTCAAGCCCCTTGCAAGAATTACTTCCCTTAGACCCTCGAGGCACCCCCCCTCCCAAGCCCTTAACTGGATTCGATTTTCTAACTCAGCCCACAATAAATGCTGCACATTGAAACCTTCAATAAGCCAAAGTAATCAATGTACAGTGTAAAAAAGCCCCAGAAATTAATGTGACAAGTGGCTAAAAAAAGACTGAAAACTCTTTTAGTTGCTTCCTATTGCATGTATCTAACAAAGGCAACTGAAGTGAAATTTTTCTAATCTCTTCAAACCGCAACAAGAAACCCAGTTACGTTGACTACCGTCTCATATGTGCCAGTTACGCTCATGCGAAAACCCCAGAAAATAATGCGACAGGTGGCTAAAAAAAGACTGAATGCTTCTTATTGCATAAATCAAACAAATGGAACAAAGTTTTTAATGGATTTTTTTCCCTCCAATCTCTTTATACCGTGACGACAAATCTATTTATGTTGACTACCGTCTCATAGGTGCCGGTTACGTATCCGCGAAAACGCGAAAAATCGACTTACGGAACACTTTATAGCAGATGACGCCTGTTGCTTAAAAGGTCAAATATAGGGAACTTAATTTCTTATATTTGTTTTTTACTTCGCCAGTCTTTTTTTACCGTGACAACAAACCCATGTAGGTTGTCTATTGACTCGCAGGTGCCGGTTACGTACCTGCGAAAACATGAAAAATCGACTTACGGAATATTTTATAGCAGACGACAACTGTTGCTTAAAGTCAATTATAGGGCTTTTTCTATTTTTCTTTTTCATTTTCTCCCATTAGGGCCAATGATTTTGTTACGATGACCATCTCACCCATACGTGACTGATACGTGCTGCGCATAAAATCGTAAAATCAACTTTAACACTTTCGGAGGCAACTGATACCTGTTAAATCAAAGAAAGGTAAACAAAATTTTTCCCTGTTTTCTTACCAGGGTCACGAAAACATTGAACCAATTTTGACGACTGTGCGAGTCAAAAGTCAATTTTATGTTTAATCGCTGCGCAAAAATATGAAATTTAGAAGCAACCGGTTGCTGTTGCGGAAACTTTTTCCGATAAAAAAATCTTGTTCTTGTTTGAAGAATTTAGAAGTAGGCCATAAAGATATAATAAGATGTAAGAATAACTAAAAATCAATTTTTTCTTTGATAGGGTAGAAAACATTGTGGGAAAAGGAGAAAATGCTGGTAACCTGCATTGTCTCCTTTCCTCAGATTATTTTCAAAAGCCTTCTCTTTCAGGGGTGTTAAAAGGCGTCATTGTGTGGTAAAAGGTTAATAAGAATAAACAGATATCCCCCCCTTCCCATCAGTCAATCAAATCTCTTCCCTCTCTGAAATTATCCAATCAGAGAAGCTTTAAGGAAATCAGATTGGGAACCAATAGCCCAAATCAGAATGGGAACCAACAGCCAATCAGAGAAGACTTTAGATATTCAACAGCCAATCAGAGAGCTTCAAAATCGCTCCGAAATGGCGCCCAAATTTATTAATAAAAAACAGTGAAAAAAAAAAAACGGCATAAAAGTGGATTTAAAGTCTTCTTTAAAGGCTGCGGTGCAGTCCTTGGCGAACTGCCAGGCATGCACTATCCACACATGCCAGATTTCACTGAAAATGGGCAAACATTTAAGAAAATAGGGGCGCAGCAGACCTTGTTTTGGTCTTTTCAAGCCCCTTGCAAGAATTACTTCCCTTAGACCCTCGAGGCACCCCCCCTCCCAAGCCCTTAACTGGATTCGATTTTCTAACTCAGCCCACAATAAATGCTGCACATTGAAACCTTCAATAAGCCAAAGTAATCAATGTACAGTGTAAAAAAGCCCCAGAAATTAATGTGACAAGTGGCTAAAAAAAGACTGAAAACTCTTTTAGTTGCTTCCTATTGCATGTATCTAACAAAGGCAACTGAAGTGAAATTTTTCTAATCTCTTCAAACCGCAACAAGAAACCCAGTTACGTTGACTACCGTCTCATATGTGCCAGTTACGCTCATGCGAAAACCCCAGAAAATAATGCGACAGGTGGCTAAAAAAAGACTGAATGCTTCTTATTGCATAAATCAAACAAATGGAACAAAGTTTTTAATGGATTTTTTTCCCTCCAATCTCTTTATACCGTGACGACAAATCTATTTATGTTGACTACCGTCTCATAGGTGCCGGTTACGTATCCGCGAAAACGCGAAAAATCGACTTACGGAACACTTTATAGCAGATGACGCCTGTTGCTTAAAAGGTCAAATATAGGGAACTTAATTTCTTATATTTGTTTTTTACTTCGCCAGTCTTTTTTTACCGTGACAACAAACCCATGTAGGTTGTCTATTGACTCGCAGGTGCCGGTTACGTACCTGCGAAAACATTAAAAATCGACTTACGGAATATTTTATAGCAGACGACAACTGTTGCTTAAAGTCAATTATAGGGCTTTTTCTATTTTTCTTTTTCATTTTCTCCCATTAGGGCCAATGATTTTGTTACGATGACCATCTCACCCATACGTGACTGATACGTGCTGCGCATAAAATCGTAAAATCAACTTTAACACTTTCGGAGGCAACTGATACCTGTTAAATCAAAGAAAGGTAAACAAAATTTTTCCCTGTTTTCTTACCAGGGTCACGAAAACATTGAACCAATTTTGACGACTGTGCGAGTCAAAAGTCAATTTTATGTTTAATCGCTGCGCAAAAATATGAAATTTAGAAGCAACCGGTTGCTGTTGCGGAAACTTTTTCCGATAAAAAAATCTTGTTCTTGTTTGAAGAATTTAGAAGTAGGCCATAAAGATATAATAAGATGTAAGAATAACTAAAAATCAATTTTTTCTTTGATAGGGTAGAAAACATTGTGGGAAAAGGAGAAAATGCTGGTAACCTGCATTGTCTCCTTTCCTCAGATTATTTTCAAAAGCCTTCTCTTTCAGGGGTGTTAAAAGGCGTCATTGTGTGGTAAAAGGTTAATAAGAATAAACAGATATCCCCCCCTTCCCATCAGCCAATCAAATCTCTTCCCTCTCTGAAATTATCCAATCAGAGAAGCTTTAAGGAAATCAGATTGGGAACCAATAGCCCAAATCAGAATGGGAACCAACAGCCAATCAGAGAAGACTTTAGATATTCAACAGCCAATCAGAGAGCTTCAAAATCGCTCCGAAATGGCGCCCAAATTTATTAATAAAAAACAGTGAAAAAAAAAAAACGGCATAAAAGTGGATTTAAAGTCTTCTTTAAAGGCTGCGGTGCAGTCCTTGGCGAACTGCCAGGCATGCACTATCCACACATGCCAGATTTCACTGAAAATGGGCAAACATTTAAGAAAATAGGGGCGCAGCAGACCTTGTTTTGGTCTTTTCAAGCCCCTTGCAAGAATTACTTCCCTTAGACCCTCGAGGCACCCCCCCTCCCAAGCCCTTAACTGGATTCGATTTTCTAACTCAGCCCACAATAAATGCTGCACATTGAAACCTTCAATAAGCCAAAGTAATCAATGTACAGTGTAAAAAAGCCCCAGAAATTAATGTGACAAGTGGCTAAAAAAAGACTGAAAACTCTTTTAGTTGCTTCCTATTGCATGTATCTAACAAAGGCAACTGAAGTGAAATTTTTCTAATCTCTTCAAACCGCAACAAGAAACCCAGTTACGTTGACTACCGTCTCATATGTGCCAGTTACGCTCATGCGAAAACCCCAGAAAATAATGCGACAGGTGGCTAAAAAAAGACTGAATGCTTCTTATTGCATAAATCAAACAAATGGAACAAAGTTTTTAATGGATTTTTTTCCCTCCAATCTCTTTATACCGTGACGACAAATCTATTTATGTTGACTACCGTCTCATAGGTGCCGGTTACGTATCCGCGAAAACGCGAAAAATCGACTTACGGAACACTTTATAGCAGATGACGCCTGTTGCTTAAAAGGTCAAATATAGGGAACTTAATTTCTTATATTTGTTTTTTACTTCGCCAGTCTTTTTTTACCGTGACAACAAACCCATGTAGGTTGTCTATTGACTCGCAGGTGCCGGTTACGTACCTGCGAAAACATTAAAAATCGACTTACGGAATATTTTATAGCAGACGACAACTGTTGCTTAAAGTCAATTATAGGGCTTTTTCTATTTTTCTTTTTCATTTTCTCCCATTAGGGCCAATGATTTTGTTACGATGACCATCTCACCCATACGTGACTGATACGTGCTGCGCATAAAATCGTAAAATCAACTTTAACACTTTCGGAGGCAACTGATACCTGTTAAATCAAAGAAAGGTAAACAAAATTTTTCCCTGTTTTCTTACCAGGGTCACGAAAACATTGAACCAATTTTGACGACTGTGCGAGTCAAAAGTCAATTTTATGTTTAATCGCTGCGCAAAAATATGAAATTTAGAAGCAACCGGTTGCTGTTGCGGAAACTTTTTCCGATAAAAAAATCTTGTTCTTGTTTGAAGAATTTAGAAGTAGGCCATAAAGATATAATAAGATGTAAGAATAACTAAAAATCAATTTTTTCTTTGATAGGGTAGAAAACATTGTGGGAAAAGGAGAAAATGCTGGTAACCTGCATTGTCTCCTTTCCTCAGATTATTTTCAAAAGCCTTCTCTTTCAGGGGTGTTAAAACGCGTCATTGTGTGGTAAAAGGTTAATAAGAATAAACAGATATCCCCCCCCTTCCCATCAGCCAATCAAATCTCTTCCCTCTCTGAAATTATCCAATCAGAGAAGCTTTAAGGAAATCAGATTGGGAACCAATAGCCCAAATCAGAATGGGAACCAACAGCCAATCAGAGAAGACTTTAGATATTCAACAGCCAATCAGAGAGCTTCAAAATCGCTCCGAAATGGCTCCCAAATTTATTAATAAAAAACAGTGAAAAAAAAAAACGGCATAAAAGTGGATTTAAAGTCTTCTTTAAAGGCTGCGGTGCAGTCCTTGGCGAACTGCCAGGCATGCACTATCCACACATGCCAGATTTCACTGAAAATGGGCAAACATTTAAGAAAATAGGGGCGCAGCAGACCTTGTTTTGGTCTTTTCAAGCCCCTTGCAAGAATTACTTCCCTTAGACCCTCGAGGCACCCCCCCCTCCCAAGCCCTTAACTGGATTCGATTTTCTAACTCAGCCCACAATAAATGCTGCACATTGAAACCTTCAATAAGCCAAAGTAATCAATGTACAGTGTAAAAAAGCCCCAGAAATTAATGTGACAAGTGGCTAAAAAAAGACTGAAAACTCTTTTAGTTGCTTCCTATTGCATGTATCTAACAAAGGCAACTGAAGTGAAATTTTTCTAATCTCTTCAAACCGCAACAAGAAACCCAGTTACGTTGACTACCGTCTCATATGTGCCAGTTACGCTCATGCGAAAACCCCAGAAAATAATGCGACAGGTGGCTAAAAAAAGACTGAATGCTTCTTATTGCATAAATCAAACAAATGGAACAAAGTTTTTAATGGATTTTTTTCCCTCCAATCTCTTTATACCGTGATGACAAATCTATTTATGTTGACTACCGTCTCATAGGTGCCGGTTACGTATCCGCGAAAACGCGAAAAATCGACTTACGGAACACTTTATAGCAGATGACGCCTGTTGCTTAAAAGGTCAAATATAGGGAACTTAATTTCTTATATTTGTTTTTTACTTCGCCAGTCTTTTTTTACCGTGACAACAAACCCATGTAGGTTGTCTATTGACTCGCAGGTGCCGGTTACGTACCTGCGAAAACATGAAAAATCGACTTACGGAATATTTTATAGCAGACGACAACTGTTGCTTAAAGTCAATTATAGGGCTTTTTCTATTTTTCTTTTTCATTTTCTCCCATTAGGGCCAATGATTTTGTTACGATGACCATCTCACCCATACGTGACTGATACGTGCTGCGCATAAAATCGTAAAATCAACTTTAACACTTTCGGAGGCAACTGATACCTGTTAAATCAAAGAAAGGTAAACAAAATTTTTCCCTGTTTTCTTACCAGGGTCACGAAAACATTGAACCAATTTTGACGACTGTGCGAGTCAAAAGTCAATTTTATGTTTAATCGCTGCACAAAAATATGAAATTTAGAAGCAACCGGTTGCTGTTGCGGAAACTTTTTCCGATAAAAAAATCTTGTTCTTGTTTGAAGAATTTAGAAGTAGGCCATAAAGATATAATAAGATGTAAGAATAACTAAAAATCAATTTTTTCTTTGATAGGGTAGAAAACATTGTGGGAAAAGGAGAAAATGCTGGTAACCTGCATTGTCTCCTTTCCTCAGATTATTTTCAAAAGCCTTCTCTTTCAGGGGTGTTAAAAGGCGTCATTGTGTGGTAAAAGGTTAATAAGAATAAACAGATATCCCCCCTTCCCATCAGCCAATCAAATCTCTTCCCTCTCTGAAATTATCCAATCAGAGAAGCTTTAAGGAAATCAGATTGGGAACCAATAGCCCAAATCAGAATGGGAACCAACAGCCAATCAGAGAAGACTTTAGATATTCAACAGCCAATCAGAGAGCTTCAAAATCGCTCCGAAATGGCGCCCAAATTTATTAATAAAAAACAGTGAAAAAAAAAAAAACGGCATAAAAGTGGATTTAAAGTCTTCTTTAAAGGCTGCGGTGCAGTCCTTGGCGAACTGCCAGGCATGCACTATCCACACATGCCAGATTTCACTGAAAATGGGCAAACATTTAAGAAAATAGGGGCGCAGCAGACCTTGTTTTGGTCTTTTCAAGCCCCTTGCAATAATTACTTCCCTTAGACCCTCGAGGCACCCCCCCCTCCCAAGCCCTTAACTGGATTCGATTTTCTAACTCAGCCCACAATAAATGCTGCACATTGAAACCTTCAATAAGCCAAAGTAATCAATGTACAGTGTAAAAAAGCCCCAGAAATTAATGTGACAAGTGGCTAAAAAAAGACTGAAAACTCTTTTAGTTGCTTCCTATTGCATGTATCTAACAAAGGCAACTGAAGGGAAATTTTTCTAATCTCTTCAAACCGCAACAAGAAACCCAGTTACGTTGACTACCGTCTAATATGTCCCAGTTACGCTCATGCGAAAACCCCAGAAAATAATGCGACAGGTGGCTAAAAAAAGATTGAATGCTTCTTATTGCATAAATCAAACAAATGGAACAAAGTTTTTAATGGATTTTTTTCCCTCCAATCTCTTTATACCGTGACGACAAATCTATTTATGTTGACTACCGTCTCATAGGTGCCGGTTACGTATCCGCGAAAACGCGAAAAATCGACTTACGGAACACTTTATAGCAGATGACGCCTGTTGCTTAAAAGGTCAAATATAGGGAACTTAATTTCTTATATTTGTTTTTTACTTCGCCAGTCTTTTTTTACCATGACAACAAACCCATGTAGGTTGTCTATTGACTCGCAGGTGCCGGTTACGTACCTGCGAAAACATGAAAAATCGACTTACGGAATATTTTATAGCAGACGACAACTGTTGCTTAAAGTCAATTATAGGGCTTTTTCTATTTTTCTTTTTCATTTTCTCCCATTAGGGCCAATGATTTTGTTACGATGACCATCTCACCCATACGTGACTGATACGTGCTGCGCATAAAATCGTAAAATCAACTTTAACACTTTCGGAGGCAACTGATACCTGTTAAATCAAAGAAAGGTAAACAAAATTTTTCCCTGTTTTCTTACCAGGGTCACGAAAACATTGAACCAATTTTGACGACTGTGCGAGTCAAAAGTCAATTTTATGTTTAATCGCTGCGCAAAAATATGAAATTTAGAAGCAACTGGTTGCTGTTGCGGAAACTTTTTCCGATAAAAAAATCTTGTTCTTGTTTGAAGAATTTAGAAGTAGGCCATAAAGATATAATAAGATGTAAGAATAACTAAAAATCAATTTTTTCTTTGATAGGGTAGAAAACATTGTGGGAAAAGGAGAAAATGCTGGTAACCTGCATTGTCTCCTTTCCTCAGATTATTTTCAAAAGCCTTCTCTTTCAGGGGTGTTAAAAGGCGTCATTGTGTGGTAAAAGGTTAATAAGAATAAACAGATATCCCCCCCCTTCCCATCAGCCAATCAAATCTCTTCCCTCTCTGAAATTATCCAATCAGAGAAGCTTTAAGGAAATCAGATTGGGAACCAATAGCCCAAATCAGAATGGGAACCAACAGCCAATCAGAGAAGACTTTAGATATTCAACAGCCAATCAGAGAGCTTCAAAATCGCTCCGAAATGGCGCCCAAATTTATTAATAAAAAACAGTGAAAAAAAAAAACGGCATAAAAGTGGATTTAAAGTCTTCTTTAAAGGCTGCGGTGCAGTCCTTGGCGAACTGCCAGGCATGCACTATCCACACATGCCAGATTTCACTGAAAATGGGCAAACATTTAAGAAAATAGGGGCGCAGCAGACCTTGTTTTGGTCTTTTCAAGCCCCTTGCAAGAATTACTTCCCTTAGACCCTCGAGGCACCCCCCCTCCCAAGCCCTTAACTGGATTCGATTTTCTAACTCAGCCCACAATAAATGCTGCACATTGAAACCTTCAATAAGCCAAAGTAATCAATGTACAGTGTAAAAAAGCCCCAGAAATTAATGTGACAAGTGGCTAAAAAAAGACTGAAAACTCTTTTAGTTGCTTCCTATTGCATGTATCTAACAAAGGCAACTGAAGTGAAATTTTTCTAATCTCTTCAAACCGCAACAAGAAACCCAGTTACGTTGACTACCGTCTCATATGTGCCAGTTACGCTCATGCGAAAACCCCAGAAAATAATGCGACAGGTGGCTAAAAAAAGACTGAATGCTTCTTATTGCATAAATCAAACAAATGGAACAAAGTTTTTAATGGATTTTTTTCCCTCCAATCTCTTTATACCGTGACGACAAATCTATTTATGTTGACTACCGTCTCATAGGTGCCGGTTACGTATCCGCGAAAACGCGAAAAATCGACTTACGGAACACTTTATAGCAGATGACGCCTGTTGCTTAAAAGGTCAAATATAGGGAACTTAATTTCTTATATTTGTTTTTTACTTCGCCAGTCTTTTTTTACCGTGACAACAAACCCATGTAGGTTGTCTATTGACTCGCAGGTGCCGGTTACGTACCTGCGAAAACATGAAAAATCGACTTACGGAATATTTTATAGCAGACGACAACTGTTGCTTAAAGTCAATTATAGGGCTTTTTCTATTTTTCTTTTTCATTTTCTCCCATTAGGGCCAATGATTTTGTTACGATGACCATCTCACCCATACGTGACTGATACGTGCTGCGCATAAAATCGTAAAATCAACTTTAACACTTTCGGAGGCAACTGATACCTGTTAAATCAAAGAAAGGTAAACAAAATTTTTCCCTGTTTTCTTACCAGGGTCACGAAAACATTGAACCAATTTTGACGACTGTGCGAGTCAAAAGTCAATTTTATGTTTAATCGCTGCGCAAAAATATGAAATTTAGAAGCAACCGGTTGCTGTTGCGGAAACTTTTTCCGATAAAAAAATCTTGTTCTTGTTTGAAGAATTTAGAAGTAGGCCATAAAGATATAATAAGATGTAAGAATAACTAAAAATCAATTTTTTCTTTGATAGGGTAGAAAACATTGTGGGAAAAGGAGAAAATGCTGGTAACCTGCATTGTCTCCTTTCCTCAGATTATTTTCAAAAGCCTTCTCTTTCAGGGGTGTTAAAAGGCGTCATTGTGTGGTAAAAGGTTAATAAGAATAAACAGATATCCCCCCCTTCCCATCAGTCAATCAAATCTCTTCCCTCTCTGAAATTATCCAATCAGAGAAGCTTTAAGGAAATCAGATTGGGAACCAATAGCCCAAATCAGAATGGGAACCAACAGCCAATCAGAGAAGACTTTAGATATTCAACAGCCAATCAGAGAGCTTCAAAATCGCTCCGAAATGGCGCCCAAATTTATTAATAAAAAACAGTGAAAAAAAAAAAAACGGCATAAAAGTGGATTTAAAGTCTTCTTTAAAGGCTGCGGTGCAGTCCTTGGCGAACTGCCAGGCATGCACTATCCACACATGCCAGATTTCACTGAAAATGGGCAAACATTTAAGAAAATAGGGGCGCAGCAGACCTTGTTTTGGTCTTTTCAAGCCCCTTGCAAGAATTACTTCCCTTAGACCCTCGAGGCACCCCCCCTCCCAAGCCCTTAACTGGATTCGATTTTCTAACTCAGCCCACAATAAATGCTGCACATTGAAACCTTCAATAAGCCAAAGTAATCAATGTACAGTGTAAAAAAGCCCCAGAAATTAATGTGACAAGTGGCTAAAAAAAGACTGAAAACTCTTTTAGTTGCTTCCTATTGCATGTATCTAACAAAGGCAACTGAAGTGAAATTTTTCTAATCTCTTCAAACCGCAACAAGAAACCCAGTTACGTTGACTACCGTCTCATATGTGCCAGTTACGCTCATGCGAAAACCCCAGAAAATAATGCGACAGGTGGCTAAAAAAAGACTGAATGCTTCTTATTGCATAAATCAAACAAATGGAACAAAGTTTTTAATGGATTTTTTTCCCTCCAATCTCTTTATACCGTGACGACAAATCTATTTATGTTGACTACCGTCTCATAGGTGCCGGTTACGTATCCGCGAAAACGCGAAAAATCGACTTACGGAACACTTTATAGCAGATGACGCCTGTTGCTTAAAAGGTCAAATATAGGGAACTTAATTTCTTATATTTGTTTTTTACTTCGCCAGTCTTTTTTTACCGTGACAACAAACCCATGTAGGTTGTCTATTGACTCGCAGGTGCCGGTTACGTACCTGCGAAAACATTAAAAATCGACTTACGGAATATTTTATAGCAGACGACAACTGTTGCTTAAAGTCAATTATAGGGCTTTTTCTATTTTTCTTTTTCATTTTCTCCCATTAGGGCCAATGATTTTGTTACGATGACCATCTCACCCATACGTGACTGATACGTGCTGCGCATAAAATCGTAAAATCAACTTTAACACTTTCGGAGGCAACTGATACCTGTTAAATCAAAGAAAGGTAAACAAAATTTTTCCCTGTTTTCTTACCAGGGTCACGAAAACATTGAACCAATTTTGACGACTGTGCGAGTCAAAAGTCAATTTTATGTTTAATCGCTGCGCAAAAATATGAAATTTAGAAGCAACCGGTTGCTGTTGCGGAAACTTTTTCCGATAAAAAAATCTTGTTCTTGTTTGAAGAATTTAGAAGTAGGCCATAAAGATATAATAAGATGTAAGAATAACTAAAAATCAATTTTTTCTTTGATAGGGTAGAAAACATTGTGGGAAAAGGAGAAAATGCTGGTAACCTGCATTGTCTCCTTTCCTCAGATTATTTTCAAAAGCCTTCTCTTTCAGGGGTGTTAAAAGGCGTCATTGTGTGGTAAAAGGTTAATAAGAATAAACAGATATCCCCCCCTTCCCATCAGCCAATCAAATCTCTTCCCTCTCTGAAATTATCCAATCAGAGAAGCTTTAAGGAAATCAGATTGGGAACCAATAGCCCAAATCAGAATGGGAACCAACAGCCAATCAGAGAAGACTTTAGATATTCAACAGCCAATCAGAGAGCTTCAAAATCGCTCCGAAATGGCGCCCAAATTTATTAATAAAAAACAGTGAAAAAAAAAAAACGGCATAAAAGTGGATTTAAAGTCTTCTTTAAAGGCTGCGGTGCAGTCCTTGGCGAACTGCCAGGCATGCACTATCCACACATGCCAGATTTCACTGAAAATGGGCAAACATTTAAGAAAATAGGGGCGCAGCAGACCTTGTTTTGGTCTTTTCAAGCCCCTTGCAAGAATTACTTCCCTTAGACCCTCGAGGCACCCCCCCTCCCAAGCCCTTAACTGGATTCGATTTTCTAACTCAGCCCACAATAAATGCTGCACATTGAAACCTTCAATAAGCCAAAGTAATCAATGTACAGTGTAAAAAAGCCCCAGAAATTAATGTGACAAGTGGCTAAAAAAAGACTGAAAACTCTTTTAGTTGCTTCCTATTGCATGTATCTAACAAAGGCAACTGAAGTGAAATTTTTCTAATCTCTTCAAACCGCAACAAGAAACCCAGTTACGTTGACTACCGTCTCATATGTGCCAGTTACGCTCATGCGAAAACCCCAGAAAATAATGCGACAGGTGGCTAAAAAAAGACTGAATGCTTCTTATTGCATAAATCAAACAAATGGAACAAAGTTTTTAATGGATTTTTTTCCCTCCAATCTCTTTATACCGTGACGACAAATCTATTTATGTTGACTACCGTCTCATAGGTGCCGGTTACGTATCCGCGAAAACGCGAAAAATCGACTTACGGAACACTTTATAGCAGATGACGCCTGTTGCTTAAAAGGTCAAATATAGGGAACTTAATTTCTTATATTTGTTTTTTACTTCGCCAGTCTTTTTTTACCGTGACAACAAACCCATGTAGGTTGTCTATTGACTCGCAGGTGCCGGTTACGTACCTGCGAAAACATTAAAAATCGACTTACGGAATATTTTATAGCAGACGACAACTGTTGCTTAAAGTCAATTATAGGGCTTTTTCTATTTTTCTTTTTCATTTTCTCCCATTAGGGCCAATGATTTTGTTACGATGACCATCTCACCCATACGTGACTGATACGTGCTGCGCATAAAATCGTAAAATCAACTTTAACACTTTCGGAGGCAACTGATACCTGTTAAATCAAAGAAAGGTAAACAAAATTTTTCCCTGTTTTCTTACCAGGGTCACGAAAACATTGAACCAATTTTGACGACTGTGCGAGTCAAAAGTCAATTTTATGTTTAATCGCTGCGCAAAAATATGAAATTTAGAAGCAACCGGTTGCTGTTGCGGAAACTTTTTCCGATAAAAAAATCTTGTTCTTGTTTGAAGAATTTAGAAGTAGGCCATAAAGATATAATAAGATGTAAGAATAACTAAAAATCAATTTTTTCTTTGATAGGGTAGAAAACATTGTGGGAAAAGGAGAAAATGCTGGTAACCTGCATTGTCTCCTTTCCTCAGATTATTTTCAAAAGCCTTCTCTTTCAGGGGTGTTAAAAGGCGTCATTGTGTGGTAAAAGGTTAATAAGAATAAACAGATATCCCCCCCTTCCCATCAGCCAATCAAATCTCTTCCCTCTCTGAAATTATCCAATCAGAGAAGCTTTAAGGAAATCAGATTGGGAACCAATAGCCCAAATCAGAATGGGAACCAACAGCCAATCAGAGAAGACTTTAGATATTCAACAGCCAATCAGAGAGCTTCAAAATCGCTCCGAAATGGCGCCCAAATTTATTAATAAAAAACAGTGAAAAAAAAAAAACGGCATAAAAGTGGATTTAAAGTCTTCTTTAAAGGCTGCGGTGCAGTCCTTGGCGAACTGCCAGGCATGCACTATCCACACATGCCAGATTTCACTGAAAATGGGCAAACATTTAAGAAAATAGGGGCGCAGCAGACCTTGTTTTGGTCTTTTCAAGCCCCTTGCAAGAATTACTTCCCTTAGACCCTCGAGGCACCCCCCCTCCCAAGCCCTTAACTGGATTCGATTTTCTAACTCAGCCCACAATAAATGCTGCACATTGAAACCTTCAATAAGCCAAAGTAATCAATGTACAGTGTAAAAAAGCCCCAGAAATTAATGTGACAAGTGGCTAAAAAAAGACTGAAAACTCTTTTAGTTGCTTCCTATTGCATGTATCTAACAAAGGCAACTGAAGTGAAATTTTTCTAATCTCTTCAAACCGCAACAAGAAACCCAGTTACGTTGACTACCGTCTCATATGTGCCAGTTACGCTCATGCGAAAACCCCAGAAAATAATGCGACAGGTGGCTAAAAAAAGACTGAATGCTTCTTATTGCATAAATCAAACAAATGGAACAAAGTTTTTAATGGATTTTTTTCCCTCCAATCTCTTTATACCGTGACGACAAATCTATTTATGTTGACTACCGTCTCATAGGTGCCGGTTACGTATCCGCGAAAACGCGAAAAATCGACTTACGGAACACTTTATAGCAGATGACGCCTGTTGCTTAAAAGGTCAAATATAGGGAACTTAATTTCTTATATTTGTTTTTTACTTCGCCAGTCTTTTTTTACCGTGACAACAAACCCATGTAGGTTGTCTATTGACTCGCAGGTGCCGGTTACGTACCTGCGAAAACATGAAAAATCGACTTACGGAATATTTTATAGCAGACGACAACTGTTGCTTAAAGTCAATTATAGGGCTTTTTCTATTTTTCTTTTTCATTTTCTCCCATTAGGGCCAATGATTTTGTTACGATGACCATCTCACCCATACGTGACTGATACGTGCTGCGCATAAAATCGTAAAATCAACTTTAACACTTTCGGAGGCAACTGATACCTGTTAAATCAAAGAAAGGTAAACAAAATTTTTCCCTGTTTTCTTACCAGGGTCACGAAAACATTGAACCAATTTTGACGACTGTGCGAGTCAAAAGTCAATTTTATGTTTAATCGCTGCACAAAAATATGAAATTTAGAAGCAACCGGTTGCTGTTGCGGAAACTTTTTCCGATAAAAAAATCTTGTTCTTGTTTGAAGAATTTAGAAGTAGGCCATAAAGATATAATAAGATGTAAGAATAACTAAAAATCAATTTTTTCTTTGATAGGGTAGAAAACATTGTGGGAAAAGGAGAAAATGCTGGTAACCTGCATTGTCTCCTTTCCTCAGATTATTTTCAAAAGCCTTCTCTTTCAGGGGTGTTAAAAGGCGTCATTGTGTGGTAAAAGGTTAATAAGAATAAACAGATATCCCCCCTTCCCATCAGCCAATCAAATCTCTTCCCTCTCTGAAATTATCCAATCAGAGAAGCTTTAAGGAAATCAGATTGGGAACCAATAGCCCAAATCAGAATGGGAACCAACAGCCAATCAGAGAAGACTTTAGATATTCAACAGCCAATCAGAGAGCTTCAAAATCGCTCCGAAATGGCGCCCAAATTTATTAATAAAAAACAGTGAAAAAAAAAAAAACGGCATAAAAGTGGATTTAAAGTCTTCTTTAAAGGCTGCGGTGCAGTCCTTGGCGAACTGCCAGGCATGCACTATCCACACATGCCAGATTTCACTGAAAATGGGCAAACATTTAAGAAAATAGGGGCGCAGCAGACCTTGTTTTGGTCTTTTCAAGCCCCTTGCAATAATTACTTCCCTTAGACCCTCGAGGCACCCCCCCCTCCCAAGCCCTTAACTGGATTCGATTTTCTAACTCAGCCCACAATAAATGCTGCACATTGAAACCTTCAATAAGCCAAAGTAATCAATGTACAGTGTAAAAAAGCCCCAGAAATTAATGTGACAAGTGGCTAAAAAAAGACTGAAAACTCTTTTAGTTGCTTCCTATTGCATGTATCTAACAAAGGCAACTGAAGGGAAATTTTTCTAATCTCTTCAAACCGCAACAAGAAACCCAGTTACGTTGACTACCGTCTAATATGTCCCAGTTACGCTCATGCGAAAACCCCAGAAAATAATGCGACAGGTGGCTAAAAAAAGATTGAATGCTTCTTATTGCATAAATCAAACAAATGGAACAAAGTTTTTAATGGATTTTTTTCCCTCCAATCTCTTTATACCGTGACGACAAATCTATTTATGTTGACTACCGTCTCATAGGTGCCGGTTACGTATCCGCGAAAACGCGAAAAATCGACTTACGGAACACTTTATAGCAGATGACGCCTGTTGCTTAAAAGGTCAAATATAGGGAACTTAATTTCTTATATTTGTTTTTTACTTCGCCAGTCTTTTTTTACCATGACAACAAACCCATGTAGGTTGTCTATTGACTCGCAGGTGCCGGTTACGTACCTGCGAAAACATGAAAAATCGACTTACGGAATATTTTATAGCAGACGACAACTGTTGCTTAAAGTCAATTATAGGGCTTTTTCTATTTTTCTTTTTCATTTTCTCCCATTAGGGCCAATGATTTTGTTACGATGACCATCTCACCCATACGTGACTGATACGTGCTGCGCATAAAATCGTAAAATCAACTTTAACACTTTCGGAGGCAACTGATACCTGTTAAATCAAAGAAAGGTAAACAAAATTTTTCCCTGTTTTCTTACCAGGGTCACGAAAACATTGAACCAATTTTGACGACTGTGCGAGTCAAAAGTCAATTTTATGTTTAATCGCTGCGCAAAAATATGAAATTTAGAAGCAACTGGTTGCTGTTGCGGAAACTTTTTCCGATAAAAAAATCTTGTTCTTGTTTGAAGAATTTAGAAGTAGGCCATAAAGATATAATAAGATGTAAGAATAACTAAAAATCAATTTTTTCTTTGATAGGGTAGAAAACATTGTGGGAAAAGGAGAAAATGCTGGTAACCTGCATTGTCTCCTTTCCTCAGATTATTTTCAAAAGCCTTCTCTTTCAGGGGTGTTAAAAGGCGTCATTGTGTGGTAAAAGGTTAATAAGAATAAACAGATATCCCCCCCCTTCCCATCAGCCAATCAAATCTCTTCCCTCTCTGAAATTATCCAATCAGAGAAGCTTTAAGGAAATCAGATTGGGAACCAATAGCCCAAATCAGAATGGGAACCAACAGCCAATCAGAGAAGACTTTAGATATTCAACAGCCAATCAGAGAGCTTCAAAATCGCTCCGAAATGGCGCCCAAATTTATTAATAAAAAACAGTGAAAAAAAAAAGACGGCATAAAAGTGGATTTAAAGTCTTCTTTAAAGGCTGCGGTGCAGTCCTTGGCGAACTGCCAGGCATGCACCATCCACACATGCCAGATTTCACTGAAAATGGGCAAACATTTAAGAAAATAGGGGCGCAGCAGACCTTGTTTTGGTCTTTTCAAGCCCCTTGCAAGAATTACTTCCCTTAGACCCTCGAGGCACCCCCCCTCCCAAGCCCTTAACTGGATTCGATTTTCTAACTCAGCCCACAATAAATGCTGCACATTGAAACCTTCAATAAGCCAAAGTAATCAATGTACAGTGTAAAAAAGCCCCAGAAATTAATGTGGCAAGTGGCTAAAAAAAGACTGAAAACTCTTTTAGTTGCTTCCTATTGCATGTATCTATCAAAGGCAACTGAAGTGTAATTTTTCTAATCTCTTCAAACCGCAACAAGAAACCCAGTTACGTTGACTACCGTCTCATATGTGCCAGTTACGCTCATGCGAAAACCCCAGAAAATAATGCGACAGGTGGCTAAAAAAAGACTGAATGCTTCTTATTGCATAAATCAAACAAATGGAACAAAGTTTTTAATGGATTTTTTTCCCTCCAATCTCTTTATACCGTGATGACAAATCTATTTATGTTGACTACCGTCTCATAGGTGCCGGTTACGTATCCGCGAAAACGCGAAAAATCGACTTACGGAACACTTTATAGCAGATGACGCCTGTTGCTTAAAAGGTCAAATATAGGGAACTTAATTTCTTATATTTGTTTTTTACTTCGCCAGTCTTTTTTTACCGTGACAACAAACCCATGTAGGTTGTCTATTGACTCGCAGGTGCCGGTTACGTACCTGCGAAAACATGAAAAATCGACTTACGGAATATTTTATAGCAGACGACAACTGTTGCTTAAAGTCAATTATAGGGCTTTTTCTATTTTTCTTTTTCATTTTCTCCCATTAGGGCCAATGATTTTG
Source organism: Tridacna crocea (assembly GCA_943736015.1). Classification (NCBI taxonomy): domain Eukaryota; kingdom Metazoa; phylum Mollusca; class Bivalvia; order Cardiida; family Cardiidae; genus Tridacna; species Tridacna crocea. The sequence goes on along the minus strand of OX031067.1, from coordinate 1,721,844 downwards.
TTACGATGACCATCTCACCCATACGTGACTGATACGTGCTGCGCATAAAATCGTAAAATCAACTTTAACACTTTCGGAGGCAACTGATACCTGTTAAATCAAAGAAAGGTAAACAAAATTTTTCCCTGTTTTCTTACCAGGGTCACGAAAACATTGAACCAATTTTGACGACTGTGCGAGTCAAAAGTCAATTTTATGTTTAATCGCTGCACAAAAATATGAAATTTAGAAGCAACCGGTTGCTGTTGCGGAAACTTTTTCCGATAAAAAAATCTTGTTCTTGTTTGAAGAATTTAGAAGTAGGCCATAAAGATATAATAAGATGTAAGAATAACTAAAAATCAATTTTTTCTTTGATAGGGTAGAAAACATTGTGGGAAAAGGAGAAAATGCTGGTAACCTGCATTGTCTCCTTTCCTCAGATTATTTTCAAAAGCCTTCTCTTTCAGGGGTGTTAAAAGGCGTCATTGTGTGGTAAAAGGTTAATAAGAATAAACAGATATCCCCCCTTCCCATCAGCCAATCAAATCTCTTCCCTCTCTGAAATTATCCAATCAGAGAAGCTTTAAGGAAATCAGATTGGGAACCAATAGCCCAAATCAGAATGGGAACCAACAGCCAATCAGAGAAGACTTTAGATATTCAACAGCCAATCAGAGAGCTTCAAAATCGCTCCGAAATGGCGCCCAAATTTATTAATAAAAAACAGTGAAAAAAAAAAAAACGGCATAAAAGTGGATTTAAAGTCTTCTTTAAAGGCTGCGGTGCAGTCCTTGGCGAACTGCCAGGCATGCACTATCCACACATGCCAGATTTCACTGAAAATGGGCAAACATTTAAGAAAATAGGGGCGCAGCAGACCTTGTTTTGGTCTTTTCAAGCCCCTTGCAAGAATTACTTCCCTTAGACCCTCGAGGCACCCCCCCCTCCCAAGCCCTTAACTGGATTCGATTTTCTAACTCAGCCCACAATAAATGCTGCACATTGAAACCTTCAATAAGCCAAAGTAATCAATGTACAGTGTAAAAAAGCCCCAGAAATTAATGTGACAAGTGGCTAAAAAAAGACTGAAAACTCTTTTAGTTGCTTCCTATTGCATGTATCTAACAAAGGCAACTGAAGGGAAATTTTTCTAATCTCTTCAAACCGCAACAAGAAACCCAGTTACGTTGACTACCGTCTAATATGTGCCAGTTACGCTCATGCGAAAACCCCAGAAAATAATGCGACAGGTGGCTAAAAAAAGATTGAATGCTTCTTATTGCATAAATCAAACAAATGGAACAAAGTTTTTAATGGATTTTTTTCCCTCCAATCTCTTTATACCGTGACGACAAATCTATTTATGTTGACTACCGTCTCATAGGTGCCGGTTACGTATCCGCGAAAACGCGAAAAATCGACTTACGGAACACTTTATAGCAGATGACGCCTGTTGCTTAAAAGGTCAAATATAGGGAACTTAATTTCTTATATTTGTTTTTTACTTCGCCAGTCTTTTTTTACCATGACAACAAACCCATGTAGGTTGTCTATTGACTCGCAGGTGCCGGTTACGTACCTGCGAAAACATGAAAAATCGACTTACGGAATATTTTATAGCAGACGACAACTGTTGCTTAAAGTCAATTATAGGGCTTTTTCTATTTTTCTTTTTCATTTTCTCCCATTAGGGCCAATGATTTTGTTACGATGACCATCTCACCCATACGTGACTGATACGTGCTGCGCATAAAATCGTAAAATCAACTTTAACACTTTCGGAGGCAACTGATACCTGTTAAATCAAAGAAAGGTAAACAAAATTTTTCCCTGTTTTCTTACCAGGGTCACGAAAACAATGAACCAATTTTGACGACTGTGCGAGTCAAAAGTCAATTTTATGTTTAATCGCTGCGCAAAAATATGAAATTTAGAAGAAACTGGTTGCTGTTGCGGAAACTTTTTCCGATAAAAAAATCTTGTTCTTGTTTGAAGAATTTAGAAGTAGGCCATAAAGATATAATAAGATGTAAGAATAACTAAAAATCAATTTTTTCTTTGATAGGGTAGAAAACATTGTGGGAAAAGGAGAAAATGCTGGTAACCTGCATTGTCTCCTTTCCTCAGATTATTTTCAAAAGCCTTCTCTTTCAGGGGTGTTAAAAGGCGTCATTGTGTGGTAAAAGGTTAATAAGAATAAACAGATATCCCCCCCCTTCCCATCAGCCAATCAAATCTCTTCCCTCTCTGAAATTATCCAATCAGAGAAGCTTTAAGGAAATCAGATTGGGAACCAATAGCCCAAATCAGAATGGGAACCAACAGCCAATCAGAGAAGACTTTAGATATTCAACAGCCAATCAGAGAGCTTCAAAATCGCTCCGAAATGGCGCCCAAATTTATTAATAAAAAACAGTGAAAAAAAAAAAACGGCATAAAAGTGGATTTAAAGTCTTCTTTAAAGGCTGCGGTGCAGTCCTTGGCGAACTGCCAGGCATGCACCATCCACACATGCCAGATTTCACTGAAAATGGGCAAACATTTAAGAAAATAGGGGCGCAGCAGACCTTGTTTTGGTCTTTTCAAGCCCCTTGCAAGAATTACTTCCCTTAGACCCTCGAGGCACCCCCCCCTCCCAAGCCCTTAACTGGATTCGATTTTCTAACTCAGCCCACAATAAATGCTGCACATTGAAACCTTCAATAAGCCAAAGTAATCAATGTACAGTGTAAAAAAGCCCCAGAAATTAATGTGACAAGTGGCTAAAAAAAGACTGAAAACTCTTTTAGTTGCTTCCTATTGCATGTATCTAACAAAGGCAACTGAAGTGTAATTTTTCTAATCTCTTCAAACCGCAACAAGAAACCCAGTTACGTTGACTACCGTCTCATATGTGCCAGTTACGCTCATGTGAAAACCCCAGAAAATAATGCGACAGGTGGCTAAAAAAAGACTGAATGCTTCTTATTGCATAAATCAAACAAATGGAACAAAGTTTTTAATGGATTTTTTTCCCTCCAATCTCTTTATACCGTGATGACAAATCTATTTATGTTGACTACCGTCTCATAGGTGCCGGTTACGTATCCGCGAAAACGCGAAAAATCGACTTACGGAACACTTTATAGCAGATGACGCCTGTTGCTTAAAAGGTCAAATATAGGGAACTTAATTTCTTATATTTGTTTTTTACTTCGCCAGTCTTTTTTTACCGTGACAACAAACCCATGTAGGTTGTCTATTGACTCGCAGGTGCCGGTTACGTACCTGCGAAAACATGAAAAATCGACTTACGGAATATTTTATAGCAGACGACAACTGTTGCTTAAAGTCAATTATAGGGCTTTTTCTATTTTTCTTTTTCATTTTCTCCCATTAGGGCCAATGATTTTGTTACGATGACCATCTCACCCATACGTGACTGATACGTGCTGCGCATAAAATCGTAAAATCAACTTTAACACTTTCGGAGGCAACTGATACCTGTTAAATCAAAGAAAGGTAAACAAAATTTTTCCCTGTTTTCTTACCAGGGTCACGAAAACATTGAACCAATTTTGACGACTGTGTGAGTCAAAAGTCAATTTTATGTTTAATCGCTGCGCAAAAATATGAAATTTAGAAGCAACCGGTTGCTGTTGCGGAAACTTTTTCCGATAAAAAAATCTTGTTCTTGTTTGAAGAATTTGGAAGTAGGCCATAAAGATATAATAAGATGTAAGAATAACTAAAAATCAATTTTTTCTTTGATAGGGTAGAAAACATTGTGGGAAAAGGAGAAAATGCTGGTAACCTGCATTGTCTCCTTTCCTCAGATTATTTTCAAAAGCCTTCTCTTTCAGGGGTGTTAAAAGGCGTCATTGTGTGGTAAAAGGTTAATAAGAATAAACAGATATCCCCCCCCTTCCCATCAGCCAATCAAATCTCTTCCCTCTCTGAAATTATCCAATCAGATAAGCTTTAAGGAAATCAGATTGGGAACCAATAGCCCAAATCAGAATGGGAACCAACAGCCAATCAGAGAAGACTTTAGATATTCAACAGCCAATCAGAGAGCTTCAAAATCGCTCCGAAATGGCGCCCAAATTTATTAATAAAAAACAGTGAAAAAAAAAAACGGCATAAAAGTGGATTTAAAGTCTTCTTTAAAGGCTGCGGTGCAGTCCTTGGCGAACTGCCAGGCATGCACTATCCACACATGCCAGATTTCACTGAAAATGGGCAAACATTTAAGAAAATAGGGGCGCAGCAGACCTTGTTTTGGTCTTTTCAAGCCCCTTGCAAGAATTACTTCCCTTAGACCCTCGAGGCACCCCCCCTCCCAAGCCCTTAACTGGATTCGATTTTCTAACTCAGCCCACAATAAATGCTGCACATTGAAACCTTCAATAAGCCAAAGTAATCAATGTACAGTGTAAAAAAGCCCCAGAAATTAATGTGACAAGTGGCTAAAAAAAGACTGAAAACTCTTTTAGTTGCTTCCTATTGCATGTATCTAACAAAGGCAACTGAAGTGAAATTTTTCTAATCTCTTCAAACCGCAACAAGAAACCCAGTTACGTTGACTACCGTCTCATATGTGCCAGTTACGCTCATGCGAAAACCCCAGAAAATAATGCGACAGGTGGCTAAAAAAAGACTGAATGCTTCTTATTGCATAAATCAAACAAATGGAACAAAGTTTTTAATGGATTTTTTTCCCTCCAATCTCTTTATACCGTGACGACAAATCTATTTATGTTGACTACCGTCTCATAGGTGCCGGTTACGTATCCGCGAAAACGCGAAAAATCGACTTACGGAACACTTTATAGCAGATGACGCCTGTTGCTTAAAAGGTCAAATATAGGGAACTTAATTTCTTATATTTGTTTTTTACTTCGCCAGTCTTTTTTTACCGTGACAACAAACCCATGTAGGTTGTCTATTGACTCGCAGGTGCCGGTTACGTACCTGCGAAAACATGAAAAATCGACTTACGGAATATTTTATAGCAGACGACAACTGTTGCTTAAAGTCAATTATAGGGCTTTTTCTATTTTTCTTTTTCATTTTCTCCCATTAGGGCCAATGATTTTGTTACGATGACCATCTCACCCATACGTGACTGATACGTGCTGCGCATAAAATCGTAAAATCAACTTTAACACTTTCGGAGGCAACTGATACCTGTTAAATCAAAGAAAGGTAAACAAAATTTTTCCCTGTTTTCTTACCAGGGTCACGAAAACATTGAACCAATTTTGACGACTGTGTGAGTCAAAAGTCAATTTTATGTTTAATCGCTGCGCAAAAATATGAAATTTAGAAGCAACCGGTTGCTGTTGCGGAAACTTTTTCCGATAAAAAAATCTTGTTCTTGTTTGAAGAATTTGGAAGTAGGCCATAAAGATATAATAAGATGTAAGAATAACTAAAAATCAATTTTTTCTTTGATAGGGTAGAAAACATTGTGGGAAAAGGAGAAAATGCTGGTAACCTGCATTGTCTCCTTTCCTCAGATTATTTTCAAAAGCCTTCTCTTTCAGGGGTGTTAAAAGGCGTCATTGTGTGGTAAAAGGTTAATAAGAATAAACAGATATCCCCCCCCTTCCCATCAGCCAATCAAATCTCTTCCCTCTCTGAAATTATCCAATCAGATAAGCTTTAAGGAAATCAGATTGGGAACCAATAGCCCAAATCAGAATGGGAACCAACAGCCAATCAGAGAAGACTTTAGATATTCAACAGCCAATCAGAGAGCTTCAAAATCGCTCCGAAATGGCGCCCAAATTTATTAATAAAAAACAGTGAAAAAAAAAAACGGCATAAAAGTGGATTTAAAGTCTTCTTTAAAGGCTGCGGTGCAGTCCTTGGCGAACTGCCAGGCATGCACTATCCACACATGCCAGATTTCACTGAAAATGGGCAAACATTTAAGAAAATAGGGGCGCAGCAGACCTTGTTTTGGTCTTTTCAAGCCCCTTGCAAGAATTACTTCCCTTAGACCCTCGAGGCACCCCCCCTCCCAAGCCCTTAACTGGATTCGATTTTCTAACTCAGCCCACAATAAATGCTGCACATTGAAACCTTCAATAAGCCAAAGTAATCAATGTACAGTGTAAAAAAGCCCCAGAAATTAATGTGACAAGTGGCTAAAAAAAGACTGAAAACTCTTTTAGTTGCTTCCTATTGCATGTATCTAACAAAGGCAACTGAAGTGAAATTTTTCTAATCTCTTCAAACCGCAACAAGAAACCCAGTTACGTTGACTACCGTCTCATATGTGCCAGTTACGCTCATGCGAAAACCCCAGAAAATAATGCGACAGGTGGCTAAAAAAAGACTGAATGCTTCTTATTGCATAAATCAAACAAATGGAACAAAGTTTTTAATGGATTTTTTTCCCTCCAATCTCTTTATACCGTGACGACAAATCTATTTATGTTGACTACCGTCTCATAGGTGCCGGTTACGTATCCGCGAAAACGCGAAAAATCGACTTACGGAACACTTTATAGCAGATGACGCCTGTTGCTTAAAAGGTCAAATATAGGGAACTTAATTTCTTATATTTGTTTTTTACTTCGCCAGTCTTTTTTTACCGTGACAACAAACCCATGTAGGTTGTCTATTGACTCGCAGGTGCCGGTTACGTACCTGCGAAAACATGAAAAATCGACTTACGGAATATTTTATAGCAGACGACAACTGTTGCTTAAAGTCAATTATAGGGCTTTTTCTATTTTTCTTTTTCATTTTCTCCCATTAGGGCCAATGATTTTGTTACGATGACCATCTCACCCATACGTGACTGATACGTGCTGCGCATAAAATCGTAAAATCAACTTTAACACTTTCGGAGGCAACTGATACCTGTTAAATCAAAGAAAGGTAAACAAAATTTTTCCCTGTTTTCTTACCAGGGTCACGAAAACATTGAACCAATTTTGACGACTGTGCGAGTCAAAAGTCAATTTTATGTTTAATCGCTGCGCAAAAATATGAAATTTAGAAGCAACCGGTTGCTGTTGCGGAAACTTTTTCCGATAAAAAAATCTTGTTCTTGTTTGAAGAATTTAGAAGTAGGCCATAAAGATATAATAAGATGTAAGAATAACTAAAAATCAATTTTTTCTTTGATAGGGTAGAAAACATTGTGGGAAAAGGAGAAAATGCTGGTAACCTGCATTGTCTCCTTTCCTCAGATTATTTTCAAAAGCCTTCTCTTTCAGGGGTGTTAAAAGGCGTCATTGTGTGGTAAAAGGTTAATAAGAATAAACAGATATCCCCCCCCTTCCCATCAGCCAATCAAATCTCTTCCCTCTCTGAAATTATCCAATCAGAGAAGCTTTAAGGAAATCAGATTGGGAACCAATAGCCCAAATCAGAATGGGAACCTACAGCCAATCAGAGAAGACTTTAGATATTCAACAGCCAATCAGAGAGCTTCAAAATCGCTCCGAAATGGCGCCCAAATTTATTAATAAAAAACAGTGAAAAAAAAAACGGCATAAAAGTGGATTTAAAGTCTTCTTTAAAGGCTGCGGTGCAGTCCTTGGCGAACTGCCAGGCATGCACTATCCACACATGCCAGATTTCACTGAAAATGGGCAAACATTTAAGAAAATAGGGGCGCAGCAGACCTTGTTTTGGTCTTTTCAAGCCCCTTGCAAGAATTACTTCCCTTAGACCCTCGAGGCACCCCCCCCTCCCAAGCCCTTAACTGGATTCGATTTTCTAACTCAGCCCACAATAAATGCTGCACATTGAAACCTTCAATAAGCCAAAGTAATCAATGTACAGTGTAAAAAAGCCCCAGAAATTAATGTGACAAGTGGCTAAAAAAAGACTGAAAACTCTTTTAGTTGCTTCCTATTGCATGTATCTAACAAAGGCAACTGAAGTGAAATTTTTCTAATCTCTTCAAACCACAACAAGAAACCCAGTTACGTTGACTACCGTCTCATATGTGCCAGTTACGCTCATGCGAAAACCCCAGAAAATAATGCGACAGGTGGCTAAAAAAAGACTGAATGCTTCTTATTGCATAAATCAAACAAATGGAACAAAGTTTTTAATGGATTTTTTTCCCTCCAATCTCTTTATACCGTGACGACAAATCTATTTATGTTGACTACCGTCTCATAGGTGCCGGTTACGTATCCGCGAAAACGCGAAAAATCGACTTACGGAACACTTTATAGCAGATGTCGCCTGTTGCTTAAAAGGTCAAATATAGGGAACTTAATTTCTTATATTTGTTTTTTACTTCGCCAGTCTTTTTTTACCGTGACAACAAACCCATGTAGGTTGTCTATTGACTCGCAGGTGCCGGTTACGTACCTGCGAAAACATGAAAAATCGACTTACGGAATATTTTATAGCAGACGACAACTGTTGCTTAAAGTCAATTATGGGGCTTTTTCTATTTTTCTTTTTCATTTTCTCCCATTAGGGCCAATGATTTTGTTACGATGACCATCTCACCCATACGTGACTGATACGTGCTGTGCATAAAATCGTAAAATCAACTTTAACACTTTCGGAGGCAACTGATACCTGTTAAATCAAAGAAAGGTAAACAAAATTTTTCCCTGTTTTCTTACCAGGGTCACGAAAACATTGAACCAATTTTGACGACTGTGCGAGTCAAAAGTCAATTTTATGTTTAATCGCTGCGCAAAAATATGAAATTTAGAAGCAACCGGTTGCTGTTGCGGAAACTTTTTCCGATAAAAAAATCTTGTTCTTGTTTGAAGAATTTAGAAGTAGGCCATAAAGATATAATAAGATGTAAGAATAACTAAAAATCAATTTTTTCTTTGATAGGGTAGAAAACATTGTGGGAAAAGGAGAAAATGCTGGTAACCTGCATTGTCTCCTTTCCTCAGATTATTTTCAAAAGCCTTCTCTTTCAGGGGTGTTAAAAGGCGTCATTGTGTGGTAAAAGGTTAATAAGAATAAACAGATATCCCCCCCCTTCCCATCAGCCAATCAAATCTCTTCCCTCTCTGAAATTATCCAATCAGAGAAGCTTTAAGGAAATCAGATTGGGAACCAATAGCCCAAATCAGAATGGGAACCAACAGCCAATCAGAGAAGACTTTAGATATTCAACAGCCAATCAGAGAGCTTCAAAATCGCTCCGAAATGGCGCCCAAATTTATTAATAAAAAACAGTGAAAAAAAAAACGGCATAAAAGTGGATTTAAAGTCTTCTTTAAAGGCTGCGGTGCAGTCCTTGGCGAACTGCCAGGCATGCACCATCCACACATGCCAGATTTCACTGAAAATGGGCAAACATTTAAGAAAATAGGGGCGCAGCAGACCTTGTTTTGGTCTTTTCAAGCCCCTTGCAAGAATTACTTCCCTTAGACCCTCGAGGCACCCCCCCCTCCCAAGCCCTTAACTGGATTCGATTTTCTAATTCAGCCCACAATAAATGCTGCACATTGAAACCTTCAATAAGCCAAAGTAATCAATGTACAGTGTAAAAAAGCCCCAGAAATTAATGTGACAAGTGGCTAAAAAAAGACTGAAAACTCTTTTAGTTGCTTCCTATTGCATGTATCTAACAAAGGCAACTGAAGTGTAATTTTTCTAATCTCTTCAAACCGCAACAAGAAACCCAGTTACGTTGACTACCATCTCATATGTGCCAGTTACGCTCATGCGAAAACCCCAGAAAATAATGCGACAGGTGGCTAAAAAAAGACTGAATGCTTCTTATTGCATAAATCAAACAAATGGAACAAAGTTTTTAATGGATTTTTTTCCCTCCAATCTCTTTATACCGTGACGACAAATCTATTTATGTTGACTACCGTCTCATAGGTGCCGGTTACGTATCCGCGAAAACGCGAAAAATCGACTTACGGAACACTTTATAGCAGATGACGCCTGTTGCTTAAAAGGTCAAATATAGGGAACTTAATTTCTTATATTTGTTTTTTACTTCGCCAGTCTTTTTTTACTGTGACAACAAACCCATGTAGGTTGTCTATTGACTCGCAGGTGCCGGTTACGTACCTGCGAAAACATGAAAAATCGACTTACGGAATATTTTATAGCAGACGACAACTGTTGCTTAAAGTCAATTATAGGGCTTTTTCTATTTTTCTTTTTCATTTTCTCCCATTAGGGCCAATGATTTTGTTACGATGACCATCTCACCCATACGTGACTGATACGTGCTGCGCATAAAATCGTAAAATCAACTTTAACACTTTCGGAGGCAACTGATACCTGTTAAATCAAAGAAAAGTAAACAAAATTTTTCCCTGTTTTCTTACCAGGGTCACGAAAACATTGAACCAATTTTGACGACTGTGCGAGTCAAAAGTCAATTTTATGTTTAATCGCTGCGCAAAAATATGAAATTTAGAAGCAACTGGTTGCTGTTGCGGAAACTTTTTCCGATAAAAAAATCTTGTTCTTGTTTGAAGAATTTAGAAGTAGGCCATAAAGATATAATAAGATGTAAGAATAACTAAAAATCAATTTTTTCTTTGATAGGGTAGAAAACATTGTGGGAAAAGGAGAAAATGCTGGTAACCTGCATTGTCTCCTTTCCTCAGATTATTTTCAAAAGCCTTCTCTTTCAGGGGTGTTAAAAGGCGTCATTGTGTGGTAAAAGGTTAATAAGAATAAACAGATATCCCCCCCCTTCCCATCAGCCAATCAAATCTCTTCCCTCTCTGAAATTATCCAATCAGAGAAGCTTTAAGGAAATCAGATTGGGAACCAATAGCCCAAATCAGAATGGGAACCAACAGCCAATCAGAGAAGACTTTAGATATTCAACAGCCAATCAGAGAGCTTCAAAATCGCTCCGAAATGGCGCCCAAATTTATTAATAAAAAACAGTGAAAAAAAAAAACGGCATAAAAGTGGATTTAAAGTCTTCTTTAAAGGCTGCGGTGCAGTCCTTGGCGAACTGCCAGGCATGCACTATCCACACATGCCAGATTTCACTGAAAATGGGCAAACATTTAAGAAAATAGGGGCGCAGCAGACCTTGTTTTGGTCTTTTCAAGCCCCTTGCAAGAATTACTTCCCTTAGACCCTCGAGGCACCCCCCCTCCCAAGCCCTTAACTGGATTCGATTTTCTAACTCAGCCCACAATAAATGCTGCACATTGAAACCTTCAATAAGCCAAAGTAATCAATGTACAGTGTAAAAAAGCCCCAGAAATTAATGTGACAAGTGGCTAAAAAAAGACTGAAAACTCTTTTAGTTGCTTCCTATTGCATGTATCTAACAAAGGCAACTGAAGTGAAATTTTTCTAATCTCTTCAAACCGCAACAAGAAACCCAGTTACGTTGACTACCGTCTCATATGTGCCAGTTACGCTCATGCGAAAACCCCAGAAAATAATGCGACAGGTGGCTAAAAAAAGACTGAATGCTTCTTATTGCATAAATCAAACAAATGGAACAAAGTTTTTAATGGATTTTTTTCCCTCCAATCTCTTTATACCGTGACGACAAATCTATTTATGTTGACTACCGTCTCATAGGTGCCGGTTACGTATCCGCGAAAACGCGAAAAATCGACTTACGGAACACTTTATAGCAGATGACGCCTGTTGCTTAAAAGGTCAAATATAGGGAACTTAATTTCTTATATTTGTTTTTTACTTCGCCAGTCTTTTTTTACCGTGACAACAAACCCATGTAGGTTGTCTATTGACTCGCAGGTGCCGGTTACGTACCTGCGAAAACATGAAAAATCGACTTACGGAATATTTTATAGCAGACGACAACTGTTGCTTAAAGTCAATTATAGGGCTTTTTCTATTTTTCTTTTTCATTTTCTCCCATTAGGGCCAATGATTTTGTTACGATGACCATCTCACCCATACGTGACTGATACGTGCTGCGCATAAAATCGTAAAATCAACTTTAACACTTTCGGAGGCAACTGATACCTGTTAAATCAAAGAAAGGTAAACAAAATTTTTCCCTGTTTTCTTACCAGGGTCACGAAAACATTGAACCAATTTTGACGACTGTGCGAGTCAAAAGTCAATTTTATGTTTAATCGCTGCGCAAAAATATGAAATTTAGAAGCAACCGGTTGCTGTTGCGGAAACTTTTTCCGATAAAAAAATCTTGTTCTTGTTTGAAGAATTTAGAAGTAGGCCATAAAGATATAATAAGATGTAAGAATAACTAAAAATCAATTTTTTCTTTGATAGGGTAGAAAACATTGTGGGAAAAGGAGAAAATGCTGGTAACCTGCATTGTCTCCTTTCCTCAGATTATTTTCAAAAGCCTTCTCTTTCAGGGGTGTTAAAAGGCGTCATTGTGTGGTAAAAGGTTAATAAGAATAAACAGATATCCCCCCCTTCCCATCAGTCAATCAAATCTCTTCCCTCTCTGAAATTATCCAATCAGAGAAGCTTTAAGGAAATCAGATTGGGAACCAATAGCCCAAATCAGAATGGGAACCAACAGCCAATCAGAGAAGACTTTAGATATTCAACAGCCAATCAGAGAGCTTCAAAATCGCTCCGAAATGGCGCCCAAATTTATTAATAAAAAACAGTGAAAAAAAAAAAACGGCATAAAAGTGGATTTAAAGTCTTCTTTAAAGGCTGCGGTGCAGTCCTTGGCGAACTGCCAGGCATGCACTATCCACACATGCCAGATTTCACTGAAAATGGGCAAACATTTAAGAAAATAGGGGCGCAGCAGACCTTGTTTTGGTCTTTTCAAGCCCCTTGCAAGAATTACTTCCCTTAGACCCTCGAGGCACCCCCCCTCCCAAGCCCTTAACTGGATTCGATTTTCTAACTCAGCCCACAATAAATGCTGCACATTGAAACCTTCAATAAGCCAAAGTAATCAATGTACAGTGTAAAAAAGCCCCAGAAATTAATGTGACAAGTGGCTAAAAAAAGACTGAAAACTCTTTTAGTTGCTTCCTATTGCATGTATCTAACAAAGGCAACTGAAGTGAAATTTTTCTAATCTCTTCAAACCGCAACAAGAAACCCAGTTACGTTGACTACCGTCTCATATGTGCCAGTTACGCTCATGCGAAAACCCCAGAAAATAATGCGACAGGTGGCTAAAAAAAGACTGAATGCTTCTTATTGCATAAATCAAACAAATGGAACAAAGTTTTTAATGGATTTTTTTCCCTCCAATCTCTTTATACCATGACGACAAATCTATTTATGTTGACTACCGTCTCATAGGTGCCGGTTACGTATCCGCGAAAACGCGAAAAATCGACTTACGGAACACTTTATAGCAGATGACGCCTGTTGCTTAAAAGGTCAAATATAGGGAACTTAATTTCTTATATTTGTTTTTTACTTCGCCAGTCTTTTTTTACCGTGACAACAAACCCATGTAGGTTGTCTATTGACTCGCAGGTGCCGGTTACGTACCTGCGAAAACATGAAAAATCGACTTACGGAATATTTTATAGCAGACGACAACTGTTGCTTAAAGTCAATTATAGGGCTTTTTCTATTTTTCTTTTTCATTTTCTCCCATTAGGGCCAATGATTTTGTTACGATGACCATCTCACCCATACGTGACTGATACGTGCTGCGCATAAAATCGTAAAATCAACTTTAACACTTTCGGAGGCAACTGATACCTGTTAAATCAAAGAAAGGTAAACAAAATTTTTCCCTGTTTTCTTACCAGGGTCACGAAAACATTGAACCAATTTTGACGACTGTGCGAGTCAAAAGTCAATTTTATGTTTAATCGCTGCGCAAAAATATGAAATTTAGAAGCAACCGGTTGCTGTTGCGGAAACTTTTTCCGATAAAAAAATCTTGTTCTTGTTTGAAGAATTTAGAAGTAGGCCATAAAGATATAATAAGATGTAAGAATAACTAAAAATCAATTTTTTCTTTGATAGGGTAGAAAACATTGTGGGAAAAGGAGAAAATGCTGGTAACCTGCATTGTCTCCTTTCCTCAGATTATTTTCAAAAGCCTTCTCTTTCAGGGGTGTTAAAAGGCGTCATTGTGTGGTAAAAGGTTAATAAGAATAAACAGATATCCCCCCCCTTCCCATCAGCCAATCAAATCTCTTCCCTCTCTGAAATTATCCAATCAGAGAAGCTTTAAGGAAATCAGATTGGGAACCAATAGCCCAAATCAGAATGGGAACCAACAGCCAATCAGAGAATACTTTAGATATTCAACAGCCAATCAGAGAGCTTCAAAATCGCTCCGAAATGGCGCCCAAATTTATTAATAAAAAACAGTGAAAAAAAAAAACGGCATAAAAGTGGATTTAAAGTCTTCTTTAAAGGCTGCGGTGCAGTCCTTGGCGAACTGCCAGGCATGCACCATCCACACATGCCAGATTTCACTGAAAATGGGCAAACATTTAAGAAAATAGGGGCGCAGCAGACCTTGTTTTGGTCTTTTCAAGCCCCTTGCAAGAATTACTTCCCTTAGACCCTCGAGGCACCCCCCCCTCCCAAGCCCTTAACTGGATTCGATTTTCTAATTCAGCCCACAATAAATGCTGCACATTGAAACCTTCAATAAGCCAAAGTAATCAATGTACAGTGTAAAAAAGCCCCAGAAATTAATGTGACAAGTGGCTAAAAAAAGACTGAAAACTCTTTTAGTTGCTTCCTATTGCATGTATCTAACAAAGGCAACTGAAGTGTAATTTTTCTAATCTCTTCAAACCGCAACAAGAAACCCAGTTACGTTGACTACCATCTCATATGTGCCAGTTACGCTCATGCGAAAACCCCAGAAAATAATGCGACAGGTGGCTAAAAAAAGACTGAATGCTTCTTATTGCATAAATCAAACAAATGGAACAAAGTTTTTAATGGATTTTTTTCCCTCCAATCTCTTTATACCGTGACGACAAATCTATTTATGTTGACTACCGTCTCATAGGTGCCGGTTACGTATCCGCGAAAACGCGAAAAATCGACTTACGGAACACTTTATAGCAGATGACGCCTGTTGCTTAAAAGGTCAAATATAGGGAACTTAATTTCTTATATTTGTTTTTTACTTCGCCAGTCTTTTTTTACTGTGACAACAAACCCATGTAGGTTGTCTATTGACTCGCAGGTGCCGGTTACGTACCTGCGAAAACATGAAAAATCGACTTACGGAATATTTTATAGCAGACGACAACTGTTGCTTAAAGTCAATTATAGGGCTTTTTCTATTTTTCTTTTTCATTTTCTCCCATTAGGGCCAATGATTTTGTTACGATGACCATCTCACCCATACGTGACTGATACGTGCTGCGCATAAAATCGTAAAATCAACTTTAACACTTTCGGAGGCAACTGATACCTGTTAAATCAAAGAAAAGTAAACAAAATTTTTCCCTGTTTTCTTAGCAGGGTCACGAAAACATTGAACCAATTTTGACGACTGTGCGAGTCAAAAGTCAATTTTATGTTTAATCGCTGCGCAAAAATATGAAATTTAGAAGCAACTGGTTGCTGTTGCGGAAACTTTTTCCGATAAAAAAATCTTGTTCTTGTTTGAAGAATTTAGAAGTAGGCCATAAAGATATAATAAGATGTAAGAATAACTAAAAATCAATTTTTTCTTTGATAGGGTAGAAAACATTGTGGGAAAAGGAGAAAATGCTGGTAACCTGCATTGTCTCCTTTCCTCAGATTATTTTCAAAAGCCTTCTCTTTCAGGGGTGTTAAAAGGCGTCATTGTGTGGTAAAAGGTTAATAAGAATAAACAGATATCCCCCCCCTTCCCATCAGCCAATCAAATCTCTTCCCTCTCTGAAATTATCCAATCAGAGAAGCTTTAAGGAAATCAGATTGGGAACCAATAGCCCAAATCAGAATGGGAACCAACAGCCAATCAGAGAAGACTTTAGATATTCAACAGCCAATCAGAGAGCTTCAAAATCGCTCCGAAATGGCGCCCAAATTTATTAATAAAAAACAGTGAAAAAAAAAAACGGCATAAAAGTGGATTTAAAGTCTTCTTTAAAGGCTGCGGTGCAGTCCTTGGCGAACTGCCAGGCATGCACTATCCACACATGCCAGATTTCACTGAAAATGGGCAAACATTTAAGAAAATAGGGGCGCAGCAGACCTTGTTTTGGTCTTTTCAAGCCCCTTGCAAGAATTACTTCCCTTAGACCCTCGAGGCACCCCCCCTCCCAAGCCCTTAACTGGATTCGATTTTCTAACTCAGCCCACAATAAATGCTGCACATTGAAACCTTCAATAAGCCAAAGTAATCAATGTACAGTGTAAAAAAGCCCCAGAAATTAATGTGACAAGTGGCTAAAAAAAGACTGAAAACTCTTTTAGTTGCTTCCTATTGCATGTATCTAACAAAGGCAACTGAAGTGAAATTTTTCTAATCTCTTCAAACCGCAACAAGAAACCCAGTTACGTTGACTACCGTCTCATATGTGCCAGTTACGCTCATGCGAAAACCCCAGAAAATAATGCGACAGGTGGCTAAAAAAAGACTGAATGCTTCTTATTGCATAAATCAAACAAATGGAACAAAGTTTTTAATGGATTTTTTTCCCTCCAATCTCTTTATACCGTGACGACAAATCTATTTATGTTGACTACCGTCTCATAGGTGCCGGTTACGTATCCGCGAAAACGCGAAAAATCGACTTACGGAACACTTTATAGCAGATGACGCCTGTTGCTTAAAAGGTCAAATATAGGGAACTTAATTTCTTATATTTGTTTTTTACTTCGCCAGTCTTTTTTTACCGTGACAACAAACCCATGTAGGTTGTCTATTGACTCGCAGGTGCCGGTTACGTACCTGCGAAAACATGAAAAATCGACTTACGGAATATTTTATAGCAGACGACAACTGTTGCTTAAAGTCAATTATAGGGCTTTTTCTATTTTTCTTTTTCATTTTCTCCCATTAGGGCCAATGATTTTGTTACGATGACCATCTCACCCATACGTGACTGATACGTGCTGCGCATAAAATCGTAAAATCAACTTTAACACTTTCGGAGGCAACTGATACCTGTTAAATCAAAGAAAGGTAAACAAAATTTTTCCCTGTTTTCTTACCAGGGTCACGAAAACATTGAACCAATTTTGACGACTGTGCGAGTCAAAAGTCAATTTTATGTTTAATCGCTGCACAAAAATATGAAATTTAGAAGCAACCGGTTGCTGTTGCGGAAACTTTTTCCGATAAAAAAATCTTGTTCTTGTTTGAAGAATTTAGAAGTAGGCCATAAAGATATAATAAGATGTAAGAATAACTAAAAATCAATTTTTTCTTTGATAGGGTAGAAAACATTGTGGGAAAAGGAGAAAATGCTGGTAACCTGCATTGTCTCCTTTCCTCAGATTATTTTCAAAAGCCTTCTCTTTCAGGGGTGTTAAAAGGCGTCATTGTGTGGTAAAAGGTTAATAAGAATAAACAGATATCCCCCCCTTCCCATCAGTCAATCAAATCTCTTCCCTCTCTGAAATTATCCAATCAGAGAAGCTTTAAGGAAATCAGATTGGGAACCAATAGCCCAAATCAGAATGGGAACCAACAGCCAATCAGAGAAGACTTTAGATATTCAACAGCCAATCAGAGAGCTTCAAAATCGCTCCGAAATGGCGCCCAAATTTATTAATAAAAAACAGTGAAAAAAAAAAAACGGCATAAAAGTGGATTTAAAGTCTTCTTTAAAGGCTGCGGTGCAGTCCTTGGCGAACTGCCAGGCATGCACTATCCACACATGCCAGATTTCACTGAAAATGGGCAAACATTTAAGAAAATAGGGGCGCAGCAGACCTTGTTTTGGTCTTTTCAAGCCCCTTGCAAGAATTACTTCCCTTAGACCCTCGAGGCACCCCCCCTCCCAAGCCCTTAACTGGATTCGATTTTCTAACTCAGCCCACAATAAATGCTGCACATTGAAACCTTCAATAAGCCAAAGTAATCAATGTACAGTGTAAAAAAGCCCCAGAAATTAATGTGACAAGTGGCTAAAAAAAGACTGAAAACTCTTTTAGTTGCTTCCTATTGCATGTATCTAACAAAGGCAACTGAAGTGAAATTTTTCTAATCTCTTCAAACCGCAACAAGAAACCCAGTTACGTTGACTACCGTCTCATATGTGCCAGTTACGCTCATGCGAAAACCCCAGAAAATAATGCGACAGGTGGCTAAAAAAAGACTGAATGCTTCTTATTGCATAAATCAAACAAATGGAACAAAGTTTTTAATGGATTTTTTTCCCTCCAATCTCTTTATACCGTGACGACAAATCTATTTATGTTGACTACCGTCTCATAGGTGCCGGTTACGTATCCGCGAAAACGCGAAAAATCGACTTACGGAACACTTTATAGCAGATGACGCCTGTTGCTTAAAAGGTCAAATATAGGGAACTTAATTTCTTATATTTGTTTTTTACTTCGCCAGTCTTTTTTTACCGTGACAACAAACCCATGTAGGTTGTCTATTGACTCGCAGGTGCCGGTTACGTACCTGCGAAAACATGAAAAATCGACTTACGGAATATTTTATAGCAGACGACAACTGTTGCTTAAAGTCAATTATAGGGCTTTTTCTATTTTTCTTTTTCATTTTCTCCCATTAGGGCCAATGATTTTGTTACGATGACCATCTCACCCATACGTGACTGATACGTGCTGCGCATAAAATCGTAAAATCAACTTTAACACTTTCGGAGGCAACTGATACCTGTTAAATCAAAGAAAGGTAAACAAAATTTTTCCCTGTTTTCTTACCAGGGTCACGAAAACATTGAACCAATTTTGACGACTGTGCGAGTCAAAAGTCAATTTTATGTTTAATCGCTGCGCAAAAATATGAAATTTAGAAGCAACCGGTTGCTGTTGCGGAAACTTTTTCCGATAAAAAAATCTTGTTCTTGTTTGAAGAATTTAGAAGTAGGCCATAAAGATATAATAAGATGTAAGAATAACTAAAAATCAATTTTTTCTTTGATAGGGTAGAAAACATTGTGGGAAAAGGAGAAAATGCTGGTAACCTGCATTGTCTCCTTTCCTCAGATTATTTTCAAAAGCCTTCTCTTTCAGGGGTGTTAAAAGGCGTCATTGTGTGGTAAAAGGTTAATAAGAATAAACAGATATCCCCCCCCTTCCCATCAGCCAATCAAATCTCTTCCCTCTCTGAAATTATCCAATCAGAGAAGCTTTAAGGAAATCAGATTGGGAACCAATAGCCCAAATCAGAATGGGAACCAACAGCCAATCAGAGAATACTTTAGATATTCAACAGCCAATCAGAGAGCTTCAAAATCGCTCCGAAATGGCGCCCAAATTTATTAATAAAAAACAGTGAAAAAAAAAAAACGGCATAAAAGTGGATTTAAAGTCTTCTTTAAAGGCTGCGGTGCAGTCCTTGGCGAACTGCCAGGCATGCACTATCCACACATGCCAGATTTCACTGAAAATGGGCAAACATTTAAGAAAATAGGGGCGCAGCAGACCTTGTTTTGGTCTTTTCAAGCCCCTTGCAAGAATTACTTCCCTTAGACCCTCGAGGCACCCCCCCTCCCAAGCCCTTAACTGGATTCGATTTTCTAACTCAGCCCACAATAAATGCTGCACATTGAAACCTTCAATAAGCCAAAGTAATCAATGTACAGTGTAAAAAAGCCCCAGAAATTAATGTGACAAGTGGCTAAAAAAAGACTGAAAACTCTTTTAGTTGCTTCCTATTGCATGTATCTAACAAAGGCAACTGAAGTGAAATTTTTCTAATCTCTTCAAACCGCAACAAGAAACCCAGTTACGTTGACTACCGTCTCATATGTGCCAGTTACGCTCATGCGAAAACCCCAGAAAATAATGCGACAGGTGGCTAAAAAAAGACTGAATGCTTCTTATTGCATAAATCAAACAAATGGAACAAAGTTTTTAATGGATTTTTTTCCCTCCAATCTCTTTATACCGTGACGACAAATCTATTTATGTTGACTACCGTCTCATAGGTGCCGGTTACGTATCCGCGAAAACGCGAAAAATCGACTTTCGGAACACTTTATAGCAGATGACGCCTGTTGCTTAAAAGGTCAAATATAGGGAACTTAATTTCTTATATTTGTTTTTTACTTCGCCAGTCTTTTTTTACCGTGACAACAAACCCATGTAGGTTGTCTATTGACTCGCAGGTGCCGGTTACGTACCTGCGAAAACATGAAAAATCGACTTACGGAATATTTTATAGCAGACGACAACTGTTGCTTAAAGTCAATTATAGGGCTTTTTCTATTTTTCTTTTTCATTTTCTCCCATTAGGGCCAATGATTTTGTTACGATGACCATCTCACCCATACGTGACTGATACGTGCTGCGCATAAAATCGTAAAATCAACTTTAACACTTTCGGAGGCAACTGATACCTGTTAAATCAAAGAAAGGTAAACAAAATTTTTCCCTGTTTTCTTACCAGGGTCACGAAAACATTGAACCAATTTTGACGACTGTGCGAGTCAAAAGTCAATTTTATGTTTAATCGCTGCGCAAAAATATGAAATTTAGAAGCAACCGGTTGCTGTTGCGGAAACTTTTTCCGATAAAAAAATCTTGTTCTTGTTTGAAGAATTTAGAAGTAGGCCATAAAGATATAATAAGATGTAAGAATAACTAAAAATCAATTTTTTCTTTGATAGGGTAGAAAACATTGTGGGAAAAGGAGAAAATGCTGGTAACCTGCATTGTCTCCTTTCCTCAGATTATTTTCAAAAGCCTTCTCTTTCAGGGGTGTTAAAAGGCGTCATTGTGTCGTAAAAGGTTAATAAGAATAAACAGATATCCCCCCCCTTCCCATCAGCCAATCAAATCTCTTCCCTCTCTGAAATTATCCAATCAGAGAAGCTTTAAGGAAATCAGATTGGGAACCAATAGCCCAAATCAGAATGGGAACCAACAGCCAATCAGAGAAGACTTTAGATATTCAACAGCCAATCAGAGAGCTTCAAAATCGCTCCGAAATGGCGCCCAAATTTATTAATAAAAAACAGTGAAAAAAAAAAAAACGGCATAAAAGTGGATTTAAAGTCTTCTTTAAAGGCTGCGGTGCAGTCCTTGGCGAACTGCCAGGCATGCACCATCCACACATGCCAGATTTCACTGAAAATGGGCAAACATTTAAGAAAATAGGGGCGCAGCAGACCTTGTTTTGGTCTTTTCAAGCCCCTTGCAAGAATTACTTCCCTTAGACCCTCGAGGCACCCCCCCTCCCAAGCCCTTAACTGGATTCGATTTTCTAACTCAGCCCACAATAAATGCTGCACATTGAAACCTTCAATAAGCCAAAGTAATCAATGTACAGTGTAAAAAAGCCCCAGAAATTAATGTGACAAGTGGCTAAAAAAAGACTGAAAACTCTTTTAGTTGCTTCCTATTGCATGTATCTAACAAAGGCAACTGAAGTGTAATTTTTCTAATCTCTTCAAACCGCAACAAGAAACCCAGTTACGTTGACTACCGTCTCATATGTGCCAGTTACGCTCATGCGAAAACCCCAGAAAATAATGCGACAGGTGGCTAAAAAAAGACTGAATGCTTCTTATTGCATAAATCAAACAAATGGAACAAAGTTTTTAATGGATTTTTTTCCCTCCAATCTCTTTATACCGTGACGACAAATCTATTTATGTTGACTACCGTCTCATAGGTGCCGGTTACGTATCCGCGAAAACGCGAAAAATCGACTTACGGAACACTTTATAGCAGATGACGCCTGTTGCTTAAAAGGTCAAATATAGGGAACTTAATTTCTTATATTTGTTTTTTACTTCGCCAGTCTTTTTTTAACCGTGACAACAAACCCATGTAGGTTGTCTATTGACTTGCAGGTGCCGGTTACGTACCTGCGAAAACATTAAAAATTGACTTAAGGAATATTTTATAGCAGACGACAACTGTTGCTTAAAGTCAATTATAGGGCTTTTTCTATTTTTCTTTTTCATTTTCTCCCATTAGGGCCTATGATTTTGTTACGATGACCATCTCACCCATACGTGACTGATACGTGCTGCGCATAAAATCGTAAAATCAACTTTAACACTTTCGGAGGCAACTGATACCTGTTAAATCAAAGAAAGGTAAACAAAATTTTTCCCTGTTTTCTTACCAGGGTCACGAAAACATTGAACCAATTTTGACGACTGTGCGAGTCAAAAGTCAATTTTATATTTAATCGCTGCGCAAAAATATGAAATTTAGAAGCAACCGGTTGCTGTTGCGGAAACTTTTTCCGATAAAAAAATCTTGTTCTTGTTTGAAGAATTTAGAAGTAGGCCATAAAGATATAATAAGATGTAAGAATAACTAAAAATCAATTTTTTCTTTGATAGGGTAGAAAACATTGTGGGAAAAGGAGAAAATGCTGGTAACCTGCATTGTCTCCTTTCCTCAGATTATTTTCAAAAGCCTTCTCTTTCAGGGGTGTTAAAAGGCGTCATTGTGTGGTAAAAGGTTAATAAGAATAAACAGATATCCCCCCCTTCCCATCAGTCAATCAAATCTCTTCCCTCTCTGAAATTATCCAATCAGAGAAGCTTTAAGGAAATCAGATTGGGAACCAATAGCCCAAATCAGAATGGGAACCAACAGCCAATCAGAGAAGACTTTAGATATTCAACAGCCAATCAGAGAGCTTCAAAATCGCTCCGAAATGGCGCCCAAATTTATTAATAAAAAACAGTGAAAAAAAAAAAACGGCATAAAAGTGGATTTAAAGTCTTCTTTAAAGGCTGCGGTGCAGTCCTTGGCGAACTGCCAGGCATGCACTATCCACACATGCCAGATTTCACTGAAAATGGGCAAACATTTAAGAAAATAGGGGCGCAGCAGACCTTGTTTTGGTCTTTTCAAGCCCCTTGCAAGAATTACTTCCCTTAGACCCTCGAGGCACCCCCCCTCCCAAGCCCTTAACTGGATTCGATTTTCTAACTCAGCCCACAATAAATGCTGCACATTGAAACCTTCAATAAGCCAAAGTAATCAATGTACAGTGTAAAAAAGCCCCAGAAATTAATGTGACAAGTGGCTAAAAAAAGACTGAAAACTCTTTTAGTTGCTTCCTATTGCATGTATCTAACAAAGGCAACTGAAGTGAAATTTTTCTAATCTCTTCAAACCGCAACAAGAAACCCAGTTACGTTGACTACCGTCTCATATGTGCCAGTTACGCTCATGCGAAAACCCCAGAAAATAATGCGACAGGTGGCTAAAAAAAGACTGAATGCTTCTTATTGCATAAATCAAACAAATGGAACAAAGTTTTTAATGGATTTTTTTCCCTCCAATCTCTTTATACCGTGACGACAAATCTATTTATGTTGACTACCGTCTCATAGGTGCCGGTTACGTATCCGCGAAAACGCGAAAAATCGACTTACGGAACACTTTATAGCAGATGACGCCTGTTGCTTAAAAGGTCAAATATAGGGAACTTAATTTCTTATATTTGTTTTTTACTTCGCCAGTCTTTTTTTACCGTGACAACAAACCCATGTAGGTTGTCTATTGACTCGCAGGTGCCGGTTACGTACCTGCGAAAACATGAAAAATCGACTTACGGAATATTTTATAGCAGACGACAACTGTTGCTTAAAGTCAATTATAGGGCTTTTTCTATTTTTCTTTTTCATTTTCTCCCATTAGGGCCAATGATTTTGTTACGATGACCATCTCACCCATACGTGACTGATACGTGCTGCGCATAAAATCGTAAAATCAACTTTAACACTTTCGGAGGCAACTGATACCTGTTAAATCAAAGAAAGGTAAACAAAATTTTTCCCTGTTTTCTTACCAGGGTCACGAAAACATTGAACCAATTTTGACGACTGTGCGAGTCAAAAGTCAATTTTATGTTTAATCGCTGCGCAAAAATATGAAATTTAGAAGCAACCGGTTGCTGTTGCGGAAACTTTTTCCGATAAAAAAATCTTGTTCTTGTTTGAAGAATTTAGAAGTAGGCCATAAAGATATAATAAGATGTAAGAATAACTAAAAATCAATTTTTTCTTTGATAGGGTAGAAAACATTGTGGGAAAAGGAGAAAATGCTGGTAACCTGCATTGTCTCCTTTCCTCAGATTATTTTCAAAAGCCTTCTCTTTCAGGGGTGTTAAAAGGCGTCATTGTGTGGTAAAAGGTTAATAAGAATAAACAGATATCCCCCCCCTTCCCATCAGCCAATCAAATCTCTTCCCTCTCTGAAATTATCCAATCAGAGAAGCTTTAAGGAAATCAGATTGGGAACCAATAGCCCAAATCAGAATGGGAACCAACAGCCAATCAGAGAATACTTTAGATATTCAACAGCCAATCAGAGAGCTTCAAAATCGCTCCGAAATGGCGCCCAAATTTATTAATAAAAAACAGTGAAAAAAAAAAAACGGCATAAAAGTGGATTTAAAGTCTTCTTTAAAGGCTGCGGTGCAGTCCTTGGCGAACTGCCAGGCATGCACTATCCACACATGCCAGATTTCACTGAAAATGGGCAAACATTTAAGAAAATAGGGGCGCAGCAGACCTTGTTTTGGTCTTTTCAAGCCCCTTGCAAGAATTACTTCCCTTAGACCCTCGAGGCACCCCCCCTCCCAAGCCCTTAACTGGATTCGATTTTCTAACTCAGCCCACAATAAATGCTGCACATTGAAACCTTCAATAAGCCAAAGTAATCAATGTACAGTGTAAAAAAGCCCCAGAAATTAATGTGACAAGTGGCTAAAAAAAGACTGAAAACTCTTTTAGTTGCTTCCTATTGCATGTATCTAACAAAGGCAACTGAAGTGAAATTTTTCTAATCTCTTCAAACCGCAACAAGAAACCCAGTTACGTTGACTACCGTCTCATATGTGCCAGTTACGCTCATGCGAAAACCCCAGAAAATAATGCGACAGGTGGCTAAAAAAAGACTGAATGCTTCTTATTGCATAAATCAAACAAATGGAACAAAGTTTTTAATGGATTTTTTTCCCTCCAATCTCTTTATACCGTGACGACAAATCTATTTATGTTGACTACCGTCTCATAGGTGCCGGTTACGTATCCGCGAAAACGCGAAAAATCGACTTTCGGAACACTTTATAGCAGATGACGCCTGTTGCTTAAAAGGTCAAATATAGGGAACTTAATTTCTTATATTTGTTTTTTACTTCGCCAGTCTTTTTTTACCGTGACAACAAACCCATGTAGGTTGTCTATTGACTCGCAGGTGCCGGTTACGTACCTGCGAAAACATGAAAAATCGACTTACGGAATATTTTATAGCAGACGACAACTGTTGCTTAAAGTCAATTATAGGGCTTTTTCTATTTTTCTTTTTCATTTTCTCCCATTAGGGCCAATGATTTTGTTACGATGACCATCTCACCCATACGTGACTGATACGTGCTGCGCATAAAATCGTAAAATCAACTTTAACACTTTCGGAGGCAACTGATACCTGTTAAATCAAAGAAAGGTAAACAAAATTTTTCCCTGTTTTCTTACCAGGGTCACGAAAACATTGAACCAATTTTGACGACTGTGCGAGTCAAAAGTCAATTTTATGTTTAATCGCTGCGCAAAAATATGAAATTTAGAAGCAACCGGTTGCTGTTGCGGAAACTTTTTCCGATAAAAAAATCTTGTTCTTGTTTGAAGAATTTAGAAGTAGGCCATAAAGATATAATAAGATGTAAGAATAACTAAAAATCAATTTTTTCTTTGATAGGGTAGAAAACATTGTGGGAAAAGGAGAAAATGCTGGTAACCTGCATTGTCTCCTTTCCTCAGATTATTTTCAAAAGCCTTCTCTTTCAGGGGTGTTAAAAGGCGTCATTGTGTCGTAAAAGGTTAATAAGAATAAACAGATATCCCCCCCCTTCCCATCAGCCAATCAAATCTCTTCCCTCTCTGAAATTATCCAATCAGAGAAGCTTTAAGGAAATCAGATTGGGAACCAATAGCCCAAATCAGAATGGGAACCAACAGCCAATCAGAGAAGACTTTAGATATTCAACAGCCAATCAGAGAGCTTCAAAATCGCTCCGAAATGGCGCCCAAATTTATTAATAAAAAACAGTGAAAAAAAAAAAACGGCATAAAAGTGGATTTAAAGTCTTCTTTAAAGGCTGCGGTGCAGTCCTTGGCGAACTGCCAGGCATGCACCATCCACACATGCCAGATTTCACTGAAAATGGGCAAACATTTAAGAAAATAGGGGCGCAGCAGACCTTGTTTTGGTCTTTTCAAGCCCCTTGCAAGAATTACTTCCCTTAGACCCTCGAGGCACCCCCCCTCCCAAGCCCTTAACTGGATTCGATTTTCTAACTCAGCCCACAATAAATGCTGCACATTGAAACCTTCAATAAGCCAAAGTAATCAATGTACAGTGTAAAAAAGCCCCAGAAATTAATGTGACAAGTGGCTAAAAAAAGACTGAAAACTCTTTTAGTTGCTTCCTATTGCATGTATCTAACAAAGGCAACTGAAGTGTAATTTTTCTAATCTCTTCAAACCGCAACAAGAAACCCAGTTACGTTGACTACCGTCTCATATGTGCCAGTTACGCTCATGCGAAAACCCCAGAAAATAATGCGACAGGTGGCTAAAAAAAGACTGAATGCTTCTTATTGCATAAATCAAACAAATGGAACAAAGTTTTTAATGGATTTTTTTCCCTCCAATCTCTTTATACCGTGACGACAAATCTATTTATGTTGACTACCGTCTCATAGGTGCCGGTTACGTATCCGCGAAAACGCGAAAAATCGACTTACGGAACACTTTATAGCAGATGACGCCTGTTGCTTAAAAGGTCAAATATAGGGAACTTAATTTCTTATATTTGTTTTTTACTTCGCCAGTCTTTTTTTAACCGTGACAACAAACCCATGTAGGTTGTCTATTGACTTGCAGGTGCCGGTTACGTACCTGCGAAAACATTAAAAATTGACTTAAGGAATATTTTATAGCAGACGACAACTGTTGCTTAAAGTCAATTATAGGGCTTTTTCTATTTTTCTTTTTCATTTTCTCCCATTAGGGCCTATGATTTTGTTACGATGACCATCTCACCCATACGTGACTGATACGTGCTGCGCATAAAATCGTAAAATCAACTTTAACACTTTCGGAGGCAACTGATACCTGTTAAATCAAAGAAAGGTAAACAAAATTTTTCCCTGTTTTCTTACCAGGGTCACGAAAACATTGAACCAATTTTGACGACTGTGCGAGTCAAAAGTCAATTTTATATTTAATCGCTGCGCAAAAATATGAAATTTAGAAGCAACCGGTTGCTGTTGCGGAAACTTTTTCCGATAAAAAAATCTTGTTCTTGTTTGAAGAATTTAGAAGTAGGCCATAAAGATATAATAAGATGTAAGAATAACTAAAAATCAATTTTTTCTTTGATAGGGTAGAAAACATTGTGGGAAAAGGAGAAAATGCTGGTAACCTGCATTGTCTCCTTTCCTCAGATTATTTTCAAAAGCCTTCTCTTTCAGGGGTGTTAAAAGGCGTCATTGTGTGGTAAAAGGTTAATAAGAATAAACAGATATCCCCCCCCTTCCCATCAGCCAATCAAATCTCTTCCCTCTCTGAAATTATCCAATCAGAGAAGCTTTAAGGAAATCAGATTGGGAACCAATAGCCCAAATCAGAATGGGAACCAACAGCCAATCAGAGAAGACTTTAGATATTCAACAGCCAATCAGAGAGCTTCAAAATCGCTCCGAAATGGCGCCCAAATTTATTAATAAAAAACAGTGAAAAAAAAAAAACGGCATAAAAGTGGATTTAAAGTCTTCTTTAAAGGCTGCGGTGCAGTCCTTGGCGAACTGCCAGGCATGCACCATCCACACATGCCAGATTTCACTGAAAATGGGCAAACATTTAAGAAAATAGGGGCGCAGCAGACCTTGTTTTGGTCTTTTCAAGCCCCTTGCAAGAATTACTTCCCTTAGACCCTCGAGGCACCCCCCCCTCCCAAGCCCTTAACTGGATTCGATTTTCTAACTCAGCCCACAATAAATGCTGCACATTGAAACCTTCAATAAGCCAAAGTAATCAATGTACAGTGTAAAAAAGCCCCAGAAATTAATGTGACAAGTGGCTAAAAAAAGACTGAAAACTCTTTTAGTTGCTTCCTATTGCATGTATCTAACAAAGGCAACTGAAGTGTAATTTTTCTAATCTCTTCAAACCGCAACAAGAAACCCAGTTACGTTGACTACCGTCTCATATGTGCCAGTTACGCTCATGCGAAAACCCCAGAAAATAATGCGACAGGTGGCTAAAAAAAGACTGAATGCTTCTTATTGCATAAATCAAACAAATGGAACAAAGTTTTTAATGGATTTTTTTCTCTCCAATCTCTTTATACCGTGACGACAAATCTATTTATGTTGACTACCGTCTCATAGGTGCCGGTTACGTATCTGCGAAAACGCGAATAATCGACTTACGGAACACTTTATAGCAGATGACGCCTGTTGCTTAAAAGGTCAAATATAGGGAACTTAATTTCTTATATTTGTTTTTTACTTCGCCAGTCTTTTTTTACCGTGACAACAAACCCATGTAGGTTGTCTATTGACTCGCAGGTGCCGGTTACGTACCTGCGAAAACATGAAAAATCGACTTACGGAATATTTTATAGCAGACGACAACTGTTGCTTAAAGTCAATTATAGGGCTTTTTCTATTTTTCTTTTTCATTTTCTCCCATTAGGGCCAATGATTTTGTTACGATGACCATCTCACCCATACGTGACTGATACGTGCTGCGCATAAAATCGTAAAATCAACTTTAACACTTTCGGAGGCAACTGATACCTGTTAAATCAAAGAAAGGTAAACAAAATTTTTCCCTGTTTTCTTACCAGGGTCACGAAAACATTGAACCAATTTTGACGACTGTGCGAGTCAAAAGTCAATTTTATGTTTAATCGCTGCGCAAAAATATGAAATTTAGAAGCAACCGGTTGCTGTTGCGGAAACTTTTTCCGATAAAAAAATCTTGTTCTTGTTTGAAGAATTTAGAAGTAGGCCATAAAGATATAATAAGATGTAAGAATAACTAAAAATCAATTTTTTCTTTGATAGGGTAGAAAACATTGTGGGAAAAGGAGAAAATGCTGGTAACCTGCATTGTCTCCTTTCCTCAGATTATTTTCAAAAGCCTTCTCTTTCAGGGGTGTTAAAAGGCGTCATTGTGTGGTAAAAGGTTAATAAGAATAAACAGATATCCCCCCCCTTCCCATCAGCCAATCAAATCTCTTCCCTCTCTGAAATTATCCAATCAGAGAAGCTTTAAGGAAATCAGATTGGGAACCAATAGCCCAAATCAGAATGGGAACCAACAGCCAATCAGAGAAGACTTTAGATATTCAACAGCCAATCAGAGAGCTTCAAAATCGCTCCGAAATGGCGCCCAAATTTATTAATAAAAAACAGTGAAAAAAAAAAAACGGCATAAAAGTGGATTTAAAGTCTTCTTTAAAGGCTGCGGTGCAGTCCTTGGCGAACTGCCAGGCATGCACCATCCACACATGCCAGATTTCACTGAAAATGGGCAAACATTTAAGAAAATAGGGGCGCAGCAGACCTTGTTTTGGTCTTTTCAAGCCCCTTGCAAGAATTACTTCCCTTAGACCCTCGAGGCACCCCCCCCTCCCAAGCCCTTAACTGGATTCGATTTTCTAACTCAGCCCACAATAAATGCTGCACATTGAAACCTTCAATAAGCCAAAGTAATCAATGTACAGTGTAAAAAAGCCCCAGAAATTAATGTGACAAGTGGCTAAAAAAAGACTGAAAACTCTTTTAGTTGCTTCCTATTGCATGTATCTAACAAAGGCAACTGAAGTGAAATTTTTCTAATCTCTTCAAACCGCAACAAGAAACCCAGTTACGTTGACTACCGTCTCATATGTGCCAGTTACGCTCATGCGAAAACCCCAGAAAATAATGCGACAGGTGGCTAAAAAAAGACTGAATGCTTCTTATTGCATAAATCAAACAAATGGAACAAAGTTTTTAATGGATTTTTTTCCCTCCAATCTCTTTATACCATGACGACAAATCTATTTATGTTGACTACCGTCTCATAGGTGCCGGTTACGTATCCGCGAAAACGCGAAAAATCGACTTACGGAACACTTTATAGCAGATGACGCCTGTTGCTTAAAAGGTCAAATATAGGGAACTTAATTTCTTATATTTGTTTTTTACTTCGCCAGTCTTTTTTTACCGTGACAACAAACCCATGTAGGTTGTCTATTGACTCGCAGGTGCCGGTTACGTACCTGCGAAAACATGAAAAATCGACTTACGGAATATTTTATAGCAGACGACAACTGTTGCTTAAAGTCAATTATAGGGCTTTTTCTATTTTTCTTTTTCATTTTCTCCCATTAGGGCCAATGATTTTGTTACGATGACCATCTCACCCATACGTGACTGATACGTGCTGCGCATAAAATCGTAAAATCAACTTTAACACTTTCGGAGGCAACTGATACCTGTTAAATCAAAGAAAGGTAAACAAAATTTTTCCCTGTTTTCTTACCAGGGTCACGAAAACATTGAACCAATTTTGACGACTGTGCGAGTCAAAAGTCAATTTTATGTTTAATCGCTGCGCAAAAATATGAAATTTAGAAGCAACCGGTTGCTGTTGCGGAAACTTTTTCCGATAAAAAAATCTTGTTCTTGTTTGAAGAATTTAGAAGTAGGCCATAAAGATATAATAAGATGTAAGAATAACTAAAAATCAATTTTTTCTTTGATAGGGTAGAAAACATTGTGGGAAAAGGAGAAAATGCTGGTAACCTGCATTGTCTCCTTTCCTCAGATTATTTTCAAAAGCCTTCTCTTTCAGGGGTGTTAAAAGGCGTCATTGTGTGGTAAAAGGTTAATAAGAATAAACAGATATCCCCCCCCTTCCCATCAGCCAATCAAATCTCTTCCCTCTCTGAAATTATCCAATCAGAGAAGCTTTAAGGAAATCAGATTGGGAACCAATAGCCCAAATCAGAATGGGAACCAACAGCCAATCAGAGAAGACTTTAGATATTCAACAGCCAATCAGAGAGCTTCAAAATCGCTCCGAAATGGCGCCCAAATTTATTAATAAAAAATAGTGAAAAAAAAAAAACGGCATAAAAGTGGATTTAAAGTCTTCTTTAAAGGCTGCGGTGCAGTCCTTGGCGAACTGCCAGGCATGCACCATCCACACATGCCAGATTTCACTGAAATTGGGCAAACATTTAAGAAAATAGGGGCGCAGCAGACCTTGTTTTGGTCTTTTCAAGCCCCTTGCAAGAATTACTTCCCTTAGACCCTCGAGGCACCCCCCCCTCCCAAGCCCTTAACTGGATTCGATTTTCTAACTCAGCCCACAATAAATGCTGCACATTGAAACCTTCAATAAGCCAAAGTAATCAATGTACAGTGTAAAAAAGCCCCAGAAATTAATGTGACAAGTGGCTAAAAAAAGACTGAAAACTCTTTTAGTTGCTTCCTATTGCATGTATCTAACAAAGGCAACTGAAGTGTAATTTTTCTAATCTCTTCAAACCGCAACAAGAAACCCAGTTACATTGACTACCGTCTCATATGTGCCAGTTACGCTCATGCGAAAACCCCAGAAAATAATGCGACAGGTGGCTAAAAAAAGACTGAATGCTTCTTATTGCATAAATCAAACAAATGGAACAAAGTTTTTAATGGATTTTTTTCCCTCCAATCTCTTTATACCGTGACGACAAATCTATTTATGTTGACTACCGTCTCATAGGTGCCGGTTACGTATCCGCGAAAACGCGAAAAATCGACTTACGGAACACTTTATAGCAGATGACGCCTGTTGCTTAAAAGGTCAAATATAGGGAACTTAATTTCTTATATTTGTTTTTTACTTCGCCAGTCTTTTTTTACCGTGACAACAAACCCATGTAGGTTGTCTATTGACTCGCAGGTGCCGGTTACGTACCTGCGAAAACATGAAAAATCGACTTACGGAATATTTTATAGCAGACGACAACTGTTGCTTAAAGTCAATTATAGGGCTTTTTCTATTTTTCTTTTTCATTTTCTCCCATTAGGGCCAATGATTTTGTTACGATGACCATCTCACCCATACGTGACTGATACGTGCTGCGCATAAAATCGTAAAATCAACTTTAACACTTTCGGAGGCAACTGATACCTGTTAAATCAAAGAAAGGTAAACAAAATTTTTCCCTGTTTTCTTACCAGGGTCACGAAAACATTGAACCAATTTTGACGACTGTGCGAGTCAAAAGTCAATTTTATGTTTAATCGCTGCGCAAAAATATGAAATTTAGAAGCAACCGGTTGCTGTTGCGGAAACTTTTTCCGATAAAAAAATCTTGTTCTTGTTTGAAGAATTTAGAAGTAGGCCATAAAGATATAATAAGATGTAAGAATAACTAAAAATCAATTTTTTCTTTGATAGGGTAGAAAACATTGTGGGAAAAGGAGAAAATGCTGGTAACCTGCATTGTCTCCTTTCCTCAGATTATTTTCAAAAGCCTTCTCTTTCAGGGGTGTTAAAAGGCGTCATTGTGTGGTAAAAGGTTAATAAGAATAAACAGATATCCCCCCCTTCCCATCAGCCAATCAAATCTCTTCCCTCTCTGAAATTATCCAATCAGAGAAGCTTTAAGGAAATCAGATTGGGAACCAATAGCCCAAATCAGAATGGGAACCAACAGCCAATCAGAGAAGACTTTAGATATTCAACAGCCAATCAGAGAGCTTCAAAATCGCTCCGAAATGGCGCCCAAATTTATTAATAAAAAACAGTGAAAAAAAAAAAAACGGCATAAAAGTGGATTTAAAGTCTTCTTTAAAGGCTGCGGTGCAGTCCTTGGCGAACTGCCAGGCATGCACTATCCACACATGCCAGATTTCACTGAAAATGGGCAAACATTTAAGAAAATAGGGGCGCAGCAGACCTTGTTTTGGTCTTTTCAAGCCCCTTGCAAGAATTACTTCCCTTAGACCCTCGAGGCACCCCCCCTCCCAAGCCCTTAACTGGATTCGATTTTCTAACTCAGCCCACAATAAATGCTGCACATTGAAACCTTCAATAAGCCAAAGTAATCAATGTACAGTGTAAAAAAGCCCCAGAAATTAATGTGACAAGTGGCTAAAAAAAGACTGAAAACTCTTTTAGTTGCTTCCTATTGCATGTATCTAACAAAGGCAACTGAAGTGAAATTTTTCTAATCTCTTCAAACCGCAACAAGAAACCCAGTTACGTTGACTACCGTCTCATATGTGCCAGTTACGCTCATGCGAAAACCCCAGAAAATAATGCGACAGGTGGCTAAAAAAAGACTGAATGCTTCTTATTGCATAAATCAAACAAATGGAACAAAGTTTTTAATGGATTTTTTTCCCTCCAATCTCTTTATACCGTGACGACAAATCTATTTATGTTGACTACCGTCTCATAGGTGCCAGTTACGTATCCGCGAAAACGCGAAAAATCGACTTTCGGAACACTTTATAGCAGATGACGCCTGTTGCTTAAAAGGTCAAATATAGGGAACTTAATTTCTTATATTTGTTTTTTACTTCGCCAGTCTTTTTTTACCGTGACAACAAACCCATGTAGGTTGTCTATTGACTCGCAGGTGCCGGTTACGTACCTGCGAAAACATGAAAAATCGACTTACGGAATATTTTATAGCAGACGACAACTGTTGCTTAAAGTCAATTATAGGGCTTTTTCTATTTTTCTTTTTTATTTTCTCCCATTAGGGCCAATGATTTTGTTACGATGACCATCTCACCCATACGTGACTGATACGTGCTGCGCATAAAATCGTAAAATCAACTTTAACACTTTCGGAGGCAACTGATACCTGTTAAATCAAAGAAAGGTAAACAAAATTTTTCCCTGTTTTCTTACCAGGGTCACGAAAACATTGAACCAATTTTGACGACTGTGCGAGTCAAAAGTCAATTTTATGTTTAATCGCTGCGCAAAAATATGAAATTTAGAAGCAACCGGTTGCTGTTGCGGAAACTTTTTCCGATAAAAAAATCTTGTTCTTGTTTGAAGAATTTAGAAGTAGGCCATAAAGATATAATAAGATGTAAGAATAACTAAAAATCAATTTTTTCTTTGATAGGGTAGAAAACATTGTGGGAAAAGGAGAAAATGCTGGTAACCTGCATTGTCTCCTTTCCTCAGATTATTTTCAAAAGCCTTCTCTTTCAGGGGTGTTAAAAGGCGTCATTGTGTGGTAAAAGGTTAATAAGAATAAACAGATATCCCCCCCTTCCCATCAGCCAATCAAATCTCTTCCCTCTCTGAAATTATCCAATCAGAGAAGCTTTAAGGAAATCAGATTGGGAACCAATAGCCCAAATCAGAATGGGAACCAACAGCCAATCAGAGAAGACTTTAGATATTCAACAGCCAATCAGAGAGCTTCAAAATCGCTCCGAAATGGCGCCCAAATTTATTAATAAAAAACAGTGAAAAAAAAAAAAACGGCATAAAAGTGGATTTAAAGTCTTCTTTAAAGGCTGCGGTGCAGTCCTTGGCGAACTGCCAGGCATGCACTATCCACACATGCCAGATTTCACTGAAAATGGGCAAACATTTAAGAAAATAGGGGCGCAGCAGACCTTGTTTTGGTCTTTTCAAGCCCCTTGCAAGAATTACTTCCCTTAGACCCTCGAGGCACCCCCCCTCCCAAGCCCTTAACTGGATTCGATTTTCTAACTCAGCCCACAATAAATGCTGCACATTGAAACCTTCAATAAGCCAAAGTAATCAATGTACAGTGTAAAAAAGCCCCAGAAATTAATGTGACAAGTGGCTAAAAAAAGACTGAAAACTCTTTTAGTTGCTTCCTATTGCATGTATCTAACAAAGGCAACTGAAGTGAAATTTTTCTAATCTCTTCAAACCGCAACAAGAAACCCAGTTACGTTGACTACCGTCTCATATGTGCCAGTTACGCTCATGCGAAAACCCCAGAAAATAATGCGACAGGTGGCTAAAAAAAGACTGAATGCTTCTTATTGCATAAATCAAACAAATGGAACAAAGTTTTTAATGGATTTTTTTCCCTCCAATCTCTTTATACCGTGACGACAAATCTATTTATGTTGACTACCGTCTCATAGGTGCCGGTTACGTATCCGCGAAAACGCGAAAAATCGACTTTCGGAACACTTTATAGCAGATGACGCCTGTTGCTTAAAAGGTCAAATATAGGGAACTTAATTTCTTATATTTGTTTTTTACTTCGCCAGTCTTTTTTTACCGTGACAACAAACCCATGTAGGTTGTCTATTGACTCGCAGGTGCCGGTTACGTACCTGCGAAAACATGAAAAATCGACTTACGGAATATTTTATAGCAGATGACAACTGTTGCTTAAAGTCAATTATAGGGCTTTTTCTATTTTTCTTTTTCATTTTCTCCCATTAGGGCCAATGATTTTGTTACGATGACCATCTCACCCATACGTGACTGATACGTGCTGCGCATAAAATCGTAAAATCAACTTTAACACTTTCGGAGGCAACTGATACCTGTTAAATCAAAGAAAGGTAAACAAAATTTTTCCCTGTTTTCTTACCAGGGTCACGAAAACATTGAACCAATTTTGACGACTGTGCGAGTCAAAAGTCAATTTTATGTTTAATCGCTGCGCAAAAATATGAAATTTAGAAGCAACCGGTTGCTGTTGCGGAAACTTTTTCCGATAAAAAAATCTTGTTCTTGTTTGAAGAATTTAGAAGTAGGCCATAAAGATATAATAAGATGTAAGAATAACTAAAAATCAATTTTTTCTTTGATAGGGTAGAAAACATTGTGGGAAAAGGAGAAAATGCTGGTAACCTGCATTGTCTCCTTTCCTCAGATTATTTTCAAAAGCCTTCTCTTTCAGGGGTGTTAAAAGGCGTCATTGTGTGGTAAAAGGTTAATAAGAATAAACAGATATCCCCCCCCTTCCCATCAGCCAATCAAATCTCTTCCCTCTCTGAAATTATCCAATCAGAGAAGCTTTAAGGAAATCAGATTGGGAACCAATAGCCCAAATCAGAATGGGAACCAACAGCCAATCAGAGAAGACTTTAGATATTCAACAGCCAATCAGAGAGCTTCAAAATCGCTCCGAAATGGCGCCCAAATTTATTAATAAAAAACAGTGAAAAAAAAAAAACGGCATAAAAGTGGATTTAAAGTCTTCTTTAAAGGCTGCGGTGCAGTCCTTGGCGAACTGCCAGGCATGCACCATCCACACATGCCAGATTTCACTGAAATTGGGCAAACATTTAAGAAAATAGGGGCGCAGCAGACCTTGTTTTGGTCTTTTCAAGCCCCTTGCAAGAATTACTTCCCTTAGACCCTCGAGGCACCCCCCCCTCCCAAGCCCTTAACTGGATTCGATTTTCTAACTCAGCCCACAATAAATGCTGCACATTGAAACCTTCAATAAGCCAAAGTAATCAATGTACAGTGTAAAAAAGCCCCAGAAATTAATGTGACAAGTGGCTAAAAAAAGACTGAAAACTCTTTTAGTTGCTTCCTATTGCATGTATCTAACAAAGGCAACTGAAGTGTAATTTTTCTAATCTCTTCAAACCGCAACAAGAAACCCAGTTACATTGACTACCGTCTCATATGTGCCAGTTACGCTCATGCGAAAACCCCAGAAAATAATGCGACAGGTGGCTAAAAAAAGACTGAATGCTTCTTATTGCATAAATCAAACAAATGGAACAAAGTTTTTAATGGATTTTTTTCCCTCCAATCTCTTTATACCGTGACGACAAATCTATTTATGTTGACTACCGTCTCATAGGTGCCGGTTACGTATCCGCGAAAACGCGAAAAATCGACTTACGGAACACTTTATAGCAGATGACGCCTGTTGCTTAAAAGGTCAAATATAGGGAACTTAATTTCTTATATTTGTTTTTTACTTCGCCAGTCTTTTTTTACCGTGACAACAAACCCATGTAGGTTGTCTATTGACTCGCAGGTGCCGGTTACGTACCTGCGAAAACATGAAAAATCGACTTACGGAATATTTTATAGCAGACGACAACTGTTGCTTAAAGTCAATTATAGGGCTTTTTCTATTTTTCTTTTTCATTTTCTCCCATTAGGGCCAATGATTTTGTTACGATGACCATCTCACCCATACGTGACTGATACGTGCTGCGCATAAAATCGTAAAATCAACTTTAACACTTTCGGAGGCAACTGATACCTGTTAAATCAAAGAAAGGTAAACAAAATTTTTCCCTGTTTTCTTACCAGGGTCACGAAAACATTGAACCAATTTTGACGACTGTGCGAGTCAAAAGTCAATTTTATGTTTAATCGCTGCGCAAAAATATGAAATTTAGAAGCAACCGGTTGCTGTTGCGGAAACTTTTTCCGATAAAAAAATCTTGTTCTTGTTTGAAGAATTTAGAAGTAGGCCATAAAGATATAATAAGATGTAAGAATAACTAAAAATCAATTTTTTCTTTGATAGGGTAGAAAACATTGTGGGAAAAGGAGAAAATGCTGGTAACCTGCATTGTCTCCTTTCCTCAGATTATTTTCAAAAGCCTTCTCTTTCAGGGGTGTTAAAAGGCGTCATTGTGTGGTAAAAGGTTAATAAGAATAAACAGATATCCCCCCCTTCCCATCAGCCAATCAAATCTCTTCCCTCTCTGAAATTATCCAATCAGAGAAGCTTTAAGGAAATCAGATTGGGAACCAATAGCCCAAATCAGAATGGGAACCAACAGCCAATCAGAGAAGACTTTAGATATTCAACAGCCAATCAGAGAGCTTCAAAATCGCTCCGAAATGGCGCCCAAATTTATTAATAAAAAACAGTGAAAAAAAAAAAAACGGCATAAAAGTGGATTTAAAGTCTTCTTTAAAGGCTGCGGTGCAGTCCTTGGCGAACTGCCAGGCATGCACTATCCACACATGCCAGATTTCACTGAAAATGGGCAAACATTTAAGAAAATAGGGGCGCAGCAGACCTTGTTTTGGTCTTTTCAAGCCCCTTGCAAGAATTACTTCCCTTAGACCCTCGAGGCACCCCCCCCTCCCAAGCCCTTAACTGGATTCGATTTTCTAACTCAGCCCACAATAAATGCTGCACATTGAAACCTTCAATAAGCCAAAGTAATCAATGTACAGTGTAAAAAAGCCCCAGAAATTAATGTGACAAGTGGCTAAAAAAAGACTGAAAACTCTTTTAGTTGCTTCCTATTGCATGTATCTAACAAAGGCAACTGAAGTGAAATTTTTCTAATCTCTTCAAACCGCAACAAGAAACCCAGTTACGTTGACTACCGTCTCATATGTGCCAGTTACGCTCATGCGAAAACCCCAGAAAATAATGCGACAGGTGGCTAAAAAAAGACTGAATGCTTCTTATTGCATAAATCAAACAAATGGAACAAAGTTTTTAATGGATTTTTTTCCCTCCAATCTCTTTATACCGTGACGACAAATCTATTTATGTTGACTACCGTCTCATAGGTGCCGGTTACGTATCCGCGAAAACGCGAAAAATCGACTTTCGGAACACTTTATAGCAGATGACGCCTGTTGCTTAAAAGGTCAAATATAGGGAACTTAATTTCTTATATTTGTTTTTTACTTCGCCAGTCTTTTTTTACCGTGACAACAAACCCATGTAGGTTGTCTATTGACTCGCAGGTGCCGGTTACGTACCTGCGAAAACATGAAAAATCGACTTACGGAATATTTTATAGCAGACGACAACTGTTGCTTAAAGTCAATTATAGGGCTTTTTCTATTTTTCTTTTTTATTTTCTCCCATTAGGGCCAATGATTTTGTTACGATGACCATCTCACCCATACGTGACTGATACGTGCTGCGCATAAAATCGTAAAATCAACTTTAACACTTTCGGAGGCAACTGATACCTGTTAAATCAAAGAAAGGTAAACAAAATTTTTCCCTGTTTTCTTACCAGGGTCACGAAAACATTGAACCAATTTTGACGACTGTGCGAGTCAAAAGTCAATTTTATGTTTAATCGCTGCGCAAAAATATGAAATTTAGAAGCAACCGGTTGCTGTTGCGGAAACTTTTTCCGATAAAAAAATCTTGTTCTTGTTTGAAGAATTTAGAAGTAGGCCATAAAGATATAATAAGATGTAAGAATAACTAAAAATCAATTTTTTCTTTGATAGGGTAGAAAACATTGTGGGAAAAGGAGAAAATGCTGGTAACCTGCATTGTCTCCTTTCCTCAGATTATTTTCAAAAGCCTTCTCTTTCAGGGGTGTTAAAAGGCGTCATTGTGTGGTAAAAGGTTAATAAGAATAAACAGATATCCCCCCCTTCCCATCAGCCAATCAAATCTCTTCCCTCTCTGAAATTATCCAATCAGAGAAGCTTTAAGGAAATCAGATTGGGAACCAATAGCCCAAATCAGAATGGGAACCAACAGCCAATCAGAGAAGACTTTAGATATTCAACAGCCAATCAGAGAGCTTCAAAATCGCTCCGAAATGGCGCCCAAATTTATTAATAAAAAACAGTGAAAAAAAAAAAAAACGGCATAAAAGTGGATTTAAAGTCTTCTTTAAAGGCTGCGGTGCAGTCCTTGGCGAACTGCCAGGCATGCACTATCCACACATGCCAGATTTCACTGAAAATGGGCAAACATTTAAGAAAATAGGGGCGCAGCAGACCTTGTTTTGGTCTTTTCAAGCCCCTTGCAAGAATTACTTCCCTTAGACCCTCGAGGCACCCCCCCTCCCAAGCCCTTAACTGGATTCGATTTTCTAACTCAGCCCACAATAAATGCTGCACATTGAAACCTTCAATAAGCCAAAGTAATCAATGTACAGTGTAAAAAAGCCCCAGAAATTAATGTGACAAGTGGCTAAAAAAAGACTGAAAACTCTTTTAGTTGCTTCCTATTGCATGTATCTAACAAAGGCAACTGAAGTGAAATTTTTCTAATCTCTTCAAACCGCAACAAGAAACCCAGTTACGTTGACTACCGTCTCATATGTGCCAGTTACGCTCATGCGAAAACCCCAGAAAATAATGCGACAGGTGGCTAAAAAAAGACTGAATGCTTCTTATTGCATAAATCAAACAAATGGAACAAAGTTTTTAATGGATTTTTTTCCCTCCAATCTCTTTATACCGTGACGACAAATCTATTTATGTTGACTACCGTCTCATAGGTGCCGGTTACGTATCCGCGAAAACGCGAAAAATCGACTTTCGGAACACTTTATAGCAGATGACGCCTGTTGCTTAAAAGGTCAAATATAGGGAACTTAATTTCTTATATTTGTTTTTTACTTCGCCAGTCTTTTTTTACCGTGACAACAAACCCATGTAGGTTGTCTATTGACTCGCAGGTGCCGGTTACGTACCTGCGAAAACATGAAAAATCGACTTACGGAATATTTTATAGCAGATGACAACTGTTGCTTAAAGTCAATTATAGGGCTTTTTCTATTTTTCTTTTTCATTTTCTCCCATTAGGGCCAATGATTTTGTTACGATGACCATCTCACCCATACGTGACTGATACGTGCTGCGCATAAAATCGTAAAATCAACTTTAACACTTTCGGAGGCAACTGATACCTGTTAAATCAAAGAAAGGTAAACAAAATTTTTCCCTGTTTTCTTACCAGGGTCACGAAAACATTGAACCAATTTTGACGACTGTGCGAGTCAAAAGTCAATTTTATGTTTAATCGCTGCGCAAAAATATGAAATTTAGAAGCAACCGGTTGCTGTTGCGGAAACTTTTTCCGATAAAAAAATCTTGTTCTTGTTTGAAGAATTTAGAAGTAGGCCATAAAGATATAATAAGATGTAAGAATAACTAAAAATCAATTTTTTCTTTGATAGGGTAGAAAACATTGTGGGAAAAGGAGAAAATGCTGGTAACCTGCATTGTCTCCTTTCCTCAGATTATTTTCAAAAGCCTTCTCTTTCAGGGGTGTTAAAAGGCGTCATTGTGTGGTAAAAGGTTAATAAGAATAAACAGATATCCCCCCCCTTCCCATCAGCCAATCAAATCTCTTCCCTCTCTGAAATTATCCAATCAGAGAAGCTTTAAGGAAATCAGATTGGGAACCAATAGCCCAAATCAGAATGGGAACCAACAGCCAATCAGAGAAGACTTTAGATATTCAACAGCCAATCAGAGAGCTTCAAAATCGCTCCGAAATGGCGCCCAAATTTATTAATAAAAAACAGTGAAAAAAAAAAAACGGCATAAAAGTGGATTTAAAGTCTTCTTTAAAGGCTGCGGTGCAGTCCTTGGCGAACTGCCAGGCATGCACCATCCACACATGCCAGATTTCACTGAAATTGGGCAAACATTTAAGAAAATAGGGGCGCAGCAGACCTTGTTTTGGTCTTTTCAAGCCCCTTGCAAGAATTACTTCCCTTAGACCCTCGAGGCACCCCCCCCTCCCAAGCCCTTAACTGGATTCGATTTTCTAACTCAGCCCACAATAAATGCTGCACATTGAAACCTTCAATAAGCCAAAGTAATCAATGTACAGTGTAAAAAAGCCCCAGAAATTAATGTGACAAGTGGCTAAAAAAAGACTGAAAACTCTTTTAGTTGCTTCCTATTGCATGTATCTAACAAAGGCAACTGAAGTGTAATTTTTCTAATCTCTTCAAACCGCAACAAGAAACCCAGTTACATTGACTACCGTCTCATATGTGCCAGTTACGCTCATGCGAAAACCCCAGAAAATAATGCGACAGGTGGCTAAAAAAAGACTGAATGCTTCTTATTGCATAAATCAAACAAATGGAACAAAGTTTTTAATGGATTTTTTTCCCTCCATCTCTTTATACCGTGACGACAAATCTATTTATGTTGACTACCGTCTCATAGGTGCCGGTTACGTATCCGCGAAAACGCGAAAAATCGACTTACGGAACACTTTATAGCAGATGACGCCTGTTGCTTAAAAGGTCAAATATAGGGAACTTAATTTCTTATATTTGTTTTTTACTTCGCCAGTCTTTTTTTACCGTGACAACAAACCCATGTAGGTTGTCTATTGACTCGCAGGTGCCGGTTACGTACCTGCGAAAACATGAAAAATCGACTTACGGAATATTTTATAGCAGACGACAACTGTTGCTTAAAGTCAATTATAGGGCTTTTTCTATTTTTCTTTTTCATTTTCTCCCATTAGGGCCAATGATTTTGTTACGATGACCATCTCACCCATACGTGACTGATACGTGCTGCGCATAAAATCGTAAAATCAACTTTAACACTTTCGGAGGCAACTGATACCTGTTAAATCAAAGAAAGGTAAACAAAATTTTTCCCTGTTTTCTTACCAGGGTCACGAAAACATTGAACCAATTTTGACGACTGTGCGAGTCAAAAGTCAATTTTATGTTTAATCGCTGCGCAAAAATATGAAATTTAGAAGCAACCGGTTGCTGTTGCGGAAACTTTTTCCGATAAAAAAATCTTGTTCTTGTTTGAAGAATTTAGAAGTAGGCCATAAAGATATAATAAGATGTAAGAATAACTAAAAATCAATTTTTTCTTTGATAGGGTAGAAAACATTGTGGGAAAAGGAGAAAATGCTGGTAACCTGCATTGTCTCCTTTCCTCAGATTATTTTCAAAAGCCTTCTCTTTCAGGGGTGTTAAAAGGCGTCATTGTGTGGTAAAAGGTTAATAAGAATAAACAGATATCCCCCCCTTCCCATCAGCCAATCAAATCTCTTCCCTCTCTGAAATTATCCAATCAGAGAAGCTTTAAGGAAATCAGATTGGGAACCAATAGCCCAAATCAGAATGGGAACCAACAGCCAATCAGAGAAGACTTTAGATATTCAACAGCCAATCAGAGAGCTTCAAAATCGCTCCGAAATGGCGCCCAAATTTATTAATAAAAAACAGTGAAAAAAAAAAAAACGGCATAAAAGTGGATTTAAAGTCTTCTTTAAAGGCTGCGGTGCAGTCCTTGGCGAACTGCCAGGCATGCACTATCCACACATGCCAGATTTCACTGAAAATGGGCAAACATTTAAGAAAATAGGGGCGCAGCAGACCTTGTTTTGGTCTTTTCAAGCCCCTTGCAAGAATTACTTCCCTTAGACCCTCGAGGCACCCCCCCCTCCCAAGCCCTTAACTGGATTCGATTTTCTAACTCAGCCCACAATAAATGCTGCACATTGAAACCTTCAATAAGCCAAAGTAATCAATGTACAGTGTAAAAAAGCCCCAGAAATTAATGTGACAAGTGGCTAAAAAAAGACTGAAAACTCTTTTAGTTGCTTCCTATTGCATGTATCTAACAAAGGCAACTGAAGTGAAATTTTTCTAATCTCTTCAAACCGCAACAAGAAACCCAGTTACGTTGACTACCGTCTCATATGTGCCAGTTACGCTCATGCGAAAACCCCAGAAAATAATGCGACAGGTGGCTAAAAAAAGACTGAATGCTTCTTATTGCATAAATCAAACAAATGGAACAAAGTTTTTAATGGATTTTTTTCCCTCCAATCTCTTTATACCGTGACGACAAATCTATTTATGTTGACTACCGTCTCATAGGTGCCGGTTACGTATCCGCGAAAACGCGAAAAATCGACTTTCGGAACACTTTATAGCAGATGACGCCTGTTGCTTAAAAGGTCAAATATAGGGAACTTAATTTCTTATATTTGTTTTTTACTTCGCCAGTCTTTTTTTACCGTGACAACAAACCCATGTAGGTTGTCTATTGACTCGCAGGTGCCGGTTACGTACCTGCGAAAACATGAAAAATCGACTTACGGAATATTTTATAGCAGACGACAACTGTTGCTTAAAGTCAATTATAGGGCTTTTTCTATTTTTCTTTTT
Source organism: Tridacna crocea (assembly GCA_943736015.1). NCBI lineage: Eukaryota > Metazoa > Mollusca > Bivalvia > Cardiida > Cardiidae > Tridacna > Tridacna crocea. The sequence continues at coordinate 1,678,010 of OX031067.1, read as the reverse complement.
TATTTTCTCCCATTAGGGCCAATGATTTTGTTACGATGACCATCTCACCCATACGTGACTGATACGTGCTGCGCATAAAATCGTAAAATCAACTTTAACACTTTCGGAGGCAACTGATACCTGTTAAATCAAAGAAAGGTAAACAAAATTTTTCCCTGTTTTCTTACCAGGGTCACGAAAACATTGAACCAATTTTGACGACTGTGCGAGTCAAAAGTCAATTTTATGTTTAATCGCTGCGCAAAAATATGAAATTTAGAAGCAACCGGTTGCTGTTGCGGAAACTTTTTCCGATAAAAAAATCTTGTTCTTGTTTGAAGAATTTAGAAGTAGGCCATAAAGATATAATAAGATGTAAGAATAACTAAAAATCAATTTTTTCTTTGATAGGGTAGAAAACATTGTGGGAAAAGGAGAAAATGCTGGTAACCTGCATTGTCTCCTTTCCTCAGATTATTTTCAAAAGCCTTCTCTTTCAGGGGTGTTAAAAGGCGTCATTGTGTGGTAAAAGGTTAATAAGAATAAACAGATATCCCCCCCTTCCCATCAGCCAATCAAATCTCTTCCCTCTCTGAAATTATCCAATCAGAGAAGCTTTAAGGAAATCAGATTGGGAACCAATAGCCCAAATCAGAATGGGAACCAACAGCCAATCAGAGAAGACTTTAGATATTCAACAGCCAATCAGAGAGCTTCAAAATCGCTCCGAAATGGCGCCCAAATTTATTAATAAAAAACAGTGAAAAAAAAAAAAAACGGCATAAAAGTGGATTTAAAGTCTTCTTTAAAGGCTGCGGTGCAGTCCTTGGCGAACTGCCAGGCATGCACTATCCACACATGCCAGATTTCACTGAAAATGGGCAAACATTTAAGAAAATAGGGGCGCAGCAGACCTTGTTTTGGTCTTTTCAAGCCCCTTGCAAGAATTACTTCCCTTAGACCCTCGAGGCACCCCCCCTCCCAAGCCCTTAACTGGATTCGATTTTCTAACTCAGCCCACAATAAATGCTGCACATTGAAACCTTCAATAAGCCAAAGTAATCAATGTACAGTGTAAAAAAGCCCCAGAAATTAATGTGACAAGTGGCTAAAAAAAGACTGAAAACTCTTTTAGTTGCTTCCTATTGCATGTATCTAACAAAGGCAACTGAAGTGAAATTTTTCTAATCTCTTCAAACCGCAACAAGAAACCCAGTTACGTTGACTACCGTCTCATATGTGCCAGTTACGCTCATGCGAAAACCCCAGAAAATAATGCGACAGGTGGCTAAAAAAAGACTGAATGCTTCTTATTGCATAAATCAAACAAATGGAACAAAGTTTTTAATGGATTTTTTTCCCTCCAATCTCTTTATACCGTGACGACAAATCTATTTATGTTGACTACCGTCTCATAGGTGCCGGTTACGTATCCGCGAAAACGCGAAAAATCGACTTTCGGAACACTTTATAGCAGATGACGCCTGTTGCTTAAAAGGTCAAATATAGGGAACTTAATTTCTTATATTTGTTTTTTACTTCGCCAGTCTTTTTTTACCGTGACAACAAACCCATGTAGGTTGTCTATTGACTCGCAGGTGCCGGTTACGTACCTGCGAAAACATGAAAAATCGACTTACGGAATATTTTATAGCAGATGACAACTGTTGCTTAAAGTCAATTATAGGGCTTTTTCTATTTTTCTTTTTCATTTTCTCCCATTAGGGCCAATGATTTTGTTACGATGACCATCTCACCCATACGTGACTGATACGTGCTGCGCATAAAATCGTAAAATCAACTTTAACACTTTCGGAGGCAACTGATACCTGTTAAATCAAAGAAAGGTAAACAAAATTTTTCCCTGTTTTCTTACCAGGGTCACGAAAACATTGAACCAATTTTGACGACTGTGCGAGTCAAAAGTCAATTTTATGTTTAATCGCTGCGCAAAAATATGAAATTTAGAAGCAACCGGTTGCTGTTGCGGAAACTTTTTCCGATAAAAAAATCTTGTTCTTGTTTGAAGAATTTAGAAGTAGGCCATAAAGATATAATAAGATGTAAGAATAACTAAAAATCAATTTTTTCTTTGATAGGGTAGAAAACATTGTGGGAAAAGGAGAAAATGCTGGTAACCTGCATTGTCTCCTTTCCTCAGATTATTTTCAAAAGCCTTCTCTTTCAGGGGTGTTAAAAGGCGTCATTGTGTGGTAAAAGGTTAATAAGAATAAACAGATATCCCCCCCCTTCCCATCAGCCAATCAAATCTCTTCCCTCTCTGAAATTATCCAATCAGAGAAGCTTTAAGGAAATCAGATTGGGAACCAATAGCCCAAATCAGAATGGGAACCAACAGCCAATCAGAGAAGACTTTAGATATTCAACAGCCAATCAGAGAGCTTCAAAATCGCTCCGAAATGGCGCCCAAATTTATTAATAAAAAACAGTGAAAAAAAAAAAACGGCATAAAAGTGGATTTAAAGTCTTCTTTAAAGGCTGCGGTGCAGTCCTTGGCGAACTGCCAGGCATGCACCATCCACACATGCCAGATTTCACTGAAATTGGGCAAACATTTAAGAAAATAGGGGCGCAGCAGACCTTGTTTTGGTCTTTTCAAGCCCCTTGCAAGAATTACTTCCCTTAGACCCTCGAGGCACCCCCCCCTCCCAAGCCCTTAACTGGATTCGATTTTCTAACTCAGCCCACAATAAATGCTGCACATTGAAACCTTCAATAAGCCAAAGTAATCAATGTACAGTGTAAAAAAGCCCCAGAAATTAATGTGACAAGTGGCTAAAAAAAGACTGAAAACTCTTTTAGTTGCTTCCTATTGCATGTATCTAACAAAGGCAACTGAAGTGTAATTTTTCTAATCTCTTCAAACCGCAACAAGAAACCCAGTTACATTGACTACCGTCTCATATGTGCCAGTTACGCTCATGCGAAAACCCCAGAAAATAATGCGACAGGTGGCTAAAAAAAGACTGAATGCTTCTTATTGCATAAATCAAACAAATGGAACAAAGTTTTTAATGGATTTTTTTCCCTCCATCTCTTTATACCGTGACGACAAATCTATTTATGTTGACTACCGTCTCATAGGTGCCGGTTACGTATCCGCGAAAACGCGAAAAATCGACTTACGGAACACTTTATAGCAGATGACGCCTGTTGCTTAAAAGGTCAAATATAGGGAACTTAATTTCTTATATTTGTTTTTTACTTCGCCAGTCTTTTTTTACCGTGACAACAAACCCATGTAGGTTGTCTATTGACTCGCAGGTGCCGGTTACGTACCTGCGAAAACATGAAAAATCGACTTACGGAATATTTTATAGCAGACGACAACTGTTGCTTAAAGTCAATTATAGGGCTTTTTCTATTTTTCTTTTTCATTTTCTCCCATTAGGGCCAATGATTTTGTTACGATGACCATCTCACCCATACGTGACTGATACGTGCTGCGCATAAAATCGTAAAATCAACTTTAACACTTTCGGAGGCAACTGATACCTGTTAAATCAAAGAAAGGTAAACAAAATTTTTCCCTGTTTTCTTACCAGGGTCACGAAAACATTGAACCAATTTTGACGACTGTGCGAGTCAAAAGTCAATTTTATGTTTAATCGCTGCGCAAAAATATGAAATTTAGAAGCAACCGGTTGCTGTTGCGGAAACTTTTTCCGATAAAAAAATCTTGTTCTTGTTTGAAGAATTTAGAAGTAGGCCATAAAGATATAATAAGATGTAAGAATAACTAAAAATCAATTTTTTCTTTGATAGGGTAGAAAACATTGTGGGAAAAGGAGAAAATGCTGGTAACCTGCATTGTCTCCTTTCCTCAGATTATTTTCAAAAGCCTTCTCTTTCAGGGGTGTTAAAAGGCGTCATTGTGTGGTAAAAGGTTAATAAGAATAAACAGATATCCCCCCCTTCCCATCAGCCAATCAAATCTCTTCCCTCTCTGAAATTATCCAATCAGAGAAGCTTTAAGGAAATCAGATTGGGAACCAATAGCCCAAATCAGAATGGGAACCAACAGCCAATCAGAGAAGACTTTAGATATTCAACAGCCAATCAGAGAGCTTCAAAATCGCTCCGAAATGGCGCCCAAATTTATTAATAAAAAACAGTGAAAAAAAAAAAAACGGCATAAAAGTGGATTTAAAGTCTTCTTTAAAGGCTGCGGTGCAGTCCTTGGCGAACTGCCAGGCATGCACTATCCACACATGCCAGATTTCACTGAAAATGGGCAAACATTTAAGAAAATAGGGGCGCAGCAGACCTTGTTTTGGTCTTTTCAAGCCCCTTGCAAGAATTACTTCCCTTAGACCCTCGAGGCACCCCCCCCTCCCAAGCCCTTAACTGGATTCGATTTTCTAACTCAGCCCACAATAAATGCTGCACATTGAAACCTTCAATAAGCCAAAGTAATCAATGTACAGTGTAAAAAAGCCCCAGAAATTAATGTGACAAGTGGCTAAAAAAAGACTGAAAACTCTTTTAGTTGCTTCCTATTGCATGTATCTAACAAAGGCAACTGAAGTGAAATTTTTCTAATCTCTTCAAACCGCAACAAGAAACCCAGTTACGTTGACTACCGTCTCATATGTGCCAGTTACGCTCATGCGAAAACCCCAGAAAATAATGCGACAGGTGGCTAAAAAAAGACTGAATGCTTCTTATTGCATAAATCAAACAAATGGAACAAAGTTTTTAATGGATTTTTTTCCCTCCAATCTCTTTATACCGTGACGACAAATCTATTTATGTTGACTACCGTCTCATAGGTGCCGGTTACGTATCCGCGAAAACGCGAAAAATCGACTTTCGGAACACTTTATAGCAGATGACGCCTGTTGCTTAAAAGGTCAAATATAGGGAACTTAATTTCTTATATTTGTTTTTTACTTCGCCAGTCTTTTTTTACCGTGACAACAAACCCATGTAGGTTGTCTATTGACTCGCAGGTGCCGGTTACGTACCTGCGAAAACATGAAAAATCGACTTACGGAATATTTTATAGCAGACGACAACTGTTGCTTAAAGTCAATTATAGGGCTTTTTCTATTTTTCTTTTTTATTTTCTCCCATTAGGGCCAATGATTTTGTTACGATGACCATCTCACCCATACGTGACTGATACGTGCTGCGCATAAAATCGTAAAATCAACTTTAACACTTTCGGAGGCAACTGATACCTGTTAAATCAAAGAAAGGTAAACAAAATTTTTCCCTGTTTTCTTACCAGGGTCACGAAAACATTGAACCAATTTTGACGACTGTGCGAGTCAAAAGTCAATTTTATGTTTAATCGCTGCGCAAAAATATGAAATTTAGAAGCAACCGGTTGCTGTTGCGGAAACTTTTTCCGATAAAAAAATCTTGTTCTTGTTTGAAGAATTTAGAAGTAGGCCATAAAGATATAATAAGATGTAAGAATAACTAAAAATCAATTTTTTCTTTGATAGGGTAGAAAACATTGTGGGAAAAGGAGAAAATGCTGGTAACCTGCATTGTCTCCTTTCCTCAGATTATTTTCAAAAGCCTTCTCTTTCAGGGGTGTTAAAAGGCGTCATTGTGTGGTAAAAGGTTAATAAGAATAAACAGATATCCCCCCCTTCCCATCAGCCAATCAAATCTCTTCCCTCTCTGAAATTATCCAATCAGAGAAGCTTTAAGGAAATCAGATTGGGAACCAATAGCCCAAATCAGAATGGGAACCAACAGCCAATCAGAGAAGACTTTAGATATTCAACAGCCAATCAGAGAGCTTCAAAATCGCTCCGAAATGGCGCCCAAATTTATTAATAAAAAACAGTGAAAAAAAAAAAAACGGCATAAAAGTGGATTTAAAGTCTTCTTTAAAGGCTGCGGTGCAGTCCTTGGCGAACTGCCAGGCATGCACTATCCACACATGCCAGATTTCACTGAAAATGGGCAAACATTTAAGAAAATAGGGGCGCAGCAGACCTTGTTTTGGTCTTTTCAAGCCCCTTGCAAGAATTACTTCCCTTAGACCCTCGAGGCACCCCCCCTCCCAAGCCCTTAACTGGATTCGATTTTCTAACTCAGCCCACAATAAATGCTGCACATTGAAACCTTCAATAAGCCAAAGTAATCAATGTACAGTGTAAAAAAGCCCCAGAAATTAATGTGACAAGTGGCTAAAAAAAGACTGAAAACTCTTTTAGTTGCTTCCTATTGCATGTATCTAACAAAGGCAACTGAAGTGAAATTTTTCTAATCTCTTCAAACCGCAACAAGAAACCCAGTTACGTTGACTACCGTCTCATATGTGCCAGTTACGCTCATGCGAAAACCCCAGAAAATAATGCGACAGGTGGCTAAAAAAAGACTGAATGCTTCTTATTGCATAAATCAAACAAATGGAACAAAGTTTTTAATGGATTTTTTTCCCTCCAATCTCTTTATACCGTGACGACAAATCTATTTATGTTGACTACCGTCTCATAGGTGCCGGTTACGTATCCGCGAAAACGCGAAAAATCGACTTTCGGAACACTTTATAGCAGATGACGCCTGTTGCTTAAAAGGTCAAATATAGGGAACTTAATTTCTTATATTTGTTTTTTACTTCGCCAGTCTTTTTTTACCGTGACAACAAACCCATGTAGGTTGTCTATTGACTCGCAGGTGCCGGTTACGTACCTGCGAAAACATGAAAAATCGACTTACGGAATATTTTATAGCAGATGACAACTGTTGCTTAAAGTCAATTATAGGGCTTTTTCTATTTTTCTTTTTTATTTTCTCCCATTAGGGCCAATGATTTTGTTACGATGACCATCTCACCCATACGTGACTGATACGTGCTGCGCATAAAATCGTAAAATCAACTTTAACACTTTCGGAGGCAACTGATACCTGTTAAATCAAAGAAAGGTAAACAAAATTTTTCCCTGTTTTCTTACCAGGGTCACGAAAACATTGAACCAATTTTGACGACTGTGCGAGTCAAAAGTCAATTTTATGTTTAATCGCTGCGCAAAAATATGAAATTTAGAAGCAACCGGTTGCTGTTGCGGAAACTTTTTCCGATAAAAAAATCTTGTTCTTGTTTGAAGAATTTAGAAGTAGGCCATAAAGATATAATAAGATGTAAGAATAACTAAAAATCAATTTTTTCTTTGATAGGGTAGAAAACATTGTGGGAAAAGGAGAAAATGCTGGTAACCTGCATTGTCTCCTTTCCTCAGATTATTTTCAAAAGCCTTCTCTTTCAGGGGTGTTAAAAGGCGTCATTGTGTGGTAAAAGGTTAATAAGAATAAACAGATATCCCCCCCTTCCCATCAGCCAATCAAATCTCTTCCCTCTCTGAAATTATCCAATCAGAGAAGCTTTAAGGAAATCAGATTGGGAACCAATAGCCCAAATCAGAATGGGAACCAACAGCCAATCAGAGAAGACTTTAGATATTCAACAGCCAATCAGAGAGCTTCAAAATCGCTCCGAAATGGCGCCCAAATTTATTAATAAAAAACAGTGAAAAAAAAAAAAACGGCATAAAAGTGGATTTAAAGTCTTCTTTAAAGGCTGCGGTGCAGTCCTTGGCGAACTGCCAGGCATGCACTATCCACACATGCCAGATTTCACTGAAAATGGGCAAACATTTAAGAAAATAGGGGCGCAGCAGACCTTGTTTTGGTCTTTTCAAGCCCCTTGCAAGAATTACTTCCCTTAGACCCTCGAGGCACCCCCCCTCCCAAGCCCTTAACTGGATTCGATTTTCTAACTCAGCCCACAATAAATGCTGCACATTGAAACCTTCAATAAGCCAAAGTAATCAATGTACAGTGTAAAAAAGCCCCAGAAATTAATGTGACAAGTGGCTAAAAAAAGACTGAAAACTCTTTTAGTTGCTTCCTATTGCATGTATCTAACAAAGGCAACTGAAGTGAAATTTTTCTAATCTCTTCAAACCGCAACAAGAAACCCAGTTACGTTGACTACCGTCTCATATGTGCCAGTTACGCTCATGCGAAAACCCCAGAAAATAATGCGACAGGTGGCTAAAAAAAGACTGAATGCTTCTTATTGCATAAATCAAACAAATGGAACAAAGTTTTTAATGGATTTTTTTCCCTCCAATCTCTTTATACCGTGACGACAAATCTATTTATGTTGACTACCGTCTCATAGGTGCCGGTTACGTATCCGCGAAAACGCGAAAAATCGACTTTCGGAACACTTTATAGCAGATGACGCCTGTTGCTTAAAAGGTCAAATATAGGGAACTTAATTTCTTATATTTGTTTTTTACTTCGCCAGTCTTTTTTTACCGTGACAACAAACCCATGTAGGTTGTCTATTGACTCGCAGGTGCCGGTTACGTACCTGCGAAAACATGAAAAATCGACTTACGGAATATTTTATAGCAGATGACAACTGTTGCTTAAAGTCAATTATAGGGCTTTTTCTATTTTTCTTTTTCATTTTCTCCCATTAGGGCCAATGATTTTGTTACGATGACCATCTCACCCATACGTGACTGATACGTGCTGCGCATAAAATCGTAAAATCAACTTTAACACTTTCGGAGGCAACTGATACCTGTTAAATCAAAGAAAGGTAAACAAAATTTTTCCCTGTTTTCTTACCAGGGTCACGAAAACATTGAACCAATTTTGACGACTGTGCGAGTCAAAAGTCAATTTTATGTTTAATCGCTGCGCAAAAATATGAAATTTAGAAGCAACCGGTTGCTGTTGCGGAAACTTTTTCCGATAAAAAAATCTTGTTCTTGTTTGAAGAATTTAGAAGTAGGCCATAAAGATATAATAAGATGTAAGAATAACTAAAAATCAATTTTTTCTTTGATAGGGTAGAAAACATTGTGGGAAAAGGAGAAAATGCTGGTAACCTGCATTGTCTCCTTTCCTCAGATTATTTTCAAAAGCCTTCTCTTTCAGGGGTGTTAAAAGGCGTCATTGTGTGGTAAAAGGTTAATAAGAATAAACAGATATCCCCCCCCTTCCCATCAGCCAATCAAATCTCTTCCCTCTCTGAAATTATCCAATCAGAGAAGCTTTAAGGAAATCAGATTGGGAACCAATAGCCCAAATCAGAATGGGAACCAACAGCCAATCAGAGAAGACTTTAGATATTCAACAGCCAATCAGAGAGCTTCAAAATCGCTCCGAAATGGCGCCCAAATTTATTAATAAAAAACAGTGAAAAAAAAAAAACGGCATAAAAGTGGATTTAAAGTCTTCTTTAAAGGCTGCGGTGCAGTCCTTGGCGAACTGCCAGGCATGCACCATCCACACATGCCAGATTTCACTGAAAATGGGCAAACATTTAAGAAAATAGGGGCGCAGCAGACCTTGTTTTGGTCTTTTCAAGCCCCTTGCAAGAATTACTTCCCTTAGACCCTCGAGGCACCCCCCCTCCCAAGCCCTTAACTGGATTCGATTTTCTAACTCAGCCCACAATAAATGCTGCACATTGAAACCTTCAATAAGCCAAAGTAATCAATGTACAGTGTAAAAAAGCCCCAGAAATTAATGTGACAAGTGGCTAAAAAAAGACTGAAAACTCTTTTAGTTGCTTCCTATTGCATGTATCTAACAAAGGCAACTGAAGTGTAATTTTTCTAATCTCTTCAAACCGCAACAAGAAACCCAGTTACATTGACTACCGTCTCATATGTGCCAGTTACGCTCATGCGAAAACCCCAGAAAATAATGCGACAGGTGGCTAAAAAAAGACTGAATGCTTCTTATTGCATAAATCAAACAAATGGAACAAAGTTTTTAATGGATTTTTTTCCCTCCAATCTCTTTATACCGTGACGACAAATCTATTTATGTTGACTACCGTCTCATAGGTGCCGGTTACGTATCCGCGAAAACGCGAAAAATCGACTTACGGAACACTTTATAGCAGATGACGCCTGTTGCTTAAAAGGTCAAATATAGGGAACTTAATTTCTTATATTTGTTTTTTACTTCGCCAGTCTTTTTTTACCGTGACAACAAACCCATGTAGGTTGTCTATTGACTCGCAGGTGCCGGTTACGTACCTGCGAAAACATGAAAAATCGACTTACGGAATATTTTATAGCAGACGACAGCTGTTGCTTAAAGTCAATTATAGGGCTTTTTCTATTTTTCTTTTTCATTTTCTCCCATTAGGGCCAATGATTTTGTTACGATGACCATCTCACCCATACGTGACTGATACGTGCTGCGCATAAAATCGTAAAATCAACTTTAACACTTTCGGAGGCAACTGATACCTGTTAAATCAAAGAAAGGTAAACAAAATTTTTCCCTGTTTTCTTACCAGGGTCACGAAAACATTGAACCAATTTTGACGACTGTGCGAGTCAAAAGTCAATTTTATGTTTAATCGCTGCGCAAAAATATGAAATTTAGAAGCAACTGGTTGCTGTTGCGGAAACTTTTTCCGATAAAAAAATCTTGTTCTTGTTTGAAGAATTTAGAAGTAGGCCATAAAGATATAATAAGATGTAAGAATAACTAAAAATCAATTTTTTCTTTGATAGGGTAGAAAACATTGTGGGAAAAGGAGAAAATGCTGGTAACCTGCATTGTCTCCTTTCCTCAGATTATTTTCAAAAGCCTTCTCTTTCAGGGGTGTTAAAAGGCGTCATTGTGTGGTAAAAGGTTAATAAGAATAAACAGATATCCCCCCCTTCCCATCAGCCAATCAAATCTCTTCCCTCTCTGAAATTATCCAATCAGAGAAGCTTTAAGGAAATCAGATTGGGAACCAATAGCCCAAATCAGAATGGGAACCAACAGCCAATCAGAGAAGACTTTAGATATTCAACAGCCAATCAGAGAGCTTCAAAATCGCTCCGAAATGGCGCCCAAATTTATTAATAAAAAACAGTGAAAAAAAAAAACGGCATAAAAGTGGATTTAAAGTCTTCTTTAAAGGCTGCGGTGCAGTCCTTGGCGAACTGCCAGGCATGCACCATCCACACATGCCAGATTTCACTGAAAATGGGCAAACATTTAAGAAAATAGGGGTGCAGCAGACCTTGTTTTGGTCTTTTCAAGCCCCTTGCAAGAATTACTTCCCTTAGACCCTCGAGGCACCCCCCCCTCCCAAGCCCTTAACTGGATTCGATTTTCTAACTCAGCCCACAATAAATGCTGCACATTGAAACCTTCAATAAGCCAAAGTAATCAATGTACAGTGTAAAAAAGCCCCAGAAATTAATGTGACAAGTGGCTAAAAAAAGACTGAAAACTCTTTTAGTTGCTTCCTATTGCATGTATCTAACAAAGGCAACTGAAGTGAAATTTTTCTAATCTCTTCAAACCGCAACAAGAAACCCAGTTACGTTGACTACCGTCTCATATGTGCCAGTTACGCTCATGCAAAAACCCCAGAAAATAATGCGACAGGTGGCTAAAAAAAGACTGAATGCTTCTTATTGCATAAATCAAACAAATGGAACAAAGTTTTTAATGGATTTTTTTCCCTCCAATCTCTTTATACCGTGACGACAAATCTATTTATGTTGACTACCGTCTCATAGGTGCCGGTTACGTATCCGCGAAAACGCGAAAAATCGACTTTCGGAACACTTTATAGCAGATGACGCCTGTTGCTTAAAAGGTCAAATATAGGGAACTTAATTTCTTATATTTGTTTTTTACTTCGCCAGTCTTTTTTTACCGTGACAACAAACCCATGTAGGTTGTCTATTGACTCGCAGGTGCCGGTTACGTACCTGCGAAAACATGAAAAATCGACTTACGGAATATTTTATAGCAGACGACAACTGTTGCTTAAAGTCAATTATAGGGCTTTTTCTATTTTTCTTTTTCATTTTCTCCCATTAGGGCCAATGATTTTGTTACGATGACCATCTCACCCATACGTGACTGATACGTGCTGCGCATAAAATCGTAAAATCAACTTTAACACTTTCGGAGGCAACTGATACCTGTTAAATCAAAGAAAGGTAAACAAAATTTTTCCCTGTTTTCTTACCAGGGTCACGAAAACATTGAACCAATTTTGACGACTGTGCGAGTCAAAAGTCAATTTTATGTTTAATCGCTGCGCAAAAATATGAAATTTAGAAGCAACCGGTTGCTGTTGCGGAAACTTTTTCCGATAAAAAAATCTTGTTCTTGTTTGAAGAATTTAGAAGTAGGCCATAAAGATATAATAAGATGTAAGAATAACTAAAAATCAATTTTTTCTTTGATAGGGTAGAAAACATTGTGGGAAAAGGAGAAAATGCTGGTAACCTGCATTGTCTCCTTTCCTCAGATTATTTTCAAAAGCCTTCTCTTTCAGGGGTGTTAAAAGGCGTCATTGTGTGGTAAAAGGTTAATAAGAATAAACAGATATCCCCCCCCTTCCCATCAGCCAATCAAATCTCTTCCCTCTCTGAAATTATCCAATCAGAGAAGCTTTAAGGAAATCAGATTGGGAACCAATAGCCCAAATCAGAATGGGAACCAACAGCCAATCAGAGAAGACTTTAGATATTCAACAGCCAATCAGAGAGCTTCAAAATCGCTCCGAAATGGCGCCCAAATTTATTAATAAAAAACAGTGAAAAAAAAAAAACGGCATAAAAGTGGATTTAAAGTCTTCTTTAAAGGCTGCGGTGCAGTCCTTGGCGAACTGCCAGGCATGCACCATCCACACATGCCAGATTTCACTGAAAATGGGCAAACATTTAAGAAAATAGGGGCGCAGCAGACCTTGTTTTGGTCTTTTCAAGCCCCTTGCAAGAATTACTTCCCTTAGACCCTCGAGGCACCCCCCCCTCCCAAGCCCTTAACTGGATTCGATTTTCTAACTCAGCCCACAATAAATGCTGCACATTGAAACCTTCAATAAGCCAAAGTAATCAATGTACAGTGTAAAAAAGCCCCAGAAATTAATGTGACAAGTGGCTAAAAAAAGACTGAAAACTCTTTTAGTTGCTTCCTATTGCATGTATCTAACAAAGGCAACTGAAGTGTAATTTTTCTAATCTCTTCAAACTGCAACAAGAAACCCAGTTACGTTGACTACCGTCTCATATGTGCCAGTTACGCTCATGCGAAAACCCCAGAAAATAATGCGACAGGTGGCTAAAAAAAGACTGAATGCTTCTTATTGCATAAATCAAACAAATGGAACAAAGTTTTTAATGGATTTTTTTCCCTCCAATCTCTTTATACCGTGACGACAAATCTATTTATGTTGACTACCGTCTCATAGGTGCCGGTTACGTATCCGCGAAAACGCGAAAAATCGACTTACGGAACACTTTATAGCAGATGACGCCTGTTGCTTAAAAGGTCAAATATAGGGAACTTAATTTCTTATATTTGTTTTTTACTTCGCCAGTCTTTTTTTATCGTGACAACAAACCCATGTAGGTTGTCTATTGACTTGCAGGTGCCGGTTACGTACCTGCGAAAACATGAAAAATTGACTTAAGGAATATTTTATAGCAGACGACAACTGTTGCTTAAAGTCAATTATAGGGCTTTTTCTATTTTTCTTTTTCATTTTCTCCCATTAGGGCCTATGATTTTGTTACGATGACCATCTCACCCATACGTGACTGATACGTGCTGCGCATAAAATCGTAAAATCAACTTTAACACTTTCGGAGGCAACTGATACCTGTTAAATCAAAGAAAGGTAAACAAAATTTTTCCCTGTTTTCTTACCAGGGTCACGAAAACATTGAACCAATTTTGACGACTGTGCGAGTCAAAAGTCAATTTTATATTTAATCGCTGCGCAAAAATATGAAATTTAGAAGCAACCGGTTGCTGTTGCGGAAACTTTTTCCGATAAAAAAATCTTGTTCTTGTTTGAAGAATTTAGAAGTAGGCCATAAAGATATAATAAGATGTAAGAATAACTAAAAATCAATTTTTTCTTTGATAGGGTAGAAAACATTGTGGGAAAAGGAGAAAATGCTGGTAACCTGCATTGTCTCCTTTCCTCAGATTATTTTCAAAAGCCTTCTCTTTCAGGGGTGTTAAAAGGCGTCATTGTGTGGTAAAAGGTTAATAAGAATAAACAGATATCCCCCCCCTTCCCATCAGCCAATCAAATCTCTTCCCTCTCTGAAATTATCCAATCAGAGAAGCTTTAAGGAAATCAGATTGGGAACCAATAGCCCAAATCAGAATGGGAACCAACAGCCAATCAGAGAAGACTTTAGATATTCAACAGCCAATCAGAGAGCTTCAAAATCGCTCCGAAATGGCGCCCAAATTTATTAATAAAAAACAGTGAAAAAAAAAAAACGGCATAAAAGTGGATTTAAAGTCTTCTTTAAAGGCTGCGGTGCAGTCCTTGGCGAACTGCCAGGCATGCACCATCCACACATGCCAGATTTCACTGAAAATGGGCAAACATTTAAGAAAATAGGGGCGCAGCAGACCTTGTTTTGGTCTTTTCAAGCCCCTTGCAAGAATTACTTCCCTTAGACCCTCCAGGCACCCCCCCTCCCAAGCCCTTAACTGGATTCGATTTTCTAACTCAGCCCACAATAAATGCTGCACATTGAAACCTTCAATAAGCCAAAGTAATCAATGTACAGTGTAAAAAAGCCCCAGAAATTAATGTGACAAGTGGCTAAAAAAAGACTGAAAACTCTTTTAGTTGCTTCCTATTGCATGTATCTAACAAAGGCAACTGAAGTGTAATTTTTCTAATCTCTTCAAACCGCAACAAGAAACCCAGTTACGTTGACTACCGTCTCATATGTGCCAGTTACGCTCATGCGAAAACCCCAGAAAATAATGCGACAGGTGGCTAAAAAAAGACTGAATGCTTCTTATTGCATAAATCAAACAAATGGAACAAAGTTTTTAATGGATTTTTTTCTCTCCAATCTCTTTATACCGTGACGACAAATCTATTTATGTTGACTACCGTCTCATAGGTGCCGGTTACGTATCTGCGAAAACGCGAAAAATCGACTTACGGAACACTTTATAGCAGATGACGCCTGTTGCTTAAAAGGTCAAATATAGGGAACTTAATTTCTTATATTTGTTTTTTACTTCGCCAGTCTTTTTTTACCGTGACAACAAACCCATGTAGGTTGTCTATTGACTCGCAGGTGCCGGTTACGTACCTGCGAAAACATGAAAAATCGACTTACGGAATATTTTATAGCAGACGACAACTGTTGCTTTAAGTCAATTATAGGGCTTTTTCTATTTTTCTTTTTCATTTTCTCCCATTAGGGCCAATGATTTTGTTACGATGACCATCTCACCCATACGTGACTGATACGTGCTGCGCATAAAATCGTAAAATCAACTTTAACACTTTCGGAGGCAACTGATACCTGTTAAATCAAAGAAAGGTAAACAAAATTTTTCCCTGTTTTCTTACCAGGGTCACGAAAACATTGAACCAATTTTGACGACTGTGCGAGTCAAAAGTCAATTTTATGTTTAATCGCTGCGCAAAAATATGAAATTTAGAAGCAACCGGTTGCTGTTGCGGAAATTTTTTCCGATAAAAAAATCTTGTTCTTGTTTGAAGAATTTAGAAGTAGGCCATAAAGATATAATAAGATGTAAGAATAACTAAAAATCAATTTTTTCTTTGATAGGGTAGAAAACATTGTGGGAAAAGGAGAAAATGCTGGTAACCTGCATTGTCTCCTTTCCTCAGATTATTTTCAAAAGCCTTCTCTTTCAGGGGTGTTAAAAGGCGTCATTGTGTGGTAAAAGGTTAATAAGAATAAACAGATATCCCCCCCTTCCCATCAGCCAATCAAATCTCTTCCCTCTCTGAAATTATCCAATCAGAGAAGCTTTAAGGAAATCAGATTGGGAACCAATAGCCCAAATCAGAATGGGAACCAACAGCCAATCAGAGAAGACTTTAGATATTCAACAGCCAATCAGAGAGCTTCAAAATCGCTCCGAAATGGCGCCCAAATTTATTAATAAAAAACAGTGAAAAAAAAAACGGCATAAAAGTGGATTTAAAGTCTTCTTTAAAGGCTGCGGTGCAGTCCTTGGCGCACTGCCAGGCATGCACTATCCACACATGCCAGATTTCACTGAAAATGGGCAAACATTTAAGAAAATAGGGGCGCAGCAGACCTTGTTTTGGTCTTTTCAAGCCCCTTGCAAGAATTACTTCCCTTAGACCCTCGAGGCACCCCCCCCTCCCAAGCCCTTAACTGGATTCGATTTTCTAACTCAGCCCACAATAAATGCTGCACATTGAAACCTTCAATAAGCCAAAGTAATCAATGTACAGTGTAAAAAAGCCCCAGAAATTAATGTGACAAGTGGCTAAAAAAAGACTGAAAACTCTTTTAGTTGCTTCCTATTGCATGTATCTAACAAAGGCAACTGAAGTGAAATTTTTCTAATCTCTTCAAACCGCAACAAGAAACCCAGTTACGTTGACTACCGTCTCATATGTGCCAGTTACGCTCATGCGAAAACCCCAGAAAATAATGCGACAGGTGGCTAAAAAAAGACTGAATGCTTCTTATTGCATAAATCAAACAAATGGAACAAAGTTTTTAATGGATTTTTTTCCCTCCAATCTCTTTATACCGTGACGACAAATCTATTTATGTTGACTACCGTCTCATAGGTGCCGGTTACGTATCCGCGAAAACGCGAAAAATCGACTTACGGAACACTTTATAGCAGATGACGCCTGTTGCTTAAAAGGTCAAATATAGGGAACTTAATTTCTTATATTTGTTTTTTACTTCGCCAGTCTTTTTTTACCGTGACAACAAACCCATGTAGGTTGTCTATTGACTCGCAGGTGCCGGTTACGTACCTGCGAAAACATGAAAAATCGACTTACGGAATATTTTATAGCAGACGACAACTGTTGCTTAAAGTCAATTATAGGGCTTTTTCTATTTTTCTTTTTCATTTTCTCCCATTAGGGCCAATGATTTTGTTACGATGACCATCTCACCCATACGTGACTGATACGTGCTGCGCATAAAATCGTAAAATCAACTTTAACACTTTCGGAGGCAACTGATACCTGTTAAATCAAAGAAAGGTAAACAAAATTTTTCCCTGTTTTCTTACCAGGGTCACGAAAACATTGAACCAATTTTGACGACTGTGCGAGTCAAAAGTCAATTTTATGTTTAATCGCTGCGCAAAAATATGAAATTTAGAAGCAACCGGTTGCTGTTGCGGAAACTTTTTCCGATAAAAAAATCTTGTTCTTGTTTGAAGAATTTAGAAGTAGGCCATAAAGATATAATAAGATGTAAGAATAACTAAAAATCAATTTTTTCTTTGATAGGGTAGAAAACATTGTGGGAAAAGGAGAAAATGCTGGTAACCTGCATTGTCTCCTTTCCTCAGATTATTTTCAAAAGCCTTCTCTTTCAGGGGTGTTAAAAGGCGTCATTGTGTGGTAAAAGGTTAATAAGAATAAACAGATATCCCCCCCCTTCCCATCAGCCAATCAAATCTCTTCCCTCTCTGAAATTATCCAATCAGAGAAGCTTTAAGGAAATCAGATTGGGAACCAATAGCCCAAATCAGAATGGGAACCAACAGCCAATCAGAGAAGACTTTAGATATTCAACAGCCAATCAGAGAGCTTCAAAATCGCTCCGAAATGGCGCCCAAATTTATTAATAAAAAACAGTGAAAAAAAAAAAACGGCATAAAAGTGGATTTAAAGTCTTCTTTAAAGGCTGCGGTGCAGTCCTTGGCGAACTGCCAGGCATGCACCATCCACACATGCCAGATTTCACTGAAAATGGGCAAACATTTAAGAAAATAGGGGCGCAGCAGACCTTGTTTTGGTCTTTTCAAGCCCCTTGCAAGAATTACTTCCCTTAGACCCTCGAGGCACCCCCCCCTCCCAAGCCCTTAACTGGATTCGATTTTCTAACTCAGCCCACAATAAATGCTGCACATTGAAACCTTCAATAAGCCAAAGTAATCAATGTACAGTGTAAAAAAGCCCCAGAAATTAATGTGACAAGTGGCTAAAAAAAGACTGAAAACTCTTTTAGTTGCTTCCTATTGCATGTATCTAACAAAGGCAACTGAAGTGTAATTTTTCTAATCTCTTCAAACCGCAACAAGAAACCCAGTTACATTGACTACCGTCTCATATGTGCCAGTTACGCTCATGCGAAAACCCCAGAAAATAATGCGACAGGTGGCTAAAAAAAGACTGAATGCTTCTTATTGCATAAATCAAACAAATGGAACAAAGTTTTTAATGGATTTTTTTCCCTCCAATCTCTTTATACCGTGACGACAAATCTATTTATGTTGACTACCGTCTCATAGGTGCCGGTTACGTATCCGCGAAAACGCGAAAAATCGACTTACGGAACACTTTATAGCAGATGACGCCTGTTGCTTAAAAGGTCAAATATAGGGAACTTAATTTCTTATATTTGTTTTTTACTTCGCCAGTCTTTTTTTACCGTGACAACAAACCCATGTAGGTTGTCTATTGACTCGCAGGTGCCGGTTACGTACCTGCGAAAACATGAAAAATCGACTTACGGAATATTTTATAGCAGACGACAACTGTTGCTTAAAGTCAATTATAGGGCTTTTTCTATTTTTCTTTTTCATTTTCTCCCATTAGGGCCAATGATTTTGTTACGATGACCATCTCACCCATACGTGACTGATACGTGCTGCGCATAAAATCGTAAAATCAACTTTAACACTTTCGGAGGCAACTGATACCTGTTAAATCAAAGAAAGGTAAACAAAATTTTTCCCTGTTTTCTTACCAGGGTCACGAAAACATTGAACCAATTTTGACGACTGTGCGAGTCAAAAGTCAATTTTATGTTTAATCGCTGCGCAAAAATATGAAATTTAGAAGCAACCGGTTGCTGTTGCGGAAACTTTTTCCGATAAAAAAATCTTGTTCTTGTTTGAAGAATTTAGAAGTAGGCCATAAAGATTTAATAAGATGTAAGAATAACTAAAAATCAATTTTTTCTTTGATAGGGTAGAAAACATTGTGGGAAAAGGAGAAAATGCTGGTAACCTGCATTGTCTCCTTTCCTCAGATTATTTTCAAAAGCCTTCTCTTTCAGGGGTGTTAAAAGGCGTCATTGTGTGGTAAAAGGTTAATAAGAATAAACAGATATCCCCCCCTTCCCATCAGCCAATCAAATCTCTTCCCTCTCTGAAATTATCCAATCAGAGAAGCTTTAAGGAAATCAGATTGGGAACCAATAGCCCAAATCAGAATGGGAACCAACAGCCAATCAGAGAAGACTTTAGATATTCAACAGCCAATCAGAGAGCTTCAAAATCGCTCCGAAATGGCGCCCAAATTTATTAATAAAAAACAGTGAAAAAAAAAAACGGCATAAAAGTGGATTTAAAGTCTTCTTTAAAGGCTGCGGTGCAGTCCTTGGCGAACTGCCAGGCATGCACTATCCACACATGCCAGATTTCACTGAAAATGGGCAAACATTTAAGAAAATAGGGGCGCAGCAGACCTTGTTTTGGTCTTTTCAAGCCCCTTGCAAGAATTACTTCCCTTAGACCCTCGAGGCACCCCCCCCTCCCAAGCCCTTAACTGGATTCGATTTTCTAACTCAGCCCACAATAAATGCTGCACATTGAAACCTTCAATAAGCCAAAGTAATCAATGTACAGTGTAAAAAAGCCCCAGAAATTAATGTGACAAGTGGCTAAAAAAAAGACTGAAAACTCTTTTAGTTGCTTCCTATTGCATGTATCTAACAAAGGCAACTGAAGTGTAATTTTTCTAATCTCTTCAAACTGCAACAAGAAACCCAGTTACGTTGACTACCGTCTCATATGTGCCAGTTACGCTCATGCGAAAACCCCAGAAAATAATGCGACAGGTGGCTAAAAAAAGACTGAATGCTTCTTATTGCATAAATCAAACAAATGGAACAAAGTTTTTAATGGATTTTTTTCCCTCCAATCTCTTTATACCGTGACGACAAATCTATTTATGTTGACTATCGTCTCATAGGTGCCGGTTACGTATCCGCGAAAACGCGAAAAATCGACTTACGGAACACTTTATAGCAGATGACGCCTGTTGCTTAAAAGGTCAAATATAGGGAACTTAATTTCTTATATTTGTTTTTTACTTCGCCAGTCTTTTTTTACCGTGACAACAAACCCATGTAGGTTGTCTATTGACTTGCAGGTGCCGGTTACGTACCTGCGAAAACATGAAAAATTGACTTAAGGAATATTTTATAGCAGACGACAACTGTTGCTTAAAGTCAATTATAGGGCTTTTTCTATTTTTCTTTTTCATTTTCTCCCATTAGGGCCTATGATTTTGTTACGATGACCATCTCACCCATACGTGACTGATACGTGCTGCGCATAAAATCGTAAAATCAACTTTAACACTTTCGGAGGCAACTGATACCTGTTAAATCAAAGAAAGGTAAACAAAATTTTTCCCTGTTTTCTTACCAGGGTCACGAAAACATTGAACCAATTTTGACGACTGTGCGAGTCAAAAGTCAATTTTATATTTAATCGCTGCGCAAAAATATGAAATTTAGAAGCAACCGGTTGCTGTTGCGGAAACTTTTTCCGATAAAAAAATCTTGTTCTTGTTTGAAGAATTTAGAAGTAGGCCATAAAGATATAATAAGATGTAAGAATAACTAAAAATCAATTTTTTCTTTGATAGGGTAGAAAACATTGTGGGAAAAGGAGAAAATGCTGGTAACCTGCATTGTCTCCTTTCCTCAGATTATTTTCAAAAGCCTTCTCTTTCAGGGGTGTTAAAAGGCGTCATTGTGTGGTAAAAGGTTAATAAGAATAAACAGATATCCCCCCCCCTTCCCATCAGCCAATCAAATCTCTTCCCTCTCTGAAATTATCCAATCAGAGAAGCTTTAAGGAAATCAGATTGGGAACCAATAGCCCAAATCAGAATGGGAACCAACAGCCAATCAGAGAAGACTTTAGATATTCAACAGCCAATCAGAGAGCTTCAAAATCGCTCCGAAATGGCGCCCAAATTTATTAATAAAAAACAGTGAAAAAAAAAAAACGGCATAAAAGTGGATTTAAAGTCTTCTTTAAAGGCTGCGGTGCAGTCCTTGGCGAACTGCCAGGCATGCACCATCCACACATGCCAGATTTCACTGAAAATGGGCAAACATTTAAGAAAATAGGGGCGCAGCAGACCTTGTTTTGGTCTTTTCAAGCCCCTTGCAAGAATTACTTCCCTTAGACCCTCCAGGCACCCCCCCCTCCCAAGCCCTTAACTGGATTCGATTTTCTAACTCAGCCCACAATAAATGCTGCACATTGAAACCTTCAATAAGCCAAAGTAATCAATGTACAGTGTAAAAAAGCCCCAGAAATTAATGTGACAAGTGGCTAAAAAAAGACTGAAAACTCTTTTAGTTGCTTCCTATTGCATGTATCTAACAAAGGCAACTGAAGTGTAATTTTTCTAATCTCTTCAAACCGCAACAAGAAACCCAGTTACGTTGACTACCGTCTCATATGTGCCAGTTACGCTCATGCGAAAACCCCAGAAAATAATGCGACAGGTGGCTAAAAAAAGACTGAATGCTTCTTATTGCATAAATCAAACAAATGGAACAAAGTTTTTAATGGATTTTTTTCTCTCCAATCTCTTTATACCGTGACGACAAATCTATTTATGTTGACTACCGTCTCATAGGTGCCGGTTACGTATCTGCGAAAACGCGAAAAATCGACTTACGGAACACTTTATAGCAGATGACGCCTGTTGCTTAAAAGGTCAAATATAGGGAACTTAATTTCTTATATTTGTTTTTTACTTCGCCAGTCTTTTTTTACCGTGACAACAAACCCATGTAGGTTGTCTATTGACTCGCAGGTGCCGGTTACGTACCTGCGAAAACATGAAAAATCGACTTACGGAATATTTTATAGCAGACGACAACTGTTGCTTTAAGTCAATTATAGGGCTTTTTCTATTTTTCTTTTTCATTTTCTCCCATTAGGGCCAATGATTTTGTTACGATGACCATCTCACCCATACGTGACTGATACGTGCTGCGCATAAAATCGTAAAATCAACTTTAACACTTTCGGAGGCAACTGATACCTGTTAAATCAAAGAAAGGTAAACAAAATTTTTCCCTGTTTTCTTACCAGGGTCACGAAAACATTGAACCAATTTTGACGACTGTGCGAGTCAAAAGTCAATTTTATGTTTAATCGCTGCGCAAAAATATGAAATTTAGAAGCAACCGGTTGCTGTTGCGGAAACTTTTTCCGATAAAAAAATCTTGTTCTTGTTTGAAGAATTTAGAAGTAGGCCATAAAGATATAATAAGATGTAAGAATAACTAAAAATCAATTTTTTCTTTGATAGGGTAGAAAACATTGTGGGAAAAGGAGAAAATGCTGGTAACCTGCATTGTCTCCTTTCCTCAGATTATTTTCAAAAGCCTTCTCTTTCAGGGGTGTTAAAAGGCGTCATTGTGTGGTAAAAGGTTAATAAGAATAAACAGATATCCCCCCCCTTCCCATCAGCCAATCAAATCTCTTCCCTCTCTGAAATTATCCAATCAGAGAAGCTTTAAGGAAATCAGATTGGGAACCAATAGCCCAAATCAGAATGGGAACCAACAGCCAATCAGAGAAGACTTTAGATATTCAACAGCCAATCAGAGAGCTTCAAAATCGCTCCGAAATGGCGCCCAAATTTATTAATAAAAAACAGTGAAAAAAAAAAACGGCATAAAAGTGGATTTAAAGTCTTCTTTAAAGGCTGCGGTGCAGTCCTTGGCGAACTGCCAGGCATGCACCATCCACACATGCCAGATTTCACTGAAAATGGGCAAACATTTAAGAAAATAGGGGCGCAGCAGACCTTGTTTTGGTCTTTTCAAGCCCCTTGCAAGAATTACTTCCCTTAGACCCTCGAGGCACCCCCCCCTCCCAAGCCCTTAACTGGATTCGATTTTCTAACTCAGCCCACAATAAATGCTGCACATTGAAACCTTCAATAAGCCAAAGTAATCAATGTACAGTGTAAAAAAGCCCCAGAAATTAATGTGACAAGTGGCTAAAAAAAGACTGAAAACTCTTTTAGTTGCTTCCTATTGCATGTATCTAACAAAGGCAACTGAAGTGTAATTTTTCTAATCTCTTCAAACTGCAACAAGAAACCCAGTTACATTGACTACCGTCTCATATGTGCCAGTTACGCTCATGCGAAAACCCCAGAAAATAATGCGACAGGTGGCTAAAAAAAGACTGAATGCTTCTTATTGCATAAATCAAACAAATGGAACAAAGTTTTTAATGGATTTTTTTCCCTCCAATCTCTTTATACCGTGACGACAAATCTATTTATGTTGACTACCGTCTCATAGGTGCCGGTTACGTATCCGCGAAAACGCGAAAAATCGACTTACGGAACACTTTATAGCAGATGACGCCTGTTGCTTAAAAGGTCAAATATAGGGAACTTAATTTCTTATATTTGTTTTTTACTTCGCCAGTCTTTTTTTACCGTGACAACAAACCCATGTAGGTTGTCTATTGACTCGCAGGTGCCGGTTACGTACCTGCGAAAACATGAAAAATCGACTTACGGAATATTTTATAGCAGACGACAACTGTTGCTTAAAGTCAATTATAGGGCTTTTTCTATTTTTCTTTTTCATTTTCTCCCATTAGGGCCAATGATTTTGTTACGATGACCATCTCACCCATACGTGACTGATACGTGCTGCGCATAAAATCGTAAAATCAACTTTAACACTTTCGGAGGCAACTGATACCTGTTAAATCAAAGAAAGGTAAACAAAATTTTTCCCTGTTTTCTTACCAGGGTCACGAAAACATTGAACCAATTTTGACGACTGTGCGAGTCAAAAGTCAATTTTATGTTTAATCGCTGCGCAAAAATATGAAATTTAGAAGCAACCGGTTGCTGTTGCGGAAACTTTTTCCGATAAAAAAATCTTGTTCTTGTTTGAAGAATTTAGAAGTAGGCCATAAAGATATAATAAGATGTAAGAATAACTAAAAATCAATTTTTTCTTTGATAGGGTAGAAAACATTGTGGGAAAAGGAGAAAATGCTGGTAACCTGCATTGTCTCCTTTCCTCAGATTATTTTCAAAAGCCTTCTCTTTCAGGGGTGTTAAAAGGCGTCATTGTGTGGTAAAAGGTTAATAAGAATAAACAGATATCCCCCCCTTCCCATCAGCCAATCAAATCTCTTCCCTCTCTGAAATTATCCAATCAGAGAAGCTTTAAGGAAATCAGATTGGGAACCAATAGCCCAAATCAGAATGGGAACCAACAGCCAATCAGAGAAGACTTTAGATATTCAACAGCCAATCAGAGAGCTTCAAAATCGCTCCGAAATGGCGCCCAAATTTATTAATAAAAAACAGTGAAAAAAAAAAACGGCATAAAAGTGGATTTAAAGTCTTCTTTAAAGGCTGCGGTGCAGTCCTTGGCGAACTGCCAGGCATGCACTATCCACACATGCCAGATTTCACTGAAAATGGGCAAACATTTAAGAAAATAGGGGCGCAGCAGACCTTGTTTTGGTCTTTTCAAGCCCCTTGCAAGAATTACTTCCCTTAGACCCTCGAGGCACCCCCCCTCCCAAGCCCTTAACTGGATTCGATTTTCTAACTCAGCCCACAATAAATGCTGCACATTGAAACCTTCAATAAGCCAAAGTAATCAATGTACAGTGTAAAAAAGCCCCAGAAATTAATGTGACAAGTGGCTAAAAAAAGACTGAAAACTCTTTTAGTTGCTTCCTATTGCATGTATCTAACAAAGGCAACTGAAGTGTAATTTTTCTAATCTCTTCAAACTGCAACAAGAAACCCAGTTACGTTGACTACCGTCTCATATGTGCCAGTTACGCTCATGCGAAAACCCCAGAAAATAATGCGACAGGTGGCTAAAAAAAGACTGAATGCTTCTTATTGCATAAATCAAACAAATGGAACAAAGTTTTTAATGGATTTTTTTCCCTCCAATCTCTTTATACCGTGACGACAAATCTATTTATGTTGACTACCGTCTCATAGGTGCCGGTTACGTATCCGCGAAAACGCGAAAAATCGACTTACGGAACACTTTATAGCAGATGACGCCTGTTGCTTAAAAGGTCAAATATAGGGAACTTAATTTCTTATATTTGTTTTTTACTTCGCCAGTCTTTTTTTACCGTGACAACAAACCCATGTAGGTTGTCTATTGACTTGCAGGTGCCGGTTACGTACCTGCGAAAACATGAAAAATTGACTTAAGGAATATTTTATAGCAGACGACAACTGTTGCTTAAAGTCAATTATAGGGCTTTTTCTATTTTTCTTTTTCATTTTCTCCCATTAGGGCCTATGATTTTGTTACGATGACCATCTCACCCATACGTGACTGATACGTGCTGCGCATAAAATCGTAAAATCAACTTTAACACTTTCGGAGGCAACTGATACCTGTTAAATCAAAGAAAGGTAAACAAAATTTTTCCCTGTTTTCTTACCAGGGTCACGAAAACATTGAACCAATTTTGACGACTGTGCGAGTCAAAAGTCAATTTTATATTTAATCGCTGCGCAAAAATATTAAATTTAGAAGCAACCGGTTGCTGTTGCGGAAACTTTTTCCGATAAAAAAATCTTGTTCTTGTTTGAAGAATTTAGAAGTAGGCCATAAAGATATAATAAGATGTAAGAATAACTAAAAATCAATTTTTTCTTTGATAGGGTAGAAAACATTGTGGGAAAAGGAGAAAATGCTGGTAACCTGCATTGTCTCCTTTCCTCAGATTATTTTCAAAAGCCTTCTCTTTCAGGGGTGTTAAAAGGCGTCATTGTGTGGTAAAAGGTTAATAAGAATAAACAGATATCCCCCCCCCTTCCCATCAGCCAATCAAATCTCTTCCCTCTCTGAAATTATCCAATCAGAGAAGCTTTAAGGAAATCAGATTGGGAACCAATAGCCCAAATCAGAATGGGAACCAACAGCCAATCAGAGAAGACTTTAGATATTCAACAGCCAATCAGAGAGCTTCAAAATCGCTCCGAAATGGCGCCCAAATTTATTAATAAAAAACAGTGAAAAAAAAAAAAACGGCATAAAAGTGGATTTAAAGTCTTCTTTAAAGGCTGCGGTGCAGTCCTTGGCGAACTGCCAGGCATGCACCATCCACACATGCCAGATTTCACTGAAAATGGGCAAACATTTAAGAAAATAGGGGCGCAGCAGACCTTGTTTTGGTCTTTTCAAGCCCCTTGCAAGAATTACTTCCCTTAGACCCTCCAGGCACCCCCCCTCCCAAGCCCTTAACTGGATTCGATTTTCTAACTCAGCCCACAATAAATGCTGCACATTGAAACCTTCAATAAGCCAAAGTAATCAATGTACAGTGTAAAAAAGCCCCAGAAATTAATGTGACAAGTGGCTAAAAAAAGACTGAAAACTCTTTTAGTTGCTTCCTATTGCATGTATCTAACAAAGGCAACTGAAGTGTAATTTTTCTAATCTCTTCAAACCGCAACAAGAAACCCAGTTACGTTGACTACCGTCTCATATGTGCCAGTTACGCTCATGCGAAAACCCCAGAAAATAATGCGACAGGTGGCTAAAAAAAGACTGAATGCTTCTTATTGCATAAATCAAACAAATGGAACAAAGTTTTTAATGGATTTTTTTCTCTCCAATCTCTTTATACCGTGACGACAAATCTATTTATGTTGACTACCGTCTCATAGGTGCCGGTTACGTATCTGCGAAAACGCGAAAAATCGACTTACGGAACACTTTATAGCAGATGACGCCTGTTGCTTAAAAGGTCAAATATAGGGAACTTAATTTCTTATATTTGTTTTTTACTTCGCCAGTCTTTTTTGACAGTGACAACAAACCCATGTAGGTTGTCTATTGACTCGCAGGTGCCGGTTACGTACCTGCGAAAACATGAAAAATCGACTTACGGAATATTTTATAGCAGACGACAACTGTTGCTTAAAGTCAATTATAGGGCTTTTTCTATTTTTCTTTTTCATTTTCTCCCATTAGGGCCAATGATTTTGTTACGATGACCATCTCACCCATACGTGACTGATACGTGCTGCGCATAAAATCGTAAAATCAACTTTAACACTTTTGGAGGCAACTGATACCTGTTAAATCAAAGAAAGGTAAACAAAATTTTTCCCTGTTTTCTTACCAGGGTCACGAAAACATTGAACCAATTTTGACGACTGTGCGAGTCAAAAGTCAATTTTATGTTTAATCGCTGCGCAAAAATATGAAATTTAGAAGCAACCGGTTGCTGTTGCGGAAACTTTTTCCGATAAAAAAATCTTGTTCTTGTTTGAAGAATTTAGAAGTAGGCCATAAAGATATAATAAGATGTAAGAATAACTAAAAATCAATTTTTTCTTTGATAGGGTAGAAAACATTGTGGGAAAAGGAGAAAATGCTGGTAACCTGCATTGTCTCCTTTCCTCAGATTATTTTCAAAAGCCTTCTCTTTCAGGGGTGTTAAAAGGCGTCATTGTGTGGTAAAAGGTTAATAAGAATAAACAGATATCCCCCCTTCCCATCAGCCAATCAAATCTCTTCCCTCTCTGAAATTATCCAATCAGAGAAGCTTTAAGGAAATCAGATTGGGAACCAATAGCCCAAATCAGAATGGGAACCAACAGCCAATCAGAGAAGACTTTAGATATTCAACAGCCAATCAGAGAGCTTCAAAATCGCTCCGAAATGGCGCCCAAATTTATTAATAAAAAACAGTGAAAAAAAAAAAAACGGCATAAAAGTGGATTTAAAGTCTTCTTTAAAGGCTGCGGTGCAGTCCTTGGCGAACTGCCAGGCATGCACCATCCACACATGCCAGATTTCACTGAAAATGGGCAAACATTTAAGAAAATAGGGGCGCAGCAGACCTTGTTTTGGTCTTTTCAAGCCCCTTGCAAGAATTACTTCCCTTAGACCCTCGAGGCACCCCCCCCTCCCAAGCCCTTAACTGGATTCGATTTTCTAACTCAGCCCACAATAAATGCTGCACATTGAAACCTTCAATAAGCCAAAGTAATCAATGTACAGTGTAAAAAAGCCCCAGAAATTAATGTGACAAGTGGCTAAAAAAAGACTGAAAACTCTTTTAGTTGCTTCCTATTGCATGTATCTAACAAAGGCAACTGAAGTGTAATTTTTCTAATCTCTTCAAACCGCAACAAGAAACCCAGTTACGTTGACTACCGTCTCATATGTGCCAGTTACGCTCATGCGAAAACCCCAGAAAATAATGCGACAGGTGGCTAAAAAAAGACTGAATGCTTCTTATTGCATAAATCAAACAAATGGAACAAAGTTTTTAATGGATTTTTTTCCCTCCAATCTCTTTATACCGTGACGACAAATCTATTTATGTTGACTACCGTCTCATAGGTGCCAGTTACGTATCTGCGAAAACGCGAAAAATCGACTTACGGAACACTTTATAGCAGATGACGCCTGTTGCTTAAAAGGTCAAATATAGGGAACTTAATTTCTTATATTTTTTTTTAATTCGCCAGTCTTTTTTTACCGTGACAACAAACCCATGTAGGTTGTCTATTGACTCGCAGGTGCCGGTTACGTACCTGCGAAAACATGAAAAATCGACTTACGGAATATTTTATAGCAGACGACAACTGTTGCTTAAAGTCAATAATAGGGCTTTTTCTATTTTTCTTTTTCATTTTCTCCCATTAGGGCCAATGATTTTGTTACGATGACCATCTCACCCATACGTGACTGATACGTGCTGCGCATAAAATCGTAAAATCAACTTTAACACTTTCGGAGGCAACTGATACCTGTTAAATCAAAGAAAGGTAAACAAAATTTTTCCCTGTTTTCTTAGCAGGGTCACGAAAACATTGAACCAATTTTGACGACTGTGCGAGTCAAAAGTCAATTTTATGTTTAATCGCTGCGCAAAAATATGAAATTTAGAAGCAACCGGTTGCTGTTGCGGAAACTTTTTCCGATAAAAAAATCTTGTTCTTGTTTGAAGAATTTAGAAGTAGGCCATAAAGATATAATAAGATGTAAGAATAACTAAAAATCAATTTTTTCTTTGATAGGGTAGAAAACATTGTGGGAAAAGGAGAAAATGCTGGTAACCTGCATTGTCTCCTTTCCTCAGATTATTTTCAAAAGCCTTCTCTTTCAGGGGTGTTAAAAGGCGTCATTGTGTGGTAAAAGGTTAATAAGAATAAACAGATATCCCCCCCCCCTTCCCATCAGCCAATCAAATCTCTTCCCTCTCTGAAATTATCCAATCAGAGAAGCTTTAAGGAAATCAGATTGGGAACCAATAGCCCAAATCAGAATGGGAACCAACAGCCAATCAGAGAAGACTTTAGATATTCAACAGCCAATCAGAGAGCTTCAAAATCGCTCCGAAATGGCGCCCAAATTTATTAATAAAAAACAGTGAAAAAAAAAAACGGCATAAAAGTAGATTTAAAGTCTTCTTTAATGGCTGCGGTGCAGTCCTTGGCGAACTGCCAGGCATGCACCATCCACACATGCCAGATTTCACTGAAAATGGGCAAACATTTAAGAAAATAGGGGCGCAGCAGACCTTGTTTTGGTCTTTTCAAGCCCCTTGCAAGAATTACTTCCCTTAGACCCTCGAGGCACCCCCCCCCTCCCAAGCCCTTAACTGGATTCGATTTTCTAACTCAGTCCACAATAAATGCTGCACATTGAAACCTTCAATAAGCCAAAGTAATCAATGTACAGTGTAAAAAAGCGCCAGAAATTAATGTGACAAGTGGCTAAAAAAAGACTGAAAACTCTTTTAGTTGCTTCCTATTGCATGTATCTAACAAAGGCAACTGAAGTGTAATTTTTCTAATCTCTTCAAACCGCAACAAGAAACCCAGTTACGTTGACTACCGTCTCATATGTGCCAGTTACGCTCAAGCGAAAAGCCCAGAAAATAATTTGACAGGTGGCTAAAAAAAGACTGCATGCTTCTTATTGCATAAATCAAACAAATGGAACAAAGTTTTTAATGGATTTTTTTCCCTCCAATCTCTTTATACCGTGACGACAAATCTATTTATGTTGACTACCGTCTCATAGGTGCCGGTTACGTATCCGCGAAAACGCGAAAAATCGACTTACGGAACACTTTATAGCAGATGACGCCTGTTGCTTAAAAGGTCAAATATAGGGAACTTAATTTCTTATATTTGTTTTTTACTTCGCCAGTCTTTTTTTACCGTGACAACAAACCCATGTAGGTTGTCTATTGACTCGCAGGTGCCGGTTACGTACCTGCGAAAACATGAAAAATCGACTTACGGAATATTTTATAGCAGACGACAACTGTTGCTTAAAGTCAATTATAGGGCTTTTTCTATTTTTCTTTTTCATTTTCTCCCATTAGGGCCAATGATTTTGTTACGATGACCATCTCACCCATACGTGACTGATACGTGCTGCGCATAAAATCGTAAAATCAACTTTAACACTTTCGGAGGCAACTGATACCTGTTAAATCAAAGAAAGGTAAACAAAATTTTTCCCTGTTTTCTTACCAGGGTCACGAAAACATTGAACCAATTTTGACGACTGTGCGAGTCAAAAGTCAATTTTATGTTTAATCGCTGCGCAAAAATATGAAATTTAGAAGCAACCGGTTGCTGTTGCGGAAACTTTTTCCGATAAAAAAATCTTGTTCTTGTTTGAAGAATTTAGAAGTAGGCCATAAAGATATAATAAGATGTAAGAATAACTAAAAATCAATTTTTTCTTTGATAGGGTAGAAAACATTGTGGGAAAAGGAGAAAATGCTGGTAACCTGCATTGTCTCCTTTCCTCAGATTATTTTCAAAAGCCTTCTCTTTCAGGGGTGTTAAAAGGCGTCATTGTGTGGTAAAAGGTTAATAAGAATAAACAGATATCCCCCCCCTTCCCATCAGCCAATCAAATCTCTTCCCTCTCTGAAATTATCCAATCAGAGAAGCTTTAAGGAAATCAGATTGGGAACCAATAGCCCAAATCAGAATGGGAACCAACAGCCAATCAGAGAAGACTTTAGATATTCAACAGCCAATCAGAGAGCTTCAAAATCGCTCCGAAATGGCGCCCAAATTTATTAATAAAAAACAGTGAAAAAAAAAAACGGCATAAAAGTGGATTTAAAGTCTTCTTTAAAGGCTGCGGTGCAGTCCTTGGCGAACTGCCAGGCATGCACCATCCACACATGCCAGATTTCACTGAAAATGGGCAAACATTTAAGAAAATAGGGGCGCAGCAGACCTTGTTTTGGTCTTTTCAAGCCCCTTGCAAGAGTTACTTCCCTTAGACCCTCGAGGCACCCCCCCCTCCCAAGCCCTTAACTGGATTCGATTTTCTAACTCAGCCCACAATAAATGCTGCACATTGAAACCTTCAATAAGCCAAAGTAATCAATGTACAGTGTAAAAAAGCCCCAGAAATAAATGTGACAAGTGGCTAAAAAAAGACTGAAAACTCTTTTAGTTGCTTCCTATTGCATGTATCTAACAAAGGCAACTGAAGTGTAATTTTTCTAATCTCTTCAAACCGCAACAAGAAACCCAGTTACGTTGACTACCGTCTCATATGTGCCAGTTACGCTCATGCGAAAACCCCAGAAAATAATGCGACAGGTGGCTAAAAAAAGATTGAATGCTTCTTATTGCATAAATCAAACAAATGGAACAAAGTTTTTAATGGATTTTTTTCCCTCCAATCTCTTTATACCGTGACGACAAATCTATTTATGTTGACTACCGTCTCATAGGTGCCGGTTACGTATCCGCGAAAACGCGAAAAATCGACTTACGGAACACTTTATAGCAGATGACGCCTGTTGCTTAAAAGGTCAAATATAGGGAACTTAATTTCTTATATTTGTTTTTTACTTCGCCAGTCTTTTTTTACCGTGACAACAAACCCATGTAGGTTGTCTATTGACTCGCAGGTGCCGGTTACGTACCTGCGAAAACATGAAAAATCGACTTACGGAATATTTTATAGCAGACGACAACTGTTGCTTAAAGTCAATAATAGGGCTTTTTTTATTTTTCTTTTTCATTTTCTCCCATTAGGGCCAATGATTCTGTTACGATGACCATCTCACCCATACGTGACTGATACGTGCTGCGCATAAAATCGTAAAATCAACTTTAACACTTTCAGAGGCAACTGATACCTGTTAAATCAAAGAAAGGTAAACAAAATTTTTCCCTGTTTTCTTACCAGGGTCACGAAAACATTGAACCAATTTTGACGACTGTGCGAGTCAAAAGTCAATTTTATGTTTAATCGCTGCGCAAAAATATGAAATTTAGAAGCAACGGGTTGCTGTTGCGGAAATTTTTTCCGATAAAAAAATCTTGTTCTTGTTTGAAGAATTTAGAAGTAGGCCATAAAGATATAATAAGATGTAAGAATAACTAAAAATCAATTTTTTCTTTGATAGGGTAGAAAACATTGTGGGAAAAGGAGAAAATGCTGGTAACCTGCATTGTCTCCTTTCCTCAGATTATTTTCAAAAGCCTTCTCTTTCAGGGGTGTTAAAAGGCGTCATTGTGTGGTAAAAGGTTAATAAGAATAAACAGATATCCCCCCTTCCCATCAGCCAATCAAATCTCTTCCCTCCCTGAAATTATCCAATCAGAGAAGCTTTAAGGAAATCAGATTGGGAACCAATAGCCCAAATCAGAATGGGAACCAACAGCCAATCAGAGAAGACTTTAGATATTCAACAGCCAATCAGAGAGCTTCAAAATCGCTCCGAAATGGCGCCCAAATTTATTAATAAAAAACAGTGAAAAAAAAAAAACGGCATAAAAGTGGATTTAAAGTCTTCTTTAAAGGCTGCGGTGCAGTCCTTGGCGAACTGCCAGGCATGCACCATCCACACATGCCAGATTTCACTGAAAATGTGCAAACATTTAAGAAAATAGGGGCGCAGCAGACCTTGTTTTGGTCTTTTCAAGCCCCTTGCAAGAATTACTTCCCTTAGACCCTCCAGGCACCCCCCCTCCCAAGCCCTTAACTGGATTCGATTTTCTAACTCAGCCCACAATAAATGCTGCACATTGAAACCTTCAATAAGCCAAAGTAATCAATGTACAGTGTAAAAAAGCCCCAGAAATTAATGTGACAAGTGGCTAAAAAAAGACTGAAAACTCTTTTAGTTGCTTCCTATTGCATGTATCTAACAAAGGCAACTGAAGTGTAATTTTTCTAATCTCTTCAAACCGCAACAAGAAACCCAGTTACGTTGACTACCGTCTCATATGTGCCAGTTACGCTCATGTGAAAACCCCAGAAAATAACGCGACAGGTGGCTAAAAAAAGATTGAATGCTTCTTATTGCATAAATCAAACAAATGGAACAAAGTTTTTAATGGATTTTTTTCCCTCCAATCTCTTTATACCGTGACAACAAATCTATTTATGTTGACTACCGTCTCATAGGTGCCGGTTACGTATCCGCGAAAACGCGAAAAATCGACTTACGGAACACTTTATAGCAGATGACGCCTGTTGCTTAAAAGGTCAAATATAGGGAACTTAATTTCTTATATTTGTTTTTTACTTTGCCAGTCTTTTTTTACCGTGACAACAAACCCATGTAGGTTGTCTATTGACTCGCAGGTGCCGGTTACGTACCTGCGAAAACATGAAAAATCGACTTACGGAATATTTTATAGCAGACGACAACTGTTGCTTAAAGTCAATTATAGGGCTTTTTCTATTTTTCTTTTTCATTTTCTCCCATTAGGGCCAATGATTTTGTTACGATGACCATCTCACCCATACGTGACTGATACGTGCTGCGCATAAAATCGTAAAATCAACTTTAACACTTTCGGAGGCAAGTGATACCTGTTAAATCAAAGAAAGGTAAATGAAATTTTTCCCTGTTTTCTTACCAGGGTCACGAAAACATTGAACCAATTTTGACGACTGTGCGAGTCAAAAGTCAATTTTATGTTTAATCGCTGTGCAAAAATATGAAATTTAGAAGCAACCGGTTGCTGTTGCGGAAACTTTTTCCGATAAAAAAATCTTGTTCTTGTTTGAAGAATTTAGAAGTAGGCCATAAAGATATAATAAGATGTAAGAATAACTAAAAAACAATTTTTTCTTTGATAGGGTAGAAAACATTGTGGGAAAAGGAGAAAATGCTGGTAACCTGCATTGTCTCCTTTCCTCAGATTATTTTCAAAAGCCTTCTCTTTCAGGGGTGTTAAAAGGCGTCATTGTGTGGTAAAAGGTTAATAAGAATAAACAGATATCCCCCCCTTCCCATCAGCCAATCAAATCTCTTCCCTCTCTGAAATTATCCAATCAGAGAATCTTTAAGGAAATCTGATTGGGAACCAATAGCCCAAATCAGAATGGGAACCAACAGCCAATCAGAGAAGACTTTAGATATTCAACAGCCAATCAGAGAGCTTCAAAATCGCTCCGAAATGGCGCCCAAATTTATTAATAAAAAACAGTGAAAAAAAAAACGGCATAAAAGTGGATTTAAAGTCTTCTTTAAAGGCTGCGGTGCAGTCCTTGGCGAACTGCCAGGCATGCACCATCCACACATGCCAGATTTCACTGAAAATGGGCAAACATTTAAGAAAATAGGGGCGCAGCAGACCTTGTTTTGGTCTTTTCAAGCCCCTTGCAAGAATTACTTCCCTTAGACCCTCGAGGCACCCCCCCCTCCCAAGCTCTTAACTGGATTCGATTTTCCAACTCAGCCCACAATAAATGCTGCACATTGAAACCTTCAATAAGCCAAAGTAATCAATGTACAGTGTAAAAAAGCCCCAGAAATTAATGTGACAAGTGGCTAAAAAAAAGACTGAAAACTCTTTTAGTTGCTTCCTATTGCATGTATCTAACAAAGGCAACTGAAGTGTAATTTTTCTAATCTCTTCAAACCGCAACAAGAAACCCAGTTACGTTGACTACCGTCTCATATGTGCCAGTTGCGCTCATGCGAAAACCCCAGAAAATAATGCAACAGGTGGCTAAAAAAAGACTGAATGCTTCTTATTGCATAAATCAAACAAATGGAACAAAGTTTTTAATGGATTTTTTTCCCTCCAATCTCTTTATACCGTGACGACAAATCTATTTATGTTGACTACCGTCTCATAGGTGCCGGTTACGTATCCGCGAAAACGCGAAAAATCGACTTACGGAACACTTTATAGCAGATGACGCCTGTTGCTTAAAAGGTCAAATATAGGGAACTTAATTTCTTATATTTGTTTTTTACTTCGCCAGTCTTTTTTTACCGTGACAACAAACCCATGTAGGTTGTCTATTGACTCGCAGGTGCCGGTTACGTACCTGCGAAAACATGAAAAATCGACTTACGGAATATTTTATAGCAGACGACAACTGTTGCTTAAAGTCAATTATAGGGCTTTTTCTATTTTTCTTTTTCATTTTCTCCCATTAGGGCCAATGATTTTGTTACGATGACCATCTCACCCATACGTGACTGATATGTGCTGCGCATAAAATCGTAAAATCAACTTTAACACTTTCGGAGGCAACTGATACCTGTTAAATCAAAGAAAGGTAAACAAAATTTTTCCCTGTTTTCTTACCAGGGTCACAAAAACATTGAACCAATTTTGACGACTGTGCGAGTCAAAAGTCAATTTTATATTTGATCGCTGCGCAAAAATATGAAATTTAGAAGCAACCGGTTGCTGTTGCGGAAACTTTTTCCGATAAAAAAATCTTGTTCTTGTTTGAAGAATTTAGAAGTAGGCCATAAAGATATAATAAGATGTAAGAATAACTAAAAATCAATTTTTTCTTTGATAGGGTAGAAAACATTGTGGGAAAAGGAGAAAATGCTGGTAACCTGCATTGTCTCCTTTCCTCAGATTATTTTCAAAAGCCTTCTCTTTCAGGGGTGTTAAAAGGCGTCATTGTGTGGTAAAAGGTTAATAAGAATAAACAGATATCCCCCCCCTTCCCATCAGCCAATCAAATCTCTTCCCTCCCTGAAATTATCCAATCAGAGAAGCTTTAAGGAAATCAGATTGGGAACCAATAGCCCAAATCAGAATGGGAACCAACAGCCAATCAGAGAAGACTTTAGATATTCAACAGCCAATCAGAGAGCTTCAAAATCGCTCCGAAATGGCGCCCAAATTTATTAATAAAAAACAGTGAAAAAAAAAAAACGGCATAAAAGTGGATTTAAAGTCTTCTTTAAAGGCTGCGGTGCAGTCCTTGGCGAACTGCCAGGCATGCACCATCCACACATGCCAGATTTCACTGAAAATGGGCAAACATTTAAGAAAATAGGGGCGCAGCAGACCTTGTTTTGGTCTTTTCAAGCCCCTTGCAAGAATTACTTCCCTTAGACCCTCGAGGCACCCCCCCCTCCCAAGCCCTTAACTGGATTCGATTTTCTAACTCAGCCCACAATAAATGCTGCACATTGAAACCTTCAATAAGCCAAAGTAATCAATGTACAGTGTAAAAAAGCGCCAGAAATTAATGTGACAAGTGGCTAAAAAAAGACTGAAAACTCTTTTAGTTGCTTCCTATTGCATGTATCTAACAAAGGCAACTGAAGTGTAATTTTTCTAATCTCTTCAAACCGCAACAAGAAACCCAGTTACGTTGACTACCGTCTCATATGTGCCAGTTACGCTCATGCGAAAACCCCAGAAAATAATGCGACAGGTGGCTAAAAAAAGACTGAATGCTTCTTATTGCATAAATCAAACAAATGGAACAAAGTTTTTAATGGATTTTTTTCCCTCCAATCTCTTTATACCGTGACGACAAATCTATTTATGTTGACTACCGTCTCATAGGTGCCGGTTACGTATCCGCGAAAACGCGAAAAATCGACTTACGGAACACTTTATAGCAGATGACGCCTGTTGCTTAAAAGGTCAAATATAGGGAACTTAATTTCTTATATTTGTTTTTTACTTCGCCAGTCTTTTTTTACCGTGACAACAAACCCATGTAGGTTGTCTATTGACTCGCAGGTGCCGGTTACGTACCTGCGAAAACATGAAAAATCGACTTACGGAATATTTTATAGCAGACGACAACTGTTGCTTAAAGTCAATTATAGGGCTTTTTCTATTTTTCTTTTTCATTTTCTCCCATTAGGGCCAATGATTTTGTTACGATGACCATCTCACCCATACGTGACTGATACGTGCTGTGCATAAAATCGTAAAATCAACTTTAACACTTTCGGAGGCAACTGATACCTGTTAAATCAAAGAAAGGTAAACAAAATTTTTCCCTGTTTTCTTACCAGGGTCACGAAAACATTGAACCAATTTTGACGACTGTGCGAGTCAAAAGTCAATTTTATGTTTAATCGCTGCGCAAAAATATGAAATTTAGAAGCAACCGGTTGCTGTTGCGGAAACTTTTTCCGATAAAAAAATCTTGTTCTTGTTTGAAGAATTTAGAAGTAGGCCATAAAGATATAATAAGATGCAAGAATAACTAAAAATCAATTTTTTCTTTGATAGGGTAGAAAACATTGTGGGAAAAGGAGAAAATGCTGGTAACCTGCATTGTCTCCTTTCCTCAGATTATTTTCAAAAGCCTTCTCTTTCAGGGGTGTTAAAAGGCGTCATTGTGTGGTAAAAGGTTAATAAGAATAAACAGATATCCCCCCTTCCCATCAGCCAATCAAATCTCTTCCCTCTCTGAAATTATCCAATCAGAGAAGCTTTAAGGAAATCAGATTGGGAACCAATAGCCCAAATCAGAATGGGAACCAACAGCCAATCAGAGAAGACTTTAGATATTCAACAGCCAATCAGAGAGCTTCAAAATCGCTCCGAAATGGCGCCCAAATTTATTAATAAAAAACAGTGAAAAAAAAAAACGGCATAAAAGTAGATTTAAAGTCTTCTTTAAAGGCTGCGGTGCAGTCCTTGGCGAACTGCCAGGCATGCACCATCCACACATGCCAGATTTCACTGAAAATGGGCAAACATTTAAGAAAATAGGGGCGCAGCAGACCTTGTTTTGGTCTTTTCAAGCCCCTTGCAAGAATTACTTCCCTTAGAGCCTCGAGGCACCCCCCCTCCCAAGCCCTTAACTGGATTCGATTTTCTAACTCAGCCCACAATAAATGCTGCACATTGAAACCTTCAATAAGCCAAAGTAATCAATGTACAGTGTAAATGTAGTATACTGGTCTATCCCATAGATAGATATAAAGGTATAAAGTAGTCGGGTACAGGTATTTGGTGATATATCGTGCGGTCGTATCGACATGTGGTTCGGTAGCTCAGTTGGTTAGAGTGCAGGAACGGTATTCCTGAGGCCCTGGGTTCGAATCCCGGTCGAGCCGCGATATTTTTTCACCACCTGTTACATTTGGCGCCCAACGTAAATAACCCACTTATTAGAGAGATAGGGTAGTAGTGATTGAGAGATTCGTGGACGAATCTTCATGTGGTGGGGAAGTATGTAGTATATTGGTCTATCCCATAGATAGATATAAAGGTATAAAGTAGTCGGGTACAGGTATTTAGTGATATATCGTGCGGTCGTATCGACATGTGGTTCGGTAGCTCAGTTGGTTAGAGTGCAGGAACGGTATTCCTGAGGCCCTGGGTTCGAATCCCGGTCGAGCCGCGATATTTTTTCACCACCTGTTACATAAAAAAGCCCCAGAAATTAATGTGACAAGTGGCTAAAAAAAGACTGAAAACTCTTTTAGTTGCTTCCTATTGCATGTATCTAACAAAGGCAACTGAAGTGTAATTTTTCTAATCTCTTCAAACCGCAACAAGAAACCCAGTTACGTTGACTACCGTCTCATATGTGCCAGTTACGCTCATGCGAAAACCCCAGAAAATAATGCGACAGGTGGCTAAAAAAATACTGAATGCTTCTTATTGCATAAATCAAACAAATGGAACAAAGTTTTTAATGGATTTTTTTCCCTCCAATCTCTTTATACCATGACGACAAATCTATTTATGTTGACTACCGTCTTATAGGTGCCGGTTACGTATCCGCGAAAACGCGAAAAATCGACTTACGGAACACTTTATAGCAGATGACGCCTGTTGCTTAAAAGGTCAAATATAGGGAACTTAATTTCTTATATTTGTTTTTTACTTCGCCAGTCTTTTTTTACCGTGACAACAAACCCTTGTAGGTTGTCTATTGACTCGCAGGTGCCGGTTACGTACCCGCGAAAACATGAAAAATCGACTTACGGAATATTTTATAGCAGACGACAACTGTTGCTTAAAGTCAATTATAGGGCTTTTTCTATTTTTCTTTTTCATTTTCTCCCATTAGGGCCAATGATTTTGTTACGATAACCATCTCACCCATACGTGACTGATACGTGCTGCGCATAAAATCGTAAAATCAACTTTAACATTTTCGGAGGCAACTGATACCTGTTAAATCAAAGAAAGGTAAACAAAATTTTTCCCTGTTTTCTTACCAGGGTCACAAAAACATTGAACCAATTTTGACGACTGTGCGAGTCAAAAGTCAATTTTATGTTTAATCGCTGCGCAAAAATATGAAATTTAGAAGCAACCGGTTGCTGTTGCGGAAACTTTTCCGATAAAAAAATCTTGTTCTTGTTTGAAGAATTTAGAAGTAGGCCATAAAGATATAATAAGATGTAAGAATAACTAAAAATCAATTTTTTCTTTGATAGGGTAGAAAACATTGTGGGAAAAGGAGAAAATGCTGGTAACCTGCATTGTCTCCTTTCCTCAGATTATTTTCAAAAGCCTTCTCTTTCAGGGGTGTTAAAAGGCGTCATTGTGTGGTAAAAGGTTAATATGAATAAACAGATATCCCCCGCCTTCCCATCAGCCAATCAAATCTCTTCCCTCTCTGAAATTATCCAATCAGAGAAGCTTTAAGGAAATCAGAGTGGGAACCAATAGCCCAAATCAGAATGGGAACCAACAGCCAATCAGAGAAGACTTTAGATATTCAACAGCCAATCAGAGAGCTTCAAAATCGCTCCGAAATGGCGCCCAAATTTATTAATAAAAAACAGTGAAAAAAAAAAAAAACGGCATAAAAGTGGATTTAAAGTCTTCTTTAAAGGCTGCGGTGCAGTCCTTGGCGAACTGCCAGGCATGCACCATCCACACATGCCAGATTTCACTGAAAATGGGCAAACATTTAAGAAAATAGGGGCGCAGCAGACCTTGTTTTGGTCTTTTCAAGCCCCTTGCAAGAATTACTTCCCTTAGACCCTCGAGGCACCCCCCCTCCCAAGCCCTTAACTGGATTCGATTTTCTAACTCAGCCCACAATAAATGCTGCACATTGAAACCTTCAATAAGCCAAAGTAATCAATGTACAGTGTAAAAAAGCGCCAGAAATTAATGTGACAAGTGGCTAAAAAAAGACTGAAAACTCTTTTAGTTGCTTCCTATTGCATGTATCTAACAAAGGCAACTGAAGTGTAATTTTTCTAATCTCTTCAAACCGCAACAAGAAACCCAGTTACGTTGACTACCGTCTCATATGTGCCAGTTACGCTCATGCAAAAACCCCAGAAAATAATGCGACAGGTGGCTAAAAAAAGACTGAATGCTTCTTATTGCATAAATCAAACAAATGGAACAAAGTTTTTAATGGATTTTTTTCCCTCCAATCTCTTTATACCCTGATGACAAATCTATTTATGTTGACTACCGTCTCATAGGTGCCGGTTACGTATCCTAAAAAATGCGAAAAATCGACTTACGGAACACTATATAGCAGATGACGCCTGTTGCTTAAAAGGTCAAATATAGGGAACTTAATTTCTTATATTTGTTTTTTACTTTGCCAGTCTTTTTTTACCGTGACAACAAACCCATGTAGGTTGTCTATTGACTCGCAGGTGCCGGTTACGTACCCGCGAAAACATGAAAAATCGACTTACGGAATATTTTATAGCAGACGACAACTGTTGCTTAAAGTCAATTATAGGGCTTTTTCTATTTTTCTTTTTCATTTTCTCCCATTAGGGCCAATGATTTTGTTACGATGACCATCTCACCCATACGTGACTGATATGTGCTGCGCATAAAATCGTAAAATCAACTTTAACACTTTCAGAGGCAACTGATACCTGTTAAATCAAAGAAAGGTAAACAAAATTTTTCCCTGTTTTCTTACCAGGGTCACGAAAACATTGAACCAATTTTGACGACTGTGCGAGTCAAGAGTCAATTTTATGTTTAATCGCTGCGCAAAAATATAAAATTTAGAAGCAACCGTTTGCTGTTGCGGAAACTTTTTCTGATGAAAAAATCTTGTTCTTGTTTGAAGAATTTAGAAGTAGGCCATAAAGATATAATAAGATGTAAGAATAACTAAAAATCAATTTTTTTTTTGATAGGGTAGAAAACATTGTGGGAAAAGGAGAAAATGCTGGTAACCTGCATTGTCTCCTTTCCTCAGATTATTTTCAAAAGCCTTCTCTTTCAGGGGTGTTAAAAGGCGTCATTGTGTGGTAAAAGGTTAATAAGAATAAACAGATATCCCCCCCCTTCCCATCAGCCAATCAAATCTCTTCCCTCTCTGAAATTATCCAATCAGAGAAGCTTTAAGGAAATCAGATTGGGAACCAATAGCCCAAATCAGAATGGGAACCAACAGCCAATCAGAGAAGACTTTAGATATTCAACAGCCAATCAGAGAGCTTCAAAATCGCTCCGAAATGGCGCCCAAATTTATTAATAAAAAACAGTGAAAAAAAAAACCGGCATAAAAGTGGATTTAAAGTCTTCTTTAAAGGCTGCGGTGCAGTCCTTGGCGAACTGCCAGGCATGCACCATCCACACATGCCAGATTTCACTGAAAATGGGCAAACATTTAAGAAAATAGGGGCGCAGCAGACCTTGTTTTGGTCTTTTCAAGCCCCTTGCAAGAATTACTTCCCTTAGACCCTCGAGGCACCCCCCCCTCCCAAGCCCTTAACTGGATTCGATTTTCTAACTCAGCCCACAATAAATGCTGCACATTGAAACCTTCAATAAGCCAAAGTAATCAATGTACAGTGTAAAAAAGCGCCAGAAATTAATGTGACAAGTGGCTAAAAAAAGACTGAAAACTCTTTTAGTTGCTTCCTATTGCA
This sequence comes from Tridacna crocea, assembly GCA_943736015.1. Classification (NCBI taxonomy): domain Eukaryota; kingdom Metazoa; phylum Mollusca; class Bivalvia; order Cardiida; family Cardiidae; genus Tridacna; species Tridacna crocea. Next base: position 1,635,908 of record OX031067.1, on the reverse strand, counting down.
TGTATCTAACAAAGGCAACTGAAGTGTAATTTTTCTAATCTCTTCAAACCGCAACAAGAAACCCAGTTACGTTGACTACAGTCTCATATGTGCCAGTTACGCTCATGCGAAAACCCCAGAAAATAATGCGACAGGTGGCTAAAAAAAGACTGAATGCTTCTTATTGCATAAATCAAACAAATGGAACAAAGTTTTTAATGGATTTTTTTCCCTCCAATCTCTTTATACCGTGACGACAAATCTATTTATGTTGACTACCGTCTCATAGGTGCCGGTTACGTATCCGCGAAAACGCGAAAAATCGACTTACGGAACACTTTATAGCAGATGACGCCTGTTGCTTAAAAGGTCAAATATAGGGAACTTAATTTCTTATATTTGTTTTTTACTTCGCCAGTCTTTTTTTACCGTGACAACAAACCCATGTAGGTTGTCTATTGACTCGCAGGTGCCGGTTACGTACCCGCAAAAACATGAAAAATCGACTTACGGAATATTTTGTAGCAGACGACAACTGTTGCTTAAAGTCAATTATAGGGCTTTTTCTATTTTTCTTTTTCATTTTCTCCCATTAGGGCCAATGATTTTGTTACGATGACCATCTCACCCATACGTGACTGATACGTGCTGCGCATAAAATCGTAAAATCAACTTTAACACTTTCGGAGGCAACTGATACCTGTTAAATCAAAGAAAGGTAAACAAAATTTTTCCCTGTTTTCTTACCAGGGTCACGAAAACATTGAACCAATTTTGACGACTGTGCGAGTCAAAAGTCAATTTTATGTTTAATCGCTGCGCAAAAATATGAAATTTAGAAGCAACCGGTTGCTGTTGCGGAAACTTTTTCCGATAAAAAAATCTTGTTCTTGTTTGAAGAATTTAGAAGTAGGCCATAAAGATATAATAAGATGTAAGAATAACTAAAAATCATTTTTTTCTTTGATAGGGTAGAAAACATTGTGGGAAAAGGAGAAAATGCTGGTAACCTGCATTGTCTCCTTTCCTCAGATTATTTTCAAAAGCCTTCTCTTTCAGGGGTGTTAAAAGGGGTCATTGTCTGGTAAAAGGTTAATAAGAATAAACAGATATCCCCCCTTCCTACAGCCAATCAAATCTCTTCCCTCTCTGAAATTATCCAATCAGAGAAGCTTTAAGGAAATCAGATTGGGAACCAATAGCCCAAATCAGAATGGGAACCAACAGCCAATCAGAGAAGACTTTAGATATTCAACAGCCAATCAGAGAGCTTCAAAATCGCTCCGAAATGGCGCCCAAATTTATTAATAAAAAACAGTGAAAAAAAAAAAACGGCATAAAAGTGGATTTAAAGTCTTCTTTAAAGGCTGCAGTGCAGTCCTTGGCGAACTGCCAGGCATGCACCATCCACACATGCCAGATTTCACTGAAAATGGGCAAACATTTAAGAAAATAGGGGTGCAGCAGACCTTGTTTTGGTCTTTTCAAGCCCCTTGCAAGAATTACTTCCCTTAGACCCTCGAGGCACCCCCCCCTCCCAAGCCCTTAACTGGATTCGATTTTCTAACTCAGCCCATAAAAAATGCTGCACATTGAAACCTTCAATAAGCCAAAGTAATCAATGTACAGTGTAAAAAAGCGCCAGAAATTAATGTGACAAGTCGCTTAAAAAAGACTGAAAACTCTTTTAGTTGCTTCCTATTGCATGTATCTAACAAAGGCAACTGTAGTGTAATTTTTCTAATCTCTTCAAACCGCAACAAGAAACCCAGTTACGTTGACTACCGTCTCATATGTGCCAGTTACGCTCATGCGAAAACCCCAGAAAATAATGCGACAAGTGGCTAAAAAAAGACTGAATGCTTCTTATTGCATAAATCAAACAAATGGAACAAAGTTTTTAATGGATTTTTTTTCCTCCAATCTCTTTATACCGTGACAACAAATCTATTTATGTTGACTACCGTCTCATAGGTGCCGGTTACATATCCGCGAAAACGCGAAAAATCGACTTACGGAACACTTTATAGCAGATGACGCCTGTTGCTTAAAAGGTCAAATATAGGGAACTTAATTTCTTATATTTGTTTTTTACTTCGCCAGTCTTTTTTTACCATGACAACAAACCCATGTAGGTTGTCTATTGACTCGCAGGTGCCGGTTACGTACCCGAGAAAACATGAAAAATCGACTTATGGAATATTTTATAGCAGACGACAACTGTTGCTTAAAGTCAATTATAGGGCTTTTTCTATTTTTCTTTTTCAATTCTACCACTAGGGCCAATGATTTGGTTACGATGACCATCTCACCCATACGTGACTGATACGTGCTGCGCATAAAATCGTAAAATCAACTTTAACACTTTCAGAGGCAACTGATACCTGTTAAACAAATCAAAGAAAGGTAAACAAATTTTTTCCCTGTTTTCTTACAAGGGTCACGAAAACATTGAACCAATTTTGACGACTGTGCGAGTCAAAAGTCAATTTTATGTTTAGTCACTGCGCAAAAATATAAAATTTAGAAGCAACCGGTTGCTGTTGCGGAAACTTTTTCCGATAAAAAAATCTTGTTCTTGTTTGAAGAATTTAGAAGTAGGCCATAAAGATATAATAAGATGTAAGAATAACTAAAAATCAATTTTTTTCTTTGATAGGGTAGAAAACATTGTGGGAAAAGGAGAAAATGCTGGTAACCTGCATTGTCTCCTTTCCTCAGATTATTTTCAAAAGCCTTCTCTTTCAGGGGTGTTAAAAGGCGTCATTGTGTGGTAAAAGGTTAATAAGAATAAACAGATATCCCCCCCTTCCCATCAGCCAATCAAATCTCTTTCCTCTCTGAAATTGTCCAATCAGAGAAGCTTTAAGGAAATCAGATTGGGAACCAATAGCCCAAATCAGAATGGGAACCAACAGCCAATCAGAGAAGACTTTAGATATTCAACAGCCAATCAGAGGGCTTCAAAATCGCTCCGAAATGGCGCCCAAATTTATTGATAAAAAACAGTGAAAAAAAAACGGCATAAAAGTAGATTTAAAGTCTTTTTTAAAGGCTGCGGTGCAGTCCTTGGCGAACTGCCAGGCATGCACCATCCACACATGCCAGATGTCACTGAAAATGGGCAAACATTTAAGAAAATAGGGGTGCAGCAGACCTTGTTTTGGTCTTTTCAAGCCCCTTGCAAGAATTACTTCCCTTAGACCCTCGAGGCACCCCCCTCTCCCTAGCCCTTAACTTGATTCGATTTTCTAACTCAGCCCACAATAAATGCTGCACATTGAAACCTTGAATAAGCCAAAGTAATCAATGTACAGTGTAAAAAAGCGCCAGAAATTAATGTGACAAGTCGCTTAAAAAAGACTGAAAACTCTTTTAGTTGCTTCCTATTGCATGTATCTAACAAAGGCAACTAAAGTGTAATTTTTCTAATCTCTTCAAACCGCAACAAGAAACCCAGTTACGTTGACTACCGTCTCATATGTGCCGGTTACGCTCATACGAAATACTCATGCGAAAACCCCATAAAACATTGCGACAAGTGGCTGAAAAAAGGCTAAAGGCTCTTTCAGTAGCAACTGCTTCTTATTGCATTTATAAATCAAACAAAAGGAACTAAATTTTTAGTGTATATTTTTTGGTATACAGTCATTTTGTACCATAACCATTTCGTATCATATATCATATTACCATTTCGTACCAAAGAATTACCATTTCGTACCATGCATTGACCATTTCGTACCATAATATTACAATTTCGTACCATACCTTACGAATTCGTACCAAGTTAATAGTTTATTTACCTAACGATTATTAAAATGTATTCTTCGATGATTTTTTTTAAAAAATGTTGCTTTTATAATTACCAAAAGTTTTATAGTTGCATTTATCGCATACTTATAAACTAAATATTCGCTAATCAATTAAAGGAAGTAATCGATGTTTGACACAGTTGATAGATAATTACATTGTTTGGTTAATGTTTGTTACAAGATTGGTAATTTTTCGTACCATACCTTACGAATTCGTACCAAGTTAATAGTTTATTTACCTAACGATTATTAAAATGTATTCTTCGATGATTTTTTTTAAAAAATGTTGCTTTTATAATTACCAAAAGTTTTATAGTTGCATTTATCGCATACTTATAAACTAAATATTCGCTAATCAATTAAAGGAAGTAATCGATGTTTGACACAGTTGATAGATAATTACATTGTTTGGTTAATGTTTGTTACAAGATTGGTAATTACAATTTGAAAATAATTTGTTTGGTGTTTGCCTGAAATATATTTGTTACAAAATTGAAATAGAAATGTCGAATACAAAAAACATCATCATTGCATTTATCATCCATACATTCATCCATAATATTTCGTTTATATCTATTGCAATTTTATCTTATATTTGAGAATTATTAATCAAATAAACTTATTTTACATCTAAATTCGACTATTATTTTCTGTATTCAAATAGATTTTCTCGGTGAAATCATGATAAAAAACTGACAACACATATGGTGCGAAATGGTAATATAATGGTACGAAATGACCAATTCTATGGTACGAAATGACTGGTACGAAATGGTTATGGTACGAAATGTCCATAATTCTATTTTTTCTCCAATCTCTTTATACCACGACGACAAATCCATTTATGTTGACTACTGTCTCATAGGTGCCGGTTACTTTTCTGCGAAACGCTAAAAAATCAACATTTCATAGCCGAGGACACCTGTAGCTAAATAGGTCAAATATAGGGAATTTAATTTCTAGTATCTGTTTTTTATTTTTGGAATCTTTTTTTACCGTGACAACAAACCCTTTTAGGTTGTCTATTGTCTCGCAGGTGCCACTTACCTGTCTGCAAAAACATGAAAAATCAACTTCCCGAATATTCTGTAGCGGACGACAACTGTTGTTTAAGTCAATTATAGGGATTTCTCTTTTTCTTTTTCTCTCACTAGGGCCATAGATTTGGTTACGATGACCATCTCACCCATACGTGACTGTTACGTGCTGCGCATAAAATCGTAAAATAAACTTCGACACTTTCGGAGGCAACTGTTACCTGTTGTACAAATCAAAGAAAGGTAAACAGAATTTTTCCCTGTTTTCTTACCAGGGTCACGAAAACATTGAACCAATGTTGATGACCACGCGAGTCAAAAGTCAATTTTATGTTTAATCGCTGGACAAAAATATAAAATCTTGTTCTTGCTTGAATGATTTAGAAGTAGGCCATAAAGATACAAAAGATGTAAGAATAACTAAAAATCAATTGCTTCTTTGATAGAGAAGAAAACATTGAGGGAAAAGGAGAAAATGCTCGTAACCCGCATTGTCTCCTGTCCTCAGATTATTTTCAAAAGCCTTCTCTTTCAGGGGTGTTAAAAGGCGTCATTGTGTGGTAAAAGGTTAATAAGAATAGATATCCCCCATCAGCCAATCAAACCTCTTCCCTCTCTGAAATGATCAAATCAGAGAAGCTTTAAGGAATGGGGACCAACAGCCAATCAGAGAAGTCTTTAGAAATTCAACAGCCAATCAGAGAGCTTCAAAATCGCTCCTAAATTGCGCCATAATTTATCGATAAATAAATAATGAAAAAAACGGCATAAAAGTGGATTTAAAGTCTTCTTTAAAGGTTGTTGTGAAGTCCTTGGCAAACTGCCATGGCTGCACCATCCACACATACCAGATTTCACTGAAATGGGCAAACATTTAAGAAAATAGGGGCGTAGAAGACCCCTTGCAAGAGTTACTTCCCTTAAACCCTCGATGCACACGCCCCCTCCCCTTCCCCAGCCCTTAACTTGATTTGCTTTTCTAACTCAGCCCACAATAAATGCTGCACATTCAAACTTTCAATAAGCCAAAGTCATCAATGTACAATGTGAAAAAAAAAACAACAACAGAAATTAATGTGACAAGTGGCTAAAAAAAAGACTGAAAACTCTTTCAGTTGCTTCCTATTGCATATATCAAACAAAGGCAACTGAAGTGTAATTTTTCCAATCTCGTTCAACCGCAACCAGGAACCAAGTTACATTGACTGTACTGTCTCATACGTGCCAGTTACGCTCATGGGAAAACTCAAAAAAATATTGCGACAAGTGGCAAGAAAAAGACTGAACCCTCTTTCAGTTGCAACTGCTTCTAATTGCATATAAATCAAACAAAAGGAACTAAATTTTTAGTGTATATTTTTTTCTCCAATTTCTTTATACTGTGACGACAAATCCATTTACGTTGATTACCGTCTCATAGGTGTCGGTTACGTATCTGCGAAAACGCAAAAAAATCATCTTACGGAACATTTCGTAGCAGAGGACACCTGTTGCTTAATAGGTCAATATAGGGAATTTAATTTCTAATATCTGTTTTTTTTATTTTTGGAATCTTTTTTTACCGTGACAAGAAACCCTTTTAGGTTGTCTATTGTCTCACAGGTGCCACTTACATAATTATCTGCAAAAACATGAAAAATCAACTTCCGGAATATTCTATTGCAACTGTTGCTTAAGTCAATTATAGGGATTTCTCTTTTTCTTTTTCTCTCACTAGGGCCATTGATTTGGTTATGATGACCATCTCATCCATATGTGACTATTACGTGCTGCGCATAAAATCGTAAAATAAGCTTCCACACTTTCGGAGGCACCTGATACCTGTTGTACAAATCAAAGAAAGGTAAACAAAAATTTTCCCTGTTTTCTTACCAGGGTCACGAAAACATTGAACCAATTTTGATGACCGCGCGAGTAAAAAGTCAATTTTATGTTTTATCGCTGCACAAAAATATAAAATTCAGAAGCAACCGGGTGCTGTTGCCGAAATTCTTTCTGATAAAAAAAAACTTGTTCTTGTTTGAATAATTTAGAAGTAGGCCATAAAGATACAAGAAGATGTAAGAATTACTAAAAATCAATTGCTTCTTTGATAGGGTATAAAATATTGTGGGAAAAGGAGAAAATTCTGGTAACCTGCATTGTCTCCTTTCCTCAGATAATTTTCAAAAGCAAAAAATTTGAAGTGTAATTTTTCCAATCTCGTTGTTTACCGTCTCATACGTGCCAGTTACGCTCATGCGAAAACCCCAGAAAATATTGCGACAATTGGCTAAAAAAAGACTGAAGGCTCTTTCAGTAGCAACTGCTGCTTATTGTAATTTAGGAACCAGAATTTATCTCGTAAATAATCACCTCGCTTACTACACCAAAGTACAATATTGCAGCAGTGTGATCATTTGAAAATTAGTTTTGTTCTATTTTTTGTATTGTTCTTTTCTTTGATCAAAACTTCTTGTTTTGATTACTGTACAGTACATGTCCTTGCCATATTTATGCATAATTATGTAACTGGCCAAAGGCAACTAGCTTTGCCGTAAATTTGCCAATAAATATTTGAACTTGAAAAAAAAATCATTCCCCTTAGACTGTGTTTTAGCTGCATATATGTACCATATCTCTAGCCACTGCCTTTATTTCTAGTTTAAACATATTTTATTCATCAATTACATGTAATTACAAAGATCTAAAGACAAATCAACAAATTAACAAACAATAACTGACGAAATGGATCAGAACGAAAGCTAAGCTTATATTGTTCTTCTCCAAAATTTCAGGTACACAGTTACAGGTTGATAACGTAATAAAAAAATCATAATGGTATTTTGATTGCTAATGAAAGAAAAACCGTGTGAATGAACAACAGAACAGGAAAATAAGCTGAAAAATATGCTGAATTATAAGGTGAATTGGTGTGGAGTGTTTAACTGTGGGAACGGGGAGGAATTTTTCGCAAACAATTGACCTCCTCCATGACCATCACATATCAATAGATATTGGATGCTATCAATAACAGAAGACGCAGTTACTTATTTAAATATAAGCATTTAAAATAAGTTTTGGAAGCAGGATTTACACATCCAAAGAAAGAAAAAGCCATAATTATTCTAAGTAAATCTTCTACTTTGACTGATATAAGAATGAACTGCTGCGAATATTTTTTCGTTTTCAGGTTGATCAAGATCTTCATCACCATATAAGATGACTTGAAGAGTAACTCTCGTAATTAAACTTATGTCATCATTTAGACTGATTCTTATTTCACTGTAGAATGGGCATTCAAAGAAGTAATGATGTGTTGATTCAACAGAGCCGCATCTACAAAGGGGTGACAGGACTATATTTTTCAAATACAAATGCTCATTAAGACAACTACACTTTGTACGTAACCTAGCATGTATGATCTGAGTTTTTCTATCTCCAAAGAAATAAAGCTTATTTGGTGTCGGTTTGTCAATGTTTAAGCGATATTTAAAAGAAAACAACGTTCCGGCATTTTTTGTTTCATCTGATAAACAATTCCAATCATTTATCACTGATGGCAAGAATGAATTTTTGTACAAAGTGGTTCTGCAAGCAATGGTTCGCAAGTTATTTGGCCGTCGAAGATTGTAAGATGATGACTCTCCAACTGTCTGAGGAACAAGAGCATTAAGATAGTTAGGAGACAGTCCGTTGAACATTTTATAAAAGAGAATCAGTTTGTGTTTTCGCCTCCTTTGGCTTAAAGTTTCCCATCCAGTTTCTTGGTATAAATCACGGATAGCAGTTAGTTTGGTGCAGCCTGTTACTATGCGAGCCGCTTCATTTTGAACTTTATCCATTTGATCTTTCAGACCCTGAGAAAAGTTGTCCCATACAACATCACCATATTCAAGAATAGGTCTGATAAATGAAAAGTAAATATAGTTTGAAGAGGAAGATGATCGAGACGCGTTTTAAGATGCCGCATGATCCCAATCCTTTTCCAGGCCTTTTCAATAGATTTACTAACGTGAATGTCCCAAGAACCGTCATTGGAGAGACAGAATCCCAAATGTTTATGACTGGTAACAGACGGTATTTCTATATTTAACATAAACAGATCTGGGTGATTTGGCTTGGAACGTTTACGAGAAATTACTAAAGATTCAGACTTAGATGGATTAAACTTGACCAACCACTTCTGAGCCCACTGGTTGATTTTGTCGATATCTGATTGTAAAACTCTTCCTACTTCGTCCGGATTGTCTACAGTCATTGATAAGCTGGTATCGTCTGCAAACAGGTTAATATTAGCCTGAATATCATCTACTATATCATTGATGTAAACTGAAAATAAGAGAGGTCCGAGTATAGAACCTTGGGGGACACCGGCTTGTACAAGACTTAAAGTTGAGACACCACCAGGCAAAATAACCCTTTGATAACGAGCAGAAAGGTAACTGGAAAACCAAGATAATAACTTCCCACAAATCCCTGCTCTCTTAAGCTTAAAGAGTAAACCGTCATGCCAAACTTTGTCAAATGCTTTACTTTATTTCTGGTTCATAAATGTTTTCCTTACGATTTTTACATCAAATACAACATTCACTGCATGAGAAAACATCCAAGTTAATTTACTTTATTTGTCTATTCAACACATAAGAATAATACAAGAAAAAATTATCAAATCTACATTGATCACAGTAATGTTCAGCATAAAAATATAAGTTGACAACATGCTGGTAAACGGTTGCTAGAGAACTCGTACCCTGGAGAACTCGTACTCTGGAGAACCAGAGAACTGTACCCTAGATATATTTTTGTGGATAAAATTGTATATATCAATCAGATTTTGATGAATTGATGATTCTCATTTCATTTTTTTGTGAAATTAACTTAAGTTATACAATAATCAAGCATTGGTAACGGGCATTTGTAGTAAAACATCAGTTTTGTTACCCGATGTTTCATGGATTAAAATGAAAAGGAAGTAAGGTAAATGGGAAGGTAAATTCAACAAAGATGAAATTATCAGTTAGATCTACATACTCTGGATTCATCTAATAATTCGAAGATAGGGGCTTTGTTAAAGCCTTTTTAGATACTTTTAGGTTCGTTAGTGAAGTATGCATGCCATGTTTTTTTAAAGTAGTCAAAGGTGTCAGGTACAATGAAGTCACATATCAGATGTGATAAACATGATATTGTGCACACTTGCCATTTACCAGCATTTAAACCTGTATAGTTTTTCACAAGGACTCTTAACACTTTACCAATCAATCGCGTGGTTTTACGAGGAATAAGACTTATAAACATTGTTGGAAAAGGATAAAACTATTATAACCGGTTCTTTATTGCGTAACATTAAAAGAAGAAATGTAGGTCTTTGAATCTTAGTGGATCCAAATAGTGCTGAGTTGCTAAATACCACCCGGTGGGAGATATAGCTTTTGAAAATGTTGTTGGAAAAAAGGGGGAGGGTGCGTATATAACCAGTATTTTCTCATTTTCCCACAATATTTTCCATCCTTTCAGTCCGATAAATACATACGTCTGTACCAAATATGATTTTTTCATAACCAGATATAAACAATATTTTGAAGAGACTGTTAATTAACATATAGCATTATTTGCATTTTCTGTCGGTCTCTATCTCTCATTTTCATTGCACAGTACGTCTTCTTCTATGTTTTCTGAGACGTTTACTTCACGATCTCGAGTTTAAACCAAACCGAAGAAGTAACCATTGTGGGAAAAGGTGCAATATAAAATAACGAACATGGTCTCCTTTTTCCACATGGTTTCTCAGTTTTTCAAACAATTTTTAAAACTTCTTCTCACGGCTTATAAATATGAAATTTTCGGCTTACAAGCGATTCTACGGAGGCATTTTTGTATTGCTGAAACATTGCGGACAAATTATATCACTGACTTTTCAAATCATTACCCTAACGTGCGGTCTCCCTAATTAGCGTCAGGAAATGTCAGCCAATGTCATGAAGCGTCATGAATCGCCACAAACACAAATTTTTAATTCTTCACGTTGTTTTTATAATAATGATGGAAGATGTAACAAATTCTAACAAAATATCATATGTTAGAGTGTATTTTGACTCAAATATGGGATAAAACCACCTGCCGATTCAGCGTCACGAAATATGGCGGACAACTGTGGAAGCGTCAAGAGGTGTGAAGTCGAGAATAAGCGTCACGAAAGACACATGTAGTAGATAAATTGAACAACTTACAGAGCGGTAGGTAATAAAACAATTACCAAAAAAAAATAGTATTTTCATGAATAATGACATTAAAAGTGGCAACTGCAGATAAAATGATGATTTCACTTACCTTTCCAAATAATGCTTAATCCATAGGCCTAATCTTCATGACGGCATATTTAGCGTCACGATATCCAGTTACGGGCTGGTAAGACACATAATATTGAGCGTCACGAGATCCAATCACTGTATTAAAGGTTAGAAAGCGAATCAAAGTATTCAGCGTCACGAGATCCAATTTACTGTATTAAAGGTTAGAAAGCCACTCAAGGTATTCAGCGTCACGAGATCCGATCACTGTATTACGGGTTAGAAAGCGACTCAAAGTATTTAGCGTCACGAGATCCGATCCCTATATTAAGGGTTAGAAAACGACTCATAAGTATTCAGCGTCACGAGATCCGATCCCTGTTTTACGGGTTAGAAAGCGACATAAAGTATTCAGCGTCACGAGATCCGATCATGTGCAGTATTACGGACACCGACAGTATCATATATTCAGCGTCATGAGATCTAGTATTGAATATAAGAGATAGCGTCAAGAGTTAAGCGTCAGGAGCTACAAAATCTTCAGAAACATTGTTGCAATGACATGTTTCAATACCTCGCATTTCACAACTTACGGGGTCTCCTGTTCCCACAACGTTTTCTCTACCATGAGAATCACCATTCCATAGAACAAGATTCGGTTCTGTACTACAAGAGAATCTAAGCCTGTCATAGAAACATTGTGGGAATGTAATGAATTTAGCGTTTTTTCCGTATAACGTTTTTGTTTAGGTTTCTCGCTGCTGATCGTGATTTCCTCGATGGTAATACTACCAAGGAAGCATCCAGTTGCTTTTGAAGATATATTTGTGCGAAGTCCTCGTGAAAGAAACTCAAGAAAAACACGAACAGGAGCACTGGTCGCCTATATGTGACTGACAATGCCTGGCCAAAATGCCTCGGAATTCAGCCATTAATCAGACAAAATAGCTTAAAATTGTATTAGCCTATTGTAGTCGCCTACGGTGATTAGAATCGCCCCAACCAAGGCTGTTTTGCACGAGGAATAGAACAAGATACGGGATGAAAGCCATCTCAAGGTACGCCTTGTTCTTAAATGTACTTTGTGTAAAACATCATTACAGAACAGAACAGAACATTTTAATCATCCAAAAGACGATTAGAAATGTTAGATGCCTCTCTCAAAAAGTCAGAATCTTGGGGGTTTTCACTCCTATGCTTAACCACTTCAGACTCGCCATTTCATATAAATCCATATTTTATATGGTGATATAGATTTGTTTTTAATAAGCTCTGCACAGAATATTTTGTAGTTATCAATTAAAGGACCGACAGGACAGTGTATACACTTTTATTTTTGACATGTCCTCAACACCCCATTATCTTTTCTTTTGGTTGCAAACAACAAAAACTAGTGAACTTTAATTATCATCAATCTAGATGGTTATAATCGGTTTGTTACTATTTGATCAGCATGCCATATTCTAATCAAAAACGTGTGAAAAATCACGCTTGCATTAATTGATATTGGTGATCCATGCAAATTAATGTGTATTACATGTACATGTATATAGCAAACAGGAGTATATTCCGGTTTTATTTTTATCACTTGATGAAGACATTGATTTAGACTATTAAAGAGAAAAACATTATGCTGAAAAAGAGCAATTTTGTCCCATTACCATACCATTTTTTTTGAAATACATGCATGGATGAGTATCATGGATAGAAAAACATAGTGAATGATATATGATGAATACTTTTCCACTTCTATGGTCATTTTTATAATGATTGTTCTTAGAGACTGTAAATACATGTACACCAATCCATGTCGCTTCTCCGTATTTAAACAAAAAAATGTCTGAGTCTTGCGATGCAAATTACATTTTTCTTTTTCTTTCTATAGAGCAATTCTTGTACTCCAAGGCTTGTGATCTCTTGTAATATTGCAGTGAATAAAGTTCTATTGAATAGCAGTTTTGTGTTGGAAAAGGAGACCTTCTACTTTTGTGAAATGCGAGCTATTTATCCTCCTCCCACATTTTTTCAAAAGAACTTTTTGAACCTCCTGACGCTGGGTATTATTATCTTCGCAATATATATATATTGACTATATTAATATAGTCAAAGAATCTCGTGACGCTGAATACGAGTTTATTGCCGCCAGTCCATATTTAGACCTACAGTGGTACGAACAATGGTCTAGCGACGCTGAATAATTACGTACATACTACTAGTGTTTGATCCTTGATCTAGTGATAGGATCGCATTCATGAAGCTGAATACTACGTTTCTTACTAGGCCGAAGTACAGTGATTGGATCTCGTGACGCTTATTATGCCTTTACGACGATTATGGATTAAGCACTATTTGAAAAGGTAAGTTAAATCACTTTTTTTTTGTTGTTGCCCCTTTTATTTCATTATTCATGAAAATACATATTTTTTTGTTATTGTTCTATACCTACCGCTCTTAAATTTGTTAAATTTATCTACTAGTCTATATTTCGTGACGCTTATTCTCGACTTCACACCTCTTGACGCTTCCACAGTTGTACGCCATATTTCGTGACGCTGAATCGGCAGGTAGTTTTATCCCATATTTGAGTCAAAATACACTTTAATATATAATATTCTGATAGAATATGTTACATCATCCATTATCATTATAAAAACAACGTGAAGAATTGAATATTTGTGTTTGTGGCGCTTCATGACGCTTCATGACATTGGCTGACATTTCCTGACGCTGATTAGGGAGACCCCCCTACGTGCTTAACTCTTTTGGCTCCAAAAATATACAGGGGACTTCATCGAAGATTCACTAAAATTTCAATTCTATCGTTAAATGAATTAAGGGTGCACTTTGAATATTGCAATTATATAACAGTAATTTGGTCATTATCACACCTTTCTTGCTCTCTTTGTTCAGGAAATTTGCCTTTTCACCAGGTGTGAAAATTAATTCTGTGTTTTCCTTTTATGAACTCCTTCAATTTAAGAAATATCTTATCCTATCAAATACTGACTCCTTGACCGTTCTTACACAAAACAGCATCAAACATCAATCAAAACTTGAATGCAGACCTGTGAAGGCTACTGGAATAGAGCAAAATTTAATTCTGCCAATGATTTTTCAGTTGAGTACAATTTATTTATTGTTCATAAATGTTTTTCTTACGATTTTTACATCAAATACAACACACACTGCATGAGAAAACACACCTATTTCTTTATTTGGGATGCGGTCAAAACGTACCCAAACCAAAACGTACCCAAAAAATAAGTCAAAACGTACCCAAAAGTAAAGTCAAAACTTACCCAAAATTTAAGTCAAAACGTACCCAAAGTAAAATTTTCATTGAAATATTTTCAGTGTTAGTTATAGATTAAAAACTTCATATGTATCTTACCTTTTAAGGATGTTTTAACTCCAGACTCACTTTATATCCTTTTAATTCTTTAAAAATGATGCATGGTTCCAATCCTACGTTACATTCAATTATGGGTGATGTGTTTATGTCAGGACTAATCAGGTGTAACAAACTACATATAATTGTCATTAATAACAGTTTTATTTTCATAGATGATTTACAACTATTTATACACAATGCTACAATGTATTAATAGTATTCACCACCCAGCCCCTTTTCAAAGTTAACAAAAATTAAGTTAGATCTAGTCAATTTTAGTTTAAGCTGAAAATGTTCGATGGTATTTAGTTGAAAGTTGAACATGTTTTGTTTTTTTTTTTTTTTTCACCCAAAAAAAGCACAGGTTACCTTTAATTACACGATCTGTATTTACAATCCTTCTAACAATAGCTTTTTACAATATTGTAACAACTTCCTCCCGTTTTTCGCAATGTTTTTTACCCGCAAAGCCTTGTATTATAACGTTTGTTTGCAAATGTTTTCAATCTGGAAGAGTCCAAGATTTTATTGATTGGTAAAGAGTTAAGTGTACAATATTTTCAGTGCAAAATATATCTTATAATGTTAATAATTTAATTAACTGAAAAATTGTGTAAATATTTATACTTGTAATGATAAGAATGTGTAACCGAGTCACCACTCATAGACAACAAAATCTTTTACTTATCCATGTTTAGGGAATTTCTTAATAATAAAAATGTTTTAAAGAAGAACTTTCAAAGGGAAGAAAAGGAAAATAAGAGGAAAATTTCCATCAGAGCATTTAATGAATTCAAGAAAAAAATCAACCCTTCAGTTTTCCATCTAAAGCAAACTGTCTCTCAAATCATCAATATTTACAAAGCATTCTAATATATAATCAGGTAATATACAGCAGCTTAAATACCACAGTGAATAATTGATTTATTCACCACATAATTATAGTTTATCACACTCTTGTTGGGTGTGAAAATTGCACCTTTTGTTATCCAAACAATGTTGTTAACGTACTGTATCTCATTTTTATGAAAGTGCTAATTCTTATGAAGATTTTTTTCCCGATTTTTCTTATTGATAAGATAATAAAATAATGGTGGATAACGATATCAAGGTATCTGATGCTTTTTCCCTAATATTAATTGTATTTGCCCAAAAAAGAGAGAAACACACACTGTAATTTTATCATGAAGCGTTTGATAGACTTAGCTACAAGATCTGTGATATACTTCATTATTTGTTTTAATCATGTAAAGCAAATTTGAAGTAAAGCAGAATTAAAAATTATCATCATCAAGATGTCGAAAACAATATTCTATTAATTTGTGGAAATATGGAAGATAAAAACACTATAAAAATCATGGGTACATTTTGACTTCACTTGGGTACGTTTTGACTCCACTTGGGTACATTTTGACTTCAGTTGGGTACGTTTTGACTTCACTTGGGTACGTTTTGACTTGGGTACGTTTTGGTTTGGGTACGTTTTGACTGAAAACCCTTTATTTCATTTATCTTTCCAACACATGTGCAAGAAAAAAATCATCAAATCTACATCACAATAACGGCGTAAAAATAAAAGTTGACAGCATGCTGGTAAACTAACATAATATTTATCAGTTGGGGTACGAGTTCTCCTGATACCGGTCTATTTACCCTTAAGATTGGGGTACGAGTTCTCCAGGGTACGAGTTCTCCTGATACCGGTCAAATCAGGTCAGAAACTAGGACAATTTTTATCCAGGCCCGGATTGTAAAAAATTGTGTTTTTATCCGGCAATATACTGCATGGTATCAGGTTTTCTTTTATTTTTTACTGTAATTTTACTAAAGTTCTAGTCCATCACTTCTGATACGTCAGTTATTTAAAATGGGCATAATTTGGATGATTTTCACTGTCAATGTAGATCCATCTATGCAGGGATACCTGTTCTATGTTAACTTTTTACCAAACAATCCTTGGTTTTTACCACAGGAATTTGACATTCTATAACCAAAATAAATGATAAAACATGAAAAAAAAAAATCTCCCCTATATTTATATTATATAGGGGAGATTTTTTTTCATGTTTTATCATTTATTTTGGTTATAGAATGTCAAATTCCTGTGGTTTTTACGATCCAGAGGAAAAAGTCTTCTGAAAATATTGTCGGTAAAGGAGAAAATGCTGGTAACCAGCATTTTCCAACAATGTTTTCTACATTTCTTAAGTCAAGTTTCAATTGTTGAGTCACATTTATTTTGTCGTCTACAACAGCTTTCAATTTGGACCAGTCTGAAGTTTGTTAAAGGGTTTTTATGGAATATCTTTACTTTGATAAGAAATTAATTCCTTAGACATATGATAGAACAGTTGTAGATCTAGATCTAGCATTTTATTTTAGAAAACATTATTGGAAAAGCAGAAAATGCTGCCTGTGAAAGAAAGACTGCCCTGTTTGAGCCACATTGAAATGCTTTCAATTTGGACTGGGCTAAAACTTGGGAATATGTAGTAAACAGTTGAAATTGCCCTTTTAGGTATATACTGCATACTACATTCAGTCTAAAGGTGTCTGCTCCGATGCTATTTTTGTGACTGGTCTTCGAATGCGAAGACCAGTCACAAAAATAGCATCGGAGCAGACACTTTCATGCGAAGACCAGTCACAAAAATAGCATCAGACTGAAGGTAGCTGCATACCATCTCTCACTGCCAACTAATCTATAGATTTCCACATTGAAATTTTCATGCTTTCAATTTGGACTAGGCTAAAATTTTGTCGTCTGGAAAAGGTTTAAATTTTTCATTAGGTGAACAGGTTATCCAGGACAGACTTATGAGCCATTGAGGATGGGCACTAACATGGAAACTGGCTTTGTTTGGACTGTGCTACTGCTGATTGCTGTCGGAAATGTTTCTGCAGACATCTACTCAGAGAGACTTCTATACCTAGGAAAATATGTTGAGGAATCTCAAATGAACAGATCTGAGAAGGAAAATCTGATTAAGGCTTTCGAAAGAAAGCCTTTGAAAAGTATATATGCGGATAGTTTACAAGAACAGTACAAAAGGAAGCTGGGAGTTTCTGAAAACATTTCAGCAATATGCCAGACCCATCTTGACCAGACTTTTGTTGCATTATTTGAGGGACAACTCTGGGCTCTTCAAAGTAAGATAAATTCATTTTGTCCTTTCTTTTGGCCTTTTTAAGTCTTTCCCACACAATCCCAACTTTTAACGATCCTAAGAAAGAAGCCATTCGAAAACATTGTGGGAAAAGGAGAAAATGCTGGTAACCAGCATTTTCTCCTTTTCTCACAATGTTTTCTACCCTCTCCAAACCAAATTTCAATTTTTCAGTCACATTTATTTTGTCATGAGGGCAAGTTTTTTCAATTTTGACATTTGGTAAAGAGTTAAATCTATGTGTTACATGTATATTAAGATTTTAAATTAGTCCAAATGAAAAGGAAAATTAAGTATCACTGAAAAAATTCAAATTTGCTTGGGGAAGTATAGAAAACATTGTGGAAAAACAATAAAATGCTGGTTACTGGCATTTTCTCCACTCCCTACTGTGTTTTCACAATTCTTCATGTCAGGATAATAGAAACTTAGGATTGTTTGGTCGTATCTTGCAGCAAGATTGCTGAAGAATGAAGTAAAAAAATAAATGCTTATAGAGAGCATTTCCTCCAGTTGCATATTATAGAATTATTTCATGCTTTCCGGTAGGATATCATGAAATAGCAGTGAAAATATTTTTCGATCTTACACTGGTACCACCAGTGTAAATAGCAATTTTCACGTTCTTGTTGCCTAGGTAAATTGCGAGTGCTTAACCCATTACCACACAATCCCTACTTTTGACGCCCCTGAGAAAGAAGCCTTTTGAAAATACTGTGGGAAAAGGAGAAAATGCTGGTAACCAGCATTTTCTCCTTTTCCCACAGTGTTTTCTGCCTTTCCCAGAACAAATTTTAATTTTTCAGTCACCTTTATTTTGTTGTCTGCAAATGCTTTCAATTTGGACCAGTCTAAAATTTTCTTGTGTGATAAAGAGTTAACAACCAGATGGGAAATATGACGTCATATACCTTACATTTCTCGCGCTTGACGTAACGTTGCTATGCGGGAGGGGTACGCCACTAGGAATAAGGGAAAAGAGCTGTACTGAATTTTTACAAAGATCCTCCCAGAAAGGGATAAAAACATAAAATAAATAGAATATTTGGTTTTTTTCTGGTGAAAGATCGAAATTTATTTCATCTTGTGAACACCATCGGTAATATTTTCAAGAGTGGCACAGCCACTCGTGAAAATATTACCGATGGTGTCCACTCAATGAAATAAATTTTGATCTTTCACCGAAAAAAACAAATATCCTCTATGTGTTTTTGGCATGTACCGGTATTCTAGCAATATGCCTTTACCAGTTTATTTTATTCTTTTTTTTAGTGATTGATGCAGTCGGGAAACTTCCAGCAGGTCTCATAAATGGTGACATACTTTGGATTGGTGATTATGATGAATGTGTAAATATCACAGCCACAGTTTATGTAGGGCCAAATCAGACGGAACCTACTCATCCGTTTAAAGGCAGATACTGTAAGGCAGGGATACCAATACGAAAACTTGGTCCAACCCCAGGAATTGAGGTAAAGATTTATTCTAGCCATGTAGGAGGTGGGTTGCTTTTGAAGACACTGTGGACATGGTAAAAAGATGTCATTTGGAGTTTTAATCCTTTACAGAACAACAAAATTCTAACCATGCCCTTTTAACTCATTACCAAACGACAATGTCCTAGACTGGTCCAAATTGAAAGCATTTGCAGACGACAAAATAAAAGTGGCGGAAAATTCGAAATTTGTTTTGTGAAGGGTAGAAAACATTGTGGGAAAAGGAGAAAATGCTGGTTACCAGCATTTTCTCCTTTTCCCACAATGTTTTCTAAAGTCTTCTTTCTCAGGGGCGTCAAAAGTAGGGATTGTGTGGTAATGGGTTAACCTTTTACTACATGCAAAAATTTTAGACCCATTCAAATTGAAAGCATTTGCAGACAACAATTTCATAGCTGCTCAGATGATGCAATTTTTTCTTTCATAGGGTAGAAAACTTTGTGGGTAGAGGAGAAAATGCTGGTTTCTCTTTTTCCGACAATGTTTTCAAAAGACCTCTTTCTTAGGATTGTTAAAAGGCATTGTTGTGTGGTAAAGGATTCTAGTTGGAAGCATGTACAGATGACAAACTAAATGGGGCTAAAATAATGCAGTTTTTCTTTCATAGGGCAGAAAATTTTATTGAAAATTTTTGGTTAATAGCATTTTCTCCTTTTCCCACAATGCTTTCAAAAGGCTTCTTCCTCAGATTTGTTAAAAGTAGGCCTTGTGTGGTGAACATGATTAACATAATAGTCACATAAACAGTTGAAAATCATCCACACGAAAATAACCAAAGCTAAGTTTGGAAGGAATTCAAGCATGTAATAAATGCTAATGGAGGTCACATATTCTATGTCAATTTTTTCAAGAAACAATTCTGTTTATTTTAATGTGATCAGTGAGGTCATTGTACTGTTTTTATTACTATAGCACAAAAATGGATATGTGTTATAGACAATGTGATATTCCCACAAGCCCTTGCAAACATTCGAAGATCCGCCACGGAATCTCAAGAGATGTATCCCCATTAAGCTTTTACCAGATGACAAATGTTAGACCCATACTGAAAGCGAATGCAAATGATAAATCAGGTTATTGGTAAAGTGAAGGGATTTGTATGTAAATGGTAGAAAACATTGTTGGAAAGGTACCTTCAGTCTGAAGGTCTGCTCCGATGCTGTTTTTGTTACTGGTCTTCGCATCTGCAAAGACCAGTAACAAAAATAGCATCGCAGCAGACCTTCAGACTGAAGGGATTGGAAAGGGAGAAAAAGTTGGTAACTGGCAAAGGGTTAGGGAAATACTTTGAAAGGTTTCCATCCTAATAGTTTGATAAAAACTTTTTTTTTTGTGGGGGGGGGAGGGGGTATGAAAATGAATATAGTATCCTGTAACCCCTTGCCAAACACACATGTATGCTTTAACAAGCCTGTGGAATAAAAGGCTTTTGAAACAATCAAGAAAAAAAAAGGAAAGATGCTGATCACCAGTTCTTTTCCTCTTTTTTTTTCCACAATGTTTTCTACCCTTCTGAAAACAAACCCCATCATTTGAGACAAACTGAAGGCCAAGGAAAGTTGCTACAACACAATATTCTGTATTTATACTCTCAGACAACAACTATCCCACCAGGGTATGGAACATTTGGAATGTGTGTTCCCAGTAGCTGTTCTGCAGATGATGTTATAATTATAGCAAAGAGTAGTATGTATTCACATTTTTATCTTACCTTCAACAATCAAAATATGCTTATAACAAAAAGACTGTTATTCCACATTGTATAATATTAATTCTAATATGACATGTGAATTCGGCTCTATGTACACAGTGCAACAAAAGCGTGATAAAATCTACGTTATTCTATGCAGAGTGATGTCATTCTATATGGCTTGCAACACGCGAAAAGTGGCATTCGGACATTTGCGTAAAGATGTTGTTTCGGATCAGCCTGCGCATTCCGCGCAGGCTAATCCGAGACAGCACTTTACAACTACATTACATTTTGTGTTACTATAGACTTGCGCAAAACAGAAAATTACATAAAAACAGAAAGTGTTGTTTCAGATTATCCTGCTCGGACTGCACAGGCTGACCCGAGACAACGCTTGACTTAAATGTCCGAATGCCTCTTTTGGTGTGTTACAGGCCATATAGAGTGATGTCATTATGTATAAAGTAAGTGAGTGAGTTATTCCTTGGAACTTAATTTGCATCCACATGTTTACTCTAAGTATGAACTTTTTTTCCTTTGATTTAGTTTAAACATATCTATTTTACATCGATTGAGAAACAAGTTCTTACAACTTATACTAATCTCTCTCGATTCTGCTTCCTGGGAACTACACCAGTACTCGCGCCAAATATGTGGGTCAATGAAAAATCCCAAAGTTGAAACCAGCTCCCAGGAATCAAACTCATGACCTTTTGGTTATGAGGCCGACGCTCTACCTCACGACCACGGACACCACTGTGTCCTATGATTTAGAGTTGGTCATGTTAGAATTGAAATAATTTCCTTTCTATTGTGGTTTATTGTTCAGTTAACCATGTTGTGGGTTATGAGGCGCAATGAATAACTCACGCAGGCAGTCGCCCTTGTGGATTATTTATTGTGCCTCATAACTCACAACTGTGGTTTATTTCGATTCTAACTTGGCCAATTCTTAATGAAAGGAAAACACATTCAAACTAAGAGTAAAAATGCGGATGAAGATTATGTTCCATTGAATAACTCACTCATTGAATGACGTCACTCTACATGGATTGTCGCAGATTTTACCATGTTTTCCTTGCACTGTGTTTATATAGCCAAAGTCGCGTGTCATGTTAGAATGAACGATAAACTATGATAGAAAGAAAACTATTTCTTAAGTGATCTCAAGTGCTTTTCTTACCCTAAGCGTATACCATACTTTTCAAATGTTTGCAGAGAAAAGCAGTTCCACCAATTAACCCTCTACCACACTATAATGAGGAAAAAGGCTTTTGAAAACTTTGGGTTAGGGTTACTATCATTTTATCCTTTTCCCACAATGTTTTCTACTCTAAGACAAATTTTATAGTTTGAGTCACATTCAAATTGTTGTTTGCTAATGCTTTCAATGTGGACAAGGGTAGAATTGTGTCGACTGGTGAAGGGTTAACCCATTACCACACAATCCCTACTTTTGACAACCCTGAGAAAGAAGCCTTTAGAAAACACTGCTGGGGTAGCATTTTCTCCTTTTCCCACAATGTTTTCTACCCTTCACAAAACAAATTTCAAATTTTCAGTCACTTTTATTTTGTCGTCTGCAAATGCTTTCGATTTTGACAAAACCTAAATTTTGTCATTTGGTAATGAGTTAAAAGCCTTCTTCCATACTGTCGTTATAAAACAGGATTTTTTTTTATTAAGTCTGTACCACATCACAAAATTTTAGACAAGTCACATGACATATTAGATTTGACTGGAATGAGTGGCTCTGTATGAGAAAAAGTAGAGAAGATCGTGGCTACAAGCATTTTGTCCTTTTCCTACAATGTTCTCAAAAAATTTCTTTCCCAGAGTCATTTTATGTCCAGGTTGTGTGATAAAGACCTTCACTAATTGTTGTAACTTGTCAATAAAGTAATAAGTACGTTATTTTGCTTTATTGCAGTTCTTGAAATTATAGGCCTGGGTAACGATACAATATCTGGTACTATAGCTGTATGTCAATATGACTATTTAGATATTGACCCTAGAGCTGCTGTCTCAATGTAAGTTTACCTCTTACTTGGACCATTTTCTTGAAACTTTGAGTTTTATGGCTTTTGTATTCACTGTGCAGTCTGATTGCAAAACTAAGATATATCATGAAATTGCATTTTTATCGTACCTTCAACAGTACTTCTATTATATTATGGCCATAGTTCACCAGTTCATATTTTTCATATGTTTCACCATTACTAGGCTGGGGCTTTGCAGCACTTGTTCAGGGACACTAACATCTGATCATTACAGTTAGGGAGTGAAGGTGGAAGCGTAGATAAACAAAGATTTTCTAATAACAAAGCCTTATTGTCGATCCCTGCAGGAATGTCATATCCTCAATAATATGCATCCATTATCTGGAACTGTATTTATGTTTATAAGCACAATGACATCATTTTTGATCTCATAAAAAGTGGATGGAGTGTTCTGATTGCAATGCTATCCATCCATTGTTTAACCCTTTACCACATAGCAGAAATTTAGACCTATCCGAATGGAAAGTATTTGCAGGCAATAATTTCGTAGTGGCTCAACTGACACAATTTTTCTTTGATAGAGAAGAAAACTTTGTGGGAAAAGGAGAAAATGCTGGTTACCAGCATTTTCTCCTTTTTCCACAAAGCTTTCTAAAGGCCTCTTCCTCAGGGTTGTTAAAAGTCGTTGTTGTGTGGTAAAGGGTTAAGCACAAAATTTGCACCTCCTTATTGCACATGTCAGTCCTGTTTCTTTACATTGCACACCATATACTTGCAGTTTTTATGTTTAACAAAACAATTTAACTCTTTACCAAACAACAAAATTTTAGACTTGTCTAAATTGAAAGCTCTTGCAGACGACAAAATAGATGTAACTCAAAAAATGAAAAGTGTTCCGAGTAGGGTAGAAAACATTGTGGGAAAAGGAGAAAATGCTGGTTACCAGCATTTTCTCCTTTTCCCACAAAGTTTACAAATGGCTTATATCTCGTTTTTCGTCTCGTAAAAGCCAGGCAACTGTTGGGAAAGGGTAAATAAAATCTTTGAAAAGGTCCCTTAAATGTGTTTCTGTGCATTTTGAAATACATGTATACTCTTGTTTTACTGCAGAACAATCCTTGGAATTCTGGCCTTATTGGTTGCTATAGGAACACTGTATGATGTCTTTGTCATACACAAACTTCACATCAGTGAGGAAGAGGAAGAAGATAATGTCAAAAACAGCGAGGAAGCTGCACCACTTCTCCCTGAACATGCTGCCGACCTTCACACAAATAATTTGAACATTCGATATCGAGGGTATGGTACGGGAGAGGTTGCAGACAGACTTGTTGCCCCTGGCAACATGAAGAATATTCAGGAGCAGCCTCAGCCTGGTATCGGTAACTGTGGTGTTTGTTCAGTGTGTTGTACTAATCCTTCAGAGGACATATTCCATAACTTTTTACCAACAACAAAGTTTTAGACGAGACCAAATTGATAGCATTTGCAGGTGACAAAATTATTATGACTCATTAATTGAAATTTGTCCTTGGGAAGGTAGAAAACATAGTGGGTAAAGGAAAAAAAACTACATGTAATTACCAGCATTTTCTCCTTTTCCCACACTGTTTTCCAAGGCCTCCCTACTTAGGATCGTTATAACTTGGAATTGTGTAGTCAAGAGGTGACCAAACAATCCTCTGTTCTTAAAAACCTGGGGGAAACCACTTTGGAAAACATTCTTGAAAACAGAAATTTTCTCCTTTTCCCACAATGTTTTCAACCCTGCTGGAAACAAATTTTGAGTTTTGAGCTACGTTTACTTTGTCATTTGCAAGTGCTTTCAATCTGGACCAGTCTAAGATTTTGTCGTTTGGTAAAGAGTGAACACAGTGTGTCAGACTCTACTCAGCAAAATAATGGACTTCAGTCTGTCATTGAGTTAAGTCCGATTATTTAGCATAGTTGACTTTGAAATGTGTCAGCTCAGGATTTGAGAACATTACTGTTAGTGAAATGCGTCTCAGATAACCGAATCAAATCAAGTCAGAAAATGAGTCGGTTTATGTATTTTAGTAAAATAAGAGCGTTGTCTGGGCATGTCATATTCTTCGAAGATTCGACATGTCTGCTATGATACATCACTCCCCCCCATTATTGGGGGGATTGTAGTAATACAGGCTATAGAGTAGCAATGAAGAAAATGGCCTTTATCAATACGTTTGAGGAGAAATCAGGTCTGTATTAGCTCCAGAATTCTCTAAACTGCTGATCATAGCTGAATGAATCGCACCAGGTAGCGTTTTATTGAGTAAACGTTTATTTTAGTTTAAAATTCATAGCAATGGTTGTCACGTAGAAAAGTAGTCTGGTTTTTTACCCAGAGTGCCGAGATTAGATAAATGTGTATTTGTAGAATACCATCTAGCGGGAAATAATGAAAATAAGAGAGTTGACCTTTATAGTAAAACTAGCAACTTCCCTCAAACAAACATCAGAATGAATCATACTAAAATGTTCTTACATTGTATTTATACTTTCAGGTGTTTCTGGTAAAATTCTTCAAGCTTTCTCAGTCTACACAAATGGCTCCAAGTTACTGTCCACAAACACACAGTCCGGCAATCTCGAACCAATCAATGGAATTCGCTTCATTAGCCTGTCATGGGTCATCCTTGGACATTCCTACGCTTTCCTTTTGTACAACGGAAGTAAGAGTCTGAGCAAAATCTGTATTCGGGAACAACGTAACTCTTTACCAAATGACAAAATTTTAGACTGGTTCAAATTGAAAGCACTTGCTGACAACTAAGTAAATGTAACTCAGAAATTGAAATTTGTTTCCAGCTGGGTAGAAAACATTGCAGAAAAAGGAGAAAATGCTGGTAACCAGCATTTTCTCCTTTTCCCACAATGTTTTCAAAAGGCTTCTATCTCAGGGTCGTAAAAATCAGGGATTCTTTAGTAAAGGGTTAAAGCATGTAGATGACAAATTAAAAGGCTAAGAATGATTGAACCCGCCAACAGTATAGTAGTAAACATTGTTTACAAAAATTCTAGCTAAGTTCCAGTAGCATGATCATAAGTGCTAAGGACTTGAGAACAGGGTCTGTATTTACCAACAATTGTTAAAAAAATTCTTTGTCTTTTTTTTCAAGATTTTCTGACTGTAAAAGTAACAGAACATCTGATTGGCTATACCATATGGTTTAGCCAATCAGAAGTTCTCTTACTTTCACGTTGACAAAATTCTGAAGAATAAGACTGAGAATGTTCTTAAGAATGGTTGGTGAATAGTTATGGACAAGTGAGAATATTCTTAGTCTTATTTTCCAAGGTTTTCTATATTTGTAAGTAACACAACTTCTGATTGGCTAAACCAATTGTTATTTACAAATGTAGAAAATTCTGGAGAATAAGACCGAGAACTTTCTTAAGAATGGTTTGTGAATACAGGCCCAGATTGTCACTTGTCTGAAACTCCAGCTCAGGATTGATGATACATAATAGCTTCAAATTTACTAACAGTTCAAAACAAAGAGTTTCAGCAGGATCCATTAGTCTCTATTGGCTGATCTTTGTTTTGACACTAGTTATGTGGGAAAGTAGCCAGTGGCTTGGGAAGAATGTTATGCAATGTATGGGTAACAAAAAACTCCAGAAAAGCATGGATAGACACACTGGATACTGTGATGTAACTGAGATAGTGTTGAAAATGGTGTTAACCCTTTCCCAAACAGTCCCTGGTTTTTATGGGTCTGGAATAGTAGCCTTTTGGAAACATTGTGGGAAGAGGAGAAAATGCTGGTAACCAGCATTTTCTCCTTTTCCCACAATGTTTTCTACCCTATCATAGACAGAAATCATCTTTTCAGCAAGAGTTGAATTGTCGTCTGCAAATGCTTTCAATGCTTTCAATTTGGTCTAGTTCAAAAGTTTGTCGTTTGGGAAAGGGTAAAACATCAATCAATTTTCAGAATTCCAAGAGCAGAAGATCAGGTGGCTAGACCTTTTCACCAACATTTAAAGTGAACATTAATTGGTTGCCAAATTTATTTAATGTCATATTTATCATACCCCCCCCCCACAACAAAGTGGTGGGGGGTAAACTGAAATCACCAAGGCTGTCTGTCTGTCAGTCTGTCTGATGACACAAATTTGTCCGGAAAAATTCTCTGACAGATTTTCTGGTACTGAACGCAAATTTGCATACAGTGTTCTTTTATATATGAAGTTGTGCGATTTTCATGACCCTTGTGCAATTTGTTTGCAGAATTATCTCCCCTTGAATGTTTTGTAACTCTTACTTTTGTACCAAACCATTCTGCATTCTGTGACAAAGACCTGTTTTTGTGACAAGGAGCTGGTGGGCGGTATGATCACGTTTAGTGATAGCTCTAGTTTTGGTTTAGAATTAGCCAGGAATTATGAATGAAAGGTGAATAATTATGGCCTGCAGCACACAAAAAGGAGCATTTGGACAATTGGGTAAACTGTCATCTCAGATTACCCTGTGCAGTCTGTGCCGGCTAATCCAAAACAACACTTTGCATTTTTATGTAATTTTCTATTTTGAACAAGTCCACTGTAGCACAAAATCTAATGTAGCCGTAAAGTACCATCTTGGTTTTGCCAGCAAGGATTGCAATGTCGCACATGTGCAAATGCCCCTTTTTGCCTATTGCTAGCCATATAATCAAAGTTTAATTTTTTTTTAATTTTTAGAGAATACTTACCCTTTTGTCATGGAAAAGTTGGAAGACTTCGGCTTTATGGTTATGATCAATGCTACGTTAGCAGTGGATAGTTTCTTTCTGATGAGGTAAAGTAGTTTTTATTTGTCCCCATTTTCTATCCTTTACAAAGCACAGCTATCTTTCATGCCTTTAGTATCTTGAAACACCATTCTGACAACACAAGATTTGTTTGTTTTGATAGCTAATGTTATAATTCTGATATATATAGGATTTGACATGAGTGGGCTTTTGAGATGAGATTTTATTAAGTGAGTCTAGGGAAATGTTATTAAGCGATCCTTTTTCTAGGGAAATGCTATTAATGTCTAGGGAAATGTTATTAAGCAAGCCTTTCGCGAGCTTAATAACATTTTCCTTGACAAGTTTAATTAAAATCTTGTCTCAAATGCCCACAAATGTCAGTGCCAAACTTGTGAATACAGAAAGGCAATTTGGATAAATGTAAAATTTTGATGTTTGGTAAAGGTTTAACTTTTTTACCTCACTATTCCGAGTTTCAACAGCCCAAAGGAAAGATTTTTAAAATCATTGGAAGGAAGACAATGCTTGTTACATTTTTTTTCCTATTGAAACATTGTCTTCTAACCTTTCAGGTAAAAGATAATTCATTGGAGTCACAGATTACTCTCCCAAACGACAAAATTCTAGGCTTGTCCAAACCTTTTTTAAAACTTTGTGAGAAAAGGAGAAAATACTGGTAACCAGCATTTTCTTTTTTTCCCACAAAGTTTTTTACCCTTCCCAAAATAAATTCCAATTTTTAACTCTTTACCAGACGACAACATTTTAGATTGGTCCATATTGAAAGCATTTGCAGACGACAAAATAAATGTGAATAAAGAATTGAATTTTGTTTTAGGAAGGGAAGAAAACATTGTGGAAAAATGGAGAAAGTGCTGGTTACCAGCATTTTCTCCTTCTCCCACTATGTTTTCAAAAGGCTTCTTTCAGAAAGATGTTAAAAGTCGGGATTGTGTGGTAAAGGATTAAGTCATATTTACTTTGTCGTCTGCAAATGCTTCTTTTTAGATTGGGCGGAATTTTTTTTGTTTGGTAAAGAATTAAGCCTCAAAGAAGTATTTGTCAATTTCAGTGGATTATTGGTTGGCTATTTGTCACTTAAAGAACTGAAGAAGGTTGGAGGAGTAAAGAAGTTTAAATGGGGCATGTTCTATTTTCACAGATTCTGGAGGTAAAAGAACACTTCCAATATTTGGAAGATTTGCCTTAGTTGTAGTGTGTATAAAATATGACAATGAAATTTAGCCATTCTTTGCTTTCCTGGGGTCCTTCATGGCCTTCAGGATGAAGGTGTGGTGTTTCGAGCCTGAAAGCCCCAGGTTCAAATCTTGCTGTAAGCACTGATTTTTTCAAAGGAGTGTCCTTTAAGAAGATACTTGAGAGCCCATGCCTGTTACTAATGAAACACAAGACTGGCATGAATAAGCAAGCAAATGAGATCAGGGAAGCAAAGTGTTCGGGTACTTGTGCAGGTGTATCAGCCTGGCCTAAGGCATTTAACCCATTACCACACAATTCCTACTTTTGACACCCTGAAAAAGAAACCTTTAGAAAACATTGTGGGAAAAGGAGAAAATGCTGATAACCTTCTGACCTTCCCAACGCAAATTTCAAATTTTCGGTCACTTATATTTTGTCGTCTGCAAATGCTTGCGATTTGGACAAGCGTAAAATTTTGTCCTTTGGGAATGAGTTAATCCTTAACCAGACAACAAAATTTTAGCCTTGTCCAAATTGAAAGCATTAGCTGATGACAATTGTAATGTTGCTCAAGTGGTGCAATTTTTTCATGATGGGTAGAAAACATTGTGTTTTGAAAAGGCTTTTTTCCCAGGACAAAATTGGTCAGATTGTTGATATGTTGCATACCTCAGTCTGTTTGTCTGCTGGAGCTTAACCCTTTCCCAAATGACAAATTTTGGACTCTTCCAAACTGAAAGAGTTTGCAGACGGCAATTTTAGATTTTGAGAAAATGGCAGAAAGTTCTTAAAAAGGGTAGAAAACACTGTGGGAAAAAGAGAAATTGCTTGTTACAGTTCTCCTTTTCCCACAGTGTTTTCAAAAGACTTTTACTGCAAACACGTAAAAACCAGGACTTGTTTGGGAAAGGGTTAATCATGTTCATGTGATTGATCTGATTTACTCTTTGTTTTTAACTGTTCGTAAATTTGAAGCTATTATTTATTTGCTATATTTCTATCAACAGTTAGGCAATACAAATGGATGCAAAAAGTAGAACTTTATTTTTGGCGAAGCTGTTTTCAAAGAAAAAGTCAGTGTTGTCATGGCCCTGTCTGTATCTCTGTTCTTGTCTGTGTTGTCATTTTGGCTGTTGCCTCTGTTGTTGTCTGTGTTGTTGTCTAGTCTGTTGCCTGTGTTGTTGTCTGTGTTGCTGTCTAGGCTGTCGCCTGTGTTATTGTCTGTGTTGTCATTTTGGCTGTTGCCTGTGTTGTTGTCTGTGTTGCTGTCTAGGCTGTTGCCTGTGTTGTTGTCTTTGTTGTCATCTTGGCTGTCAGCTGTGTTGTTGTCTAGCCTGTTGCCTGTGTTATTGTCTTAGTTGTCATCTAGGCTGTCACCTGTGTTGTTGTCTATGTTGTTGTCTAGGCTGTCACCTGTGTTGTTATCTAGGCTGTCACCTGTGTTGTTGTCTATGTTGTTGTCTAGTCTATCACCTGTCTTGTTGTCTGTGTTGTTGTCTAGGCTGTCGCCTGTGTTGTTGTCTGTGTTGTTTTCTAGGCTGTCACCTGTAATGTTGTCTGTGTTGTCATCTTGGCTGTCGCCTGTGTTGTTGAGCAAAAACTTGGACATTTCATAATATTTCTGTCAGTACTGAAGAAACTTTCATCAAACTCTGACTAGTTGTTAAAACCCATTACCACACAATAACGCCTTTTAACTACCTTGGGAAAGAAGCCTTTTGAAAACATTCTGGGAAAAGGAGAAAATGCTGGTAACCACTGTTTTTTCCTTTTCCCAAAATGTTTTCTACTCCATCAAAAAATGATTCCACTGTTTGAACCACATTAAAATTGTCATCTGCAAATGCTTTCAATTTGGACAAGGCTTAAATTTTTGTCATCTGGTAAAGGGTTAACTAACTAAAGAGAAACCCATACAACAAGGAGGGTCCTGTGTGGCTCAGTGGTAAAGTGTAGGACTCGTAACCTGGAGGTCCTAGGTTCGAGCCTCGCTGGCTCCACTGGGTTTTTTCACAGGAGTGTCCTTGGGCAAGACACTTCAGAGCCTAGCCTAGTACTGGTGAAACCCAGGAAATATGAATATGTGAACTGTCGCCGTGATATGACTGAAATACTGTTGAAAGCGGCGTAAAACACCATTCAAATTCAAATGCATACAACAAGGGCAGGTAATCATCAAAATATTTTGACAGTTATGCCCATCTTTTTAGTTTAGTTTTTAGTTTAAACATATTTATTTTACATCAGTTGAGAAACAAGATCTAACAACTTATGCTAATCCCTCTCGATTCTGCTTCCTGAGAACTACACCAGTACTTGCGCCAAATGTGTGGGCCAATTAAAAAATTCCAAAGTTGACACCTGCTCCCAGGTATCGAGCTCAGGACCTACAACCATAGACACCACATCTTTTTGACATAGAATTTTCATTAACTCTTTACCAAACAAGATAATTTTAGACTACCGATAGTTGAAATTGGAAGCATTTGCAGATGACAAAATTAATGTGACTTAAAAATTGAAATTTGTTTTGGAAAGCTTAGAAAACATTGTGGGAAAAGGAGAAAATGCTGGTTACCAGCATTTTCTCCTTTTCCCATGATGTTTTCAAAAGGCTTCTGTCTCAGGGTTGTAAAAACCAGGGATTGTTTGGTAAAGGCTTGAAGTCAGTCTTTTTCTAAAAGCAACGGCAGCGAAGCTTTGTCTTCTACATGTGTTGCTCTTGTTTTCTTGAAGGTTGACACCACCCTATGGCCTGGTAATGTTGTTATACATTCCACTGATAAAGTATTGGTCGAACGGTCCATTTTGGCCACAAGACGGGGTAGAGAATAACTACTGTGAAAGTACCTGGTACAAGAGTCTACTGTACATCAACAATTTCTTCTCATCCAGTAATACTGTGAGTAGTGCTTTGACCCTATACAAATTGATCCCTTTTTTCAATATCCCTGATAAATAATGCTTTTAAAAACATTGTGGAAAAAGAAGAAAATGATGGTTACCAGCATATTCTTCTTTTCCTACAAAATTCCTTCTACCTATTTAGAGACAAATCTCATTATTTGAGCCATATTTGCCTGATCTTATTTTTTGTCTAGAAATGTTTTTAATTTGGACAAGTGTAAAATTTTGTTATTGTTGGAAAAAAAGAAAATGCTATTTACTAGCATTTTATTCTTCTTTTACAAATATTTTCTTTCCTATCAAGGACAAAAACTATTGTGTGAGCCAGATTTAATTTGTCCTCCACAAATGATTTGAATTTGAACAGGCCTAAAATTTTGGTGTTTGGTTAAGACCCTTCCCCAAGGAAAGGAAGATTTTCAAAACATTGTTGGAAAAACAGAAAATGTTGAAAACCAGTCAAAGTTAAACTCCATCACTAAAGTCATAATTGATTTCTTCTCTGCAAATGCTTTCAATTTGGTTTAGTGCAAAATTTTGTCATTTGATAAAGGGATAAAGAGTTAAGGTTGCATGTTTTGTCTATTTCAGTGCATGGTGTGGGGATGGTATCTAGCCAATGATATGCAGTTTTACATCCTTTCTCCGCTCTTCCTTATACCCTTGTATTGGTTAGTGTTTTCTTTCTTTCAAATTCATCTATTCTTTCTATAATTCTGTACAAGATGACAGTTATAGATTTCTCCAATTTGAAAGTATTTACAACCAACAAATTAAATGTTGCTGAAATAGCAGGATTTGTCTGTAAGTTGGTAACCAGCATTTTCTCTTTTTCCCACAATGTTTTCTACCCTAAGAAAATTTGCACCATTAGAGCTACACTAATATTGTCCTCTGCAAATGCCAGTGCACCTATTCATGCTTTCCTTGAGATTGTTTTCCAATTTCGATTCCGGGATTGTCAAATGTTAAAAAAAAAATGTGAGAGTGAGTGAAGAAAGAGAGAGAAAGGTTGACTAAATGAATGAACAGAGAGATGGAAAGAGTGAGCAAAAGTAGAGATGGACATTGTGAGAACAAAGAGAGGTGGAGATGGAAAGAGTGAGTAAGGAAACAAAGACAGAGGGAGATGGAAGGAGTGTGTGAGGAAACAAAGAGAGAGGGAGAGAGATGGAATCCCACAATTTTTCAAAAGAATTCTTTCCCAGGGTCATTAAAAAAGAGTTAAATAGTAAAAGAGTTGAAACACAAAATCTGGCTTTGTATAATAAGCTGGAAATAGAAAAATAAAATGAAAATAAACTATTTTTTAATGCAGGTCTGGTATACTTGGTACCCTGGTTTGCTTTGTTGTACTGATAGGATGCTGGGTATCAGCTGGGGTCATTTCATCCATCAAGGATTATCCAATGAACTTGTTTGTTGGGAAAGGGGGTATTGGGACAGCGTAAGTAATAACTCTTAACCCTTTCACAAATGACAAATTTTGGACTCTTCCAAACCAAAAGTGTTTGCAGACGACAATTTTAGATTTGGAGAAAATGGCAGAAAGTTCTCAAAAATGGTAGAAAACACCGTGGGAAAAGGAGAAATTGCTCTTTACGAGCAATTTCTCCTTTTCCCACAGTGTTTTCAAAAGATTTTTACTGCAGACAGGTAAAAGCCAGGGCTTGTTTGGGAAAGGGTTAACTGAACAACAAAATTTTAGACATGTCAAAACAGAAAGCATTTGCAGACAACAAATTAAACATGACTGAAAAACTAAACATTTTCCTTAGAAGGCAGCATTTTGCAGTAAAAGGAAAACTCTTTACCAAACAACTACTTTCTGGTTTTGAAAACAGTAGAAATAACTTACAAAAATAGTTTTTTGATTATGGAGAAGTTAAATAGATATGAGATTAATCCATTACCACTCAAGTACTACTTTTGATGACCCAAACAAAGAAGCCTATAGAAAGCATTGTCGGAAAAAGAGAAAATGCTGGTAACCAGCATTTTCTCCTTTTCCCACAATGTTTTCTACCCTTCACAACACAAGTTTCAAATTTTCAGTCGCTTTTATTTTGTTGTCTGCAAATGCTTTCAATTTGGACAAACTTAAAATTTTGTCATTTGGTAATGACCTAAACACTTTTGCCAAGGGAGAAATCACTTGCTATAATGAATTTTTACAATTATAACACATGATAACTGGATCAGATTATTTGTATCATTTCTTTATTTTTGAGTGGAAGTTTTAATCGTTTACAGGATGTGATAAGTGACCTTACAGAAATACAATGTAAAAATATTTAGGAATAAAACGTAAAAATAGTGAAAGTTGGAAATTTACTGGTCATTTTCTTTTACAGAAACATCCTAGGATATTTTGATGACATTTATGTGAAACCATATACGAGGATTGGACCCTATGTTGTTGGTATCCTACTTGGATATGTTCTCTATGCCACAGAATGCAAACCAAAATTGACAAGGGTATTATTATTTGTAGTATTTAGACTGATAGAATTACTGATTTTCAGCATTTTCTCCTTTTCCCACCCATGTTTTCAAAAGCCTTTTTTTGCCAGTTCACAAAAATATAGGGTTGTTTGGTAAAGGCTTAGAATACTTTTAAAACCTTTCAAAACTGGTGTTAGCTGCTGGTTGCTTTTTGCCTGTAGTGTGTTGTAACAATTAAACCCTTATTGGTGTGGTGTCCGTGGTTGTGAGGTAGAGTGTCGGCCTCGTAACCTAAAGGTCCTAAGTTCGATACCCGGGATCCAGTGTCAACTTTGGGATTTT
Source organism: Tridacna crocea (assembly GCA_943736015.1). Lineage (NCBI taxonomy): Eukaryota > Metazoa > Mollusca > Bivalvia > Cardiida > Cardiidae > Tridacna > Tridacna crocea. The sequence continues at coordinate 1,601,407 of OX031067.1, read as the reverse complement.
TCATTGGCCCATACATTCGGCATGAGTACTGGTCTAGTTCCCAGGAAGCAGAATCGAGAGAGATAAGTATAAGTTGTAAGAACTTGTTTCTCAATCGATGTAAAATAAATATGTTTAACCCATTACCACACAATCCCTACTTTTGACGCCCCTGAGAAAGAGGCCTTTTGAAAACACCATGGGAAAAGGAGAAAATGCTGGTAACCAGCATTTTCTCCTTTTCCTACAGTGTTTTCTACCCCTCCCAGAACAAATTTCTATTTTTCAGTGACCTTTATTTTGTCGTTTGCAAATGCTTTCAATTTGGACCAGTCTAAAATTTTCTTGTGTGGTAAAGAGTTAAACTAAACTGTTGGTTAAATCTTCACCACACGATCCCGACTTTTAACGACCCTTAGGAAGAAAGCTTTTGAAAACATTGTAGGAAAAAGAGAAAATGCTAGTAAACAGATTTTTCTCCTTTACCCACAATGTTTTATACCCTTCTTATATCAAATTTCTATTTTTGAGTCATTTTTATTTTGTTTGTGCAACATGCTTTCAATTTGGACTAGTCCAGAATTTTGTCGTTTGGTAAAGAGTTGAAAGAAGTTGGCTTAGTACTCATAGTAACAGATAATATATTAACATGAATTAAGGTCTTTTCCACAAATATGTGTGAAAACAATGTGGCAAAATGAAAAGTTACATTAGATCAGCAAGAATTGTCAGCATGTGGTGATATGTTCTTTAACCCTTTACCACACAATCCCGGCTTTTAATGACCCTGTAGAAGAAAACATTGTGGGAAAAGGAGAAAATGCTGCTCCTTTTCCCACCTTGTTTTCTATCCTATCAAACAAAAATTGAATTATTGAACCACATTGAATTTGTTGTCTACAAATGCTTTCAATTGGATAAAATTTTGTCATGTGGTAAAAGGTTAAGAAAGACATGAATAAATGAGCTGTAAGTGTGATTTAACTCATTACCAAACGACAAAATTTTAGACTGGTCCAAATTTAAAGCATTTGCAGACGACAATATAAAAGTGACTGAAAATTCGAAATTGGTTTTGTGAAGGATAGAAAACATTGTGGGAAAAGGAGAAAATGCTGGTTACCAGCATTTTCTCCTTTTCCCACAATGTTTTCCATGTTTCTATAAACATTATTCCTTTATTGAAGCTATGATAAACTTTTGTGTGCAGATGTTTTCAATTTGGACAAGTCTAAGATTTCAGTTTTTGATAAAAGAGTTCAATTCCATTTAAATCTTTACCACATGATCCTGACTTTGAACAACCTGAGAAAGATGCCATTTGAAAACATTGTAGGAAATTGAGAAAATGCTGGTAACCACCATTTTCTTCTTTTCCCACAATGTATTCTACCCTTCATAAAACAAATTTTTCAGTTACTTTTGTTTTGTCCTCTGCAAATGCTTTCGATTTGGACAAGCCTAAAATATTGTTGTTTGGTAAAGGGTTAAAGAAACTAGAAATGCTTTATTCCTATAGGTACAAAACTTTCTGGGCTGGTTAATGGCTGCTGTGTGCTGTTTGTCTGTCGTTTACGGTAACTATGGAACAGTTAGTGGTAAAAGCGTAAGTGGTAATCACATAGTCGCTCTGTACAATGCCCTCTCAAGATCAGTGTGGGGTCTAGGTGTAGCCTGGGTCATCTATGCGTGTGCTACCAAACATGGAGGTAGGTTTTTATCCAATCAGAATTCAGAATTTCAAATATTATTCTGAAACACTGCTCTAATTTGAAATATTCAGACTTGCCATCTGATTGGTTAGGTTTAATCCAATCAGAATTCAGGATTTCATATCTTGCATATTCCTTTCGCTACTCCGAACACTCCGAACCTGTTCTATGTCAATAGAGTATTTCGGAACACTGTGCCGTGTTCCTCAGAACATGTTCTGACTGTTCTAATCCAATCTAGGTGTAGCGCACGTGCTGAACGGTTGCTAGGTGATACAAGATGGCTGAAAGATGCACAATTCGTTATGGCAAAATTTGTAGTTGTTCTTTTTTACAACAAGAATACCATAAATAGGGGTATAGTAGACTTGTCTCTATTCTCTGTCTGCAGCTAATCATTTCCTTAACTAACACAGCTATGACAGTAGCTCTTGCAACAGCCATCATGCCAATGTACTTTCATTTCGATATGGTTTAGGACAATGTTCCGAACATGCTCCAGAACATACTTCCGGAACAGTGTATTGTGTTCTGAAATATTCCTTTCCATTCTAGAATGGCATTCCAGAACACAGTACATTGTGTCTTAACAGGTGAAAGGAATACGCCCAATGTCATTCTGAAACATTGATTTTATTTCAAATATTAATACTAGCCATCTGATTGTCTGATTGGTTAGTTTTTATCTTATCATAAACTAGTTTGTATTCCATTAGTTGAATTCTTCAAGTTAACGTTTTACCACTGATTCCCAACTTTTAATGACCCTGATAAAGAAAGCTTATAAAAACATTATGGAAAAAGGAGAAAATGATGTTAACCAGCATTTTCTCCTTTTCCCACAATGTTTTCTTCCCTTCCAGAATCAAATTTAAGTTTTTCAGTCATATTTGTTTTTTCGTCTTCAAAGGCTTTTAATCTGGGCAAATCTGAAATTTTGGTAAGGAGTCAGAGTTGTGTTTAGACCTAGATATTGGGACCACAATGAACACTTTACCAGACAACAAAATTTTAGCCTGGTCAAATTGAAAGCATTTGCAGTTAACAATTTCAGTATGGCTCAAATGGTTCAAGTTTTCTTTGATAGGGAAGAAAACATTGTGGGAAAAAAGGAGAAAATGCTGGTAACCAGCATTTTCTCCTTTTTTTCCCACATTGTTTTCAAAAGGCATCTTTCGGAGGGTCATTTAAAACAATGAAATGCAACTATCTTTACTTTGATATGCGGGTAGTGTCTGTGGTTATACTAGCTTTTTCATCTTTTTTTTTAATTCTCATTATATATAAGTATAGTGCTTTAACTATATCCTAAAAAGTAGTTCATTTTATGGTAGGTAGATAGATAGATATTTATTTCACTTGTACATAATAATGTACATCATGTTACAAAAAGTTATATTTACAAATCAGCAATAGTCACAATGACATAAATATGGAGAGAGAGAGCGAGACAAAGAGATGGCTGTACTTGAATTGTTCTGCCCACCCATCAATGAGCAATTTTGTGCCTCAAACTCCCTGCCAGTTTTTTTGTCGTCGTTTTTAATACTTTTTACAGTTACCGACAGGAAGAAAATAGCCAATAATCTATACAAACATGTAATGATTGTTTCAGGCATAATAAATACCTTTTTGTCCTGGAAACTGTTTGTTCCGTTGAGTCGACTGACATACCTGGCTTACCTGATACATCCAGTCGTGATTGAAGTGTACTATCTGTCAAAACGGGAACCTTCTTATATATCAGATCTGGAAGTGGTAAACTTTACACTTTTTAGTCCTTTTAAGGCTTTTACTCTTTCACTACCAAAAGAGAGAATAACACTTTTCCAATGGCTTCAAATTAAGTACCACTGCAAGATGAAGAGACAATTTTGTTATAAAATAAAGTAATGAACAGTGTAGATCAAAGATCAGGCTGCATGTTATGTGCATATTTGCCTATGACCTTTGAACAGATCTATGACCCTTGAACAGATTTGTCCATGACCCTTGAAAATATTTACCTATGATCCTTGAACATATAATTTTGTCTATGATCCTTGAACTTATTTGCCTATGACCTATGAAGATATTTGCCTATTACCCATGAACACATTTGCCTATGACCCTTGAACAGATTTGCATATGGACCTTGAACAGATTTGCCTATCACCCTTGAACAGATTTGCCTTTGACCCATGGAGAAATTTACCTATGACCCATGAATATATTTACTATGACCCATGTACATATTGCCTATGACCCATGAACATACTTGCCTATGACCCTTGGACATATTTGCCTTTGATCCATGAACATACTTGCCTATGACCCTTGAGCAGATTTGTCTATGATTTTTTAAACAGATTTGTCTATGACCCTAGATTTTTTTTGCCAATGACCCTAGAACATATTTGACTTTTGCCAATGAACTTTCTTGTAGCCATTGATAAGATAAGCTTATGATAATCATCTTATCTTATGAGCTGGTCACAGCTTTTTCTTTTTTTCCCACAGCATTTATTTTACAAAAGCCTTCTTCTTCATAGCTGTTAAAACTCTGGATTGTATGATAAAAGTACAACAATTATTCAGTAGGAGACAATGCCTTATCACACCAATTTTCCTTTCAGGCCTACTTTTTCTGTGGACATCTACTGGTATCGTATGGCACAGCTTTTGTACTGAGTTTGGTGTTTGAGTCGCCATTCATGGGGCTGGAGAAAGCTTTGTTTAAACGAGAGAGAAGACACTAGAAGAAACATGACTGACGGACAATTTTCCAAAGAAAAGCTTCAGAGTGCTACTTTAACTCTTTACCACACAATTCGACTTTTAACGATCCTGAGAAAGAAGCCTTTTGAAAACCCTGAGGGAAAAGGAGAAAATGCTGGTAACCAGCATTTTCTCCTTTTCCCACAGTGTTTTCTACCTTTCCCAAACCAAATATTAATTTTTAATTCACCTTTATTTTGTCATCTGCAAATGCTTTCAACTTGGACCAGTCTAAAATTTTCTCGTGTGGTAAAGAGTTAAATATATCCATACAGCTGATGGTTTGAAACTTTACCAGACAACAAAGTGATAGACTTTTCAAAATTTGAATTATTTTCAGAGGACAATACAATGTAGCTTAACCCTTTAGCATAAGACAAAATTTTAGACAGGCCAAAATTGAAAGCATTTGCAGAGGACAAATGAAAAACAGTAAAAACTACAAAATTTGCCTGTGATAGGATAGAAAACATTGTGGGAAAAGGAGAAAATGCTGGTAACCAGCATTTTCTCCTTTTCCCACAATGTTTTCAAAAGGCTTCTCTCTCCAAGGGTCGTAAAAACCCAGGACTGTAAAACAGTAAAAACTACAAAATTTGCCTGTGATAGGATAGAAAACATTGTGAGAAAAGGAGAAAATGCTGGTAACCAGCTGGTAACCAGCATTTTCTCCTTTTCTCACAATGTTTTCAAAAGGCTTCTCTCTCTCCCAAGGGTCGTAAAAACCCAGGACTGTTTGGTTACGGGTTAATTATGCTGTGAGACACAGATACCAAGACAGCATTGAAACTATTATATCAGGGTTTTTTTTATCAATGGCTGAAAGTTTTTAATGTATGATGAGGTTTCTTTTCAGTCATCTTTAATTTTTTTTGCTGTTGTTTTCAATATTTTAACATGTACTGTCCCACAAAGAAGGCGGGTAATACTGGAATTATGCTATGTGTCTGTCTGTCTGTTCATAGAAGAAATTTTGTGTCCTCTTTCTCCTTAACTCGTTACCACACAACAAAAATTTAGACCTCTCCAAATTGAAAACATTTGCAGATGAAAATTTCAAAGTGGCTTCAATGGTGCAATTTTGATTTGATAGGGAAGAAAACTTTGTGGGGAAAGGAGAAAATGCTGGTTACCAGCAGTTTCTCCTTTTACCACAATGTTTTCAAAAGGCTTCTTTCACAGGGTTGTTAAAAGTGGGGATTAAGTGGTAAAGGATTAAATGAACCCTTTAGCATAATTATTGCAGATCTATTTTTCCCAGTTTTCCAATTTGACACTGTGTCATAGAAAAAGGGGTTTATTGTAAATTTCACCTGTGACCGACCATTTACCGACAGCCTTCACTTTCCTAAAAAGACACCTGTTCACAGAGTATAATCCGTCTATGAGGGCTCTTGTTTTTAGTTTGGTGACAAGACAACTAGATGGGGGGGGATCCCTGGTTCTGCAACTGTTTTGGTCACATATTTTATACAACTTATGCAGGAATCTGATTCTAGCCCAGGAATTTATCAGGGCCTTTTTTCATATTTATATATAGATTTTAGAAAACATTTTTTTCTCATAAAAATCGTTTTTATTGCTTAATGTTTTGCAAGTTTATTTTAGTTTTATGATATTATTGAGTTTATGTTTTGGTTGTTAATCTCATTTCTAAATGTTTAACCTTTTACAAGATTTGACTGCTAAAATGTTCATTCACATGGAAAGATACCTTTTATTCTTTACTAAACAACAAAATTTTAGACTTGTCCAAATTAAATAATTTGCAGACAACACATTAAAGATTGAAATAGGAAGGGTAAAAAACATTGTGAGAAAAGAAGAAAATGTTATTTACCAACCTGATTAACAGCATTTTCTTCTTTTCCCACAATGTTTTCTAAAGTTTTCTCAGTCAGAGTTGTTAAAAGTCATAGTTTTATGGTAAAGGGTTAAAATTTAACACATTGACAGAAAAACATGTAATGAAACCTGTATGAAGGATTTTCATTTTATAATGTTAAATGATATTTCCCTTTTTTTACTGTTGTGCCCTTTTGACATTTTGAAACTATTTTGTTTTGCATCATGTTTGAAAAAAATATTGTGGTGGGAGGAAAATTTGCTCATTAGGTGCAATTTTCTTCCTGTCACATTTTTTACATTAAACCTTTTATTTCAGAATGATTTTGTGATTTTTCCAGAGTTGTGTGTTACAGTGTTTGACGTGCTGTAAAGGTTAAGTTAACCCTTTACCAAACTGCCCTGGGTTTTAACGACCCTTGGAGAGAAGCCTTTAGAAAACATTGAGGGAAAAGGAGAAAATGCTGGTAACCAGCATTTTCTCCTTTTCCCACAATGCTTTCTACTCTGTCAAAGACCAATTCTGCCATTTGAGCCGTCTTTAATTTGTCATCTGCAAATCCTTTCAGTTTGAACCAGTCTAAAATTTTGTCGTTTGATAAAGAGTTCAGCTTTTAAAAAGGAAAAAAAATGTGTTTGAAGGACCCTGAGGAAGAGGGCTTTTGATAACAGGGTGGGAAAAGGAGAAAATACTGGAATAAAAATCAGCACTTTCTCCTTTTCCCACAATGTTTTGTATACTGTCAAAGAAAAAATTCTCTCTTTTGTGACATATTTAATTTGTGGTCTGCAATTGCTTTGAATTTGGACTAGCCCAAAATTATGTTGATTAGCTGTACCAAGTAAACTGTTGAAGTTTTCTCCAAATGGTAAACTATAGATTTTGTTGTGAAAACTTTTGCAGATAAGCAATAGAACCTTGTTCAAAGAATAGAATTTGCCTATCAAACAACAGAAAACATTGTGGGAAAATGATTGGGAGGAAAATTTGCTCATTACTTGCAATTTCTTTTCGGGCCACATTTTTCACATTTAAGTCTCTTTTAACCCTTTCCCAAATGACAAACTTTTGGACAAGACCAAATTTAAAGCATTTTCAGACAATTCAACTCTTGCTGAAAAGATGATTTCTGTATATGATAGGGTAGAAAACATTGTGGGAAAAGGAGAAAATGCTGGTTACCAGCATTTTCCCCTTTTCCCACAATGTTTTCAAAAGGCTACTAATCTAGACCCGTAAAAACCAGGGATTGTTTGGGAAAGGGTAAATGACCCTGAGAAAGAAAGCTTTTGAAAACATTGTGGGAAAAAGAAAATGCTGGTTACCAGCATTTTCTCCTTTCCTACAATGTTTTCCTAAGCATATTTTCTGATGGTCAGTAAAACTGAGAATTGTGTGGTCAAAGGTCAACTGTCTTTATTTTACTTAATGATTGAATACCGGTACATATATCATATATATTTTTACTTATGTGACATATTCCATAATTTTTGTACTCAGAATTTATCTTTAATACAGTAGATACAGAAGATATTATTTTTCTTTTACTACGTAGTTTGTTTTTATATATATTTTCAAAAGTTGTAGTTGGGTTTATGAATAAAATGAATAAATGAATTTATAGTTGGGTTTATAAATAAAATTTTTAACTACCTCTTCCTGGTGTTGTTTTTATACCTTAGCCGTGCTCTGTGAAAAGGGGGTTAATGTATCTGCGAAAAGTATCGACCCAGGTCAGCCTGCGTAGTGTGTGGAGGCTGACCTGGGCCGAAACTTTTTGCTAACGGTGAATTTCTTTGTGTATCCAAGGACCAGTCTACCTCAGGATTGAGTCGATTGTTTAAAAAATAAAAAGGTGACAATTATGGGTCAGTGAGTATGTGATGGCTGGCTTGGCACCATGCATCATGGAGATGCATTAAGCCCCCTATTCACAGAGCATGGTCCACTTATTTAAGTTTTCTAGGGGAACTGTCTGTTTGCTGTGAGGGGTGCGGGAAATTAATATCTAAAGCCGATGGTATTTGCTATTTCAGAGCTAATTCTTTTTTGGGAAAGTATGTCCTTTTTGGACAGTGTAGATCAAAGATCAGACTACATTTTCTGTGCTGTCTGATCTTGATCTACACTGTCCGCAAAGGGTCAGTGAGTCACGAATAGTAGCCTAAGGATTACCGTTTTACCAAACAAAAAGCTGTTACAATCATCTTGATTCAAATGGTTTTAATCAATTGAATGTATGGTGTTTAATTCCATTTTCAAATTATTATTTCAGTAATATTGTAGTGGCTAGTGCACCTATCCATGCTTTTCTGGATTTTACTTTTTTTTTTAATCAGTATTCTGTATAATACTCATGCTTTCCTACATAACCATCACTGAAACAATGATCATTTACATTGTAAGTGAAGAGTCAAGTTCTAATTTGTAACATGTTGTGACCCAACCCCATATCCATGTATATTTTGAGGGAAAATTAATATTAGCTGTGCTCTATGAAAAGGGGGCTTAATGCATCTGCGAAAACTCAATCCATGTCAGCCTGCACAGTCTGCGTAGCCTAACCTTGGCCGAAACTTTCTTTATTGGTCGATTTCCAGTATGTCAAAGGACCAGTCTACCTCTTAACTGGGTCGGTTGTTTAGAAGTGTGGCTATTGTGGATCCATAAATTATGTGATGACTTGCCTGGCATCATGTTTCACCATGGTTACCTGACACCAGTATATTTTCCATTCCTACCCTATTGCTTCTTTTTATAATAAAATGGTAGCGGAACAATTCTATCTGACTGCACACATATGTAAGCCTACAATTATGAAACCCTCATTTATCAAAGCATTGAGAACGCTGAAGTGGTATTTGTCGAGGAAGCCATTGAGTGGAATTAATAATTTGAAAGAAAATATATTAATCAAATACTGGCCTAAAAGTCGACCTACTAAGCAAATGAATACATTTTTGGTTGAAGGAAGAGTGCTTATGACAAAGTCGGGGTTACTTGTCTGTTGGTGGTCTCCTTTTGATCAGAAGGAGTCGGGAGTAACTTCCCTTGACAGTAGAATGCATGATGGATAGAGAGAGAAACCATGTGAATATATTGAATAAAATTAAGTTCGTACCTGAAAACTGTGCATTTAACATTTAATTCCCAACATTACAATCAATTATTTCGATCTAAAAATATTCATGCCCAATCAAATAGAGTATCAAGCAATCATTGGGCGAATTGGTTTTGGTACCAAAAAACCCAGGACCAAAGGACCAGTAGACAAATATTGTATCATTGCACCAATAGAGATCTATGAGCAAGTGAAGCTATCTTCAATCAAAAATCAGTATTTCCATGATGATGGCCTCACCCAGTGTATTTTTACATGCCATTTCCATATCTGAGTGCGACCGAAAAACTAATTTGTCTAAGAAAAATCGAGTTTAATTTTGGCTTTGCACAAAATACAATACACGGTCTTCGAAATTCAATATTTAACTCATAGTGGTATTGTCTTCGTGTTCGACAAATACCACAAAAAATAATTCAATTCTCTACAGACACAATTTGGGGGATGAAAAGGGGATCTTGTTGGCAAACGCTTAAGCCTCGGAGCGTCAAATAAGTCTGGGTAGTAATTTTTAACAAAACGAAAATCAAAGTACTGTAGCTACAACAATTTCAGGCAAAACAATGATTATCGAATCCTGTCGCAACGACTATCATCAGTTCTCGAAAAGAAAGTGGCCGAGCCGAGGATCGAATTCTAACCTCCTGTTCTAAAGTCTTTTATGCTTCTGACTGGATTACCGGGGCTCGACGGAAGGGCCTTGAAACACATTGTGGAAGATGGTGAAAATGAGTGAAGACCATGTAGTTCTCCTTTTCCCCACAAAGCCCTCCAAAATTCCTTCCAAAACACTCAAATTCTTAACTCTTTAGGCCTACCACACGACAAAATTTTAGACTGGTTCAAATACATTGAAAGCATTTGCAGACGGTTACAAGCATTTTCTATTTTTCCCACAACGTTTTCTATCCTTCTAAAATCAAATTTGACCTCTTGAGACATGATTCTCCTGTCGTCTGCAAATGCTTTTAATTTTGACAAGTCTAAAATTTTGTGGTTTGGTAGAGTTAAAACAGGCCCAAAAGACTTAGGTAATGCACATGTACTAGGTGTACTGTGTTGAACTATTTTAAGATACTGTGTATACCAAGATTTGCAGTAGATCTAGATCTAATCGATCGTTTTTTTTTTAAATAATTTTTGCCAGTAAAATTTATGATAGTTGGGAGAAATCTAAAGCTAAAACAGGTCCGATTTCTCAAGCGTATAGAAAATAATCATTTTCTCCATTTCTACTATATCAGCGCGTATTACTACAATCCCCCAAACATTAGGGGAGTAATGCGTCGAAGCAGACAGGTCGGAACTTCGAAAAATGTGACAATTAAGCGCATGAGTACAACGACAAGTGCGCGGGAAAGTAACTGTCTCCGCCTTCAACTGAAGAGTTAGAGGACGAAACCGGTATTTTTTGCTGTTTGTAACCATGAAATATCGAACTATAGATCTTTTCCATCTCTATTATCTGATAATCTACCGAAAAGCATAAAATACGTTTTTGATATGCTACTTCAAACGATGACACTAATTAACTCATTACCAAACGACAAAAAATTTAGACTGGCCCAAATTGAAAGCATTTGCAGACGATTAAATAAAAGTGACTGAATATTTGAAATTTGTTTCGTGAGGGGTAGAAAACATTGTGGGAAAAGGAGAAAATGCTGGTTACCAGCATTTTCTCCTTTCCCCACAATGTTTTCTAAAGGTTTCTTTCTCAGAGGCGTCAAAAGTAGGGATTGTGTGGTAATGGGTTAAGCTTCTCTTGCCCGATACAAAATGGAGCCGATCCTTTTGCCAAACCTTTAACATTTGAAGGTGTACAACCAGTGGCTTAAATGATATCATAAGTCAAGCATTCAACACACAAACTTTTAGAGAGACAGGTAGGAGCATGCAATTGACAGAAAAAAAAAACATGCAAAGAAATATTCAATTGTCGAATGAGCTACAGACGAATCTAGATCTATATCCGAAATAGTAATGGGCCGAAATGTCCCGGAATCCTTGCAATAAATTCAGACAACATCCGAAATTATGCAAAATAGTTCTTAGTCTATAACATGCTTTTCGTGCTATTCTTCTTCTTCACCCTATGAAAGTTAATTCATCCAAAAATTGAATAAATCCTATCATTTGATGGAGACTTAGGAAGATATTTAACCGATTCGATCTTTGAAACGTGGTTATCGTTCTTGAGTAGGAGTGACCGATAAAATCCAATATGGCTGCGCCCATGTCAAAATTTATGTAGCGATATAGAAAATTAACCTTTTTAAGCAATATGTAAGCTTAAAGGGTTAGAATTAAACAGCGAGGATGAGTATCAAGGCATTTGACCTGGTCCCTGCCATAGAGCGGGTCCAACTTATGTCTGACAAAGCCAAAACGTTGGTATGTTGAATTTTATTTTGATATTTTGTTGGATAAGACATATTTTCAAAGCCTTAATTAACCCTTCACCAAACAATCCCTGGTTTTTACCACCCACAGGAAGAAGCCTTCTGAAAATATTGTGGGAATAGGAGAAAATGCTGTTAATTCATTTTCTCACAATATTTTCTACTCTTTTAAAAACAGGGTTGCAAATTGAATTTTTGAGCCATGTTTATTTTGTTGTCTGCAAATTTCAGTTTGAACTAGTGAAAAATTTTGTTGTTGTGTAAAGAGGCAATAGTCTTTCATTCGACCAATGCTACAACAATCATAATATGTCTGTAAACAGAGCTCCAGATAGAGGGAGTGATTTTGATTTCGAAACTGAAGATATTAATTATTGTGCACTAAACCCTATGTTATGGGTACTTATTAGAATCGTCTCATCGAGACGATTCAAATGAGTACCCATGACATAGGGTTTGGAAGAGAAATAACAGATTTAGAATACCATCAATCCCTCTTATCTGGAGCTCTGTGTAAAGCCAAGCTAAAGTAATGATTGTCAGTGATAGGGTGACAGATGTTACTTTGCTTTACAGTTTACTCATAACCACAATGCAAAGCTTATGACTTGACCAATTTCAAGGTATTATTCATTCCTAACATGACAGCAATTAAAAAGATCCAATTTTATTTAATTTTATTACTATTTATTCCATTCTTTTGGATGGTTTATCAAGAAAAAAATGGTGGATTATGTTTTAACTCTTTACCACATGAGAAAATTTAGATTGGTCCATATTGAAAGCATTTGCAGACAACAAAATAAAGGTGACTGAAAAATAGAAATTTGTTCTGGGAAGGGCAGAAAACACTGGGAAAAAGAGAAAATGCTGGTTACCAGCATATCCTCCTTTTCCCACAGTGTTTTCAGAAGTCTTCTATCTCCGAGGCGTCAAAAGTAGAGATTGTGTGGTAATGGGTCAATATCAAGGTTATGACCAGCGTAAAATACCACTTTCATATTTTCAAACTCTTGAACTTAACTCATTACCAAACGGCATAATTTTAGATTTGTCTAAATCGAAAGCATTTGCAGATGACATAAGTGACTGAAAATTTGAAATTGTTTTGTAAAGGCCAAAGGGTAGAAAACAATGTGGGAAAAGGAGAAAATGCTGGTTAAAGGCTGATATTAGGTAAATACATTTTAATAATGTAATTAGTACAGTATATTGGTGAGTAAATTTTTTTTTTCTATTTTAACAGATTGAGTGCATTGATGTTTGCGGTAAAAATGTCTACATTGGAACAAATGATTGGTAAATCTTTTTATCCATCTTTAAATTTAGATACGTATTTAACCCTCCAAATTGACAAAAGTTTGGAATGGTCCATTTACATGTTCAGACAACACACTAAATGTGGCTATAGTAATTTTAGTTTAAACATTCTGTATTTTACATCAACTGAGAAACAAATTCTTACCAGTTACATGTATACTAATCTCTCTTGATTCTGTTTCCTGGCAAGTACACAAGTACTTGTGCCAATTGTGTGGGTTAAAGAGCTTGAGATAAAAATCAAGTCTAACCTTTACAGAACTTTTCACAACTATAGTTGCTGTGTTGGCCTCTGCAGATCAAGAACGGTCTGCAAAATGCATGCAGTCTGATCTTTGATCTACATTTTCAGCACTGCTAAGACATTCTAGACAAAATCTACCTGGACATTATGGCTGTACATAGATTTTATTTCTAGGTTTAAAATGTGTGATTGGTTAATGTGGTGCTCTTGGGGTTATTTAGGTGACACATTATGGAAGAAGGTGAAAATGGGTGAAAATGGGATGTAGCAAAACATGCTAGGTGAGGCACGTGCACAAAGCAATTCATCACAAAATAATGGATCCATTTGTCAAAAAATGATCTACCTTGTCTGGAGTTAGACTGGTACTTAGACATGCAGGATATTTATAATTATAAAAGAAGTTTCAACCCATGTCAAAAAGGCCTTGGAAAACAATGTGGGAAAAGGAAAAAATGCTGATAATCAGCATTTTCTCCTTTTTCCACACTGTTTTCTACTCAATTAAAGACAAGTTTCATTATTTGAGCCAGATTGAAATTGTCGTCTGCAAATGCTTTCAGTTTGGGCTGGGCCAAAATTCTGGCATTTAGTAGAATTAAGCCCCTTTTTTTACAAAGCATAGCTCAAATATTCCTTAATGCTGTTCTGTTTTGTTCAGTTTTGTAGTTCATTACAAAGTGGAAGAGAAGAGTTTGTCATCAGGAAAAGTGACCTTCCATGGAGAGAAACAAGGGCATAAATACCTGACCCTGGTTGGTATAGTGAATATTATAATTGGCAACACACAAAAAGGGGCATACAGATATTTGTGCAAAGTGTTGTCTCAGATCAGCCAGCGCAATCAGCACGGGCTAATCCAAAACGACAATTTGTGTTTTTATGTAATTTTCTGTTTTGCACATGTCTACTGAAGGACAAAATCTATTGTAGTCGTAAAGTGCAGTCTCGGATTAGCCTGCGCGGACTGCGCAGGTTGATTTGAGACAACACTTTACGCAAATGTCTGAATGCCCTTTTCGCATGTTGTAAGCTATATAGTGTTCTGGTATACAAGTAGTTTGGTTGACTATGCAGTTTAGCATTAACAGCTCTGATGCTGTCCATCTGTTTCTTAACTCTTTACCAAATGACAGAATTTTAGACTTGTCCAAATTGAGAGCATTTGCAGACAACAAAATTAATATGAATTTAAAAATTAGAAATTGATTTGGAAAGGGTAGAAAACATTGTGGGAAAAGGAGAAAATGCTGGTACTCAATTTTAATTTTCAAATTCATATTAATTAGCATTTTCTCCTTTTCCCACAATGTTTTCAAAGGCTTTCTTTCTCAGGGTCGTCAAAAGTTGGGATTGTGTGGTAATGGGTTAAAATTAATTCCTCTCTCAATACTGGCCTGTATCTGTAGAATACAGGACTTGAGAACAGAAGGTTGTGGGTTCAATTTTTGGCTCAGCCAGTTTCTTTCTGAGAATTGATTCCAATTATTGAAAAAACAGGATTCATTCTTCTTTAATCACTGACCATTGTTTCTATGATGGTTATGTGGGAAAGCAGCCAGTGGCTTGAAAGTTTGAACCAGTACATATAATGGCAGGGTGCATGTCCATATGCCAGCTTTGTCCTTGACTTTTTATCATGCAACAATTGTATAGCCTTTTGTATTGAAGGAGTTAATAGCCAATAGATTAACTGTTTCTTGAATGATAGTATTTGATCTTGAAAAGGTAGCAAACGTAGGAAAAGGAGAAAATGCTGACGAAAGAAAAAAAAACAGTAGCTGCTGATGATATTACTACTACTACTTCAGCAACTACTACTACAATTATTGTTGTTGCTTGTCTCATCTCCCTCCACCTGATTCTTTTTCTTCTGCTCTTCATTCTTCTTGTTCTTGTTCTTGTTCTTCTTCTTCTGCTTCTGCTTCTTCTTCTTCTTCTTCTTCTCCTCCTCAATTATCATTATTATTATTATTATTATTATTGTTTGTCTACTTGTAGAAAAAACCCATAGTTCAGCTGAAAGCTGCATCAGCTTTAAACAGAATACTAGTGTTGTGTGATAATAACCTGTCCATGTTAAATATGCTGGATCTAGAGGTAGGTTTATAACTTAACAGTTTACTCCATAGATACTCATTTCTACGCATTGCTTGTAAGAGCCTCTAGAAAACATTGTGATGAGCAATTTCACCTTTTGCCACAATATTTTCTATGCTGTCAAAAGGTGTCATATACACATTAGAAACAGCTTCATCCTTGCTGTTATTTAGGGTCAATTAGAGATACAATAGAAATGCCTTATGTTTTTACACACATAGTAGTCTTGCAGATATATATAGAATTTGACATGAGCTGGCTTTTGAGATAAAATTTTAATAGATGAGTCTAGGGCAATGTTTATTAAGCGAGATTTTACTGATGTAATAGCCATAAAAATCCATTCACTTCTATGAAATAGATACAAAATGTCGTCACACAATTGTGATATCAAACATGTACAAGATAAAAAAAATCACATGGGTATATTAAACTGTAAATAAGGGAGGTTATGTGATATGTAAGCTTATAAGATTTCTGTTCTTCCCAATTGACAAGATACATTTAACCCTTTCCCAAACAATCCCTGGTTTTTATGACCCTGAGATAGAAGCCTTTTGAAAACAATGTTGTAACCAGCATTTTCTCCTTTTCCCACAATGTTTTCTACCCTGTTGAAAACCAGTTTCAATTTGTGACTTCCGTTTATTATGTCATCTGCAAGCGCTTTCAATTTGATCCAGTGTAAAATTTGTCGTTTGGTAAAGAGTTAACCCTTCATCAGATGACAAAATTCTAGCCTTATCCAAATTGAATGCATTTGCAGACAAACAATTTCAATTTGGCTCAAATGGTGCTACTTTTCTTTGATGAGGTAGAAAACATTGTGGGAAAAGAAGAAAATGCTGGTTCCCAGCATTTTCTCCTTTTCCTACCATGTTTTCATAAGGCTTCTTCCTTGGGTTGTAAATAGTCAGCATTGTGCAGTAAAGGCTTAATTGTGGAGGTTTTTACCTGACATTCCCCTTTCCTTTGATTTTGAAGCCCCAATTTCTGGAAGGGTCTGATGTGACCCCCTGACCCCCGACCCCCTCCCCCCCCCCCCCTTCGGTCCGTTTTAGAGAGTCCATATGGAAAACCCTGTGTAAATCTTTTCCTCTGCTACATACAAGGTATCTTCTCCTTTCAATGTTGAAACTTCACTAGTTTTAAGTAACATGCATACACTGATCCTTGATCTGAGTTTTTTAGTCACATTTCTTTGTCATCTGCAAATACTATCAATTTGGAAAAGTCTAAAACCTCTGAGTAATTAGTCATCATTCACTTATGTTTCCAAATAGAAATTAAGATTTGAAGTTCAGTTTTGGAACATCAGTCTCATCTCTCCTCCCTCTTACAGCCAGCAGTAGGTGGAGCTAAAATCAAAGGTGTCACCCATTTTTGTTTGAATGAGAACCCGACCCAGAGCAGTCCGTTTAGCGTAGAAGTGTGTGTGGCTTTAAAGAAGAAATCCCTCCAGATCTACAATATAACTGATGACAGAATGATACATGTGAAAGATATCTCTATACAAGAACCTGCGTCTGTCATAGTAAGTACTTTAAAACTGGAAATTGTGGAAATCTGTGCGTTTTTTGCGTATTGATAAAAACAGCAATGGTATCTGTCAGTGTAAATTTAAGCTAGAGCAAGGTATGTTTTACGGAGACACTGGTTATGTTGGAGCAATTGACTGGGACCATTGTCAACATCAGTAAGTGTTTTTTAAATCAAAGATAACCAGAAAATCAGTCCAGTGGTAGTTGATACTGCCAATTTAAGACAATAAACCCATTACCACACAATCCCTACTTTTGATGCCCCTGAGAAAGAAGCCTTTTGAAAGCACTATGGTAAAAGGAGGAAATGCTGGTAACCAGCATTTTCTCCTTTTCCCACAATGTTTTCTACCATTCCCAGAAAAAGTTTCAATTTTTCAGTCACCTTTATTTTGTCATCCGTAAATACTTTCAATTTGGACCAGTTTAAAGTTTTCTCGTGGGTAATGGGTTAAATACATTTCATCAAAGTGAAAATGGTGATTTTTTATAATTGAATGATAATAATAGTTCTTGCTGAAATATAATCATGTGTAATGTCAGTATTTTCTTATTTGGGAAATTTTAGACAGGCAATAATATCCGCTTTTACAGTATCGTCAAAAATGCATGAAACTTTTACCAAACAATGCTGAGTTTTTAACAACCCTGAAGGCTTTTGAAAACATTGTGGAGAAAATGCTAGTGACCCAACATTTTCTCCCAATCCCCTATAATATTTTCTACCTAATCAAAAATATATACCTTGATTTTAGCCACCAGAAATTTGTCATCTGCAAATGCTTTCATTTTGGAGTAATAAATATTTGTACCATTTTGTGAAGAACTTAGGAATCCTGAGTTTCTGTGACAGGGAGGAAAAAGCCTTTCCATTTCTATGTAGTTTGCTGTTTTGTGCAAGTCTAATGCAGAACAAAATCTATTGTAGCCGTAAAGTGCCATCTTGGAGTAGCCTGTGCGAACTGAGCATGCTGATCCGAGACAGCACTTTACGCAAATGTCCAAATGCCCCTTATCGCTAATTGCAGGCTATGTAACAAGACAAGTCAACACACAGACCTTTCTTATATTGGTTCAATAATCCACATCCTTATCAATATGAATACTTCTAGGGTTTAGACGGCAACGTAGTGTGTGCAGCTCTGACCACCAAGTATTGTATGGTAAACTATGATAGCAATCAACATACAGAACTTTTCCCCATCAACACAGAACACACACATCCAGTTGTGAAGAGAATTAGTAAGGTAGGCAAAGATTTCACTTTTTACTAAAAAAAAATCTCATCTTATAACGATCTTGACATAAAAGCTTTTGAAAACCAGCATTTTCTCCTTTTCCCACAATGTTTACAACCTATCAAAAGTAAATTTCAAGTTGTGAGTCACACTTATTTTGTTTGCTGTAAATTCTTTCAATTTGCACAAGTCTAAAATTTTGTTGTTTGGTTAAGAGTTAATTTCAAGATTCTAAATACATGTGGTCTCTTTACCTTTTATGAAGCATGTTTTTCGACTCTACGGGAGAAAGGCTTTGACACCTTGTGGATAAAGAAGAAATTGCATGTAACAAACAATTTACTCTTTTTCCACAATGTGTTCTACCCTATCAGAGAACTTCAGCTCATTTGTACCAATTTTGAATTTGTTGTATTTGTGCTTTGATGGGTAAAGGGATACAGAAAGGTGATATTTGCATATATCATACTTTACATGACAGGAAGAGTTTTTGCTGAGTGGACCAAGTGCCTTGGGTATGTTTGTGACGTCAGAGGGTACTTCACAACGCCCACCACTACAGTGGTCCGAAAACCTCATCAGCGTAGCCTATGTCCATCCATACATACTTGCCATGAATGACGAATTTATAACAGTGCACAGGTAATACATGAGCTAGTTTGTAATTTTTTGTATTCTTGAGGATTCTGAGGGCAGTGTCAACTAATTTTGTGGATTATGTAGATCTAGATCAACTGAACAGTTATGCATCAATACTGTTTCAAGTATTGTAATATACTGCTCCACTACGGTTAACTCATTACCAAACGACAATATTTTAGGCTTGTCCAAATCGAAAACATAATTATGCAGATGACAAAAGTGACTGAAAATTTGAAATTTGTTTTGTGACGAGTAGAAAACATTGTGGAAAAAGGAGAAAATGCTAGTTACCAGCATTTTCTCCTTTTCCCACAATGTTTTCTAAAGGCGTCTTTCCCAGGGTCATCAGAAGTAGGGATTGTGTAGTATTGGGTTAAGGGAAAGAAGAAAAGTTGTCTCTCATAACCCGAAAAAAGAAAACAAGATCTTCAACTCTTGAAATGTTTTAATATGATATGTAACCTCTTGATTTATGTAAACAAAATCACTAACAAAGAAATTTCATTCGCGCTGCAATCCTTGGAGGCACCCCACCCCACTTTGGAATTGTTGCAAGAAAGTTCATTCACTTTAGTTAAGTTCAGTAATGGATGTGCCCACCCTGGGCTGCAAGGCATTTATGATCCATGAGCGCAGCCATGAGAGGGTTCGAGCCACAATGGATCCTCTTTTTGGGAGTGTTTTTGGGCAAAACACTTCAGAGCCCTAGCCTAGTACTGGTGAAAGCCAGCAAAACATAGATATGTGAGCTGTTGTGGTGATATGGGTCAAGAAATAATGAAAGTGTGGTAAAACACCAATCAATCAATCAATCAATCAATCAATCAATTCTTTTTTAACCGTTGTAAATATCTGTTTTTTTACTCATAGTTAAATATTTTGTTTTGATCTTATAATTATTCAGTTATTATTTTGAAAATTGTATATACTTTTCTAGCATTTTAGACCAGCAGCAAAAACAAGCCATACCATTTCAAGGTGGAATATTTCTGAGTGATTTTGATGGGAAAATATTTGTATCATCAGGAAAGGAAATTTATTCCCTGGTCCCTGTTGCATGGGAGAAACAGGTAAGAATGAATTTGCAATATAATTGTCATAAGCTTTTTAACCTTAAGCCCCACAATGCCAACTTTTGCAGACTTCGGAAAAGAAGACTTTTGAAAACATTATGTAATCAGCATTTTCTCCTCTTCCCAAAATGTTTTCTAGCTTATTAAAAATGACTTCCACAATTTTGGCCACATTTATTTTGGGGTCTGCATATGTTCCAAAATTTTGTTGTGTGGTAAAGAGTTTAACCCATTACCACACAAGAAAAATTTAGACTGGTCCAAATTAAAAACATTTGCAGACGACAAAATAAAGGTGACTGAAAAATTGAAATTTGTTCTGGAAAGGGTAGAAAACACTGTGGGAAAAGGAGAAAATGCTGGTTACCAGCATTTTCTCCTTTTCCCACAGTGTTTTCAAAAGGCTTCTTTCTCAGGGGCGTCAAAAGTAGGGATTGTGTGGTAATGGGTTAATACATTCATAATAATCCATTTATTTCGAGGCTGTTTCTAGACTAGCTTAACTGTATACCACCCAACAAAATTTTAGACTTGTCCAAAGTTGAAAGCAATTGCAGAGGACAAAATGAATATCACTCATTAAAGTGAAGTTTGTTTTTTGGAGGGGTAGAAGACATTGTAAAAAAGAAAATGCTGGTGACTTGCATTGTCTCCTTTTTTCTGGAATATTTTCGTAGGCATAGTTTGTCATGATCATTAAATGTAGGGATTCTGTGGTAAAGTTTTAAACTTTAAATTCACACAAATCTGAAGGAAAGAGGAGTATCACCTTTCAACGTAAAACTTGAAGAAAAGATAATTTTTTTATAGAACAAATTGCCTCTTACCCACATTGTTTCCAAAAGCTTGCTAAGCAGGGACAGAGTCATCTTTGCACAGAAGTGTTTATTGGTTATGAGAATATGTTTCAAATACCCTTTCTTTCTTTTCCCCAACAGGTTCAAAGTCTGCTGGCAGACAAGAGAACACAAGAGGCATTAGATCTAGCTAGAAATGCTAACCATGTAGGGCTTACCAAAGAAAAGTTTATGAAGGTATGATTAAATGTCCAAGGACTGTATTAACTGATTATTCTAAATTCAATTCTATCCCTAAATTCAATGACTGCCTGATTCAGTGACTTTCTGATTGCCTCAGACTAACACGTAGTCTGGTCTCCCATCCTTATAATCCCATTTCTTATGCTGAACTACAACCAAACATGAAAACATCTCTATTTACAATAAAAATTTAAATGAATCTGAGAAATATTGCTTCTGAAAGCGTTGTTGCAAAAGGAGGAAATGTTAGTAACCAGTATTTCGCCCTTTTCACAGAATTATCTCCTCTCTTTTTATCATCCCCTGCTGAAGGTGGAGGGATATAGTTTTAGTGTTGTCCATCCGTCCTTCTGTCTGTATGTCCGTTCGGGACAACATCTGCAGTTCCATTGGACGGAATTTTATGAAACAATAATCTATTTAGCTATTTTTTTTTCTTTATTCAATGCAAAATGGCTGACTGGAAGCAGTTTTGAGTTATGTAAATTGGTCATGAAAATTTTTGAAAAGGTCTTTTGCGGAGGGAAATATCATTTCAAGGAAATGGCTTGTTTTTTATTTAAAGAGAGTCTGCATAATCTGTTGTATGCAAATGCATTCAGTCTGGAAGGATAGCAAGTTATCTCCTTTGGCAAAGTGTAACATTGAAGAACAGATTCTAGTGACCTACAGATTACATTTTTTTAGATGCACCCTTTTCCTTTATATTGATACAGTTGATTCTCATGTTGTAGAAGTATTTCAAAACTGAAATAAAAGATTTGGAAAAAAGCTGGTAAAATGATTTTATTCATTTAATATAGCAAGTTTTTCTCGATTCACAGCATTTATATAGGACCTGGAGATGATTTAGATCATCTAGACTTAAAAGCAGCCTCACTGTTGTCATTCTCTTTTCACATTTGTTTTGCTGTGAACTTTCTTCCTGGCTTTTTTTCGCCTCTCACCTCTAATGCATGTGAGGAAAGTAGTCAGTGGCTTTGGAAAGAAAGTTGTGTCAGTATTAGGAAAGAAATTTGTGTCAGTACCGGGAAAGAAAGTTGTGTCAGCACTGGAAAAGAAGGTTGTGTCAGTACTGGTAAAGAAAGTTGTGTCAGCACTGGAAAAGAAGGTTGTGTCAGTACTGGGAAAGAAGGTTGTGTCAGTACTGGAAAAGAAGGTTGTGTCAGTACCGTGAAAGAAAGTTGTGTCAGTACCGGGAAAGTAGGTTGTGTCAGTACCGGGAAAGAAGGTTGTGTCAGTACCGGGAAAGAAGGTTGTGTCAGTACCGGGAAAGAAAGTTGTGTCCTTACTGGGAAAGAAAGTTGTGTCAGTACATAGGTGCATCACTTACCGCCATAATATGAACTAAGCTATTAAAATGGCCTTAAACTCCAATACAAATCAAACAAATCAGGATCATTCTCTTTTCATGTTCATGTTTGGAAGAGCACATAGTTTTAGAATTTCCCAGCGTTTTTCTCCTTTCAGATTTTTAGACGGTTCCAGCAGCAGGCCGCTTTTATTGAGTTTTCACGGCAAAACTTTGAAGAAGCACTAGAGTATTTTAAAGGGGGACAAGTGGATATTAGAGAGGTATGATCTCATGTATTTTACTTAACTCTTTACCAAACGACAAAATTTTAGTGGGAAAAGGAGAAAATGCTGGTTACCAGCATTTTCTCCTTTTCCCACAGTGTTTTCAGAAGGCTTCTATCTCAGGGTCATAAAAAACCAGGGATTGTTTGGGAAAGGGTTAAACTGTTTATCACACAATTTTGATTTTTAATGATCCTAAGAAAAAAAGCCTTTTAAAACATTGTAGGAAAAGGAGAAACCAGCATTTTCTCCTTTTCCCACAATTTTTTCTACCTATCCCATCACAAATTTTTAATATTTCAGTCACGTTTATTTTGTTGTCTACAAATGCTTTCAATTTGGAGAAATCTAAATTTTTGTCGTTTGGTAAAGAGTTAACAGTTTCCCAAGCAAACACATTTTAGAATGGTTTAAAGTGTTTGCAGACAACAGGTTTGATGTTGCTTAAATGGTTGAATTTTTCTTTTCAAAGGGTAGAAAACATTGTTGGAAAAGGAGAAAATGCTGGTTACTAGCATTTTCTCCTTTTTCTGCAATGTTTTCAAAAACTTGACTCTTTAAGGTAGATAAAACACAGGACTACTTAGTAACAGTTCAAGCAATTTTTCACCTAAAATGGATACATTTTGTTTGACAACTGCCTGAATAATCAGATAGTGTGGTCCTCTGATAAGCAAAATTTTTTTTCCAACATCAAAACATTTCAACTTCGGTCAGTCTGTTTAGACTTTGATTATATGGTGACCCTTTTCCATACAATTCCAACTTCTTATGGCATTCTGATCAAATTTCATGGGTTTTGGACTGAAAGGAAAAAAAAAAACAGCATTGGGAAAAAGGCTTTTGAAAGCATTGGGAGGGATAGGAGAAACTGCTGTTAATCAGCGTTTTCTCCTTTTCCCACATTTTCTGTCCTATCACAAATTAATTTTACCTTTTGATGAATATTTAATATGTCCATGACACTGATGAATATTTAATATGTCCAGGACACTTGCTGTCAGTTTGAGCCCGTGTAAAATTTCCAAGCATTAAACTTTCATGGAACATTGCTGGTATGTAAAATGGCAGCTTTGATGTAATTGTTGAAAACAATTTTTTGCACAAAAAAAATAACAGATCTGTTTGTTCTGGTATTTCAGTTGATATCGTTGTACCCAAGAATGATGCCTTCCAGCAGTAACTTTCAGAGAAGTGTCCCCAGTTTACATGAGATTGCTGATATCAACCAACTGTCTAGAGGGGACAAGTCTATGATAGCCAAGTATAAAGAGTTTTTGCGGGGTTACCTTGAGGAAGTGAGGGGCACTAAAGATGCACACGGCTTTAAACAGGTGAAATAAATACAGTTTATATCTTTACCAGATAATTTTTGCAGTTTTAATGACCCTGGTGGAAAAGACTTTTGAAAACATCGTGGGAAAAGGAGAAAATGCTGGTAAAGAGAATTTTCTCCTTATCCCACAATGTTTTCCACTTTTTCCTAATCAAATTTCAATTTTTGATTCACATTTATTTTGCAAATGGTTTCACTTTGGACCCTTCTAAAAGTTTGTTGTTTGATAAAAAGTTAATCCATCTAAGAACAGGTATATAAGATCAGACATGAGTTGGCTTCATGAGTTGGATCAGAAGATGCAAAACCGTTTATCGGTGCACCTGTGAAATTTATCCATAAAACCCATTTACTTCTCTGAAATACATACCAAATGACATCAAAAATGATGTCACCAAACGATGTCACCCGATTGTGATAGTATACATGTATAAAGTAAGAAACTTTGTAATGGGTATATTACATTAAAATCAAGGGAGGTTATTGTTCTAAATGAGTTTCAAAATTGTTGATTAAAGTTATACTGATTCCCAGCCCTCTCCAGTATGATTTCGCAATTTCTTGCAACACTGACCTAAAT
The DNA here is from genome assembly GCA_943736015.1 of Tridacna crocea. NCBI lineage: Eukaryota > Metazoa > Mollusca > Bivalvia > Cardiida > Cardiidae > Tridacna > Tridacna crocea. The sequence continues at coordinate 1,576,898 of OX031067.1, read as the reverse complement.
GAAATCCAAATTAAGTGATAGTTTCCATGATATCATTAAATTTAAATCTTCCACAGGATATTGATGTAGCCTTGTTAAAGCTGTATGCAGAGATTAATTCCCCAGAGTTACTTCCCTTGATAGAAGTGGACAGCGGGTGTGATTTAAAGGATTGTGTAGAATGGCTAGAGAAATATGAGAGATACCATGCTCTGGCCACGCTGTATAGATATCACGGGGAAAATGATAAATGTTTACATATATGGACAAGGTGTGTATATGATTTAGCTATGGTTTGTGAAAAGGGGGCTTAACTCATTACCAAACAACAAAAATTTTGGCTTCCGCAAATTGAAAGCATTTGCAGAGGACAAAATAAAATGTAACTGAAAATTTGAAACTTGTTCTGTGAATGGTAGAAAATATTGTGGGAAAAGGAGAAAATGCTGGTTACCAACATTTTCTCCTTTTCCCACAATGTTTTCAAAAGGCTTCTTTCTCAGGAAAAAAGTAGGGATTGTGTGGTAAAAGGTTAATGTATCTGCAAAAAAAGTATCGACCCATGTCAGCCTTCGCAGTGCACGCAGGCTGGCATGGTTAAAAAATTTTTGCTATTTCTAAATTTTCTTCTTGTTAAGGAAGGCTTAATGAATCTGCAAAAAAAATTGTCTTATGTCAGCCTTGGTAGTCCATACCAGCCAAAATGGGCCAACACTTTTGATATATGTGACCCATCATGCAAAAAGGGACCATCTGGGAACTCTGTACATCAATTAGATGAAAACAGATCTACGATAGTGCAGGTCAGTTTATGTTGATAATTCAGAAATGATTGTATAACAAGGTACAATGACCACTCTTCATACAGAAAATGTCATTAAAACGAAAAGTGTCAACCCTGGTCAGCGTGCGCAATTCCTACAATATTTCAGTTTTTTAGCTTTGCTTATTCAAATCAAATGCATTTGCAGACAACAAAATAAAAGTGACTGAAAATTCAAAATTTGTTTTGTGAAGGGTAGAAAACATTGTGGGAAAAGGAGATAATGCTGGTTACCAGCATTTTCTCCGTTTCTCACAATGTTTTCTAAAGTCTTGTTCCTTAGAGTTGTCAAAAGTAGGGATTGTGTGGTAATGGGTTTAGAACAGTCTCAGTCTTATTCTCTAAAGTTTTCTACAGTTGAAAGTAATACTACTTCTGATTGGCTTAACCAAATGGTTTAGCCAATCAGAAGTAGTGTTACTTTCAAATCTAGGAAATCTTGTAGAATAAGACAAAGAATATTCTAAAGAATGGTTGGTGAATACGGATCCAGGGTTGTGATTTTGAACCCAGGCTCAGCTAGATTTCTTCCTGGTGAGTCATTTTGACAGGATTTATTCCTTTTCAACTCTTTACCAGACGACAAAATTTTAGCCTTGTCCAAATTGAAAGCATTTGCAGACGACAATTGAAATGTGACTCAAAAAATGAAATTTGATCTTAATAGGGTTGAAAACATTGTGGGAAAAGGAGAAAATGCTGGCCACCAGCATTTTCTCCTTTTCCCACAATGTTTTCCAAAGGCTTTTTCCTCAATGGTGTTTAAAGTCATCATTGTGTGGTAAAGAATTAATGCATAGTTTGAACTTGTTTTTTTTTTTTTCTTTGACCCCGTCCAGTCATTTGAACATGGATTTATACATCTTGTTTTTGTCTAAGAAACTCCTGGAATTTGTGAGTAGGTGTACTGACCATCATAACATAACAGGCTGGTGGATCATCAAGATTTTCTGTTTCAGATTGGCTAATGATGAAATCCAAGATAACACATTTCCAGGTTTAGAATTTGTGGTTGACTTTCTGTCTAGGTGGGTAAAAAATGTTTTCTTCTGTATTAATTATTATTTTTACCAAAGAATAAAGGTTTAACCCATTACCACACAACAATATTTTAGACTTGTCCAAATCGAAAGCATTTGCAGACAACAAAATAAAAGTGACTGAAAATTTGAAATTTGTTATGTGAAGAGTAGAAATCATTGTTGGAAATGGAGAAAAAATGCTGGTTACCAGCATTTTCTCCTTTGTAGTGTAATGGGCTGTCATCCCAATATGACAGAAATAATTTTTAAAGCAGCATAAAGTGCTTAATCAATCAATCAATCAAGCAGCCAACCAACTGATCAATCAGTCAATCAATCAGTGATCACCCTGGTTGTATTTGATATTTGCCAGACAACAAAATTTCAGACTGTATTGAAAGCACTTGTGGACACAAAATTATATGTGGCTCAAAATATGGGATATATCTGTGACAGGATAAAAAACATTGTGGGAAAAGGAGAAAATGCTGTTTCTTTTTTTCCCATGATGCTTTCAAAAGTCTTCTCTATCAAAATTCTGACATTTTTTTTCCAGTTTAAATGACCATGACCTGGTGTGGAAATATGTTGACTGGGCTTTGGAAAAAGATCAAGAATTGAGTATTAAGGTTGGTATGGTTCATCATGCATGTATTTTAACTCTTTACCACACAATTCTGTATTGAAATGAACTTAATGAAAATACCGTGGGAAAAGGAGAAAAAGCATTTTCTCCTTTTTCCACAATGTTTTGTAGCCTCCTATGGAGGAGAAATTTTATTATTTGAGCTACAGTTAAATTGTTCTCTGCAAATGCTTTTCATGTCTATGTTTTGATGGTGGTAAATGGTCAAATAAATGAATAACTTCATTCAAAATTCAACCATAAATTGGAAACTGAGGATGATATATACAGTCGAATCTGAGTTAGCGGTCATACGTGCATAGCGGCCAATCTCTGATTAACGGTCAGTTCAGGCCCGCCCGTGCAAATTAACTCTTTAAAGTCCTTTAATTAACGGTAAACTGTGATATGTGGTCAGCGGTCACATCTGAAGATCTTAATTGCACTTAAAGCATATCCCATAAAGTGGTCACGCGACCCGACTAATTGCTAGCAGGTGGTGTGAAAAAAATAAATAACACGTCTGGCTTCATGTACATAAAACGTGACGCTATACCAATCAACATGTGTGATAAACAGTTAAACTTCATAGTGTAGGTGTACACTTCGCATAAAAGGTGTTAAAGTCGTTCTATATTCGATCGGCAGATAGATGCTGCTTCCCCGCAATGCTTTACATTACTACTGAAAACGAGGTTACCAATAATTTCCAAAATGGTTCCGTAATTTGCTTAAATCTTTGGACAGTAAAAAATAATTATTCCTTTTCGTGTCCCAATACTTTGGTCTACAAAAAAAAATTATTTTTGTCAGCTGTCCCAAAACTTATGGTCAAACAAGACAATCTGTCATACTGAAAGTCACTGGCTGACCCGTCGAATATTGCCGACGTTGAACGTCAGTGATGTCAGGTTTGCAGATTGTCTATTTTTAGATTGATTGGAATTCCACCGATCAGTTTGAGCAGTTTAAAACTTCGCTTTTTCTCATCGTTTTCGTTGATTATTAACTTTTTATTAATAATCGCTCATTTTTGTCTGCATCTTGGGATCGCGATGAAGATGTTATTTTGCGTTTGTAGATAAAATTCACAGCATAATTTACCTGCTTACATGTACGCGAGGTGAACGACGTTAATTCCACTCTGACAAGTAGCCTACCTGCTCGGACCTTTCTCAAATCGATCGATTTACCTTGGGTAAAACTGTGTACCTTTATTTCTATTTATAAACAATGAACTCAATTGGCCTAAAATACACGCACGCGTGTCAACTCTAGATGTCAACTTGGGATGTACACACGTTATACACGTTATGGGTCTTGGATAGAAGTTGTACGAAGGAAATCTACTGATTACAATAAAAATATATAGCAGAAAAAGACTGGTAGAGGTGAAAGTGCTGATGAGGAATGATTTCTATTTTCATTCCACAATGTTTTCAACAGTTATCATCGGCAGTGGAATTAAAAAAAAATTGGACTTGTCCAAATTAAAGCTTTTGTAGTCAACAGTGTAAATGTGAATGAGAATTTTTAATCTGTTGTGAAAGAATGGAAAATATTTTTGCTAATCTGATCTGTGTTAAGCAGCCAACTGTCGTATGCAGCCACTTTTGGCTTGTCCCTTGGTTGGCTGCTTAAGACAGTTTTGACTGTAATGTATTCTGCATTCCGCACTGCTGGTTATTGCTGATTATTGCTTTGACAGTGTTTAACTCTTTACCACACTACAAAATTTTAGACTGGTTCAAATTCAAAGCATTTGCAGACGACAAAGTAAAGGTGACTAAAAATTGAAATTTGTTCTGGGAAGGGTAGAAAACACTGTGGGAAAAGGAGAAAATGCTGGTTACCAGCATTTTCTCCTTTTCCTACAGTGTTTTCAAAAGGCTTCTTTTTCAGGGGCGTCAAAAGTAGGGATTGTGTGGTAATGACTTAAATAGCAAAAATGCCAATAGCCTGGAAAGAATACTTTGCAAAGCACTGGTGACAGAAACTCCAGGTAAGCATGGATATTTGCACTGGATGCCAAAATATAGTGGTAGTAATGTTGACAAAGCCCTGAAACACCACACAAACAATCAAACTTCAATCAAACAAAGAATTAAAGTCTAGCTATAAACTGAGAGCAAATATTTTCAAAGGGCTTCTTCCTCACAGGTGTTAAAGCTTGAGATTGTGTGATAAAGACTTAACCCTTTACCAGATTACAAAATTTTAGCCTTGTCCAAATTGAAAGCATTTGCAGACGACAATTTCAGTTTGGCTCAAATGGTGGAAGTTTTCTTAGATAGAGAAGAGAACATTGTGGGAAAAGGTGAAAATGCTGGTTACCAGCATTTTCTTCTTTTCTCACAATGTTTTCAAAAGGCTTCTTTTCCAGGAGCGTCAGAAGTCAGCATTGTGTGGTAAAGGGTTAAATCAAGGACTGTGTTCATTAATTTCAGATATTTACAGAACGACCACCCAATGAGCCGCCCACAGAAAGGTTGCGCCCAGATACTGTGATAGACTATCTCCACAGATACCCGAAGGCGGTTGTGACCTACCTAGAATACCTCGTCTTTCAGAAAAAGCTTGAAGTAAATTTAACCCTTTACCATGTTTTTTTTACCCTTTCCAAGTTTAGTACCATCATTTAAATCTGATTTATTATACCCCCGCAAATGTTATCGGGGGTATACAGGAATCAGCCTGTCTGTCGTTGTGTCTATCAGTGTCTCCATCCATCCATGTGTCCGTCTTTGTGTCCGTCTGCGTACAAAATACCGTCAAAGCGCTGGCAGGGGTATAAAGTCATATTCAGTGACAGCTCTAGTTTTGTCTTCTTTAATTTTTTTCGATTTGGACAAGCCTAAGATTTTGTTGTGTCATGGTCACAAAGCAAACCCTTCACTACGTTGTTACCAAAGCTAGCCCTACAGCAAGGCATAATTGGACCAAATTGGATGATACTTCGTGTATGAACTCGTTAGGATATTGTGCCGATGCAATTTTCCTGATTTTTTAATTTGGCAATGTGTTATGGAAAAAGGGGGTTTATTGTAAATTTCTCCTGTGACCAACCATTTACTGACCGCTTTTACTTTCCTAAAAGGAAACCTGTTCAGGGAGCATAATCCATCTACGACGGCTCTTGTTTAGTAAAAGGCTTGACTATTTTCCCTGTATTGTTATAAATTAGATGCATAATTGAAACCTACATATTCATCAATGAAACTAAATGGCTTCTTTTTACAGCTAAGTTCACCAGGAAATGTGTGTCTAGCTTTAAAAATTTGTAAAAAAAAAAATAGGCAGGAATACCATGCTTCAAAAATAATGCTCCTGTGACAAGTCTGATTTCAAAGATAAGGAAAGTTATCTGTTATGCTTAAATGTCTAGAACACTGTTAAAAACTCATTACCCAATGACAAATTTTTGGACTGGACCAAATTCGAAGTATCTGCAGACATCAAATTAAATCTTGTTTATGTGATGATTTCTGACTTTGATAGGATAGAAAATATTGTGGGAAAAGGAGAAAATGCTGGTTACCAGCATTTTCTCCTTTTCCCACAATGTTTTCTATAGGCTTCATTCTCAGGGTCTTTAAAAGTTGGGATTGTGTGGTAAAGGGTTAAATGTGTGAAAAGTTTAGATAACTTTTGTTTATGTCTATCTTTTTTTTTTTTCTTCCAGAAAGAAAAATATCATACTCATCTAGCAGTTTTATATCTAGACAATGTGCTGCAGCTGATGAAAACAAATAATGTGAAAAAAGAACAAATAGATATGGCAAGGTAGTATATATTTTTCTTTTTGTATTGCAATTCACTCCATACTCCAGAGTTGATGAATGCCCATGAAAAAGAAGCGTTCCAGAAGCATTGATGGAAAGGGAGAAAATGCTGGTGACCCGCGTTTTTTGTCTTTCCAAAAATTTTTCTAGGGCAATTACAATCATTTGTGACATACTTTCTTTGTCACCTACAAATGCTGTTAAATTTGAAGGAATCTAAAGTTTTGATGTCTTGTAAAAAGTTTCAGGGTTATGTTAGTGGGGCTTTAAGTTGTTAGTTTATCTCATTACAGATTTAACGTATTAAAGCTAAATGTATATTTTATTGCTCTACAGCTAACAGTTTTGGTTGGAAAACATTATGGGAAAGGAGCAGTTGCTTGTAATACACCAGTTTTAACTCATTACCAAACAACAATATTTTTTAGACTTGTCGAAATCAAAAGCATTTGCAGACGACAAAATAAATGTAACTCAAAAATTGAAATTTGTTTCCAGCAGGGTAGAAAACATTGTGGGAAAAGGAGAAAATGCTGGTGTTTTCAAAAGGCTTCTCTCTCAGGGTCGTTAAAAGTCGGGATTGTGTGGTATAGAGTTAAATACAGTATTTCCCTGTACTTTTGTGTAGTATAGGAGATTTGGTTAGTTTTAAATTACCAGTAAAGTAAATTTACTTTTCAGGTCAAAGTTACGTCAAATGTTACAAATATCCAGTTTGTACAGAGTGCAATTAATACTTGGGAAAGCTAAGGAGCAGGAGATGCATGCGGAATGTGCAATATTGTATGGAAAGGTTTGCAAATATATATATCTATTGAAGCAGTGAGAGAGAAATTTTATTTCATGCATTCCTGTAGTTTATCGAGTAATAATTGGTGAAATAGTTTTTTGATGTGTCATTGTTATGACCAGTGAAAATACCGATTTTCATATTTTGTAGTTCTTTGATTGAAGGCGGAAACAATTTTTTCCGCGCACTAGTTACATAGGTATAATGCATGTATCTCCCTACTAGATGGAGCATGACATCATTTACCTTACTTTCCTCATGCTTGCTGTAATATTGTAGTGCAGAATAATTGAAAAGAACTGAATTGAATTTTGATTAAGTTCCCCCCAGAAAGGGTTAAAAGCATGAAATAAATGAATAATTGTTTTTTTCAGTGAAGGATCGAAGGTTATATCATTGAGTGAACATCATCAGTTATATTTTTTTTACTGGTGAAAATATTACTGATGATGTTCATACACTGAAATAAATTTCAGTCTTTTGAAATAAATTTCAGTCTTTCACGGTTAAAAATAAATATCCTCTATATCCTGTCAATTCGCAAAAAGAATTTGATCTTGGGATTCAATTGGGCCACTGTTGGTTATAACTCCTTTACATTACAGACTGAGTTACTTGTCTTGGCAAAAGGTCAAAGAAACTTTCGGAACATAGAGTACCCTCTTTGATGTTACAGCAATACTGTTGAAAATGTCTTTAAATATCAAACAAACAAAAGCTATTGTAATCTTCATTTTAACAAATGAAGGAATTACAAGTACACATACAAATATACATTCTTGGTAAAGTCATCAGTTTATCTGATTTCTTCATTTTTAATGAATTTTTGAAAGCACCTGCAGACAGCATTCAAAACCTTTTTCTTACGTGTTGCAGCTGTCTGATAGGGTAGAAACATGGTGGGAAAAGGAGAAATTGCTCATTACGAGCAATTTCTCCTTTTTCCACAATTAATGTTTTCAAAAGCTTTCTACCTCAGGGTCGTAAGTACAAGGGACTGTTTCGTAAAAGGGTTAAGATATTACAAGCTGCTTTCTTCATCTTGAAGAAGACCACTTTTGAGCAAGAGTCAGAGAGAATGTCTGTAATCTGGGTGTTCAGAAACAGATCATGTCCATAGAATTTTCTCATTGAGACAGTTATTAATTATGTGTACAAAAACATAGGCTTTTGTGAAAGCATAACAATAGCATTAAATCACTCAACCCCAACTGATCTCCTTATTGGAACAACTATGATTTCTTTTCATTGTCTTAGCTTGAGGACCATGAAAAAGCTTTAAAGATATTGGTGCATAAATTACGTGATTACGTGGCAGCTGAGAATTATTGTTTGGTAAACTCCCAGGGGAAAGAACACGGGTACAGAAAACGGCTGTTTCATATCCTGCTGAGTGTGTATTTAGACCCTGCCAATGAGTGAGTACTGTCAGGCCTGTTTTTATTGTCTCTTTCATTTAGCTCTTTGCCAAACAACAAATTTTTGGACTGGATCAAATTCAAAGCATCTCCAGACAACAAATTAAATCTTGTTAATGATTTATGACTTTGATAGGGTGGAAAATATTGTGGGAAAATGAGAATGGTTACAAGCATTTTCTCCTTTACCCATGTTTTTGGTAGGCTTCTTTCTCATGGTGGTTAGAAGTCGGGATTGTGTGGGTACCCACAACATAGGGTTTCGAAGAGAATAATTAATATTTTGAAATCAAAATTGATCCTTCTATCTGAGGCTCTGCGTACAGAAAAGTTGCAAATCAAAGACACTGTCTGTTTCTTGGAATATTTGTAGTAGAATTTGCAAATACTTGGGCAAATTCCCTAAGAAATTTCGTCATGTTCTGATGAAATCCAGGACATATAATATACAGCTTAATGAATAAATGAGCTGTTGCCATAATACCACTGGAATAATGCTGAAAATGGTTTAAAACACCCTTCATTTAATCTTGACACTCATACTGCCTGATAATTATACCCTCCACAAGGTAGTGGAGGGGGGTATACTGGCATTGCCATGGCTGTCTGTCTATCCTTCCTTCCGTCTGTCCATCTGTCCATAGACACAAATTTGTTTGGAGAAATACTCCTACAGTTGGTGTTTTACTCTTGCTCATCACTGTCATGTATTATATCCTGGAAATCATCTTTTGATTAATTATCCACAAAATCCATTTTATTAAGTTGTTACTAAACAAGGAAGTTTTAAGTTTATCAATATCAAAAGCATTTGCAATCGACAAAGTGAATGCGACTGAAAATTTTAAATTTGTTTTGCGAAGGATAGAAAACATTGTGGGAAAAGGAGAAAATGCTGGTTACCAGCATTTTCTCCTTTTCCCACAATGTTTTTGTAATGGCAACTTTTTCAGAGATTGTGTGGTAATGGGTTAAACAACTGACTGAATTACGAGAAAGAATCGTTTCTTTGACATGCATAGAACTGGCCTGAAGCCAAGGTTTGGTCGATTGATTTATTGTTGGTGTTTGATGCTAATTTCAACAATATTTCATTTATACTGCGGCAGCCGGTGTAGCTACCCATGCTTTCCTGGAATCTCTTTTACCAGTACCCCACACAGTATTCTATCCAAGCCACTGGCTGCTTTCCAAGATAGATTAATGTCAAAATAATGGTCAGGGGTAGGAGAAGATTTAATCCTGTTGCAATGACTATCATCGATTGCCAGAAAGAAATTGGCCAAGCTAGGGATCGAACATGCATCCCCTACTCTCAAGTCCCTCATGCTACAGACTGAGCTACCAGACTCGATGGACCAAGATCAGCCTGCACAGACTTGTAAAATTTGCATTATATTTTCAGGAAAAAAGAGCTGATGGTTGCTCCAGCTATAAACCTTTTAAACAGTAGTGAGGCAGACTTTGATGTAGCCAAGGTTTGATTGACTTTTTCATCTATTATTATATCCTGTGTAAATCAGAGCTTCAGATAGAGGGAGTGGTTTGAATAGAAATACATGCATTAATTATTTCTCTTTCAAACCCTGTGTAGTGTGTTTTCATTAGAATCGTCTCGTTGAGACGATTCCAATGAGTACCCACAACATAGGTTTTGAAAGAGAAATAATGGATTTAGAATACCATCACTCCCCCGTATCTAGAGCTCTGTGTTTATGATACGCCCCAAATGTTCATAATTATTTTCTCATAATAATAGCCAAGTATTCTATCCAAGCCACTGGCTGCCTTCCAAGATAGATTAATGTCAAAATAATGGTCAGGGGTAGGAGAAGATTTAATCCTGTTGCAACGACTATCATCTTTTTACAGTTGTAATGTTAAACCCATTACTAATCAGATGTAACTTTTTACAATTCTTCATTACATCTTGTTAGTGACTCTGTGACTACTTGGGGTAGGGAAACTATTATTAACCCATACCACACAATCCCTACTTTTGACGACCCTGTGAAAGAAGCCTTTTGAAAACATTGTGGGACAGTTTGGTTATAGTTTAGAATATAGCAATGGACAGTGCAGATCAGAGATCAGAATGCACATTCAGTGCAGTCTGATCTCTGTTCTACACAGTTCACAAAAGCTTTTGTTGTTGTCTGTAGTATGGAGAGTGTTAAAAGAATGTAAAAAAAAGCTTGTATGTTGATCAACTTAATTTCAGGTGATACAAATAATCCCAGATTCTTGGTCAGTCAGTCTACTATCCCAGTTTCTGAACAAAGCTGTACGGCAGAATATGAATCGTAATCGAATGACGCGGATAGAGAGAATGATGGCCAGGGGAGAGAACCTTCAAGTCAAACAAACCTGTATAGAACTACAGAAAGATCCAGTAGCTTTAAGTGAAGACAAGTAAGCTTTTGTTTATTTTGTAGCTTGGAAGTTTTTGAAGAAAACAGCAAATAATTCCCGTAATCATGGTGTTGTCTGCATTATTTGCTTCTTGGTTGTGAAAAAACTTTGACATTTTGTAAAATCTCTGTTATTATCATTAAAGATATCTAGTTCAAATTTGGACAGTTGTTAAGGATAAAAAGGGGAAGGCATGTAACCATCAAAGAATTTTTATACCCGTGAAGGATAGTATTATTTTATGACCCTAGTCGTCCATCAGTCTTGTCTGTTTGTCAGTCTGTCTGTCTATCTGTTGATCTGTCCAACAGTTAGCAATTTCTTGTGTGCACAACTCCTCCTACAGTTTCCATTGGAATAAGTTCAAACTCAGCGTAATGAATCTCTATGATGTGTAGTTGTCCATGTGACTTTTAAAAATTGAGGATCTGTAGGGGATGTAGATTTCAACCCAATTTACTGACAAGCCCCTTAGAGGAAATATTTAGCACTCTGCAAAGCTCTTATTTACAAAGTCATACACTTTTTGAACTTCAAGTTTTCACCGAAAATCAACCACATGCAGCCAAGCGTTGGCACCCACATGCGGTCCTCTTATTTGATATTTATCATGAAACAGCTTACCTGAGTTGAAAAGGGGATGAAAGCAAAGCTTGGGATCATTCTTAAATGCAAAATTGGCTGTTATTGGGCCTATATATATTATATCTTTTACTGTTTCAGAAGCTGTGCAGTGTGCAATAGATCCTTTTCAGAACCCAGTTTCGTTCACTACCCGAACGGTGTATTGACTCACGTTCATTGTGCGAAAAATAAACATGTGTGTCCTGTGACGGGAAAATTATTCAGCACCACCACATCCTCATGACATCAGTTTCCATGGAAATAGTTTTAGTTTGAACCAATTTTTACATTTCTATTGTAAGCATAATTGCCATATTTCACACAGATAGAATTTTTCTCGTTCCTCTGCCTTTTACCAAAACATCTTGAAGGCCTGTTTTATTGACCTGGGCCCATATTCACCAACCATTCTTGAGAATGTTCTCAGTCTTATTCTCCAAGATTTTCTATATTTGTAAGAAACACAACTTCTGATTGGCTAAACCATTCGGTTTAGCCAATCAGAAGTTGTGTTACTTTCAAATGTAGAAAATTCTGGAGAATAAGACAAAGAACGTTCTGAAGGATGGTTGGTGAATATGGGCCCTTGATTGAATGATTGACTATATGGTGTTAAACACTGTTTTCAACATTATTTCAGTTATATTGCGACGGCCAGTGCACCTATCCATGTTTTCCAGGAGTCTCTTTTACCACTACTCAGAACTATTTTCTTTCCAAGCCACTGGCTGCTTTCCCCATTTAACCCATTACCATACAATCCCTACTTTTGATGACCCTGACAAAAGAAGCCATTAGAAAAAGGAGAATAAAGGAGAATGGTAAATAGCATTTTCTCCTTTTCCCACAATGTTTTTTTACCGTTAACAAAACAAATTTCATATTTTCAGTCATTTTTATTTTGTCATCTTCAAATGCTTTCAATTTGGACAAGCCTAAAATATTGTCGTGTGGTAATGAGTTAACCATTGATGACAAAATGGTCAGCGGTGAGAGGAATGAATCAAATGAATGTCATCAAATTTTGGACTCATCCAAAATGAAAGCATTTGCAGATGAAAAAGGAAGGTTGGCTCAAACGATAAAATTTGTCTTTGATATAGAGGAAAACATTGTAGGAAAAGGAGAAAATGCTGGGAACCAGCATTTTCTCCTTTTTCTACAATGTTTTCAAAAGCTCTCTTCTTCAAGGTTTTTAAAACAGAACTGTTTGGTAGAGGATTATAAAACTCATGTTCCATCTCTCAAATAAACATATTTCGCAGTGTTTATTTTTGCAGTCTTAGTGACTTATCAAAAACTTTTCCCATTGTTTGTTAACTTTAAAGGAGCAAAAACATTGTGGGAAAAGGAGGAAATGCTCATTACCAGCATTTTGTTCTTTTCCACAAGATTTGCAAAGGGGTGACTCCCTTGTGGTTATTAGATCAAGATCTGTTAACTTTAACCCTTTACTGCACAATGCTGACTTTTCACGACCCTGAGAAAGAAGCCTGTTGAAAACATTGTGGGAAAAGGAGAAAATGGTTGTAACCAGCATTTTCTCCTTTTCCCACAGTGTTTTCTCTCCTCTTCCACAAATATTTCAAATTTTCAGTCACTTTTATTATGAGGTCTGCCAATGCTTTCAATTTGGACAAGTGTAAAATTTTATCGTTTGGTAAAGAGTTAAAGGGACAAAAACTTTGTGAGAAAAGGAGAAACCAGCATTTTCTCCTTTACCCCCAAGGTTTTCAAAAGGTGTCTCCCTAAGGGGTTGTTAGACCAAGGTCACTTTACTTTAACCCATTTACCACACAGTGACGACTTTTAACGACCCTGATGAAGAAACCTTTTGAAAACATAGTGGGAAAAGGAGAAAATGCTGGTAAGCAGCATTTTCTCCTTTTCCCACAATATTTTCTACACAATCAAAGAAAAATTGCATCATTTCAGCCACTATGACACTTTCATCTGCAAATGCTTCTAATGTAGACAAGTCTAAAATTCTACCATGTGGGAAAGAGTTAAACAGGCAAAAACATTGTGGGAAAAGGAAAAAGCTGGTAACCATCATGGTGCCCTTTTCCCACAAAGGTTTTCAAAGGTTGTCTCCCTTCAGATTGTTAGACCAAGTATTGTGCTGTAAAAGGTTAAAATCTTTCTCGAAGTAATAAGTTTGATTCTCGTTTTTACATTTTTGTTGCGAGATTTGTTGTCGAAAGAATTCTTCGTTTCAAATTTTTGTGTTCACTGGTTGTAATACGATTGTAGACAAGGGAGATAATTTAATTTTAGCTTTTTTGTTATTAGAGGCATTGTCAAAGCCTAGTTGCTATAATCATGTTTCTTAAATGTTAACCCATCACCACACAATCCCTACTTTTGACAACCCTGAGAAAGAAGCCTCCAGAAAACATTGTGGGAGAAGGACTAAATGCTGGTCACCAGCATTTTCTCCTTTTTCCATAATGTTTTCTACCATTCACCAAATAAATTCCAAATTTTCAGTCACTTTCTTTTGTTGTCTGCAAATGCTTTTGATTTTGATAAACCTAAAATTTTGTCATTAGGTTATGAGTTAAATTTTGACATTTCCTGCAATTACTGCTGTAACTGAAGATCATTACTTGAAATTCTGACAAGTCATTATCTATCTAGGTTTTTAGATGAGCCCTAAATTTCCTTACTTTGGCTCCTTTCTCCTACTTTTCCCTACTTTTCTGAAAATGCTGCACATTCCCTACTTTTGAACTGCTGCACTATTCCTACTTTGAATTGGAAAATGAAAAATATATTTAAAAAAATGGTCAAAACTACGGAAAGTCACGGTTGAAAGTTCAAACACTTTTAACCTTTTACCACACATTGACGACTTTTAAGTATCCTAAGGAGGAGGCCTTTTGAAAAATATTGTGGGAAAAGGAGAAAATGCTGGTAACCAGCATTTTCTCCTTTTCCCACAATGTTTTCAACCCTATCAAGGAAGAATTGCATCATTTGATCCACTATGAAATCGTCTTCTGCAAATATTTTCAATTTGGATAAGTTTAAGATTTTGCTGTGTGGAAAAGGGTTAAGATTGTTTGGGAAAGGATAGAGAAGCTGTTGCTCAGTCAGAGTAATTTATTGCTGCAGGCTGTTTTCTTGATTCTAGTCCTATCATTATTTACTTTTCTAGACCTATTTAACCCATTACCAAACAATCCCTACTTTTGACGCCCCTGAGAAAGAAGCCTTTTGAAAACACTGTGGGAAAAGGAAGAAATGCTGGTAACCAGCATTTTCTCCTTTTCCCACAGTGTTTTCTACCCTTCCCAGAACAAATTTCAATTTTTCAGTCACCCTTAATTTGTTGTCTGCAAATGCTTTCAATTTGGACCAGTCTAAAATTTTCTTGTGTGGTGAAGAGTTAAACCATTACCAAACAATACAGGTTTTTTACAGTCCCGAGAATAGAGTCCTGAAAAAACTTTCCCTTTTTACAGACACCTTGAAATTGTCATCTGCAATGCTTTCAGTTTGGACGCATGCTACATTTTGTTGTTTGTTAACTCTTTACCACCAAATCTGGACTTTTAACAACACCTTGAAAGAAGCATTTAGAAAGCACTGTGGGAAAAGGAGAAAATGCTAGTAAATATTATTTTCTCTTTTTACCACAATGCTTTCTACCTTTCCCAAACCAAATTGTAATTTTTCACTAAGAATTATTTTGTCATCTCCTAATGCCTTGAATTTAGACCAGTCTATAATTTTGTCATTTGGTAAATATTTAAAGACTTGAATCTGGGTTTAGGACCAAAGAGTTAAAATGGTGGGAAGTGTTATGGACAGAATGATGCCTGAAATTTTTTTTCTGATATATATCTGGATTAGGAAGTAAATGAAATACTGAAATAGAAATGATATTTTACTCTTGTTTGTGTTTTTTATTGATCCAGAATCCTTTCCATGTTCTCACTAGCTTCGTGTACAAACATTGTGGGAAAAGGAGAAAATGCACATAATAAGTATTTTCCTACTTTTTCCACTTAGTTTTCTGTTTTTTCAAAGACATTCCTTGTCTTTGTAATGTATGTAATATCACAGATATCATTTGGTGAAATTTTCTATGATTAACTTTTTAACCCTTTCCCAAATGACAAATGTTGGACCCTTCCAAACCGAAAGAGTTTGCAGAGAACAATTTTAGATTTGGAAAAAATGGCAGAAAGTTCTCAAAAAGGGTAGAAATCAATGTTGGAAAAGGAGAAAATACTGGTAACCAGCATTTCCCACAATATTTTCTACCCTTTCAAAGTCAGAAATCATCAATTTGCCAATATTTAAGTTTTTGTCTGCAGATGCTTTGAATTTGTCCAATCGAAAAAGTCGTTTGATACAGAGTTAACCAAAAAAACAAAATTTGGGAAAAGTCCAAATTCAAAACATTTGCAGACCACAAATTATATGTGGCTATAGTGACGGAATTTGCTTTTGATTAGGAAGGAAACATAGTGGGAAAAGGAGAAAATGCTGGTCACCAGCATTTTCTCCTTTTCCCACTATGTTTTCAAAAGGCTTCTATGTTACAGTCATTAAATTAAGGAATGGTGCAGCAAGAGTTAATATGATTGGAGAAGTCTGAAATAATGTTACGGTGTCCATGGTTCTGAGACAGAGTGTTTGCTCCGTAACAAAAAGTTGCCAAGTTTAAGACCCAGGAGCAGGTGTTAACTTTGGGATTTTTAATTGGCTCACACATTCAACCTGAGTACTGGTGTAGTTCCCAAGAAATGGAATCGAGAGAGAGTAGTAGAATTTGTGGAACTTGTCTCTCAATCGATGTAAAAAGGTGGCTTCGTGCATCTCCGTGATGCATTGTTCCAAGCATACTTACGGATTTGTTAACCCATTACCACACAATCCCTACTTTTGACGCCCCTAAGAAAGAAGCCTTTTGAAAACACTATGGGAAAAGGAGAAAATGCTGGTAACCAGCATTTTCTCCTTTTCCCACAGTGTTTTCTACCCTTCCCTGAACAAATTTCTATTTTTCAGTCACCTTTATTTTGTCATCTGCAAATGCTTTCAATTTTGACCAGTCTAAAATTTTCTCATGTGGTAAAGAGTTAATCCACTTAATCATGAGGTAGACTAATCCTGGGACATACATAAAATTGACCCATAGCGAAAACATTATCTCCCGCTAGATAGCATTCTATAAATACTCATCTATCTAATTTAGGCATCCTGGGTACAGAACCAAACCACTTTCCTATGCGACAACCGTTACTTTGAATTTTAAACTAAAATAATCGTTTACTCAATAAAACGCTACCTCGTGCGGTTCACTCAGCTATGATCAGCAGTTTAGAGAAATCTGGAACTACAACAGACCTGATTTTTCCTTAAACGTATTGATAAAAGCTATTTTCTCCATTGCTACGTTATAGCTCGTAATACTAGTTTTTCCGATATCGGGGAGAGTGATGCGTCATATAAGACAGATCGAATCTTTATAGAATATGACATGCGCAGACAATGGTAGTGAAGAGTTTTGGCCAAGGTCAACCTTGGTCGATACTTTTCGGACACACATTAAGCCCCCTTTTCACAGAGCATGTTTCATATGTTAAAAATGATGTGGTCTGATTATAATGAATTAACGAATGGAAAAACACAAGACCTGCTAGAAATATACATGTATTTATTCTCGTGACATGAAAACCATTCAGTACAGGTACATGTAAATACTTTTAAAGAATATGTAAACTTATGTGATATCATGTAACTGATTAAAACATAGATATTTTCAAGAAATTACTACAAAAAATGAAGAAAAAAAATAAGCGAGGTAGATCAATTAAAAAAATATATAAAACTTCCTGATATGAATTTGTGATAAAGGCTTTAAAACTTCCTTGTTAGGTATGGAAAATTAACCTTTTAGCAAACTATCCAGTGCTTTGTAACCTTTTGAAAACATTGTGAGAAAAGGAGAAAATGCTGGTAACCAGCATTTTCTCCTTTTCCCACAATGTTTTCCAGTCTTTCAAACACAAGTACCTTTATCAGAGTCTTGTTTTTACCCTTTACCAAACAATCCCTGATTCTTATTACCGAGATAGAAGCCTTTTGAAAACATTGTAGAAAAAGAAGAAAATGCTGGTTACCAGCATTTCTTCTTTTCCCACAATGTTTTCTACCCTGCTGGAAACAAATTTTAATTTTTGAGTTGCGTTTATTATGTTGTCTGCAAGTGCTTTCAATTTGGACCAGTCTAAAATTTTGTTATTTGGTAAAGAGGTTTTTTGTTGCCTGCAAATGCATTCCTCTCTCACCTCTGCCTATTGTTTTGATGGTGGCAATATGGGAAAGCAGCCAGTGGCTTGGAAACAATACTGTGTAGAGTACTAGCAAAGGATACTCTAGGGAACCATAGACAGGTGCACTGGTCACTATGATATAACTTATATAATGTTGAAAATGGCATTAAACCATTACCACACAATCCCGACTTTTAACGAACCTAACAAAAGAAGTCTTTTGAAAATATTGTGGGAAAAGGAGAAGATGCTGGTAAGCAGCATATTCTTTTCCCAGAATATTTTCTCCCCTTCCCAAATCAAATTTCAATTTTGAATTCACATTTATTCTGTCGTCTGCAAATGCTTTCAATTTGGACTAGTCCAAAATTTTGTCATTTGGTAAAGAATTAAATACCATACAGTCAATTTGCAAATACTTTCAATATGAAAAAAAACTGTAAAGATTTGGTGAACTAAAGCTTTTTTTATTGGTGGTTTTAGCTCGAAAACTTTACAACTTCTCAAATATATCGAGTCGCTCCTTCAGACTGATTCTGTTTAGCTTTTTATCGCTGCTCTTTTGGTGCATAATGTGCTGTCTCATCTCTTGTGCCGACAGTTTGAAAATCAGCTCTTCGGGACTGGAAGGTGGAGAAGGTGCTAATCGCTTTGATGGCTGAAAGAGACAAAGAAGAGCACTCGTAGTTATGGCCCTATATTGCCCACCTGTGTATATAATTATGAATGAATTTTGAAACATTCTAGGACAAAAAGCTGGCAAGTTTTTAATGAATTTCTATAAAGGAAAGATAAGATGTTAATGAAATAGCTCGTGCTTAATTAACCCTTTACAACACAGCAAAACTTTAGACCTATCCAAATTGAACACATTTGCAGATGACAATTTCAGTGTGGCTCAAATGGTACTACTTTTCTTTGATAGAGTAGAAAAGATTGTGGGAAAAGAGAAAAATGCTGGTCTCCTTTTCCCACAAAGTTTTCCAACGGCTTCTTTCTCAAGGTCGTCAAAAGTTGTTATTGTGTGGTAAAGGGTTAACAAAATATCCAAACTTCATGGCTTTGCTTTTTCTATGCAAGTAACTCCTTATAGCTTATGCCTGACCGGGTAGCTCTGTATTTTGCGTGTCTAACTCTAGACCTAGAGGTTTGCGTTTGAGACCCAGATGCGACACACCACCTTTCTTTCAATTTTTGGCTCCTCACCTTTGAAGCATGTTAGGACTTGGAAAGACAGTTGTGTCAGTACAAAACACTGACTTCACCCTTTCCCAAACAAACCCTTGTTTTTATGTGTCTGCAGTACAAGTCTTTTGAAAACACTGAGGGAAAAGGAGAAATTGCTCGTGACGAGCAATTTCTCCTTTTCCCACAGTGTTTTCTGCCCATTCAGATAATTTTCTGCCATTGTTATGAAAGTTAAAATTGTCGTCTGCAAACTCTTTCAGTTTGGAAGGGTCTAAAATTTGTCGTTTGGGAAAGGGTTAAGGTAGTGAACCTTTAATAAAAACAGTGATTTCCAAACTTATATTATCATACAAAATTTGCTATTATTAAAAATGAGTATTATTGTACTACTTTCACCAAGCCACTTATTCCTTTTCGTCCTTCTTAGAATTATCATTTATAAATTCAAAACCACTTTATTCTAATTACAAAGGGATATGATAATTACCTTCCTTTTCTTGAAACTAACAAAAGTATCAAAAAATGATTTCAAGATAGACATCAAAGGACTTTCTGGTCGGTTAAAAATGTGCAAAAATATTATATCTGTATAAATTCGTATTTATCAACTAACAAGAAATGTTATTACATGTTGCATGAGAACTGTTACTGGTCTGCTACCTTAACGTAGTGGACCCGTAATAGAAAACAGCTATTTCCACTATATCTTTATCCTACAAAACTTGCAAATATAAAAAATGAGTATCATTACACTTCTTTCACCGAGCCACTTTTTCATTTTTGTCCTTCCTGGAATTATCATTTATAAATCTAAAACCACTCTATTCTCATTACAAAGAGATGTTATAATTACCTCCCTTTTCTGGAAACCAACAAAAGTATCAATAGATAATTTGAAGATAGACATCAAAGGACTTTCTGGTCGGTTAAAAAGGTGCAAAAATATTATAGCTATAAAGATCTAAATTTGTATTTATCAACTATCAAGAAATGTTATTCGATGTTGCATGACAACTGTTACGGGTCTGCTACCTTAAAGATGGAATACTAGTACTAATCCTGCTTAGGTGAGCTAAAAAAGGATTATACACACTATTTACATGTAAATACCGTCCATCATATTAACTCATTACCGAACAACAATATTTTAGGCTTGTCAGAATTGAAAGCATTTGCAGACGACATGATAAAAGTGACTGAAAATTTGAAATTTGTTTTGTGAAGGGTAGAAAACATTGTGGGAAAAGGAGAAAATGCTGGTTACCAGCATTTTCTCCTTTTCCCACAGTGTTTTCTAAAGGCTTTTTTCTCAGGGTCGTGAAAAGTAGGGATTGTTTGGTAATGGGTTAATTATCATGCTTACTAATAATCTCCTTAACCCTTTCCCAAACAATTCATGGTTTTCATGACCCAGAGAAAGAAGCCTTCTGAAAACATTGTAGGAAAAGGAGAAAATGCTGGTAACCAGCATTTTCTCCTTTTCCAACAATTTTTTCTTCCCTTTCCCAGAATAAATTTTAATTTTTTAATTACAATAATTTTGTCATCAGCAAATGCTTCCAATTTGGACTAGTTTAAAATCATGTCGTTTGGTAAACAGTTAATAGTTATTTCCTGTCACTCTTTTCCCAACCACAATTTTAAACTCTTTTAACTCTTTACCAAAAGACAAAATTTTAGACTAGTCCAAATTGATATCATAAGCAGACGACAAAATAATTATGAATCAAGAATTGAATTTTGAGTACGAAAGGGTAGAAAAAATTGCAGGAAAAGGAGAAAATCCTGGTTACCAGCATTTTGTCCTTCTACCACAATATTTTCAAAGGCTTTCTTTCTCAGGGTCGTTAAAAGTGGGGATTGTGTGTTATAGAGTTGAAAGGATAAAATTTACAGACGATAAAAACAATAGGATTTTAAAACGTCAATTTGTCCATGGAAGGGTAGAAAACAATGTGGGATGGGTACTAGCATTTTCTCCAATTTTAAAAATATTTTCGAAATCATCCTTTTTAAGGACTCTGGATTGTTAAGTAAAGGGTTTGACTATTTTCTTTCTAATGCGTAGAAATCTAGGTACAATTCAACTTTTAGTTTAACAAGCAATTTTCGTTGAAATAATATACCGAAAAAGACCTTTTCAAAAATTTACATGAACATGTCACTCAAAACCGCTCCCAGTCGGCCTTTTTGCATAAATAAAATGAAAAACAAAAACAAACAAAAAACATAATATGATATATTATATCAGCAGAAAAGGTTATTGCACACACATAGAAAGTTTCACAAACTACTGTCCATTGGTATTGGAGATATTGTCCCAGAGGGACACACTGGCAGACAGATGGATGGATGGATGGAAGGAAGGAAAGATGGATGGATGAACAAACAGACAATGCTAAAACAACATCCCTCTGCTTTTGGCAGGGGATAAAAAGATTAATTTTGACACTGACTGAACCTGTTCTTACAAAATATACTTATCACTCATAACCCTTCACCCAATAAGGCAATTCTATGGTACCTCTAATTGACCCTAAATAACAGCAAGGATGAAGTCTTATGTGTATATGACACTTTTGGTAGCATAGAAAACATTGTGACAAAAGGTGAAATTGCTTGTCACGAGCAATTTCACCTTTTGCCACAATGTTTTCCGAAGGCTCCTACAAGCAATGCGTAGAAATGAGTATCTATGGAGTAAAGGGTTAAGGACTGCTTTTTGGAAACCTTAATACTTTAGGAAACAATAAAATGTTGGACTTGGCCTGATAAAAGCATTTGCAGATGGCATTTTTAATATAGATCTATTTCAGACAATGATTTCTTTCTTTGATATGGTAGAAAACATTATGGCAAAAGGAGAAAATGCTGCAAGTATTTTTACATGACAAATTGAATGTAAGCTGAAAGGATAACTCCTGTCTGTTGACATGGTACAAAACACTGAGCAAAAAGGATAAAAGGCTTATTACAAGCATTTTGTCCTTTTCCTACAATGTTTTCAAAATTCTTCTACAGGCTGAATAAAACTAAGGATTATGTTTGAAAAAGAATATTGGAGTCTTGTGGAGATATGACCAAAACAGGATTGTCAAAAATAAATACAAGTGCATTTTATACATAGATAAAAGGTATCCGCAATACGATACATTAGCATGTTACAAGGGGTCCAAAAAGAAAGTTGACAGTTTAAATGTCGATTTATGATTTATTATATCTTTATGTTCTACCAGATAAAAAAACATTGCACATGTATAGACAATAGATATGTTTTTTTTTTTCTACATTTTAATTGTTGTCTGCTACTGCTTTGAAATTGGACAATCCAAGAATTTTGTTGGCTGGTATTAATTAACCCATTACCAAACAATCCCTGGTTTTTATGACCCTGAAAAAGAAGCCTTTTGAAAACATTGTGGGAAAAGGAGAAAATGCTGGTAACCAGCATTTTCTCCTTTTCCCAGAATATTTTCTACCCTTCCCTGCACAAATTTCGATTTTTGAGTCACATTTATTTTGTCGTCTGCAAATGCTTTTGATTTGGTCAGACCTAAAATTTTGGCATTTGGTAATGAGTTTAAAGAGTTCAGATGCATCCACAGCAGCTGGGGTCAAACTAGAAAACAAATATCTTGTCTTTAAAATATTTTCCTAAAAAACCATACCATGTAAAAAGTATGGAAATTACTGTGAAGATGACACTCTGTCAAGGTACAGTTGGTTCAAGTGTTTGTTGCTGATAGAAAATAGAATTCAAGACCAGATAAAAAGTAAACAAAAGATAGAGTTACCTGGCAACTTATGACCTACTTTCAAAAATTCTTAGTCATATTCCCAAAATAAAACCACATTTAACCCTTTACCAAACAACAAATTTTAGACTGGTCCAAATTAAAAGCACTTGCAGACAACAAAATAAATGTAGCTCAAAAATTGAAATCTGTTTCTAGTAGGGTAGATTCATTGTGGGAAAAGTAGAAAATGTTGGTTACCAGCATTTTCGCCTTTTCCCACAATGTTTTCGAAAGACTTCTATCTCAGGGTTGTAAAAACCAGGGATTGTTTGGTAAAGGGTTGAATTGTTGACTGCAAATTCCTTCAATTCGGTCAAGCATTTTTTCATGAAGTAAAGACTTCAATTGATTGTTTAATGCTGTTTTCAACATTATTTCAGTTATATTACAAAAGCTAGTGCACCTGTGCATGCTTTCCCACAATTTCCTTTGCCAGCACTTCCAACAATGTTCTTCCTACGCAACTGGCTGCTTTCCCACATAACCATCATCGAAACAATGATTAGTAGGGAGAGAAGAATGAATCTTGTCACAGTGACTATCACAAAACTTGCGATATAAATTGGTTGAGCCAAAGATTTGAATCAGCGTCCCCATTCTGAAGTCCTGGGCCTGTATTCACCAACCATTCTTAGGAATATTCTTTGTCTTATTCTCCAGAATTTCCCACATTGAAAAGAAACACAGCTTCAGATTGGCTAAATGGTTTAGCCAATCAGAAACTCTGTTTCGTTCAAACCTGGAAAATCGTGGAGAATAAGACAAAGAATCATTCTGAATGTTCTTAAGAATGGTTGATGAATACGAACCTATGTTGTTTGCTAAGACTAAACTACCACAGGTAGACAGTGAAGTGTTAGAACAAGCAGTTAATTTGTTAACTCTTTACCAAACAACAAAATTTTAGACTAGTCCAAAATGAAAGCATTTGCAGAAGACAAATTGAATGTAACCCAAATGATGATTTCTGTCTTTGGTAGGGTAGAAAACATTGTGGGAAAAGGAGAAAATGCTGGTTACCAGCATTTTCTCCTTTTCCCACAATGTTTTCAAAAGGCTACTCCCTTGGGGGTCGTGAAAAGTCGGGATTGTGTGGTAAAGAGTTAAATTGTTTTAAAATATCCATATTTCTCATAATAAAAGCACCCTCCCTAACAATAGGCTCTCCCCCCTTACAAAAATTGAACAGATTTATTGTTTTGCAAATTGGGTAAAAATTAACTCTTTACCAAACAACAAAATTTATACATGTCAAAATTAAAAGCGTCTTGCAGACGATACAAAAAACATAACTCAAAAATTGAAACTTGACTTTAAAAGAAAAGAAAACATTGTGGGAAAAGGAGAAAATGCTGGTCTCCTTTTCCCACAATGTTTTCAAAAGGATTCTTTTTCCGGCCATGAAAACCAGGGATTGTTTGAAAAAGGGTTAAAGGCTCTCTATCTGTATTTTGCATTACTCCCTGGGGCTTTTCTTAGGAGAACTATGGTATATGAATAATGAAGTGCAAACATACATGCAAATACAGGACAATGTGTATGTATTAATATGACGATAAAAGCCATCATTAAGATGATGTATGACACACATGTAATAGGTGCACATCTAGCGTCAAACAACATGTTCCGCTTACATCATTGTCATAACATACTGATGAATAACAACAGCAAAAACTAAATGTGAGAGGAGTTACCACTTGCTTAAAACCTATAGCAAACAACAAAATTTTGAATTTGTCCCAACTCAAAGCATTTGCAGATGACATTTGATTTTCACGTGATAGGAATGAAAACATTGTTGAAAAAAGGAGAAAATGCTGGTTACCCAGCATTTTCTCCTTTTCCAACAATGTTTTCAAAAGGCCTTTCTTTTAGGGTCATTAAAACTACGGATTGTGGGGTAAAGATTTAAGCCTTTAAAGAACAAATTCAAGTTTTAACGACCGCAGTGAAGACTACTCTTGTGACCAGCAATTTCACTTTTTCTCACACTGTTTTCTTAACCTTTCTCAAGCAAATTTCAGCAATTGAGATAAATTTTGTATGTTGTCTGCAAATGCTTACAACATTAATGATACTGAAACATTGTCGTCTGGTGAAGAATTAACACAATAAAGTGACACTTCCTGAAATAATTTTTGCAGCAGACAACACTTACAGAATCCTGTGATATTCAACCTTTCCCAAACAACAAAATTTAGACTCTACGAAATTGAAAGCGTCTGCAGACAACAATTTCAAATATAACACATATTAATCCTTTACCAAACAATCCCTGGTTTGTCTAACCCAGAGGAAGAAGACTTCTGAAAACATTGTGGGAAAAGGGGAAAATGCTGGTAACCAGCATTTTCTCCTGTACCCACAATATTTTCTACTGTTCTAAACTCAAGTTTAAAATTTTTAGTCACATTAATTTTGTTGTCAATTTGGACAAGTCTAAAATTTTGTTGATTGGTAATTTGAATATAGTTCAAATTTTGATCTCTGTATTTGATACAGCAGAAAACATTGCCACTGATTACCCCCATTTTCTCTTTCTCCAACAATGTTTTCAACAGGCTTCTTTCTCAGGATCGGTAACCCTTTACCACACGACAAAAATTTAGAATTGTCCAAACCATAAGCATATGTAGAGGACAAATTAAATGTGACCAAAATTGTTGAAATTGTCTTTGAAGAAAACAATTTGGGGAAAGGAGAAAATGCTGGTTACCAGCATATTCTCCTTTTCCTACAATGTTTTCAAAAGGCTTCTTTTACAGGGGTTTTGAAAGTGGGGATTGTGTGGTAAAGGGTTAAAACTCAGGATTGTGTGGTAGAGGGTTTAAAGGTTAAATCTTTCACTATGGAAAAATAAATTGCATTTTCTTGAAGACTAAAAACATTTAGTTTAAAGTTTAAACATATTTATCTTACATCGATTCAGAAACAAGTTCTGACAACTTATACTAATCTCTCTTGATGCTGCTTCCTGGGAACTACACCAGTACTCGTGCCGAGTGTGTGGGCCGATGAAAAATCCCAAAGTTGACACCCGTTCCTGGGAATCGAACTCGGGACCTTTGGGTTACGAGGCCGACTCTCTACCTCACGACCACATAAAACACATTTCTTCTGCAAGATCAGTCGAAAGTACGGTCAGAAACTAGAATCTAGCAGTGGACAGTGTTGATTAGAGATCAGACTGCATGTTCTGTGCAGTCTGATCTTGATCTACACTGTCCACAGAAGCTTCTGGGACGTCTTTGGTATGAAAAGAGTTTACAATGTTGTAAAGGGTTAAAGTTAGGTTTCTCAGAAAGTTCAACATACATGTACATATTTCAACTTTAGTCTATTATTAAATTCATAAAAACACTCTTAACCCAGTACCAGTCAGTCTCTACTTTTGACGACCCTGAGATAGAAGCCTTTAGAAAACATTGTTGGAAAAGGAGAAAATGCTGGTAACCAGCATTTTCTCCTTTTCCCACAATGTTTTCTACCCTCCGCAAGACAAATTTCAAATTTTCAGTCACTTTTATTATGTCGTCTGCAAATGCTTTCGATTTGGACTAACCTAAAATTTTGTTGTTTCAGGTTATGAGTTAACTCTTTCCCAAACAATTCCTGGTTTTTACGACTCTGAGATAAAGTCTTTTACAAACGTTGTGGGAAAAGGAGAAAATGCTGGTAACCAGCATTTTTCCTTTTCACAGTGTTTTCTACCCTTCCCAGATCAAATTTCAATTTTTGAGTCACCTTTATTTTGTCGTCTGCAAATGCTTTCAATTTGAACCAGTCTAAAATTTTGTCGTTTGGTAAAGGGCTAAAGTTAGGTTTCTCAGAAACTACAACATACATGTACATATTTCAACTTTAGTCTATTATTAAATCCATAGAAACACTTGAAGAAGATCTGGTTTAGACAAATAATTGCCAGAGGCAGAATTAAGTCTATGTCTTTATAGACAAACTCTTTGAACTACACAGATGTCCTGTTGCCTCTTAGAAGAGATTACCATTTACCATCAGCATCATGTAAAACAAGAGCATGGCATATGGATTCCTATAGTGACATTGATTCATTGTCTGCACGTCATATTCCTCGAAGATTCAACCTGTCTTATCCCTTTACCCCATAAGGCATTTCTGTTTCTCATTGACCCTAAATAACAGCAAGGATGAAGCTGTTTCTTATGTATATATGACACCTTTTGATAGCATAGGAAACATTGTGGCAAAAGGTGAAATTGCTCGTCACGAGCAATTTCACCTTTTGCCACAATGTTTTCCAAAGGCTCCTACAACTAATGTGTAGAAATGAGTATCTATGGAGTAAAGGGTTATATGACGCATCACCCATTCCAGATACTGAGTAGGAAAAGTAGGGCTTATACTGAAGCTAAACCCAAGCCTGTAGGGACTGTTTTAATAAATGGCTGGTGCATAGGTTACCTGCTAGCTGATCATAACTGAATAAGTAACTTTACTGAGTAAACGTTTATCTTATTTTGAAGTTTAAAGTGACGGTTGTCTTTTTGAAAAAATTAGACCGCTTATGTACAAAGAATGCCCATATTAGATAGATGTGTGTTTGTAGAATGCTATCTGGCGGGAGATGATGATAGTGACATCTTTCTGCCATGCGATACGAGATAGCTATCATGATAACTTCAGAAAACCATCACAATACCATGAGGTTTTCTGCAGATTTTATCGACATTGTGGAATGTTTCTATTAGGTATCACGATAAACTAAATATTTAAATGCAATATTTCTCGCTTGCGCATGAAGCTGACATGCAAGATAAAATCATTACTATACTGCAAAGAAATTTCTAGTGATCTGATTGGTTAACATGCCAGTAACATAATTATGTATTATGTACCCTGGCAAAAACTATGTAAAGCCTGTTTCCTTTTTGAGTGCCCCGTAAACATCACTACACTTGCAACACAACATCCAAAATATCAGCATCGATCGATCGACCACCAGACTGCATGTTTTTTTGCACCAAACTGCATGCTTTAGTGACGTCAGTTTCCAGTGACATCAGTTTTCATTGACTTTGGATACTCAGAAGGGAATATTCTATTTTTTCAGCATACTCGATTCGTGAGATTATAAAACAGGAAAATTTCGCTTTACGCACTTTGAAAGGGTAAAACTTTGCAGTATAAAAAATTCATTGTACGGTCAGGTGGCAGGAGACTTGGAAACTGTGTCGAATCATGTTACCACTTTGCCACCTAGCCTTTGGCTCGGGCGACATGATTCACCACAGCCGTGAACAAGTTTCCAGGTCCCCTGCCACCCTGATCGTACAGCTAATATTGTTAATATTTTATCCTTTTTTCGATATCTTTAAATTGAAAATCCATCATTTGGATGACCTCAGTAGTTTTTAACTTCACAAGATTGTGGGAAGCAAAAATTCTAATAATGAACAATTTTAGCTATTGCATATCTCGCGGCAGACAATGCCACGATGGATTGCCACCGCAATTTTTGTTAAAGGGGCTTTAGGTTTAAATGATGAAAAAGAGGTATTAACTCTATACAAAACAACATTAAATCAAACAATAAGTTTGAAAGCAATACAAAAACATTTAAGTTCTTTGATAGGGTGGAAACATTCTGGGAAAAGGAGAAAAAATTATGCTGGTTACCACAAATTTTCAAAAGCCTTTTCCATTACGGTTGTTAAAACTCCAAATTATTCTGCACAGTCGGTAGCGCACAGGACTCAAGATCATGGAGTCGCTTGTTCGATCCCTGGCTCTGCCAATTTCTTTCCGAGGATCAATGATAGTCATTGCAACAGAATCCATTCTTCTCTGATAATTTTTTCGACAATGGTTAAGTGGGAAAGAGGCCAATGGCTTGGAAAGAATATTGTGTAGAGTACTGGTATAAGAAACTCCAGGAAAGTATGGATAGGTGTACTGGCAGCTGCAAAATAACTAAATAATGTTGGAAATGGCATACAATAAATTAAACCTAGGTAATTGTGTGGTAAAGGTTTAACTATTTATTTACAGGCAAAATTTGGACCAAATTGAAATTGAATACATTGGTAGGTGACTTAACCCTTTACCAAACAATCCCTGATTTTTACAACCTTGAGATAGAAGTCTTTTGAAAACAATGTGGGAAAAGGAGAAAATGCTGGTAACCACATTTTCTCCTTTTCCCACAATGTTTTAACCGCTGCTGGAAACAAATTTCAATTTTTTAGTTGCATTTATTTTGTTGTCTGCAAGTGCTTTCAATTTGGACCTGTCTAAAATTTGGTTGTTTTGTAAAGAGTTAACTTTTTACCACACAACATAATTTTAGACTTGTCCAAATTGAAAGTTTTTTCAGACGACAAACTGAATGTAACTTAACCCTTTTCCAAAAGGCAAATTTTGGACCACTCCAAACTGAAAGCATTCTGCAGATGACAACTTAACAGTTGCTCAAAAGATGATTTTTTTATATGATGGTGTAGAAAACATAGAGGGAAAAGGAGAAAGTGCTGGTTACCAGCATTTTCTCCTTTTCCCACAATGTTTTTAAAAAGCTTCTATTCCTGACCAATAAAAACCAGGGATTGTTTGGGAAAGGGTTAATAGTTGAAATTTGTCTTTGACAGGGTAGAAAACATTTTTGGAAAAGGAAAAATGCTGGTTACCAGCATTTTCTCTTTTTTCAACAATGTTTTCAAAAGCCCTCTACTCCAGAGTTGTCAAAAGTTGAGATTGTGAGGGAAAGATTTAATAAATATGGCTCAAAACAATGTTATCAGTCTTGAATATAAAGCTATTATTGTGGGAAAAGGTGAATTTGTCTATTTATCATGTAAATGTAATACTACTCGGTGATTTTTTTTTAGAACAGGTTTATGTTAAATTGAATAGAAGGCCTTCTGTAACTTGTTTTTGAGTGAATGAATGGGGTGAATTTCCACTTTTGGAATGTAATGAGGTACTTTGAAAACAGGTTGTTTGTGTTTGATTGTAATTGTAAAATTCCTAAATTTCTATTATGGGATTGAAATATAGTGTCTATAATTTTTATGTCTGTTATGCTCCAGTCACAAATAACAAACTCCTGCCGGACGGCTAGTTTTTCAGATTTTGATACAATCGTCCAGGGGCTGCACAGCAGCCGTCCAATTAGAGTCACCATCCTGTGGCTGTTCGAGATTTAAAACAAAGACGATTTTTGGGTCATCCGTGTGCCCGTTAACTCATCGTCCGGGCTCCGTCATTGTAAGGTGACCTCTCAGTGACCAGACAGTGGGCCGACAGTAGCACAAAGTCAGAAAGATGTCCATACAGGCGCCATCTGGTCGCCACCCAATATCCGTTTGGTAGCCGCCCGATGCCTTCCTGAACTGAAAGTGCATGCACGGCATTTCCGTGATCCGATGACCAAGTTTGCAGTTTCTGGTGACTTCATATGCACCTACACGGTACATTTCTTAACCAGACATACGCCAGTTTACTGTTCTAGAAATTGAAAGGCTTGTCTTAACGAGAGGGCCAAGATGTGACCCCCGGGACCAGGCCAAATTTGACCTCAGGGCTACAATTTGGGCACTCTTGATAGACAACCACTTGATAATGATGCATGCCAAATTTGGTAGCCCTAGGCCCTACAGCTAGGTACCAGAAGGATTTTAAAGTTTTCCCTAAATAAGCCCATATAAAACCTGACCCTTGGGGCCAGGCCAAATTTGACCCCAGGGCTATACTTTGAGCACTCTTGGTAGAAAACCACTTGATAAAGATACATGCCAAATTTAGTAGCCCTGAGCCCTATGGCTAGGTACCAGAAGGATTTCAAAGATTTCCCTATATATGCCCCCCAAAAAACTTTATGATCCCCGGGCTGGGGCCAATTTTGACCGAGGGCTATTATTTGAAACAAGAGGGATATGATGGCCCTGTATCGCTCCACTGGCTACTATGTCAAAACAGTACAAGCCAAACATTATAATAGTTGGCCAATTGGTTTTAAATAGAATTTTCTTCTATAAAATCCTTCGAGAAAGTTATGATCCCACAGCAAAGCAATTTTTGGCCACAAAGCTACAATTACTTGAATCCTTGTGGAGGTCCACAAGATACAGCTCCATACCAAATAAAACAGGACTGGTCTAGAATATGTGATTACAAACAAGAAGATTTTCATACCTTGCTCAGTAAAAAGCCCTGTAAAACAAGTTTGCTCAATAAAAGGCCCTGTAAAATATGTGACCCATGAGACAGGTTTATCAAGTTTTCACTTAAAAAGCCAATGTAAAACTTGTGACCCCTGGGGTGGGGTTAAACTAGATCCCGCAAAGTTAAAATTTGGGCCCTCTTGGTAGAGGCCCATTAGATAAAGCTACATGCAAAATTTGGTAGTCCAAGGCCTTGTGGCTATGTACAAGTAGATTATTATAGTTTCCCTATATAAGCCAATGTAAAACTTGTGACCTCCCTGGACGGGGCCAAATTTGACCCCAGGGTTATAATTTGGGCACCTTTGGAAGAGAACTCCTAGGTAAAGCTACTTGTACATGCAAAATTTGACAGCTCTAGCCCTTATGGCTAGGTGTGGGAAGAATTTGAGTTTTCCCTATATAAGCCTATGTAAAACTTCTTAACTCCCCCGGGGTGGGGCCAAATTTGACCCCTGGGCTATAATTTGGACACCCCTGGTAGAGGTCCACTAGATAAAGCTACATGCCAAATTTGGTAGACCTAGGCCCTATGGCTAGGTCAAAGAAGAATTTTAAAGTTCTCCCTATATAAGCTCATGTAAAACTTGTGACCCCCGGGGCGGGGCCAATTTTGACCCTAGGGCTATAATTTGGACACCCTTGATAGAGGTCCACTACATAAAGCTACATGCCAAATTTGGTAGCCCTAGGCCCTATGTCTAGGTAGAAGAGGAACTTTAAAGTTCTCCCTAAATAAGCCCATGTAAAACTTGTGACCCCCAAGCAGGGCCAATTTTGACCCCAGGGTTATAATTTGAAGAAACTTGGTAGAGGTCCACTAGATAAAGCCACATGCCAAATTTGGTAGCCCTAGGCCTTACGGTTTCAGACAAGAGATGATTTTCAAAGATTTTCAGTTTTGTTGCCATGGCAACCAGAGTTTTTGAAGGAATTGATTTCTTTCAAGAAATTCTGGAGAGGACCATGGCAGGAAAATTTCTGTGAAGTTTCATCAAAATTGGCTGGGTAGTTTCAGAGAAGATGTTTGAAAAAAAAATTAACGCACGGACGGATGCATGATAGACAACGGGCCATGACATAAGAAGGCCAACGGAGCTAAAAACTTGGTAGAGGTCCACTAGATAAAGCTACACACCAAATTTGGTAGCCCTAGGCCTCATGCTTTCAGAGAAGAAGATTTTTAAAAAAAATCAAGAGTTTTCAGTTTAGTTGCCATGGCAACCAGAGTTTTTGAAAGAATAAAATTCTTTCAAGGAATTCTGAAGAGGACCATGGCAGGATCATTTCTGTGAAATTTCATCAAAATTGGATGGGTAGTTTCAGAGAAGAAGATGTTTGAAATAAAAGTTAACACACGCACACATAGACGAATGCACGGGCGGACACACAACGGATGCACAACGGACACCGGCCCATGACATAAGCCCGGTGGCCTTCGGCCAGTGGAGCTAAGAGGAAAGAGCACCACATATATATGCCAGTATAAGCTGCTGGTGCTTTCATAGTCAAAATAAAGTGTATAACTGTGTAAAAATGTGTTGAGAATTACCTGCCCTTGTGTTATCACATGGGCAGATAACTAAACACATTTTTCCACAATACTTAAAGCCTTTTTCAACATTATTTTAGTTATACTGCATCTATCCATGCTTTCCTTGAATTTACCAGTACTCCACACAATATTCTTTTGAGTGACTGGCTTCTTTCCCACATAACCGCGGTCGAAATAATGACCAGGGTGAGAGAGGAATAAATCCGGTCCCAATGACTATCATCAATCCTTGGAAAGAAATGGCCAAGAATCAAGCCTACGACCTGTATGCTACAGACTGAGCTAACGGGGCTTGGCCGCATAACAACAATGTAGACTCAGACAGGGCCACGACATTCCCTGGACATTTTCGTCGAAAAGCAGCCAAGCCAAGATGTAGGGAAAAATAAGAAAAAGACACATTTTCTTTAAATATAGATTATATATTTCAAAATTTTACAAATTCGTGCTCATTAGTTTCTGAATATGTAACTATTAATACTAAACAAAACATTTCTCTTTATTTACTATACAAAACACAGACTCTTGCTTTATGTATACCAAACAACAAAATTTTAAACCGATTCAAATTAAAAGAATTTGCAGACAATCAAAAATACTGACTCAAAAATTGAAATTTGTCCCGAGAATGTAGGAAACATTGTGGGAAAAGGAGAAAATACTGGTGATCAGCATTTTCTCCTTTCCCTGCAATGTTTTCTAAAGGCTTCTTTTTCATTTTCCGCAACTGTCACGATGTTTTTCAGATTCTTTCTACATCACTTAGTGATTAGGGTTTAACTCTTTACCAAACAACAAAATTTTGGACTTTTCCAAAATGGAAAACATTTACAGATGACCAAATGAATGTAGATCCAATGTTAATTTTTGTCTATGATAGGGTAGAAAACATTGTGGGGAAAGGAGAAAATGCTGGTTACCAGCATTTTCTCCTTTTCCCACAATGTTTTCAAAAGCCTTCTTCTTTTTTAAAAGCATGGGATTATGTGGAAAAGGGTTAATGTCAAATGAGAAAGCTTTCCAGCAGATTTACAAGCACTCAAATAACTAACCAAGTTCCAATTACCTCTATTTATGTCATTAAGAACTTCTGGCTCCAAGTGACATTGTTGCCATGACAACAGCTTATTAGAACCAACTTTTTTTTCACAGTTTCCATTGCTTCAAATATACCAACTGACAAAGTTTTAGAATTTTACAAATGGAAAGTATTTACAAATGACAATTTTAATGTCACTGGAATTGTTCAATTTGGCTGTGAATAAGTACTTTTTGAGCATAGGAAAAAATGCTGTTTACCAGCACTTTCCCCTTCTCCCACACCAAACAATCCCCGGTTTATACGACCCAGAGGAAGAGGCCTTCTGAAAACATTGTGGGAAAAGGAGAAAATGCTTGTAAGTAGCATTTTCTCCTTAAACCACATTTCAATATTTGAGTCGTGTTTAACACTTTGCAAAACAATCCCTGGTTTTTACAACTTTGAGACAGAAGCCTTTTGAAAACATTGTGGGAAAAGGGGACAATGCTGGTTACCAGCATTTTCTCCTTTTCCCACAATGTTTTCTACCCTGCTGGAACGTTTATTTTGTCGTCAGCAAGTGCTTTCAATTTGAAATAGTTCAAAATCTTATCGTTTGGGAAAGGGTTAAATCGTCTTCTGCAAAATTTAATGCTTTCAATTTGGACAAGCGTAAAAATTGTTCGTTTGGAAAACATAGTGGGGAAAGGAGAAAATGCTGGTTACAAGCATTTTCTCCTTTTCCCACAATGTTTTCAGAAGGCTTCTATCTCAGGGTCGTAAAAACCAGGGATTGTTTGGGAAAGGGTTAAAAGTTATCACTGATTTTCTGTCATCAGATCAGTGTTGAACTCTATACCAAACAACAAAATTTTACGATGCCAAAATGGAAGCATTTGCAGATGACAAAATAAATGCCTACGAAAAATACTAAATTCTGATTTGGGAAAGGTAGAAAATATTGTGGGAAAAGGAGAAAATGCTGGTTACCAGCATTTTCTCCTTTTTACACAATGTTTCAAAAGGCATCTTTCTCAAGGTCGTTAAAAGTTGGGATTGTTTGGTAACGATTTACACAAGAATGCAGCCTAGCTGTGATTGACAAATTCCTGAACTGAACTAATTAAGAAAATATTTATCATTTTGATAGAAAAATGGCTGTATACCATATTTCACCTAATTGATGAGCTGGGGTGGCATTCAAAACAGCAACAGGGCGCTCATAATTTTATTGCCAATTTCCGGACTTACTTGGAGTAGGTATGGTACTTTGATTTCTAGTTAGCTGTCAAATTTTGTGTTACCGGGGGCGTATTCCTCAATGTTCTGTGTTCTGGAATGCTGTTCTGGAATGTGCGAAAGGAATATTTCGGAACACAATACACTGTCCAGGAAGTATCTTCTGAATGGAGCATGTTTGGAACATTATTCTAAACCATATCCAAATGAGAGTATATTGGCATGATGGCTGTTGCAAGAGCTACTGTCATAGCTGTGTTAGTTAACCCTTTACCCCATAAGGCATTTCTGTGGTATCTCTAATTGACCTTAAATAACAGCATGGATGAAGCTGTTCCTTATGTGTATATGACATCTTTTGATAGCGTAGAAAACATTGTAGCAAAAGGTGAAATTGCTCGTCACGAGCAATTTCACCTTTTGCCACAATGTTTTCCCAAGACTTCTACAATCAATGCGAAGAAATGAGTATCTATGGAGTAAAGGGTTAAGGAAATGATTAGCAGCAGAGAGAGTAGAGACTACTATGCCCCTATTTATGCCATTCATATCGTAAAAAAGGTCAATTGCCAATTTATCCATGAAGAATAGTCCCTCTTTCAGCCATCTTGTATCACCTAGCAACGTTCAGCAGGTGCGTTGCACCTCAATTAGATTAGAACAGTTAGAACATGCTCTGAAGAACATGGCACAGTGTTCAGAAATACTCTATTGATCTAGAACATGTTCTGAGTATTCGGAGTAGCGGAAGGAATACCCCAGAAAGTTTATCAATAGGAAAGTGCATGTATATTCGGATAGTCTAATGTTAATGATATTGATTTATGAACTTACTACGATAATGTCAATGCCGTACAGGTAATAGCAGTCATGTGACCTCACAATGATGTCATATCAATACGTCACAGGTAGTGAGGACGCCTTTCTAATAAGTGCAGTGTTATGGAAGAGAAATTAGAGGATTTTATGCGAGTTATTGACCGGAGATTCGCAGACCTAGAAGCAAAACTTTCTGAATTATATAGTGACACTACTCCTTGGCAACAAAGAGCACCCGAAAGCCGGGAATTAGCTCAGAATTTTGAGCCAAGTGAAAGCCACAATTTCGACAGCCACGTGGCCTCCAGTTCCACACCACTTTCCAGTGTCTCTGGAACGGCCAATCCGGATATACACGCGATTATGTTGAGTACATGGCATATTGTTTATTTTTAATTAAAATAAGAATAACAAACATGTTTGATTGTGTGGTCACTATGACGTAGATTTACTAAAAGTTTATTTATAAACTATTGGCCATAACATTTTCTGTCAGTCTGCATTTGAAAACTATTAGTGATGTTATCTTGCATATGACAAATTTGTCACTCCAAACATCCATTTTCAGGTAAGGATAAGCATGGGTGGGGAGGTTGTCTGGAGGCCATAAGAGTAATAAGTAGGGGTGCTTCTATTAGGGAGGAAGCCTTAATTAAATGAAATATGGTAGTTTCCAATCAGGTGCAATGGGAAGGCACATACTCCTGTATAATAGTTATAAATTTTAACTTCCTCCTAGGTCAGATGAAGCAAACCTATGTACCCAAGATGAATGACATGTTATCTTACATAATCAAAGTTTTTTACTTTTTAACTTCCAGCAAGCCACTGTGGAAAACATTGTGCAAAAAAGAAGAAAATTTTGGCAACTCAGAGATAATGCATAATGCAAGTTAAAATATTCAAATTGCTCACATTATGCAGTATTTTGTTCAGCACAATTTTTTTTGACAATTTTGTATTCGACCAAATTGAAAGCATGTAGAGATGACATGATCAGTGCTGCTCAGATGATAATATCCGTCTTTGACATGCTAAAACATGTTGTGGGAAAAGCAGAAAATGCTTGTAACCAGAATTTTCTCCTTTTTCCACAATGTTTTCAAAAGCATTCTTTTTTTTTCAGGTTCGTTGAAACTCGGAAACGTGGGGTAAAGGGTTAAAAGACTATTTCTAAAAGTTATCTGCTGCAAATTAGTACAGGAAAATATTGAGCTCATTGATAAAATTGATGAAGAAATTTTAAATAGAATGGATGAGCAGGTTAATTGTCTGGAATGAGCAAAAAATGCAATGATTCAAATACGTAACATCTGAAACAAGAGGGCCATGATGGCCCTGAAATCGCTCACCTGAGTTCATGGACCAAACATGAACCATTTTCAATCTAGTTTTCCAAGTGACCTAGTTTTTTTTATCAGGCATTACCCATTATCGAACACTTTTGAGATATCAATAAGACAAACATTCTGATCAAGTTTCATGAGTATTGGACTGAAGATGTGGCCTCTACAGCGTACAAAAGGTTTTTCTAAGAAGACCTAGTTTTAGACCTGACAATTACCCATTATCGAACTCTTTTGAGACATTACCAAAACAAACATTCTGACCAAGTTTGAAGAGTATCAGGCAGAAAATGTGTCCTCTAGAGTGTACACAAGGTTTTTCTAATATTTAACCCAGTGACCTAGTTTTTGACTCCATATGACCCATTTTCAAAGTCATTTAAGGTATCACCAAGACAAGTATTATGAACAAGTTTTTGGAGTATCAGACTGCAAATGTGTCCTGCAGAACATACACAAGGTTTTTATTACATTTGACCTATTGACCTAGTTTTTGACCCGACATGACCTAGTGGCCACTAAGATCTGACCTAGTGGTCTAGTTTTTGACACCACATGACCCTCGTCCGAGATTTTATCAAGACAAATATTCTGACCAACTTTCATGAATATTGGACTGAAAATGTGGCCTGTAGAGCGTACACAAGTTTTTTCTAAGATTTGACCTAGTGTTTGACCCAACATGACCCAATTTCGTTGAGGCAAACATTCTCACCAAGTTTCATGAGTATCGGATGAAAAATGTGGCCTCTAGAGCGTACACAAGTTTAAAGTTGAAGACAGACGACGGATACAGCACTATCACAATAGCTCACTCTGAGCACTTCGTGCTCAGGTGAGCTAAAAAAAAATTAAACTAGAAAAGTGTCGACCACTTGGATGCACACTGCCAACCTGTCACCATTAGAATTGTAGTGTATATTGAACAAGTTCAACCAAGTACTGTGACCTTGACCTTTGAGCTGGAGATATGGTTTTGCATGGGATACATCGTTTATCCATAGTGATCATTTGTGCAAAAGTACTTTAGAGTCTGACTATGCAACTAGAAGTTATTGGGTTGACACAAACATCACTTTACTGAAGACAGATACATACAGTCATGTACATATAAATGTATACAAACAAGGACACGGGTAACACTACATGTCCTTGCATTTTAAGGCGGGGGCATCAAAATATCATTTTCACACATCATGTCCTAGAACATGGAATGAGCAGTGGTTGCTATCTTCTATTCAAACAACCAACTTGGAAATATCAGTTCATTCATGAAACATGAGATATTAAGGTACCAAGAAAGGCCAAATGTCAACAAAACAGGTGTTTAAATGCATTTGAATTTGTATCATACCATTTAAAAGTATGGAAATTATTGTGAAGATGACAATTTGTTATTGTACAGTTAGTTCAAGTAGAGAAATTAATTTCAACAATTGGTTAAAACTTGCCAGGTAGCTGTGTCTTTTGTTTACTTTTTGCTTGATTTTTAAATTCTTCCATTTACCCGTGACTAACATTTAGCCGTAACACACCATAACAGACTGTCTGACACCTCCACACATTATTCTTTTTTTTTAAATGCTATGATTTAAATATACATGTATTATACATGCTTTTAAATGGTACGATTTAAATGTATTATATATGCTTTTAAATGGTTATTTTAAATGTATTAAACATGTTTTTAAATAGTATAATTTAAATGTATTATACATGTTTTTAAATGGTATGATTTAACCCATTACCACACAATCCCTACTTTTGATGCCCCTGAAAAAGAAGCCTTTAGAAAACACTGTAGGAAAAGGAGAAAATGCTCGTAACCAGCATTTTCTCCTTTTTCCCACAGTGTTTTCTACCCTTCCCAGAACAAATTTCAATTTTTCAGTCACCTTTATTTTGTTGTCTGCAAATGCTTTCAATTTGAACCAGTCTAAAATTTTGTCGTGTGGTAATGAGATAAATGTATTGCAACACCTGCTTTGATAATTTAGCCTTTACTCAGCCTTTAAGTTGTGTATGTTAACTTATTTTGCCTTTGTGGTCAGCATAGATCAAGTTCAGATTGCAGAGAAAGTGCAATTTGAACTTAGATCAACACTTTGCCGAAACATTATCTAAGTCATATTTCTTGAAGGAAAACGTCTGTAAAATTCTGTTTATTGGTTCACTACGGTTGTTAAAATTTTGGGTTAGTTGGTAAAGAACTCAGACCATGAAGCCAAATTCCTGGCTCGTTCCAGTGCTTTCATTGAGATCCGTCGGTTTGTTTGAAGCAGCTACATGAAAGGATGCAGGAACACCTAAGAGACGTCTGTTTAGAAAGAGAAAAGCTAATGACTTTCCATTTTCCACTAGAAAACCATGAAAAAGATGTACTCCGCAGACAAGACAGAACGTTAAATACACGAATCAGCATGGATTAAAAAGTTGCAGACAGTCCAACCACTGGGTTGTCATGTCAAGTGCGTTTTTGAGTCACATTTTCTTTGTCATCTGCAAATGCTTTCAATTTGGACAAGGGAATATTTTTGTTGTTTTGTAATGAGTTAACCCTTTACCACACAAACCTCTCAGAGATAAACTGGTGTCCCTGGTTGTGAGTTAGAGCATTGGCCTTGTATCCATAAGGTCCCAAGTATGTTCCTCCGGAGCAGGTGTCAACTTTTGGATTATTCATTGGCCCACATATTTGGCGCGATTACCGGTGTAGTTCCCAGGAAGCAGAATTGAGAGAGCTTAGTATAACTTGTGAGAACTTGTTTCTCAATCAATGTAAAATAAATACGTTTAACCCTTTACCAAACAACAAAAATTTTAGACTTGTCCAAACTGAAAACATTTGCAGGTGACAAAATAGATATGACTCAAAAACTGCAGCTTGACTTTAAAAGAATAGAAAACATTCTGGGAAAAGGAGAAAATGCTGGTTACCAGCATTTTCTCCTTTTTCCAAATTGTTCTCAGAAGGCTTCTTCCCTTGGGTCATAAAAACGAGGCATTGTCTGGTAAAGGGTTAAACTGAGAGAGATATTACAAAAATTTTTGCATGACTTCTACGCAGATTATAACGACACTGATGACCATAACCATGCCAGGGCTGTGAAAATACCTTCAACATTTTCCCCGAAAAACAACCTCACTAAAAAACTTTCAAAAATAATAACAATATAGCTTCTGTTTTGGGACATATACAAACAAAAAAACGTAAAGGAGAAAAAAAAACATGCAGCAAAAATATCGAGACCAACAAATTGAATATCATTTAATTCCATTTTCTGGCTAAAGCTATACAATGTAAAAAAAATAATTCATTTTCCTTACCCCCAAATAACAACACTTTGTGATACATTCAACAACCACACAAAATCTGTTTACTCCTTAACCCCGCAATCCCCACTTTTAATGACCC
This sequence comes from Tridacna crocea, assembly GCA_943736015.1. Taxonomy (NCBI): domain Eukaryota; kingdom Metazoa; phylum Mollusca; class Bivalvia; order Cardiida; family Cardiidae; genus Tridacna; species Tridacna crocea. Next base: position 1,536,555 of record OX031067.1, on the reverse strand, counting down.
TGAGAAAAAAAAGACTTCTGAAAACATTGTGGGAAAAGGAGAAAATGCTGGTAGCCAGCATTTTCTCCTTTTCCCACAATGTTTTCTGCCATTCCCAAACCAAATTACAATTTTTCAGTCACATTTATTCTGTTGTCTGCAACTGCTTTCAATGATCCAGTGTATAATTTTGTCATTTGGTAAAGATTTAACCCTTTACCAGATGACAAAATGTTAGCCTTGTCTAAATTGAAAGACTTTGCAGACAACGATTTCAGTGTGGTTCAATTGGCCAATCTTGCTTAGAAAGGGTAGTAAACATTGAGAAAAAATGTTTTTTTGAGATTTTTTTCTTTTCCCACACTGTTTCCAAAAATCTTTCTCTTTAGGGGTCATGAAAACCAGGGATTGTGTAGTATAGAGTACCTAAAACTTACTGATATCAAACACATTTCCTCCATTTTTTGCGGTACTTCAGTTTATCCACTTTTAAACTATTTTAACATCAAAAATAGCCAATGGTCCTTTTCTTGACATTTTAGAATATTCTCCAACGATAGCAGAATCTTGAAAGTTTGTAAGCATTAAAAAACTTTCCAAAATGATTTTTTATGATGAGGTATGACACCAACAAATTTACACAATGTATAAATGCTTGTGATTGTACTTTGTAGATCTGACAAATACAGATTTGAGACGTCTAGCCAATTTCATCGACTTAACGACTTTCTACCCAAAACAAATGTGAACTGGACTTGAAAAAATTTTGTCAGATTATCAAAAAGGTTGACTGTTCTATGCAATTTCAAAACAACTCCCAATTTTTCATGACTATGAAGAGGCGTTTTGAAACACTGTGGGAAAGTACAAAATGGTGGTAACCAGAATTTTCTGTTCCCCACAAATTTTTTTTTCAATACCATTTGAATGATAAAAAACACCTTTTGGTTTATATTCGTTGTCTTTGAATGTCATTTAGTCAACTCTAAAATCTTTTTAGTAAGAAATTATAAGGTCACAACTGTTCTAATGTGTCGAGAGAAAAAGTAAGATTATTTGTTAGCCAGCAAAACACCATTTTAAGGTCTCAGGAAACCCCTTTATAAGATGATTAGTGGGTAATTAGCACTTGTTTTGGGAAGGATAGAAAACCTTGTGGGAAAAGCAGAAAATGCTGGTTACAAGCATTTTCTCCTTTTCCCACAATGTTTTCTAAAGCCTTTACTATCAGGGTAATTAGTAGATGGGTTAATTGGTGTCCGTGTTAGTGCAAAATATTCCCGAAAACTACATAATTTGATGAAATCTTCACTTTTATCCTCTCGAATCGAAGTGAAGCATTAAAACTCTGGAATTATAGCTCTCTTACGATTTAACTTTCCACTTTTCCTTCTGTTTTCTTTTTTCTCAATGTACATCATTTTCACAGAACCCAGTCAAAGATTGACTGTCATCACTGTATGGTATTTAACACCGTTTTCAACATTTCAGTTATATCCTGACAGTCAGAGCACATATCCATGCTTTCCTGGAGTTTAACCCTTTACCACACAATGATGACTTTTAACGCCCCTGGGAAAGAAAGTCTTTTGAAAACATTGTGGAAAAAGGAGAAAATGCTGGTAACCAGCATTTTCTCCTTTTCCCACAAGGTTTTCTACACTACCAAACCAAAATTGCATCATTTGAGCCACTATGAAATTATTGCCTCCTTCCATTTTGGATAGGTCTAAAATTAGGTCTGTGTGGTAAAGGATTAAACAAGTACTCCAAACAATGTTCTTTCCAAGCCATTGGCTGCTTTCCCACATATCCATCAAAACAATAATCCATCATGAGAGAGGAATGAATCCTACAGTGATGATTATCACTAATCCTCGGAAAGAAATTGTTCGAGCCAGGGATTGAACCTATGACCCTCTGTTCTTAGGTCCTGTATGCTACTGACTATGCTAAAGGGGTCTGAGCAGAATCCGGCCAAGGTAAATTGATTGAAAAACGTAACACAATAACTACATTCATCTTCCATAAAATCACATAACAGCTTATCTGGCCAACATCCATCTCTCAACAGAAGAGGGGAAACTTTTGTAGAGATCCGAAACATGTGTTTAACAACTTTTTCTACAATCTTTCCTCTTTAATACAGAGTGACAAAGTAACGAAAACATGACAAAAATAACCTTTTAGCGCCATAGCTAATACTAGTCCAGCCAAATGTAGTTTTATTTATGTAGACAAAATGCTGAATCGAACGGACATGGCCTTCAATCTTGAATCTACATAATCCTACGTTTTTTTCTGAGTTAACCCTTTACCACACAATGTCGACTTTTAACAAACCTTGAGGAACAGGACTTTTGAAAACATCATGGGAAAAGGAGAAAATGCTAGTAAGCAGCATTTTCTTCTCTTTCCATGAAGTTTTCATAATCCGTATTGTTTTGTAAATGGCTGACCACTGAAAAAAAAAAAAGAAAAACATCATGGGCATGGGCGAAAATGCTGGTTACAAGCATTTGATTCTTTTTCCATGAAGTTTTCATTCGTCCACATTATTTCGCAAATGGTTGACCAGTGATCAATGGCGCTAGAAGGTTTCTCACAACTTGCGACAAAGAAGAATATAAGGAAAATAGTTATGTAAACAGGAATGTTAATAAGGAACACAGTGAACATATATAAACATGAATCAAACAAAAATATACATGCTTCCCGATTTAATGTTAACTCATGTGTCATTGCTTTGAATGACCATAGATGCATTTGCAGATGGTGTAAATCAAGATCAGACTGCACAGAGCATGCAGTCTGATCTTTAACTCATTACCAAATGGCAAAATTTTAGGTTTGTCAAAATTGAAAGCATTTGCAGACGACAAAATAAAATTGACAGAAAATTTGAAATTTGTTTTGTGATGGGTAGAAAACATTGTGGGAAAAGGAGAAAATGCTGGTTACCAGCATTTTCTCCTTTTCCCACAATGTTTTCCAAAGGCTTCTTTCTCAGGAGCATCAAAAGTAGGAATTTTGTGGTAATGGGTTAACCAAAGGAAAAAGCATCGACCCAGGTCAGCCTATGCGGACTAAGCCCCATTTTTTACAGAGCATAGCTAAAATATATTTGGCATCAAACAGAGATAATACAATGTTGTTGCATTCGAAATTATATACATGTAATACTGCTAACTTTTCTGTTATATATAGCAGTCAGCACTTATTCTTTGTCTATGTAAGTCACTTCAGTACTTTCATTCCATTTTCCCTTAAAAAGCTCAATAAATGGAATGGACAGTGTGAGTCACTTCTAAAGTTAAATCGTCGGTTTACTTCCAAAACTTTTTCGTAAGTACATCTTATTACAAGCTGCAGCGATGAGGTTTTGATAGTAAATGGATGATATTCGTCTCGCTTATTTTAAAGCCATATTTTTCCCCCGATTAATCGGGGGTAGAAAGCTAACAGTTTAGATCCGAGATCAGACTGCATGATCTACGCACTCTGATCATGACCTATGTAGTCTTCACTGGCAAACAAACCCAGTTCTAAAGAGCATTTAGCTCCTTTTCCTATAATTTTCTCAACATCTTCGACAAATATTGATTTCCAGTTTAATATTTTATTTTCTTTAATAATTATTAACTCTTTACCACACAATCCCAATTTTTAACGACCCCTGCGGAAGAGGCCTTTTGAAAACATTAAGGGAAAAGGAGAAAATGCTGGTAACCAGCATTTTCTCCTTTTCTCTTAATGTTTTCTTACCTATCAAAGACAAGTACCGTTACCGGAGACACGTTTGAATTGTCATCTGCAAATGCTTTCAATTTGGTCAAGTTTTCATTTTCATCGTGTGGTAAAGAGTTAAATCTTTTTTTGACTGATTATACAAAATATATATACTTCATGGACAACATTTTCAGTCAAGAATGAGACCTAGACAGATACAATTTTGTAGCTGCTTTTTGTCAACAGTGTTTCAGTAAAATGGACAGAGTAGATCAAAGATCAGACTGCACATTTTGTGCAGTCTGATCTCTGTCTACGCTGGCCTCAAAGGTAACTAGAGTGGTAAAAGGCCCTTTAATAATTAACCCTTTCCCAAACAATAAATTTTAGACTCTTCCAAACTCATGGAGTTTGCAGACCACAATTTCAAATTTGATAAAACTAGCAAAAAGTTCTCTAAATAGGTAGAAAACACTGGGGAAAATGGAGAACTTGCTCATTACGAGCAATTTCTCCTTTTCCCACAGTGTTTTCAAAAGACATGTACTGAAGACACGCAAAAACAAGGGCTTGTTTGGGAAGGGTTAAGATCTGCAATGTTATTGTAGTAACATCCAGCTGTTCTAGCATAACATAATTAGAGATATGTTTAAATTTTTCCATGTATTCTTTTCGCGGCATTTTTCTCAATCTATTTGTATATATCTATACGTTCTTTCTCTCCTCAAAACATTTAGAGTTTCATGATAAATGAACATTTTGTTATGCAATGTTCTTTCAACCCCAAGGTCTCAACTTGATACAAAAACCAAAAATCAACATTTGGATATACAATCTTCTTTCAATCCTAGTCTCTACTAAATACAAAAGTCAAAAAAACTTTTGTTGCATTGGCGTTTCGGTCATATATGTATAATAGATATATATATATTTTCAGTTACATCCGTCTACGTAGATATGGAACAGTTTTTAAAATGATCACAGTTTTTGGAACATATCGTATTTGGTCTTGAAGTCCATATTCGACCTTTGTTTCGGATCGGCCTTCTTCTTCGAGGCTATTCGCTCCCTCATTTCCTTTGCCGATAAATTCATGCTGAGGAAATCTCCGCCTCCATTGGCCTGCACTGGTGCGCTGTTCTGAACTGGTTCCTTGAAATAAAGATATGTGAACATGCTCTATCTAAATATATGTTCATATAAATGATACAAGATTGGTTACTTGAACAAATTGACATGAAATAAATGACCTCTATTACCATATTTTACACATTTGAATTCTTGTCCAAACTTAGCTTTGTTTAATGTTGTCAACATGCGGAAGGAACTATGTGAAAGTTTTCTTTTTACTCTTTGGGCCGCTAACAAATTTATTGTCTTTAACTAATTACCAAACAACAATATTTTAGGCTTGTCCAAATTGAAAGCATTTGCAGACAACAAAATAAAAGTGACTGAAAATTTGAAATTTGTTTTGTGAAGGGCAGAAAACATTGTGGGAAAAGGAGAAAATGCTGGTTACCAGCATTTTCTCCTTTTCCCACAATGTTTTCTAAAGGTTTCTTTCTCAGGGGTGTCAAAGGTAGGGATTGTGTGATAATGGGTTAAAGTATACTTAAAATACCTGAAATAAATAAAATATAATTTTGTTGATTTAGATTGGTAATAGGTGGTGGGTGACAGAGATCTAAGATGCACTTTCTGTGCAGTCTGATCTTGATCTATGTCATACGCAAAGGCTTCTTTTTTTGACTATGGTACTGTACGGGTCAAACCCAACATTTACTGTTCACAGAACTTCTGTACCATCCTATTATACCCAATGACAAAATATTCACTCTTTAATCATTCTTAGTTTAAAGGTCAACTTCAGGTCAATTTATTCAAGTAATACTATGTATGGTGGGATACCCTTTTGAGCCGAAAGCTTGGCATCCTTTAACTCTTTACCAAACGAGAAATTCTGGACTCTTCCAAACCAAAAGAGTTTGCAGACGAAAATTTTAGATTTGGAGAAAATGGCAGAAAGTTCTCAAAAAGGGTGGAAAACACTGTGGGAAAAGGAGATATTGCTTATAACAAGCAATTTTTCCTTTTCCCGCAGTGTTTTCAAAAGACTTTTACGGCAGACACGTAAAAACCTGGGCTTGTTTGGGAAAGGGTTAACTCTTTACCAAATGATAAAATGTTGAATTTGTCCAAATCAAAACATTTGCACACAAAAACTTAAAAGTGGCTCAGTTCAAATGGTGTAACTTGTTTTTGACAGAGCAGAAAACATTGTGGGAAAAGGAGAAAATACTGGTTACCATCATTTTCTCCATTTCCCATATTTACAAAGGGCTTCTTTTTAAGGGTCATTAAAACTGTATTGTGTGGTAAAGACAACTCTTTACCGGACAAAAAATATTAAAAATTATTGCAGTTTGGACAAGTCTAAAATTTTGTCGTCTGGTAAAGAATGAAGATTTTTCATGCACATCAAAAAATGATATACCACCATCAATTTATTTCATAATAATTTTGCAACTTTATGAGAATATGATTTTATATGTATTGATACTGTTATTGCATGGAGAAGTTTTTAAAAGTAAAATAATTACATGTAATTACTAAATCTGTACTTTTCTATGCCTTTTCTAATTGCCTTATTCCTTTCCTGCCAGGTAAGTTAACTCTTTACCAAACAACAAAATCTTAGACTGCTCCAAATTGAAAGCACTGTCTTGCGGATGACAAAGTAAATGTAACTCAAAAGCTGAAATTTGTTTCCAGCAGGGTAGAAAACATTGAGGGAAAAGGAGAAAATGCTGGTTACCAGCATTTTCTCCTTTTCCCTCAATGTTTTCAAAAGGCTACACTGACCTATACAGTGAATTTTTTCATGCTTATCTTGACATATTTATGAAAGAAAATGCTCACTGTAGATACAAATCATTATCTTATATAAAGAATAATTATACTTTTTAACTTTTTTTTTATGGTAATCATAGCACATTATTCTCAACACTTATCAATTTTTTGCACATTCCAATGAAAATTCTTCTAAAATTTGTTGTACAGAGTTGCTATGGCAACACTTGGACAGACATGCCATAGATTAATGCTAACCAATTACTTGTTTTATTGCCTATTATTATTATTATTATATTTATTATTAAAGTATATTGTATTGTATTGTATTGTATTGTATTATAAATGGGTAATTGTCATACTTTTGTGCAATAATATAATGGTGCAACAAATTTTATGAGGAAAAGAAGTTTTTGCCTTCTCACTCATGCAATTTCTGTGTCTCTTTAGTTTGAGGGCAAACAAATACAGGATTTTTACTTGCAGTAAAAAGTTTTAGACATTTATTGGATGTTTACAACAGGAGGAAAATTTTTTGAAATCTGAGAAAATGCTCATTTTGAACAAGTAGAAAAACATTGTTGGAAAAGAAAATGCTGGTTACCAGCATTTTCTCCTTTTCCCACAATGTTTTCAAAAATTTTCTGCTTTAAAGCCATAAAAACTCAAGACTATAATTATGGTACAGGGCTAAATCTTTATATTTTTGTTTATACATGTATATTTGGCATCTTTTTTTTTAGGGTGGGGGAGGGGAGGGGAGGGGAAGGAGAGAGGACAGAGGGGCTTAAGAGGGCTTCAGCCTTCAAACTAATGTAGACACAGAATTGCAAACTGGAGAAAACAAGTAAAAAGACAGTTAAGAGTATCAAGATGTATTTGTAATATCTGTGTTTCGTCCATGTTAGTGGTCAGTAATTTATATAGAGTATGTTGGGTAAGACATAGTATCGTACAAGGTTTGGTCAATTTTAGAGAACTGATACAACTGAACTATTCCTGATCGCAGGTATCATTTGCTAGTAAAAGTCCACTGTACACCTATGACTGGCAATCTGTTTCAACTGTTTATCTAATTCTTTACCAAAAGACAAAATTTTAGTCTCGTCCAAACTGAAAGCACTTGCAGACAACTGAATTAACACGACTAAAAATTTGAAATTTGTTCTGGGAGCATAGAAAACATTGTCGAAAACGGAGAAAATGCTGGTTACCAGCATTTTCTCCTTTTCCCACAATGTTTTCAAAAGCCTTGTTTTTCAGGGTCATGAAAACCAGGAATTGTTTAGGAGAGGATTAATTCTTCATAATCTAAAATGACATCTCAATCCACCAGCGCAAAACAAAAACCTTAACACTGGCATAAAATTTACAGGAAAAAAAAATTGAGACAAACTTACTGTTCTGGCTGGTCTGCTTTCACCATTAGTAACTCCCGACACAGCTGAAATAAATAAATAGATAAATAAATAAATAAATAAATAAATAAACATCTTGGTACAATAAAGAACTGATTGTTGTGTCCGTGGTCGTGAGGTAGAGCTTCGGCCTCATAACCTAAAGGTCCTGAGTTCGATACCCGGGAGCTGGTGTCAACTTTGGGATTTTTCATCGGCCCATACATTCGGCGCGAGTACCGGTGTAGTTCCAGCTGGCAGAATCGCGAGAGATTAGTAAAATTTGTAAGAACTTGTTTCTCAATAGATGTTACCAGCATTTTTGAGTCAACCAGCATTTTCTCCTTTTCCCACATTGTTTTCTAACCTTCACAAAACAAATTTCAAATCTTTAGTCCCTGAGAAAAAAGCGTTTTGAAAACAGAGTGGGAAAAGAAGAAAACGCTGGTAATAAGCATTTTCTCCTACTTCCACAATGTTTTCTACACCAAACCAAACTTCAATTTTTCAGTCACATTAAATTTTAATTTTTCGCCTGCAAATGCTTTCAATTTGGACTATCCTAAAATTTTCTCCTGTGGTGAAAAGATTTAACCGTATTTCATACTACAGTATTCTCCAACACTACCATGCTACCTTCCGTTTCATTTCCCCCAGTGTCCAACTCCGACTTAAGAATATCTGCCATGACTATCCACAAACACGATATTTTTCACTGACAGATTCCCATGAACATCCCTGCTCCGACTAAATTCCAATACTGTACATACACAGTCTCAAAGAAGTGCTTGGTAATCCAATTTTGGTTTTTGTCTCAGCTGTTAATTCTAAGCACAACACTGTTAACTCTTTACCAAACGCCAAAATTTTGTTCTGGTCCAAATTGAAAACATTCGCAGACAACAAAATAAAGGTGATTCAATAATTGAAACTTAGTTGTAGAAGAGTAGTAGAAAACATTGTGGGAAAAGGAGAAAATGCTGGTTACGAGCATTTTCTTCTTTTCCTGCAATGTTTTCAAAAGGCTTCTTTCTCAGGGTCGTTAAAAGTCAGGATTGTGTGGTAAGGGGCTAATGTTGACATCAGTGACATCCGAATCCAATAATGGTATTTCTGAATTATGTACATGTACTTTCACAATTTACCACACCACAAAAATTGTTTAGACCCATCCAAATTCAAAGTATTTGCAGAAGACAGATGAAATGTAACTGAAACAAGCGCACTGCACATCTAGATACCAACACTTGGTTGGGGTTGCCTAATTTTCAGTGAAAAAAAAAAATCCAAGTTGAATAAGGGGTATAACTCTATCAAAAATACTTTGGTCATCTTACTGGTCTTACGAACAAAGTTCATAACAAAGAAACAAATGAATAAATGCATGGCTAGAAATAAGGGACCAGACAGGATTCAAACCCAAGAACTCCCAGACGAAAGACCAATACCTTCACTGAGCTAAAGAGATATCTCCCCAACGCAGTAGCTAGGTGTTGTATTCAAATCCGGACAAAACCATGCATCGAAGAGTGGACTCCATCAACACACCCCCATTTAAAGTTATCAATAACTCTAAGCCTTATTAGGCAGTTCTCAAGTCTGCTTTTTGACAACAAATGGGATTAATGGCTAATCCAGGACAAGCCCTTATCTTGCGAACAAAGTTCGTAACGAAGAAACAAATGAATAAATGCATGGCAGAAATAAGGGACCGGGCAGGATTTGAACCCTAGTACTTCTTGACAAAAGGCCAATACCTTAACCACTGAGCCAATGAGATATCTCCCAAACACAGTAGGTAGGTATTGTATTTAACCCTTTACCCCATAAAGCATTTCTATGGTATCTCTAATTGACCCTAAATAACAGCAAGGATGAAACTGTCTCTTAAATGTGTATATGACACCTTTTGATAGCATAGAAAACATTGTGGCAAAAGGTGAAATTGCTCATCATGAGCAATTTCACCTTTTGCCACAATGGTTTCCAAAGGCTCCTCCAAGCAATGCATAGAAATAAGTATCTATGGCGTAAACGGTTAAATTGAGACAACGCCATGCATGGAAGGAACGGTCTCCCATACCAGTGGTCTACTTGCTCTGGCATTTAACACTATTCAATCAATCAATGAATGAATGAGTCAATCAATCGATTTAACCCTTTCCCAAACAATCCCTGGTTTTTACGGGTCTGGAATAGTAGCCTTTGGAAAACATTGTGGGAAAAGGAGAAAATGCTGGTAACCAGCATTTTCTCCTTTTCCCACAATGTTTTCTTCCCTATTATAGACAGAAATCATCTTTTCAGCAAGAGTTGAATTGTCGTCTGCAAAAGCTTTCAATTTAGTCTAGTCCAAAAGTTTGTCGTTTGGGAAAGGGTTAAAGGGTTTCATTCTACAGTAGACAATTCCATTTTAACCCTCTACAACAAAATACAAAGTTTATACATGCACCACCCTACAGAAGATGGCTTTTGAAAACATCCTGGGAAACAGAAACAATGATAACATTAATCAGCATTTTCCTCATTTTCCCCATAACGTTTTCTACTCTCTCTGACTCATATTCAATCATTTGTGACACATCAAATTTGACATTGTTACGAGTCAGGCGTAACTAGAAAGAAGAAGCCAGCAACAAACGATAACAATTAACAGAATTTATTAACAAAAATATCAAATAAACAGTGACAATATTACAATTGTACAAAACAATACCTTAGATGTTAAATCCAAAAGACAAACTATTCCAGTCTTAATTCCAATCTAATCCTGATCCAAACTGAATGTAATCCAAGCACATGAAATAATCCTCACTTTAGTCTAGTCTGATCCTAATCCAACTGAATGTAATCCAAGCACTAATTATAAGACACAAACACAAAATAATCCCCACTGTAGTCTGGCAATCATGTATTAACTAGTGAACACTGAGATGTAAAAAGCTTTTCCTTTTATAATAACAGGGAAACTTCCAGAAAATTCATGTTAAAATTAGTTGCATAACTTCTAGTAAACAGATTGTAAAAAGGCCTGGAAACTTCCAGCACAATATTCCACAAGAGAGAATCCAGTTCTAAAAATAGCAACAGGGGAAAACCATTCAAAAATAGATACACACATGAACAAAGCTAATAATAACTGGGCATGTACATAACACTTCCCCCCTTGAAAAGAAAAAGAAAGGTTTATGAAATAAAATCTTTCTTTTTTTTTTTGCAATATTATTTACATACATGTATATGATACTTTAACTGAAGTATTACATAGGAAATGACAAACTCAAATATTAATTATTTCAGACTAATGAAAACAGTCAAGGTAATGAAATTACAATTTAAAAGAAAAAAACAGTTTAAACTTGATTAAGGGAAAAATGACTATTGGAATTTCAAACTCTTGAAAGAGCATCTGGTATAATGTTATCTTTCCCTTTTATGTGTCTTATGTCAAGATTAAACTCTTGAAGCAATAAACTCCACCTCAGTAATCTTTGATTCTTATTCTTAAGTTTGTGTAGAAAACTTAAAGGGTTATGATCACTGAAAACAACAATTGGTGAAGTTGAAGAGGTTAAATAAACTTCAAACTGCTGGATTGCCAGAATTAAGGCAAGACACTCTTTTTCTATGGTAGAGTAATTTTTCTGATGTTTGTTAAATTTCTTAGAAAAGTAACAAACTGGGTGATCAATACCATTATTATCTTCTTGTAAAAGAACAGCACCAATACCAACATCACTTGCATCAACAGCTAATTTGAAACATTTGTCAAAATCAGGTGCCAAGAGAACTGGTGCGCTCTTTAGTATGGCTTTCAGATGATCAAATGCATCTTGACATTTGTCATTCCATTTGAACTTTGTGCTTTTCTTAAGCAAATTTGTTAGAGGTTCAGCAATACCTGAGAAATTTTTACAGAATTTCCTATAGTAGCCAGCCATACCCAGAAATCGCATCAGCTGTCTTTTACATTTAGGCACAGGAAACTCAGAGATAGCATTGACCTTAGCTTCTAAAGGTTTAACTTGACCCTGTCCCACAAGATGTCCTAGAAATGTTACAGTAGCATGACAAAATTCAGTTTTTGCAAGATTCACAGTCAGTTTCGCTTTACTGAGTCTGTCGAAGAACTTCCTGATTCTTTGAAGGTGGTCACTCCAACTGTCTGAGTAGATGATGACGTCGTCAATATATGCATCACAGCCATCTAATCCACATATAACGTTGTTTATAAGTCGCTGAAACGTTGCAGGAGAATTTTTCATCCCAAATGGCATAACTTTGTATTGGTACAGACCATTTGGAGTAGCAAAGGCTGATACTTCTTTTGCTCTATCAGTCAGTGGAACTTGCCAGAATCCTTTTAGCAGGTCAAATTTGGTGACATATTTAGAATTTCCAACTTTGTCAATACAGTCATCAATTCTTGGTATTGGAAAAGAGTCTGTTTTTGTCACAGAGTTCACTTTACGATAGTCAGTACACATTCTATAAGTTCCATTTGATTTAGGTACTAATATACATGGTGAACTGTAATTACTCTGGCTAGGTTCAATAAAGTCATTTTCCAGTAAGTATTTTACTTCATCTTGGAGGTATTTCTGTTTCAAAGGATTCATTCTATATGGATGTTGCTTTATTGGTTTAGAATCTTCCACAATGACATCATGATAAATTTTATCTGTTCTTGTGGGGATATCAGGAAATAAATGTTCATATTCATGTATCAACTGTTTCAGCTCTTCCTGCTGTGATGGTTCCAAGTGAGAAAGTTTGTTGTCGAGGTTTCTCAAAATATCAGAATTCTCAAGTTTAGATGGACCAGGATCAGATTTATCATTAAAGTCAAAATTTACTTCAATTTCAAATACACTTGATTCTTGTGGGACAGTGTTTACAACTGTAATTGGTTTTGAAATAGAGCTATCTCTGTCAAAGTATTCCTTTAACATATTTACATGACACATTTGTTTGTTTTTACGCCTTCCTGGAGTATTAATTATATAGTTTAAATCACTTGTTTTCTTGTCAATAGTGTAGGGTCCAAAATATCTTGCCTGTAAAGGTCTGCCAGGTATTGGCAAAAGAGCAAGGACTTTGTCACCTGGTTTAAATTTTCTATCTATAACATGGTTGTCATATCTTGCTTTCATTTTGCCCTGAGACGTTTTAAGATTGGACCTAGCAACCTCACATGCCCTAGACAGTCTATTTCTGAAGTCAGAAACATACTGCAGTAAATTCAAGGGTGTTTCTTCATTTGAGAGAAATTTCTCCTTCAAAAGTTTTAAAGGTCCACGAACAGAATGGCCAAAAACTAATTCAAAAGGACTGAAACCAAGAGATTCTTGTACAGATTCTCTGGCTGCAAATAGTAACAAATGGATGCCCTCATCCCAATCTTTTTCAGTGTCAAAGCAATATGATCTTATCATATTTTTTAATGTCTGGTGAAATCTTTCTAAAGCACCTTGACTTTCAGGGTGATAGGCGGATGACCTATATTGCTTGATTCCTAATTCATGCATAACCTGTTGGAATATACCAGACATAAAATTTGACCCTTGATCAGACTGAACTGATTTTGGAAGACCAACAAATGTGAAAAATTTTATCAGAGCTTTGACTATTGACTTTGTTTTGATGTTCCTTAAAGGAATAGCTTCAGGAAAACGTGTAGAAGTACACATAATTGTTAAGAGATACTCATTTCCTGACTTGGTTCGAGGTAAAGGACCAACACAATCTATAAGTATCCTACTGAAAGGTTCATCAAAAGCAGGAATAGGTTGTAATTGAGCTTTGGGAATGGTTTGGTTGGGTTTACCTACCATTTGACATGTATGGCAAGTTTTACAATATTTAGAGACATCTGATTTGAGACCAGGCCAATAAAAATGAGTAATAATTTTGTGATAGGTCTTGTTTATACCTAGGTGACCTGACATAGGACTTTCATGGGCTATACTTAATATTTCATGACGATATGACTTTGGAACCACAATTTGGTGGTAAACAGCCCATTCATCATCAGCTGGGACATCAAATGGTCGCCATTTTCTCATAAGAATCCCATTCTTTATATAGTAACACATTGGGACCTCTGAAATTTCATCTTCAGGTAAAGCCCTAAAAATTAATTTTGAAATCTCAGGATCAGTTTGCTGTTCCTGGATAAGCTGTGACTTTGACAGCGTGTCATGACCTTGGTCAATAGACCGTGGTGGTAAATGACAAGACATTGACGAGTCTGTCTGAGTATCGGACAAACTGGGATCAAGAGACTTTTTAATCTCATTATTGAAATATTGACCGATAAAAGTATCCGTCAAGTCAATGTCAGAGTTTGAGTTTTTCAAAATGGCCTTTTTAGCCATAGCTCGGGTAACTGCACAAGAAGGATACAAGTCAGGAATTTCCTGCTCGATAGGGTCATCTGTTTGACCTATATTTGGTGTGTCAGTTACAAGTGGATTAACCACAACCTTATCTCCAGCTAAGTCATTGCCTAGCAGTAAATGGACTCCTTTAAACGGTAAGGAAGGTTTAATACCAATAACCACAGGCCCAGTAACCAAATCTGATGACAAATTAACGTGATGGAGAGGGATATTAACATTTCCACACTCTACACCCTGAATAAGGACACTAGTACCGGAAGAAGTCTTCTCAGAAAAAGGCAGTATATCTGCCAAAATAAGAGATTGAGAAGCTCCTGTGTCTCTTAAAATTTTAATAGGGGTAGGTGGGCAATTATCACCTGAAAGTGATACAAAACCATTCAACATAAATGGTTCAAAAATCTCCATAGTAGAATCAGACTTGGGTTTTGTGACTATGTCAATTGTTTTGGTTTTAATAGAAGACTGTGGCCTTGGTCTAAGAGTGGTGAGCCCTGTTGGTTTGGCTTCATCACTTTCTAACTTCCTTTTTAATTTCAAACATTCAGAAACAAGGTGACCAGGTTTCTTACAATAGTTACAAGTGGGTCGAGATAAGGGATATTGACTTTTGGTTTCACTAGTAGAATTGGGTTTGGGTGTATTGGATTGACTGGGCATGCCAGATGAATTACCAGACATAAATTTATTTTGGGGATGTGAGGAAGTAGGTTTGGGTTTATTAATAAAAGAAACTTTATGTGTAAGGTAGTAATCATCAGCCAGACGAGCTGCTTCTTCTAAAGTTTCAACTTGTTTTTCGTCTAAGAATGTCTTAACATCAAATTGAATACAACGTTTGAATTCTTCAACTAACATAAGTTGTCTGAGTTTATCAAAATTTTGGTCTATTTTCTTAGAACAGCACCATCTATCAAATAACTGTTCTTTGTTTCTAGCAAATTCAACATGAGTCTGGTTAGAATCTTTTTTACAATTTCTAAATTTTTGTCTATATGCTTCTGGGACCAGCTCATAACCTTTGAGAATAAGTTCTTTAACAGTCTCATAATGATGACATTGTTCAACACCTAGTTGTGTATAAATTTCACGAGCTTTGCCTATCAAAACACTTTGCAGAAGCAAAGTCCAGTGCTCTCTTGGCCAATTTAAGTTTTCTGCAACTTTTTCAAAGTGTAGGAAGTATTTATCAACTTCTTTTTCTTGAAATGGAGGAACAAGCCTAATATGTTTTGTAACATCAAAATTGTATTCAATCTTTTGCTTCGGCTGATTTGCTCTTTCTTGCATTTCTATTTCCCTCATTCTTAATTGAAATTCTCTCTCCTTCTCTCTCTCTTCCCTTTCCCTTTCTCTTTCCTTCTCTCTCTCTTCCCTTTCTCTTTCTTCTCTCTCCCTTTCTCTTTCCCTTTCTCTTTCCTTCTCTCTCTCTTCCCATTCTCTTTCTTTCTCTCTTTCCTGAATTTCTAATTGTCTGATCTGAAGTTTTAATTCAAGTTCTTTCGAACTTGAAACTGACTGAACGTCAACTATCAGGGAAAGAGTATTTTCATTAAAAATTTCCTCATCAACAAAATATTGTACCAAAATGTTCTTAATTTCATGTTTACGCATTGAAGATTTTATTTCAGACAATTTATAGTGCTTAGCAAGATTAAGCAAATCAGTCTTTTTACCCAAATTCAATAACTCCACAGATGGTTCAGCCGTAAATTTATCTAAGTCAAAAGACATGTTTGTTTGTTGCTGGATTCAAGTACAAAATTGTATTATAATTACTGATTAGTAATTTTGACTAACAGGATGTATTAGATTTATTCAAATTGTGAAAAGCAAACGTCTATGTCTTATTTTTCAATCGATGGTTAATCCCAAAAGGAAAACGAATGCGTTAGTCTAGTTTCCAATCGATGGTTAATCCCAAAAGGAAAACGAATGCGTTAGTCTAGTTTCCAATCCCTATAGTCTATTTTCCAATCCCGGACGAGCCCCCAATTTCTGTTACGAGTCAGGCGTAACTAGAAAGAAGAAGCCAGCAACAAACGATAACAATTAACAGAATTTATTAACAAAAATATCAAATAAACAGTGACAATATTACAATTGTACAAAACAATACCTTAGATGTTAAATCCAAAAGACAAACTATTCCAGTCTTAATTCCAATCTAATCCTGATCCAAACTGAATGTAATCCAAGCACATGAAATAATCCTCACTTTAGTCTAGTCTGATCCTAATCCAACTGAATGTAATCCAAGCACTAATTATAAGACACAAACACAAAATAATCCCCACTGTAGTCTGGCAATCATGTATTAACTAGTGAACACTGAGATGTAAAAAGCTTTTCCTTTTATAATAACAGGGAAACTTCCAGAAAATTCATGTTAAAATTAGTTGCATAACTTCTAGTAAACAGATTGTAAAAAGGCCTGGAAACTTCCAGCACAATATTCCACAAGAGAGAATCCAGTTCTAAAAATAGCAACAGGGGAAAACCATTCAAAAATAGATACACACATGAACAAAGCTAATAATAACTGGGCATGTACATAACAACATCTGTAACAGTTACTATACTGTTGATACCTCCATGGGAGGGGCAGTATTTCTCTTCTTTTTCCACAATGTTCTCTACCACATTAAAAACAAATTCAGTCATTTTAGAATATTTGAGGATATCTGAGGATTTTTAAATATTTTCCATCTGCAAATGCCTCCAGTCTAAGCCATTCTGAAATTTTGTTAAGCTGTAAAATTATACCTTCAGGCTAAAAGCATTAAACCATTACCAAACAACTGAGTTTTAGGTTTGTCCAAATCGAAAGCATTTGCAGACAACAAAATAAATGTGACTGAAAATTTGAAATTTGTTTTGTGAAGGTTAGAAAACATTGTGGGAAAAGGAGAAAATGCTGGTTACCAGCATTTTCTCCTTTTCCCATGATGTTTTCGAAAGTCATTTTTTCTTCAGAGTTGTCAAAAGTCAGGATTGTGTGCTAAAGTATCAAGAATGGTTTAGACCTCAAGTCAACAACAAAGTTTTAGGTTTGTCCTTATCGAAAGTATTTGCAGATGAAAAAAATAAATGTGGCTGAAGATTTGAAATTTGTTTAATGAAGGGTAGAAAACATTGTGGGAAAAGGAGAAAATGCTGGTTACCAGCATTTTCTCCTTTTCCCACAATGTTTTCCAAAGGCTTATTTCTCAGGGTCATCAAAAGTACGGACTGTGTGGTAATGGGTTAAACACAGAAAATGCAAGACACCCACACAAAATTAATGTCAGGAGGAAAAATAACTCTTCAACCCTTTACCATACAAACAAAATTTTTGACAAATCCAAATTGAAAATATTTCAAGACAACATACAAGTAAATGTGGAACAAGGAAAGAGTTTTTTCTGTGAAATGTTAGAAAACAATGTGGTAAAAGGAGAAAATGCTGGTTACCAGCATTTTCTTCTTTTCCAACAATGTTTTCAAAAGCTTTCTTTCTCAGGGTCGACACAACTTGGATTGTGTGGTAAAGAGTTAACAGTCTTCAAAATGTCACCAGATTTTTCCCTTTGCATCCAAAAGATTAATTCTGTCTTATATCTTTTAGCACTATACATAGACAAACACAGCTGCTTTTATGGAAGGCATAGATCAAGATCAGACTGCAACTTATATGTAGATGGATCTTGGATCTACACAGTTGACTTATACAGTCAAACAGAAGTTAACCTTTTACCACATGACAAAAATTTACATCTCTCCAAACTGAAAGCATTTTGCAGATGACAATTTCTTAGTGACTCAAATGATCCAATTTTTCTTTAATAGGGTAGAAAACTTTGTTACTAGCATTTTCTCCTTTTCCCACAATGTTTTCAACAGGCTTCTTGCTATAAATTGGTAAAAACATCACTGTGTGGTATAGGGTTAAATAAAAGATTTTCTTGTGTTTCTGCAAATTTGTACCTCCAGCCGTCAAAAGATGCAGAGTTTATAATTTTAAATAGTGCTATAAGAGTAGCTGAGTGTAGACCAGAAAATTTATTATAGACCTTAGAATAGCAAATTTTGTGCCAAATTCTATTCCAAGAATATTTAACCAAACACATTCAAGATCATACAAAAAAATTCTGTCCACTCGTCTGATCTTGAATCTGTACTGTGCTGAAATGTCTGTCAACAGTTGCCACACAGCAAGACTTAGTGTGAAAACTACTGTAATCTGAGCGGAGGTAAAAATCGATAACGGAACTGTCCCCCTGGAAATGTTGTGAGAAAATAATAATTTGATACCAGAGAGGAGCCATACTCTGTGGAAAGGGGGCTTAATCCATTACCACACCAGAAAAATTTAGACTGGTCCAAATTGAAAGCATTTGCAGACGACAAAATAAAGGTGACTGAAAAATTGAAATTTGTTCTGGGAAGAGTAGAAAACACTGTGGGAAAAGGAGAAAATGCTGGTTACCAGCATTTTCTCCTTTTCCCACAGTGTTTTCAAAAGGCTTCTTCCTCAGAGGTGTCAAAAGTAGGGATTGTGTGGTAATGGGTTAATAAATCTGCACAAAAAGTTTTGACCCTTGTCAGTCTGCTCACTCCATGCAAGCTGATCTGGGCCTGTAATCACCAACCATTCTTGAGAATATCCTTAGTCTTATTCTCTAAGGTTTTCAAAATTTGTAAGTAATACAACTTCTGATTGGCTAAACCCAATGGTTTGGCCAATCAGAAGTTTTGTTACTTACATATGTAGAAAATTCTGGAGAATAAGACAAAGAATGTTCTTAATAATGGTTGGTGAATATGGGCCTTGAACTGCCTCAAGCTGAAAGCATTTTCAGACGACAAATGTTAATGATTTCTGCATTTTGTATGGTAGAAAACATGGTGGGTAAAAGGAGAAAATGCTGGTTACCAGCATTTTCTCCTTATCCCACAATGTTTTCAAAACCTTTTTTCAGAGGAGCTGTAAGGACTGTGTGGTACAGAATTAAATTCTTTTTCAAAACTCTGTCATACCATGGTACTATTCCCAAAATGCCAACAATGTTTTCAACATCCTGTTTTTTTCTGGGTCATAAAACATAGCATTGATGGTATGGTAAAACATTTGCCTATAAGGCGGAGCCAAGGACAAAAAAAAAATGGAAAATTTCCCATAAACATAATTTGCTGGATGAAAAATAGCCCCTCCCTGTCAGACCATGTCTCAGGTCATATTGTCACTAAGTAGATAAACTATTCACTACCACATTCCTGTTGACATAGGATTAGCAATAAAGATAACCACGAGAAAACAATATATCGTGCAAATAACACATGAAGATATTCTACCATGTAGGTGCAAAGGACAGGGTTTGGCTGGTTTTCGTACCTTTTTTTACTTCTTTATCAGACGATAAGACTTTCAACTTGTCCAGAGTTTTTGCCAGTTTTAAATTTTCCTGAGGGTCATTTGTGACCTCCTATTCCTAATTTCTGCATGTTGTGCAGAAATATGGAGGGTCACTGTTTAAAATGCCTTTTTTTAAAAGCAAGATTTTTTTTATAAGTCAATAAAATTTTCAACTCGTCCAGTGTTTCTGCCAGTTCCAAATTTTTTTGAGGGTCATTTTTGACTCTCAATTCCTAAGTTTTGCAGGTTTTACAGAAATATCAAGGGTCACTGTTTAAAATGCCTTTTTTTAAAAGCCAGATTTGTTTACTTCTTTATCAGATGAAAAAACTTTCAACTTGTACAGTGTATTTGCCAGTTTTAAATTTTCTTGAGCGTCATTTGTGACCCCCTATTCCTAAGTTCTGCATGTCGTACAGAAATATCCAGGGTCACTGTTAAAAATGCCTTTTTTTAAAAGCCAGATTTGTTTACTTCTTTATCTGACAACAAAACTTTCAACTCGTCCTGTGTTTGCCAGTATGAAATTTCTTGGGGGGTCATATTTTACCCCCATTCCTAAGTTCTGCAGGTCGTACAGAATATCGAGGGTCACTGTTTAATTCTTTAACATACAATCCCGACTTTTAACGACCCTGGGATAGAAAGCTTTGGAAAGTATCGTGGGAAAAGGAGAAAATGCTGGTAACCAGCATTTTCTCCTTTTCCCACAATGTTTTCTACCCTTCCCAAAACACATTTCAATTCTGAGCCGCACATATTTTGCCATCTGCAAATGCTTTCAATTTGGACAAGTCTACAGTTTTGTTGTTTACTACAATCGACAGAGAACAAAAATCTGTCATATGTGATTGATTGTTTGGTGTTTAACCCCGTTTTCAACATTTTTTCAGTTATATTGCGGCAGCCAGTGCACCTATCCATGCTTTCCTGGAGTTTCTGTTACCAGTACTCCACACACTGTTCTTTCCAAGCCACTGGTTGCTCTCCAACATAATCATCGTCGAAACAATGGTCAGCGGTGGAAGAGGAATGAATCCTGTCACAACGACTATCATCAATCCTCAGAAAGGAATTAGCCGAGCAGGGGATCGAACTCTCGACCCCCTGTTCTAGAACTCTAGTCCTGCAAGCTTCCCAATGAGTTACCGGGGCTTTGCCTGTCATATGTGATTTCAGTACATGGTCTGTGTAAAAAGTTTCTCGAAAAAAATAGCCCTTCCTATGCTACCTAAAGCATCTCAGACCAAAACCCGAAACACAGTTATTTTTTTGTTGTTAGACCCTATTAGACGCAAATGTCCTTTGCAAATTGTCAAGTGTTCAATACCATTGAGTTTCTCATTGCTAGAACCTAATACTGCCTTCAGCAGGCAACAAGTTAATTGCCATTTCCTGCCAGTAACCATGGCAATAAAAGTGAAATAATTCTGCAATATGAGTCTAGGATTTGCAGCATCATTGCACAACATCTAGCCTGTTTATCTCATGTTAGAAAGGTCAAATTTCCAACTGAGAAGAAATCAATCCTTACTTCAAACAACCAGATCTCAGTCCTGAAGTAAGCATTCAATCTACAGTGCGCCATTGCGCCATAGGCCCTCTAAAGTCCCGGATGGTGCAATTCTAAACAACATATCAAAGGCTCTGATGATGACGACAGCAGGGCTATGACAATATCTCATGGATTTTTTCAAAAACAGCCAGCTGAATATTGTGGCAGAAGGATGAATTGCTTGAAATGAACTATTTTTCCTTTTCATCACGTTTTCATGTGCACTACACATAAAGTAATTCCAATAAAATGTATTTCACAAGGATGTTTTCAAAACTGGTTGTTGAAAATTTGCTAATCCTTTGCCAATCAATCTGAAAGTTTAAAAAACCTGAGGAAAAAGACACATGAAAACATTGTGGGAAAAGAAGAAATTTTAGTATGCTGGTCACCAGCATTTTCTTCTTTTCCCCACAATGTTTTCCACCCATTTAACCCATTACCAAACGACAGTATTTTAGACTGGTCCAAATTGAAAGCATTTGCAGACGACAAAATGAAAGTGACTGAAAATTTGAAATTTGTTTTGTGAAGGGTAGAAAACATTGTGGGAAAAGGAGAAAATGCTGGTTACCAGCATTTTCTCCTTTTCCCACAATGTTTTCTAAAGGCTTCTTTCTCAGGGGCCTCAAAAGTAGGGATTGAGTGGTAATGGGTTAAAAACAATTTCCAATGTTTGAGCAGTATTTGTCATCAAATACTATCAATTTGGATAGTTCTGAAGTTTTCATCATTTGGTAAGTAGTTAACCCTTTACCACACAATCCCGACTTTTTACGACCCTGAGGAAGAAGCCTTTAATAGAAAACATTGTGGAAAAAGGAGAAAATGCTGGTAATCAGCATTTTCTCCTTTTCCCATAATGTTTTCTACCCTTCCCAGTAAAAAATTGAAATTTTCAGTCACTTTTATTTTTTCTGTAAATACTTTCAATTTGCACCAGCCTAAAATTTTGTAGTTTGGTAAAGAGTTAAGACAGGAAACAGTGAGGTCAATATAGGTAGTATGAGAAAGAGATCGTCCTGCTTTGTACAGTTTGGATTACAAATTATTTTTAATGACATTTTATACTGTACCAGAGTGTACAAGTAGAGTCACACAGTGTTATCATACTATCCCCTTACATAACTCTTTACCAAACAACATAATTTTAGACTAGTCCAAATTGAAAGCATTTGCAGATGACAGAATATGACTCAAAAATTGGAATTTGCTTTGGGACGGGAAAAAAAAAGATTGGAGGAAAAAAAGAGAAAAAGCTAGTAATAAACCACCATCTTCTCCGTTTCCCACATTTTCAGAAGACTTCTTTCTCCGTGTTGTGAAAACCAAGAATCATTTAACCCATTACCACACAATCCGTACTTATGACGCCCCTGAGGAAGAAGCCTTTAGAAAACAGGATTTTAACACCAGGAAGTTGCTGGCTTAAATCCCAAGCTTTGCCTATTTCTTTTCCAGGAATGATGATGGTCATAGTGACAGGATTCATTTCTCTCTCGCATTTAACCCTTTCCCAAACGACAAATTTTGGACTCTTCCAAATTGAAAGAGGTTACAGACAACAATTTTAGACTTTGAGAAAATGGCAGAAAGTTCTCAAAAAAGATAGAAAACACTGTGGGAAAAGGAGAAATTGCTCGTTACGAGCAATTTCTCCTTTTCCCACAGTGTTTTCAAAAGACTTTTACTGCAGACATGTAAAAACCTGGGCTTGTTTGGGAAAGGGTTAATCATTGTTTTGATGATGAGTTTGTAGCCAGGGGTACCAGCATTTTCTCCTTTTCCCACAATGTTTTCAATAGGCCTACTTCTCAGGATCACTATAACTCAGGATGCCATCTGAAAGAGTAGACAGGCAATCATACAATCCCATCCAGTAGCACTTGTCATATGAAACTTCCCTTGGGCAGGGCAGTGCACAGTCCAAGCATAGTTCTAACAAAACCCAAGGAAGATAAATAAACAATTAGTAAGCTGTCATCATGATACTGTATAAATTATGAAATACTGTTGAAACTACAGCTATCACTAAAAGTGATTATATTCCCCCACCAGCTCCTTGTCACAAAACCAGGTCTTTGTCAACGAATGCAGAATGGTCTGGTACAAAAGTAAAAGTTGAAAAAAAGTTTAAGGGGAGATAATTCTGTAACGAATCGCAGCAGGGTCATGAAAATTGCACATGCACAACTTCCTATATATATATAGAAACACTGTGTGTAAATTCAGTTAGTTCAGTACATGGAAAACTGTAGGAGTATTGCTACAGACAAATTTACATCTACGGACAGACCAATGGACGGACAGACAGACAGCCATGCCCCCCTCCACTACGTTGTGGGGGGTATAAAAATCAATATAACATGTGTAGGATAAAGAGACGCCAGGGATTTCTCTTCGATTTAACCCCTTACCACACAATCCCTACTTTTGACGACCCTGAGAAAGAAGCCTTTAGAAAACATTGTGGAAAAAGGAGAAAACGCTGGTAACCAGCATTTTCTCCTTTTCCCACGATGTTTCTACCCTTCACAAAACAAATTTCAAATTTTCAGTTACTTTTATTTTTTCGTCTGCAAATGCTCTCAATTTGGACTAGTCCGAAATGTTGTCGTTTGGTAATGGGTTAAACTGGAAACTGTGGCCGTTTCGTCTATGGCTACAGCCGCAATAGACGGAGATGCGTTTTCCATCCGTCGCAATCTGTAACCTTGAAAACATCACGGGCAACAATTGGCATGGAGGTACTTAATTATCACAATTTCAAAAAATAAAGATCAAATTGGTAACAAAACTGGGGGAAAATGAGTAAAGATGCATTTTTAAAGGTGGGTATTTAGAATTTTCACATCACACCAAATTAAAAAATATATATATTATTGATATTTATATGAAAAAACAATACAAATCATCAATTACTAAGAATCATAAAATTACAAAAGAATTTTTTTTTTGATGGTATTCTCTTAAAAGGCTACATAGCGTCTTAACCCATTACCGAACGACAATATTTTAGACTGGTCCAAATTGAAAGCATTTGCAGACGACAAAATAAAAGTTACTGAAAATTGAAAATTGTTTTGTGAAGGGTAGAAAACATTGTGGGAAAAGGAGAAAATGCTGATTACCAGCATTTTCTCCTTTTCCCACAATGTTTTCTAAAGGCGTCTTTCTCAGGGGCGTCAAAAGTAGGGACTGTCTGGTAATGAGTTAAGCTATTTTCAGATTTTGCACCAAAAATCAATAAAGCATTTTGGGAACGTCAAATGACTGGCACGTGACTAATAACGCTTAAATTCCATTACATAACAGACATGTAATAATTATTTTCCATAATGTCTTCTTCGGACGGAAGTTTGAAACTTTGTGTTTTCCTGTATTTAAATGAGAGAATTGATCATCTAAAAGCAGAACGTGTCTTCCGTTGGTGTCAACCTGGTCCTTAATAAATCTCTAATTTCTCGTGTTATCGGATGTTTTTCGACTACTGGGGTATTATGAACGCAAATCAAAAGGCTATGGGAGTGTAAGGATGATTTTTTTGCATTTTTTAAAAATTTTCGTCCCAAAATCTGAAGGGCCACCTTTAAGGGGGGGGGTTGCCCAAATAGGCAACTAATGGCGACGATAAATAAAGCAAATTTAATCAATCACTGTTGAAAACCCCCCCTTTCAAACAACAGTTATTGTCCAACAGTTAGTGACCTGTCAAGGACACTTGAAACTGATCCTTGATTGACAGCATGGATTGATAACTATGACAACTGACCAAATTCACAGGGACTTGAAATCAAACCATTTAACACTTTACTGTAGTTACAATCACTGGTTTTTACGACCCTGAGATAGGAGCCTTTTGAAAACATTGTGGGAAAAGGAGAAAATGCTGGTAACCAACATTTTCTCCTTTTCCCACAATATTTTCTACCCTTCACAAAACAAAATTCAAATTTTCAGTCACTTTTATTTTTCTCCTTTTCCAACAATGTTTTTTACCCTGCCGGAAACAAATTTCAATTGTGAGTTATGTTTATTTTGTTGTCTGGAAGTGCTTTCAACTTGGACAAGTCTAAAATTTTGTTGTTTGGTAACAAGTTAACTCATTACCAAACTACAAAATTTTTGACACAATCAAATTGAAAGCATTTGCAGACAACAAGATTCTTGTAGCTCAAAGGGTGACAGCACTCTTTGATAGGGTAGAAAACAATGTGGGAAAAGGAGAAAATGCTGGTTACCGGCATTTTCTCCTTTTCTCACAATGTTTTTAAAAGGCTTCTTTCTCAGGGTCGTTAAAACTCGCGATTGTGTGGTAAAGTGTTAAAGTCGTTAAAGTCACAATAAATATTAACCCTTTTCTCTCACCAAAACACATGTTCGACTCTGACCCGTTGTTTCAGCTATGATTATAATTTATTGGATAGCAGCCAGTGGCTTAGAAAGGATATTGTGCTGGAAAAAGAAAATCTAGGAAAGTGGTGCATATGCCATTGACATAAAATGAAAATAATGTTGAAAACAGCAATAAACAGTAACACCATACAATCAATCAGCCAATCCTAACTTGTGAACATTTGGTGAAGATATAAAGGTAAACAGAGTATGTGACATTTGAAATGACAGTGTGCTTCATAACATGTTGTGTGATACAGTCAGGTACCTACAGGTGCTTAACTCATTATCTCCCGCTAGATGGCTACAGCCAAAATGTTTGTAGCCAAAACGTTCTGGTCAAAACATCCACAGCCAAAACGTCCTAGTCAAAATGTCCTAGCCAAAACAACCCTTGCCAAAACGTCTGTGGCCAAAGCATTCATAGCCAAAGTGGCCGTCCATAGCTAAAACATCCTAGCCAAAATGTCCGTAGCCAAAACGCCCATAGCCAAAACAACCCTTACCAAAACGTCTGTAGCCAAAGCATTCATAGCCAAAGTGGCCGTCCATAGCTACTACATCCTGGCCAAAATGTCTGTAGCCACAACACTCATAGCCAAAACAACCCTTGCCAAAACTTCTGTAGCCAAAGCATTCATAGCCAAAGCGGCTGTCCATAGCTAAAACATCCTGGACAAAATGTCTGTAGCCAAAACGCCAATAGCCAAAATTTCCATGGCCAAAAATCCGTAGCCGAAACAACCCTAGCCAAAACATCCTTCAATTAGCCCAGTCACCCAAGCCCATGGGTTGCAAAGAGTTTAATGAGGATTTTATTCTTCAACAAACAATGACATTTTGGACTTGTCCAAATTAAAAGCATTTGCATTTTGAGCAACAATGAATTTTGTCTCTGAATGGGTAGAAAACATTTTGGGAAAAGGACAAAATGCTGGTCACATGCTGGTCACCTGCATTTTCTTCTTTTTCCAAAATGTTTTCAAAAGCCTTCTTCCAAATGCTCCTTAAAATTCAGTATGGTTTGGTAAAAGTTTGTTTGTATTTGACCTTAATGCTATTTTAACAGCTTTTGGTCTCATCATGGCAGTCAGTGTGGCACCAATTGTGTTTGCTGGCTTTCTCACACCTGTACTGACAAGACTTTCTTTCCAAAGCCACCGACTACTTTTCTCAGATGCATCAGAGGTGATAGGTGAAAAAACCACTGGAAAGAAAGTTCACCCCAATTGGATATTGAACCCGCAACCTCCAGGTCACAGTTCTGCTGGGCTAACCACTGAGATACCAGGCCGGGCTTAGTGACTTAACTCTTTACCACACAATCCCGACTTTTAACGACCCTGAGAGACAGGCCTTTTGAAAACTTTGTGGGAAAAGGAGAAAATGCTGGTAACCAGCATTTTCTCCTTTTCCCACAGTGTTTTCTACCCTTGCCAGAACAAATTTCTATTTTTCAGTCACCTTTATTTTGTCGTCTGCAAACACTTTCAATTTGGACAAGTCTAAAATTTTCTTGGGTGGTAAAGAGTTAACTCTTTACCACATGACAAAATTTTAGACTGGTTCAAAGTGAAAGCATTTGCAGACGACAAAATAAAGGTGACTGAAAAATTGAAATTTGTTTTGGGAAGGGTAGAAAACACTGGGAAAAGGAGAAAATGCTGGTTACCAGCATTTTCTCCTTTTTCTACAGTGTTTTCAAAAAGTTTCTTTCTCAGGGGCATCAAAAGTGGGGATTGTGTGGTAATGGGTTAACTCTTTACCAAACCACAGAATGTTGGACTCGTCCAGATTGAAAGCATTTGCAGAGGAGAAATTTAATGTTGCTTAAATGATAATTTCTGTCTCTGATAGGGTAGTAAACATGGTGGGGAATGGAGAAAATGCTGGTTACCAGCAATTTCTCCTTTTCCCACAATGTTTCCTAAAGCCTTCTCTTTCAGGATCGTTAAAAGTCAGGATTGTTTGGTAAAGAATTACCACACAATCCCTACTTTTGACGCCCCTGAGAAAGAAGCCTTAAGAAAACATTGTGGGAAAAGGAGAAAATGCTGGTAACCAGCATTTTCTCCTTTTCCTACAATGTTTTCTACCTTTCACAAATCAAATTTCAAATTTTCGGTCTTTTTTTTTTGTTGTCTGCAAATACTTTCAATTTGGACCAGTCTAAAATTTTCTCATGTGGTAAACAGTTAAAGGGCTAATAGAGATCGAAAGATCATAAGAACTAACCTGGTGATCTTCTCGATGTCTGTAGGAACTTAACGCCTGGCATAGTCGAGGACACTGTTACGCCACGGCTTTTATAGTAGCTGTCCGCTGCAGGGTCTACCACCAACAGCCTGGTCTCGTCTCCGCCTTCCTTAATCTTGGCAATGACTTCTCTGTGTGTTATGTCTTCCACGTTAACTCCGTTCACTTCAATAATTCTATCACGCTCCTTTAGCCCAGCATCTTGGGCTGGGGAATTGTCATCAATTTTACCGATATACTGCCCACCTCTCTCCTTTTCAGCATGCAAGTTAAATCCATAGCCATTGAAATCTGGCCACTTTATGATGTGACAAGATCGTGGAGTATATGTCATTTCTGAAAAGAAATCCAAGAGAATGTTGAAAATAACTGTATTTAACCCATTACCACTCAATCCCTACTTTTGACGCCCCTGAGAAAGAAGCCTTTTGAAAACACTGTGGGAAAAGGAGAAAATGCTGGTAACCAGCATTTTCTCCTTTTCCTACAGTGTTTTCTACCCTTCCCAGAACAAATTTCTATTTTTCAGTCACCTTTATTTTGTCGTCTGCAAATGCTTTCAATTTGGACCAGTCCAAAATTTTCTCGTTTGGTAATGGGTTAAGCTAGTGTATAAAATTTGCTTGTGCCTGACCAGCCAGTAACCATATTCAGCAAGGCCTAACAAAACAAGAGCCGTCAGAGAATGGTTATGCTTCCCGAACAAGTGCTTGTCATAAAATGTATGCAATGTTCCAACGAGTTCAGACTTGAAATTTCATGAACTTTTGAGTACTATTGCAGGAGATGTAATTGAGAAACCGGAAAAGGGGTATCTGGGCAACGTTCCAACAAGTTCAGATGTGAAATTTAACAAAGTTTTGAGCACTGATGTAGGAGATATTTGTGAAAAACAATTTTTTTACATGAAGCCCCCTTTTTTGCGTGACACGGCCTCAAACTGAGAAACCGGGAAGGAGGTATTTGTGCATTGTTCCAAGGAGTTCAGATATGAAGTTTCATAAAATTTGGTCCCAGGGTTGTAGAGAAATGGCTTTGGACGGACGGACGGACGGACGGACAAACGGACGCACAGACGAACAGATGTATGCACAACGTGGCGACTATATGCTCCCCCGAAATGTTTCGGAGAGCATAAAAATATCTTTGTGTCATGTTGCAGTCCAAAAATTCTATTAGGCAGAGATTTTTTTTCCAGAAACTTTTACATGGACCATGTACCGAAATCATAGATTTTTTTTTTCAAATCAATCGTAGCATAAAGAATTTAGGGTTGGTAGCATTTCTACGTAGGGTTTACTGTCCTCAAAGGTGATCTTAGTCCTTGACTAGTAGCGCCCAGTTCTGGTGCACGGTACATGCCCAAATAAGAAAAGAAGCCCTGTAAAATCCTCATTATTAACCCATTACCACACAATCCCTACTTTTGACGACCCTGAGGAAGAAGCCTTTAGAAAACATTTTGGGAAAAGGAGAAAATGCTGGTTAAGGGTTAAAGGCTAAAACATGAACACGTATATATACTCACTATTAACCGTCCAAAGCAAGACACGATATCATTCCAAGAAGCTATCGATGAATAGAGATAGAATGTTATTAACAAACATAGGTATATCACCCGTAATAAAATGGCCGTTAATTTGATAGATGTAATTATATCGATCTCCTCTTAATTAATTTACTTTTTCCCTCATGCATTTTATGTGTTTTCATCCCAACAATTGTTAGAGCCACCCTTTGTTACAGGATGCTGAATGGTTAAGTACAAAAGTAAGAGTTGAAAAAAGTTCAAGGGGAGATAATTCCATAACGAATCACAGCAGGGTCATGAAAATTCAACATGCACTACTTCATGTATATAGGAACCTTGCGTGTAAATTTCAGTTCAGTTCTTTGAAAAACTGTAGGATTATTGCCAAGGACAAACTTGTGTCTACAGACAGACGGACGGACAGCCATTGTGATTCCAGTATAGTCCCCTCCACTATGTTTGGGGGGGAATAAAAATCCTGGTAACTAGCATTGTTTCCTTTTTCAACAATGTTTACTTACTTTCAAAAAATGGAATTTCAATTTCTGAACCTCGTTTTGTCATTTACGAAATTGACGCTTTCAATTTGGACAAGTCTAAGATTTCCCTGGTTGTGAAAGAGTTACGACTGATTCCAGTTCAACTGCCTTCTTTTTCATGTAAAATTGAGGCCCAACCATTCTTAATCCTGTACTACACAATTCCAACTTTTGACTACCCTGAGAAAAAAGCCTTTTGAAAACATTGTGGGAATAGGAGAAAATGCTTGTAACCAGCATTTTCTCCTTTTCCGACAATGTTTTCTACCTTTCACAAAACAATTTTCAGACACTTTATTTTGTCATCTGCAAATGCTTTCCATTAGGACAAACCTAAAATTTTGTCGAGTAGTATTGAGTTAAATCAACCATTCTTAAGAATCTCTTATTCTCTGAGACTTTCATATTTGATTGATTGATTGATTGACTGACCTGTGTTTAACGCCAAATCAACATATCCTCACCACAGCTCACATATGCATGTGTCGTAGTCCGAACTGGAATCTAGACAGATCCAGAATCTGCCTAGACCAAACTGGAATTCTGTCTAGACTAAACTAGGGGTCCAGTTTGGC
Source organism: Tridacna crocea (assembly GCA_943736015.1). Lineage (NCBI taxonomy): Eukaryota > Metazoa > Mollusca > Bivalvia > Cardiida > Cardiidae > Tridacna > Tridacna crocea. The sequence continues at coordinate 1,505,950 of OX031067.1, read as the reverse complement.
TTGGCAGCTCCACATTCTGCCTGAACCAAACTGGAATATTTCCTTGTTTTATATAGTGTGACTACATATAAACCATCTTATTTAACTTAAACCCCAACATAAAGGAAGTTTTAATCAAGAATTCTGAGTAAGATTGAATTTTAAATGTTTTGCATTAAAAAAAAAAAAAGTAGAAAAAAGAGCTATTGTGGAAAAAAAAAATGAATTGCTTTAATTCAAAATACCTCTCAGTTTTAAATGAGGATTAATATGATTAAAAAAAAAATGGAAAACAATCTATTTTGGTCTACACAAAATTACAATTCGAATTTGGTGAAGGCAGATTCTCGATCTCCCTGGGCAGATTCTGGATAGGCCTAGATTCTAATGTGGCCTACGACACATGCATTTCCTGGGTTTTACCAGTACCAGCCTGGTGCCCTGAGGTGTCTTGCACCCAATGATCTTATTCTTCAAGATTTTCCGACTGTGAAAGTAACATAACTTCTGACTGGCTAAACCAAATGGTTCGGCTAAACCAAATGGTTTAGCCAATCCGAAGTGCTGTTACTTTCACATTGGCGAAATTCTGGAGAATAAGACTAACAATGTTCCTTAGAATGGTTCGTGAATACAGACCCAGAAATGTGGCCTCTAGAAAGCGCACAAGGTTTATCTAAGATTTCGCCCAGTGTCACCTACTTTCTGCCCTAATACGACCCAATTTTGAACATGTCCGAGTTATTATCAAGGCAAAAACTCTGACCAATACTCGTGAGTATCGGACTAAAACTGTGGCCTCTTGAGTGCACACACAGTAGTTGTTGACAATCACATGACACAAACAGCAAGATCCTAAAAGCTCACCTTGAGCCTGTTGTGCTCAGGTGAACTAGACAAACAAACTTCATGTTTTTCCTTTCAATTTGGAAACCTTGTAGTAATGTAACAAGCAGTTGCCCCTTTTCACAAAATGTTTCCAAATATCTATATTTTACTCCTGCTACATGCTAGGTGGTATTAACTCATTACCACACAATCCCTACTTTTGACACCCCTGAGAAAGAGGCCTTTAGAAAACATTGTCGGAAAAGGGGAAAATGCTGATAACCAGCATTTTCTCCTTTTCCCACAATGTTTTCTACCCTTCACAAAATAAATTTTAAATTTTCAGTCACTTTTATTTTCTCGTCTGCAAATGCTTTCGATTTGGACAAACCTAAAATTTTGTCGTTTGGTAATGAGTTAATTCTTTACAAAACGACAAAATTTTCGACCTATCCAAACTAAGAGCATTTGCAGATGACAAATGTAAGTGAAAAACTAAAATTTCTATTTGCTAGTACAGAAAACATTGGGGGAAAAGGAGAAAACGCTGGTGACCAGCATTTTCTCCTTTTCAAACAATGTTTTCAAAAATTCCTTTCTCAGGGTCATTAACTCTTTACCACACGAGAAACTTTTAGACTCGTCCAAATTGAAAGCCTTTGCAGACGACAAAATAAAGGTGACTAAAAAAGGGAAATTTGTTCTGGAAAGGGTAGAAAACACTGTGGGAAAAGGAGAAAATGCTGGTTTCCAAAAGGCTTCTTTCTCAGGGGCATCAAAAGTAGGGATTGTGTGGTAATGGGTTAAAACTCGGGACTGTATGGTAAATAGTTAAAACGGTGCTGGACATATCTATGCACTGTATTCTAGCACAAACATGACACTGTATTGGGTTGAATGACGAATGAAAAAGTAGGTCCTTCTTGACTTTAAATATCAGTATTATGAATCTTCTGACTGTAAGTTTAGGTGTTTCATGACCTCACGATTCTGTCTGATAGTTGTTTGATTGATTGTATGGTGTTTAATGCGGTTTTCAACATTATTTCAGTTATATCGCAGCCGCCAGTGCACCTATCCATGCGTTCCTGAAATTTCTTTCACCAGTACTTTGCACAATTTTTTTTTCAAGCCACTGGCTGCTTTCCCCCATAATCATCATCGAAACAATGGTCAGCGGTGGGAGAGGAATGAATCCTGTCACAGTGACTATCATCAATCCTCGGAAAGAGATTGGCTGAGCCAGGGATCGAACCCTGGACCCCGTGTTCTCAAGTCCTGCATGTTACAGACTGAGCTACCATGGCTTGGCTCTGTCTGATAGCCCAAGTTCACAAAGTAATGTTTTCATTCTTTACCACAAGACAAAATTTTAGACTTGTCCAAATTCAAAGTATTTCCAGACGACAATTTAGATTGGGCTAAAATGATAAACCTTGTAGAAAGCATTGTGGGAAAAGGAGAAAATGGTTACCTGTTTTAATTCTGAAGAGGACCATGTCAGGATCATTTCTGTGAAGTTTCATCAAAATTGGATGGGTAGTTTCAGAGAAGATGTTTGAAATAAAAGTTAATGCACACACGGACGGACGGACCCATGCACGATGGACACCGGGCCATGACATAAGCTCGCTGACCTTCAGCCAGTGGAGCTACAAATTGAATGGATCATTTACCTGTTGTGTCTTTTGTCTCACTGGATTTATAAACAACCTCAGGCAAACTGGCTTTTATCTCAAGACCATTGTTTTTGTAATAATCATCTGTCACTTTGTCAACTACCAACAGTTTTGTCTCGTCTCCACCACTCTTGATCTGCATGATGACCTGCTGATGACTGCTGGATTCAGTATTCTCACCATTAACTTCTATAATTCGATCCCCCTTTTTCAGTCCTGCTCTCTCAGCAGGTGAATTGTCATCAACAAGTCCAATATACTGTCCTTGTACATCTTTCTCCCCATGTAAATTGAACCCATAACCATTGAAATCAGCCCTTTTGATCAAGTGACACAACCTTGGGTGATAATCATGAGCTGATTTGACGCCAGGTTCAGGTTCAGGCTCAGGTTCATCAGGTAAAACAGCTCGAACCTCAGGCTCGGGCTCAGGCTCAGGCTCATCAGGTAAAACAGCTCGAACCTCAGGTTCAGGCTCAGGCTCAGGCTCATCGGGTTCACCAACCTGAGCTCTTCCAAAATGAGCTTCAGGTTCAGGTTCAGGCTCAGGTTCATCAGGGTTACCAACCCCAGCTCTTACACCAACAGGCTCAGGTTCAGGCTCAGGTTCATCAGGGTTACCAACCCCAGCTCTTACACCAAAAGGTTCAGGTTCAGGTTCAAAAGGTGGTTCAGGTTCAGGTTCAGGTATTTCAGGTTCAGGGTCAGGCTCTGAAAAAGCAACCATAAAATTGAAGAAACTCGAGTGTCATTTCTAGACTGACTGGTGTCTATTAGGTCTAACAAAAAATATGTTTAGGGTTTCAGCCTGAGATGTAGGTAGGGTAAGCAGGGACTTATTTTTTTCCCAGAAATTTTTACATGGACCATGTACCAGAATCACACCTGACAGATAATTTTTCTTTCCAATCATAGCCTTGAAAGTTTAGAGTCGGCGGGATTTTCTAGGTAGGGTAGGGTAGGGTAACCCTAGACATATTTTTTTTTAGGCCGTAGATTTTTTTGGTGCTTTAATTCTTTAAGTTGTTGGTTGTATTGGGGTTTAATGCCACTTTAACAGCTAAGGTCACATCATGGCGGTCGGTGACGCACATAATAAATTATGTTTCCTGGCTTTCTCACACCAGTATTAACAAAACTTTCTTTCCAAAGTCATCTGCTACTTTTCTCACATGCCTGAGCAGAGGTGAGAGGCATAAATACGCCGGAAAGAAAATTCGCCTCAACCAGGTATCAAACTCACAACCACCAGGTCAGGAGACCGACACGCTCACCACTGAGCCATCCGGGCAATTCTTTAAGAAAGGACAAAACTATGGACTAGTCCAAATTGAAAACATTTGCAGACAGCGACAATAATGCAAGTAAACAATATTGCAATTTGATATGGAAGGGTAGAAAACATTGTGGGAAAAGGAGAAAATGCTGATTACCAGCATTTTCTCCTTTCCCCACAATATTTTCATTAGGCTTCATCCTCAGGGTCATTCAAACTCAGGATCATGTGGTAAAAGGTTAACTCTTTACCAAAAGACAAAATTTTAGACTGGTCCAAATTGAAAGCACTTGCAGACGACAAAATAAACGTAATTTAAAAATTGAAATTTGAGTCTAGCATGGGATAAAACATTGTGGGAAAAGGAGAAACTGCTGGTTACCAGCAGTTTCTCCTTTTCCCTCAATGTTTTCAAAAGGCTTTTCTTTCAGGGTCTTTAAAAGTTGGGATTGTTAGGCAAAGACTTCACCCTTTATCAGATGACAAAATTTTAGCTCTGCCCAAATTGAAAGCATTTGCAGATGACAATTTCAATGTGGCTCAAATGGTGCGATTGTTTATTGATTAGGTAGAAAATATTGTGGGAAAAGGAGAAAATGCTGGTATTTTCTCCTTTTCCCACAATGTTTGCAAAAGGCTTCTTTTCCAGGGGCATCAAAAGTAGGGATTGAGTGGTAATGAGTTAAAGGTGGCCCTTCAGAATTTGGGACGAAAATTTTACAAAAATACAAAAATATCATCCTTATACTCCCAAAGCCTTATAATCGTCATTCGTAAAACCCCAGTAGTCGAAAACCATCCTACAACACGAAAAATTAGAGATTTACTACGGCCAAGGTCGACATCGACAGGAAACACGTTCTATTTTTACATGAACATCTCGCTCATTTACATACTGGAAATACACAGACGAAACTTCAAACATAGCGTCCGAAGAAGATATTATGAAAAATAATTACATGCTTGTTATGTAATGGAATTTAAGCGTCATTTAAGTCACGTGCCAGTCACTTAACATTCCCACAATGCATTTTGTTATTTTTGGCGCGAAATCTAAAAATAGCTAAAGAGGCTACGTAGCCTTTTAAGGGAATACCATCAAAAAATTTTTTTTGGTAATTTTATGATTCTTAATTATTGATGATTTGTATTGTTTTTTCATATAAATTTCAGTGATATATATATTCTTTGATTTGGCGTGATGTGAAAATTCTAAGTACCCACCTTTAAGGGGTAAAATGAATAAGTCCAGCTCTGTAATGAGATGGTTAACTCATTACCAAATGACAAAATTTTTGGCTTGTCCGAATCGAAAGCATTTGCAGATGACAAACTAAAAGTGACTGAAAATTTGAAATTTGTTTTGTGAAGGGTAGAAAACTTTGTGGGACAAGGAGATAATGCTGGTTACCAGCATTTTCTCCTTTTCTCACCATGTCCTCTAAAAGCTTCTTTCTCAGGGTTGTACAATTGATACAAATGAAGGAAAACTGTAAGAGGAGTTTGTGACACAAAATTACTAGTATTTTGTACACAGATGGACACATGAATGGATGGACACACGGTCAGACACATGGGCAGACAGGCTGATTCCAGTATACCCTCGAAAACGTTCGTTTTGCGGGAGTATAAAAATACATTAAAATTCAAATAATACCATATAAAAGTATGAAGTTTATTATCATTTGGTTGGGCTATACATTAGTGGCAGGCAGAAAAAAAGAATTCTAATTTTAAGCAAAAAGTAAACAAAAGACACAGTTACCTGGCAGGTTTTAACCTAATTTTGAAATTAATTTCTTTGTCAGCAACTAACACTTGAACCGACCACACAATGACAGGTTGTCATCTTCACAATAATTTCCATATTTTTTAAAGGGTATGATATTAATTCAAATATATTTAAACACGCACTTTGTTCATATTTGGCCTTTATTGTTACTTTAACTCTTTACCACACAATCCCGACTTTTGACGACCCTGGGTAAGAAGCCTTTTGAAAACATTGTAGGAAAAGGAGAAAATGCTGGTAACCAGCATTTTCTCCTTTTCCTACATTGTTTTCTACTATTCCCAAAACAAGTTTTAATTTTTCAGCCACATTTATTTTGTCGTCTGCAAATACTTTCAATTTGGACCAGTTTAAAATTTTGTTGTTTGGTAAAGAGTTAACCCATTACCACACAATCCCTACTTTTGACGCCCCTGAGAAAGAAGCCTTTTGAAAACACTGTGGGAAAAGGAGAAAATGCTGGTAACCAGCATTTTCTCCTTTTCCCCCAGTGTTTTCTACCCTTCCCAGAACAAATTTCAGTTTTTCAGTCACATTTATTTTGTCGTCTGCAAATGCTTTCAATTTGGACCAGTCCAAATTTTTCTCGTGTGGTAATGGGTTCAAGCCTTGGCATTCTCGTCCAAAATTAGCAGTGACAATACATGCTTTACATGTAGCTTTCCCACATGTTATCTCCCGCTAGACGGCATTCTACAAATACACATCTATCTGATTTTTGCATTATGGGTACAGAACTGGGCTACCGTATATGCTCGACTATAAGACGCATTTTTTTCCCTAAAATTTTGAGCTTGAAGTTAGGGGAGCGTCTTATAAGCGCATAATCAAAGGACTTAGCAAAATTTCATCTGAAGAACGTACTTACCTGCTGATCAGCACGAAGGAAAAAACACCTCACAAACGAGTCACGCTGATCTAAAGCTATAAGTGCCTAAGTAATAGTTGTTTTTATCACCCATTGTGTGAAGAAATAAAAGTTTAAAACACAGTTATCGTGTTTTACTGGTTAGTTTAGATTAAAAATTACTCGACTGAGCAGTTATTTCTCTTACTGTGTCAGTTTCAGCCAGTTCATTTATGGCCCACTAGTACACTGTAGTACAGATAAAAAGGTACGGTCTACTGATTGACCCTTTTGACAATTCTAAAATTCAAAGATGAATCATTACTTTTTCAAAATCAAATGCGTTCTAATTGATAAGTTTTGGCATTGTGACGAATCAGAATGGTGTACATGAAATAAGTATACTAACTGAGGTAAAAAGTTTTCACGGTGCAATTCAGATCTAAATAAGAATTATGAAGCATTTATTAGTTGATCGTGGAGGTAAGGAGGTAAAGGATTGTGACTGCAGTCAGACTCTGGTTTACAAGACAGTACACACCTATTTTTAGAACTTTACAACCAGATGTCAAAATTTTATAGGTTACACTACCCAGGCCATCGATCGATAAATTAGTGCAGTTTACATCACTTTGGTCAACTCTTTACAGAACGACATAATCTTGGACTGGTCCAAACTCAAGGATTTGCTGACAAAAATGAAAAATTAATGCCGTTCAAAGATTAAAACTTGCTCTTGGCGGGTAGAAAACATTGTAGGAAAAGAGGAAATGTTGGTGACCATCATTTCTCCTTTTTCCACAGTCATTTCAGGAGGCTTTTTTCTCACAGCCCTGAAAACTTCAGATTGTTTGGTAAAGAGTTGACATAGCCTAAAGTTTAATCGTAAAGGTTTGCCGATTATATAATTTAGGTTTGAATTAGCAAGCATTACAGTCTCTTTTGTGATAACTCATCATTTATGGCCAGAAAGTATCCTCGCCATACAGATTTTCAATACCTTACCATATAATTCATGGTATTTACAACCTGGAAGAAAAAGACTGATACAACACAATGTGTTGGAAAATTGGAGATGCTGATGAAACAAAATCCTGTTTTTGAGTCTGGTACTTTTATAATATTCAAATCCTTTGAATTTGGACTGGTCCAAATTTATTTCTTTTGGTAGAGATTTAAATTACAACCTACTGAGCATAATACACTTGAATACTTTAGTTCTTTGATTTAACAATTCCTGTCGGCGAGATAAGTAGTCTGTACACCTATTGATAATTAACAGTTAGAGCAAACCGTCGAAGGTCTAATTTCCCCGAAAGGATTATTTTAACGAAAATGTGAGTGATTTGGTCTATACCTTACACTTCTTTCACTCTTTTCTTTTTCCCATTTTAAAAAGAAATTAGAGTTGAATCAATGTATGATCGGCTAAGATACAGGCTATTCATTTTTGGAATGATGCAACTTTGATACCCGACGATAGATCGTAATATCTGCTTGGTGTATATCCAGCTGAATAATCACAATTTTAGGACTGTTGTGGTTCGTGTGAAGTCTACATGTGTCTTATAGGAGGTCATCAACGAAATCCCTGATTTTGAATCACAAAGTTGGGGGAGCGTCTTATAAGCGAAGGCGTCTTATAGTCGAGCATATACGGTACTTTTCAAAACGACAATCATAACTTTGAATTTCAAAATAAAATAAATCTTTACTCAATAAAACGCTACCTGGTGCAATTCAATCAGCTATGTTCAGCTTGCATGTAATCTATGCATCGGCCATTTATCAAAACAGCCCCTACAGACTTGGGTATAAGACCTACTTTTCCAAAGTATATGGGATGGATGATGTGTCATCAGCAGACAGGTAAAATCTTCGAAGAATATGACATGCACAGGTAACGCTGTCACACAAGATCATTGCATTATGACAAATTTGTCATCTGCGTGATGGATTGGCAAATGTGAATATTGACATCATCCAAATGTCTGTTTTTTTTCTTTACCTTTACTGTGTCGTTCATGACTAGAGTTATCTTTGTTGCCAGTGTGGATCAAGATCAACCTGCAAAAAAAATGTGCAGCCTGATCTTTGAATTACGCTGTCCGTTTTTCCCAAACACTGTACACAAAAGCAAACATGGACTTGCAATCATTTGGACTGTATTTCTGGGAAGAAAATTTCTGTTGATTTCATTAGACACCCTCTGTACTGACACTTTACTGCACAATGCAGACTTTTGCCACCCCTGGGAAATGAGGCTTTTGAAAACTTTGTGGGAAAAGGAGAAAATGCTGGTAATCAGCATTTTCTCCTTTTCCCACAATGTTTTCTAACCTGTCAAAGAAAAATTACATCATTTCAGCCACCTTGAAATTCTTTTCTGCAAATGCTTTCAAATTTGGACAAGGTTATAATTTTGTCATGTGCTAAAGGGTTAACTCCTTACCATACGACAAAATTTCAGGTTTGTCCAAATCGAAAGCACTTGCAGATAACAAAATAAAAAGTGACTGAAAATTTGAAATTTGTTTTGTGAATGGTAGAAAACATTGTGGGAAAAGGAGAAAATGCTGGTTACCAGCATTTTCTCCTTTTCCCACAATGTTTTCCAAAGGCTTCTTTCTCTGGGTCGTTAAAAGTAGGGATTGTGCAGTAATGGGTTAAACAAATAATAGCCAATCAACAGTCAGAATGCATAATTAGACAATGATTGATTGCATGAAATACCAAATTACTCTTATCAAACAAAAGACAACGTAAGATGTGACTGCAGACAGTAATGATCAAGACCACGTTACACAGAAATAGCAGTATGACCACTAATCTACACTTACTGCAAATTTTACAGAAATGTTCTGGTCCATAATATTCTGAAACTGCTCCAAGGTTTTTTTCCCTTTGACTAAAATACTGTAAATCACAGTATTTCCGCCTGAGCTTTATTTCGCAAAAACCACCTAAGATTTGTGAATTCGCGTCCGATGGTTTGTAATGTCGTAATGCGAGTTCCAAATACCAAAAGTATTATTACTGAATTTCCGTTTTGGCCTAAAACACAAGTAAAAATAGTTAGTAATATTGCATCCCACTTATAAACCATTTTCTCCTTTTCCCACAATGTTTTCAAAGGCTTTCTTTCTCAGGGTAGTCATAAGTTGGAAATGTGTGGTAAAGGCTTAACTTACTGTTTGTTAGTTTGATTGCTTGGATAGTTTTTAACTCTTTACCACACGACAAAATTTTACACTGGTTCAAATTGAAAGCATTTACAGACGACAAATTAAAGGCGACTAAAAAATTGAAATTTGTTCTGGGAAGGGTAGAAAACACTGTGGGAAAAGGAGAAAATGCTGGTTACCAGCATTTTCTCCTTTTTCTACAGTGTTTTCAGAAGGCTTCTTTCTCAGGGGCGTCAAAAGTAGAGATTGTGTGGTGATGGGTTAATGCTGCTTTCAATAGTATTTCTGTCATATCACAGCCTAAGTTTACATATTCATGTATTTACCTGGTTTTACCAGTCCTAGGCTAGGTCTCTAAAGTGTCTTGCCCAAGGCCACTGATACCAAAAACCTAGCGGATTCAGTGTGGGTCGAACCCTTGACTTCCAGGTTACGAGTCCCCTGCTTAACCACTGAAGTGTGCAGGACCCTTGGCATAACCCATTTTCATAGAAAATTTTACAAATCTCACATTTCAGATGACATTTGCAGACGATATCAAAGCACTATGCAGAAAAGGAGAAAATTCTGGTAGCCAACGTTTTCTCCTTTTTCCAGAATGTTTCCTTATAATTCTTTGATTTACTTGCAGTGCCTAACAGTGTAAGATTTAGAAAAACTGTGGAAAAAAAGGAGAAAAAGCTAGTAGCCAGCATTTTCTCCTTTTCTACAATGTTTTCTCCTTTCCCCATAATGTTTTCTATCCTTTAATTGGTAAGTCTGATGTATTTGTAACTGCTTATTTTGTTATCGAAAAATTATATTACTATCGTAACCCTTTTCCACACAATCCCAAATTCGTACAATCCTGAGAGAAGCCTTTTGAAAACATTGTGGGAAAAGGAGAAAATGCTGGTTACCAGCATTTTCTCCTTTTCCCACAAAGTTTTCTACCCTGCCAGCATCAAATTTCAAGTTTTGAAACACATTCATTTTGTGGTCTGCAACTGCTTTCAATTTTGTCAAGTCCTAATTTTGTCGTTTGGTAAAGGGTTAAAATATCTTAAATTTCACTTTTTTGGTAAATTGTTTACGTAACCATATTCTGTATCTATTGCTTGAAAGTTACTGACAGCACACAACCTAATTTGCATAATTCATTCAAACGTCTCAAGACATGATGGATGTACATGTTCTGAATTATATTAACACACCGCATATTTCTATTGCAAAATAGGCAAAGATTGTGAGTCATTAACTTAACCCTTTACCATATAATCCCGACTTTTAATGACCCTGGGAATAAAACCTTTTGAAAACATTGTGGGAAAAGAGGAATATGCTGGTAACCAGTGTTTTCTTCCTTTTCTCACAATGTTTTCTACCCTTCACAAAACAAATTTCACAGTCTCAGTCGCTTTTATTTTGTCGTCTGCATGCATATGCTTTCAATTTGAAAGAGTCTAAAATTTTTGTGTTTGGTAAAGAGCTAATCGTAAATTTTTCAGAATTCACCATGTTCTGTGAAAAGGAGGCTTAATGCATCTGCAGAAAATATCAGCATTTTCTCCCTTTACCACAAAGTTTTCAAAAGGCTTCTTTCTCAGGGTCCTTCAAAGTCTGGGTTGTGTGGTAAGGTATAAAGCCCCTTTTTCCAAAGCATAGCTTTACTCCCTCATCTCCTGCTAATTTGTTTAACCCATTACCACACAATCCCTACTTTTGACACCCTTGAGAAAGAAGACTTTTGAAAACACTGTGGGAAAAGGAGAAAATGCTGGTAACCAGCATTTTCTCCTTTTCCCACAGTATTTCTATCCCTCCCAAACCGAATTTTAATTCTTCAGTTACCTTTAATTTGTCGTCTGCAAGTGCTTTCAATTTGAACCAGTCTGAAATTTTCTCGTGTGGTAAAGAGTTAACTCATTACCACACAATCCCTACTTTTGACGCCCCTGAGGAAGAAGCCTTTTGAAAACACTGTGGGAAAAGGAGAAAATGCTGGTAACCAGCATTTTCTCCTTTTCCCACAGTTTTTTCTGCCCTTCCCAGAACAAATTTCTATTTTTTAGTCACCTTTACATTGTCGTCTGCAAATGCTTTCAATTTGGACCAGTCTAAAATTTTCTCGTGTGGTAAAGAGTTAAAGCCTTTTTTGCAAAAAAAAAAAGAAACAGTCTTATGAATAAGGTCTGTAACAAAGAAACAAATAAATGCATAGCTCAAATAGCTCAAATACACACCGCATCTAGCAGGATTTGAACCCTTGAAGGGACAAATATCCTCATTTTTTGAGGATTAAAAGACCAATACAATAACCACTGAGCCAAAGAGAATAATCTCTCTGATGCAGTTGTCAGGTATTGTATTTAAATCAGGACGAAGCTATGCATGACGGAATGGTCTCCCATAACACTACCCTTCTTAAAGTCATCATTCATTGATTACTCAAAGCCTTAATAGGAAGAAAGTCTGTTTTTGGACAACAAATGGGATTAATGGCTCAATGGCCAATCCCGGATGAGTCCCCATCTTACGAACAAAGTCCGTAACAAAGAAACAAATGAATGCATAACTGAAATACACACCGCATCTAGCAGGATTCGAACCCTTGAAGGGACAAATATCCTGGTTTTTTGAGGATTAAAAGACCTTACCATAACCACTGAGCCAAAGAGATATCTCTCTGATGCAGTTGTCAGGTATTGTATTTAAATCAGGACGAAACTATGCATGAAGGAATGGTCTCCCATAACACTACCCTTCTTAAAGTCATCATTCATTGATTACTCAAAGCCTTAATAGGAAGCAAGTCTGTTTTTGGACAACAAATGGGATTAATGGCTCATTGAATGATGGCCAATCCCGGATGAGTCCCCATCTTACGAACAAAGTCCGTAACAAAGAAACAAATGAATGCATAACTGAAATACACACCGCATCTAGCAGGATTCGAACCCTTGAAGGGACAAATATCCGGTTTTTTGAGGATTAAAAGACCTTACCATAACCACTGAGCCAAAGAGATATCTCTCTGATGCAGTTGTCAGGTATTGTATTTAAATCAGGACGAAATTATGCATGAAGGAATGGTCTCCCGTAACACATCCCCTCTTAAAGTCATCATTCATTGATGACTCAAAGCCTTTTTAGGCAGAAAGTCCGTTTTTGGACAACAAATGGGATTAATGGCTCATTGAATGATGGCCAATCCCGGATGAGTCCCCATCTTACGAACAAAGTCTGTAACAAAGAAACAAATGAATGCATAGCTCAAATACAAACTGCATCTGGCAAGATTCAAACCCTTGAAGGGACAAATATCCTCGTTTTTCAAGGATTACAAGACCAATACCATAATCACTGAGCCAAAGTGATACCTCTCTGACACAGTTGTCAGGTATTGTAATCAAATCGGGATGAAGCTATGCATGAAGGAGTGGTCTCCCATAACACAAGTAAAAATTCATGTTCAACCCACCATCATCAAAATTAAGTTTTTTTTCATCCTCATGAGTCTGCAGAACATCATCAGGGGGAGCAGGTAAATCATCATCATCACCATCATCATTCGCACTAGCACCATTCGTATTTGCAATATCAACTGCATCTTCCCCTACCTTCAGATCAGATACAGTCTGGTCTCCATCTGTACTATTAATATCTAAATCCAGCTTGTTATCATTCACAGAACTTTCTGCCTCATTTCCAATTTTGATATTGGTTATTATTGCCTTTGTACCTCCATCTTGATTCTCATTGACTATGCTATCAATAGAAACACTTGTTTCCTCTGAATATTTGTCTGTATCAGGTATTGTTTCTGTTTGCAGCAGACTCGATCCCACGTTTTCTTGTTCCATGTTGATCACAAATTCGATGATTTTTTTTTAACTAACTACTCCAAAATGAAAACTTGTGCTGTATTAAAATTTACCTACTTTTTTTAAAAAACAAGCTTATTTGTTTACTTAAGTTCCTTCAAAAATCTGCACAAACAGCGTACAACTTTAACAATTGACAAGGAAATTAGTCCAAATTACTAAAACTCTTTACCCAAAACCAAAGGCTTTTTAAAACATTGTGGGAATAGGAAAAAATGCCGGTCACAAGCACTTTTTACTTTTCCTGCAATGTTTTCTATCTTTGCAAAGACACACCCAACCACTTGACACAACTTTCCAGTCAAACTTTATTTTCCATCTGCAAATGCTTCCAACATGGTCATTATCTAAAATTTCGTAATTTCGCAAGAAGTTAAGCTTAGGTACGATTCATTACACTGTCGAACAATAACTATATAAGCTATTTAATTTCAATGTCAAAACACAAAGTGAACAGTAAAACCCACCAAACCTTGAAATGTGCAAATGCCTAAATGACAACACCCCCCTCCCACTGTTTTCTCTCTATATATATCTTTCTGATTGACACATCATAAATATGCAAGTCTTCTTCAATGGTATAACAAAACCCTTATCGTCATTTGAACCCTTTACCATACGATACAGAGTTCAAACATTTTGATGAGGAATGCTTTCAAAAACACTGGAAAATGGAGAAGATGCTGGTGAACCATCATTTTCTCCTGGTACCACAATGTTTTCTCCACTTTCAAAGATAACTCTCACTGTTTAACTCATTTCCAAACAACAAAAAATTTAGGTTTGTCCAAGTTGAAAGTATTTGCAGATGACAAAAGAATAGTGACTGAAAATTTGAAATTTGTTTGGTGAGGGGTAGAAAACATTGTGGGAAAAGGAGAAAATGCTGGTTACCACCATTTTCTCCTTTTCCACAATGTTTTCAAAAGGCTTCTTTCTCAGGGTAATCAAAAGTAGTGATTGTGTGGTAACGCCGGTTAAGTCAATTCAATATGGAAGATTAATTGACGAATAATTAGAATTTGAAGCCACTTTTCAACCAATTATCGCAATGACAGGTCAAATTTTGATGCATTTCCTTGATGTAAGCAATACTAGGCTAGGGATCTGAAGTGTCTTGCTCAAGGAAAGTCTTATTTAAAAAAAAAAAAAAGAGCTTCCAGTGAGCCTCAAACCGAGGGCTGCAAAATTGTCAATGCAGCTCAAACAACTAAAGTTATCTATGAAAGGGGTAAAAAACAATGTGAGGAACATAGAAACTGCTGGATACCAGTCTGCGTTTTTAACTCATTACCAAACAACAAAATTTCAAGTTTGTCCTTATCGAAAGCATTTGAAGACCACAAAAAAAAAGTGACTGAAAATTTGAAATTTATTTTGTGAAAGGTCCAAAACATTGTGGGGAAAAGGAGAAAATGCTGGTTACCAGCATTTTCTCCTTTTCCCACAAGGTTTTCACAAAGCTTCTTTCTTATGGTCGTCAAAAGTAGGGATTGTGTAATAATGGATTAAGCCTTTACCATACAATCCCGTCTTTTAACGACCCTAAACAGGAGGGTTTTTGAAAACATTGTGGGAAAAGGAGAAAATGCTGGTAACCATCATTTTCTCCTTTACCCACAATGCTTTCTACCCTTCTGGAAAAGAATTTCAATTTTTTGAGTCTTGTCAAATTTTGTCATCTGTAAACGCTTTGAATTTGGACTAGTCGGAAATTTTGTCCTTTGGAAACCAGCATTTTCTCCTATTCCCACAATAATTTCCTACCCTTCTGGAAACAAATTTCAATTTTTGAGTGACGTTTATTTCGTTATCTGCAAGTGCTTTGAATTTGGACCAGTCCAGAATTTTGTTGTTTGGTAAAGAGTTAATTAACCCATTACCACTCAATCCCTACTTTTGACGCCCCAGAGTGAGAAAGAAGCCTTTTGAAAACACTGTTGGAAAAGGAGAAAATGCTGGTAACCAGCATTTTCTCCTTTTCCAACAGTGTTTTCTACCCTTTCCAGAAAAAATTTCTATTTTTCAGTCACCTTTATTTTGTCGTCTGCAAATGCTTTCAATTCGGACCAGTCCAAAATTTTCTTGTGTGGTAAAGAGTTTTAAAATCTTCTCCAAATTCTCTAAAAAGATTCCTGTCTCCAGGGATAACAGATGGTCTTCACACAACTCTTTGATGATAACATTATAAAAGTTATCTCGGTCTGTGTGGGATTTCTAACTTCTTTTCATCAAATATTTCAAAAATTAAATACTTCACCCACGTAAAGGTGTTTGGGACATCATTTATTACAGCACAGAATAACCCAACCCAAAATAAAACTTTGGTGTGACAACTGCTTGAATAAGTAGAGATATGCTTATAATCTGATGTGAAATGGTTACAAGGATTTTCTCCCTTTCCCACAATGTTTGCAAAAGCATTCCTTCCCAAGAGCAATATAAGTCAGCATTGTGAAGGAAAGGGTTAAACTCTATACCAAACGACAAAAATTTAGACTGGTCCAAATTGAAATGCTTTGCAGACGACAAATTTAATGTAACTGAAATGATGATTTTTCCTTCAAATTGAGTAGAAAACATTGTTGGGAAAGAAGAAAATGCTGGTTACCAGCGTTTTCTACTTTTACCACAGTGTTTTCTAAAGGCTTCTTTCTCAGGGTTGTCAAAAGTAGTGGTTGTGTGGTAATGGGTTAAAACAGTAAATTAATGCTGTAACATGAAATTCAATCATTGAAATAAGAGAAACTGAAACAAGTGAATATCTTCTATTGACTCCTTTACTCTTTACTACTTGACAATTTTAGTCTTGTCCAAATTAAAAGCACTGCTTTATGAGGTCTTTAACCCATTACCAAACAACAAAATTTTAGACTGGTCCAAATTGAAAGTATTTGCAGACGACAAAATAAAAGTGACTGAAAATTTGAATTTGTTTTGTAAAGGGTAGAAAACATTGTGGGAAAAGGAGAAAATGCTTTCTACCAGCATTTTCTCCTTTTCCCACAACGTTTTCTAATGGCTTCATTCTGACGGGCGTCAAAAGCAGGGATTGTGTGGTAATGGGTTAATGCGGCTCATATGGAGAAAATTGTCTTAATGCTTTACCACACAATCCCGACTTTTAACTTCCCTGAGATAGAAGCCTTTTGAAAACAATATGGGAAAAGAAGAAAATGCTGGTAACCAGCATTTTCTTCTTTTCCCATAATGTTTTCTACCCTCCCCTCACATTTGATTTGTCGTCTGTAAATGCTTTTCAATTGGACCAGTCTAAAATTTTGTCATTTGGTAAAGAGTTAACTCTTTAGCAAACGGCAAAATTTTAGACTTGTTTCACTCATTACTGAACAACAATAATTTTAGCTTGTCCAAAACGAAAGCATTTGCAGACGACGCAATAAAAGTGACTGAAAAATTGAAAATTGTTTTTGAAGGGTAGAAAACATTGTGGGAAAAGGAGAAAATTCTGGTTACCAGCATTTTCTCTTTTTCCCACAATGTTTTCTAAAGGTTTCTTTCTCAGGTTCGTCAAAAGTTGGGATTGTGTGGTAAGTGGGTTAAATTGAAAGCAGTTGAAAAAAAATGTGACTGAAAAATTGAAATTTGGTATGGGAAGGGTAGAAAACATTGTGGAAAAAGGAGAAAATGCTGGTAACCAGTATTTTCTCCTTTTTCCACAATGTTTTCTGAAGACTTCTTTCTCAGGGTCGTCAAAAGTAAGGACTGTGTGGTAATGGGTTAACTTTACCAAACAACAAAATTATAGACTGGGTTAAATTGAAAGCAGTTGCAGACAACAAAATAAATGTGACTGATGAATCGAAATTTGATTTGGAAATGTGACTGAAAAATTGGAACTTGGTTTGGGAAGGGTACAAAACATTGTGGGAAAAGGGGAAAATGCTGGTTGAGCAGCATTTTCTCACTATCTTTTCAAAAGGCTTCTTTCTTAGGGTCACCGAAAGTCCTAAATGTGTGGTATTGTTTACTGGCGAGCAGTAGCAATAGCTGCAGTGTCAGCGGATTTTTTTTCCTTATGTACATTTTTCTTGTGTAGTTTTCAGTGGCGCACTGCAGCGTCAGATAGGCAGAGCAGCGTCTTGTTTTTGCAGTTTGCCACCAACATGGTCCAAGGGGCATTCAAATCCACTTACTGCTTGCTGCTAGCTGCAGCACTCGCCACAGAGAGATTTCAAAGAATCATCTTCATTTTGTATCAAGAAAACATATGCAAAAGAGAAGAAACTGCATTGAAACGCACTGTCATGTTAACCCTTTACCACACAATCCCGACCTTTAACTCATTACCACACAAGAAAATTTTAGACTGGTCCAAATTGAAAGCATTTGCAGACGACAAAATAAAGGTGACTGAAAAATTGAAATTTGTTCTGGGAAGGGTAGAAAACACTGTGGGAAAAGGAGAAAATGCTGGTTACCAGCATTTTCTCCTTTTCCCACAGTGTTTTCAAATGGCTTCTTTCTCAGGGGCGTGTAATGGAGTGGTAATGGGTTAATGACCCTGTGAAAGAAGCCTTTTGAAATTATATGAATTTGTCGTCTGTAAATAGTTTCAGTTTACTTGAACACAAAATGTAGTTGTTAGTTAACTCTTTACCACACAATCCCGACTTTTAACGACCCTGAGAAAGAAGCCTTTAGAAAACATTGCGGGAAAAGGAGAAATTGCTGGTAACCAGCATTTTTTCCTTTTCCCACAATGTTTTCTATCCTTTCCAATAGAAATTTTAATTTTCAAATCACATTTATTATGTCATCAGCAAATGCTTTCAATTTGGACGAGGCTAAAATTTTGTCATTTGGTATAGAGTTAAAGAGTTAACACTTTTCCATACCACATAATTTTAGACTGGCACAAATTGAAAGCATTTGCAGACAAAAAATGTCAATCAAAAACTGAAATTTAATTTGCAACAGGTAAAAAACATTGTGGGTCAGGGAGAAAATGCTGGTAACCAGCATTTTCTCCTTTCCCCACAATGTTTTCAAATGCTTTCTTTCTCAATTGTTAAAAGTCGGGCTTTTGTGATAGAGTTAACCACACAATCCCTACTTTTGATGACTGAGAAAGAAACCTTTAGAAAACATTGTGGGGAAAGGAGAAAATGCTGGTAACCAGCATTTTCTCCTTTTCCCACAATGTTTTCTACCCTTCACAAAACAAATTTCAATTTTTTTTGGTCACTTTTACAATGCCATCTGCAAATGTTTTTAATTTCGACAAGCCTAAGATATTGTCGTTTAGTAATGAGGTAAGGGCTAAACCGTACATAGACCATACTTTGTACTGTAATATAAAACATTCACTCAGCCATGCCATATTTGCTCTACTTGCATATATCTCTTTTATATGAGAGTAAATGATATAATCTTACAACCTGTGATTTATGTTACAGATATTTTCCTTTCTGTAACTTTCCCATACTTTTTTGGCATAGCTGAATACGCTAGATTTTGTTTGTTTGTTTGAATGACATTTTACACTGCTTTCAACATATTTCAGTCAAATGTCAGTGACAGCTCACATATTCATGTTTTCCTGGGTTGTACCAGTACTAGTCTCTGAGTTGTCTGCGCATGTCATATTCTACAAAGATTTGACCAGCCTGTCTGCTTCGACGCCTCACCCATCCCTTGTATACCTTGGAAAAGTAGGGCATATATATTGAAGCTATGAGCCTATTACCCAAGCATGTAGGGGATGTTTTAACCTATTACTGCACAATCCCTACCTTTGACGCCCCTGAGAAAGAAGCCAATCATAGCTGAATAAATGGCACAAGGTATCATTTTATGCGTAAACCTTTATATCATTTGAAATTCAAAGTATCAGTTCTTGCTTTGAAATCTATCTGTTTCTGTACCCAGAGTGCCCAAATTAGATAGATGTGCATTTGTAGAATACTAACTAGCAGGAGATAATGCTGCATGGTTTATGGCATTGAAGGGTCTCGCCCAAAGGACAGCGCTGGCTTCCCATTGACCTGCCTCTTGGCATTGATAAAGCACAAATCGATAGGTGAGTGCAACACTATTCTAAGTGCCTGTACATTGTACAGGCACTTAGAATAGTGTTGCACTCGCCTATAAAAATTGGTAGTAATTTGCGATTGGTCAAGAATGGACACACGTTTACTCTGGGCGCCCCTGCTGGCATATTTTCTCGCACATCTGTAAAACCAATATAATTGACTGATTGTATGGTGTTTAACGTCGTTTTCAACATTATTTCAGTTATATCATCAGGCAGCCAGTGCACCAATCCATGCCTTCCTGGAGTTTCTGTTACCTGTACTCCATACAATATTCTTTCCAGGCCACTGGCTGCTTCCCATATAACCATCGTCGAAACAACGATCAGTGGTGAGAGAGAAATGAATCCTAATCCAATGACTATCATCAGTCCTCATAAAAAAATTGGCCAAGCCGGGGATCGAACTCACAACCCCCTGTTCTCAAGTCCTGAACGCTATCAACTTAGCTACCTGGTATCCGCTAAACTACTATAAACAAGTATTACTACCGCTAATCTAACACTTGGGCCTAATTGATTCATGCCACAGTGAAATAATGTAGGAGAATAATTCTTCTCTTATTCTATTTAGAAATTAAATATTTCAATAAATATTAAGTACATGTACTCCATACTCCTATTCAACAACATTAAAACTGAGGAAAAGAGGCCTTGTACCGAAATCACATCTGATAGATTTGTTTTTTCAAATCGTAATAGAAAAAGTTTAGGGTCGGCCATTCTAGGTAGAGTCAGAAATTCCCAAAGCACAGAGTCTATTTTTTTTGGTCTGGTAAATGGTAAACCCTTTTCCACATAATCCCTACTTTTAACAACCCTGAGAAAGAAGCCTTTAGAAAACATTGTGGGAAAAGGAGAAAATGCTGGTACCCTGCCATTTCCCACAATGTTTTCTACCCTTCACAAAAAGAATTTCAAATTTTCGGTCACTTTTATTTTGTTGTCTGCAAATGCTTTTGAATTGGACAAGCCAGAAATTTTGTCGTTTGGTAATGAGTTAAGAATAAGATAAAACCTAGGAAATACTGTTCCAAAAACTGCAATATTAAGCTACAAAGCTGTCCTGTCCATATGGAAAACTTTAGGCTGCTAAGAGCCACCCACTGATTTTTTGTGGACAGTGTAGATCAAGATCAGACTGCATAGAACATGCAATCTGATCTATGATCTAAACTGTCCAATAAGGACATGTTTTTCTAAAAGAAATTATGTACGAAATGGAAAAACTTTGGTCTTTACCATTGAAAAAAATTTTTGTGTTTCATTTAATTAGCAGGATGATGTTTGAAACTCTCTCATCAATACAAGGGCAATAATTCACTGTAACAATCTGGTCAGCATCACATAGCCTACATGATTTCTCTCCCTTTGAAAGAGTGTGGTGAAACTAAAATTGTTGATGCTTCACAATTTGTCTGACAGCTTCCTGAAGAAATTAGAGCTGTCACTGAATGTGACTTAAGGCTTTACCACACAATCCCAACTTTTAACGACCCTGAGAAAGAAAGCCTTTGAAAACATTGTAGGAAAAGGAGAAAATGCTGGTAACCACAATATCTTCTACCCTAATAAAGTCAGAAATCACCACCCTATTACCAAGATTTTATTTGTGGTCCAGTCCAAAAATTGTTCGTTTGGTAAAGAATTAATACCCACCCAGCCCTTTGACAGAAACAGGCAATTACTAGTATTTAGTACACAGACAGACACACAGCCAGACACACAGACAGACGGGCTGATTCCAGCATATCCCACAATGTTTTCAAAAGGCCTCCTCCTCATGGTCGTGAAGTTGGGATTGTGTGGTAAGGAGTTAAACTTTTCCACACATTTCAGACCTTTTACAGAAAAAAATCCTGAATTTTGACAAGCCTGAGTACTTGACTTTTCACCACAAAATCCTGACTTTTAACGACCCTGGGAAGGAAGCCTATAGAAAAGATTGTGGGAAAAGGAGAAAATGCTGGTAACCAGCACTTTCATGCTTTCAAGGCTGCCCTTGTGCCAGACTGTCTTGACAAAATACACGATGTAGATCAAAGATCAGATTGCATATTTTTTCTGCAGTCTGATCTTGATTTATAATAGCTGCGAAGGCAACATCGGTAGTGCAAGTCACTTTATTTACCAAACGACAATTTTTCTAAGCTGATTCAAATTAAATGCATTTGCAAGCGACAAATTATTTTTTCCTACATGTTTTCTAAAGTCTTCCTACAGACAGTGTTATAGGTCGGGAATGTGTAGTAAAAAGTTAACCCATTTCCACTCAATCCTGACTTTTAACCACCCTGAGAAAGAGATCGTTTGAAAACATTGTGGGAAAAGGAGAAAATGCTGGTGGTTTTGAGTTAGGTTTATTTTTGTCTTCTGCAAGTGTTTTCAATTTGGATCAATCTAAAATAGTGCTGTTTAGTAAAGAGTTAACTCTTTACCACACAATCCCAACTTTAAACAACCTGAGAAAGAAAGCCTTTGAAAACATTGTAGGAAAAGGAGAAAAATGCTGATAACCCACAATTTTTTCTACTCATCCCAAATCAATTTTCAATTTTTGATTCACATTTATTTTGTCGTCTGCAAATGCTTTTCTTTTGGTCTAGTCCAAAATTTTGTTGTTTGGTTAAAGGGTTAATCATTAAAGATCAAGACAAGAAGCATTTGGTCAACACCCAAGGAAATCCTGTCAATATCTGAAGAAAACCATTCACATCTTCCTGTTTATAAAACAATACTCTACATGTAAGTCTATGCAGAACACTTTAACCCATTACCACACAATCCCTACTTTTGACGCCCACGAGTAAGAAGCCTTTTGAAAACACTGTGGGAAAAGGAGAAAATGCTGGTAACCAGCATTTTCTCCTTTTCCCACAGTGTTTTCTACCCTTCCCAGAACAAATTTCTATTTTTCAGTCAACTTTATTTTGTCGTCTGCAAATGCTTTCAATTTGGACCAGTCTAAAATTTTCTTGTGTGGTAAAGAGTTAAAGAGAAATTCTATCCTTCCTGCAGGGTTTTTTCTTTTATCCCTTTACCACATTATTATTATTAGCCAGCATTTAAACAACCTGGGAAACAAGCTTTTTGAAAACATTTTCGGAAAAGGAGAAAATGCTGGTAATCAGCATTATCTCCTTTTCCCACAATGTTTTCTACTCTATTAAAAAAATGTACTGTTTGAGTTCAATTGAAACTGTTGTCTGCAAATGCTTTCAGTTTGAGGAATAGGTTCAAATCTTGTCGCCCCCTACTGGAATAAATTACTTAACTTACTTACTTTTATCAGTCTTCAAAAACTATTCTTTTAAAGAGAAATTCAATCCTTCCTGCAGGTTTTTTCTTTTATCCCTTTACCACATAATGCCAATATAAAACGACCCTGGAAAAGAAACTTTTTGAAAACATTGTGGGAAAAGGAGAAAATGCTGGTAAGCAGTATTTTCTCCTTTTCCCATAATGCTTTCTACCCTTCACAAAACAAATTTCAAAATTTTCAGTCACTTTTATTTTATTGTCTGCAAATGCTTTCGATTCGGACAAGCCTAAAAAATGTTGTTTGGTAATGAGTTAAGTACAGAACAGGAAGACCACAAAGAGCATTTATTCTAAAAGCAATGCATCCTTTTGCCACTCCATTTTTTATTTAAAGTTCTTTAACAAACAACATATCTTTGACTGGAATTGACAAATGTTTGCAGAAGACATCTGTTTGTAGCCCAAATGATATGACAAAGCTGGTTACAAGCGTTTTCTCCATTTCCAACAATATTTTCTAAAATCTCCTATCTTAGGATAATATGGTAAAGAATTAAATTTGTATTATACTTAACCCATTACCACACAATCCCTACTTTTGACCACCCTGAGAAAGAAGCCTTTAGAAAACATTATAGGAAAAGGAGAAAAATTGCTGGTAACCAGCATTTTCTCCTTTTCCCACAATGCTTTCTACCCTTCCCAATTCAAATTTCAATTTTGCAGCCTCATTTGTTTTGTTGTCTGCAAATGCTTTCAATTTGGACAATTCCACAATTTTGTTGTTTGGTAAAGGTTTAAAATGGAGGATCATGTTTGGGATAGGTGTCAGAGATAACATTCCACAAAGCAAGTACAAATCTGATAATTAGTCCACTTGATAGCTGATATAGACAAGACTTGATGTGGGTTGATAATAATCCCCCACCCCCCCATAATTACATTGTCCATCCTTATGAATATTACCCACAATCCTGTTGCAGTCTATACAAAATACTATGTTGTGGTAACTTTCTAAGGGCTCTCTATTTTACACACAATCAAGGAAAAGCTCCCCCACCCATGACAAAATTTTTAGGCTGGACCAAATTCAAAGCTTTTAATTGCACTTTGTTTTCACTGTGACGGTGACTTTCATTTTTATCACAGACAAAAAAAATGCCAGCTGAAAAAGGCAGCTTTTTTCTAGCAGAAATCAATTCAAAAGCAAACCAGGAAATGAAACCAGGACCTAAGTACTAGTATAATGTGGATATATACAATTATTATGCACACAAAAAAATGCATTTGACTGCTTATCGACATTTTGTGTATGAAAATGTTGGCAAATTCTAGACAATCGGTACTTGTTGGTATACTTGCAGTAAAATACAAGAACAGCTAAGTTTGCAAAACTTTCAAATTCATATGAAACTGCAAAAATTTCAACATTGCAAAACTTATACAGTACCCACTAACCATTTAACTCTTTACCACACAAGAAAAATTTAGACTGGTCTAAATTGAAAGCATTTGCAGACGAAAAAATAAAGGTGACTGAAAAATTGAAATTTGTTCTGTCAAGGGTAGAAAACACTATGGGAAAAAGAGAAAATGCTGGTTACCAGCATTTTCTCCTTTTCCCACAGTGTTTTCGGAAGGCTTTTTTCTCAGGGGCGTCAAAAGTAGGGATTGTGTGGTAATGGGTTATTTAGATAATACTCAGTCTTACTTTTAACCCTTTACCACACAATGACGACTTTAAACGGCCCTGAAGAAGAGGCCTTTTGAAAAGATTGAGGGAAACAGAGAAAATACTGGTAACCAGCATCTTCTCCTATTCCTACAAAGTTTTCTACCCTTTTAAAGAAAAATTGTGTCATTTGAGCCACTAAAGAATTTTGGTCTGCAAATGCTTTCAACTTGGTCTAAAAGTTTGCTGTGTGGTAAAGAGTTAAGAGTCTTCCACATTTCAAAGTGATAAAATTTCTGATAAGTGAAATAAATACTAGGTTTCAAAAGTGTATTACTTTTTAGGGTCTACATCCCCTAAACCATCAGTAAACAATGCAAGAAAAGGAAAAAATGCTGGCTATCAACTTTTCTCCTTTTTCCAACATTGCTGTCTCTTCCACATTGCTGTTTCTGAACCCTTTTCCAAACAATGACGACTCTTAATGACCTTGGGAAAGAAGCCTTTTGAAAAGATTTTGGGAAAATGAGAAAATGCTGGTAACCCGCATTTTCTCTTTTTTCCAAAACATTTTCTACCCCACCAAAAAATGACTGCACTGTTTGAGCCACATTGAAATTTTTGTCTGCAAATGCTTTCAATTTGGACATTTGGCTTAAATTTTGTCGTCTGGTAAAGGGTTAAAAGCAAGATTGCGTGTGCGAGAGTTAACACTTCACCAAACAATACCAGGTCTTTACCACTCTGACAAAGAAGACTTCTGAAAACAATGTGGAAAAAGGAGAAAATGCTGGTAACCAGCATTTTCTCCTTTTCCCACATAGTTTTCTACCCTTCTCACTAGAAAATTCAATTTTTGAGTCTCACATTTGTTGTCTGCAAAAGCTTTCAATTTGGACCAGTCTACAATTTTGTCGTTTAGTAAAGCGTTAAGACTCCAGTAAATTTATTATCTGATTATCTTGACTCAAATTTAGATAAAATTCACTGCACCTCCAGACCACATGATCTTCTCTTCTTTAACTCATTACCAAACAACAAAATTTTAGGTTTGTCCATACTGAAAGCATTTGCAGACAACAAAATAAAAGTGACTGAAAATTTGAAATTTGTTTTCTGAAGGGTAAAAAACATTGTCTTTTCACACAAGGTAAGGGTAAAAAATATTGTCTTTTCCCACCATGTAAGGGTGAAAAATATTGTCTTTTCCCACAATGTTTTCCAAAGGCTTCTTTCTCAGGGTCGTCAAAAGTAAGGATTGTGTGGTAATGGGTTAACTCTTTACACATGGTCAAAATTTTAGGATCGACTAAATTGAAAAAATTTGCTGACAACAAAAGTAATTAGCCCTTTAGACTGGCCATCCACTGGGACCCCGAAAGGTTCCCGATCGTAAAAATGACAGGAACTGGATGCTTCGGCACATCTTCGCAATGATCAGGAAATTGTTCTTGGTGTTTCTTAAACCCATCTGGAAACATTCTTAGTGTGTCGGGGCCGATTCGGAATAAAAAAAGCTTCGGGCTCCAAATTGTAAAAGTTTTAAAATTTGGATGGCGATCCTTGAGTATGGGGAAGCGTCGGGACCGTCGGCATCCTTTCAGGGAACCTTCAGCGATCATTCTGGATGTTCTGAAACACATCGCCATAATCAGGCAGCATTCGGCGAGGTTTCTTATTCACTGTGTCATCCAGTGCAGTTCAGGAAAGATAACTCGCCTATATATACCTCACATTGCTAACATTTCGGCATTGATTCTTAAATGCTTCTGTATGTTCTGCAAGTGAACTGCAATCATTCTGAGTGATCGGGAAACACTTGGTCAACAATCCAGCACCGATCGGCATTTTTCTGTACTGGATCCGCATACTTCTGTAAGATTTTGGCAACCTTTCCCATACTGTTCCGCGAATCACTGCCGAACAAGACCCGTTTGCCAAGCTCCGCCCATTTTCATCCCGAAAGCTCCCAGAAATTAGCCATTTTTCATCTGCAACCCTTCGACAAGCAATCAGGGTTGTAGTGGAGGGCAAGCCTTACCAAACAACACAATTCTAGCCCTGTCTAAACTGAAAGCATTTGTAGACGACAATTTCAATGTGGTTCAAATTGTGCAATTGTTTATTGATAGGGTTAAAAACATTGTGGGAAAGGAGAAAATGCTGGTTACCACCATTTTTCCCATAATGTTTTCTACACTTCCAACAAAATATTTCAAAATTTTTTAACCACATTCCCTTGGTCATCTGCAAATGCTTTTAATTTAGACTGGTCTAAAATTTTGTCATTCGGTAAAGGGTTAAAATAAAAAGGGAAAGATTTTATATTGGGGGTAAATAAACTGTAGTGATAAAAGAGATAAAACTAATGTAAGTCTCCATTGTGTTCTTGGACCATACCTGTGTTACTAACTGAGGACATTTTCCAATCAACTGTTTTGGGCAATTTTAACCAATTTCCTGTGTGGATAATCTGAGCCCAACTTCCTTCAAAACTGAGCCTATCAGTATCTAAGCCTTTGTTAACTGTCTCTTTATGTCCATTAGTTGTACAGCAATGTCCGTTCTGTCCAGTGGGAAGTTGTTGTACAGCAATGTCCGTTCTGTCCAGTGGGAAGTTTTGAACATGTTCAAAAATTTCCACCAAGCAAAACCGACAGACAATCTTGCAAATGATAGACTTTGGATGCATCTGACAATTTATACCTTCTTCATATCATGTGACCAGTACATTCCTTGTATGTCAAGAAGTTTAAATCAGGAATTCAGAGTAAGAATAAATTTTGAATGTTTTGCACTTAAGCAAAATTAAAAACACACAATGTGGAAAACAGAGCAATAATTGTGGGAGGAAACATTGATAAATTGCTTTAACTCTTTACCAAACAACAAAATTTTAGACTGGTCTAAATTTGAGGCATTTGCAGGCGACACTTTAAATTTATCTAAAAATGATTTTAATTGTCTGTGAAAGTGTAGAATACCTTGTGGAAAGAGGAGAAAATGCTGGTTACCAGCATTTTCTCCTTTTCCCACGAGGTTTTCCAAAGGCTATTTCTTCAGGGTCGTTAAATTCGGGATTATATGGTAAACAGTTAATTAAAAATACCTCTCAGTTGTAAACATTCTATGCGGATAAATATGATTAAAAAAATTTGGAGAACAATCTATTTTTTCTACACAAAATTATAATTCTAATAAGGTCTAATTTTTGCAGTTTCCGGATCTGCCAGTAGATCCCAATCTGGTCTATGACAATTACATAATTCATGTGATGCAACTTTAAGGCTGTTCTTGTGCAATTAATACTGCATCATGCATCTCTGTACTTTGTTTTGTTGTATGTATTGGTGTTTACCCTTTACTAAACAGTCCCTTGTTTTTACGAACATGGGAAGGAAGGCTTTTGAAAACATTGGGAGAAAAAGGAGAAAATGCTGGTAACCAGCATTTTCTCCTTTTCCCTCAATGTTTTCTACCCTATCAAGGTCTGAAATCATTATTTGAGCTACACTTAAACTCAATAAATTGTTGACTTCAAATGCTTTCAATATGGTTTGGTCCAAAAGTTTGATATTTGGCAAAGAATTTATGCTGTGTTAACCATTCAGTAGATAGATATACCAATTTATTGCCAATTTTTGTAGGCATATCATTTCGAT
Source organism: Tridacna crocea (assembly GCA_943736015.1). Taxonomy (NCBI): domain Eukaryota; kingdom Metazoa; phylum Mollusca; class Bivalvia; order Cardiida; family Cardiidae; genus Tridacna; species Tridacna crocea. Next base: position 1,477,851 of record OX031067.1, on the reverse strand, counting down.
TTCGGGTGCAAAATCAATCTGATAAGGCCTGAGAAAAATGATGCCTTGGTACCTCTGGTTAATCAAATGATCACTTGTAACACAAATCTCGTACTTATGCAATAGATCTCATCCATCGACCCAGACAACCATTCAAGCTCCAATCATCTTTGATCTAGTCTGTCTACTTTGCCAAATCTTTCTATACAAACTATACAACTCTTTACCAAACGACAAAATTTTAGAATGGTCCAAATTGAAAGTATTTGCAGACAAAATGAAGGTGAATATAAATATGAAATTTGTTAGGTGAGGGGAAGAAAACAGCATTTCTCCCTTCCCCACAATGTTTTCAGAAGGCTTCTTTCTTGGTGTCGTTAAAAGTTGGAATTGTGTGGTAAAAAGTTAACATGCTATTATTTGGATCTTAATTTTTGCCTGAAAATGTCAGTTTATTTTATTTGACCTCTTAGGGTTAATAGTAATACTAAGGTTTATGAAGTTTAAATTCTTAGTCAGCGCCAAAGTTGTAAATCAAATCATTAGGACCCCTTTGACCACTTTATTAAATACAACTTCTTCAGACCATGAGAGAGATGTAACTACTGCAAATTTACTGCAATATCTCTTGCAACATGTTGTATTGGACTATACCATGTACATCAAACTTCTACATGTTCACTTTCAATCTTGCATTCTGATCTTAATTAATCAAACTATGCCAAACTACTCCAGCAGCTTAATATTACATCTAGCATGCTTACAGCCTTGCAATATCTAAGAAGTTGAGGTTAAGCCCATTAAATGTAAACATCACATACAACATGGGTCAATATTGTCCTTCTGATATTGGTTAGGCACCTTTAATTTGAAGGGCTTCAGAATACAGAACTCCTGAGGGCCCATACTAACCATTAATTTCTTAAGAATATTCTTTGTTTTATTCTTCAAATTTTTCTGACTGTTAAAGTAAGAGAACTTCTGACTGGCTAAACCATTTGGTTTAGCCAGTCAGAAGTTCTGTTACTTTCACATGGACAAAATTCTGAAGAATAAGAACAAAAACCTTCTTAACTCTTTACTTCATAGATACTCATTTCTACGCATTTTTTGTAGGAGCCTTTGGAAAACACTGTGAAAAAAGGTGAAATTGCTCGTGACGAGCAATTTCACCTTTTGTCACAATGTTTTCTATGCTATCAAAAGGTGTCATATAAACATAAGAAACGGCTTCATCCTTGCTCTTATTTAGGGTCAATTAGAGATACCATATGGGGTAAAGGGTTAATTTGAAGGGCTTCAGACTGCAGAACTCCAGGTAGAGGTGTGATTTCAATTTCAAGATTGAAAATATCAGTTATTCTCCACTAAACCCAACTTTGTGGGTGCTCTTTAGAATCGTCTCATTGAGATGATTCTAATGAGTACCCACAACATACGGTTTCAAAGAGAAAAAAAAAGACTTTAAAGAACTGTCACTCTCTCTTATCAGGAGGTCCAGGTCCCCTTTAACTTTTCACGAAAGGACAACTTTTGGATTCGTCGAAATTGAAAGCATTTTCAGACAGATTTTCAAGCCTTGTCCGACCAATTGTCTGACACTTTTTATGAACTTTTGGGACTTAGCCTGCAATGTTTTCAGAGATCTTTTCCCTGAAGGTCGTTAAATGTGGGCATTGTGTGGTAAAGGGCCAAACAACAGCTTGTTTTGTAAAGGGTACTGTTTGTTATCATTCACTTGATTCATTCACTCTTCAACTTAGTATGGTACACAAGTGACAAGTTATATACAGTCATGTAGGTAAAGAAATTTATTTTATCTTGACATTTAACCCTTTACCCCATAAGGCATTTCAATGGTATCTCTAATTGACCCTAAATAACAGCAAGGATGAAGCTGTTTCTTATGTGTATATGACACCTTTGATAGCATAGAAAACATTGTGGCAAAAGGTGAAATTGCTCGCCACGAGCAATTTCACCTTTTGCCACAATGTTTTCCAAAGGCTCCTACAAGCAATGCGAAGAAATGAGTATCTATGGAGTAAAGGATTAAGTAACCCTTTCCCACTGACAAATATTAAGACCTGCAACACGCAATAAGGGGCATTCGGACATTTGCGGAAAGTGTCGCTTTGGATCAGGCTGCGCACTCCACGCAGGCTAATCCGAAACGGCACTTTCTGTTTTATATAATTTTCTGTTTTGTACAAGGCTACTATATCACAAGATCTAATGTAGTCATAAAGTGCCGTCTCGGATCAGCCTGCACCGACTGCGCAGGCTGATCCCAGACAACACTTTTCGCAAATATCTGAATGCCCCTTTTCACGTGTTGCAAGCCATATCTAATGACAAAAAATTTGATGTGGTTCAAATTATGGACCTGGTCATTGAAAGGGAAAAAATAACTGTGGGAAAGGAAAAAAAAATACTCGTTACCAGCAATGTTTTCTTTTTCCACAATTTTTTCGAATGGCATCTTGTCTCAGGATTGTTAAGACATAGAGGATAGTGTAGTAAATGGTTAGGCCTTTCCGAGATGAGACAATTTTAGCCGTGTCCAAATTTGCTAGCATTTGCAGACGGCAAGTTCAGTGAAGCTCAAATGGTGCACTTTTTCTTTGATAGGATAGCAAACATTGTGGGAAATGGAGAAAATGCTGGTTACCAGCATTTTCTCCTTTTCCCACAATGTTTTCAAAAGGCTTCCTTTCCAGGGTCACTCCAAGTCGACATTCTGTGGTAAAGAGTTAACCCTTTACAAAATGGCAAATTCTATACCACTTAAGATTAAAAGCAAAGTTGGTATAAATGAGTTGAGATCCTTTGACAAAGAAAAACATTGTAAGAAAAGAAGAAAATGCTGGTTACCATCATTTTCTCCTTTTCCCATAATGTTTTCAAAAGGCTTCTTTCCCTGGTCACTAGAAATTGGCATTGTCTGGTAAAGGGTTACGACAGGGTAACATCTACTTACACTGACAAAGTCATTCATTTTCAATTTCTTCACAGGTTACTACATTAACCCTTTACCCCATAAGGCATTTCTATAGTATCTCTTATTGACCCTAAATAACAGCATGGATGAAGCTGTTTTTTATGTGTATATGACACTATTTGATAGCATAGAAAACATTGTGACAAAAGGTGAAATTGCTCATTACGAGCAATTTCACCTTTTGTCACAATGTTTTCCAAAAGCTCCTACAAGCAGTGCGTCGAAATGAGTATCTGTGGAGTAAAGGGTTAACCCTCTACCCTTTACCACACAAAACCCCAGTTTTAAATCCAGACTCTTAATCCATTACCACACAATCCCTACTTCTGACGACCCTGAGAAAGAAGCCTTTAGAAAACATTGTAGGAAAAGGAGAAAATGCTGGTAACCAACATTTTCTCCTTTTCCCACAATGTTTTGTACCCTTCACAAAACAAATTTCAAATTTTCAGTCACTTTTATTTTGTCATCTGCAAATGCTTTCAATTTGGACCAGTCTAAAATATTGTCGTTTGGTAATGGGTTAAATCCAGACTCTTAATATGCCGAGACCTGGTAGCTCAGTCAGTAGCATGCAGGACTTGAGAACATGAGGTCGTGGGTTAGATCCCTGGCACAGGCTTTGTGTTTTTTTTGTGAGGATTGATGATTGTCTTTGTGACAGAATCCATTCCTCTCCCACTGCTGACCATTGTTTCAATGATGGTTATGATTGTGGGAAAGCAGCCAGTGGCTTGGAAAGAAAACTGTGCAGAGTACCGGTAAAAGGGACTCCAGTAAAGCATAGATACATGTATGTGCACTGAAATAGTGTTGAAAACAGCTTAAAAACTATACATCAAACAACCAGACTTTGCATGACCTAGACAGATGAGCTGTTTGAAAACATTGTGGTAATCATTTTCCACATTGCAATCAATCTTTTCTAGCCTATAGAGCAAAGTTTACTCATTACCAAACGACAAAATTTTTAGGTTTGTCCAAATCGAAAACATCAGCAGACAACAAAAAAAAAGTGACTGAAAATCTGAAATTTATTTTGTTTAGGGCAGAAAACTGTGGGAAAAAGAGAAAATGCTGGTAACCAGCATTTTCTCCTTTTTTCACAATGTTTTCTACTCTATCAAAGGGTAATTCTATCTTTCAAGTAATATTAGAATTGTTGTCTGCAAATGCTTCCAATTTGGTTCAGTCTATAATGTGGTAAAAAGTTAACTCTTTACCACACGAGAAAATTTTAGACTGGTCCAAATTGAAAGCATTTGCAGACGACAAAATAAAAGTAACTGAAAAATTGAAATTTGTTCTGGGAAGGGTAGAAAACACTGTGGGAAAAGGAGAAAATGCTGGTTACCAGCATTTTCTCCTTTTCCCCCAGTGTTTTCAAAAGGCTTCTTTCTCAGGGGCGTCAAAAGTAGGGATTGTGTGGTAATGAGTTTAGAATGAGATGTACTGGTCCTTTGATCTACTGATAATTGACTGACAGCGAAAGATTTTGGCCCAGGTCAGCGTGCACTGACTGCGCAGGCTGACCTGGATGGATACTTTTTTGCAAATACATTAAGCCCCCTTTTCACAGCACTGCTAAAAAATGTTCCATTTCAACAAGTTTACATTTTTGTCATTGTGTAACAATTAACAGTTTACTAAATGTCCAAAAAAAAACACAAGGTAATATACAGTTCAAACAGCATTCTGCTTAGCAAGTTAGCAACATTAATTCTCTCCTTTTTCAGTTCTGTTTTCAAAGTCTGGTGGAAGAACACAAAATGGGAAACATCCTTGGAAAAAGAAAAAATGCTGGTAAACAGCATTTTCTCTTTATCTCAGCAACATTTTCTATTCTTTCTAGGCCAAATTTCATAATCTGAATAACATTTAATGTGACATCTGCAAAGGCTTTCAATTTTGAAAAAAGCTAATATTTTGTCATCTGTTAAAGTGTTAATAACTGAAGTAAAACATTTTTAATATGACAAAATACCTTCAAAATTGCAGTTGTATAAGTAATATGTCTAGCGTACTTTAAAAGAATATTGGACAAAGTTAACCCAAGATCAGACTGCATGTCTGACCAAACTCTACTCACTCTTTCCTATATAAATAACTTATGTCTTTACCAGATGATCCCGACTTTTGCAACCTTCAAAGTGAAGGCTCTGGAAAACATTGTAGTAAAAGAAAATGCTGGTAACCAGCATTTTCTTCTTTTCCCACAGTCTTTTCTACTTTTCCCAAAAAAAACATGGCACCGATACAAAAAAAAATAGAGGATTTCTTTTTAAATGTTGCGCAAAAAGTTGAGGATTGGCAGCATTTTCTTGGTAGAAGCCAGAAACTGTACAGATTTTTTTTATACGACGTGGAAAACTAACATCATTCTGGGTTTGAGGCAAAGTTTTTTTCCCTATGAATTATGGTCTCTCTCTCTCTGCTGATGCACATATGAAAAGATGGTCAGTGGCTTGGAAAGAGTTTAGTCAGTGCTGGTCTAATAAAGCCAGGAAACACATGCATAGGTTTACTGACCACCATGATAATTATGACCTAAGTTGTAAAAACAGCATTTAACCTCGATTTTAATTCAGACTTGATTTATTTCCCTAAACTGCCTAGCATTTAGTCCCTTCCAACCAAGTGGGGGCGGGGGGATCCACAGATGGTGCCTCAAAAAATCTTAACCCCCTCCTCCCACTTGTCGATCAATTTAACCCTTTACCAAACAATCCCTGAATTTTACGACTGTGAGATTGAAGCCTTTTGAAATCATTTTGGGAATGGAGAAAATGCTGGTAACCAACATTTTCTCCTTTTCCCACAATGTTATCTACACTTCACAAAACAAATTTGAAATTTTTGGTCACATTTATTTTGTCGTCTGCAAATGCTTTCGATTTGGACAAGCCTTAAATACTGTTGTTTGGTAATGAGTTAAGAACCAACAACAAAAATGCAGACTTCTCAAAATCAAAGTATTTGTATACCACAATATTATTTTATCTGTAAAATTATTTCCTCCGTCAAGAGTAGAAAACATTGAGAAAAAAGGAGAAAATGCTGGTGACCAGCATTTTCTCCTTTTTTCTCAATGTTTTCAACGGTCTTCTTCCCTGCTAAAATTCGAAAGAGAGAGGTAAAGGTTTATCAAAGAACTATAGGCTACCTGGTTCTTCGGCCCCTTTACCGGGCGGGGTCGACATCCGGATAACTTCGGACATGCTACTGGAAACAACCGTTTTCTGTTCTTTAAAGTAGTTGTCAGTATCTGGATCTACGAGCAACATAGTAACCGATTCACCAGCTTTCTTGATCCGTTCTACCACCTGTGAATGGTTTTCATTTCCAATATTTACACCTTCAACTTCCACAATCCTATCCCCTTCTCTCATTCCTGCCGCTTCGGCAGGTGAATCCGCGTCCACTTTACCGATATACTGCCCTGCACGCCCTTTTTCGGCATGGAGATTGAATCCATAGCCTGTAAAGTCAGGCCATTTCCTAATTGTGCACAAGCGAGGATGATATTCGCTTTCTTCACTCATTGTTCCTAAATTTGTGTCAAAAAAACGGTTGTGCCTCCCTTCACCTGGTTCAGAATACACCGTTCAAGATGGCGGCTGTCAATGAAAGTCACATGATTAAGAGAACCAATCAGAAACTACTATGGAGCAGGTAATTCAGGTACGTGCGCTGGTCTTTTTCACGGACAATTAAAAATATGTATTTACTATTTCAAAGTTAAAGTTTTAAATGGATTGTTTTTACGACTGGTATTTGTTTCTGTTCTAATGAATATCTCGCTTGAACAGTGGTGATATCTCCGTATTATCAGTCCTTATGTTTGATCTACCTATAGGCTCAACATTTCTATACTACATGAACAGCATGTAGGCCTACATGTATGTGGATCGTGGCTGATCACATAAAACGATTCATCATGACTATTTCAAGAAAATGTATTTTAATTTTTTTAAAACTCTTACATATGAAACTTTTCAAGAAAGCATTAGAGGGATGGGGTGTATGATGAAAGTGAACAAACAAAATATGCCGAGGAGGTGTTGTTCAAATATGCATATCGTTGGTTTACTTCAAAATCCTCGTAATTACAGCTTGTTTCAATCTGTAGACTATAGTCACGACGTTTCTGAATTAAACCGACGATTTAAAAAACACTTGTAAGTGAGATGTTTATCAGAATAAACTCTGTACCAGAGGACAGCTTTCGGCTCTTTCAAATTCAAAGCAACTGCAGACGATAGATAAGATGCACATTTTGCAGTACAAAGAATTCTGCCTTTAAAAAGGCAGGGAGTATTTTAAGAAAAGGACAAAAGAAACTAATTGATTAGGCCTGCAGCACTTTTTCTTTCTGCTTTTCCGTAGTATTATCATAAGTTCTATTTTGAAGTGGTACTGAAAAACATTGTTTTTCAAAAAGGGTTAGGTCTGACTCGTTTCGTAGCAGACAACATGTATACGACTACGACTTTGAAAACATTCTTTTACATAATCCACTTGGCTGGCGAGTTGTTCATTAATATATAATTGTAGGTAATAGTTGTTTTTCTGTTTATTTTATCTCAGATTTATCTAAACCAACTGATTTAGCAAACTCAAGATCAGGCTGTACGTTGTTGGCTCGTTTTTGATTTTCGCTCGCCTCACGTTTTACATACTTTGAACAAGGGAAGGGAAGTAACTCATTAATATCAAAGTTTGAAATTGTAGTAGTGGTTACCTCCCTTGGTAATTATTTGAATCGTACACCGCCAGTCGTAATTGTAATTCTTTTTCACTTGTTTATTTGTGGAGGAGAAAGAAGAGCATGATGATAATGAAAAAGAGGAGGAGGAGAAGGAGGAGGAGGAGTCAAGAGAGGAAAGGAGATAGAAAATGGTTGGAAACCATTGCTGTACACAATTAACCTTTTCCCAAACGACAAACTTTTGGACTAGACCAAATTGAAAGCATTTGCCATTGACAATTCAACTTTTGCTGAAAAGATTATTTCTGTCTACAGGCCCGTCGAAAGGAAATTTCATTTGGTCCGGCCAGTATGGCGAGCATGCTTGGGGGGTCCGGGGGCATGCTCCCCCGGAAAAAAATATTACGCATTTAACCCATTACCACACAATCCCTACTTTTGATACCACTGAGAAAGAAGCCTTTAGAAAACATTGTGGGAAAAGGAGAAAATGCTGGTAACCAGCATTTCTCTCCTTTTTCCCACAATGTTTTCTACCCTTCACAAAACAAATTTCAGATTTTCAGTCACTTTATTTTTGTCGTCCGCAAATGCTTACAAATTGGACCAGTCTAAAATATTGTCGTTTGGTAATGGGTTAAGCCATGCTAGGGGGGTCCGGCATGCTCCCCCGGAAAAATTTTTTGAAAATAAGACGCTCTCTGGTGCATTCTGGAGCATTTTTTGAGGTTTATATTGCGCATTTTTTTTTTCCGAAAATTGGTCTGGCCATTTTTCACTTTCAGCCGAAAATTTGGTCCGGCCATGGCCGGACCGCTTCCGACGGCCTTGGTCTATGATAGAGTAGAAAACTTTGTGGGAAAAGGAGAAAATGCTGCTTACCAGCATTTTCTCCTTTTCCCACAATGTTTTCAAAAGGCTACCATTCCAGACCCGTAAAAACCAGGGATTGTTTGGGAAAGGGTTGAATCTCATTGAAAGGTACTGTTTTTGTACATCACTTGAAAATTTTCCTCACAATCACATGTATGTTACTTTTACTGTTTTGACTTGAAAGACTTCTACATTATGAAATAAAACATGATCTGACTAGTGCTTTACAAAAAAATCCTATCGGTTTTTCTTTTGATACTAGAGAAGAGGGCACATGAAAGCATTATGGAAAGAGGAGAAAATGCTGGTAACCAGCATTTTCTCCTTTTCCCACACTGCTTTCTGCCTGACATGAACGATAAAAATCCCACCATTTGAGATAGACTTATTTTGAAGTCCACAAACACTTTCAGTTTTGACAATTTTCTTCCTTATCCTGCTAAGTAAGGGAAATGAAATTTTTGGCCAATTGTAAAAAAACCAAGGTTTTTGCAATTTTAAAGGTATTTTTAGGGGACAGATATCTCTGTACTGGACATTGTTGATCTGAGATCAAACTGCATGTTCTGTGCAGTCTGATCTTGATATAAACTGTCTGCAAAAGGTCCTTGAGTCGCATTTGACAGCCCAAACATTAATTATGTCAACGCCAAATATAAACATGACCTCTTTTGATCCAATATTTAACCTGTTACCAGATGAGAAAATTTTAGCTCTGTCCAAACTGAAAGCATTTGCAGACAACAATTTCAATTTGACTCAAATGGTGCAACTGCTCTTTGATAGGGTAGAAAACTTTGTAGGAAAAGGAGAAAATACTGATGACCAGCATTTTCTCCTATTCCCACAATGTTTTCGAAAGGCTTCTTTCCAATTGTTGTTAAAATTTGTCATTGTGTGATAAATGGTTAATTGAATCAAACCTAGAAAGATCTTAACCCTTTCCTAAACAAGCCCTGGTTTTTACGTGTCAGCAGTAAAAGTCTATTTTAAAACACTGTGGGAAAAGGAAAAATTGCTCTTAATGAGCGATTTCTCCTTTTCCTACAGTGTTTTCTACCCTTTTTTGAGAACTTTCTGGTATTTTCCCCAAATCTAAAATTGTCGTCTGCAAACTCTTTTGGTTTGGAAGAGTCCAAAATTTGTCATTTGGGAAAGGGTTAATCTAGTGGCTTGACTAAACAAGGGGATGACACTAATTCAAGATCAGATTGCATGATATCTGATGTCAGATCTTAACCCTTTCGCAAACGGCAAATTTTGGACTAGACCAAATTGAAAGCATTTTGCAGATGAAAAATTAACAGTTGCTAAAAATATGATTTTTCTAAATGATAGGGTAGAAAACATTGTGGGAAAAGGAGAAAATGCTGGTTACCAGCATTTTCTCCTTTTCCCACAATGTTTTCAAAAGGCTTCTATTCCTGACCCGTAAAAACCAGGGATTGTTTGGGAAAGGGTTAAGGTTTTACCATCCTAACGCTTCTAATGCAAAATGGGATAAAATTTCTGATTAGTTGATAAATAAGGATTTATACTAGTATAATATTTTTGTACCATTCTAACCAACCAGAAACTTTTATTTGTTGTCTATCTTGAAATTACATGTATATGATGATATTTTTGTTATTAGTTTTCTGAAAAGGGAGGTAATTATCATATCTTTTTATAATGAGAATAGAGTGGCTTTACATTTATAAATGATAATTCTAAGGAGGAAAAAAAATGGTAAAAATGGCTTGGTCAAAGCATTACAATAATACTCATTTTCAACCACAGCATTTTTTTTTAGCATAATAATAAAAAATATTGTAGAAATAACTGTTTTTCATTAGAATGGTACTACCTTAAGGTAGAACCTTCTTGATAGAAAAGAGCTATTTCCATGATAATGTTAACTTACAAAAGTAGCAATAATTAAAAATGAGTATTATTGTACTACTTTCACCCAGCCTTTTTCCTTTCTTTTCCTTCTTAGAGTTATCATTTATAAGTCTAAAAAATGAATATCTTGTCAGTTAAAAATGTGCAAAAATATTATATCAGTATACATCTTTATTTATCAACGAATAACATTTTTTTCCATGTTGCACTAGAAGTAATAGGATGGTAATACCTTAACTCTTTACCAAACAACAAAATTTTAGATTGGTCCAAACTGAAAGCATTTGCAGACGACAAAATGAATGAGAATAAAGAATTGATATTTGTTTCCAGCAGGGTAGAAAACAAAGAATAAAGAATTGATATTTGTTTCCAGCAGGATAGAAAATAAAGAATAAAAAATTGATATTTGTTTCCAGCAGTGTAGAAAACGTTGTGGGACAACGAGAAAATGCTGATTAGCAGCATTTTCTCTTTTTCCCACAATGTGTTGAAAAGGCTTCTTTCCAATGGTTGTCAAAAGTTGACATTGTGTGGTAAAGGGTTAACCCTTTACCAAACAACATGATTTTAGACTGGTCAAAATTGTAAGCACTTGCAGTCGACAAAGTAAACTTAAATCAAAAATTGAAATTTGTTTGCAGCAGGATAGAAAACATTGTGGGAAAAGGAGAAAATGCTGATTACCAGCATTTTCTCCTTTTCCCACAATGTTTTCAGAAGGCTTCTATCTCAGGGTTGTAAAAACCAGTTTTTGCCAGTGCTGCTAGGAGGGTATACAGATACACTGTATATAGCTCTAGTTAGCCTTTTACCAAACCAAAAATTTTAGACTGGTCCAAATTGAAAGCACTTGCAGACGACAAAATAAACGTAACTCAAAAATTGAAATTTGTTTCCAGCAGGGTAGAAAACATTGTGGGAAAAGGAGAAAATGCTGGTTACCAACAATTTCTCCTTTTTCCAAAATGTTTTCAGAAGGCTTCTATCTCAGGGTCCTAAAAACCAGGGATTGTTTGGCAAAGGATTAAGTCACTCTCCAGTTTGCAACAAGAACTGATCAATAAAGTTTTCAAATCCCACAATCCCTTTATCACTTTTCAGACAGCATCACTCAAGATATATTGTGATGCTAATATTTGCAGCAGACAAACTTGGAAATATCATTATATACAATGTTGAAAAATCAGCTTGAAGTGAGTAGTCGCAGGTATATTTCAACTAGAGGGTGTCACACTACTGCGAGCAAACTCAAGATCAGGCTGTGCGTCGTTGGCTTGTTTTTGATCTTCGCTCGCTTCACGTTTTACAAACTTTGAATAAAACAAGGGAAGTAACTTTTCATAGTTAAATTTATAATTGCATTAATGGTTATCTCCCTTGGCATTTATTTGATTATTACAGAGCCGCCACCAGTCGGCTTTCGGTTCGTGGTATAAGAAGTTATCCAATGTGGAAATTTGCAGTAGCTCTTTTGTTGTGCTGTTTTATTGAACTAAGAGGGATTAGTGGCATAGAACTTAGAATTGCTTCAAATTTAGGCAGTAGGGGACCACTTAGATGTGTAGGCTATGCCACCATATAGAACAAAGCAGCCCGTTGCAAGGAAAGATTGTTGTGCGCGGTGCTGGTAAAAGAAACCCCAGGAACGCACGAAAAGGTTCACTCACCGCTACAATGAAGATCACATATATATGGAGTGCAACACGCGAAAAGGGTCATTCGGACATTTGCGTAAAGTGACGTCTCGGATCAGCGTGTGCAGTCCGCCCAGGCTAATCCGAAAGGACACTTTCCGATTTTATGTGATTTTCTGTTTTACGCAAGTCTACTGTAGCACAAAATCTAATGTAGTCGTAAAGTGCCGTCTCGGATTAGCCTGCGCGGACTGCGCAGGCTAATCCGGGACGACACTTTACGCAAATGTCCGAATGCACTTTTTCGCGTGTTGCACGCCAATTATAAAAACAATGTAAACGTATATTAGATAACTTACCAAACCACAGCGACTGGCATTGCACTACCAAGCATAGCAGGATTACGGCCTTAAAGCAATTCGCCATCTTCTACTACTTTGAAATACTGTCCGTAACGTGATAGGCTCTGTATAGGCATGCGCGGTGGATGGGAGTCTATGATACCAGTGCTTTTATTGGCACGTGTTGTTCAGACTCAGTTCACGTTAAAGGTACACTGTCTATTTTTCTTACAACTTAAGCTGCTGAGCCCGACTTTGTGGGCTATTTACGGAAAATGCAGATCAAGATCAGACTGCACAGAACATGCAGTCTGATCTTGGATCTACAATGTCCGATACGGCAAGATTTTTTCCAACGAGAAATGAAACTTCCAAGCCTACAGTAAAACCCCAAATTTGGTTATTTAAAAAGTATTTTTCTAGAAACTTTATATCCTCTTATTGGACAAGGTGGATCCAAGCACGCTCTGTGCAGTCTGATCTTTATCTACACTGTCCACAATAAATCATTGAGTAGCGCAAAGCAAGCTGAGAGATTCAATATTCTGGATTCATCAAAATTGAAATTATTTGCCGACGACAAGTTATAATTAGCTTGCAACACATGGAAAGGGGCATTCGGAAATTTGCGCAAAGTGTCGTCTTGGATCAGCCTGTGCGGTCCGCGTAGGCTAATCCGAGACGACACTTCATGACTACATAAGATTGTGTGCTTCAGTAGACTTGCACAAAACAGAAAATTACATAAAAACGGCTGGTCCGAAATGGCACTTTACGCAGATGTCTGAATGCCCATTGTAGCGTGTTGCAAGCCTTTGAAATCCGCTCGTTTTTGACCATATCTAGTTTGTTGCTATGTAAATTCCATGCTGTATGACTTTTGCATACCTGGAAGAGAATAAAGTGTTTTGTATTGTATTGTATTATTGTATGGTTCAAATTATAGAATTGATATACCGGAAATACACAGACGAAGCTGCAAACATAGCGTTCGAAGAAGACATTATGGAAAATAATGACATGTTTGTTATGTTATGGAATTTAAGCGTCTTTCAGAAGAAAGAAAATTATCCTCTGTCGGATATCGAACTCACAACCATGAGGACACGAGTCCGAGTCCATTGAACTACTCAGCCGGGCCCGAATGACGATATTTGTCAATAATCTATACCAAACAATCGGCGTCTTAACCCTTTACCTAATGAGCTATTTCAATCGTATCTCTAATTGACCCTAAATAACAGCAAGGATGAAGCAGTTTCTTATGTGTATATGACACCTTTTGATAGCATAAGAAACATTGTGACAAAAGGTGAAATTGCTCATGACGAGCAGTTTCACCTTTTGCCACAATGTTTTCCAAATGGTCGCACTAGCAGTGTGTACAAAGGAGTATCTATGGAGTAAAGGGTTAACCCATTACCACACAATCCCTAATTTTGACGCCCCTGAGAAAGAAGCCTTTTGAAAACACTGGGAAAAGGAGAAAATGCTGGTAACCAGCATTTTCTCCTTTTCCCACAATGTTTACTACCCATCCCAGAACAAATTTCAATTTTTCAGGCACCTTTATTTTGTCGTCTGCAAATGCTTTGAATTTGGACCAGTGTAAAATTTTGTCATTTAGTAAAGAGTTAACCAGACAGAAAAGTTTCGCAGGTAAAATATTGAATCTAGTGCAAATGATGACTTCTGTCTTTGATAGGAACGGAAACGTGGGAAAAGGAGAAAATGCTGGTAGCCACAATGTTTTTCCACAATGCTTTAAAAAACCTTCTCATTTACAGTTGGAATTATATAATAAAGGGTTAAATCTTTTCGTGGAAGTTTCAAACTCTTTATAAATATATCAGGTGTTTTAACAAAGGAGGCTTTGAAAACATTGTAGGAAAAAGATAACTGGTAACCAGCATTTTCCCCCTTTTCCCACAATGTTTTCAAAGGCATAAGGATCATGAAAACTCAGCATTGTGTAGGGATTAAGGGTTAGTTTTGGAGTTCTAAAACCTGCGGAGAATTTACCTGTACCTGAATGGAAGTGTGCCTTTAAACTGAAATTGACAACTTGTGCATTATTTCAACCGATATCACTTGACTTTGAGGTTTGACCGATTTGAATGGACAATCTAAGCTTCTATGACGAAAAAAAAACGCAGGATACCATATACGTGATACTGAACAACCTTTGAGTCTCCATATGCAGTCAGTCACTACTTTTCTCTCTTAACTGACGAGGGGGTACTGTCAATAAGAAGCCATTTCTTCATTTCCTTTTGACCACACTGAAATGAAATTTCGTCAAGATATTCAAAACTGATCAGTGGTAAACATAAAATCATAATTTAGAATTCTTAATCAAGTTATACATCTCTAAACTACCTTGAAAGGTTACCCTGCGTTTCTTTTCTGTCCTAGTTTTTAGTAAAATGCAATTTTCGAACTGACGGTAAAATCCCAAATTTTGCTATTCCAAAAGTTTTTTTTTCTGAGGGGAGGGGGGAATGTATCCCCTTATCGGACAATGTAGATGCAAGATCAGACTGCACGTTCTGTGCAGTCTGATCTTGATCTACATTGTCCGCAAAAGGTCAGTGAGTCGCGCCTACCTGACTAAGGCCTTACATATTTCTTCAGATCTCCCAAGGATGGATACTCAACAGAAGTCATGCGATAGCTGCAGAGCTGTTGGTGGTGACGATAAAATGTTCCCTGTTGTTAACCTTTTTTAACCCAACGATAAAAACTGTTGTGTTTGCACTGTTTTAAAGAACTGTAGCTTTGCTCTTTGGAAAAAGAAACTTGATGCATCAACAAAGAGCATCGACCCAGATCAGCCTGTGCAGTCCCCCGCAGGCTGACCCGAGCCGAAACTTTTTGCTATTGGTCAATTTTCTGTATGTTCAAGGACAAGTATACCTCATGATTGAAATGGTTGTCACACAAAATGAAATTTATGAGTCCATATAACTATAGCGATGTGATGACCTGCTTGTTATTGTTCATAACAGAGAGGCGTTAGGCCCACTTTTGCCACGGCTTGGTTCATTTGAAGGTGACATGCTAAAATGTGCTCGAATGATCGGATTTGGCTTTGAAAGGGTAGAAAACATCGTTGAAAAAGGAGAAAAATAAATGCTGGTTAAAGGCATTTTCTCCTTTTTCAACAATGTTTTTGAAAGGTTTCTATCTCTGGGACGTAAAAACCAGGGATTGTTTGATAAAGGGTTGAACGAGAAAATATTCCCGTTTGGTTTAGGCAGATCGGGGACTTCAGGAGCCCAGTCTAACTAGAACCCTAATTTCAGTGGGTGAATGCAATACCATTCTAAGTGCCTGTACAACATACAGACACATAGAATAGTTTTGCACTCATATATCTGGGTATTTTATGGTATAATTCTTAGAATTATCATTTATAAGTCTAAAATCATTATAGTCTCATTACAAAGGGAGATAATAATTACCGCCCATTTCAGGAAACTAACAAATATACCAACAAATAATTTCAAGATTGACATCAAGGGAAGTTCTTGCCGGTTAGAAATGTGCAAAAACATTATTTCAGTATAAACCATTATTTGTGAACTAATAAGAAACTTTTAGAAGCGTTCTGAATATTGCAATTTCCAGAATATTTTAGCAAAACTATTTTACAAAATACCCAAACAGCACGGGGAAAAAACAAAGAGCGTACATGTACATTCTGAGCAGTCTGATCTTGGTCAACATTATCGGCATAATGCAGTCTGATTTTGATCTGCTCTAAAGTCCTCCTATATAAATGAGCCGTGCTCTGTGAAAAGGGGGCTTAATGCATCTGCATAAAAGTATCGACCCATGTCAGCCTGCGCAGTCCGCGCAGGCTGACATGGGTCGAAACTTTTCGCTTTTTATGATTTTTCTGCATGTCAAAAGACCATTCTATATCTTTATATAGTCAATTTTTCGACTAAATAGAGTTTTATGGAGCCATTATTTATACCACACAACTTTTGCAAGGGATCAAAATAAAAAAAAATGAATATTTTTTTCCAAATCAAATTCATTCAAACAAAATCAAGTTCATATCATCTATGGTCATGGCAAAGGAAATCAATATCAAATAAACGGACTAAAGTTCTTTCAAACATCTTGGAAGGCAAAAAAAAAACAAACCGGATTTGCTCATTCGAAAAAATAAACATATTTTGGTTTTGATCCCAAGCAAAAGTTGAGTAGTATATATGAAAACCTACTTGATTTAAAGGTGGCCCTTTGGATTTCAGGACGAAAATTTTACGAAAATACCCAAAACAAAAATCATTCTTATACTCCCAAAGCCTTATACATGTACTTTCATTCATAAAACCCTAGTAAAAACCATCCTACAACAAGAGAAATTAGAGATTTACTACAGCCCCGGTCGACACCGACGGGAAACACGATCAATATATACATGAGCAACTCGCTCGTATACATACAACATGGCGTCCGAAGAAGATGTTATGGAAAATAATTACATGTTTGTTACTAGTATGTTATGGAATTTAGGCTTCATTAGTCACGTGCCAGTTACTTAACATTCCCACAAGGCTTTTCTGCTTTTTGGCGGGAAATTTAAAAATAGCTTAAGAGGCTACGTAGCCTTTTAAGGGAATACCATCAACAATCTTTTATTTTGTAATTTCATGATTCTTAATTATTGATGATTTGTATTTCTTTCATACAAATTTCAGTGATAGATATAATTTTTAATTTGGTGTGATGTGAAAAATGTGAATACCCACCTTTTATACCAGTAGATCACGGACATTCACTAAGCCCCCTTTTGCCAGAACAAGCCTCAAGTGTAAATTGTTGATCCAACTTCGACACATCGATGCAGACGCCATGCAGGCTTCACGCCACTTAGTCTACTTAAATGGCGCCAGTACCCAAAACAAAATACGACACACGTGACCTTTTTGTGCTTAAACTCCATTGGGACACCTTTTTCTATGTAATGTAGGACAAGAGACTCTTTTCTTATCATCACAGAAAATGAGCCAGTAGGGTGCTTGCCCCCCTCCCCCCACGGGTGAATTTTTGGGACTATTATTTTCTACAGGATTACGCCTCTTAATCCTTTAACCCTTTACCCCCTAAGGCATTTCTATCGTATTTCTAACTGACCCTTAATAACAACAAGGATGAAACTGTTTCCTATGTGTCTATGACACCTTTTGATAGCATAGAAAACATTGTGGCAAAAGGCGAAATTGCTCATCACGAGCAATTTCACCTTTTGCCACAATGTTTTCCAAAGGCTCCTACAAGCAATGTGTAGAAATGAGTATCTACGGAGTAAAGGGTTAACACATGACCAAATTTTAGACCTGTCCGAATTGAGAGCATTTGCTAATGACAGTTTCAATGTGGCTCATATGAAATGAGTTTTCTTTGAAAGGGAAGAAAGCATTGGGGGAAAAAGGAGAAAATGCTGGTAACCAGCATTTCTCCTTTTTTCCACAATTTTTTTAAAAGCCTTCTCTTTTCAAGGGTGTTAAAAGTCATGATTGTGTGGTGAAGGGTTAACTCATCGGTAATATCGACGGTTTTCGGAATGGCTATTCGGTCAATCTCGTCAGCTTCCGTGTTTTAATATGAGAGTTACGGGCCGTAGACCTTAAATCCAAATGTCTCCCGGGTACATATTGAAAATTTCAAAATCTGTCACCTCGTGAACGAGTCTTTTGCAGGGTATAGAGGCATGATCATTATCATAATCATCATCATCATCATCATAACTGTTAGCTATACTTGTGACTGTTCACTTTTGTTATTGTCTCAGTAAAATCATCATCATCATCATCATCATCATCATCATGACTGTTAGGTATATTTGTGGCTGTTTACTTTTGTTATTTGCACAGTATCATCATTATCATTATCATCATCATCATTAACAACAACATCATCAAAAAAACAACATCAAAATAATTATGATGATGATGATGCTAAAAGCTATATCAAAATTTTGTGACTGTTCACTTTTGTTATTGTCTCAGTAAAATCATCATCATCATCATCATCATCATCATCATCATGACTGTTACCTATTTTGTGACAGTTCACTTTTGTTATTTGCACAATAAAATCATTATAATCATCAATAACAACAACAACAACAACATAAAAAACAACAACAACATAAAAATAATCATCGTGATGATGATGACTGAAAGCCATATATGTGGCTGTTAACTTTTGTTATTGTCTCAGTAAAATCATCATCATCATCATCATCATGATGACTACCAGCTGTATTTGTGGCTGTTTACTTTTGTTAATTGCTCAGTAAAATCATCAACAACAACAACATCATCATCAAAATCATCATCATCATCACCATCATCATCATCGTCATCTTCACTGTTAGCTTTATTTGTTTACTTTTGTTATTGTCTCAGTAAAATCATCATCATCACCGTCATCATCATCATCATCATCTTTACTGTTAGCTATGTTTGTGGCTGTTTATTTTTGTTATTGTCTCAGTAAAATCATCAACAACAACAACATCATCAAAATCATCATCATCGTCATGACTGCATGCCACATTTGTAGCTGTTTACTTTATCATCAGCTGTTTACGTTATCATCATCATCATCATCGTCGTCGTCATTTTGATTATCATGATGATGATGATCATGATCATCATCATCATCATCAGCAGCAGATATATTTGTGGCTGTTTCGGATGGTTAAGGAAACTTTGGCTGTTGCTTTTCTGTCGTTAGCCATTGAGAATTACGTCTAATTAACTGTTTGGCATCATGTAACAAGGAAATAATACAAAGTGCCGGGCAATCATAATGAAACAAAGCTAAGTATATGAAAGTATATGGAAATGAGATGCTTTGGGTTGATATGGGTTGCAACACGCGAAAAAGGGCATTCGGACCTTTGCGTAAAGTGTCGTCTTGGATCAGCCTGCGCAGTCTGCGCAGGCTAATCCGAGACGGCACTTTACGACTACATTAGATTTTGTGCTACAATAGATATGTATAAAACAGAAAATTACATAAAAAATAAAGTGTCGTTTCGAATTAACCTGCTCCGAGAGGCTCAAGCTGATTCGAGTCGATACTTTACGCAAATGTGAATGTCCCTTTTTGCGTGTTTAGGCCACTATAGAAACTGTACAAGTCTTAAAATCACTGTGCAAGCAGATGGCAGCTTTCCTCAATAAATGTCGAATTGTCGAAATAATTTAAGGTAGTGCGCTCTAAATGGAAAATAGTTGTTTTCACTATAATATTCTCCTGCAAAATTTACTATCATTGAAAATGAGCATTGTTCTACTGCTTTAACCGAACCATTTTTTCCTAATTTTTCCTCGTAGAATAAAATCTACCATTTATAAATCTAAAACCACTATATTCTCAATACAAAGGGTGATAATAATTACCTCCCTTCTCAGGAAACTAACAAAAGTATCAACAAAAATTTCCAAGATAGACATCAAAGGAATTTCTAGTTAATTAACCCATTACCACACAATCCCTTATTTTGTCACCACCGAAAATGAAGCCTTTAAAAACATTGTTGGAAAAGGAAAAAATGCTGGTAACCAGCATTTTCTCCTTTTCTCACAATGTTTTCTGCCCTTCCAAAATCAAATTTCAATTTTTGATTCACAATTATTTCGTCGTCTGCAAATGTTTTTAGTTTGGACTAGTCCAAAATTTTGTCTTTGGTAAAGAGTTAACAATATGCTAAAATATTATATCGGTATAAATCCTTATTTAGCAACTAAAAATTTTATTCCATGTTGCACTAGAAGCTTTATGGTGGTAATACCTAAAGTTCTATTCCATGTTGCACTAGAAGTTTTATGATGGTAATACCTAAAGTTCCATTCCATGTTGCACTAGAAGCTTTATGGTGGTAATACCCAAAGTTCTACTAGTATTCCATGTTGCACTAGAAGTTTTATGGTGGTAATACCTACAGCTATGTTTTATGAAAAGGTGGGTGGATGCAACTGCAAAAAGGTATCGATCATATGACATAGATCGATACTTTTTGCCATCAGACTGCATGTCAAAGGCCTGAATGAGAAAATATTGATGCATATCATCGATGGCGCAGCAAATCAATTTTAAATTCTCAAATAAGGCACACTAATGCATTTCAAATTGACAAAAGCAAATTTTTTCAGAACTCGGTGAGAGATGAACTGAAAAGTCCTAAACATTCCTTAAACTGCAACTAAAAATTAAGAAAAAAAATCAATAATGATAAGACACAATAAGAGCCATTCTTCGGCGAAAATTAACATAATTTCAATTGGAGCTATGTACAAAATCAGTTTTCATACGAGAAACAAATCAAGAAAACAGTATTATGACCGAAATAAAAAGAATAGGTGGGTACGAAATGACTAAAAATGTACGACATGGCCTGGTTACGAGATGACTTTAAGCCGAGTGAACAATATGGCTGCATAAAAAGGTACTAGTCAAAACCAAATAAAAATATAGTACCACCACTCATGCGGCGCCACAATAACTTCATGATGCTGTCGTGAAACAAAATGGAATTATTAGATCCAAAATTATGCGAAGACTAACGTCGTATAATGCATCGTGGAAATGCACCAAGTTCCCTTTTTTCTAAGGGCATAGTTTATTTATCTGCTAAACGGTGCTGGAGAAAGAACTGAAACCCTGTCAACATGTTACAATAAGCATTATCGGATAATGTAGATCCAAGATCACGCTGAAAGTTTGTACTACATGTAGTTGTTTTGCCCTAAAAGACCTGTAGGACCATCATATGAAAAATGTGTTCACTCTAACGCCAGTTATATTGCATTGCAAGGTACTATTGAAAGCTAGCCGTAATATCTAAAATACAGAATCATTTCTCGTATCGTTCGAGATCAACTGAAACCCCAAAATCGTCAAAACCTCTCTACCAGTTGCTAATAGTACCACTCTCTACTACTGTTTTGAAAAGACAATTAGACATATGTTTTAGAGAAATGAACTGCAACACCGCTGCTTTGTAAGGAAAAAAAAACTGCTTTGGCTCAAAGGCAGAAATTCTCACACTATATTCAATATAAAAAAAAAAATAGTTTGACAACACTTGTAGACTGGTAACTAGAGTGTTACACCATTAAGGGTGTCGCACCAACGAGAGACTGCTTCGGACTCGTAGTAGTCAAAAGAAGTACCATGTGAAAATTTGCATTAGCAGTTTTACTGCACTGTTATATGGAGTAAAGAGGGCTAAATGGTACATAATTTAGATTCGCTTCAAATTTAGACGGCTGGGGACCAATTAGATGTGTTTTTAATGTATATTCAGTGGACTATGTTGTGTCACTGGATGAACAAAACATTTGGGTCATGGGGGTGAACAGGTGATTTTGAGAAGGAAAATTCTAGGATGCCCTTTTTTGGGATTTAGTGAAAACGCAATCGGTTGACATCTTGTTTTAATGCATTTTTTGAAGGACTATGGGCGTACTTTAGACAGCTAGAGACGGGAAAGCAAAAGTTTGACCATTAAGCGATCTCTGGGGGTTGAAAGATGAACTAATTTGACCCTATTTTCAATATGGCCCAAAACGAGTGGTGTGACACCTTAGGTGATAACTCGCACAGGATAGGTTTGAAAACGAAAATAGACTACTGTCATCCTGGTAACGGAAACTATTAAATAGTCAGAACGTTTACATGATTGGTTTAACCGTAAATGTTACTTCAAAGATCTGTATGTTTGAAATAAGATTTGATTCTTTTGACAGGTCCTTATTAATACGATTCATATCCTTTTACTTCAATCACTTGCCACTTTATATATTTGAGCCCTTCAATGCGAAAAGCATTAACCCAGGTCAGCTTGTGTAAGTCCATAGGCTGACATGGGTCGAAACTTTTACTTTTGGTAAATTTAATGCATGTCATTAAAGTACCATTAGAATTATCTCATGATTCAGTTAGTTGTTAGATCTATAATTATGTGATGATTGGCATGGTATGATGCATTAGGTAGATGCCTTGAAATAATTTTTGGTAGAACACGAATCATTTGTATATACAAATCTTAACATGTATTCTTCTCGATAACTTTCATTCTGAACTTAAAATTTTTTAACCTCAACATGAAGGGACATAATGTAGTATTAATGAAAAGTCTGACTTACCAAAATAGATTTGTGTTTAGTTTGCAAACATTTAGATTGAACATAATGTAGTCCCACGTATCGAACATCGGGCCGTCGGTGCCGTTTACGTTCAGTAGCCAGTATACACGTCCGAGCAGTCTTGTCTTGTTCTTATGGCTGTTCTAGACTGGTCACTTTTCTTTCAGTATTTACATACAAATTTAAATGGATTTTCGAGTACTATTATTTTCGCTCTTTCTTTGAACTTAAGCATGTTATCGAAGCTTTAAGGCGCTGTCACACTCTAGCGTAAAGAGCCAGCGTATGAGGAACGTATGGACTTTTTGGGCATACGCTGACATACGCTGAAACACGCTATGGGTACGCTGGAATACGTTTCTAGTACGCCGGGGCACGTCGGTGTACGCTGATGTACGTTGACGGCCAAAAAATTTTTTGAACATGCACAAAAATTTTCAGCGTATGCCGACGTATGAATTTTACGCTCATCATACGTTCCTCATACGCTGAACACGCTAGAGGTACGCTGAAGGTACGTTGCTCATAAGTCGAGTACGCTTCTCATACGTTGAAATTGAATAGGTCAGGAAACCTAGCATTAGAGGAGCGTATAATGAACGTGTGTCTGACGTGTGTCTAACGAATGGCTAACGTTATAATGGTAGTTTTAACGACAGTCTAACGTACTCAACTTATGCCTAACGTGTTCTGAGCGTACAGCAAACTTATCCCATGCGTATTACATGCGTATTTCCAGCGTATTGAGGGGTGGGGGTATATAAAGTCTCACATTTCCAAATCTGTATCAGTTTGTACCAGCAGTTCAGAGATGGAGGTTGCTGTGCTGCAGCATCACCAAGATTTGTTACAGTTGGCAGTTGACCTCATACGCTGAAAAGTTGCGCGTATAAACAATTTTTCGAAATATTTGATACGGTCCTCATACGCTGGCTCTATACGCTAGAGTGTGACAGCGCCTTTACGCTACATTTATGCATATACATATTAACTGACTTGTTTTTCATTCGTTGTGTAAATTGTGATCTCTCGTAGTTTTTTCGCCACGCATTTGTACTTCTAACCCAGCTTTGAGGATTAAATACACACGTCTTAGTGTAATATGTCTTTTTTTGTGTGTTTTCATGCGCGAAACCCTCAAAGTTCAATTATGTATTACAATTCACATCAATCATTGTTTGGGTCCCGTGCCACGCTAATCGTAAAGATCGCAACGCCTTGTCATCTTGTCAAAAGATGGCGGTAAAACGACCGAATGCTTTTTATAATTAATCAACCCCTTTCTTCCACTGTTATTTATCTTTTAAGACAGTTAGTTACCTCCAATTATTAAGTCTATCTTTTGTGTAGAATACTCAGTTTTCCTTTTCATCCTAGAACTCTGGCGATTTTGCTTAGCCTTTGTTTGAAAATCAAACAGTTTACCTGCATTTGAAAAAAATGGAATGTTTCAATCTGGAGCTTCATAACTTTGTAAATACTGATCCGCAGATCTGAGTATGCTTCGTTATTTACTAAGCGATAAACACACCTTTGTCAGCTGGTATGGACTATTCTGATGCTCCCTTTCTATGTACCTATATATTAAAATGTAGCTCGTAATTAACCAAGCATGCACAAGTCGACCAAATTCTAAACATTTTTTTCCTGAATGACGCTACAGTACTAACTGCAAATACCATGGTTAAGAGCGCTCTTTGTGTGATGTGGTGTACTGTAGTAAGAATCGAACTAGGCTCTCAGAGGATAGGTTTGAAAACGAAAGTAGTTTTCATCTTCCTGCTTTTAATGTTATTGATATGGATAAAAAACCTTTGATTTGGATTATATAGAGAACTGAAAACCTAACCAGATACAATAAATAGTCTGCTAAACAAATACACAGGTAAGTTTACAAGAAAAATGTGAGTATTAAAGGTATTAAAAGTTGTCAAACTGTTGCTAGCCGACCATAGAAACGGGGTACTCATGTAACAAATATGAGGACAAAGGAATGAGAAATAGAGTAAATATTACCTTTACTTTTCACTAGAATTGAACAAAGATGTCGCGATTGTTGGTTAATTTGTTTTACTTTTTGTTTTATTTTGTAAAGGAACACCTCGACGGTGGGTACACGTACAGCGGATATAGCCGTCAAATTGAGTAAAAATACCTCTGTCTTGTTTGACTGCAGATACGAGATTTTCAAATACTTCTTAACAACAGCACTTAATATACTATTGTCTTTTCAACCCAGATTCTATGATGTTTATAGATTGTTAGGTCTAGAACAAATGCTGTTTTCAGATTGGAAAGTCCGAAAAAAATGTCAGAAAAGTCGACTGCTCACGGTGGATTTCGGAGATTTGTAGATACAAATTATCAGCAAAGCCGGTTCTTTTCACAATACAAAAATCTAAGTTGACGAATTTCTTGATATTTTAGTCTAATTTCATTGTATGATAGCAATTTTGCATTATCGGATAAATATTGCAAGAAAATGCCAGTTTTTCGTCGACAATAGTGTACCGAGGATAGCTGTTGTTTTGAAAGAACTGTACGGAGGATAGTAAATGAGTCGCCTGTTTGCTACGCAAACAGGCTCTCATTGTTATCATCCTGATCTATGGGGTGACGTAAGCATACCTCCGGCCTTGTACTGCTTCCTGTCCCAAGTTCCGGTTTACGAGATAAAACAGTTTTCTAATTATTCCCAGTTTTTTTCTGTTGTAAATAATTTACAATTGTGCCTTTGTGATAATGAATATGTCTATAGAGACTGAGGTGTTTAACGGTTCAAACCTTTGAAACAATCATTTCGTCCGCAAGGGTACACACATCAGCCTGATGTCTGTGTAAGACATCATCTCTAAAAATAGCGCATTACGTTTATGTAAAGCTGTCGTGAACTAAACAAGTCTGCGGACACGCTGAGAAATCTTCAACTACAAGTATCTTTTCTGCTTCTATTTGTGGACAATTCTCAGTGAAAATTGTTTGATAATTACCTATTAAAAGTACACTCTCTTACAATCTTACAATCCTAACTGCAACCCTTATTTCAATTCAACGCTCAACCTATGATTGGACAGAGAAAGGCGATGCCTTCAATTGCTTTTTTTCTGAACAGTAGGTCATTTTTTTAACAGATTTATAACGACTTGGAATGGTTGCATTGCCTCGTTAGACATTATTACACGTGGCTTCTTCCCAGCCTTTTAATCTAGACTTTAGATACTTTGCACACCCATATTCTAGGTGCACCAGAGACGAGTACATAGCGTATGCAATGTACACGGTTCTAGGCTGTACCAAATTATCGCTTTGCAGGTGCTTTCTGGAATGTAGCTTTGCGACAAATATAGATCTTGTAAGCACGTGACGTATAAACGTCATTTGCACCACGGAAATCTTTATAAATTTACATATTTATGAGTCAGTCACTGAACCGGCCTTTACTTTTAGCGTGCACCGACCTATGTAGAGAGAGTGCTTTGAAGTTTACTATGTTTTATTGGTTTTCGTTCGTAAAGACGGCCAAATTTGTTAAAGTCTGCTGTTTTTCTTTTCAATGAGCGATTAACCTAGATCTAGTATTTATCAAACAACAGTTTATTAGTGCAGGTATTAGAACGCAAGGTGCTTTTGTAACTGCCAAAATCTGAATTTACACTACGCAGTTCTAACAAAGCAATCTGAGAAATGGACTTTTTACTCCGCTATAATTCAAATATTACAGAACAGATCAGTGTTTACCCGCTCGAACAACAAGTTCTTTATTGGAGTGTTTGTAATCTTGTGAAGGGTTTTTGTAAAGGGTAATAGAGCGAATTGCAAACATTTAATTTACGCCAAAGCAATATACAAATATGAGTTCTTAGGACAATGCAAAAACCACACAAAAATTCTCAGCATCTCGAAGTTTGCACCCCCCATCTTGAAATGCTTGCTACGTGGCTGTACATGTACACAATTTTCGATTGGTGTGGAAGCACTAAATCTATTAATCCCTGGGACGTTATAAAACGCAAAGATTAAAGGCTGATGATCATGCTGTTGGGTTATAGATTTTCTTGAGTTGTAGCAGCCACATTCATAGAGTCCACTGCTGGTCAAAACCTCAACCTGGACAACAAGAAAAACAAATTATTTCCAAAGGACAGGTAGATTACTGAGTCAAATATTTGTTTGTGCTCCAAAGGCTACAGTTCAGTCCAATGATCATGAAATTGCTCAATGATAGTTTTGACAAAACTGAAATTAGGTCACCTGGGATTAACAGAAAAAGCATAAAGGTTGTCATTACGTCAAATCAGACGAACCCTTAATAGAGCTGTAGAATCCATTTATGTTCAGTCTAATACTTATGAAACTTTGTCAGACTGCTAAGATTAGATTATGAGCGAGTTGCAAAAGGGCATTTTTGGTCTAAAAGTATGTCACTAGATCCTAGACCAGAAGATAATCTGGTCTTTGTTTGTAAAGGATTGTTGTCTTTGAGTAAAAAACTTTTAACTTATTAAAGCTGGTCCTGGTGCCTGAATTTTAATTTCCACCACGATTTTTTAAATGTAAATTTTAATACGAATATTTTGAATTTTAGGATGACAACTCAGAAATATGCTTGCATATAATACCGTTTTGTGCTTAAGTTATTTTGTATCTTGAATGCTTTTAATAGATTTGAACAAAAAAGGGTGAAAACTTCTAACCCATTATCCTCCAGGCGACTCTCAGGACTATCAGTCCTTTGATTTACTGTACCGGGGATAGTATGGTAATGTACCGGGGATAGTATTGTTCCATTCTGTACTGTCATGTGAATATATATATATTC
Organism: Tridacna crocea; assembly: GCA_943736015.1. Taxonomy (NCBI): domain Eukaryota; kingdom Metazoa; phylum Mollusca; class Bivalvia; order Cardiida; family Cardiidae; genus Tridacna; species Tridacna crocea. The sequence goes on along the minus strand of OX031067.1, from coordinate 1,450,431 downwards.
ATTTATTCATATTTATATTGATAAACCACGGAATGTATTTATGTGTGCTACACATAGATTGGTGCTCACTCTGGTTGCATTTGAAATTTTATCATATCAGCTTGATTATACTATGTTTTCTCTTATTCAGATGGATAATATAAGTGCCTCTGTGGAATTTTCGGGCATATCTTTGCCTGGTGATTCAATGTAGGGTGCGACTGTTAAATGTTTCGTATGTGAAAAATGTACCAACTGGATAGATAGAAGGGCGAACTTGACGCACCAGTTCGGGTTTCACTATGCACACAATCAGAATTTCCCATTCTCATGTTGCATGTTTTTTTGAAGAAATTACATGAAATTTGTCTTTTCGAAGACAGACATCTTTTTGTTCTTCTAATCCAGATGCATTTAAAGAAATTAGCCAAGAGCTAACCTGCTTGTGTAAACTGCAGCCTAATGTTATCAAGTAAAGATGAGCTAGCATATTGTACAAAGGGAATGTATAAGGCTGCTCATTGCATATGCGACAGGCGCAGGAAAGCATATTCATGGCGGTAGCTTGTTAGAGGCCATATGAAATCCTGCTGTAAATAGATAAGCTAAGTAATACTAGCTGTACTTATACAATCGAATTCAAAGGTTATCTGGAGGTTATTTCATGAACACTTTTGAAGACAGTCTCCTTGTTGCTTAGACCAAGTTACCGTTTTTCACTCGACTTCTACTTATAATTCACTATCGTTATAAACTTCAAAACAATCTAGAATATTACGTTGAATCTGATCTGGATGAGTGATGAGGACAGGGGTCAGGAAACACACCTTTATCTCCCGATTGCAGCCTATATTGTCAAGAACAGAAAAAACCTTGTCAGCTATGAATATCCAATAGTAAAAATTCCTTATTTTTAATTCATTAGTTTATTGTTATTTCGGAATATCTGACATATTTGGCTTTCCGAGTAGCATATGCCATCAAATAACCAGTTATGAGCAAGAAATTACAATTCGCTCTATAGCATCTTATACAACTTTCCTCAATGCACAAATTTCTTAAATACAGCTATCCTTGGTACAGCAAGGAACTATCCTCGGTACACAGATGGTGATCTTCTCTCACGTATAATTACACGAAGAGTAATTCTTGGAACTAAATTTTTGATGTACATAATACTTTATGTATTACACAGAAATCGTACACTTCAGAATTTCAATCCGATTCCCTGTTCTGATAATATTCCATTATTTCGGACAGTCAGGTAAAAAATCTGCGTGAGCATGACTTTCGGACGACAAATTTACGTCGTAATTGAACTAGTTTTGGTAATTCATCAACAGTACAGGACTGATAAACCATTTAGCTTATCAAATCATTACCATATGACACACGAATGTTACAAACACTTGCATAATATATAAATTCTTACCTGTGGTGCGAGCAGTACTTCTTCCATTTGTAAACATTTACTCACTTACATGGCTATATCCGGTGTACGTGTACCCACCGTGACCTCTAGGCACTTTTTTCGCATTCCTGATTAATAAGCAGGCCCATAATAGGGGCCTATGGCGTAGGATTAATTCCTGACCAAACGACAAAATTTTAGGCATTTGCAGACGACAGAATAAATGTTACTCAAAATTTGAAATTTGTATTGGAAAGGATAGAATACTTTGTGGTAAAAGGAGAAAATGCTGGTTACCAGCATTTTCTGCTTTTCCCACAAAGTTTTCTAAAGGCCTCTTTCTCAGGGTCGTCAAAACTAGGAACTGTGTGGTAATGGGTTAATCCTTCACAAGTCGACATTTTTTTGATTTATCAAAATTTAAAGCATTTTAAGACAACAAATCATGTGTGGGTAAATGGTGGAATGTGTGCAGGAAAGGCTGGGTTCCAAACGTTACGGGAAAAAGGAGAAATTTGTGGTCCCCACCCACGATGTTTTCAGAAGCTTTCTTCCCTAAGGCCGCTTAAATATGGACTATTTGGTGACAGCATTTCAAATTGACCAACGCATATATTTGCAGAACTCGGTGAGAGATGCACTGAAAAGTCCTAAACATTCCTTACACTGCAACTAAAAGAAAAAGAACTAATAATAGTAAGACACAATCAGAGCCATTCTTGGGCGAAAATTAACATAATTTCAATTGGAGCTATGTACAGAATCAGTTTTCATTCGAGAAACAACCCAAGAAAACAGTATTAAAACTAGGGTCCAAATTACCAAATTTATATCAAAAACTGGGTATGAATTGACCTAAGTGGGTACGAAATGATCGAAGTGAGTACGAAACGACCGAAATAAAAAGAATAGGTGGGTACAAAATGACTAAAACTGTACGAAATGGCCTAAGTATGACATGGCCTAGTTACGAGATGACTTTAAGCCGAGTGAACAATATGGCTGCATAAAAAGGTACTACTCAAAACCAAATAAAAAATATAGTACCACCACTCATGCGGCGCCACAATAACTTCATGATGCTGTCGTGAAACAAAATGGAATTATTAGATCCAAAATTATGCGAAGACTAACTTCGTATAATACATCGGGGAAATGCACCAAGTCCCCTTTTTTCTCAGGGCATAGTTTATTTATCTGCTAAACGGTGTTGGAGAAAGAACTGAAATCCTGTCAACATGTTACAATAAGCATTATCGGATAATGTAGATCAAAGATCACGCTGAAAGTTTGAACTAGTTGTACTGAAGCTTCTTGCTTTGCCCTAAAAGACCTGTAGGACCATCAAATGAAAAAGGTGTTCACCCTAACGCCAGTTATGTTGCGTTGCAAGGTACTATTAAAAGCTAGCCGTAATATCAAAAATACAGAATCATTTCTCGCATCGTTCGAGATCAACTGAAACCCCAAAATCGTCAAAACTTCTTTACCAGTTGCTAATAGTACCACCCTCTACTACTGTTTTGAAAAGACAATTAGACATACCTTTTAGAGAAATGAACTGCAACACCGCTGCTTTGTGAGAAAAAAAAAACTGCTTTAGCTCAAAGGCAGAAATTCTCACACTATGTTCAATATACAAAAAAGAAAAAAAAAATAGTTTGACACCATTTGTAGATTGGTAACTAGAGTGTTACACCATTAAGGGTGTCGCACCAACGACAGACTGCTTCGGACTCGTAGTAGTTTTAATGGTGTCGCATCACAGCGAGACTGCTTCCGGTTCGTAGTAGTCAAAAGAAGTCCCATGTGAAAATTTGCATTAGCACTTTTACTGCACTGTTGTATGGAGTAAAGAGGGCTTGATAGTACATAATTTAGATTCGCTTCAAATTTAGACGGCTGGGGACCACTTAGATGTGTTTTTATTGTTTATTCAGTGGACTATTTTGTGTCACTGGAGGAACAAAACATTTGGGTCATGGGGGTGAACAGGTGATTTTGAGAAGGAAAATTCTAGGATGCCCTTTTTTGGGATTTTGTGAAAAACGCAATCGGTTGACATCTTGTTTTAATGCATTTTTTGAAGGACTATGGGCGTACTTTAGACAGCTTGAGACGGGAAAGCAAAAGTTTTACCATTAAGTCATCTCTGGGGGTTGAAAGATGAACTAATTTGGCCCTATTTTCAATATGGCCCAAAACAAGTTGCGTGACACATTAGGCAATAACTCGCATAGGATAGGTTTGAAAACGAAAGTAGACAACTGTCATCCTGGTAACGGAAACTATTTAATAGTCAGAACCTTTACATGATTGGTTTAACCGTAAATGTTAGTTCAAAGATGTGTATGTTTGAAATAAGATTTGATTCATTTGACAGGCCCTTATTAATACGATACATATCCTGTTACTTAAACCGCTTGCCACTTTATGTATTTGAGCCCTTCAATGCGAAAAGCATTAACCCAGGTCAGCTTGTGTAAGTCCATAGGCTGACATGGGTCGAAACTTTTACCTTTGGTAAATTTAATGCATGTCATTAAAGTACCATTAGAATTATCTCATGGTTAATATCGTTGTTAGATCCATAATTATGTGATGATTAGCTTGGTCTGACGCATTAGGTAGATGCCTTAAAATAATTTTTGGTAGAACACGAATCATTTGTATACAAATCTTAACATGTATTCTTCTCGAGAACGTTCATTCTGAACTTAAAATTTATAAACCTCAACGTGGAGGGACATGATGTAATATCTATGAAAAGTCTAAGTACTGACTTACCAAAATAGATTTGTGTTTAGTTTGCAAACATTTAGATTGAACTTAATAAAGTCTCATGTATGGAACATCGGGCCGTCGGTGTCCTTTAGGTTCAGTAGGCCAATACACACGTCCAAGCTCTATAATCTTGTTCTGTTGATCTGTACTGGTTACTTTTCTCTCAGTATATACTTCTAACATACAATTTTAGATGGATTCTCGGCTACGATTATTTTAGTTCTTTCTTTGAACTTCAGTATGTTATTGAAGCTTTCGGCTACATTTACATGTATATATACCCTGACTTGATTTTAATTCGTTGTGTAAATTGTGATGTCTCTTAGTTGTTTCACCATACATTTGTAGTTCTATCGTAGCTTTGGGGATTAAATACACAAGTCTTGGTGATATGAGACTCCTTTCTTGTGATTTCATGCGCTAAACTCTCACACTTCTATTGTGTATTACATTTCATATCAATCATTTGAGCCCCGTGCCACGCAAATTGTATATCTTGCAGCGCCTTGTCAGCTTCTCAAAAGATGGCGGTAAAACGGCCAAGTGCTTTTCATACTCAATCGACCTCTTTCTGCCAGTGTTGTTTATCATCTAAAAGACAGTTACGTACCGATTAAAAAGTCTCTCTTTTGTGTAGGATACTCAGTTTTTGTTCATCCTAGAACTTTGGCGATTTTGCGTAGCATTTGTTTGAAAATTAAACAATTTATTTGCATTTGAAAGATGAAATGTTTTATTCTGGAGCTTCATAACTTTGTACATGCTGATTCGCTGATCCGAGTATGCTTCGTAATTTATTATGTGAGAAACACACATTTGTCAAGTGGTGTGTAATATTTTGAAGCTCCTTTTCTATGTACCTTTATGTCAGAATATAGCTCGTTTAGTTTAGTGTCGTAATTCTACCAAGCAACATGCACAAGTCAACCAGTCAACCAAATTCTAAACATTTTCTTCCTGAATGAACCTACAGTACTAACTGCAAATAACATGGTTAAGAGCCCTAGATCTGTGTGATGTAGTGTACTATAGTAAAAATCGAATTAGGCTCTCAGAGGATAGGTTTGAAAACGAAAGTAGTTTTCATCTTCCTGCTTTTAATTTTATTGATATGGATAAAAACCTTTGCTTTGGATTATATAGAGAACTGTAAACCTAACTAGATACAATAAATAGTCTGCTAAACAAATACACAGGTAAGTTTACCAGAAAAATGTGGTTATTAAAGGTATTAAAAGTTGTCAAACTGATGCTAGTCGACCATAGAAACGGGGTACTCATGTAACAAATATGAGGACAAAGGAATGAGAAATAGAGTAAATATTACCCTTATTTTTCACTAGAATTGAACAAACATATCGCTATTGTTAATTATCTGTTTTACTTTTTGTTTTTTTAAAGGAAAACCTGTAGGTATTTTAGAGCATTCCTGGTTAATAAGCGGGCCCATAATAGGGGCCTATGGGGTAGGATGAATCCTTCCCAAGTCGACAGTTTTTGGATTTATAAAAATTCAACGCATTTTAGGACGACAAATCATGTATGGGTAAATGATGGAATGTATCCAGGAAAGGCTCAAAAAACTTTATGGGGAAAAGGAGAAAATCGAGGTCCTCACCCACGATATTTTCAGAAGCTTTCTTCCCCCAAGGCCGCTTAAATATGGGACTATTTGGTGGCGGTTCAATCATATGTAATTTGTTTGTGTGTATTTTTATTTTGTTATATAGTCAACTAACAGGTTAAGACTTTTTTAAGTCAATCAATCATATGTTTGCATGAACTTGCTATAGATTTGTAATTCAAAATATTTTGAAACAGCAAATTGTAGCTGACCTAGATTTATACACTTCAACGCAAATATAATACTTGTCAATTGTCTGTGTAACAAACAGGTGTCAATTACAATATACGAATAGCTATACGCCTTTTGACACCGTGAAATCCTCAGGTAATAAATGAAACACTGTGGAAAAACAACACTCTGTTGTTCGATGTTTTGGCTATTGTCCTTTTCCTCTAGAACTTTTTTAAAGTTTGAGTTATTGTAGCCATATTGGCTTGATATGAATACATTAAAGAAACATATTGTTTTAATTTATAAAACAGTATGACTACAATAATAATTCACGCTAAAAGATGTTATAGAGGAAAAAATCCCTGGGTAGACATTAGACGGTTATTTTCAGAGTAGCTTCGAATACTCGTATTCTTCATTTAAGGTAGTGGACCCGTAACAGAAAACAGCTATTTGCACTATAATATTATCCTGCAAAATTTGCTATGATTAAAAATGAGTATTATTGTAATACTTTAACCAAGCCACTTTTTCCTTCCTAGAATTATCAGTTATAAGGGAGATAATAATTACCTCCCTTTTCTGAAAACTTACAAAAGTATCAACAAATAATTTCACGATAGACACCAAAGAAATTTCTGCTCGGTGAAAAATGTGCATAAGCATTATATCTGTATAAATTCGTATTTATCAAATATCAAGACATTTTATTCCAAATTGCACTAGGATTTACACTGATACAATATTGTTAACCAACCAAAAATTTCTTTGATGTCTATCTCGAAATTAGTGAGAAGTATTACGGATCTACTAAAACACAGTAGATATTGGTACTCTAATCGTTAACAAAGATCGATAGATCTAGTTTGATAATTAGACAAGACAGGCTACATTCATTTTACATTTGCTCAAAGATGGGCACCCTAGCGATTCTAGTACAACATGCAATAAAATCTCTTGGTAGTTAATAAATACGGATTTATACCGATATAATACTTTTGCACATTTTTAACTGACCAGAAATTCCGTTGATGTGTATCTTGAAATTATTTATTGATACTTGTGCTAATTTCCTGAAAGGGAGGTATTTATTATCTCTCTTTGAAGTGAGAACATAGTGGTTTTAGATTTATAAATGATAATTCTAAGGAAAACAAAGTGAAAAGTGTCTCAGTTAAAGCAGTACAATAATGCTAATTTTTATTATTTCATGCTTTCGGGTAGGATATCGAGAAATAGCAGTGAAAACATTTTTCGATCTTACACTGGTACCACCAGTGAAAATACCGATTTTCACGTTCTTGTTGCCTAGGTAAATTGCCCGTGCCTCACAACCAGATGGGAAATATGACGTCATATACCTTACATGTCTCGCGCATGACGTAATATTGTAATGCGTTGCTATGCGGGAGGGGTGCGCCACGGGGAATAACGGAAAAGAACTGTACAAGATTTTGATAAAGCTCCTCCCAGAACGGGTTAAAACTTAAAAGCATGAAATAAATAGAATATTTGTTTTATTCGGTGAAAGATCGAAATTTATTTCATTTCGTGAACATCATCGGTAATATTTTCACGAGTGGCGCAGCAACTCGTGAAAATATTACCGATGGTGTCCACTCGATGAAATAAATTTCGATCTTTCCCCGAAAAAAACAAATATCCTCTATATCATAGCAAATACAGCAGGATGATATTATAGTTGGCATAGCTGTTTTCCATTACCTGGGGTGCCCTATCCTCAACAGCCTTTTTTTAGGGAGGAAATGTCTAAATCCTAACTGTCTGGAGAAGTGAAATGAAAATTTCATGCGGATAGTATCAACCAAATGTTGCCATTTCAAAGCGAAGCAGAATATCTCCTTGTTGGAAAGTTTGAATCCAAAAATTAGACCACAGTCTGTGCAGTCTGATTTTGATCTACACTACCCGTAAAAGGTAGTGAGCTCAACAGCGTAATGCTTAAATAGAAAACAATAATAAAAAGAAAGGGGAATTTTTTATGTGTCTACGAGGCACTTTTTAATTCATTTGCAGAATATATATATATTTAAAGGTGCATTGCAACCTTTTTTCGATGTAGAAGTCATTGACCAGTAGTAATTGGTCAAAGCTCTATCTAAAAATGATGCAGTTCTGATTAGCTAACCGGCAATCACTAAGGTTATTAAGCTAAAGTATCATGTGACAAAGGAGTTCAATTATTAGTCCGAAACCTCTACCTGTGTATTGTAGCTATTGTCAAAATGCACAATCCGTGTTGTAGTTTAAGATTGCGATTCGATTTACAAAATTTTATGTGTAATCTATGGTAAACATAGTCTACCGAACAAAGCAATGGGATTGTTATATTATAGAGAGATTACTCTTTACCGGACAACAACATTATATACACCTGTTAAATATAGCTAAGTGATGAGATTTGTCTCAAGAAAAAAATATGGGAAAAGGAGAAAATACTGATTACCAGCGTTTTAAATTTTTCCCATAATTGTTTGAAACCTCTTCCACAGAGTTCACAAAACACGGGTTTGTGTAGTAAAGGGTTAAGGCATTAAAATCCGTCACCAAACTGTGCCGTGTGTTTTGGTCCTTAAGAAAAAAATCGAAGCAAAAGAACTTCCAATTCCCTTTTTTCCAACACGGGCCTTTAAAAGACCAATGCTATCATTTGAGTCTTGAATTATTTATCTTTTCGTCTTCAAGTGCCTTCAATTTGGATATGTCAAATTTACACGAGCCCGGCCGGGCATTTTTACAAGCGCATTGCTGCTGCTTGGCCTTTAACCAATTTGGGTGATTTTTTTTTTGTAAAACAAATAGTGGTCCAGTACGAGAAAAAAAAAAGTATCGAGAGAAAATCAGTAACGACATTAAGGTATTGGTGAGAAGAAGAAATACTAAATAAATGTAATCGCAAGACGGCAAAATTATTTCAGAAACTATTGAGCAGTCAATTTTGAAGATTAGACTACAAGTTCTGATATGAATAAGAAACAAATGCTCCTATTGTTGTTGTTTTATAGTTCTTAAACGTAGGGGGGGGGGGGGGGGGGGGTGTCGAAAACATCTCAATATTTTCGTATGTTTAGATCTAAGATTTATCTGCACTTTCTATACAGTATGATTCTAATGTACACTGATCACGGGCACCCTAAACCTAAGATGTTGGTGGTGACGATAAGATAGTAACTGTTTGTTAACCGTTTTGAAACCCAGCGATAAAAAATTTTGTGTTTGCACTATTTTAAAGAACTTTAGCTATGCTCTTTGGAAAATGGGGCTTAATGCATCTTCAAAAAGTAGCCTGCGCGGGACCTGAGCCGAAACTTTTTACCATTGGTCAATTTTCTATATGTTCAAGGACCAGTCTACCTCATGATTGAAATGATTGTCACACAAAATGAAATTTATGAATTCATATATTATAGCGATGTGATGATCTGCTTGTTATTGTTCATAAGCCCCCTTTTAGCAGAGCTTGGCTTATTTGAAGGTGATATACTAAAATGGGTTGTAATGATCGGATTTGGCTTTGAAAAGGTAGAAAACATTATTGAAAAAGGAGAAAAATAAAATGCTTGTTACAGGCATTTTATACTTTTGCTACAATGTTTTCAAAAGGCTTCTATCTCTGGGACGTAAAAACCAGGGATTGTTTGGTAAAGGGTTAAACGAGAAAATATTCCTGTTTGGTTTAGGCAGGTTATGGAGCTCAGCAGCCTATTCAAAGTGGAACCCTAATTTCAGTGGGTGAGTGTACAGGCACTTAGAATAGTATTGCACACACCTATCTCGGGATTTTATGGTATAACTCTTAGAATTATCATTTATGAATTTTCCTGCGTGTTAAAGGACTATTCTTTATCCAGATATAATTAATTATCCGAGTAAATAGAGTTTGAATGGAAAACAGCTATTTCCACGATAATATTCTCCTACAAAATTTGCTATAAATAAGAATAAGTATCATTGTACTGCTTTAACCGAGCCATTTTTCTTTCGTAAAATTATATCTACTATTTATAAATCTAAAACCACTATTTTCACGTTACAAAAGGAAATAATAAGTACCTCCCTTCTCAAGGAAAATAACAAAAGTATCAAAAAATAATTTCGAGATAGACATCAAAAGAATTTTTGGTTGGTTAACAATTTGCAAAAATGTTATATCAGTGTAAATCTTTATTTATCAACTAAAAAGAAATTTTATTCCATGTTGCACTAGAAGCTTTATGGTGGTAATACCTAAAGTTTTATTCCATGTTGCACTAGAAGCTTTATGATGGTAATACCTAACGTTTTATTCCATGTTGCACTAGAAGCTTTATGGTGGTAATACCCAAAGTTCTATTCCACGTTGCACTAGAACCTTATGGTGGTAGTTCCTAAAGTTTTTTTCCACGTTGCACTAGAAGCTTTATGGTGGTAATACCTAACGTTTTATTCCACGTTGCACTAGAAGCTTTATGATGGTAAATACCCAAAGTTTTATTCCATGTTGCACTAGAAGCTTTACAATGGTAATACCTACACCTATGCTCTATGAAAACGTGGGTGGATGGAACTGCAAAAAGGTATCGATCATGTCAGCCTGCGCAGCTCGCGAACTGCGCAGGCTGACATAGATCGATACTTTTTGCCATCAGATAATTGACTGCATGTCAAAGGCCTGAATGAGAAAATATTGATGCATATCATCGATGGCGCAGCAAATCAATTAATTCTCAAATAAGGCACACTAATGCATTTCAAATTGACAAAAGCAATTTTTTTCAGAACTCGGTGAGAGATGAACTGAAAAGTCCTAAACATTCCTTAAACTGCAACTAAAAATAAAAAAAAAAAAAACAACTAATAATGGTAAGACACAAAAAGAGCCATTCTGCGGCGAAAATTAAAATAATTTCAATTGGAGCTATGTACAAAATCAGTTGTCATACGAGAAACAAATCAAGAAAACAGTATTTAAACTAAGATCCAAATTACCAAATTGATACCAAAAACTGGGTATGAATTGACCTAAGTGAGTACGAAATGACCGAAATAAAAAAAATAGGTGGGTACGGAATGACTAAAACTGTACGAAATGGCCTGGTTACGAGATGACTTTAAGCCGAGTGAACAATATGGCTGCATAAAAAGGTACTAGTCAAAACCAAATAAAAATATAGTACCACCACTCATGCGGCGCCACAATAACTTCATGATGCTGTCGTGAAACAAAATGGAATTATTAGATCCAAAATTATGCGAAGACTAACGTCGTATAATGCATCGTGGAAATGCACCAAGTCCCCTTTTTTCTAAGGGCATAGTTTATTTATCTGCTAAACGGTGCTGGAGAAAGAACTGAAATCCTGTCAACATGTTACAATAAGCATTATCGGACAGTGTAGATGCAAGATCAGACTGCACGTTCTTTGCAGTCTGATCTTGATCTAAACTGTTCGCTAAAGGTCAGTGAGTCACACTTAGCAACGAGAGGGTTAGAATATTCTGAGTGCCATACTGAAAAAAATCCTATTTTTGAAAGTAACACAAGCTCTGATTGGCTCAGATATTTGGTTTAGCCAATCGGAAGTTGAGTTTCTTTCAAATTTAGAAAATCTTGCAGAATAAGACTAAAAACGCTCTTAATAATGATAGGTGAATACCAATCCAGCTGATGTTTCTAAAGATCCAGAAACCACTTTTGTGCAATACTTACAGACCAATCGTTTAAGGCCTCTCCCCCACCCCCCGAAGCTTCTGGTCAACATGGCATATCTTTTTTAACGTTTTTAGATTATAGGAAACTTATAGTGATTCAATAATTCTAAACACTTTTAACCGCCCATAATTTCTTTAAATATCTATCTTTAAAGTTTCTGCTAATTCCCCAATTACTTTTTTGTAAGGGGAGGAGGTAATAATGACCCCCCTTTGAACTGAGGATATACTGATTTTAGAACTGAAAATGTTAAATTCTATGAAGGCAAAACCTCCAAAAGTGGCCCCATGAAGATGCTACAATCGTAATAATTTTTAATGATATCATATTTTCCAGAGTAAAATTATAGTGGAAATAGATTTTTCGCCTCAGGTTAGGAATACCTTAAGATTCCTGTTTAGGTACAGACAGGCATCCTCCTAAACGTGAGTAAAGAGTGAAAAGGGTACACTACGGTTTTTACACAACATAGGAAACCAATTTATACTAATCTCTCTCGATTCTGCTTCCTGGGAACTACACCAGTACTCACGCCGAATATGTGCACCAATGAAAAAACCCGATGTTGACTACCGCTTCCGGGTATCGGGACCTTGTAGTTACGAGGCCGACGCTATACCTCACGACCATGCACACCTCACGTCCAAATGTGTGATGTCTGCTTTTGTATCAATCAAATCTTTCACGGTAATCTATTTGAAAATGAGGTAATGAGATATTTAATGTTTATGAAAGTAGAATATGTCTTGATAAGTCTTGCGATGTTTCTTTTTTTTAAACCACATTTCGTACTTAGACTTTTCCACTTACTCTTGTAGCACATTAATGAAAAGCTATGTATAATCATGTGAATATTTTATGACTACATCTTTCCCCCACCCCAACTAGTGTCTTGGTCAACACCGGTCTGTATTTATTTAAACAAAATGATTTAACTCTGTACCAAACGACAAAATTTTAGACTGGTCTAAATTAAACCGGCCTACTTTTTAAAACTACAACCGTTACTTTGAATTTCAAAGTGAAATGAACGTTTACTCAATAAAACGTTACATGGTGCGATTCATTCAACTATGATCAACTAGCATGTAACCTATGTACCGGCAATTTATTAAACAGCCCCTACATGCTTGGGTAATAGTTTTGGTATAGGCTTACTTCTCCGTAGTATATAGGGTTGGTGATGCGTCATAAAAGACAGGTTGAATCTTTGAAGAATATAACATGTGCAGACAATGCAGGAAGTATGACACTACATGGCACATGTAAACAGTTGGCTTCGAATTAGCCATGGTGAAAATTAGAAATAAGTGAGTAAGGTAGGTTTTTAATGCAATTTTGATAAGGAGAGTAGTTATTACACCCATGAGTTGTGTTAGATTAAGGAAAAGAAGAATTAGGTTTGTCTGTGAAACAGGTCATGACCTTTCCTTATGTGTTCTATAGTTTTGACCCCAAATGCGAAAGTGAGAGGTCATGGAGCTAGCGGCTGTTTTCAGCGGCGAAAACAATAGTAGGATAAGGGAACGAAAGATTGCCAAAAAAACGGCATGGTAACGTGCCATTTTGGAATTTATCCCCAGATTATGTGTTGTTTTTGGGTTCAATTTAGCTGTACATTTTCAGACTAGCTTCCTCGGTGTACATTTGTGCATGTTGGAATACAGGATAAAATGGCATATTTTGTCAGTTTTTTCCTAACATGCCACTTGCTTATATTGATCATTAAAATCACTAGTTCACAAGTTGAACATGATTTGTTGATAAGATCTAAAGAATTAGGATTGTGCCGTTGCATTTTTAAAGTGTTCTTTATATTTCAGGCTGATTATTGGAGAGGTCATCAGACCTCTCCAACAGTTTTGAGTTTAAAAGGCAGACTGCCTCAGAAATTGCTGTCTAAATCCAATCTTTGTAGGGGAATTGTTCCGATACACAGTCTGTTTCGTCATGATATTATAAAGAAATCGAAGTCTAAAAACTGAAATAGGAAATAGACGTGGTTTGTTTCTATATCACGAATTTCAACAAAATTGTAAGGATTTAATTGCATATTCCCTTTCCAACAATTTTAATTTTGTATTACAATCTTAAATCTTAACAAAAAGAAGAAAAAGAAAAAAGAATTTCGTTAAAAATAGAAACGAACACAGCGGAAAAAATCACGTGACCTTAAAACGCGGGAAGAAAGTCGAGTGACTTACATAAATTACAAGGACGGATGAATACGGAATCCTGTTTTTGCCATCCACTTTGATGAATATGTATTTACAACTGAACAGATTTCAACTACCCGTTTATTGTCTTGCTTGTTTCTTTACATGTACCTAGATATATTTAACCTAAAAGCATAAAAAGTATTAGAAAAAAATGATGTCGACCTCTCCTGGCTTCTTTTTTAAAGAAGCCACTTCTATAGTCCTTTGTTTGAGGAAGTTCAATTCGACGTATAGCAACTCGCACAGGATAGTTTTGAAAACGAAAGTAGATCCCTTTTCAATATAGTAACTTTGAAACACAAATCATTAAGTTACGGGACGTATATGTAAGAGGAACGGTGACACGTGCACACGCACACACGCACGCATTACAGAATACTGTGAATTTAAGTTCTATGCAATTACTGTAAATATTCTAAATTGCCAGTATATGTGTATTTGTATATAAACATGCACACTTCTCGACCACTTTAGTTACATACTCGACCTTCATAATCTTATTAAGAGGGGAGATGGTATCATATCCAAGAAGAGTCAAAGTATTGACTTACTAAAGCCAGATTTGTGTTTCGGTTCGCAAATGTATAGATTTGAATTAAAAAAGGCCCTGCATATCGAACGACCTTGTACGGAGGTAAAAAGTACAATCTAGATTTTTGTTTTGCTGCTGTCAATCTCGTCAAGTTCTTGAGGCTTTCCTTCACACATAAACAACCGATGGATTTTCAACACAAATGGTGTTCGTTCTTTGCTATACTTCAGCAGCTTAAAGCTGTTCTCTGTATTAATATTAAACAATAGTATAATCTGACCTATTTTGAATTCGACGTATGAATTGTGTTGTTTCACCATACACTGGTAGAAAATGGTCATGGATATTATTGACATAAGTAGCCTATTTTGACTCCTTATTTTTTGTATTCATAAAACCCATACACTTAAAATATGTGACCCATCACGCAAAAGGCGACCCTTTGGGAACTGCGAAAAGTGTCAGTCAACCCTGGTCAGACTGCGCAAATTGCACAGGCTGACCAGGGTTTTCGCCAAAATGATATTTTCTGTATGAAAAGTGGTCATTGTATCTTGTTATACAATCATTTTTTTACTATTAACTTAAAATGACCTGCACCATCGTTGATCTGTTTTCATCTAATTAATGTACAAAATAACCAGATGGTCCCTTTTTGCGTAATGGGTCACATATGTACAACATTTTTACAATTATATCAATGATTCTTAAAGTCCAATGCAAGATAAAGTGCATGTCTTGCTACAGCTTGTGACTGTCAGCTTCTCAAATCGTAGAGGAAAAACAATCAACTGCCTTTGATAATCAGTCGATCTCTTTTGTCAATTATGTTTCTGTACAATTCATTCATAGCCCCGAATTGTAGTGAATTAGTGTAAAAGGCCCTCTTTAAGAACAAAGGCATTTACCAACATTTACCTGTATTTGTAACCAGTAGGTAAATGTCTCATTCAGAAATACGTAATTCCGACAGTAAGAAACTCAGTGGCACTAGTGTAGTTGACTGTCTTATTCTGGGCTACCCTAACTGTGTAATCAAAGCTGGTAATTCATCAAATTAGTAAGAGGAATCCACCAAATATATTAGGTCTTTACAAAATGACAAAATGTTACACTTGTTTAATTTGAAAACATTTGCAGACGATAAAATAAATGTGACTCAAAAATTGAAACTTGACTTTGGAAGAGTAGAAAACATTGCGAGAAAAGGAGGAAACATTGCTGGTTTTTAGCATTTTCTCCTTTTCCCGCAATGTTTTTAGAGGGTTTCTTCCTCAGGGTCGTTAAAACCAGGGATTTTCTTTGTATAGCGCATTTACCATGGTTCAGGGGCTTTGTTTTATAGTTAAAATCGAACTATACTCTCAGGGGGTAGGTTTGAAAACGAAAGTAGTTTTTATCTTCCTGCTTTTAACTTGTTGAAAATTGGCAAAAAAGTCGTGATTCGGATTACATACTCGTAACTTGTTGATAAAGCAGTACCAAAGGTAATTAGTATGATTTAAACAAATGAACTAGACTAGTTAGTCTATCAGCAGCGCAAAGATTGAAACCCATTTTAAATTGTAAATATGTAGCTACCACAGAGAGAATCGGGTAAACTAATGGCGCACTAACGGGTAGATCAAGAAACTTGAAATAAATAGCATTTACTGATCTATCATTATTGTACACCAAACGTGTTTTTCTTGCAGATGAAACGTTGCATTTTACTGAGAAAAAAACTGCAAGTGTGTCTTGAATGATTTTGAGGTCGAGGGGTAAGATAGGGGCGAGGGTAAGATAATACAATTGATTGTTGAGCCACATGATATTTGCATTTACTGTTAGAGTCGTATTTACCAGTCAAGTTTTTAAACAAGTCGGTTTTTGTTTTACTTTGATAGTAAAATTGGCGTTGCTAGATCTAATCTAATATTTTGCTATAGCAATTGTGATACATTAGATCACGTGATAACTTGTCCTATTATTACGACAAAACTTGATATGAATACACTGTTCATAGCTATTGTCGTAACTCAGTGTCCATGACGTGGTTTAAGATTGCATTTGTACAATTATATGTAAACTGCAACAGAACATTCCTCTCTCTTGAACAAAGCAATCTTGAGCAAATATACCTCACGAATTTCACGAATTGGATTAATTATCCTGTCGCGTTTATACTGGATCTAATAGGCTAAAGATTTAAGGTCATTATAATTACTATTTTTAATGTACTAATGATAACAATTATTACTGAAACTAAATCCTGGGGAACGGAAAGGGATTATCGAGACTGCCGTTATCTCCAGGCTGAACTGGGTCCACGTTCTCCGCGATAATCATCCATGGGTTTTCGCGTTCGCATTTCGCAATTATATATTACTCATTCTATGTTGTAAGGGATGGCGCCTGCTGATTCCGTCTGTATGTCTACCCGAAGGCTATATGCGAGAACCTGTCTTGGTCCGTATTCACCAACCATTTTTAAGAATATTCTCAGTCTTATGCTGAAAATTATGATCTAAATTGGAAAATAACACAATTTCTGATTGGCTAAACAATTTGGTGTAGCCAATCAGATGTTGCCTTACTTTCAAATCCAGAAATTCTTGTATAAAAGGTTCAGAATAAGTCCTAAACTATCATAGGCATTGATAGGGAGGAAGAGGTACTTTCACATATGTGCATGTAAGACTGGACATGGATTAGAAAGAGAGATGATGGGTAAATCGCACATCACTAGCTGAAACAATAGTTTAGATATCCATCAATTGGTTGTCTGGGACTATATCTATATTTATATACTTTTAAGTTAAATAGATGTAGTACTTCATGTAAAATCCTCGTAAATGTCACCGTTGTTTAATTTATATAATTTGTACCTACAATGGGTATTAATTAATCACAAAATATTTATCATGAACGCAGAATCTACCAACCCAAATCTGAACCCAATTCTTAAGAAACTCGAAAAATGCATGAAGGTCTATCAAAAATCATAATAATACCTTTAAATGGATGGCAAACCAAGCACGCTTCCTAAAAATATCTTTTTAGGTGCTATTTTTTTTTTTTCAAATTTCTATTTACACGTTCAGCAACAGTGAAAAATGGAACGGTATAACAAAATGTAATTAGGTTATTTTGGTGAGAAAATTGAAAAACAACTCGATAGCACAGTAGGTATCAAAGTAATTTAAAAAACTTCTTGATTTAGTTTTGATTGGAAAGCT
This sequence comes from Tridacna crocea, assembly GCA_943736015.1. Taxonomy (NCBI): domain Eukaryota; kingdom Metazoa; phylum Mollusca; class Bivalvia; order Cardiida; family Cardiidae; genus Tridacna; species Tridacna crocea. Next base: position 1,432,777 of record OX031067.1, on the reverse strand, counting down.
ACCAGCAATTTGGATAGGGGTTTTTTTTTTCAGTAGAACCTAAACAAGAAGCACCAGAAATACTTGAAGAATATTTTTCTAATAATTGACTGTGCTTTCTATTGATCCTATCAATACTGCATCAATACTGGATCCATCAATCGGGTATTTTCTGTTTGTAGAGGAACCAAACTTGGTTCAGTTTTAGACTTTTTGAAAAAAAAAAAAAGAGAAAATCTGTATGAAAGAAAGCAGTGTTGACTGTATAACATGTTGCTCTCGGTATTTTACAGGTTAGAGCTGTATAAAAGGTTGCTATTCAGTTAGTTAAAAACATTCACCGTTTAAGATTCAAGTTAGTTAGTTTTGGACATATTGTTTTTAATATTTTTTTCAGAATCCTCCGTATTGAAGATCTACGAAATATTCAGTAAATGAGACAAGAACCATATAGAAGACGGTAATATCTTCTAAAACATATCTGAATATGGAAATAGAAAGGCGATACAAAGCCAAAACAACAAGAGTACCATAATATGAAGTGATATATTTAGGGAAATGTATGAAATAAACAACCAGTAAAGTGGGGAGCCATACTCTGGTTAAAAGGAGTTTAATCCATTTACATGATACGTCATACCACTTAAGTCATATTATCGTAATTATGGAACTGTGAAACCCACTTTTTCTAACAAACCGATTGAATCACCAGATAGGTTCTTGGACACGCAAAATATTTTAAGAACTAAGCGGTTCGACCATGGCTCGGAACTTTTTGCAGATGCATAATTCATATGTTGTTTGAATACTTTTTTTCCGTCACAAAGAAAACGAACGGTATAGATTTCAAAATCGAATGCAAACTGTCTTACCGTCGTATTGCAACCATTTATTTTGAACTGTTGTTGTGAGATTCGTCAGCTGCTTGACTGTTTTAAAGATTATATATTCATCTTCTTTAATCGCGAATAGCTGGCAGCTTCATTTCGCCAGATTTTACCATATTTTAATTTTTCGGAAGATGCCCATCATTTTGAATGCGTAACACAAACATTTACTTTAGAATATCTCAATAAAGCTGCCCAGATTCTTGTATATTTTAATGGTCAACATATATATCAATGTTCTCTTTCAAAAACTTATTTCAGAACCAGTATTTCGATGTTCTCTTTCAAAAACTTATTTCAGAACCAGTAACTGGTACTTTAATGAGCAAAATTATGTAATATTTCTGTTATTCAAAGTACAAGTCTTGATGATGCTTACCAAGAATTTACTTTGGAATATCATAGCTTGATTGGGCAGCTACATTTTATGTACACTATACAACAAAAATGAAGCAATTCCGATCTTCAATGCTGAATAGCTGACATTTTAACTTGCCAGTTTGGACATACGATATTTTTGTGACAATTCCGGCGTCTTTGAAATACTATGTAAGCATCACGCTCTTTTTATCTATGAAAGGCTTGCAGGTAACATTTTGAAAACATCTAGACCTAAAGAAAAAGAAGAAAAAAAATCCCTTTTTAGATACCTTCTCATATGTCAAAAGGTATCCTTTTTTCATTCTTGAACCAGTCATTACCTGCGGCATATAAAACAAACATATATATCTACTCTGGAATTCTAACCTTTACAGGGAACTTAACTTATTACTACTAGCTGAGTAGACATGCAAAACTTTTTCATAAACAAGTAATTTGGACAATTAGCCAAATTAACAGCTTTGTTAAGAGTAGCCAAGTTTAGCTGAACAAGTAACTGGAGCAACTAGCTTGCCTCTTGAAGCTAACTTCATTAATCTCAATTTATTTGTAGCCTTCTCCGTAGGAACGAACATGAAGAGTCGCAATACATAGGGTACAAGTATGTGCACGTTAATTCACGTAATCTTTAGTCAGAACATATAAAATATCAATAATGTGGTTCTCTTTGTCTATATAAATTCTTCTGACCATTAACTTTCCTTTCAGTGACCATGGTGGGCCTCGATGAGCATTTGAAGGACCCGCTATATGCAAACTGGGTTAAAAATACGTGTGCACTGAATATCGTAAATGCAGTTCTAAAGCCTTATGTGCATGGCGAAGTTGAAAAGATACATGGATCAATTATCAGCGGATTTCGAGCTGGAGTAACGTGCGGATCATGCTCTTGGAGACAGGCACCCCGATGTCGGAATAACATCTGTAATATTATCAAGAATGAGATAGAAGTTAATCATCGGTATGATAATCCATCCTTCGACAATACAAATGCAAGAGGCTGCAAAAGCGATGCCTGGGAAGTTGCAAAATGTTTCATGCCTATATCTAAAGGCTACAGGGAGTGTACGTCATCCGATGCAGACTTTTCAGCTATTGTCAATATTGTCATTAATTGCAAGGCTTTTGATGAGCTTGTTTGGTGTGATCTTGACCAGCGTGAGAACATATTTTCAGAGGTACTTCATTGTAATTTATCATAACTAGATATAATTAATATATAATAAACTGAAACAATAACGCTAATGAAGCGGACCAAATGATATTTGTAGGGCTTGTAAGTCAACCACAGGACTCGTAGACATAAAACACTATGACGTAATATTGAGAACTAGTCTAAAACATCATTGAATTCCAAATAAAAAAGCCAATTCTCGGACTTATTTAAATTCTTTTGCTGATTGTAACTGTCAGGCTCAGCGTAAGTAAGAAATCGAACCATTATAATTCTACTGATATAAAAAAGATGGGATCTCACGCTGGAAAAAAGGTATACATTTGTCTCATTGCTCAGGGGAAGCGGATACATGTACGTGAGAACTGAGACCAATGTATGGGATTTGACAGTTCGTGTTTCAGATAAAAGGTACATGTATATTTATGAATGACACCGAGGCTACTCACTGCATTGACACTCTAAGCGTACTTCAGGATGGAAATTGTTCCAAAGGACTTGATATATTAGTAATTTACTACATTACATATTTGAAATACGAACATAAAAGTTCGCAACCAATACATAGCTGAAATACAAACTGCACGTGGTGGGATTCGAACCCATGCGGAAATATCCTCGTTTTTACGTTTAAAAGACCAACAACATAAACACTGAGCTAAAGAGAATTCTTTCAACGCAGTTGTCGGATATTGATTTAAGACGGGAAAAAGCCATGTGGTAAGGGAGGCGCGATCTCCCGTAACAGACGCCTTACAGTTATCCTAGGACGTCATAAAGGGAAACCCATACAACCTGGATAGGTAATCGGTAGATTTCAAACAAAAAGTAAGCATTTTCTATTTCCTTATGGTTAAGGCGTAGTTTTTCACAAGTTTGGTTAATGAAAAGATATTTTTCCAAAGATGAGGATTTGCAGATTACTCGGGAAACATGGATCGATGCACTGTCGCTCAATATGACTAAGATAATGTCTATAAGCTGTGTTGCTTACAATGAAAAATAATATAAGGAATGGCTCAAAATTAGGGACTAGAACAAAACTTCATCAACTTTTACTTAGAAATACTAGTACTAGGCTACGACATACTAGTACTATGTCGTCTCTGAATTTAAATGAAAATGTTTCAACCGGAAAGTCAAAGATTGTCATCCAGTATAATACCGCTTTAAAACTAGTTCGATTCAAAGGTTTTCTCGCTGTTCAGATCCCATTATTGCACTTACCATTTTTCCTCAGCATTTCATTACTTGATAGAAATGAATAAGAGCACAGGTCTTCGTTGTTGCGTATAACGATCGGAAGTTAAAAGGCCCAGTAGTAGTCAAAAATAAACAGAGCGGGTGCGAAATGCATTTGAATTAAGCCATAGCGTATAAAAGATTTTAGATATTAATATAAAGATTACAATCAGTTATCGTCCAGTCGGTCTTTGTGTTATTCACTAGCAGAAAAAATGACTAAAGATCGGGTGAAAAGTAAACGAAAGATAAAGCGACCTGGCAACTTTTGACGTAATCTTCATATTCTTTTTGTTTTCTGCCAGCGACTTAGACTTCGAACAATAACAAATTGTCATCTTTACAATAATTGCTTGCTGGAATTACTTATTTTTGAAATAACATAAATATCACGAAAAAAACTTTTTTGTACAGTTTAGTAGACCAAAACGGTGGTGGGGTTTAATTTCAGGCGAGGAAAATGAGGAACCATTTGATGCACTCTGACGAGCAAAAAGTAGCCGAAAGTGCCCTCCAGAAAAACATTGATTTATTAATGTGCATACTCAATGATTTCAAAACCATACCACCAAATTCACCAGATGCAAAAGAAAAGTTAACCAAGGTAAAGTGTTCAGTTATGTAAAGTTGTTCTTTACCTATGTCCACACGTGATACAATTGCTATTGGCATTTGACTATAAGCCTAACAGGTTATGAATTACAGAATTTACCAAGATGAAGCTTTTACAATCAAAATAACCTTTTTTAGGAAAGGTACACATGTTCAAGACTTTAGATTTGCAATAGATCGGGAAGAGTCTTTTAACTCATACGAATAACATGCTAACATAAAAACAGTAATTTACCAACCGCTTTTGTGTTAGAATAACCAACGTATTTTAACTTACGTCTCTTTTAAAACGAGCTTTTGTTTGTTTGTCTAATCGGAAATGGGCTAAACAGTCATTGCACATCCTTATCAAATTGTATATTTTCTTTTCTTGTAAAGAGCAAATATGTAGTTAAATAGAGCACCCTCTATGTATTCCATACAGACATTAAGTTAGTTATCTATATCTAAGTTGAAAGCAGGAAAGCTTCAGATTACTCTTGATGAGGTACTCGAGGCACGGGAACAGCTTCTTCAACAGCTTCTTCAAACGAAATGGGCAACTAGAGAGTTTGTGGATGACCAAATTGCAAAACTTAGACAGGAAATACAGGGAACTGGAACATTTTGGAAAGGTATGTCTGTAACTGAATACAAATATGTTTTTACCATTAGATTTCTAAACGCGACTTTTACGGACAGTGTAGATCTGCACAGAACGTGCAGTCTGATCCTTGATAACGAGATATTTTCCACGACAACGTACCTTTAAAATAGTAAGATTTTGTTTTCATTTACGGCTTGAAAGTTTTAGTTCAGTTATTTAGTTGGTTAAGGCTTAAGATTGGTAAAATCTAAGAGGATTACTTGGGACCATCAAAAGCAGACGCGTTTGGTAAAAATAAGATCGATTCGACAGCATAAATAACTGTACCAAATGTCTTTTAAAGTCCATAGTTTACATGAAGACCTAAAATGCTCAAGATGAGCTTTTGTTTTAATCACACCCTGTCCGTCTACCCGGCTGGCGTTTGTTAAAAGCTTTAAAGATGTTCTACAAGAATGCTATACAGTTTCATGCGTTGCTCCCTAAGATACGATGTTAAAAGAATCTAATACTGTTCTACTGATTTTCTGAAGAGCGTAACCACCATTTGCTAAGGATCGATTGTAAAACTTTATTTAATGTATGATTTAAAATCTGAATTTTCTTCTAAACATTGTATGGATAATGGTCCTAGTGTCAGAAATGATGAAGTCAAGTGACTTAGCTTAACACATTCTTCTTACTTTTGAGCCGTTCAAACTTTCAAGTATCGTTCTCTACTGATATATTTGCGGAAAATGTACATATATTATCATATGAAATTAGATGCCTTGAGTTTAGATATTTTGAAAGTAGCGTTATCCAGTGGCCATCTATCAAAGTTGTTTGAAGCATCCCCAGGGAGTCGAAAGTTTTCAAATCATAAACCTGTTTCATACATGAATCTGCCCTGAGGAGTCATATGTTTACTTGAGTTACTCATATAAGGAAAGTTAATAGACCGAAACTTCAAGGTCTAGAGTATTGACATTTTGTTTAATTAGATTTAGTGATCTTTTCAAACGCTTGTAAAATTTGTCTTTGAACAAGTCCCGTCCTAGGGGATGATGTAGATTCATAGCGGGAAAGTAAAATCATATCGATGATAAAAAAAAAATGTCTGGTTGGACATGATATGGCCTAGAAACTTGATATAGATAGAACATAATCAAGTCTTTGAACGATAGTTTTGAAATCATTTTTGAGTGTAACAAAATTATTTTACCGTGACAGAGGATTTATGTGTTTTACAAGATAATACAGGGGGAAAAAATCCTATCGTCTGAAACAAGAAGGCTTCGATCAGTGATTTGTTGTATATTATTTTACCTGGTCATGTTATGAAATGATATTTCAAATCATGTTCTTTGATTTCAGATGATCTAATGGTAAGGTTGACCGTTTTATGACCAGTCATTTAAGAAAAAAAGTCTGAGGATTGATGCATTTTATCTGGTTATCTTATGTCCTTTTTCTTCAAAACGTCGTCGTGGGGGAGGTGGGCCCTGCTCCTGTTTTTTTTTAACGAAGGAGCTTTTGAAATGCTACTTCTATAATACCATGAAACCATTTTGTTCTGAGAGAGAGAGAGAGAGAGAGAGAGAGAGAATACTAGAATTCTATTTGCAGACATTCAGTTAAAGTATTTCATTTATAATTTCCTGTACTGTCATAAAAAGCTTCTCAATCACTTTTTGTCATCATTAGGAAAATATTTACAGGTAAAGAAGAATGTAAATGTTACTGTTATTGAGTTATTATATTTATTTTCTTTCAGTTCAACAACATAAGTTGATTGGTAATTTTGTCAAAGGCTGCAAATATTCATTGGTCAAGACAATGGAGAGGCATATTAACAAAGCTAGGCCCGAAGGATACTCTCATCATGAGTGGAACTTAAGCACATTCCTTTATAAGTTAGATGTGAATTTAGAAATAAAATCACTCTCTCAGCTGCACAGGCGTTTACTATATCCAGAGGATGGTAATGCAGTAGATATCAACGACTGGGATTTGTTTCTTCTCTGTCACATGTTGTCGATTGATTCAGTTTTAGAGCTGGATAATAATGAGAAAACTTACATCCAGGAGATTAAAAACTTCAGGGACAACATTCTTACAAATGCAGACAAAATTGCAGAGGAAGATCTTGAAGTATTAGCAGATTTCCTGGAGGAACCATTAAGACATGAAACCATAAACATCTACGGTGGTGAAGATATAAATGATGATGCAGTAAAGCTACATACCATACTGACATTTTGGCGACAAGAAGAGGAAAATATGGAGAATAGACAAAGTAAGAAAGTATGAATAGTAAAGTGATTTCCATGGCGTAGTTCTGAAATTTTCTTATGAATATAAAGTTATAATGATGTTACACAGTACTACACATTTGTTGTATACATCGCATAATTATTTCTTAACTGTTATTACCTTTCTATGTATGGTTGAGTTTTAATCCTGGTTAAAACTTTTAACAACTACTAGATGGTTTTATAAATCATAGCTTTAAGCATGATCAAAGTTTAACATGTACTCAAATTTTATGATCAATGGATTGATTTGTGTTTCACGCAGCTTTCAACTTTACTTTAGTCATATCACGGCGACAACTCGCATATTCATATGGTCTTGGTTTCACAAGTAATTGGCTGGAACTTTATGCTTTCAGTGACGCTCAAACTAAGAATCTCAAGGTTACGAATCGTACACTTTACCAGTAGACAACGCAAGACCTCTAAAATCTTACAAGCATTGGCCCTGGTAGATTTATCCACTTAATTATGGGCTGAAGATGAAAAACAATAATTACTTTATTGTGACTCCAGCAGTAGTTAGAGTTTACCTGAAACATGTCATGAACGATTAACAATTATATAAGTACCACGTAATTGCTTATTGGAATAATTTATGAAGAGAAATAGCTTCTGTATGATGTCAGGTTTGTCGTATGAGCTCACTAAATGTCGTATTCAATGAAGTTTGAAAATTTAGCCTTAGTAATCTCTTCTGATTGAAAAATATAACATGCCACTAGAATTGTTGTGTTTGCCTAATGTAATACAACCTGATGTGATAAGTTACCTCTTCGCCTTTTCTTGCTTTTGAAGTAAGCACCAAAGCACTCCAAAAAGAAGAGAAAAATGCTGCACGTATAGGAGTTTTAGAAAGTGAGGTAAAACAGTTGTATCAGATGCTTAGATATAAGACAGACATGGGGAGCAAGCCAGAAGAGCAGGACCAAGGAATTGGTATTTTTTGCTGCTTGTTTATTTTTTATCTCTTTTATGAAAAGAGAATTAATGAATCGTACTATTATTTGACGAATCTAGCATGAAAATGTATGGTATTAAGGGAGTACTTCGAGATGGAATTTGAATGCATTGTGAGTACTGTTACGTTGTCATAAACTGAAATAGGTATGAACAAACGTTTCCAGTTGAAGTAAAATTTTAACTCTCACCTGGTCTCGAGAAATTTTCAAATATCTTTTACTGCAGAATGAAAAGTCCAAGGTCCCGTTCATGCAGGAAAGGCTTAATGTTGAGCTACGTACAGTTTATATGTAATCAGAATTATAGTGCTTACGGCATGTTTCTTTCCACACAACTAGACAACAAGCGTTGACCAACCAGTGTTCAAGTATCTTAATTCACGATTTTTGTGGGCGAAAATTTAAATGAAGCACTGATTACCAAAAAGATCTCATGAAAAAAAAAAAAAGCATTTCAACAATCTACATGCCTCTAAAACCGTAAAAGCTGCTTGATTCATGCACATTCAACATAAATCATATTCGAACCAGAAATTTAATTTCGAACTTGGCAGGCATACTGTGTATAGAGGATGAGTATTGTGTATTTTTTCAATGTTTTCAATAAAAAGCTGAGAGAAGTAGATTTTTTAAATTGGTATAAGGGAAATACTAGCACTGAATGTTTCTAGCGCTTAATGCAAAGTTCAAAATAGTCTGTCGTCCGAAAATTAGCGATCTACATCCATGCACTCTGTTACAAGCCAGGCGTAACTTGAAAGTAGAAGCCAGCAACAAACGATAACAATTAACAGAATTTAATAACAATAATATCAAATAATCAATATTACAATGGTACAAAATAATACCTTAGACGTTAAATACAGAAGACAAATTATTCCAGTCTTAATTCCAGTCTGATCCTGGTCCTAACTGAATGTAATCCAAGCACACGAAATAATACCCTCTTTAGTCTAGTCTGATCCTAATCCAAACTGAATGTAATCGAAGCACTGATTATATGACACAAACACAAAATAATCCCCACTTTAGTCTGGCAATCATGTATTAACTAGTGAACCCCGAGATGTAAAGAGATTTCCTTTTATAATAACAGGGAAACTTCCAGAAAATTCATGTTAATATTAGTTGCATAATTTCTAGTAATCAGATTGTAAAAAGGCCCGGAAACTTCCAGAACAATATTCCACAAAGAGAATCCAGTTCTAAAAATAGCCACAGGGGAAAACCATTCAAAATAAATACACACATGTACAAAGCTAGGAATAACTGGGTATGTACATAACAACTCACGAAGGTGAAGGCAGCTGAAAATTACAGCTTAGCATCTATAGAAGAATATTTTCCCGATAACTGTTTATTTGTATCATGATGTATTTTGGGCCGGTGGTCTATATGTACAATAAAGAATTGAAAAAAAAAAAATGAAATTGAATCACATATTTCGTCCTGCAATCTTCTGCCCAAAACTATTTGCGCACGGAAAAAAACCTCGACCTAGTTTTGATACTTACAATACCATTCGCTATTAAAGATCAGAAATTCATCCAGTCGTCGTTAACATTGAACAAAATGTTGATTATCAGAAAGGAGCTGACTTGAACTTTTAAAGTCTTTATAACTGATTAGTTCTAGGTAAATTTACTGTACTGTTTTGAGTGCAATGAAAAAGACAGATGAATGTCATGGCAGCTAATGGCTCCTTGGAAACAACAGTACCGGAATGTCAGAAAAAAGACACTTTGGTCTTTTTCAGCCATAGATATGCGTCTATGAAGACAAGTTAGGACTTGTTCAAAACACAATCTTATTAAAAAAATGAAAAAATTAAATGCCTGAATAAAGGGTATGGTAACATTTACATTTACTCTCAGTAACATGGATTCTTTGGGAAAATTGGTTGGTCGTAAAGTGAGCAAGCAAAATAATTGACGAAGATCCTAATCGAATTATAGGCCTGAATCTTGTCGAATAGCCCTACTTCGGTTGCGTGACTTTATAGCATAAAAAATTACACTGTAACATGTTCAGAACTTTTAGGTGGTAAATAAGTTAGAAACAGGTTATTTATACATATTTGAAATACGGCACGGATCGGATCGCTATAAAGTATTAAAACTTTTGTCAGAAAAGATGACCTTTCTTTTTGAAACATGCCCACTGTATTGTTTTTATCAAATGTTGTAAATCAACAGTAGTAAGATTGTCGTTTACGTTCGAGTTAGCGGTTCACAAAAAAAAAAAAAACGGTGACTTTGTTCATTGCATAGAAACTTCGACATCTCTTCCGACACGAAACAAGTCACATTTTGAAAACAGATCGGTCGATGATACTAACATTTCCATTGTTTTTTAAGCATTACAAATTCCCTGTTTATCTGATACACGTTTGAGATCAGAATTGTTTCTATCTCATAATTATACTAAAATGTAGTATTGCTTTCAGAGAAATCAGTTGGTTTTTATTCATGGTAATTTTCACGTGTGAATATATGGTTTTAAATACTTGATTCTATAGGATATCGTTATGTTATGAAAAGAGTCTGGCAATCTGGTTCTGAGAGAGGTTTTTAATGCATGTAAACCTAAAAAAGTGACTTAAGGACATTATATTTTTTTTTATACTTGTTTAGGGAAATTTTCTCCCAGATACAAAATGATGTCGAAGCCCAATACATACGTATACATGACTTGCTGATATGGAGCTTTTTTTCAAGATAAGATAATCGAATTTGACTGGACATTTGATGAAGTGGTTCTCATAATATTTCAACATAAACGAAATTCAAAACAGCACTTAGATTACTTTTTGTTTTACTACTCATTGTTCCTACAGAAACAAATGTGCAAGTGAAACCTAAGAACTGTGACAAGAAAGAGGAAGAGCAGGTGCAAGACAACATGACATCCGAAGTTGAGGCCGAAAACATTTTTCTTGCGAACAGAGATGACTTTTGTGGAAAAATGCATGTGAAAACGGCACAACCGACCAAAGGAAGCATCATTCTGAAGGTGACATGTGAATCTGTCAAAGATTTAGTACGCTTCTGGCATAGCTGTACGGACGGAAGTGCTTTGAGAGCATTGTCCAAGGTTAGAGACGACTACAGAAAGTTTCTTGGTTGCGCAACGTTGGACTTCGACATCATTTTAACAAAGAAAGAGGTTAACCGATGCATGGAATGTTTGAGTAAGATTTTAATGGATCACATAATTACGTTTTTTGTTTACTGTAATGTAACCAGTACGGGCTTTCCTAATCACATAGCCTCCCTTGTTTTCATCCAGGTAAGTATTATGGTATTATATTTTATATTTTGGTTTCAAATCAAGCAGTTCTATGCCAGCTTTTTGGGAAGAATACCAGTCCGGCTCGTAAAATCCTGCTAAAGCAACGAGTCTGTCTCATTTATGAATATATAGGTTTCATGTAAACTTTTTGTAAAGATCTCAACATGCAATTAGAGAGGCATTGGGATGCGGTTATTTGATGAAAAAGAGTCCGACAGTCTAAAAGTAAGCTTTTAAAGTAAAATTCAATTTTACCCCATGACTTTGCCATTTTTGAAACAAAATGGATATACTTGATGAAAATGCACATAACCCCGCTCGTATATTCATTCACCCGACGGTTTATCTGTAGATGTTTATCGTTTTGCAAAAAAATATTTTTTTTATTAAAATATAATCTTTTTATCGTGGTTTATCGTTCAATAAACCACGGTTGTGACTAAATTTATTGGTGGAGCCTCATTACTCACAACCGTGGTTTATTGAACAATAACCCACGATAGAAAGAAAATTATTTCTATTCTAACATGACCGGTCCTTGATCAAAGGAAAACAAGTTTATGCTTCGTGAACAAGAGCGGATACAGATAATATTTCATTGAATAAACCATGGCGATTCCAGTACAAACGAAAACAAAACCCCACTGCTCGATGCAAGTTGTTCAACTTTAAAAGCTGACAGTCTACTAGCTGGTCATCATAATCGATTTCTTTGTACTCCCTGAACCGTTTTGGAAAAGGCATGATCTTACTTTTCATTTATTGTTGAAAATATTACCTCACAAACAAGTACAAATAATACCAGCAGTAACATAAACAGATGATCCAATTGTTCAAAAGTGGAAGCTATACTTTTTATAATCCCTATTTAACGCTAGGCTGTTAAAAGGTCCCAGTGATAAATAGAGCATACTGGCCTATCTTTGACATGATTGGTAATCTACTGATACAGAATGGGCGAGGAACAATCAATCATATGATCCATTGCCTTTGATAAATTATGTGAATGACAGACTTTAAATAACGAATTCGTTGAAAGACATTACGTAAGTGACTATTTAGTGTCTACACTGGGAGGGGGGTATAAATTTCATAACTATTGGAAAAACTCGTAAATTAAGGTTATTGACCAAGAAGTGTCTTTACATTGGGCTATTTCAACCCTTTTTACCAAATGAACAAAAAGTGTTTCAAAGTTTTTTTTATGTTTGTCTAAATGTTATTCCCAAAAACACAGCTTTGTACGTGAAAATATAGATTGACAAATATACTTACTGCATCGCCGTACACTTTTCATATTTACAGTTGACAGGTTGTCATCTAGAATTTCCGACATTAGCGCTATGGAAAAAGTCCTAGATACACAGACACTTGTGGAAACCGTACCAGGTAAAAGATTACATATTATTTTTGTTATAAGCATTTGCTTTGTTATAGTTTAAATGAATGTAGCAACAGATTATCTTTTCATTACAATTATAGTGACTAAAACATAAGGAGGGCCTATTCATGATAATCTGAATGACTTTGCTAGTCTATTGCTATCGAAGGTGACCCAGATTAAAATTTAAACTAAAAACACCGACAGTTGCTAAATACTACCTTACAGAAATTCATTCTTTATTATTTTTTTTTTTTCATTTTATTTTTAAAAATCGTAATTATGTTAAATATGACAATGTTGACATAAACTTCAAAATCTTCATCACTCCAATTCTATTTACAAAGGCATAATTTGAACAGGGTGTCATTAGTAAGATACAAGATGTTTGCCTATATGTAAATAAACTCGGTGACCTATTCAAACCAGTAGCATTTTTATCCCCAAAGAAACTTTTTTTTTCATCCTCGTGCTTTTTGCGGGTGTTGCTTGTCTCTTCCAGCTACGAGGTCGTCCAATCGTCTTGACAAGCCAGATACAGCCGTATGAGATTTGATAGCCGAATTGGACCTGGCTGAATCAGATCAGACTTAATAATCAGATTGGACCATTTTTCTTCATTAGACTAGCGAAGCTAGTCTATAGGTATCCAGATTGAGCCAGAATCAATGTAAATAAAAAACTCCACATAAGCCAAATACTGCTTCACAGAAAAATGATTCTTTCTATTAGTAATGTTAAATCTAATATATATGACGATTTTGACAAGAACCACAAAATCTCTACCATCACGACTTGAACATGTCGACTTCAAAAAGTAAGAGACTGAACAATATGGCATTGATAAGGTACAAGATATTTCCTTATTATGTAAATTAAATGACCTATGCAAATCAGGGACATACATATACATGTATTCCTACAACACAGCAGCATTACCAATGAATCTAGAAATAGATACACATAGGTAATTTGTAGAAAATCCAAGAAACGTTAACGTTCACTGACCAGGGAACCCAACGTTCACTGACCAGGGAACCCTTGTCATATCTTCAGTCATTCATTATTCAGATCATTGTGTAGGTAAACCTGGTGCGTTAAATTGTTTTATTATATACCTAGCAGTGAAATCCTGGAATTTCCCAGTGTAATAAATTTTGATATCATCACTAGTGACGATATCAACTTTCACTTTCACTTCCTGCCGTAATTTAGGAACTACTTTTTTTTCATCAAGCACTTAGAGTTAATTGTACGTTCTGTATTTTCAACCATATAATCCAACTACTTTTCTCAGTCTAAACAAAAATAAAATAAAATTAGAAAAATATTCTTGGAAAAGGAGCAAATATTTTTTTCATGCATTTTCTCCTTTTCTCACGATATTTTCAGTCTACCTTATTGAAGGACTGCATAAAACTGATTGATTTTAGTTAATAAAGTGAGCACAAGTCATGCAATATGAATTTTACCAAATTCCGTCAACAGTTTAATGTTTCTGAAAGTAGATATTGTTATTGAAAATCATATAAAACAGGAAACTTTTACATTCAAAACATGAAAGCAATACCAAATAGTCTCTGAAAATGAAATTTAACCATAAAGTCCAAACAAAAATGCATAATAAAGAAGACTTACCTATATTTCAGTATCATCTTAGTTTATATGTTTTTCTTCCTTCCTCTCACTGTTTCAAACAGCTGTTTTTCCATTTTCCTTAATCCTCACTCCCATCCTAACTTTCTTGATCCGATCCAAAGTCTGATGGCTCAACAAATAGTTATATTTCCCCAGTAATCGATGCACAGATTTTAAAACATGCATCGTTTACCAATGTATATACAACTAAATGTTTTAAAATCTGTAAAAGACTGTTTTCCTTTGAGCTTTTCCTTTCCTTCCATTCTTTGTCCTTTCATGTGTCCTGAAACTTTTAGTAAAAGTGAAAGTCCCAAAAAAAAGTACAGAAGAATCTTACCTCTTGAGTCGTCATCCTCCGACAGTGAATAAATCCAAATTGAACGTGAAGTATATTCCGTAAACTAAAGTGACTAAACTGACGTATTGTGTTTGTCAAAATGTCTTTTTTTTCGCTATTCTATCTTTTCTTACAATGTTTTCAATGCACCCTATCGAGACGTTAAAATACACGATTGTTTTAAGTAGTGTTTTTACAGTCTTTTAACTGCAGGAGCAATTCAATTGTTTGTCACAATGTTATTCAAATGTTTGGATATGCTAAAAATTTATATATCATATTGTAATTATAATTGGTTGACAGATAAACCCAACCAACAAATTTTCCTGTTATCATAATTTGAATGAATATTAAGTGTTAGTACAATGTTTTCAAGAGATTAAAATGTTGCATTGATATTATATTTAGTAAATGTCTTGGTTAAATGTATAAATAATTATTATCTTGCACAATGTTTTCAAAAGTTTAAACCACATGAGCGTGAAATAGATGAGATAAGGTCTTCCAACAAATGTTTTCATAAGTTTTTATAATTCAACATATGAACTCTAATTTTCAGATAACTAAATCTTGACATAACTGTTAAATTCAACTTTGATTGTAAATTTGTTACATATATCCAACGTCACTCTGTAAATAATTTATATGATATGTTACGGTATATGGGCCAGTGGCCTAAATACTTAAATAAAGTATTGTACTGTATTGTATTTTTTTATGGACTAACCAAGTTTTATCATAACAGGGCCGCTAATACCGCATTCGCCAGTGTGTCATTACATCATGTACATGTACTTTAAGGGGCTTCCACAATTGGCTTACGAGCAGAAGCGACAAAATATTCGTTCGACCGATAAATTTTGGTTTGGATCGTTAACTGTTGCCATAATAATCGCATATGAAAAAATATTCGTATGAAATTCGCATGATCTAAAGCGACCGTTGTGCAATGCAAACGCATTAATCTTGCGATTTATATTGCGTCCATATACGACTGTTGAACAATGAAAGCGAGTGTTGTAAGATAACGTGATAGGATTGCACTATTGATCAGGTAATCGGACGATTGAACGTGCGTCAATGCGATTGGACGAGGGGCGCTAGTGCGATCATGAGTTCAATGGTACGAATGCTCGTGCGAGTCAAGGGGGTATATATATTATACCACCCATTTCCGCTGCTCTTACCAGCCGATATAGCTCAGTAGGTAGAGCATAGGACTTGTGAACACAATGTCGTACAGGTTGTGGGTTCGAATCCCCGGCTGGCCAACTAAAATTACTAATAGTCTTTCGGATGAGACATTAAACCGAGGTCCCGTGTGACGGTGCTATACGCCGAGCACGTGAAAGAACCAGGCGAAGCTCTCAGTAGTTTCGACCTGTATCCTTGCACTATCCCCCGTAACAACTAACGGTCTTCTGGGGGCGTCGCTCAGATGGGCAACCGGTAGCGACGATAAATAAACGCAAATAACCAACCAACCGCTGCTCTTCAATTGACATAGTTGAATGCGAGAGAAGATGCAGCAAACTCAGCAGACAGCGAGGAGGTATTGGCGCAGCAGCATCCATAGTCAATTGTGGTCTGAAATAGAAATACTTATACAGGGTATATATATATTAGATGAGACACGTTGAGCAACAGTCTCATGGTTCGCAAAACACATAAATAGACTGCTGCGACTCATCTTACGACCTTTAAAAATCGTGCATCACTCTTACGAGTACACAAAACGCTGCAAGACCTTCGTACTAATGTTTGTGCGTTGCATTGCGATATTTTGGATCGCATTCGGTAGCGTCTGAATAGTGTGCATGTCCACTTTTTGGAAGGGACTTGATGCGACCACTAAAACGCATGCAACGAATGCGACACATCATACAACGTATGCGAAAGGTTGTGCGAGGCCAAAAATTTCCGATCGCATTTTAGTATTGTAAAGTGCTCGTGCGCCAATTGTGAAAGGGGCTTTCACTTGAACTATCTGAAAGGCGCTGATATAGATTAAAGTATTACATCAGTGAGTCTACCTAACTTTTTTTCATAATTTGCGACGTAGCTTCTATTCCCAAAGAAATCATAACTTTGCTCACTTCGAGTATAAAAGTGTTATACTTGTAGGAATGTAATTAAAGAAATTTCCTAGGACTTTTTCATGACCCCATAAAAAGGCTCAACGAAAAAAAAATCTAATGAATTTCTTTACTTTTGTCATCTAAACACAACAGTATTTCAACTGATGTGTTTTAACACAGTCGATGCTCTTGTGACTTCACTTTTGTTTCGTCACACTATTTGATCTTTTGTTTAAAAAAGTAATATGTCCACACATGCTTACATCTTACATGCTTTATGTCTATTTGATTTACCGACTCAGTCGAGGCAGAGGACGCATCAAAGGAAAAGATGGATATACTTACTGGAGAATCCGATCGTGGTAAGTTTGCATTTTATTCCATTTTTACAGAGTTGAGTGTTCTGATATTTAATCCAGGCGTTTCAACTTTTGAATCGTTCGATTTTGAAAATTAACAAAAACAAATTGAAAACAGGAAAACCTTATTTGTCGAATACTATATACATCAATGAGCCAGGTTCAGGAAAAAGGAGGCTTAATGCAATCTGCAGAGGGGAAAAAAATCAGTCCATGTCAGCCAGTGCAGTCTGACACGGGTCGAAACCCTTTTGCGATTTGAAAATTTTCTGCATGTTAAATGATCACTCCAGATCAAGTCAGTAGTTAGACAAAATGAAGGTCATGGATCCATAGTTATCTGATGACTTGCTTGGTATAAGGCATCACAGAGATGTATTAAGCTCTCTTCTTACAGAGCATGACTAAATCATTTTTCTATGGAACTCTCCGACGTTTATGAATTATGGGTACAACCAGGTTGACTATATCGTCGGTGTACTTCGAAAATCTCGTAACTACAGCTTGTTACAAGCTATAGTTACGAGGTTTTTGAAGTAAACCGATGATAGGCGACAATTCGAATTTAGATGGAATCTTTTAATCCGCTATAGAACAATATTTTTTCGCCCAATACTTTACCGAAAAAGCTGAGTTTGATTAAAAACGAAATTTGATTAAGCCACTAACTGTTTTTAGATGATCCTGATGCAGCCAATAACGCTTAGATCTTTGAGAGTGCAGTTTGAGAGGACAGTTCAACATGGAAAATAGTGAATCTGAATTGAATGTTCTTCAGAACTAAGTCCGTAACAAAGAAACAAATGAACAGATGCATTGCAAAAGTAAGGGACCTGGCAGGAATTGAACCCTAGAACACCCAGACGAAAGGCCAATACCTTAACCATTGAGCTAAAGAGATATCTGCCCAACGCTGTAGTTATGTATTGTATTTAAATAGGGACGAAGAGTAGTTAGAGAAATGGGGTTCCCAGGACAAAACGGGGGTCAAGAATTAGGACGATCCGGGAAAAATGAACGTCCTCCATGAATGTACCATAGACCCCAAGCCCAGAAACCATGACGTGCTTACGTCCTCCATGAATGTACCATAGACCCCCAAGCCCCCAGAAACCATGACGTGGCTTGGTACGCCCGCACAAATTTTTTTGGTCCTAGGACAAAACGGGGGTCAAGAATTAGGACGATCCGGGAAAAAATGAACGTCCTCCATGAATGTACCATAGACCCCAAGCCCAGAAACCATGACGTGCTTGGTACGCCCGCACAAATAAATTTGAGTGTGCCCTAAGGAAATTTTTTTCCCCAATTAAAATGGCCGATCGATTCGAGAATTCCAGCGTTGGTGATACGACAACCGTGGCCTACCCTAGTAGAAGAGAGGTAACCAACGTTCTTGAAGAACACTTTAGGGTTCGGGCAAAAATAGATGAGTTTGATTCATCATGCACGAGCATATTTAGCTACATCAACTGGCCTGGCTATTATACTGTTGTTGCTAAAAAGGAGATTGATATTAAGATTCGAAGCGATGTTGATTACATAACTTTATCGGAGATGCGTGGGCTGCTGTACTATATATGTAGCTTGGCGCTATCTAATCCCCCTGCTAAAAAGTTTTCTCTAAAAATAGAGCCATTTGGAGGCGACTTTGCAAGTCGGCATAATCACATTTGTTACATGGTTTCAGGAACTGGTGAAAATTTTAAAGACGAAGTTAACCGGGTTATAAGAAGGGATCCTAATTCTGGACGGCAGACGCGTTTTCTATATTTATGTGTGGAAATCAGAGCCGACGTTTTTCGGTTAGATTTGCCAATTCTATGCCCCTTTTTTTGAACCGCTGCAAGTATCCTGGGGGGAGATCCTTTTTCCGGAATTAGAACCATCCTTAAGAAGCGGGGCAATGCATGCATTTTGCGAAGAAACGTCGGAAGAAGTTTGGGGGCGTCGCGTGCAAGAAGTGATTGAAGAGCAGATGCTTCCCCAAGAAGACTGGGGAAGCGCGCAAGAAGCGATTGAAAGGCAGAGGCGCGCGCAAGAACAGTTGAGGAGCACCTTGAACTTAGTAAAAACTAGCGAAGCAGGTGAACCTATAAACGCCACAGAATCGTACCGAGAACCTAAGTGTATCGTGTGTGATGAAAACGAATGCAACGTCATGTTCTGTGATTGTGGCCACATCTGCATATGTAATTTGTGTGACCGCGATGGCTTGAACAAGTGCCCCATGTGTCGTAAGCCAACAACCATCAAACGCAAGCTTTGCTAACTGAGAGAAAAATATAACTTTCCATGCACAGAAAGTTATATTTGTGTGGTTAAAAGTCTAATTCTACTAGTAGTGTAACCCTAATTAAAATAGCTTTTATAAAATCTTGCGTTAAATGTTGGTTATCGTAAAAAGGAATATAAATTTCCAAAGGCTGTTCTGGACTTAATTCTCCTTCTAAAACGCCATAATTTTGGCTTGGATCACCATTAACCTTAAAAGTTTTTATACCTCCTATAACTTTAACTGCTATAGTAAGTTTATCGGCCGAATTAAGTTCTCGGTTCTTATGTTTTATATGCACGCCATATCTTAATAATCTCCCGTGTGTTGGTAATACGAATTGGTTATCAAAACGCGTAAGCACAATATTTTTAGTGCCATCACCGGGTTTTAAACCAAGGTTATATCCAATGTTAGCCCCAAGACGAAAAATAGCATCAAGTGCTCCTCCTCCTCCTTCTTTCCATTCTTGTTCCTCACCATGAAGTACAGCCGTTATAGGAATTACGGGTTTTTTGTCTTGCAATGCTCTATCTACATACTTCTTGGTGGCACCATCACTCGGACTACTAGGATCAGGTAAGTTTAATAACTGCTTAAAACCCATATTAATATTCTCAGTGGCTTGGTAATTTCCATTCTCCTTAAAAAATACGGTTCCCTCAGCCACCCCGGGAATAGCTCCATCTCTAACATTATCCGCCACGAGAGTATCCACATATTTTTTGTTTACAGCGTCACTATCAATAAAGCTGTCTTGAAAAAGGGCAATTCGGTGGTTACTTCCAATTACACCCTGTGCCACGTAGTGGGGCCCCTTACCCAGTAAAACGGCAACCTCATTACCATCATCATCAGTTACAATATTTGTTTTAGTAAGTGCGCCAGGTTCTCTGTTTTTGTCTACATACTTCTTTGTAGCGGCATCAGCATCCTCTTCAGGTTCTTTGAGATTATTCAAAGGTTGAAAAGCCATGTTGATGGGGGCTGTGGCGGCGTAACTACCATTATCTTTTAAAAAGACATCGGGTAAATCGACAATTCGTCTACCTAACATTTGGCTCGTTCTATCCGTATACTCTTTAGCATCGATTCCTACTCTATCAACATACTCCTTATTAGCGGCCTCATCTTGCGCAGCCGGGGTAGGTAAACCGAGAAGTTTCTTATTTTTCATGTTCACGTCCGAAGATACAACAAAATTTCCATTTTCGTCTTTAAATTCCCCGACGTATTCATCCACATATTCTTTTACAGTATCATCCACATACTCCTTATTAGCGGCTTCGCGGCCGTTTATAGGAGTTCTTAAACCGCCTAACTTTTTACCAGCTAAAAATATTGTACCCTTAGCGCTCCACCCATCATCATCTCTCGGAGTAAAAGCATTTGCGCTATCCACATATTCTTTAGTAGCAGCATCATCATCTTCTTCAGGTTTACCTAATCCTTTAACTTTAAAATTCTGCATATGAAGATTATTTTGTGATTCGAATTTATTACCTCCACCATTTGCATCACCATAAGCAATAACAAAAGGAGAATTTCCATCAAAATAGTTTTTAAGTTGATTAGATTTAGAATCGACATATATTCTATTTGCGGCATCACCATCTTCTTCGGGAGAGGGAATATTTAGCAGTTTATTACCATCCATATCTAAATCTTTCTTTACCACAATGTTTCCATCTTGGTTCCTTTTTAAAAAACCCTTTCCTTTACTCGTATCAACGTAATTCTTTGTTGCAACATCTTGAGGATTAATTGGTTCACTAACCTTAGTAAGTGTATTCCCTTCCATATTTATAGATCCGGTAACGACGGTTGTTCCATCTTTCCGTAAAAAGTTATTATTTATGTAAGCGAGAGGTACACCGTCATCCCCTGTTACGGCAACAAAATCCATTCTTCCAAATTTATCGACAGGCATTTTTTATTACTAAAATAAAGTATTTAAAACATCCTGAAACTCTTTACCTCTACCTAACTCTTTAAGTACGTAAAGACACAGATGCCCGCAAAACACCTCTCCAGCCGTTTGTAACTGGTCACTATTGTAATGTATCGGACTTTTCAGATACTCTAGAATTTCAATAGGGGGTTGTATACCGTAACTGTCGAAGTAATTTTTAGTTTTACCGTTTTTATACCAAGCGACCCAATGAGTACCAGGGCCATCCGCGTCATCGAGGTTTAATATACCGCATTCCTTTTTTCTACACTTACTCGGTAAAGTGTCTCGCACGAAGACTCCTCTAAAAGAAGGAATCTTTAATTTTCTCGCCGCGCTTTCTAATTCGAAATTGTTTAACGGTCTATTCGGTAGTATAAGGTTTCCAACTGCGATGTTTCTCATTTTTATATATTTACTATGTCATTATTATCAACCCACGAATTAAACTCGTCGGAATAGCCCTTCCACTTTACTAACGATTTATGTTTTCCTTTTTTAATAATCCTTTCTATCCTATACAACTCCTGACTAGTTTTTTGCAGTTCGGGTTCATAAAAGGTACCTTGTATCTCTTCTCCGTTAAGGTCTTTTATTTTATACGTTACAGGCACCGTATGTTTAACCTCAGAAACCGTAAAAACCTCTTCAGTCCACCTGGTAGTATATCCTTTCTCGAAAGTCTTTTTCTTTTTAGTTATCCTTACATTATCTCCGACGGAGAACTTAGGTTCTATATCTCTTATTTCGAAACGATCGGGGTAAAGATTTCTCCAAACTTCGGTTTCGTTTTCTTTTTTACTCGCGTCTACCGGTGTCATCTTAATAGAAGAATGCCTGGTGTTATTATATTCTTTAACGAGGTCTTGTAACACGTCGATGTAAACGCTCGTAGAGTTAGCGGAAAAATACTTCCACATTTTTTCTTTCATCGTTCTAATCCATCTCTCAACTACGCTAGATTTCTCCTCATTCTCGGTAGAATACAATTCAATCAGGCCCTTAACATCTTTGTTATAAAACTCTTTACCTTTATCTACCCACATCTTCTCAGGTTTCCTCTCCTTAAAAATACTCTTTAATGCCGTAGCAACAGACTTCCCCGTTTTGTCTTTTAACGGCACCAGATAACCGTATTTAGAAAAGATGTCAATAACGGCGAGAAGATATTTTACGCCGCGATTAAATTTAGAAAACGCTCGCATGTCTACTAAATCCGCGGCCCATATCCTATCAATACCGTTTACCTCGACTCTCCTCTTCTCGAATTTTCTCTTTACGGGCTTGTGTAGTTCTTCCGCTAAATTTTTTTTTTAATACCCATTCCAAATCGTTTCTTTGTTCCGATTAAGCTAGAAACAATTCCCCTTTCCATTTTTTCTCTTAAGGTGGGATCATAAATGCCTTTTAGCGCCGTTAACATATTTTTGTCGCATACAGCATTTCTCGTAGCCGTATCATCGTTTTGGAGATAACATATGTCATGATGATAAGCGGCTTTATCTACTCTATTGATAGGCTCGCTCCATTTTTTCGGAGTTAAATCCGGGTTTAACCTTTTTTTAAGGTTAGTGCCGGGCCCCGTAAAATTGTGGCCGGGTAGGTGCATCTCAAAAGGCATATTGTTAATCATTCTGTTTAAAACTGAACCGCCCTCCCGCGCTTTAATAAATTGGGTTTTAGTTATACCGCAAACCGAGCATTTTCCTCGTTTCATATTTCTTCCATTCTTACTAACGGTATATTCCACGTTATTCGTATCAGTAACTTTTTTACATCTAACGCAATACATTTTTTTCTATATAACAATAAAAAAAAGTTATATATAAGAAATATGGACGTAATCGATCTATCATGGAACGACGTAGTATCAAGAAGATTTAATAGCCCTCTATTACCAAAGAGTATTAGAGGGTTAATCGTAGGCAAATCAGGATGCGGTAAAACCACCCTTTTACTTAACCTTTTGCTCAGACCGGGTTGGTTGGACTACAATGATTTATGCGTTTTCGGTAAGAGTCTTTTTCAACCTGAATACCGCATACTTAAAAAAGCTTTTGAGGAAAGACTACCGAAAGAAGGTATCTTAAAGCTATTTAATATGAGAGATGAAATACAGGATTCGAACGTTTCACCGACAGCTTTGATCGCGGAATGGATAAAAACGTTTAAGAATCTCTC